>OZ025293.1:292016787-294539537 GCA_964019185.1 Maratus speculifer
ATATTTGGGAGACGAACACAGAGCATTTTCTAATGTTGCATTTTTGGATTTCTTGTTTTCTTTTTTTCTTTTTTTTCTTCTTCTTCTTCTTCTTCTTCTTTTTTGTTCTTTTTTTTTTTTTGTTGTCTCTTGGTATGAACGATATATTTAGAAGCTTAAAAGCTATAATATCATGCAGTAAAGGATATTAAATCTATAAACATATTTTTTATTTTATTGTAATATGTTTTTTTTTTCTCTAACGGCTGTTTGAAACATAATTTAATATACCAGTTGCTTCAAAATAGAGGTTATGGTTTCTGAAACCGCTCATGATAGCAACACATCTGCGATTACAAAAGGTAAGTAAATCAAGCATAGCTTTCAGATATGACATTTATTTTAAAAAGAGCTGTATAAATATTATCTTGCGAAACTTAACTTTTTATATAGCCCTCTTTCCATATAATATATTTATAAAAATGTTGCCCTGAGACTAATTAGGATGTATAAGAAATACCATTCTTTTACAACCCAAAATTAACCTAGCTATCATACTTTGAATTTTAGAATTTTTGAATGTTTACTGATGTTGAAGCGCATCTTTCTTTTTTAAGGGGGACACATTTTAAAATAATTTTTATTTATTGAGTTAAAATTCTGAATATTTTTGTGATGGTTAAACATATCATTTCTAAACAAAATCACATGATAAAACTTGTCATAATTTTTGTAAACAAATTTTAAATAAAAATTTATTAAAAAAGTGGGGTAGTTTAAAATCGTTATAACTCAAAATGTTATTTGTAGAATTTCATTTTTCTTAATTTAAATAAACAGAAATGTCTAAATTTTAATTCGGCATTTTTTAAAATATTAATTTTAAAAAATTAAAAATATTTAAAGTAAAAATTTGAAAAAAAAGGATGTAACTTTTGTTTAAAAAAAATCATATTTTACAAAAATAAGTATTTTTTCAAATTTGCAGAATAAAAATTACAGTAAAATAATCAAAAAAGATATGTTCCATGTTCCAAACATTTACCTCTACCGGTTCTTGAATTATAACAATTTAAATCCGAGAAATGGTAAAAAAAGGCTTTCGTAAGAAGAACACTTTTTCACAAAATCATTTCGATGACAACCATTGCTTAAATGCTAGATTCTGAAACCAAACCAAAACGAAAAAATTAATATTTCATCTTCTAATTACGATGGAAATATGCTTTAAACGCCATTTTAAGCATTAAAAAGCAGAGAATATTTCAATTCGATAATTGTTTTTAGAAAATTTGAAGAATTTTGTGTCCCGGGCCCCCTTAAGTGCCAGAAAACTGAAATTTTATAAAATTCAAAGTATCATAACTCAGTTTTGATCGCATGCGTAAAATGAAATTTCTGTTGTTTTATTTTTTAGAGTATAAATAAACATTTTCAAAATATGCATTTTAGGAATCAGAAACAATAAAAAATGAAATTTCTTAATTTTTTAAAAAATAACTATTTTGTCGTAAATAAAAAATTAGCGTTTTCATATAATAAACAACAACATTTGAATCGTTATTTCAATTGGGGAACTATACTTCTAAAGCAAAGAGGTAAAGTTCTAGTTTAAACTGAATGAATAATCCAACAGAATATTCCTCAGCCAACTATAACAATATTTAAAAAAATCATCTTAGAAGAATGGCCTTATTTTTTTCTTTCCTTTTCGTTTCTGTGAATAATTCAAAGTCGCAGCAACCATTCCAAAGTTTTTCGAGAATATCCTTAAATGAATAAATTAGTACACACACGATATGGCCAAAGGTCCAGCCACTTGCGATTTTAGACATTTTCTTGAATAGCTAGAAAAACACACGAGGAATTTTTCTGAAACTACAGGTGTGTAAGTATAATATTACAGATCATACATTACCGTGAAGATTTTTCCCGAAACTTCATAGGAGACTGTCAACAAATTGTAAAAGAACGAATATTTTTTCGATTAACCTTGTCAAAACTAATGTAGCAAAAGGGTTCAAACTGTAGATTATGATTAAGTGGCTTATTATAATAAACTGTGTAATAAAATATTTTAATAAAATAAGCCCCCTTTTTCCTATGCCTCTAGTTCTGACCTCCTTCATGTATATTTTTACAGATTATGTAAAAAAAATACAAGCGGAGTAATGCAGTAGGGATGTTATTAATGTTATCTATACAGCAGTCTATTATCATCAGCAAAATTTCATACAATTAATGCATTATGATTGGGAGTACTGTTACCACAACATTTTATAATAAATTAATATAATGATTTGCTTAAGTTGACTGTAAGTATTCCAAATTTGAGTATGCCATCATTTGCTTTCAACATTGCATTTGTGATATGCTGAAAAAATAACAATATTATGTGGTGACGATCGCAGAGAGAATTGCAAACAAAATTTGCTCTCGAGCGCAAAGCAGCCATTGATCGAAAAAATTTTTAGTACTTGTTTTATTCCGTTTTCTGCGTTATTTAATACTCGAGTGATTTCATATACGTTTTTAGATCCATTCTTTAGATGCGTATTACATTTGGTATACACCATTCTGGGGTTTCAGCTTGAATTCCATATTTTGTGAGCGAACCTACAAACTTTGATGTTCAATCAGTGTTTATATTATTCGCCTGCTGTGCCAGTTTTATTCGCCTTTGTGAGCTATATTTTGTGAAAGATGTTTTCTATGTGTTTGTATTCGCTAATCTTTCTGAGAAATAGCTTTCCTGATTAAATACCTTTGCAAATGTCCAGCAGGTATTTCTGATCTGTGCTGAATACTTTTTTCTCAATTTGAGGGAATTATTTTTCAAAATTATTATTCTTTTGGTTAAAAATTTGTAGTAAAAAGTGAATGGCACGTACACAAATATTTTTCAATTGGTCCGGCGAATCCATGTGGGTTAGAATTTTTCTTATCCACTTGTCTTCGTTTACACAAGCTGTAAAAATATGTGTGAAGGAGTTCAAAGAAGCATCATCCAAAGTCTGTGGATATAAAGAACTGATGAACCAGGTTGATACATAGAAAACACATGCCAGTCTTAGATTTAAAAAAAATCACAGTTCAATGTATAAATAAAAAAATGTGTGCCTAGATTGTCGAGTTGTTGGAACGGATGGGACATGAAATGCAGTCTCCTCCATGAGGTATGTCCTGAGCTTATCCATTTTTAATAAAAATAATTTTTTTTCGCTAGACCCTTATACACAAGCATTGGTAATAGACAGAAATTGTGGCCTTCTGGATAGCTTTATAAATTACTCAATGAGCCGACATACTTTATATGAAGTCTTGATAAGAAATAGTGACAGTAAATCCCATATTATCAAAGTGAAAAAATTAGAAACTGGAATGTCGTGAGAGATATTTAGCGTTATGTTGCACTTCTTTAATACAATATTGCAAATATTTTATATGCTCTACGCCCTACCATATTGCTAGTAGCCTCCCTTTACAAAAATCGTTAACAAGATGATTCATAGCGTTATCATCTATAAAAATTATATTTCATTAAACAACTTTACTAAGTTTATCATGTTATGCCTATACTGGTAAATCCTATATTGAAAAAAAGATATTTAAAAATAAATACTTGTATTACAAATTGTCGCAAAATATTTTACTTTGTTCATAAAGAATTGGTTTATGTTAAAAAAATTAAAATGAAAGAGGATGCCAACTAAAGTCCTATTTATCGCAATTAACTTCAAAATCACTATAGCTAGTCATAAACTTGTCTAAATATTGTTAGGTGATTGTGCGCTACATGATGAGATGGATTACTGAGCCACCTACCGGTAACCAATATTCCTTTGTGCCCTATTTACAGACTGTAGGATACAAGGCACATCTGGAATTTCTGAACTCTTCACTATCATTCCCTTACTGTTCAGATAATGTTGTATAAATTTAAAATTAAGTATCTGCAACTTGCCAACATTTATATACAATTTAAAGGTTAATTAGATGTTATTAATAATTTTTATATTTATTAAATTCATCCAGATTACGAATAAACCTGATAGCCTAGCCAAATGAGTATATTTTTAAAAACTGTTAAAGTGATATAGGGACCACGAAATTCAAGGGCACAAAGTTTAGGTAGAAATCAGGTCCTGCAAACAGCATAATTAGCTTTCCTATCTAGAACGCGGGAAAACTAAAGGGGGGGGGGTGATAAAAAGATACGGAAGAAACGTTACTTACAAAGCTGTAGAGCGTCTTCTGTTTAGCATAAAATAATGTCTTACGCATAAAAATAACTTTATTAGAAGCCCCAAATGTCATTTTTTTAAAATATTCAATCACCAGTTTAAATGCTCTACAAACTAACGTTTGTCATAAGGCAAGCGAATATTTACTAATAAAACAAAATACATTTAGGCAAGGTACAGTTTATTTTTATACGAAAATCAAATGCACGAGTCCGCAGCTTACAACAATACATCATTAATTCCATATTTGATCCCTTGGTGGACGCGTTAAGCATTTCTTACTTTATTTTCTTATTAAAATAATCTTTACATTGCTTATGTGGGTTAGTTTTATTGGTAGCTGTGCATATCTCTTGTAAAGCATACACTGAGAAAAAAAATATAGTTTTGGCATCTAGAATCTACATTGTGACTCTAGAAAAAATATTTCAATGTCATCCTTATAAATTCTAGTTCCCTTTGCGTGAGAGTTCTAGAGTCTCCTACTAGAATTTAAGAGCGTTTTTCTATATTCTCGTTGTCAAACTTATTTGAAAATATCTGCAAATAGATGCAAATACAAGAGGTTTGATTTAGCAAATACAATTCTAGTTTATGAAACCATTCCCAAAATCAAGCGATAATTTCTCGTTACTGAAAACATTTAGTAGCCTTTCGTTACCTAGAAAACAAGAGACTAGAAATGCTAGGTTATTTCATCTATTCAGCTTAGTTGTTTAATCTATTCGCATAGTTCGTTCATCTATAGTTCTAGTTTAAGTATTCAGAAAGTGACTAACTATTCATTCTAAATGAAGGCGGTATATATATATTTTTTTTCTCAGTATATGTCTTAGAAGATTAGTGTGGTACGGAATTAAACCTTGGGCTCGAGTGTGCCACGAAATAAAAAAAAAGTAATGGAAACAATGCAGTTGAGTATCCAGGTTTTTATGTCAGTCAGGGGGGGGGGGGGCTGAGGGTGAGCCACAGGGATGGCCTAGACTACATTATTCAAATGGGATTACTTGTGTCCACAATTAGTTTAAAAAAAAATTTCTGGGAAGAGCTGTAGTTCCGTCATGTCCACATTTGGATAGGTCCTTGAGCTACCATTTTAATATTCTCTGACATAAGATACGCATAAAAGATGTTCTGGCGTGTGTGATTATCAAGTATTATATGTATGCAAATATAGCTCTTCAAATCGAGATTGAAGTGGAATATTTTTTGCAGATATTAATAAAGATCTAACATACAAAGTACTTTTCAAAAACCTGGACATTGTCCTCCAGCCATCATCAATTCAAGATAAGTGAAACTATGGTAACAGAACTCATGTGTTGGCCGACATAATATTGGATGATCAACTCTATCTTGGGAAAAAATTTTGCATAATTGTACAATGACCCGTGGTTGGTTTATTTGATGTCATTAAAACATGTGCTAAATAATCTCAACAGAAACATAAAAACTAATTAAAAAAACAAAATAAAATACTGAGATTTAACGATTAAGACAAAACACGTTTCCAACAATGTAATAATTATTTCTTTCTTTTCTACAGCTCTAGCAATCAGCTGCCTGAATTCCAATGAATCTTATGCGACAGTACCGTTATAAAAGATTAGACCGAGAAGTTGAACTCAATAGTACTGAACCAGAAGATGAAACGACTACTACAATGGCTCCATCAATAGCAGCTGCAGTAACCACCACGACTACAGCGCTTCCGACTTCCGAAGATGTTCCGGTGACTCACCCAAATGTGGAGCAACAGCTAATTGAAGATATAGCCGAAAAAACACATCGTGAGTTTCCCCTACTATTCATTTTTTAAATGATTTTGTATATTGTAAATATTGATACCGTATTTCCCACTTCATTACTTTAAATACGGTGTTAAATCTTTCTATAACGAAATCTTCAAATTATAATCCATCGATAATTTAGCTTGCGATCTTTTCTTCAAAAACCTTTTAATATGCAGCACTGCTGCTAGAAATTGTCTGTATATTGACGAATATCCGTTTATTTTTTCCTCCGTCAAAAGAGGTAAAATATCCGTCTTTTGAAAAAAGTCTGGAAAAGGTAAATACGCCGGCGGTGGGGATCGAACTCACGTTCCCAGCATTAGAAAGCGAGCGCCTTGCCTCGGCGCCACGATTGCTCAGGAGAAAAGTGCTTTGAAGTAGAAGCCTTCATTTCTTATGAGTATGACTTTATTTCGTTAAAGAGCTTTTAATTTTGAATTTAATTTCGAGAAGATTTCATCTTTAATGAAACTGTGGCTGGGATTTTTTGCGTTTATATTAATATAGTATAAAAATGTGAATTTTAATTATATTTACGTAGATTGCTAGAAGAAAATATGGATGTTCTATGACAAGATTTTTTTGAATAATATCAATTTTTTTTCCATTTTTTTTTTTTTTTTATTAAAATATCTTTCAAATGTGTTCACTTAAAGTATATTTTAAATGGGAATATTTATTATATAAATAACTTAGTAAATTCAACTTTATTCAACTTATCCAACTTTGAATATGAATAACAAATTGTGAGAATTTTTAAATGAATGAAGAAAGTAATTGTTATTTATTTTTAAATTCGAAAACATTTGTCTTTTTAAACTAAATTAGACATTTTAATCTATAGAATATTTTGTTTTTCATTTTAAAAATAAATTCGAATTTATTACTAACAGACCCAATACGCATGCGTGCAAGAAATAAACGGAATCTCTTCCTCATTTTTCGACGTTCGGAATGAATTCACAGATCAAATACGTTTTCTGGGAATACGTTAATTATTTGTGAAAAAATAACGATAACTTAGTGTATATTGACGAATTTTTCTGACAGTGTATATGAAATCATGTAACAATCTAATTTATACGATACGCAGTTGGCGGGATACTCAGTTATGGAAGATTAGTCAAAAATTGTGATAGCACCTATCGGAAAAAAGGGGTATGTATGCGCAGTTATACTAAAAGGTAATGAGGTAAAATATAAAAATTTATTTCCTTTAATTTTGTTTTTTTAATCGTATTTTCAATCAAATAACTAAAATGTTTTCCATAATTCCGGTATTTTTTTATAATAATACACTCACTTCAATTCATCAATAATACCATAATATATCGTCATCAAAATGATAATCTTCAATTTCTAACTTTTAAAGCAATGAATATTTATGTAATTGGTGATATGTTAAAAATATTAAATATAATAACGTATAATATTTATGTAATATAATAATGGAATAATAATATAATAATGGAAAATATTTACATTTGACTCTATTTTTTGTAATATTAATCAATATCTATGTAATTTACAGCCGAATATAAAACTCCAAAGTGTAAGTACTCCAAATATGTTTTCATGCACTTGAAAAAACAATTGCAGACATCACACGGCTGAATTTCCCATTTGTCATTCTTGACTTAAAATCACATTATTTGGCGACGAAAGTAAAATCAAAATCGTATAGATACAATAACATGTAACTCACAAGTGCGGTCTTTTTTACAATTACTTCTGGTATTCTCCCTTATAAGATACATAATGGAAGAATAAGATAAAAAACAAAAGTAAAGAACAGAAAAGAAAAAAAAATCATTCAAATATGCTGCAATCAAATTTTCGGATACAAATTTTTTAACCTGGGGCAATCGATAAATCGCTAAATTTTGTATCAGTTGTAATATTTCGCATTAAACATTTTCTAAGCATTAAAAATCTTTTTTTATGTTTAAATGTTTTCGTTTCGTACTATTGTCATTTATCAACTGTTTTTCTTTATTTCTTTCTTTTTAAATTATTATTTTAAAATTATTATTATTTAAAGAAAATTAGTAAAAAAAATTTCTAGATGTATAGCCATTTAAATCTTTTCATCAATTACAATAAACGCCAAACACAGCCTCGCCAAAATGTTAACCTTATCGTACAAAATAACAGAATTTTCCGTCATTATTCTGTAACTAATCCACATAAAACGATGTACAATGTATGAAAACCTTCCCTGAAATAATATCTAACCAACAGTATAAATTCCATCAAAATTCCTTCAGTAGAACTGGAGGAGTAAGCGGAAAACCCGAAATTTCCGTTTGTATTTTTTATATTTAATTAGAAGACACTGATTCTCATTCCTGCAAATGTTCATGTGAAATCTTCTAGGGATTTAAAAGGAGGTGGGCCAATAAGGGCCATTTTTCGCCCATCAGCACCTAGACGTGACATACATTTTTTTCATTAGTATACCTCATAACAAGTAAGAAAATAATAATATCTTGAATGACAGTTTAATAATTGAAGGAAAAATAAAATATAGATTTAAGTAAATATTATGTGTATTAATGAGCATAAACACAATTGTCATTACTTTTAATCCATATAATCAATAGTAAATACAACAATAATTGTAAAATTAAGATAAATGGAGCTTACTAAGATTATTATTTCAATACATGAAATATCGGAAATAATAAATAACAAATAATAATAATAATAATAATCATAGAGTTTCAGACTTTTTGGACAATGTGTTTTAGAGTATTTTCGTTATTGATTGCTTCACCAGAATCACTAATGGACCATCCAGCCAACGGCCGCGTCTTCTACAGTATATGAACATATTCGATATTTGTTTTTTTTTTAATTTTGATTGAGCGATTACAGTAGTATTGTAAGCCAGAAACCATAATATGAAAACAACATGTACCCACCACTCTACGACATTTTCGCGTACTTTACACTGACAGTGCCATAATGTTATAATGTTTTTCTGTGTTTTTATCCAAATATTATAGGTTTTAGAAATTGTGCGCGGAAAAGCAAGTTTTGGTTACGAGAGGTGTCCTTTAGCATCATCTGTTGAAAACTGTTGCTGCTTAATTAACCTTCCTACCCTGTTCAAATTTTACTCAATCTTGATAAAAACATTTCACACCAGAATATGTTAGCAGAATTGTTATTTAAAACATTTTAATATATTGAATTGGCTAATTTCTTTGGATCTGTTATTTAACTTTCTTTATGAAAAATGTTCTGGTGCGAATCGTATAAAACAAATTATAGCTATGGGTCGATTAAACCCATTCAGGGTAGGAAGGTTAAGAATCTTGGCATTTCATGTTCAATATCAATTTCGTGCAGAAGTTCTAAACAATCCCCGTAAAATCTATCAATACTCTCAACATCATTTGGCTTCAGCCTCTTTCTGATATTATATGAATTTTTTTTAATTTATTTGAAAATATGTTAGCGTAATTGTTCTTTGTTTCTGCGAAGTAAGGAACGAAGACATTCAAAATGTAATTTGAAGTAATGACGAATACCATATGCTTAACAAAAGGTCTTCCTTTGTATAGCCAGAAGGAATGTCTCTGAAAGGAATAATTCACACTCTTCTGGATATAAACGTACGTACTATCGAAAGCAATCATCACAGTATCATTGTTGTCATCCGGAATAAACAATCTTCCTGCTGAAGGCCTCGTATATTTTTGAATAACTTGTGTTCTGGTGATGTGTTCCATTCTACGGTATTTTAGAACAACGTTTTCAATCAAAGCCTGGTTTTCATATTTTACAGAAGATGCTATTATTTTTCTTATATTAAATAATGTAGATAGAACACCATGATAAAAACCAGTTCTGTGTTTTATAAGTAGCATTGTAAAGTATGTACGAGATGACCGCTTTATTGAGGAAGGTATTTTGGATTTAACAAGTTTAAAGATATAGTTAAAATCAGACATAAACATACCCATGAGAATATAATGATAGATTTCGGAAAATTGTCCCGGTGTATCAAAATCGATGCCTTCTTTGCTATATTTCTGATATTGGTTTAAATATTTTCATGCATCTTGAATCTTGCAGAGTCAATTTACCGATCAAGTAATATGAGTTTTACAGAATTGTTTTCGCGACAAAATATAGATATTAGTTTCTATAAAGGCTTGAGTTTCAATAGCTTTTGCTACAATAACGAGGCAGTTCTTACCTTTACATATTATACAACAAGTGTTAGAGTTGTGAAAATGAGATATTGATAAATGTATATTAGGTTTCTTATTTGTGGTCTCATTGACAGTAATCGCTGACGCATAATCTCTTATTGTTACATCAGAAGAAGAAATAGAAGTATTTAGAGCCTGGAGAGAAATACATATTATTTGCATTTAGAACACTATTTAGAAGCACTCTGTAAATCTCAGTTTTTCGAACATCTAAATATCAAGATACGAAAAGTTTTCAGCGAGACTTTACAACAATGACATTGGTATCCAAGCATTATTTATTAGTAATTTCTTTAATAAATATTTATGAAAACAATTTTAGAAAACAATATTGACGTCTGAACAACGTTAATACTTTTTAAGTTCGGCAAAAGAAGTCTGAACGCGCTCCGATAGTAACGCATTTGATTCTCTCACATGATACATTTTTTTTCTTTTACAGGTAGAAGCGCACATTGAACCCAAATAAAATAATGCTAATATAAAAGCTTATAAAGAGTAGAATCATTGCATGTCAAAATTAATTGGGTTCATCGAGCGCTTCTTACTGAAAAATTAATTCAAAAACTCAAAAAACGTCAAAAATGCAGAAAAAAGCCAAAACACTCTACTTTCGGGCTATAATTTCCATGACTTACTATTTTATTTATCACGTAAAACTTATATTAAACAAAAATAAATATATTTAACTATACAAAGCCACAGAACAATCATCTGAATTCGAAACTTTTTTTTCCGGGTATATGATGAGCGAAAAATAGCCCTTATTGACCCACCTCCTTTACCACCCATTAATTAAGGATAATTAATAGGTACATAACTTGTAATTAAATGTTTTTAAGATATATTAATTAATTATAAATTTCCCTACATTTTTAAAAGGAATATTTGTATACAAAATACTAGCATTGTACAAAATAACAGTAAATTAAGAGAAAATTTTTTTTAATCTGTTTAATCAAATCAATGAAGTAATCATTATTATAACTATCCATGGTGGGGTGTGTAAGAGTGCGCATCTTTAAAAACATCAAAGTATCATTTAAATTTTTGAGTGGATGAGCAATCTACAGAATAAAGTAAAGTATGTGTAACATAATCATGGTATGGGTTAATGGCATTTCGGGTGAAATGTAGTTTACTCTCCTTCGCCAAGGCGACTTTTTTTTAGCGATAAATGTTTCAATATGGCAACCCTGCATTTTCATTTAATCCGGAGCAACAGCGTGCTCCGGGAGACAAGACGCAAAAACGTGCCAATTTGGCGATTTTTGAAAATCGCACCAAGAAGGAGAGTAAACTGCATTCGCACCATAAACATGACCATGTTAAGAAAGCATTTGAATGAATATTTGGAATAAGGAACTACGTTACAGTTTTAAAATTTCCATAAATGAGGAAAAACTAACAATGTCATTTATTATCAATGTTCTTAACATCTGGTACAGCATAGGCGTACTTTCGATCTTAATTACCCTCGATATTTATTTTCTTGTTGAGCATTGATGAGTAATAACAAAATTAGTTAAGTGGATAAGGAAAGTATTATTACTTACCCATCATACGTAGTATAGGGTCTTGCAATCGTTTTGAAAAAAATTGACGAATCTACACGTTTCAAACACTGGAGATTTCTCAAAACATATTTTTAGAAAAAAAAAATGCCGTGTGTCTATATGTCTGTCTATCTGTAAACACTCTATCTCTCGAACAAATTGAGATAGAGACTTGAAACTTGGTGTGTACTTAGTGTGTAATAATGAAAAGAAGCCTAGTTAATATAAGTAACCTCGATTATATGGAACTATTTTTTGGGGGACTCTAGAAATATTTGTTTTGATGAAAGGTATATATAAATTTTCGATTTTTTTTATTTTCAGAAGTGGAGGTAAAAAACAATAAAATAACACAAATTTTGCACAAAGAACGAAGTCGATCAGATCATTAGTTGTCGAGATATTTGTAATCCTATTTTCCACACTTTTCGATTTTTCATGACCCTGTATTTCATTCAAATTTCAATTCAAAGATATATTTTAATTAAATATGAGACGCTTAATCCAACGCTGTAAACAGTTGGTCAATATGATTATTATTTTTGGAGTTATAAAGATGTTTCTTTTACGCAATCCGGTACTACTTGAGTAGTTTGAGCGTTTTATATAATTTGTCGATGGTTCATCAGCAATTCACTATTAGAGCCTTACTATGCATTAAAAATAATTAAATATATGTTTAAATTTTATTTTAGAGTGGCGATGCATTTTATAAATAGTTCACACATGTTTTATTTTCCTATTTTATATTATGCATATCCATGATGGATAAGTATTACGGTGGCCCCCAACGACTAGTATTTTTTAAGGAAAGTATTGCATTATTTTTATTTAATTGTTTTAATTTTTTATACGAATAAACAAATGTTTAAATTATAAAACTGAATTCTTTAACAATGGGTAGTAACCACCAATCATTGCACATAGCTCCTTTTTCAACAAAAACCCAACCTTTCAAAGTTTGAACATGGGCCCTTCTTTCAGACACTCATTCATTTATTGTAACATAGCTTAACATTTCTTTTTTCAAGAAACTATAATTTAAAATATATATAATAGTTAATTTATTTATTAATTTCTTAACTATTTCCAAAAATACAATTTTATAATCTTCTTTTCAGACAAAATAACAAACACGCGAAGAATAATGAATACATATTGTCCTATAAATACACAACTATGAGTTTGCATTCCCTAATACTGATTTAATCCGTTTTAAAAAGAGTTTTCTCCTTACTGGTAATTTGATAAATTTTAATGTGACAAAAATCTGGGAGTTTTAGAGGTCACATTAAATTGTTGAATTCAATGATTCTCATGAAAGTTTGATTCTTTTAGGAGGACCATTTAAAGTAAGCAGAATCTTCCAAAATTCTTCCAATAGTCCATCGAAAGACTAAATTTGAATATGAAACCTTTTCAATAACTTGCGGGCTTTATTTTTTATAAAAATCTATAAATTGTTCCAGACGATGTCAACCATTAGCATGCAAAATGACCTTCCGTCGTATCTACACTGTAAAAAATTTTGCGTAAGGTTCCTAAGAAAACATGTGGCAGCTATTCTGCCACAGGTTTTCCCAGGAATTTAATCCAAAAAATGCCAGGAAACTTACATATGCCAGGAAAGTCCAGAAATCTATAATCTGGGATGTTACTCATGAAATATCAGTTATGTTTCACCATTCTGAAAAGTCTAGAAACCTTTTATGTGTAACGTTACTCATTAATTTTCTGTTAGGTTCCACCGTTCTGAAACCTACAATCTGAAACATTATTCGTGAAATCTCAGTTAAATTCCTCCATTCTGAAAAGCTCTGAAACCTATAATCTGGAATGCTACTCATAAAATCTCAGTTAGGTTCCACCTTTCTGAAAATTTCCGAAATCTTTAATATGGTATGTTACTCATAAGATCTCAGTTAGGTTCCGATATTCCGAAACGTATCATCTGGAACATTACTCATGAAAATTCATTTATGTTCCTTCATTTTGAAAAACTCTGAAACTTATAGCCTGGAACTTTACGCATAAAATCTTAGTTAAGATTCTTCATTGTGAAAAGATCTGAAACATTTCACGGAATACGGTAAATGTCACCGGGATATCCAGTGGCAGCAATTCTGCTATAGATTTTCACAGGAACTTTATTAAAAATTTGTTTGGAAAATTATGCAAATCTGAAAAGTTCAGAAATCGATAATCTAGTATGTTAAGGCCCTTTTACAATAAGTTACTTCTAATTTCTAGCATGATATTCAAAGAGTTTTAAGATGCCTTAGAGTTAGAGTTAAGTTTAGTTCTTGAACATGATACAGATTAATGAGTTAGTAATCTTTGTTGAGAATATAAACGATGATTACACAGCTGAAAGTTAAACATTGTATTGAAAATATTTCTAATTAGTTGCTTTCGTTTTTCAGTTGATAACACAAATCTAAAAAAATATACAGGATATCTATGAGTAAAATCTATTTTTAAATCATGGATATATTAAAATTACTTTTACAAAAATAAATTGGTTAGAATATTGATGCAAGGATAAATTATGATAAATATATACTTCAGAAACAGAAGAAATATCTAAATGAGTGATATTGTGCTGTGATCTACAAAAAAACATGCTTAAGTTTTTCCACATTTATATCAAGCTCAACATACCAATTTGAAGGTGTAAATTAAGAGTTAATGTAACACAAAGAATACATTTTTGGCAAAATCTCGTACAAAGCAATTGTGTATTTTTAAAATAACCTTTAGATAATTTTGCCACATTATTTAATAATTTAAACAGAATATCAACTTGTCATTTGGCTAGTACAACAGATTAGTCATTTAGCATAAAATGGTATGTTTAATCCACCAAAGCATTCTAAAAAAATTTTTCAGTATCTGAATATCTGCTTTTTTGGGGGAAGTATGTGGTCATTCGACGCTTCCCCCTCCCCCTTACCCCATTATCTTCATTTAAATTGGATCAATTACGTTTGATAATTCTATTCCTTATATAATTAACATAATACCACAGAAATCAATGAAAAAACGGTTTTTGATGCATGTGCTATACAGTACATAATTATTTTAAAAGATTATCCAAACCATTAAGGTTTAATTACACAATATTTCAAGGTAAGTTAAAATATGCACAAATTTGTGAAAGAGATTTTAAAGTTATATTCAAAAATAACTTTTTAATTGTAATTTAAGCATTAGCATCTTTAAAGGGATTCATTCATTTGGTTAAAGCACAAAATTCAATTTCAGATGTCAAAAGATACAAGGGAAAAAAAGAACAGCTGCCGAAAGAAGATAACCTTTTTTTTAAAAATTGAAAAGCAGTGTTTTCCTGATACTTCAATTAAAATATATTTCTCAATTTGATATTATAAATTGCTGTACATGACTTATCGGAACAATTACCTATCACATAATGCTTTTTTAGAATCCCTTCGACTTGAGATATCGAGAATATTATGCAATTAAAAAATAATATAGTCAAAAATAAAAGTTCACAGAAGTTTCATAATATACACAAAACTTTATTGATATTATGGTTAAAATTACAATCTAGAATTTTATCACAGTTTGCTTAATTTTTCACATAAAGTAACTACTTTTCGAGTAACTACACTACCATTATTCAACTTCAACAATTTTAGTTCAATGAAAGCGTAAGTCCCAGTGCCTTTGAGAGAATATTTTATATTATAATAAGAATATAAAGAGATTGTCGAAACTACACTCTGTACAAATTCCACACCTTCAATTAAAATTTTATCTTCTACTTGCTTTCGTTCAGCTGTAGAGGGATTGTCTGTGTATCTGCAGATTCTCAAAGCTAAATGGTTCAGTAACTCACTTTTTTCTGTCCACTGCAAGCAATCTTCATTTAAAACTTTAGTTAGAGCAGAAGAAAAATGATGTGAAGGAATCTGAAAATCCTCGCGCCATGGGTGCTTTAATATACAAGTGACTGCTTATATTTAAAGAGCTGCTTTCCGTACTCGAATTTAATTCTGCTGTTCCAAAGTCTCCTTTTGTTTCTGTAAATGAGCTATCGTTACATTCAGATTTGATTATTATCCAAGGTGGCTACAAAGAAACAAAAATTATATTATATGTTTTATTTTTTATGCATAAATTATTGGATGCAATATTGTTTATTCAGTTTCTGTAAAAATCAAAATGTTTATTGGAAAAGTTATTCTCATTTGCAAAAACACTTTGTATTATGCATTAGCTTGAAATATAGAATTCTTGAATATGTGTCCTACAAAAGTCTGTAATAACAATACAAAAAGTACTACAACTACTTTTGTATATTCCCAGAATGTTTTTCAAAAAATAAAAGAAGTTTCAAAATATTCAATATATATCTTTTAAACAGGGGTTTTTTGCAAGTGCATTGTTGTCATGTTGCGCATGGCCAAGAATGAATATCTATGAATTATACAGGGATTTGTTCCATTTTTAAAAATGTATTGCAATATTTTGGATTTTAAGTGAAAAATTTGAATTTATTAGATAATAATTGGTTTATATATCGTTTAAACATTTTATTCTCAATTATATATTGATTTTGTAGAATCTCCAATCAGTAGTGTAACTATAGTTTTGAGTCCTCTGCAAAATTTTCCACAAGGCCCCCCTAGAATATATATCTATTTCTCATAACAAAATGGGGTTCCCGTTTCGTGACCCGTCTTGCGGGTATGATTTTTTTACGCGCAGATCAGTTTGGGAGTACGCAAAATGTACATTCGTTAGTCAATACAAAATGACTCGTTCTCAAAAGCCTAAAATGATAAACCGTTTATGACCGTTTAAGATGTTTATTTTTCACAATTACTTCCAAGCCCCTTCCTCCCGCCCCCCTACGTCACAGGGTTTTGCAGATCTCAGTTTTCCACTGTCCTCGATATTGATATACAATATAAGTTCATTTACGCTTCTTTATTTACATATCTTTTTTGGTTAGCTCCGTGCACTAAGCATAAAATTAGCAATTTCCATCGTCGAGTAACACTAAAAAACGTGGAGATAAACTTTACCGTCCTGAGTCTGCAAACTTGATGAGTGCTACTCGCAAAACATGATGGTTGTAAGATATATCGACACCAGGGATGAAAGGAGAAAAATTCGTTAATAATTTTCAGTCAAAATTAACGATTATTGCAAACACTAGAAGAAAGTAGATAACTATTTTTGGTTCAAAGGTTGTTTCACGGCTGGTGGGAGGGGATAGTTAATTTCGAAGAGATCATTTTTATCCGAGTTAATTACGCATACTATTATACAGTATGAAATATTTAAAACTGGTGTCGTAGTTTAGCTTAAAAAAAATAAAAAAAATCCAGGAACGTGTAATTTTATGGTTAATACTGAATTTTTTTTAAATGTCTTTCTCCGACTTATTATACAATATGATTAAATTGATTTATGACAAAATTGATTTTGGAACGCAATTCCAAGTCAATCTTACTTTTCATGTACTTAATCCAGGAATCTCACTCCTGTCCAAATTAAAGTGTGTCAATTGGAAAAATCTGCTAAAAAACAGCTAAACCCGAAATTTGGATGAATCTGAATTATATAAGACCCATGTTCCTGCGCAAACTCGCTTAAATTTACTAAATAAATTCCACTTATTTGGTGAAACTGATTATTTCGGGTTTTGGTTGGTTCTAGATCAAATATAATGTGACCGATAAGCACTTCCTTCCCTCTTAAATAGGCTTAAACAAAAACTTTTGTTTAGAATTATCTATTTTCATTGAAGTTTGGGTGTCAATTTATTAGAAAATTAGGCGAGATTAATCAAATCAACAATGTTAGGTCAAGTATAGGTCAATTGTAAAAGAAACCCTTCCTCTCCAACTAATTCAGCTTTACATAGAATTTTCTTGTCGAGAACCAATTAGTTTAAAATTTTGGTCTCCTTTTATTAGAAGGATAAATTACACCTTTAACACGTTGAATTCCACGTCAGTCACGGATGACTGACACTGAACTTTCCGCTTACTTAATTATATCCTTTAAAGTCCTTATCCTCTAAAAGGAAAATTTTAAATAAATGTTCAGCAATTCCTTAAAACAATATAATATTTAATTTTATATTACAAATTTACGCTGTCGGTCACGGGCAACTGATGTGGCTGAAACGGAAATTTTAATGTCAGTCACCGGTGAGTGACATAGCAGTTAACGTGTTAATACAAGGGTTTATAGGTCACATATTTTTTTTTTTGGGGGGGGGGGAGGGATAGAATCCTCCACTTTCATTTTTTTAATTGCATTTTCCTTGCATAAAATTATTCGAATAGTTTCAAATTTTGGGTACATATTCAACAGGAGGATGGATTAATCTCACGGATACTTAATTATATTTTTTAACTATCATAATAATTGCAGCAAAATTTGAACTTCCTCCGTACACCCCTTTTACTTGAAACACTCATAAAATTTGTCCCGATGTTTTATAAACGTAGTGTTGTGAAATTTTCAAAATGCATTTGCTAACCCTGTCAAAATAAAGATGCTAAAAAAATTGTCAGATTTAAGATATACTGAGTGATACTAAAAAAGTTCAGCAAATCATAACAATAGATACAATAAGATTTAAATTCAAAGTGATATTTTGCGCTTTAAATATGGAAGTAAGCTTTTGCATGTTAAGTACGAGTTTATTTTTCAGGTTTCTTCTCAATTTTTTTGGTAATAAATAATTCGGTATGCTTTTTTTAAGTTACTTTTGGAAGCCTTTTTAGAAGCGTATTTCCAGAATTCCTGTTTCTAATAGACTAGTTAATGTGCATTTAAGTTTGTTGAATTATATAACATTAAACTTCTGTTATTTTAAATCAAATCACAGAAATCCTCGGTGTTACTCGAACCCCTGTTAATGTGGTTTCGAGTACTTTTCCTATTCTTTATGCAGCTTTATGTTAAAGTGAAAAATTTTAATTTTGAAAATTATTTTATAAGCGAGATTTAGAAGCCTTCGTTTGCGTGGATTTTAGTTGGGCTTTGAAAGACTTGCTAACGCGCATTTCCGAGCTCTTGTATTTCAATAAGGACATAATGCGTATTTTAAGTTTGAGTACATAGTATATTAAAATTTAGAAATTAAGTTTGAGAAATCCTCGATGTTACGCCGCCTTTTAACGCGGATTCAGAGCAGTTTTTCTAATGTAGCTTTAATTTAATAAATTTTAATTTTAATATTATTTTCTAAGACTTTTAGATGCCTGTTTACGTTGATAGACTATAACTTCGGGCTTGTCAATTAACCCCTCTCCCCCACAATACACACCCGTGTTAATACGGATTTCCAAGCTCATTTTAAATATTGTTAGTTTGACTACGGTAATTTCTTACTTATATATATTTCTGTTAGATACAATTTCAGTTTTCAGTTGAGTGTAATCCTACCAAATGGAAATTAAAAAATATTAATAAGCTATAATGTTGATAGTTAGAACTGTACGAACACGTCATATGATTTTGTATGAAGTGTTTGTGACTTTGTTAATGGTCAATAATTAAAAATCTGAGTAACTGGCCAGTGGCCAATGATAATTTTTATCTATATTTTGCATCAACATACAAATGAAAGATTGCTGTAAATAATTATGCACAGATCTGTATAATAAAGACATACATACACGTAAAGTATTTCATTTATTCAGAATTTTAAAAAAAGAAAATAACATTAAAAAAGTATGCCTGACAAAATGTTAAAAAATTCAGCACAATAATTGAAATATTGACTTTCTTAAAATTAAAATTGTAAATTGATACTATAAAATTTTGTTTAGTTTTCACGTAATCCTTCATTTAATTTACAGAAAGTTTTTAGCTTATGATAATGTGCATAGAATTTTTATTTAATATATAAGTCTGATTATGCATATAAGTTAAATTGCTTAAATACATACTTAAGTGCTAAGTAAAATAACATTTTTAAATGGAGGATTATGTGACTTACGACAGCTTAAGTAAACATGAAATTTGCATTTAATGCACTATATAAAGAATACTATACAAACTTACCTGGTAATTATTTAAATTCTAATCCACAAACTGAGCCCTTTTTTAAACAGTTTATTGGTCAGTTAAATGAAACAGACATAGTTACTTTACGTGAATGAGATTATTTGATCGTTAAAGATCAACATTCGGGAGGTAATTTAGGGAAATTCTACAAATTTACGAAACATGGGGGCGCTATAAAAAGAACGGTGTGTATTTGATCGAAAATCTCTGAGAAAATGTTATCAATAAAGAAAAATGCTTACTGTTTCGTTAAAAATCGAATGTCTTATTATATAGCATTTGGGATTCATGAATTAAGATTTTAAGCAAAAGAACATTACCGTACTTATGGATCACATTTAGGCACAATAACGTTGCCACAAAATTAGGAATATTTTCTAGTAAACGACTTAAAATTGTATCTTTTCATCCTCTATAGATATATGTAGCTTTCAGATTCCAAAGAAGGGAGGGAAGAAGGGGGGGACAAAATTTAAACATTTCTCTACTGATATTACTTTAATTCCACGCTATAGACTCAATATTTTGAAAAGAAATAGTTGCTAGAGCTTCTCCCCTTTCCCCTTTAAGCATTGACTTTGTTTATAACAATTTTTATGCTAGATTTATTGTTTTAGGAAACAGTCGAACCCACTTAAGACGTGATACCGATTAATACCTGAATTTACTCCAGTTCCAACATCACCAGAACATCGCTCTTACAATAAATGTAAAAAATTTTCATTTAATATAAGATAAAGTTTTCATCCCTCGGACAACAGATCTCGCTTACGACGCGAATGCATATACCTAGATATTAAGTTTTTGATATGAACATCAAACTATTTCCGAATATAATCGCTTTATTTAATGACAGAAATATTACTAGTCGGAAAAAGTGATAGACATTGTAAAAAAAAAAAAAACTTCTAAACTGACACTTAAATTAAACGAATATTACTAATCAAAAATAGTAGGTATTTAATTAATTAAACTTAATTAAACATGATTAATTAAACATGATTAATTAAACATGAAATTTGCATTTAATGCACTATATAAAGAATACCATACAAACTTACCTGGTAGTTGTTTAAATTCTAATCCACACACAGGGCACTTTTTTTAACAGTTTATTGGTCAGTTAAATGAAACAGACGTAGTTTCTTTACGTTAGTGAGATTATTTGATCTTCAACGTTAAAAATACGAGAGGCAATTTAGGGAAATATGCTAAACTTACGAAACATTTGGGCGCTATAAAATCAACGATGTCTATTTGATCGAGAATCTCTAAGAAAATGTCATCAATGCAGAAAAATACATACAGTTTCATTAAAAATCTAATGCCTTATTGTATAGCATTCGGGAATCCTGTATTAAGATTTAAAGTAAAAAAAAAAAAAAAAGATTACCGTACTTATGAATCACATTTAGGCACAATAACCTTGCCACAAAATTAGCAATATTTTCTAGTAAAAATCTTAAAATTGTACCTTTTCATCCTCTATAGACATATGTAGTTTTCAGATACCAAAGAAGGGAGGGGAGAGGGGGGGACAAAATTTAAACATTTCTCTACTGATATTACTTTAATTTCATGTTATAGACTCAATATTTTGAAAAATAAAATAGTTGGCTAGAGCTTCTCCCCTTTCCTCTTTAAGCATTGACTTTGTTTATAATAATTTTTATGCTAGATTTATTGTTTTAGGAAACAGTCGAACCCACTTAAGACGTGATACCGATTAATACCTGAATTTACTCCAGTTCCAACATCACCAGAACATCGCTCTTACAACAAATGTAAAAATTTTCCATTTAATATAAGATAAAGTTTTCATCCCTTGGACAAAAGATCTTGCTTACGACGCGAATGCTTATACCTAGATATTATCGCTTTATTTTATGACAGAAAGATTACTATTCGGAAATAAAGATAGACATTGTAAAAAAATCCTCTAAACTGGCACTGCTGATTAAATAAGTCAAATGTTACTAATCGGAAATAGCAGATATTTGGAGAAAAATTTGCGGTATTAAGATCGAGAATTTCGTCAAACAATCACTGATAATATAATTTCGTAAAACGATCACTGGTCGAATTTGAAAAAATAGGCTTCAAAATGAACAATAAGATAGGCATACGCACTTTCATTCCAAATTTAGTTGGTCTAAATCCCATAGTCTTTTTCTTCAACTGAGGCAACAAAATGAATCACACTCAAAAAAGTAGTTCATATGGAAATAAAGACCAAGAAGAGTCCCCAGAGTCTAAACTGGGAAAAAAATATTCGAGAATCGCAATTAAATGCGTAGTTAAAGCTTCGGTAAAAATTAGTGACTCTAGTTTCCATACTCGATTTATAACTAAGTGAGCAAAATAATAAACACACAAAAAATTAGTTTTTTTACATGTAAAATAGCCGATCCAGTGGCGTGGTCGGTAGCGTCAGCTCCTCCCACACCGCTGGACCCTGGTTCGAATCCAGCTAGCGGCATGGATGTCGGTGTTGTCCCTGTGATGTGTATTAAATGTATGTACTGTATTTCATGTAATAATAAAGTGTTCTGTATTAGTTTCTGTGTATTGTGGATCATTCGAGGTAACAGCCACTGTAGCTACAGACCTCAAAGCATTGTAAAACTCAAACTCATACATGTAAAATATATCTCTAGAGCTGTACAGGGCAGAATTTGAATAAAAGCTTTGAAATGCACAATTACAAGAGTATACGCACCTTCGTGTTATTTTGTTAAAGCGCAAGATCTCGTAGTCTTTTCTCAGCTGGGATGATAAAATGGCATGCACGCAAAATAACGATTTTTCTGTAATTAATATACCAACCACAAAATAAGGAATATTACACAAAAAACATATATAACTTTTCACAGATTACCAATGATTTCTATTTTAGAATAAATTCGAAAAGTTACACAAAAGCTCAAAAAGTATACTAAAACTAAAGAATGTTACACAGAAAATATTCGGAACATTTCACAGTTTATCAGTAATTTCCACTTTCTCAACTATTCCGAAAAGTTACACGAGATTATGGAAGGTATTACACAAGATTTCTCGGTATTCTTGTATGAGCAGAAATAATCCGAGAAAACCCAGGAATGTTACACAGTAAATGCTAAGAACATTGCGCAAATTTTTTACAGTGTAGCCTTTGACTAAATGCTTTTATTTTATACAAAACTTTTCGTTACTTCATGATATGTTTTAAAAATTGTTGTAAAAAGGCTCTCTGTTTTCAGACAAGGTTTTTGTTTTCTTTCTCAGACAAATCTAATAACGCATTTTCTTAGAAATTAGAGTTCCTTTCACATTTTTATTTTCATAGCATTTTCAGTCTAATTATTTCTTTAAACAAAAATCCTATATTTATAAAAATAAAATTACTATATTGTGTGGTGATATTTCTTTATGTATTATGTTTCATAAATAAAAACAAAAGTGGTAAGTGCAATTTTTATTTAAAAATTTGGAGTTTTGTAAGAAAAGAATGTTTGCAAATTCTGTTACTCCCAATACCTGATGAAATATGCTGAAATATTTTTGCTTCTAATAATTAAAAGAAAGATTTCTTGTAACTTGAAACTGTGTGTGATTTTACATTTTAAAAATATACAGCATGTGGATTTTATCACATTTCAAATCTAATCATATCTTACATTAACGTAATGTTATTCATCTTAATAATGATCATTACAAGTTCCAGGGAAAACCTAGAAAATACACTATATGGCATTAATGACCAGACACTTAAGATTTTAAACGATTTGTTAAATATCTAGAAAAACACATGACAAATTATTCTGAAATTTCAGGTGTGTAAACAAAATAGTACAGGTCATATATTTTCGCGAATATTTGTTTCCAAAATCCCAGAGAAGGCCGTTAACAAATTGAAAAAGAACGAAAATCTTTTGGATAACCAAGCCAAAACTTATGTAGCAAAGGCGTTTAAACTACATATTGTGATTTAGTGGCTTATTGTAATAGAATGTGTTCGTTTTTATGAAGATAGTATCTATACTCGTAGAGAAATCAAGGTCTCATAAAAACAACTCCAAATTTTTCCTTTTTTTTTTTTTTTTTTTTTTTTTTGCTTATAATTTGCAGAGTTCTTTATAAAAAAAAACATGTTTCTTTTTTAGAAACATGACAAACAACATTGTACATAGTAATCAGAAATAAAAAATAATAAAAATTGTATTAAAATGAGCAGGTTTACTAATTAATGTTAAACTGTGCATGCTTGAACTCAATCAAAATATAATTTGCATAATGTGTTAGTTAAATGTATAAAGCAACTTTTGTGAAAGTCTCAAAAACATAGCTTGAAAATTCGGAAAATTATTGTCGATAGAATAAGCTCAAAATCCGTTATTCCTAAAATGAATCAAAAAAATGAGGAACTGTATACATATAACCCTTGATTAATGTAATTATAGCATACACAACATAGCAGGTACTACTATATTTGGATACAGTCCATCTTTTTGCTTTCTTTTGGGATCAGATTCTGAGCTTATTCTATCGATCATAATTTTCAAGTTATGTTTTTGAGACCTTCACAAAAGCTACATGTGTATGTGCGATGGCTAGCAGAACTTTGGCATTCAGATAGTCTGTGGCGCTCATGGTCTGTTCTACAACAACTACAGGTCCCAGGGACGGGCCTTAGAACGTTTCCCAAAGCTTAATATCGCCACATCGGGGGCCTGTGTATGACCTGTTGTATAAGGTGGAGTAAAAGTTTGCATAAAAAACAGCGTACCCAAAGACGACCATGGACGTGTTGAAGGATGAATCCTCTTTCATCCGATGAGGCAACTCTCTCCCTATGTTCCATAGTGCAGTCATAATATACCCGGGTCTAGTGTAGATAATGCAATGATCATGCTTGGTCAACAGGGGCACATAGGTGGACGTTAGCCCCGTAGTCTCATATTCAACAGTGTCAGCTGAACTCTATGCTCTGAAAGAATTGCACTTGGACTTGTATTGTCTTGGAAAGGAATTTCAGCCAGTCTCTGGTGTCGATTTTGCGTTACCAAAGAAAGAGGTCTCCGACGTCCTTTTTATTTGATAATGCGTGGGGCGTTTAATGCGATGGCTTCTACTGGTGGTTTCGCAGTGATATATCCACTTTGTACAAGAGCTAACAACGATATGGATCGAACAACCCAAGAGGCATGCAGTTTCGAAGTTTCTCATTCTGAGTCGTTGAGCGAGTGACTTCTGCCCTCTATCAAAATAGCTTCGATCAGCAGCCTTTATCCTCACAAGCAGATGTAAACGCAAAAATAATTCCTGGAGCTCCCTAGCAGCTTTTAAATACCATTCGCATAGGATTCCACGTCATCCAGGCACGTTCATTGCAAAATGTGGAGGTGGTCATAATGTTGGGTACATATATATGTGGGAACGTTTATTGAAACTGCAAATGTATACTACCAGAGCAGCAATAGGGTAAATAGCATGCAATTCTTTAGTTGTCAAATGTTGATATAGAGCACTCGATGGAATATCAATTTTTTTAACCCTTTGTGGTTCTGTGTTCCCTTATATGGAATACCCAACTTGAATCCCAAATGCCCGAATGGTACCAGAATTTTGGTACAAGTAGCTTCCGTATAATATGTACGTGAAATAAAGTTTTTCCTTATTTCCAAAAAAAAAAAAAAAAAAAAATGCTAGAAATAAGTCAAACTGTTTTAGTGACGCTATGTTAAACTGTTTCAGAGAAAAATGAACAACATTGGATTTTTAGAGAGCTAAAATATTTTAAACAACTTAAGGCTGTTCTCAAGTTTACTGCTCTGCTCAACAAGGGCGAAAACTTTGACACAATGACAGACACATTTTTAAACGTAAAGCTGTAAAAATAGCAGACCTGCTATGTCAGCGATTTGGAATGAAAATTATCTTTTCATTTTTAATAAATAAATTACCTATGGAGTTATGAGTGATTTTGATCACATGACAAGGCGTTTTTCTCCCTCCGCTGATTGGTTTTTCTGCTTTCTACCGGAAATTTGGTACAAAACGTCTATTTTGACAGTAGTTTCTTAAAAATTTATTGCGATTACAAAAAAAAAAAAAAAAAAAAAAAAAAAGGAAAACGTCTTTTCGTTACATAGTTTCTAAATAACAACATCTGCTGCATTTCCGAACAAAAATGAACTCAAACTGAAGTCACGAAGTTGCTCTTTTGGATTTCAGAACTGTCTTAAGCTTTTTTATAGAATCAGTCATACTTAAATAAACCTACTCGTGTAGTATCTGACATTATAAGTTTAACCCTCTAGTGTATACTGTTGCCAAATGGCAACAAATCTTTTTTTCTCTCATTATCGTTTATTTAACGTTGCCTCTTGATAACTTTATGCTTTACGTATTCATTTTGATCTTACATTTAGGTTTAATTTATTAAAAATACCATAGGTGATAATAGTTGATTATCAGTTAAAAATGAAAAGGAACTTTTGAAGCCTTCAATTTTCTTAGCCATAGATGGATTTCTAACACAAATAAAAAATATTTAAAATGGAAAATTTTATTTGAAAAAATCTTTTTCAAAAGAATATGTAAAAGTTATTTAAAAAAAACTTTCAGTAAGGTTTTTTGCAACAAATATTGTATGTATGGGAATATATGTTTGTTGCCATTTGGCAACACCATGCATTGAGTTCCTCTTTTTGTAATTTTTGGCATTCACTGAGGGTGAATTCATTTAGGTGTTCAATGAGTTTGTTGATTGTTTCATCTTGCTTTTTATCTACTTTTTTCATCAAAAAATTTGTTATGATAAAGCCTCACCATGTTCAACATATATTTTAAAGCACACTAAAAAAATATTAACAGAAGAAATGTGGATTGTATTATCAAGTGAAAATGGCATTTCTGACAATGATAACGATGGCGATTCAACTTTTAATCCAAATTTTCTGTTCAAAAACTGTTCAGACACTTATGATGAAACGGATTAAGATCTACAAGCAGATAAATTACCTTATAAACATAACTAGAATGTTCATGCAAAAGTTGGAGTAAAAAATATTCCATCTACATCAAAACAAAAGCAGTCAGGTAAGTGTAAACAGAAAAAAAATGAAAGCTTCAAACTCTTAAGCCAGGTCCTTATTGGATAAAGATTATTGGAGCTGTTTTTCTGCCTCAAAGTTTATCATTAAAAACACCATAGAAATATTTTCTGTATTTTTTCACCCATTACTTTTCGAGCATATCTCTGAACTAACAAAACAGTATAATGCTCTTAGACATACTCAAAAGCCACTCAATATATTCTCGACAAATATAAAAAAGTATCTAAGAATTTGCATCTTGAGTAGCGTGGCAAGCTTTAAAATCATAAGATTTTTTGGCAATCTTATCATTTGTGTACCATCAGGTAGTCACACTATGATCTTGAATATATTTTCCCATCTGAACGATAATGCATTTTCTAATGGGGAAGATAAGTTATTCAAGTTGAGACCAATAATTAGTACCCTGGATGTAAATTCTTATCCATTCCCATGGACGAATCTCTCTGTGTTTATGAGCAAATAAGTTCGACAAAGGCTCATCATTATATGAAGCAGTATATCCCCCCCCCCCAAAAAAAAAACGAAAAAAAAAACTCGAATAAATATGATTTTAAAATGGTATTTTTTTCTCAGGAGTTTCAAAATTTGCGTACAATTTTAAAATTTATTACGAAAAAGAATACATCCAGTCTGCCAAGTGGACATGAATTTAGCGTTTGAGTCAATGCTAGAAAGGGGAAATCTTGGAAAGGGTTAAGGAATCAAATATTTTTTTTTAAGTAAAAATAAAAAAATTATGCACTAGTGTTTTAAATCATGCGCGTAGCATGATGAATATGGTTTGGTATTGAAGGCATGTGTGTAGGAAAATCTGCTACATTCGTGAGTGCATATCTGAAATTCCATCGACTCCATTTGGTACATAATTTTCTGCATTAAATCCTTAAGAATTCAAAATTTAAGAATTACTTGAATAAAAATTAAATTATTGTAGACCGACAGATACCAAAACTAGGACTTTCATTTTAATTGCTTCATCAATAGTTTTCTAACTACATTAACATATTAGTCATAGCTTATGTACATTAACTGGGGGACATTTTCCTTGCTTTGCTTCATTTAGCAATGTTTTAATAACTGACCCTATATCAATTAGAAACTTCAGCACATTTATTCACTTCCTAGCAAAAACGTATTAATGTTTCTGATACTTCCGTGATGCTTTTATAATTATTAATATTTCTAAATTTGCTGATTAAAATTGCTTATAATTCTATTTCATTAATTTGAAAAATATTTTTTTAATTGTTTGTATTTTAACAAATATTTTTAAAATGTCTACGCAAATAAATTTTACGTTTATGTTTATTAAGATGCAAGAATGTTAGTCCTATGAGTTCAGCTTAAAAAATATGCGTTTTTTTTTTTTTTTTTAAATATGAATTAGTTATAAAGTTTGTTATAAACATGATAGATGAATTTTTGGTTAACATCTGTTAAGTAAATGTCATTTCTTTACGACAGATTTTTCTTCTTTTTTTAAGAAAAAAAAAAATTTCAAACGTGGCCTACAAAACTGATTAAAACAATATTTATTATCATTTTTAGTGATAGTTCTAAAGAAAATGGTTTTTACTCATACAATTCAATTTTTCCCATGAAATAAATAAAAAATATCAAACTTCTTTCCTTCTTGCATGTACCTATAACGATACCTATAATTTTTTGCGGATTCTTCTGAATATGATCTTTGAAGTACGGCAGCTTAAATAAAATTGGCAGAGTTAGGATTCTCTATCTAGGATTTTTCCATCTGACGATAAAACAAGCTTTTAGAGCTTTTAATAATATTGATTTCCGCACCCCTTGTTGGATTAAGAGCTAAGAGGGGATTTTCCCCTATCACTGTTTACTTGGATGCGTCTTTGATTTCAGGCAGAAACAAAATGTATCGGAATATTTGTAATTTCCTTAGTCATCGTCCGATAATGATGAAGGAAAGAATATTAATGTGTTTGCTAAATGAGGCACCGAAAGCGATAGAACACTGTGTACAACTGTTTTGGGGTACTCATTTTCAAAAAAAGAATCCGACATCCGATAGATGATCCCTAACATTTATATCATTTCTAGATGTCAAAAAATTTCACACTTATTTTCACTCCGAAAATTATTTTTAAATAATAATTCAAAATTATTAAAATCAGACAAAAACTTTAATTGTTATTTTAAAAATACACAAATAGTATACGAAATACGCAGAGAACCGGGCGCTTCCTAATTTTATATTCCCGATATTAATAGCGATTTTCCCGATATTACCGGAATGATTCTCGATTTAACTATTAACAAAGCGGGATTGATTCCAATAGAATATTCGGTTTTAATATAACTACCATTTCATCTTAATTGTCTGATGCAGTTAAGATGAAAGTAGATTGATTTTTAACAACTTTTACGTTAAATTTTCTGATGACGGATTCTATGGAATACGAAACACCCTTTTTTAAATGTTTTAAAGTTCTTTTAACATTCTATATAGGGTTACGTGAGGCAACTGGGTCATGATTTTAAAATGCGATTATGGAGATTCTGTCAATTCAGCTTCCAAAAGCTAATTTTCATTTAAATTAAAGTTTAGACATCTATAAATGACATATCTGTATCAGTGAGAAATTAAAAAAATTAAATTTTAATCTCTAAATATAAAAAAATACATGTTGTAGCAGTTTTCTCTTTGCACGCTCCTGGTTCTCGGCATGTTCGGATCATATTTATAAGATTAACAAATTGTGAAATGATTTGAGGACATGAGTTTCAACACTTTCCTTACCCAAAATTTTAAAAAAATTGAAATTTTTCTACCAACATATTCTATTGGTGAACCTGCATCGAAAAAAAATTAGAATCTGAAAAAAAAATTATTAGTATTTCTGGATTGTAAAATCTTGGTTTACAATGAAAACGAATGAACGCAATCGGAAGTTTTTCGCAATTTTCCAAAATCTGATTTTCTGGATAAGACGAGTTTTAAAATTCACGTCCTCATTTACATTATGAACAAATACATTAATTATGCACTTCAAAATAAATATGACTGTATAATATGTGCAATTTTTAGTCTCGAAAAAAATTTTCTACTATAATCAATCAATCTTCTATTATATATCGATACGTATCAATCACACTTATTTGGTCATGTTTATAAGGTAAGTTTAATAATGTGAGAAATTTAATTTATAATAACGCAAAATAATTAATACTCAGAACCACTCGCCTCAACGTATGCGTTTTAAAAATCCTCTACTTTAGTTCCAATTGTTGTTTTAAATATTGCTCTTCAAAGTATTTTTTTTTTTTTAGAAAAAAAGAAAAAAGAAAGAAGGAAAGGAAAGAAAGAAAAAAAGATTTCAAATGCTATTTTTTATTTTACTAAAAGCCATTAACGTCAAAATAGTTTTTTTTCTTTTCCAAAGTTACGAAATTTACTTATTTTTTATTTATTCATTTATTTATTTATTTATTTTCACTCTTGTGTGCTTAGAAATAATTCTCGCCTTGCCAAACTCTAACAACAACAACATTAAAAAACAACAAAAAACAAACAAAAAATTAAAATTAAATATTATTTTTGTGCTTCCAAATCTTTCCCAGTTATGAGACTTCAATTTTCACGTTTTCTGGCAACCAAATTGGAAAAACGTTTATCCCCTCTCTTTTTACTCAAGTCACTTTTTGGTCATAAATAGCGAATGATAACCTTTTGCGAAGTAAACCGCCAAATGTAAAAAATAATAAAGAATACTGCCCAGTTAAACTGAAGGCATTGAGCTCACAGGCTACAAATACTAATTGCACATTAAAGCTTTATATTTTCAAGGGTTAATTCCGTTCGAAAAAAAAAATTAAGAAGGGGAAACAGCTCTCCCCTTTTCTCTTTTTTTATACTTAATCATTGAACCTCCTATACTATCAAAGACATGCTTTATCATATAAAAAATCTATATCCAAAATTCAGAGCAAATTAGATAATTCTTAATAAAAACCCATTTAGCATTTATATAATTTAAAAAGAGTTATCCCCCTCTTTTATACTTAACCATTAAACATCCAAAACTATTCAGAGATTTGAACGAAATCTGAAAATTCTGCTTGAAAAACCCATTTATATAAATTAAGGGGGGGGGACATTAGAACCCCTGTTCCCCTTATTTATACTTATTCAATGAACACCTAATAACAGTCACGGAATCGCCTCATCAGAATGATCCTAATCTAAATTTTGAACGAAAATTAATTCTGCATGAAAATCCCATTTATATCAACTAACGGGGGGGGGGGCATTAGAGCCCCTGTTCCCCCTATTTATACTTATTCAATGAACACCTAATAACAGTCACGGAATCGCCTCATCAGAATGATCCTAATCTAAATTTTGAACGAAAACTTAATTCTGCATGAAAATCCCATTTATATCAACTAACGGGGGGGGGGGCATTAGAACCCCTGTTCCCCCTATTTATACTTATTCAATGAACACCTAATAACAGTCACGGAATCGCCTCATCAGAATGATCCTAATCTAAATTTTGAACGAAAACTTAATTCTGCATGAAAATCCCATTTATATCAACTAACGGGGGGGGGGGGCATTAGAACCCCTGTTCCCCCTATTTATACTTATTCAATGAACGCCTAATAACAGTCACGGAATCGCCTCATCAGAATGATCCTAATCTAAATTTTGAACGAAAACTTAATTCTGCATGAAAATCCCATTTATATCAACTAACGGGGGGGGGCATTAGAACCCCTGTTCCCCCTATTTATACTTATTCAGTGAACAACTAATAACAGTCACGGAATCGCCTCATCAGAATGATCCTAATCTAAATTTTGAACGAAAACTTAATTCTGCATGAAAATCCCATTTATATCAACTAACGGGGGGGGGAGCATTAGAACCCCTGTTCCCCCTATTTATACTTATTCAATGAACACCTAATAACAGTCACGGAATCGCCTCATCAGAATGATCCTAATCTAAATTTTGAACGAAAACTTAATTCTGCATGAAAATCCCATTTATATCAACTAAGGGGGGGGGTGGCATTAGAACCCCTGTTCCCCCTATTTATACTTATTCAATGAACGCCTAATAACAGTCACGGAATCGCCTCATCAGAATGATCCTAATCTAAATTTTGAACGAAAACTTAATTCTGCATGAAAATCCCATTTATATCAACTAACGGGGGGGGGCATTAGAACCCCTGTTCCCCCTATTTATACTTATTCAGTGAACAACTAATAACAGTCACTGAATCGCCTCATCAGAATGATCCTAATCTAAATTTTGAAAACTTAATTCTGCATGAAAATCCCATTTATATCAACTAACGGGAGGGGGCATTAGAACCCCTGTTCCCCCTATTTATACTTAATCAATGAACACCTAATAACAGTCACGGTATCGCCTCATCAGAATGATCCTAATCTAAATTTTGAAAACTTAATTCTGCATGAAAATCCCATCTATATCAACTAACGGGGGGCATGAGTCCCCCGTTCCCCCTCTTATACATATCGAATGAACTCCAAAAACTAATCAGGGAAGCGCCTTGTCAGGATATACCTACATACAAAATTTCAAGTGGATCGGATATTTTTATCATGAGTTATCGCGTTACGTACATACGAACATACATACAGAACGGACGGGCACATAAGCTCTCAGGCTATGATAGCCTGTGAGCTAAAAAAGGCAAGCGACATTCCAAACGTCATCAAAATTTAAAAGTTATAAGAAAAAAAAATACGGCTAATGGGTAGAATTCAGAAATATTTTGGTGTACAACTATTTTTCTGTACGTGTGTGTGCCTGAAAAAAAAATAACTAAACAATTAAAAATGTATGAAATTAGAATCAAATGGAGAAGAAAAAAAAATATTTACTTTATTATTATTATTTATTTTTTGCCGATTACAAGCTTATTTTACAAATGTCTAAAGTGCAGAAAATATTTTGGAAGTTACTGTTTATTAGGATGAGCGAAGCGAATCCTCTACTAGGCCACTCAAATTACATTTTGTCGTACACTTTACAAAAAAACTATTCAATATTTTGACTTGAAATTAAACATAAATATAAATATTAATCTGCAGATTTGCAGAATATAATTTTTTTTTTTTTTTTTGCAAAATAACCTTTAAAATTTTTTTTTAATAATTTGTTTTACATGTTTTTTTTTATTATGAACGCATTTTTGCAAATAAAAAATGAAACGAGTACATTTTCAGAAGAAGAAATAAATCATGGGGTTAATAATTATAGATAGAATCATGATTAATAGACCGTATTCCTGTGACGTAACATAAGATAAAATAGCGATTTTTAAGGGTGTATTCGAAAAAACGCTTTTTCACCTTCAGCAGCTCGAAATTTTCCGATACAATTTCAGACACATTTTTAAAAGTAGAATCATGAAACTTGCTGAGGGGATTCTTGAAGGGACGTATGAGGTGCCGAGTAAAGTCTTTTTACGCTCAATTCATTAGAATTTGATTTATAAGCAATTAACTTCTCTGGAAGACCCTTTTTTTCGTTCCCTTATCTCCCACTTCGGAAAAATCGGTTCAAATTGCCGTTTTTGATTGCTTTTTTTTGCAATATTTTGTACACTTATCAAAGAATTGACCTTTACGGCATCTTGTGCACTTTCCAAATAAGAGAATCTGCGAGTTTCATGTGTTTGAGAGCAAAAGTGAATTCAAAAATAAATCGGAAAACAAGCAGTTTGAATCGAAATATACCCTTAAAGCCTCGAACCAAAAGGAAGAAAAGGCTCCATTTCTTTATGAATTATTAGATGAAAATAAATGTAAAAATTATTTATATTTTTAAAACTGTAATTTTTTTTTTTTTTTTTTTTTTTTTTTTTTTTTTTTTTTTTTTTTTGCAATCATCTGCGTGCAATGAGTACGATCGATAATGTTCCAATAAAGTCACACAAGGTAAAACGGCGATTTGTGTAGACTTGAACGAAAGAAAGAATAAGGCCCATTAAGGGTGTATTCGAAAAAACGCTTTTCCACCTTCAACAGCTCGAAATTTTCCAATACAATTTCAGACATATTTTTGAAAGTAGAAACATGAAACTTGCTGAGGGGATTCTTGAAAGGACATATGAGGTGCCGTGTGATGTCTTTTTACGCTCAATTCATTAGAATTTGAGTTATAAACAATTATCTTATTAGCAGGACCCTTTTTTTCGTTCTAAGATCTCCCGCTAGAGAAAAATCGGTTCGAAATGCCGTTTTGGATTGCTTTTTTTGCAATATTTTCTACACTTATCAAAGAATCAACAATCACGGCACCTTGTGTACTTTCCAAATAAGAGATTTTGAAAGTTTGGTGCATTTGAGAGCAAAAATGAATTCAAAAATAAATCGGAAAATAAGCAGTTTGAATCGAAATACACCCTTAAATAAATAAAATACATTTTCATTATTCCATCAAAAAATATATTTTAATAGAATACTTTATTAAGATTGGTTGAAAATGGTGCATATTTTGGTCTCACTCATTTCAATCATATAATAGTTTCACGATTTCTTTTATGAAGTTTTTAATCTATCTTTTTTTCTGAAAATTATAACATATTTTTAATGAATTAAAATTTGTAAAAATTCAATTATTTACATTTAATTATAAAAGTATTTTTCAGTGTTAAGAATTCAAATGCACAATTTATTTTTATTGTATGAAATCATTTACGCAGACGATACTTCCGTTAAATATATATATATATATATATATATATATATGGCTATTTCCATGAGGACTTGTAGTGTAAGTCACAGGCTACGATTTTTGGCTACCAGTATTTTAGTATGAAAAAATGTGATTTATTTTATCGGCACATTCTCATTAATTGAATAAGGCCAAGCAGATTTTTCGAAAATAACGGTGGCAAACAAGCATAGCAATTATAAGGTAATGTGACTTACACTACAAAACCCATGGAACTAGCCATATCTATTATGATTTTTTTTTTATTTTTTTTTTATTTTTTTATTTTTATTTTTTTTTTTTTTTTGTATAGTAGAAACAAATAAAATTAATTGTTAAATTCGCTCTGTAAAGAGTTATTTGAATACGAAGGTTGAAAACTGAACCAAATGAAACGTATTTATTACTATGAAATAATTACTATTAGTATTATTTTTAATGTTTACTGTTTAAAAACAATTTATGGAATTTGACTGAATTTACATTTCTAAAATTAAAATCCTCCAAAAGATAAAGTAACATTTTTGCTTAATTAAGACGCAAAAAATAATTATTGTTACTTTTAAATATTATTATCATTATTATTATTACTAGCAAAAGCCGTGCTTTGTTTGGATTCGCGAAGCATTATTTCATAAGATAAATATTTGAAAATAACATTATTATTTTATATTATTTTTGCATCTTTATTAAGCAAAAACTTTATCTTATGTTTTGGCGTATTTAAATTTTAGAAATGTAAATTCAGCCAAATAATTAAGAATTTCCTCGGAATTTTTTATCTGTGATATAAGACTGGTATAAATAAAAATATTTTCAAAGCAAAATTTTACAAAATATTTTTTTAATTTTTAATAAAAAGTTTTAAAGATGTTTTTACATTTCCCAATAGCCTCTAGAGTTATCTGAAATGATTTGAAATAGGTATGTTTTCAATCTTTGTAATTCACATCAAATAATCTTTGATAGCAATCTTAGAATAATACATTCAAACAAAATATTTGGAAAAACATTAAAATCTACTCTCGTTGATACTAAGAACTATTAAATGTATTTTTTTTATTCTAATTTCTTCTTTTTTTCTGCATACCAGCATATGAAATTTTTTTATATTGTAGAATCTCTCGTAAGGAAATTTTCTATTAAATGATAAACCTTGAAGGAATTTCACTCTCGACAACGCTACGTGCGTTAAGCAAACTGGTGTCTCTTTATCCCCAATATCTACTACTGCTTTATCTGATGTCAAACCTTGAGATTTATGAATTATAACTGCAAAATCTGATTGCAAAGGAAATTGTTTTATTGAGCAATTTATGCTTCCATTTTTCCAGAATTTAATTATTGGGGGAATTGGTACGCACCAATTCTTATAAGTTAAATTACTGCAGTGTTCAAATTTATCCATGATTATTCGCGGTATCTGGTCTGATGGCTTGTGATTTTCTTTAATACACGCAACGAAGTCTAAAGTACCGTTCACTAAACCTTTTTCGGCCCACAAATAAGAACGTAACATTACTTTAAATCCAAATGATAAAGTAAGAAATGATTAAAGTCCATTTATAGTTTCTGAATCGGCCAACTTTGCTTTAGTACATTTATAAAGAGCTTGAATCGAGGCAACAACTTTAAGCAGTTCTTTTAATTTTTCATTTATATGGCAAATTTAAAAATTAATTTTATTTGCTTACAATTCTTTTGTTGCCACTTTACTAAAAAAAAAAAATAATTCCATAATACAATTCTTTTAAAATGTTTAAGTGTCATCTGTGCAAACGATTTTGCGGAGTGATGAAAACATATTTCATTTATTAAATTAATCATGATTCAATCTATAATTATTTACTCCATGATTTATATATTTTTTTTTTCTGAAAATATACGCGTTTCATTATTTATTTATTTGCTAAAATGCGTCCGCATTGGAAATGCATGTAAAATAAATTAATTAAAATAATAATTTTTTGAATAGTATTTCTGTAAAAAAAATAATATTCTGCAAATCTACAGATCATAATTTATATTTGTGTTTAATTTCAAGTGAAAATACTGTATAGTTTTTTTGTAAAGTGTACGACAAAGTGTCATTTGAGTGGACTAGTAGAGGATTCGCTTCGCTCATCCTAATTATTATTATTATTTTGAAATGATGCTTCGCGAATCCAAACAAAGCTTGGCTTTCGCTAGTATAATATTAATTCATCATCGAAATAATTCTCCACCATTATAATGGTGGAGAATTATTTCCTATACATTCCTATATTACAATCCTATAAATGTATTTTTCAATACCATACCATCGTTAATTTGTTGAGATAAAATAAGGTAGTGCTGAAATAAATAAAATAAGATGAAAATCGTATGTTTCCATAATAATGCCATAGATATCAGCTGTTCCTTTTCAGTTCGTACAAGAAACACATTTCTAATATAAATGTTGGCTTACAGCAGTGCCATCTAGTAACACTATCCTTAACTAATGATCTCCAGACGGGATGTTTTTCGGTAATGCAACAGATGGATTTGTCATGTTTAAGCTGATTAGTAGATCTATTACGTAGAAAGAGGATTTTACAATCCTATAAATTTTCTATTAGAATCAGTAAGCGGGATTAAATGTTTGCTTTGTTTTTTTTTTAAATAAGAAAACAATAGAAATCAAGAAAGCTTTTATTTTTACCTCTACAAAATATATTACAAAATATATACAAACTAAAAATATATACATTTGCGGTCGAGTGTCGGCAAATAGTCGCCCAAACTTTATATACATGACTCTAATTTTATATTCTATTCGCTCTACTATATTTTAAAAGTACATTGTTTAGTAAATTTCTCTTGCACATGTTGTCAAAGTGTTTTAGGTAGTGCCAATGGAATGAATTCGTGTAAGACTGTTTTTTAAAATAAATCAAAATTGAGAATGAATTTGATTGTTTCGAAAAAAATTAGTAAATAAAATAACAATTTTACTTCGTAAAAATCAGTGAATGCATTTTTTTCTTTTTCTTTTACATTATTTACAATTGTAAGAAAAAATAGTGCGATACTTAATAGTTACCAAAAATGTCCTCACGATAAAATTAATGATAGTATATTAACTTTTTTTTCAAAAATATACAAGGACGCAATTGACTACTACTTAAACCATACAAAAAAAAAAAAAAAAAAAAAAAGTAAATACATTCAAAATCACTTTGGTATTTATTCATGTATTTTCTATATGTTTATTTATAAAAATAGCTGTATAGAATATTCTCAGATATTTAGACGATAGTTCATTACGTTCACAACATTCAGGGCCGTGCTTAAGGGGGGGCGAGCCGGACATTTGCCCAGGGCCGCCAAAATTTGGGGCCGCAAAAAAGTTGGTGTTGCTTTCACATTTTACCAATTTTTATGAAGAGTCTATTTGACTTGTCAGGCGAAATCCGAGCCTGACAAGTTCGTTGCAATTTATTTTAAACTAATTCGTAAAACTACTGAAAACACATTCTCAGAAATTATCATTCATAGGCGTCCATATATTCAATTCTTACTGTGGCCCTGTATATCATTTTATCCATGTTCAAACACTATTCCTTAGTAAACTGAATGCAGTTTAGCATAAAAATGCATAACTTATTTAAAAATCACCTTTAAGTAATTTATGTTCATATTCAGTAACGTTTGCGATCTCTTTGGTATAGCCTTGTATATCAACTGTAGCATTTATACACTCTATATAATATGCATAGATTTAGAGAAACTTAAAAGCACATATCATAATTAAAATGCATTTTATCCATCTATCAGCCATCATCGGATACATATACAGTACGTCGGAAAGAATATACTATTCGAAATCTTTTGTGTGTCCCTGTAAATGCTGTGCACTTCGTATTATACATGGTTATATCGTATAACTTATGTTAAGTATCAACGACGTATATCAATTTTAGTATGTATAAAATAATTTAATATAATTAAAATATGTCGCACACAATTCCCCTCTTTACCACTATGTAATGTAATTCTTTTGGGTGGCCTTGTAAATGAATAACAGCTATTTTTTTCACCGCGTATTTTACAGAAAGCATATTTTAGTGCACGTCGTAAATGCATATAATTTGTAATGTATTGGACAGGGTGTAAAATCTATAAAATTCATTTGAAACGATGTTTCTCTTTAGGCTATGACATAACGGTACATCTTTGACTGTCCCTGTAAATAAACTAATCATGCTAGAACCTTCATTTGAAATAAAGTTCTGCTAGGGTAAACGTCAATAATGTCGAAAATTATCAGGGCAATCCAAGTTATTTACGGAAGCTAGAGCGAGGACAGACGGACAGGTAAACCGAAATCATAAATATTTTGGAACTTTGTTGGAAAGTAGACTTTTTCGTAATCATTTTAAATATAACATTTTAAATATGCAGTAATGTTCGTCTTTAAATGTGTTTCGCATGTATTATTAGGTTTAATGTTTTCTTTCTATTTTAATGTCAACTTGTAAATATATTTTTAAGTAGGACTTCTTCCCTCAAACGGATTCATCGATTTAATTTGTGACAAGTGAAGACACAGTTTTCTGACATAACTTTTTACAAATGCAGAAAATGAGCTACTTTTTAATTAATAAAATTAGTATACAAATTCAAAAGATGAAAATGAGCAAAATAAAAATATTAGAATTCAAAGTAGTACATATCAATTCATACATTTTTAGCTATTGCTATTATGATAATTCTTTCAGTAATCCTTGTACAGTGTTAATATATATGAAACATATCTAGGCGCTGTTGACCATTAATATAATTAAAATAAATTTTCTGAGATTTTTTCTATATAAAACATTTTTACTATTCCTTTAAAAAATGGTAAAATTAACACAAGATTCAAGCATGAAGTCTTTAATCTTTTTCACTCTACTGAGCCCAACATAAACCAAACCTAATATAACTCCTGGTTTATAGTTTTTGAATTAATTTATTACATTTTATTTATTTGACCTTTTTATAATTTAGAAAGATAGACATTTCGAATATTTTTTGCTACTGAAACCCTCTGTTGATAGCACCCCGAACATAAAATATAGCTTATGTTTGTTATTTTTTAACAGGCTCCATCGCCACAAATTTACTTTTGGAATCGATTTGATACTTGTTGAGATTGTTTACAAATCGCCATTTAGAACGTTTTTAGGATGCTTTTCGCTCATTTTCCCTTCTTTTAAATTTCGAATTTTTTAGGAAATATTTTTGGGGGCCATATTTATCTTATAAGTAACTACCATTCTAAATTTCATGTTTCTAAGCCCTTCAGTAACACACAAATCGCATTTTTAGAGCGTTTGTTTGCTCCTGCACCCCTTTTGGGGTAAAGACATCGACATAAGATATAGCTTTTGTTAAAGAAAGGAATGTCACCATCATTTTGACATCATTATTTTTTAAATCGGTTCGTAACTTCCCGAGATTGCTTAACCCATTAATGCCCAAACTATTTTCTTCATTAAAAATGAAATTTTGGGTTTCCCACCACTTTTAAAAGAAAAATAACTTTTATCTTAATTTATTGAGGAATTTGCCTCGTGAAAAATAGTGTTTATTTATCTTTCTATTTACTGGTGTGAAAGTGCTTTCTTGCCCTTTATTATAATCATCCCTAAAAAGGGACCTAGGCACTTAAGGGTTAAAAATTCAATTTATAAAGTTTTTATATCTCATCTCGCGCATTTTTTATCCTTTTTAAATTTCATATTTTTTAGAAACTGTTTTTGGAAATCATTTATATTTTATAAGTAATTAACATCCGAAAATTTATGTTTCTAGGTCCGTCAGTAACGCAAAAGTCACATTTTTTAGAACTTTTTTTTGCTCCTGAACCCCTTTTGAGAAGTGACACCTACATAAGATGTAGCCTATGTTGGAGCAAGGACTATCACCATTATTTTGATATCATTATTTTTTAATCGGTCCGTACTTCCGAGATGGATTAAAAATTGCAATTTAGAACACTTTTCGCCCATTTTCACCGCTTTTAAATTTCGTATTTTTGGAAAACGCTCTTTGAGATCATTAATATCTTATAAATAACAAACAAGCCAAACGTTATGTTTCTATGTCCTTCAGTAATACAACAGTTGCATCTTTAGAAAGTTTTTTGCTTCCTGTGGGGTAATGACGCCAACATAAAATATAGTCAATGTTGGAACCAAGGACTGTCACCATCATCTTGAATCATTTGTGGCGTAGTGGCAGATGGGCTAGCAATAAATTTGAGAAGAAGTCGATTTAAAATAATCAAGCCTAAAATTTATAAAACTCAACAATTGTAAATTTAATGAAGAAATGAAGGTTACAAGTGCTCTGACTTGGCAGAGCGGTTGGCTTGCCGGATACCCCGGACTTCAAACCCCGATATCGGGTATAGCATCAACAACCTCCACAGAGGTATAGCAGTCGTCTGGGAGAGCAGAACTCTACCCAACTTAATCGTGAGAAATCTATTCTCTATCTCTCTGACCAGCAGCGAAAAGTCCTTCCCTGGTCAACATTCACAAGGGGGGGGGAGAGAAAAGACACCTTCCTGCGGACTTCTTCCAATCTCGATCCAGGAGTCAAGGCGTCCTTCTTCCATTCGATATACAAATAGTACCTCCCCTTGACTGATTTCACAGCCAAGGGAAATCTGTACGCTAGCAAGAGAAATGCAGGCAAAACACACCTGGACTGTAAGGTGACCTCCACATAGATCGTACAGAAAGCGCGGGAGGCAGTAATTGTTCAGGCATGACACTAAATCCTCGTACATTACTCAGCTGGAGACAACTTGCTTATTTTCTCGCTGCCCACATAAAATCTAAATAATTCTTTGTAGCGGTCGACTATTCACCCGGTCACCCGATACATTCCAAGCCGTGCGAACAAAGAGGCTACACCTGCGGCGGGAAATGTGGAGATATGACACATTTTTTTTATCGGTTCGTTATTTCTCAAGATTGTTTAAAAATTGCTATTTTGCTCCTGCACTCCCTGGGTTAGTGACATCGACATAAGATATAGCCTATGTTTGAACAGGGAAAAGCACTATCATTTTGGTACCATTACTTTTGAAATCGGTTCGGTAGTTCCAGAGATTAGTCCCTACATATAAACAAACTTTACCTCTTTATAATATAGGTATAGATTACGTGCGATTTATGATGCTAAAACCTACAAATTAAAATGAACTGTAATTTATCATGAAAAGCCAAAAAATGGTAAGCTTAAAGGATTATTATAAATACTGATGTGCAAGTGAAATTTGATTCTTTTGGTAATTCTTAGGATGTCTTTTTTTTTTTTTCAATTTTTTGTGTTAAAAGTTCATACTAATTTCACTCTTGTGATACATTTTGTACGGTTTATAACATTTTATATCCGTTTAAAAAATTTCGGAAAAAAGGCCGCCAAAATATATTTCGCCCAGGGCCGCCAAAGTCCTAAGCACGGCCCTGACAACATTGATATAAATTTTAGGTATCAAATCAGTCATATACGGGGTGATTCATAAAGATCAAAACAATGGGCTAATTTCTTCAATATTATTTCTAAATACATACTTCCAATTGCAAAGTTTCGTAAAAAAGAAGGCGCAAAATTTTATGAGATAAGTTGCAATTCTATAGAGGGTCTATTTGAAAAAATACGAAAACTAAATTTCTATACAGCCTCCGTGGGATAAAATTTCCAATTAGAAAATTTTTCCTTATCCAGTGCTCAATTAAACACTAAAATTACATATTTATAATTAGAAAACTTAAATACCCACTTAAATTATTTATCAGGTTTTGAGAGATTGGACACTTATTATTTTTTTAAGTGGAGTAATTTAAAATCGTTATAACTCGAAACATTATTTATCGAATTTTTAAAAATTTTCATTTAATTTAAGAGGAAAATATAATTTAAATTTATTTCAGAATTATTTAATAAATATTTTTATTTATATTTAAAAAATGATGTTTTTTAAAAAATCATATTTTTAAAAATAAAAATATTTTTTTCAAATTTGCTGTTACAAAATTAATGTAAAATAATCAAAATACATATGCTTTAATTTTGCATATTTTAATTTTAACAATTCTTGACTTACAATAATTTAAAGACGAAAAATGATGAAAAAAAGACATCATGAAGAAAAGCGCATTTAAAATTTAAAACAATGATTGGCTTCTAATAGAAAGTTTTAATGTGTTTTTAAAGCCTCCATGTGAATAAGTAACTACTTCCTGTACCTTAAACTTCCAATCCAGTTTATTTTTTGTGCTTTCTACTTTCTTTTTGTACTATTTAAATGTCCGCCAGTTCATTTAAAACAGAGCTTTTAAGAATTTTTCATAATTTTAGCCTTGACAACATCAGGTTTTAAATCGTCCTGTCGAGGGCGTTAAAAAAGTCTGTATCTGCGGCCGGGTTAAATGCCGACCTCAATATTTTCTGAAGGCCCAGACGGGACGGGACTAGCATACTTTTTCATACCGAACCAAGATTGGTTTCTTTCTTCTGAGGTCTCCATGAGGTAAATTTTCGGTCCCAGTCTCGACCCAACCCGTATTAAAATGATCAGTTCTAACTAACCACATCCGTCCAAAAATCAGTAAAATTTGGCTCAATCCAAATTTTCTCTACAAAATGCATACATTTTCAAATAGACAGTATTTTACAATTAAACTTCAAAATTAATTTTTTTAAAGGATAGTAATTTTAAAGGCAGAAAATAAATAAAAAAAATAAAATATTGTAAAATTTAAATAATTATATTTTACATTTATCATTTACAGTGAAAATAAACCTGCCTATAACGGAATCCTGTCTTAAACGGAAAATGTATTGATCTATGCAAAATGAATACAGCAATATCTGAGATAGAACATACTAACTACATTTACACCTCCTAATAAGGGAACTTATCTAAAACGCACATTTTTTCTATTTGATTCCGTCTTAGAAGGTTTTACTATATGGCATTTTCAAAGTCTTCAATACATACATGGTATGTGGATTAACAATATTAAATGATTAGTGAAACAAAGTGAAACAAGCAAATATAAATTGAGATTCATAAAAAAAAATAAAGCCTGTGGCGTTTCTTTAAAAAATGAAGACTATAAACATGAAAAAAGAAAAGCTTTAATAAGTATTTGGGTATATATCAAGTGCGCCTACGGTAGGAGGAGATCAGTGGCGCCAACTTTTGAAAAATATTGGGTGGGCTCAAAAAAGTTTTGAACAAATACATAAATATTGGGTGGGCTCACTTAATAATGGGTGGATAGAGATATCAAATTATTGGGTGGGCGCATGCCCCATAGGCCTATATAAGTTGACGCCACTGGAGGAGATCATAAACTGCACCCACAGCTTCGACCCTATCTGTATGATCTGCGCTCGAAGGGCGTGAGATCGGCAATCCATCATTGTATTGAGGGTTGCCTTAAAGAGATTTTTCCCCAAAAAGTCTTCTGTATGCTAATCCAGCCATGGTAAATCTTGACGACAATAATCACAATACTTATAAGTGCATGTCTGCATTCCTCTAGCATTGCATTATATCGTATAAGATATTTAATATAATCAATACAAATAAAATATTAAAATGAACTATGATTCCTCAAGTAGAGGATACTTACAGTATTTACAACGAAAAAAAGGGGACTTCCCATTTAAATGGGATTGGTGCAAACTGTCTACCCAAATTTTGTTAGCTCTTTTAAAATGTTCCAAGGAATATCTAATGTTAATTGAAAAAAAGAAAAAAAAGATATTGTTAAGAAATTTTTTATTTTGATTTTTAATATTTATATGAAAAGCATTTTTTTCGCTTTTAATGACAAAAAACGCTGAAAATTCATAAAATTCAAGTTATCACAACTCGGCAAGTTTTATTTGTAAAAAAGAAATAAAACTTTTATGGTTTTACTTATTAGTACACGGAAAAAGTTTTACTAAATATATAGTACCTGAATCCATAAAAAATTTAAATTTCTGTAACTCTTTAAAATAACATTTTTTAAAAATATAAACGGATTTAATAGGATGAAGAACAACTTTAAAACATATTCTCTATTGAAACTATACTTCAAGAGCTGATGGTTTAGGAAATGAGTCATTGGGCAAGAATTAAAGCTGACACTCTTACATACTATTTGTACATACCCCCCCCCTCCCCCCCCCATGATTTTTTAAATTTTATAATCAAAAACTCTTTGATTTTCACAAATTTTTCCCTAAAATTGTACCAAATCTCTCAGTAACAGGTTTAAATTATTATTAATATAAGATTATTAATATAACTTATTGTATTACTATTAGTAGTTGTAGTATTAGTATTTTAATGAAGCAGGATGGAGAAGTATTCAATTTGGAATTATTTAAAAAATCATTAAGATCTTAACTGCTGTGCTCAACAAGTGCCAAACGTTTTGACAGATTTACAAATTCATTTTTTAATGAAAAGATAAAAGATTCAAAAGCTTGATTATGGAAGCTATTTGGAATCGAATTGTGTTTTCCATTTCTTTATCAATAAATTACCTATTGAGTTATAAGCGATTTCGGTCATGTGACGAACACGTTTTTCAGCCCAATTTGAATGGTTGTTCTTCTTTCGCGTGGAAATTGGATCAAAACGTCCACTTTGACACTATTTTCTAAAAACCTGAAAAATGAGTGCGATTGGATAGTTTCTGAACAACAACATCTGCTAGTTTCATGCATAAAACCTTTTGTCATAAAGTTGTCCTTTTTCATTTAAGAACAGCCTTAATATGTTAAATTTTTCTTTCCAATATATTTTTCATCCATTCATGTATTTGATGTTCTCTTTCAGATATCAAATAACTGATCCATTATTTCTACATATTTTGCTTTTTATTTAAAAAAATTAATTAAAAATATTTTAAGGATGAAAATCATAAAGTCAGTTATAACCTATTAAATGCATTTTTCTTTTATAGGTCATCTATTATGAATAAGATATTTTATGATTTGTAGATATATAAAACCTGAAAATTATATTTGGAGCAAATGTGTTGATTTAATACGAAATTAGAAAATCATAATCTTATGTGGTTGTTTATATATATATATATATATATATATATTAAAGATTTAAGCTTGTTGTAAGAATCTTCCTCGAAACGTTCTAACTTACAAACTCGTTTTTAAGCGTCAAAGCATGTTACTAACAGACATGACTATTAAACTTTTTTAAAATTTATTAATCTTTCATTTTTAGATAACTGAATTCATGTTGAATTTTAAGCGATTGTTGTTTGATGATAATTTTATAGCACTATCACATCTGAAAATTCAGTTTAGAGCGTTTTATGGAAATTCAGTTCATATGCTGAGTGTTTTTAACAGCATTTTGTTACAGACTGCCTCTAATGAAAACTGGGAATACCGTTCGATTTCATGGTTTCTAAATAACAGCATGTGTCACTCCCATGCAAGTACAAACAAATATAAATTCTGGAAAGTAACCAGTTGGTATTTTAAAACAGTCTTAATGCTACTTTCAAATTTAAAGAAGCTATTTTCGGACACATTTCTGAATTCATTTTTACTCGAAAGCACACTAAATTAGAAAATGTTTCTAAAGAAACTAATCGAATGACTTTTCCATTATGGTAAAAGCATATGATTTTACAGAAAATACATATACTACCTCTGACAATAAAGTTCGGTGAATGAATTCAAAACGGCCGAGCTAGCAGTACTGGGGAAACAAAACACTGCACCTGCATAGAGGCAAGTGTTGACCATCTTCTCCCACCGTTGTTCCGTTGAGCGTCGTTTTTGTTCTGTGTAAGACGTGCTTTACTAAGTGCTTGTTCAGTGAGTTGGTTCTCAACTGAGTACAGGAGAAGGAAGGAACAAAAGATCAGTTTAAAGTTTGGTTTTAAACTTTGCAAGACACCGAAAGAAATTCATGAGGAATGGTGCAAATCGAACATCCACCATACTCGCCAGATCTCAATCCTCCAGACTTCTTCCTATTTTCATGACTGAATCTCTCTTTGAAAGAGATTTGACCCTATTGCTGACATCCAATGAAACGTGACGAAGCTTTTGAACTTCATTCCAAAAGAAGACTTCTTGCGAATTTCCCAGGACATGTATAGCAGTTCTCAGCAGTGCATAGATATTGGAGATGATTATTTCGAAGGATGGTATGGTAACTTTCGTTAATATTTCATCTACATTAATGCTACAGGACTATTCACCGAACTTTATTGTCAAAGGTAGTATATACTTATAAAATATATGTGTGGAAAAATTTTGTGAGTTGAAAAAAAACATTATTGATAACCGAAATTATCGATAAAGCGCCCTGTTTAGTAAATTAACGCCAACAGAAAAGAGTCTTTCTAACAAAAGAATCTGTTACTTCGTGCCCATAAGTACAAGAGACGGGGATGACAACGATATCCAGTCCTCGTGACGCCGAGCGCAGTTCATACAGGGGGGAGGCAAAGAAGGGTTGACATAGGCGCAGTTAGCCGGTCTCCAAGTATTTTTAGTTAGAACTCCATACGAAGTAATTTTTCATCATATGATGTAAAAAACTATATTTTGTATAAATTTAATCACACCGGACCGGGCTCGGGCAAAGATTTTAAATTTTTTCCAGGCCGAGCCGAAGTTTTTTTCTTATGGATCGACTGAAGAACGGACCTGGATAGTTCGACCAATGCAATGATCTCTAGTGTAGACTTCTAACATATTTATAAAGCAGGTTTCCCGTAAAATCGATACGCGACTGTTTTGTCTCCAAAGGAGAGGCGCTGTCTTAAATCGACTTTTAATAACGTACAATTTGTGGTTGATCCCTATCTTGCATTCAAAATGAGTCAATTGCTCGACGTTCAGAGGCTTAGCTAAATGGTGTAAATCGTGAATTTTGGATTTAAGTATCTCTCCGAGTTTTGGAGATATCGAGGTGGATATTTTGTGTTTAATTTAGGGATGGATAAGGGGGAAAATCATAATCGGAAATTTAATTAAAGGGGCCGTATAAAAGTAGCGGAATATCTTTAAATCATATAAATAGTACATCGATATGGCACGAAACAACTAAATAATAATATCTATTATTTCATTTCTAAGTTGCTCAAGGTAGAATAAATATTTATTATATAATGTAAATATTCTATTTGACATGGATCAAGTATACTCTCCAGTGGATTTAATACGAACCCCCGAGCATCTTTTACTGAATTATTAATCTTTTGTCGCCATTTTTTCAAAAGAGAAATTTTTGAATTGTTAAATCGGGAAAATGTTGGGATTAAACAAAGCAAAATTTATCATAAAAATTTACTGGTTATCATAGTCAAGCATTCTGAGCACCTTTAGAGGCACGTATACCGATCTCTCGTCCCCAAGGGATTTAACTAAATAACCTTTTTACTGTAGCGAGAATAACTGCTAATAATATCACCAATTCTGAGATTAAATAAGGCGAAACATTCTTTACGAAAAAGTGGTGGATGTTTCCTTAGGTCGTAATCAGGCCTTGTTAACGCATGACTTCCTTTCACTTATCTAGAATTTAGTGGGCCTAGAAAAAATACCCAGCTTTAAAATGTGTCGCATAATAATAAAGTTTGCGGACCTATGATCTAATTTGTTCTTTTCTGCCATGGAATCCACTATATAAAACTTTTTAAGAATTATCTAAAAAAAGATGGAATTAACAGTAAAAGTCCGATTACATCACTCCAGGTCATTGTACCAGGCAAAGGTACGATGACATGGAGACGTAAGAACTCTTAAGTCTTTTAATCTTTTCATCGGTCATTCTAAATTATATAGTTGGAGCAGTATCTAGCGGAATTTACTAAATACTTCCATCTTAATTTTAGCATGATTTCGATGTCGCATTGACTCGTTGCTTAACAAGTAATGTTATTCCAGAGTTAACGAATATTCAAAGGAAGTAAAAAGTTTCGTTTTTTATATGAAATAATAGAAACTCTATTAGAACAGAAATCTAGAGAAAGGTAAATGATTTACATAAAAGGGAGATAAAAGTATTAAGAATCTATATTTAGTAAGTATTAAGAATCTATATTTAGTATTATTAAAAGCTAAAGATTTAAGTTTTTCTTTTATTTAATAGATGACTATGAAATGAACATTTTTCCGATGCATTTAATCTTATATCTAATATATCCGTTCGCTAAGCTATACACTGAGAAAAAAAATGTAGTTCCGGCATACAGAATCTATATTGTAGCTCTAGAAAAAATAGTTCCATGTCATCCTTATAAATTCTAGCTTTATTTGTTAGCGAGTTCTAGAGTCTCCTACACTGTAAAAAAAAAATCTGTAAAGGTACTATACTTTATCTAGGAAACTGGGATTCCAAGAATTTTTCCTGTAACGGTAACAACAAAAACTCAAGTTTTAGAATCGGTTACATGGATTTTTCCTGTTAGCGTTACATGAAAAGTTCTTGGAATCCCAGTTTCCTAGAAATTGTTTAGTACCTTTACAGATTTTTTTTTACAGTGTACTTGAATTCAAGAGCATTTTAGTGTATTCTCGTTATCCAACTTATTTACAAATTCCTCCAAATTGATGAAAACACAATAAGTTTGATTTAGTAACGATAATTCTAGTTTATGAAACCACTCCCGAAATCAAGCTATAATTTCTTGTAACTGAAACGATTCAATATCATCTCGTTACTTAGAAAACAAGAGACTAGAAATGCTAGGTCATTTTGTTTATTCAGCTTAGTTGTTTAACCTATTCGCATAGTTCGGCCATCTGTAGTTCTAGTTTAGGTATTCAGAAAGTGAGTAACTATTTATTCTAGGTGAAGGCGGTATATTACAATAGAAGCATTATAAATTAATATACTTTTACAATTATAAAGACATTAAGGTATGATTACTACTTGCAAGTCTTATGTTTATAAACATAATTACATTTTTATATCGTGTTGGAAATTTCCCCTTTTTGGGCATTTAAAAAAAATACAGAGAAAACAACATTGCAATTTTCTCTTTCTGCTCGACGAGCAGAGGGTTAAACCAGGATTGATTCTCTCTCTCGATGATAAGATCCTCGTTTGGATTGCGATGGGTCCGAAATGCTTGAGTCGTCTGTTCATCTAAAAGTTTGGGTTTGCTCTCAAGGAGCAACGATTTTTGAGCAAGTGCACGCGACATCGTGTCATCTTCTATATCCTTAGAAATTACAGGTGGTCTGATAGAGTCTTCTGGACAGATTTGACCAGCAGTCATTATTGCAAAATCTTTCTCGGCGACTTCCGCCAGTAAAATATCACTTTCATAGAGAAGTCCGAAAACCGGCTAACGTTCCCAAAATTCAACTAATTGAGCGGTTCTGAGTGTATCTTAAGTCCAAACCTCATGCAAAGGCTGGAATGCAGAGACCATTCAGAAATTGAACAATCGGATCAAGTATTCTCTCAAAATTACGGACTTAAATTTTTTACCAAGTCTAGCAAGTACCACCAAAAATAAAATCGATAATGTCCTACTAGAGGGTCTAAATGAAACCCGATAACAGATTTATAGAGTAATGTGGTTATTAAAGTTACCTTACAAAGCCAATTTGTGTTCTTCGCCTCGTTTTTTCATACCTTTCCACACAAGAAAAGTTTGTGCGAATTTTTACGAAATAATCCTTAGTTCTGTATTTATTCGATGTTTGAATTTGAGCTATATCTAATGGTGAATTCAAGTAATTTTCCTGACTATAAAGCTCAGGTTCAATATAAATTATATTAGAAAAAGTTTAATGCAAAATATGATTAATGATTAAGTGAAATATGAAAAAAAAAACTTTGAGTATTGCGTCTCATAATTAAGACACTGCTACGTATTTAAATACTTTATAGGATTAATCATTTTTTCATTTACTATATTGCCCCAGTAGCAACAGATACATATCATACCTAAGATACATAGCATAACTAAAAAATATAACTTAAGGATATAGATTCATTAAGGTTAAATGACAGTTCAAACATCAAATGATGTATTACTAAAGAAGTAATTCAATAGATTTCAGAAACAGAAGCTGGTAAGATTAAATATATTTTTTTACAGCCTTGACGATAAAAATACCAGTACATATTTATAAATTTGATGAAATTATGGCTGCATCTACTTATACACTGGTCATCAACATTAAATGACAACGAGCAAAATTATGCTCACTCACTTAATGACACAATCAATGCCTAATGCATCAATTATTTATGTTAATTAAATACTATTCAGTATAAAATTACACTTCCGCGCATACACTTGAGTCGTAAATATGCATATTAGGTGATTGTCAATATGGTACGCAATGGAAGTATGTTGGAATTTTTATCTGTAATATTATTTAAAGTGAATGTGGTGTCCGCCAGTGATCAGAATTCATAAGTTCTGGTTCAAAAGCATCATTTAAGTGAACGTCAAAAAGGGCGTTGTAAAAAACATTACTCTGAATAATTCATTATATCGAAGCATATCCACCTTCAAAGTAGTTACCTTGGGCGACGATACACTTCTGCAAGCGTTCCTATAACTTCTAGAAGTACCGCTGGAAGTCATTTTTTTCAATCTGCCATAAGGCCTCCTGCGATGTTGTTTTCACCTCATCTGATGGCTAAAAACGGCGTCCCTGTAAATGTTTTTCATTGATGGGAACAGGTAAAAGTCACACGGGGCTATGTCCTTTTGATAGAGGGTAGGATGTGGATGCACACCAGTGCGAGTTTTCACGAGGAATTGTTTTATCAGTTGATATCGATGTGGTGGTGCGTTTTCAAGCAGAAAGTACCAATGTGTAGCCTCAGCGAAGGTTGTCCAACACAGTTATCGCCTTCGATGGATTCTTGACGCTCTTTAAAACGTCGAAGCCATTCATAAACCTTAAGACCCATCATGGTAAACTCATCGTACACCTTTCTTAGCATTTTCAAAGTTTTCATATGTGTTTTACCTAAACATTGACAGAATTTAATGCTGCAACACTGCTCTAGAAAAGTCATCTTTCTTACATCGCAGGGCAAAGATAACTAATTTTTGAAGATATCAGTTGCGTGTGCAGTCCGGCCACATGACATGGGCAAGTAGGGAAGGGTTGGGAGAATACATTTCAAACGGTTTTACTTTAGGCACTTGCTTTCGTTGTCAAGAATGGCCGCATTCCCCGAATTTTTGAATCGCACTCCGCATAATTATCTGTGTATAATGTTAATGGAAATTTCGTTTTCAATCTGAAATTTATAAAGATTTGTTATTACTTTTCCAGTAAATGGACCTCGCCGAAATAGAGAAAATAACTTTGCTGTCGAAGAAAATTTGAAAAGATATTTTCTGAATACAGAAGCATTTTTTTTTTTCAATATTTAGACTATTTATTTTACATAAAGACGCATTTATCTAATTTTATGTATAAATAGAAGTTTTGCATACATAAAAAACATTAATACAATACATTTATTTAAAGTACATATGTTGACAAACAAATAAGTTCATTAAGTTTGTTTTCAAAACTATTTATATCATTTGGCAATAAATCTCACTTCCTAATGCCCAAATTGTGCCAAGCATTTTTTTTTAAAAAGGACCCTATAATGGAAAAGTACCAAATTTTTATTGAAAACTGGGCCAAACATTGTGACTTGCTATTTATTGAGCGCGAATCTTTTTTGCTTTAATTATCATTTAATCGTAATTATACAAAAAAAATTAATTTTCCATTTTTTAATTGAAAATATCTTTATTATTAAGTAATATTAAATTATGAATTCATTTTCGCCGATTCAAAAATCGAAATTTCATATGTGTATTTTATGAGTATAGTTAAATGGTGATTTTTAAAAAATTATTTCATTATACAATATTTATTTGTGCTTTTACCTTCAGTATATTTGTATTGATTTAATAAAATAGTTCTCGAAACTCTGTAATTTCAAAATTTTATATATTTTTAGATGATCACTTTCGCGCCAACACTGCTATATTTTAATATACTATGTTTCGTCCTAACTATTATGCTTGGTGACAATGGTGTCGATATAACGAAAAAGTACTGAATTTTTAGATTGCACAATGCGACTGTTATATATAACATAGACATGGATAACGCACAATAAAGAGCACAGATGTCAAATACGCCCCGAGTATATAACTGGCGCCAAAATGACTTTTTTGTCTGATATTGTACCCCCGGCTACTGTTGCTTATTTATTAATAATTGTTTATTTACTGTTATATTTTCTTTTTTTAATTATATAAATTGTTTTGTTCTATTGTTATTTATTCAACATTTTTTTATTTTCTGTTATTTCCCTTTTAACCCCTTAATTATCGCTCCCGTGATATAGAGGACTGCTATCTTCACGGATTTTATTCAGAGTTGTTTGATTCCCACCGGTTTTATAAAATAGTGTAATTGGCTTTATTCTGTTATTTTGCTTTTAATTAAATAAGGTGAATATTTCTTTTTCAAAAAAGGGATGGCAATAATCAATCTGAATTTTTAAACCGTAATTTAATGCGACTGTTAAGGGGTTAAAATAAAAAATAATTTTAAAATATACATGCAACTGATGCCCGTAAACGGGGTTTTCTCCAAATTGGCGTCAGAAAAAAAAAATCGTGCCAAACCCGGTGAGTATATGACATTTATGCCAATGATGTAACTGGTACATAGCTTTAAGTTGGCTCTGAGATGGTAAAATATATTTTCTTAAAATATATTTAAAAAGAGATGAGGAAAATTCTGTGATCTGAACCCACCTAAATTGGTTTACTTGAACGAGAATGTTTTGGTACAAAATGAAATACAGTTGTTGTAATCATAAACGTAAATCTCAATACTCAAGCATACAATTGAAATGTTTTCTTTTTTTTTTTTTTTTTTTTTTTTTTTCAATTGTTTAGCAAAGACAACCAGATATAACTTGCAGTTTAATAAATTTTAAACATCTTAGCTATCTAATTCTTATATATATATATAAAATGCAAATGGGAATTTCGTTGCGGCTACATTTGCCTTGAGTTCTGCTGAATGGGTTTTGATGGGGCTTAAAATGCTTGTTTTCAGGGAAGATTTAATATATAACACATAGCTCAACATTACTTACAAGGAAGGTCTCCATTGGGGGCATACTCAGAATTTTTTGAAAAAAATACGAATTAAACTACTCATGTAGGTAATAAAGGATCAGTGAAAATTAGCGGCGGAATTACGTTATTAGATATGTAAAAAAATAAAATAGTTTGGAATAATTGGCGTGAAAAGCTGAAAGCGACGCGGGATTTGGCGAGCAGTGCATTTCCTCGCCAAAAGCAGACGATTTTAACGAATCTGAAAATTGATTTTAATTGACTTCACTTTTAAAAATCTGCAGCATTTACTGCAACGTCACTCCACTACTTTTATAGAATATCTCTCTTCTGACCAATGAGAATGCTCCATAGCACGGTGAATTGACCGTGTCATAAACTGTTTAAAATCTGCTGCATTTTGTTGCAACGCACTCCACCACTTGTATATAATATCTCTATTCCAACCAATGAGAAAGCTCCATTTCACGGCAAAGTAACCGTTTTCTATACAAGCAAGGGAGTGCGTTGCAACAAAATGCAGCAGATTTTAAACCGTGTATTTTTCAATTTGGAACAATTTTAATCAATTTAAATTGTGTTTTAAATGATAAAATATATTAATTTCATTTTGTTATAAGTACATGTAAACGTATATGACAAAATTACACTTATAGTAAAGTAAAAATGCAAAACTAAAATTACTTAAACTAAACTTATTTAAATAAATTGAACATAGAAAGTTTTTTCTTTAAAAAGTATTCGAAGCGTAAAAGCGTATTTTTCAAAATTTCGTTTTTTCGCCAACCGGAGATAAATCGCCAAATAAACGAAATTTTTGTTAATTTTTTACGGGCGTTATAAGGAGGTTCCGCCGAAATTTTTTTTATAAACATATATAACTATATGAGAAGAACATTCTGTAATTTTTTCAGATTTTTCTGAGTATGCCCGTATGGAGACCTTCCTTGTTAGACCTAGAATCATGTGGATTTATGTTTTATAATTACCGAATGAGTTAGACCTAATTATGAAAGATTAACTTTTTTAAAAGATTCTATTGAATAGATTTCCGTGTAACTTGCACTGTTAGCTAAATAATTTTTTGAGCAGGGATTTAGTGTATACTACTATACCGCTCTACATTGTTTAACAATAGATATATGGTGGTGAAAAGTTCTATAATCAGTTCTATTATTCTATACCAAATCCTACTATTATTGATCAACTAAAAGGAACTTAACAGATGAAAATCTGTCTGCCCATTAGAAAATGTAATAAAACAATGGCTTCATATCACGTCAGCGATACGGAAAGCTTATTCCAGGTAAAGGTCCATATTGCTTAATGTCACAAGATCAAATTCGTTGATTTGTTTTGTTTGATTCAAGGTTCGTTTGGATTGACAGGCCAGAGTAGCGGGGGAAGCCTGCTATAGTTGAAGTATAAAAGAGCTTCTTGTGTTCATTTACTTACAGATTGTCTGCGTAAACAGTTTATTTAATACTATTTTTGGCTGATCTGAGAATGCATTTCAGGGTGCAGCACGATTTCAGTCAGCATTTTAGGGTGCTTTCCTGTAACTAAACGAAGTATGAAATCAGTTTTGAAGTTATTTTGTTTCGGAGGAATTTTGGTCAAAGGGGTGTACATCAAGTGCGTCCACGAGTAGGAGGAGATCATCTAGTGCGCTCGCAGCTTCTTTCCCATCTGTATCTCGTGCGCTCAAGTGGGGTGAAATAAGTAATCCATCATTCTATTGAGGGTTGCCTTAATGAGATTTTTTCCTAAAAATTCTTCTGGGTGCAAATCTAGCCATCGTAACTCTTGGCGACAATAGTCATAACACTTATAAACACTTGGTGTACATTCATCTAGCATTGCATTACGTCTTATTGTGACTTGGACAAAAACATTTTTTCATTTATAATGACAGTGTTTAGTAAATATCTCAAAAATTAAGGTAAACGGAGAAAAAGTTACCGAAAAAAAGAAGAGCGGGGAAAGAAAAAAAAAAAGTGACCGGAAAAAAAAAAAAGACTGCAAAAATTGACAAGGAATTTATAAATATTAAACTTGTCGATAAATAAAAGCTAAAAATTAAAGTGGTAACGAAGAGTGAATTTTTTATATTCTGATCAGTGGGATAGATAAAATATTAATAGAATAAATAATGGGAATGTCAAAAAACAAAATGTTATTATTCATGTTATTATTGCATTAAAATAGATATTTCATTTCAATTATTAACCCTTAGATGATATTAAATATTAAACTTAGTTTCATTATGAAGAATTGATTTGAAAAATGAAATAAAAATTAATTAAAAAATATTTTGAAGATGAAAATCATAAAGTCAGTTACAACATGTTATTTAAAATATATTTTTCTTTTATAGGAGATTATTTTATTATTGAAAATGATATTTTATATCTATAGATAAATAAAAGCTTAAAATTATATTTGGAGCAGATGTGTTAATTTAATACGAAATTAGAAAATCGTGTGGTTGAAAGTTTTAAGATTTAAGGATGTTGTAAGAGTTTTCCTTGAAATTTACAAATTTACATACTCACTTTTAAACGCAAAAGCATGTTACAGACATGATTTTGAATTGACTTAAAATTTAATAACCTTTCATTTTTATATAAACTGAATTACATGTTGAATTATAAGCGGTTATTGTTCGATAAAAAATTTGTATTTTATTATTTTATAACATCTGAAAACTCAGTTTAGAGTGCTTTATTGAAATTTAGTTCAAATTCTAAATACTTTTTTAACAGCATTTTGAAAAAGATTGCTTTTAATGAAAATTGGAAATACCGTTCGATTTCATACTATCTAAATAACAGTATCTGTCACTCTCATCTAAATACAAACAAACATGAATTCTGGAATGTAACCAGTTTGGGTTTGAAAACAATCTAAAGGTTGTTCTCAAATTTAAAGAAGCTATTTTCTGACACATTTCTGAATTCATTTTTGCTTGAAAACACATTAAATTAGAAGGTTTCTAATTCAGATTTTAATCGAATGACTTTTTCATTTCATGGTAAACGCATATGATTTTACAGAACATACAGTAAAAGTTGGAGTTTTCAACCAAATTCTCGGTATATCAGTGCAAGAAAGAAGAAAAAATTGTTACGTAACAAGAATGACTTATAACTCTAAGTAATTTATTTATCTGAAAATGGAAAACGCTATTTAATTAAAAATCACTTCAATATACCTGTTAATTTCATTCCTTTTTAAGCATAAAAATGAATCAGACAATGAGTCATAACATTTTTTGCTGTCAGCAGGGATTTGTGAAGCATCTTAAGTGCAACTTAAGATAATAAATTTCTTTACCCCCCCCCCCCTTTTTAGATGCATGTTTTTCCAATGAGAACGCAATTCTCAGTTTTGAATTCATAAGGAGATTCAATGTTCTTCATCTTCTTATAATTAATTCTTGTAAGCATATACATAAGAAAAACATGATTGATTGTAAGAATTATATATTCAGTAAAAATCAAATTTTATCAAAAAATACAGATTTAAGTTTCAGCTAAAAAATCCTAGAATGAACATCTAAACTTAGAATGAAGCATCTGAATGTACAATAAATGAGAAATTAGTTTAAAATTGAAGAAAATATTTGTTTCCATATATAATTATGCTATGTCAAATATTTAAAAAATATGTTTCTGAACAAAAAATAATATGCTTGAAGAAAAAAATATCATATTGTTAGATAACAAGTATTATTTCTTCATAAAATTTTCTTTTCGCAAGTAGTTTTAAAAAAAAAATTCTAATGTTTAAATTTCTTGTGAAAAAATATGTATACGAATTTCTTTATCACCATACTTTTATTTATTTCCCATTTTTATTTATATATTTTTTCAGTTTGTGCACTTTATGTTAACGAATATGCATTTTATACTGTACATTTTTCTGTGATTTAATAGCTATTTTTAACAAAAAAATTTACTATATATTATTACATACAATTTTTGTGAGTTGAAGAAAAAACATTATTGATAGCCGAAATTATCGTTAAAGCGCCCAATTTAGCGAAATTAACGCCAATAGAAAAGAGTTTTTCTAACTTAAGAAGCTGTCACTTCGTGCCCATTTGTACAAGAGACGGGAGTGACAACGATATCCGGTCACTTTGACGCTGAGCGCACTTGATGCAGGGAAAGGAAAAGAGCGGTCGGCATGGGCGCACTAAGCCGGTCTCCGGTCAAAGTGGAGATGGCAGTATAGTCTAAGTCATCAGAAAGAAGAATTCTGATTCTCGCAAGAAAAAGGATGTTCGAACTTCACTTCTGGCATAACATGTTTCTATGATATTGTTAGTGTTAAAATGAATCAGTTCAATAATGAAAGTAAATTTTGTTTCAAAAGGAAAATTGTGTAACTTGTTGTTGTTTTTCATTAACATTTTGGAAAATTTGCCACCACCGATATTGTCTTATATTATGATTTTGTATATTAGTTTTAAATTAAAAACATCGACATGTAATTATCGAATAAATAAATCAAAATTATAAATAATGTTTGGTGTATTTTTTTATTTACGATTTATCGATGAGGCACGTATATTTAATAAAAAGAATATTGCCCAGTTAAACTGATGGCACTGAGCTCACAGGCTACGCATACTAATTGTACATTACAGCCTTATATTTTCAAGGGTTAATTCCGTTCGAAAAAAAATATTAAGGAGGGGGGATCAGCTCCCCCCTTTCCCCTTTTTATACTTAATCATTGAACCCTCTAAACTGATCAGGGACATGCTTTATCATATAAAAAATCCATATCCAAAATTTAGAGCAAATCGAAAAATTCTTAATAAAAACCCATTTATATAATTTAAGAAGAGTTATCCTTCTCTTTTATATACTTAACCATTAAACTTCCAAAACTATTCAGAGATTTGAACGAAATCTGACAATTCTGCGTGAAAAAACCATTTATATAAATTAAGGGGAGGGGCATTAGAATCCCCATTTCCCCTGTTTATATTTATCCAATGAACACCTAATACCAATCACGGAAGCTCTTCATCAGAATGATCCTATGTGTAAATTTTGAACAAAAACTACTATTTCTGCATGAAAAACCCATTCATATCAATTAAGGAGAGGGGCATGGGCCCTCCGTTCCCCCTCTTATACATATCGAATAAACTCCAAAAACTAATCAGGGAAGCGCCTTATCAGGATATACCTATATACAAAATTTCAAGTGGATTGGATATTTTTATCATGAGTTATCGCGTTACGTACGAACGTACGCACATACATACATAACGGGCAGGCACATAAGCTCTCAGGCTATGATAGCCTGTGAGCTAAAAAGTAGGTCAATAATTTCCGTGAAAAAGATGAAAAAACAGAAAAGGAGGAAAGTGAAAGTATTTATGCAAAAAAATGTGGTGTCATCTATTGATATTGTAATGCAGTTTATAGTTTTAAAAAACAATACATTTTTAACATAAAAAAATTATTTGTAAAATTTTTCATGGAAAAAAAAAAGCAGTTTGTCTTTTTTGGATCTGAAAACTAAATTAGCTGCAAAATGTTCTGTTGTGTGTATTACATTCAAAAGAGTTAATATGCAGATGATCGAAAACCCGGATATAAAATGAGAGATTTTTGTTTCTTTTAACTTTGCTAAAAAATATTTTTTTTTTTTTAATTTCTGACATTTTAATGTTATTTTTTTTATTTTATTTATTTTTTTTTAATTAATTTATTTATTTTTTATTTTTTATTTTTTATTTATTTATTTTTTTTTTTTTTGTGGAGCATTTAAGTTCTTTATAGAGTAAAGTTTTGATTAATACTACCGTATGTCTACAAAAATTTTAAATATTGCCATTTAATTTCTCTTTTCAGTTCCAGTATGGGCAGTGATAGCAATTCTCATTCTAGTATGCGCAACTTGCTTCTGTTTTTGCTGCTGTTATATGAAAAGATGGTGCAGGAGGAAGAAGAAGGATGCCAAAAAGGGAATGAAAGGAACAGTAGATCTGAAAAGTGTACAAATATTAGGAGGGTCTTACAAAGAAAAAGTAATTACAACACTTTAAACAGAGTTTTTGTTTAATATATATGAATTTCTTTTTTCGAAGTTAAGATTTGTAAGAAACGGGTTAATCTGTTAATAAACGTGCAACTTTTAGTAAAAAATATGGAATCACATACTATCTGAGAATAAATGTGTGGAATATTTGGTATACATTGTATTTCCACCATTTGCCTTAATAATCGCTTTGATTTTGTCAAGCATAGATTTACAGGTACTGCACATTTATTTGAATCGATGGCTGCCAATACTTATCGCATAGAGTATATTCTAATTCCTGTATGGATTTTAAATTTATCTTAAATATCATGCTTTTCAAAATACACCATACATTTTCGAATGTTGGTCATTTCATTTGAGGAACATTTTTATTGGAAAGAACTTTTTTTTTCCCTATATGGGATCTATGGCACGAAACATTGTCATCTATGATTTAAAAAAAAAAATCAATATCTTCAAATTGTTTTTCTATTTTAGATATATGGAAATCTTCCAAAATTGAAACATATTTCTTTAAATTTCCATTGACAACACAGTTTTCCATCCTTCTTAGAAGACATGTTTCCCAAAATCATGATTAAATCAGGGAACTTAATGCAAAAATTGGAACAGATTTAATTCTCCTTCTTATTTTGAAACTTCCAAATAAATTTTCCTTCATCGTCACCCGCACCAACATCAAAACTTTACTCCATTCATAAATAGAGAAGTTCCGATATTTTTTGGCCCATCATAATCTGGCTTGATTGCCAGCATTGTAGCTTGGGTTTTGCCTTGGTTTTGTGATAACGATAGCCAGCTTAATTTAATCTATAGCGCAACATTCTGTTGGATTCTTTGGCTTGTATATTTCCTTTCATTCAATATTCATGGCATTAGATAGTTTTCATATCAGTTTTTTAATATTTTCATAAAATACGATCCTGGCACTCTGATTTAACTTGTTATTCCACCAAAACTGAGGCAGTTTTTATCTTGTTTAACCTTCCGTCTATCAGACAAAACACCCATTTATCTACGGCAACACCTAATTTTAATTCCAAACTTGCAAACGGCACCAGTAATATTTTAATATAATTTTGCTTTTACAATGAAAGCTTAAATTAAGGAATTCGTAATATCTAGACAAGTCCTTTATAAATTCCGGTGTCAATCGACAATTTCTCATTTTACCATTGACACCATAAATATTGCTGTCGGGTCCAATGGACCCGTCTGGTAGACGGAAGGTTAAGGGAGACCCGTAAGAAAAAATCCAAAATTTTTATTATTGATTTTAAAGTAATGAATTTTGGTGTACTATTTAAGAATCTTCTTGTAAGGAATAATTAGCAAAAAAATTCACTTTTTATTAAAAAGTACATTTTTTATAGGGATTTTTATGATTTTTTTTGTCGAAAAGTACACTTTTTAAAATTACTACTCCTCATTCAATTTTCAATATTTTGGTATTACTAAAATTTCTTAAATAGTGCTATAGTATATAGAAAAGAACTAAGGAGAGATATTTTAAATTTTCTATTTTAATCGGCTAAAAAAAAAAATAAAGAAAAATACGCATGGTAAATTTCCTTAAATTCGTTATAATTTTCATGCGTACCAATTTATGTAAAATTTTCAGAAATAGTTAAAAAAAATCTCTCTCTTTACTTTTGATGCAAATTTTTTTAAGATTCTAAAAACATAAACACTTTGTTTCTAAATTATTTTACCACTGAGCCTTAGTACTTTGAACTTAGGCAAAATATGAAAAAAGTCATTTTCAGGAAAACACGTTTTAAATGGCCGCTAGTCCTTTAAACTCTATAGTGAGTACAATTTAAAAAGCTCATTTTCTACCTGTTCCAAGTGTCCCCGAGTTCTGAAATTTTGCATAGATATTCGCAAATATGTATTTTATCGTTTTCTGAGAAAAAAAAAAAAATTTGAACTTTTGATGATTTTTGGCCGAAAATGGGGTACGGGTCTCCCTTAAGCTGTATTTCCAAAGCAGTAGACTGTAAGCATAAAACATTTTTTTCACATATCTGTGCGATTTTCTTTGTTTTATAATCTTAATGAGAGGTTCTCTGGTTTTTAAATCTAGTATCTTACAAGTGTCATGTAATCCAAACATTTTAAAAGAGAAAAGGAAAAAAAAAAATTATATCCACCTTAAGTGGATCTGCACAAAACCATTGCGTAATACTAAGCTGGTCATAAAGAATGCAAATTTGCATAAGCAAGAGAATAATTCCAAACTTTTTCTCCCGAATCGACATGATTACAAACTTTTTTCCAGCACAAATTTTAGAAAAAAGATTAAGAATAGTTATTGAGAGCTCATTTTGTAAAGTTCAATGTTTCTGTGTCAGTAATAATCAAGCTCATTCAATTAAAAACAAATAACGACAGCTTTTTAAATTATAATAGAAATGCATGTATTTGACAGTGAGTTTTCGAATAGCGAGTGCTGATTCCATATTTTTTGCCAGGGGTAATATTAGTACTATTGCACAGTGGATTTCTAGACAGCAAAATGTTAAACTATGTAATTATCACCTGGAATCTTTTTATCTGTTTGTTTTATTTTTCGATGGAAAAGCTCAAGGTATAATCAATCATATAAAAATATGTTACTTTTCATAATTTTGTTAAAAATATATTTATTTTAAAATATTTAAACTATTTAAACTCAAGCCATCGATAGAAAGATTCTTGTTTCCATGATGCTTTTTAAAACTGCATTTCAGGTTCAACCAGATCTAGAAGAGTTACAAGACACCATGGAAGCGAATGACGATCAAGACAGTGCTAAATCGGATACTAAGCTTGGTCGACTGCAGTACAAGCTGGATTACGATTTCAATACCAATAACGTAAGTTTATAATGAAAAGGCCGAGTAAATATTAGTATTTTAAATAATGGTATTCATATGCATTCTAATTTATTCATTTTAATAAATATAAATAATATACAATATGCTTATACTTTAAATATCAGTTATGTAAGTATGTGTGCATATATGTATATATACAGGGTGGTCATAAAAAAACTTTGCCGATATACGGAGCTCTAGCGGCCATTCCGCTCAACCGATCGAAATGAAATTTCAGATATAGCTATTCAGAGGTATGAGCTCGAGATTCTGTGAGCGACAACAAAATGGCGCTCACGGTTACGGTTATAGTTACAGAAACTTGAAAATTTCCAATGGCAACACCCATTTTTTTCATCGCAAAATGCTCAGTGGATGCGAAAACCCTAAAGAGCGTTGGAACCGTACGTGTATCGCAAGAAACGGACATGTCATGCACGCACAAAAAGCCATTCTGGGAATCCTTCCCCCCATAGAAAAAACTCGATTGGGGCGCAAGGAGGAAATTTGAATATGACACAGACTCAGTACACTAATCTCTGATTACAATGCAGATCGGAGAAACTAAAACTTTTATTTTGATTACACATTTTTTACATGGGTGCCGTCACCATCACAGGCAATTACGGCACCCATGTGGAAAATGTGTAATCAAAATAAAAGTTTTAGTTTCTCCGATCTGCATTGTAATCAGAGATTAGTGTACTGAGTCTGTGTCATATTCAAATTTCCTCCTTGCGCCCCAATCGAGTTTTTTCTATGGGGGGGGGGGGGAAGGATTCCCAAAATGGTTTTTTGTGCGTGCATAACATGTCCGTTTCTTGCGATACACGTACGGTTCCAACGCTCTTTAGGGTTTTCGCATGCGCTGAGCATTTTGCGATGAAAAAAATGGGTGTTGCCATTGGAAATTTTCGAGTTTCTGTAACTATAACCGTAACCGTGAGCGCCATTTTGTTGTCGCTCACAGAATCTCGAGCTCATACCTCTGAATAGCTATATCTGAAATTTCATTTCGATCTTTTGAGCGGACTGGCCGCTAGAGCTCCGTACATCGGCAAAGTTTTTTTATGACCACCCTGCATATTAAGCGCATGTTTTAAAAATAAATACAAAATGAAACAAAGTTAAATTTTCGGAAAGAATTTTACATAAAAGTAAGGTGAAAAATAAATATATATTTCAGCTTTTATTTAATGCTTCTAAAACAAATTTTAAATAAAAATGTCGCATTCATTGTATTAGTAACTCGTAACTGAATTTTTTAAATCATTAAGTTTAATAACAGAATGTGAAAAAAAATCTTTCAAAAAAAAAAAAAAATATTCTATCAACAAGATCTGATACATGTATCGTGTTCATGAGTACCTTTCTCACAAATATGCCACAAACTACATAAAAGTACGGTAAAAAATAAGTAAAACTAAATTTGAGCTTTTATTTGATCCCTTTAAAACAAATTTAAAATAAAAATACCACGTTCATTGTATTATGAACTGTAACGGAATTTTTTTAAATCGTTAAATTTAATAACAGAATGTGAAAAAGTCTTTCAAAAACGAAAAAAAAAAAAAATACTATCGACAAGAACTGAATTTGATTCATGTATCGTGTTCTTGAGCACCTATCTAACAAATATACCACGTACTGTTACATATAGTGTTGTCAAGACGAACGTCACAAAAAACAAAATAAAAAGGAAAAAAAAAAAAAAAAAAGCGGGACGGTGGCTTAGATCGAGACAATAAAAATACAGTAACTACTATGAAAATAGAACATGTCTGTAACGGTATAGCCTGCTCTTAAAAATATAAATTTCATTATCTCTACGGTAGGAATGCCATACAATCGTACTTGCTAAGACGAAAGGCTGTTTAAAACAGATTTTTCCTCTGTCGCTTGCAATTTCACCTTAGTAGGTTTTATTTTACTAAATAAACACAACAATATTATACAGTAAAACCAGTGAAAGCGAAATAGCTTGGGACTGAAACAAAATTCCATTTTAACAATTAAAATTGTTTAGTGTTTCAATCATAGGGACATTGAAATTTTTACTTTTTAACCATAATTACGTTATAAACAGGTTCTATTTACACAGATCAACGAATTTTTAGAAAATTTAAGGAATCAACGAAAATTTATGGACTTCGAACGAACAAAATATAGTATAACCTGTAAAAAAAATGGAATTGTTAGGAACCGTAAAAAATTCTGTTTTAGACAAGGCAGAGAGATCTGTAAGACTTATAAAAGGCCCATTTTTTTTTTTTTTTTTTTTTTTTTTTTTTTTTTTTTTCATTTTAGTTTCTTTCGTCACAGGTTTTACTATATTATAATTCATTCGATCTAGACTAGCGAATATCACGATACAAAAAGAAATTTAAAACAGTTTCTGCATCCTATAAAATTGGGGACTTGTGGCATCTTGCACAGTGGCTACGTGATACAGATCTTTGAGCGCCTGAAAATCGGTACACTTAATAACACTAGTTTCAACTTATATGACCACTTTTGTCTGCTAAATGTATTTTTAACTGTTATAAACTGTTTTTATTGATAACCGAAATTACAATTGGTGATGACAATTGTATTTTTGTTTAGGAGGGAAAGAGTAATAAATATTTAAAATATCCATCAGTACTTTACCTAGGTTCTGCTGCTTGTGAACCTCCATTCTTTGTACTATGTAAAGAAAATCCAAATAATCAGATTCTGTTGCCATTAGAAATTGCGCTTTTAACATTAAAGTAAAAGAGATTTGATTGGATACATCTTTTGAATAAAACTGAAAAGAAACGATGAGAAAAATGGCGTAGAACAGAAATATCTCTCGTACTCTATGCAAGCTGACTAGTCGCCATGACTATTTCCAATTAGTAATCTTAACTTTATTTAATTACAAAATTTCTGTCATTCAATGCTTTCATTAGGGAGACAAATACTTCGATAGTGGACTATTGGCCCGCAGACACGCAAGTTCAGCCACTTCTGGCTGGCACATATAAACTCTGTATGAATAATTTATACATCTAGGAAAGAGGGTGCTAAAAGAGAATTATCCTCAAATTATTATTATATTTAGCATGTTTCTTAAAGAGCATAAGTAAAAATTGTCTATCGAAATCAAGAATCAACTTTTCTTTTAATTCAGTAATCAAATAATTATATTCAAATCGAATCATTTCATTGAGGTAGGAGTTAAAGAAGTTATTATTAAAAACTAGCCCACTCGTGGATTTCAAGGAGAATTTTTACAGCAAAGGTTATTTAAATTATCGCATTCGTACAAGCGAAATTTTACACAGTACCCTCATAGTCCAAACGGAATCAAATCTTTAAATTTCGGCTTTAGACTTCTCAACTTCTGCAAAAGCGAACCACATGACTTGTATAAATTAAAATATCGATATTAATCATAAAAATATGTATAAATTTTATTCAGCCTATAACGATATTAATATTTTTAACAATGTTTTTTAATTTTGGAAAACATTAGGAAAGTAGTAAATAATATCCTCCTTAGTCCTGAAACAAATATTACGTGGGACCACAAAATCCATTTAAAAATTACTATAAAACATTTCCAAAGATGTTCTAGTCTATACATCGATAATTATGATATAGATGCAATTATTTAAAAGGTCTAGAAGTAATTTTAATCAATTCTAGAAACATATAAAATAATTTAAAGGTAATTCTTTAGTGTCCCTCTTACAGATGATATCGGGACTGAAGAGGTTAAGGTTAAAGACCTTTTCAACAATGTATAGTTACATTTGTTATTTAAATGTTTTTTATAATGTATACATTTATCATTTTTTTAATAATAATATACTTTGATGCCTTAATATTTTTTACAACATTTAATTTTTATCTATTTGGGAAATTTATTTAATTTTATGACAGTTGGCCGTAACGGTGATTCAAGCAGAAGACTTGCCAGGAATGGATATGTCAGGCACGTCTGATCCTTATGTAAAAGTTTATCTTCTCCCCGATAAGAAGAAAAAGTACGAAACCAAAGTGCATCGGAAAACTTTAAACCCAGTGTTCAATGAAACATTTAACTTTAAGGTATTGCTTCTGAAAATTTATAATTTGTATTACCTTTTTTCTCTATGATTGTTTTTCAATAAGAAGTATGTTTTCATGTCATATTTCATCTTTGAATTGTTGATAAATTTAAATTTTGTTGCTATATAACTAAACTATTGAATGCAGTGAATGCAGCTAATTATAATTTCTAAACTATTCCTAGTAATTATTTTTGTAAGAAACACGAATAGATCCGAGGATTAATATGTCTTCTCGTTTTCAAAATTTATCTACAATTAAGATTTAAATATTTTCGTCATTTGTTATATGAAATCATTCATAACTCATGCTTAAAAATCTTTTTTTTAATTCTCTATGAAATGGCAAAATAATAAATTAAAATTCAATATTAAAATTTATAGGTATCCTTTTTCTTTCATTCTTTCCAAATGAAAGAAAAAAAATACATAAATTACTTTTCTTTCGTCCACTTTTCTAATGGAATTTTATGAAGTTTCTCGTTTGGATTTTATAAAAAATACTACAATCATTCATCACAAATACTTTTATAATTAATAAATCTCACAAATATGTAGCAATTTTTATATATTTTTTCATGCATTTTCTAAAATATCAACTCTATAAAAAATTCTAAGATAAACGAACTCTAGAGGTCAGCATGTGCCGGAATTTCCAGACCCAGCCCGTTTATATTTTTCCATTTATAGGCCAGGCCCGTACAGAAAACAGTGAAAACATACCCGGGCGCAAAATTTCTACCTTTTCTAAAAAATTCAGATTTTTATCATATAATTAAGATTTTTTTAAGAATACGGCATACATAATTATGGGATAATTTTACAGTATATTTTACAGGAAATAGACATAGGCAATGTTAATGATTACTTGGATTCTTAGACTTTCAACATTCAAATAAAGATTGGTTAAAAAATTAACATGGTTTAGAATAAAAGAAAAAAAAAGAAAGTTAAAAAATTGTAAGTTTTGAAGCTGTGTAATAAATGTAAATTTATGAAAATATTTCTATACCATTTTATTAAAGATTCCAAATCTAAATTTATTCTCAAATCCAAAAGAGCTATTTTCTGATACATTTCTGATTTTTTTTTTTTTTTTTTTTTTTTTCGGAAACGCATGAGATTAACAGGCGTTTTTATTCAGAAACTATGTAATCGAACGGCGTCATCCATTTTTTGATACAAGCAATTTAAGAAAATACTGTGAAAGTTAGCGTTTTGAATAGAAATTCCGGAAGCGTCAGAATCGGAAAGTTGACAAATCTGCACTCATTTGACAAGAATCTCTTATATCTCAACAATGTTATACAAATATTTTATTTACCAAAAATATAAAACGCTATTCGATTCCAAATCCCTTCAATAGTCAGACTTGACAATTTTATTCTTTAACAGTTCAAAATTAGTCAGAAAATGTTTCAAACTTTCGCGTTGTTGAGAGGCGAGTTTAAGAACCACCTAGAAATACATATATAAAGATTACGTTAACATAAGTTCTTCATCGCTATTAATAATTTTACAAATCATGTTGTCTACCCTACGCATCTTGAGAACAATTAAGTCTAGTTCCGGCCTGACTCGTCTATATGTAGAAAAGCAATGCAAGCCTGATCTCGGCCAGCACGATTTTGCTAAAAATATTAAGCCTGCGTTACACATAATGTAACTGTCCGATACCGATCTCTACACTGTACAAGTTAAATTTCTGTATTGATGTTGTCAAACTAGGGTCGACTCGTGACGCACTTTTATTCTTATTCTCTTTAAAACCATACTCATTGAAAATAGCTCATATTTTATCGTTACTGCTGAAATCTTTGTAACGGGCCGGCAGGCCAGCTAATTTTTTTTATCGGCTCGGCCCGTCTGATTATTTTGCAGGCCCGGCCCGTTAGAAAAAACAGAACCATTTCGCCGAACCGGGTACGAGCTATGGGATAGGCTTGGGCCCGTGCAGACCTCTAACGAACTCAGAATAAAAACCAATTTTGACTTTAATTCAGTTAATCAATCTGTCTGTCAGTCAATCCCTTAGCCAATCAATAAATACATTTTTCTCTACAGAAAAAGCACCCAAAAACTGAGATAAACCACAATAAAATTAAAAAAATTTGTTTATCACCATAAAAATTTAAAAACACACACTACGCGTTTTGAGCTGGAAATTTTAACAACCCGTCATCAGCCTATATCGGACTGTTGAAATTTTCAGTTCGAAACGCGTCCTATGTGTTTTCATATTTTTATGGTGATTTTTACAAAGTTTTATTATTTTATAAAATCTTTCTTTGCTTCAAAAATCTCAAAATCTATTGCTAGGTAACAATCGGTGTACTCTCTCTTCATTATTTTTCGCAAGGACTATAGCTGTATTTTGCATAGCTTTGATTAGCTGATAGAATTGATAAGTATTCTTTCCTAGAGCATCAACACAAAACAATATAAAAATACATAAAAGTTACACGAATTAATTATTTTAACAGATGAATATGCGTTATTATTTTTACAATTTCTTTACTGTGATCAAATGATTATCAAAGTATTCAGAAATTTATTAAGAATATTCCAAATACTAACCCATCTGCATCATTTGACAACCATGAATCGCACACAGAATTTTGATGCATAAATCATGTAATCGATTTATCTCAGAATTCTGCCTCATTCTGTACATACAAATAGTTTATAGATTCATTTAAATGCATTCTAAAGTGAATAACGTGGTACCGTAATTTCCCGTGTATGCGCCGCGGCTTAGTTAAGTCTTTTTCAAGCCGGAAATTTTGTAAAAAATAAAGAAGTCAAATAAGTGCTAAGCAACAGTAAGTCACATTTTTTTAAAAATAAATTCTAGTAAGAAATCGAATTGTCTGATGTGCAGCGTATACGCACGAAATTATGGAAGTTAAAGTACTACATAAATGTCCTACTTCAAAATGAATCTTGTTTTTCTTTAATATCTTTGGAAAAATGACGAATTATAATGAAAGGAGATGGTAGACCTCCGTTAGGACTAGACAAAATTTCGTTTTATCACAGATGATTTTTTCTTGTTTTGATAAAATTTGGATTCTAAATTTATTGATTCTATGACTGATTTCAGTCTAAAGAGGGGTAAAAAATATTATACAAAATCATGGGCCAAAAGTGCTCTTTTTTTTTCTTTTACCCATCTACTTTTAACAGACTGACCTTGCTATGAATAAAACTGATAAGATGATAAAAAGTAGAAATAGCCGCCATCTGCGTCGAAATAACACTAACCCATTAAACAGAACGCTTCATATTTCTGTTGTTCATTAAAAGGTTGAAAACTTACACATTCTTGTTAATTTCAGTTTTACTGGGGTACCCCTCTGCCCTAGTATAACAAACCCATTAATAAAGAATAGATACAAATAATTCTAGAATTCGAGGTATTCACTAAATTATCCGAAAATTTTATGCACAATTTTTTCTGCGATGCAAAATAAATAATCTTAAAATTTTAGTTGATTATAAACTTTTAAAAAAAAATAATGCTTTAATTAATTTTATTTTCAATTAAAAAAAAACTGTTAGATTTTTTTTTTTACCCACCTGTTTTAGCGCTACAAAATCCACCACCGTAAAAACATAGATTCTTGAAATGTAGATGGCGTGTCGCAGAAATCTTGGGTGAATTTAAAAGCTTTACAATTTTAATTATTATTTATTTTTACTTTTTTCCCTTGTTGTTTACATGACAAAAGTTTTTAACGATTAAAACATTGATTTTTGGTTTCATTTACAACAATCCTAAAAACAAAACCGCAAAAAGAGGGAGGGAAATCGTCGGATAGAGACTTTCTAAACAAACAGCAATACTTCACTTAATGAAAATCGTCCGCCCCCTGAATACAAGGTCTCCGCACTGTATAAAAATGGCGACTATCTTAGGCGAATTTTTTTAAGCGTTTGTTCGGTCCCCTGAATTTACACGCCAGAAATTTCTGAAAGTTTTTAGTTTTTTTAACATTTAATTTTATTATTTTTTTGTTTTGCTTTTTGAAATTTCTGAAAGTTTTTAATTTTTTTAACATTTAATTTTATTATTTTTTGTTTTGCTTTTTTTTTTAATTTTTAAAGACGTATTGAACCAATTTTTTTTTTTTTTTTTTAAAAGGAGTTTTCGTGCTACGGGTTTTTCGAATCCAGCTAACCAACAATTCGCAAGCAGTTAACATACAATAGAATACGGGAAAATAATGATTTTATGATTTTTGGTGAATTTTGAAAACATACGAAACTGGCGATATTAAAATGGGGCCGATTCAAGAGCATCTTCTTTCAATTAAAACAAAAATCACCATAGATGGGTAGCGTAGTTTCAGAGTAATTGGTGAGCATGCATTTTGGTGAGCATGCAATAAAAATGCATACACTTTGAATTGAGTACCTGCTCACTTTTTTTTAAGTCTTTAAAATATATAAACATAAATGTATTTTATTTATCTATATTAAAGATGGTTGAAGAAAAATATTTAATAGCGGGGATAAGGAACATTCATGATGAAATAGAAAAGTACATTTTTGCGTAAAGTTTTAATAGTTAAGGTTCAATACCACTGCTATGATGGATTTATGTTACTTTACTGCATTTAATGAAGTCAAAATGACTGAACTTAAGAAAAATACCCAATCAGCAAAAATCAGAATGCACCAATTCTATAGGTTAATTTGGTACTCAATATTGTATTCATCGGAAACACTTTTAATGAAATACGAATATTTGTTAAATATTAGCAAATTAATATATATATATATATATAGAGAGAGAGAGAGAGAGAAATAATGCCTTTGTATTCGAACATTTGCACTCTAACACCAATATTTTAAAAATACTGATTTTAATTGAAAAAATTGGCAATAAAAAGAGAATTCTTGTCAACATTAGTAAAACACTGATGAAATATAAAACGCCAATCAGGGGTGATTGTGTTCGGGATGTACCCCAGATTTACGGGGGTTTCTATCAGTCCTTCCTCGTTTATGAGATCAGGAAAAGACAAATGGTGGAAAAAAGCGGAAAAAATGGATCAAAAAACTTAAAAAATCTAACTGAAAGTGTGACGTAAAAAAGGGCCAAGTGTTCAAAAAATGGCAAATGTAGTTTTTAAAAAAGCTTTCAAGTATTTTTTGCGTCCCTCAAAATCTACTGATCATAAGAAAAATGTGAATAATTTCGTCAATAGACAGTTAAAAAAAATCTGTTGTTGAAAAAATATGGAGAAGATTGTCAATCGATTTCAGAAAAAATCGCGAAATTTATACCGATATCTGCGCAACATTTCGTTACAATATTGATAAAGATGTAGCAAATGCAAACAATATTGGACCAATATTATTTTACAAGTAGAATAGTTTCTGACTGGGGAAAAAATATATAAGGTTTTCGTGGTTGGAAATTTATCAGTGGTTAAATTTCCATTTAAATCCAGACTTTAGCCTTGTCGTGGTTAACGTATTAAATAAACAGTATTCTAACAGGGCATTTTATCTATAATGTCTGTCTTAAGGCTTACTTTCAAGTAATTAATTCATTATAAAAATGAAAGCTAAAAAATCTTGAAATAATTTATTTTTTATATTTCTGTTTGTTTTGTTTTGGATTTTGTGAAATTTCTTTAAAATTCAATGACAAAGTTCTTTGTTTGATATTGTCCTAGTTTACTTATACAATTTTACTCTAAATGAATAATTGTAATTTTAAATTAAAGTTTTATTAACCTTTTCGGGTCTGGTGTAGTATTAATAACACATGTCTTTTAACTGAGTATTATTTTGTATTAACAAATTATTTTGTTATTGTTTACATTTAATAACGTTAGCATGTGTCTATGCATTTGCTATATGACTTCATTAATGTTTCGGCATTTAGTAATAATAATAATAAATAATTGCTTAATTCTCTTTGCACTGTATGCGATTCTTTTATTTTAAATACATATGTCACTCTCTAAGTTTAAAATAAATGTTATTTTCCTGAAGGAATCATGTATAATATAGCACAAAAAGTATTAGAAAGCTGTAATATCAGATAAATCTTGTTGTAATATAATATTTTCTGAACATCTCTAAAAATTCTTCCTTAGTCTATTGCCTCATGAATATGAATTGAATAGGACGCAAAACAACAACATTCGTTATGTTTCAGACAATGAAATATTCGAAAAACTCTAATTAATATAATTGGATACAATTGTTAATATTAACGTAAAACTAATTTTTTCTAAAAAATGAAAAAAAAAATGGGCCAGAAAGGGTTAAGACCAGTAAGACATTTTCTTTATGCTGATTGCTCCAGATTCATAATTTCAAACTTTTAATTGATCTTGAAAAATAGTGTCAAATATTTGTATCTAACCTAAAATCTTAATATTTCACAGATTCCATATTCAGAAACATCTACCAAAACACTGGTCTTTGCCATTTTTGACTTCGACAGATTTTCGAAACATGATCAAATAGGCGAAGTAAAGATTCCTTTGAACACTCTGGATTTGGCACAAACCATTGAAGAATGGAGAGATCTCACTAGCGTCGAAGGAGAACAAGGACAGGTACTTCTTAATTATTTTTATTTATTTATATATTTTGTGTGTGTGTGTGTGTTAGCCTACAGAATGATCAAAATTATAATTTTATTTCTTGTCTTTATATGTATAGACCCTCTTATCATTAATTAAAATAATCAGAAGTACTTGCAATTCTTTTCAATTTCAAATACTCGCAAAAAATTATAAGAACATAATTTATCTCCTTCCTACTAGTGTGAAGGTGATCTTTTTGTGTGTGTTGGCTTACAGAAAGTTCAGAATTATAATTGTTTTTACATTCCTTGTCATTAACACCATTATAATCAGTAATTTTAAGCATTGTACATTTGTTTCCATTTCAAATATTCACAAAAAAATTAAAGAATGTAACTTTATTTCTTGCGTCTGTATGCATGCAATGTAATTAATTCAACCAGTTTACTTAATTCAATATTTTTTTTCCCATTTCAAATAAAATAATTTTATTTATTGTTTTTATTACTGATGTATCATTTATATAATTAATTTTAAAAATGCAACTTATTAATATTTTATTCCAATTTCAAATAGGAGAATAAACTGGGAGATATTTGTTTTTCGTTACGTTACGTTCCAACTGCAGGCAAGCTTACAGTTGTCATACTAGAAGCCAAAAACCTAAAGAAAATGGATGTTGGTGGTCTTTCAGGTAATATAAATTATCAAAATTAACTTTTCCTTCATCTATTATCTTTAACTTTTCCTTCATCTATTATCGTTAACTTTTCATCATTAACTTTTCATCATAACAAAACTTTTCCCATCATTTACATGGGAATTGTTCGTTTATGTAGTGATGCTATCGCACAATGCTTGAAAGATAAACAATACAGACCTGTCCACCTTCTTCGGAACACCGACAACTATAGTCATTGTGGTATCTGATTATAATAAACTTGTTATACACTACGTGATGAGATCAGTTATATCACCACATAGTGGCAAACTGTAGAATTAGCGTTTCTATCCCCCAAAACGGTACTAGAGACAGGAACTTCAGTCAACTACGCTTTTTTTCAGTATGAAATCATGTCTTAGGCAAGTCACACACTACTGCGACACATAAGACATCTTGCTTGATTTCGGGGTAAAACTCGCTTAAAACAATTTTGAAACAACTTCCTTCTTTGTTTCGACGGGTATTTTCTCCAATATCGTGCTTCATGTTTCCCTATCGTCTCAGTGAGTGATGTGCAAGCAACTTTGTTAGAAACCTTAAAATATAAACTTTTATATCCTATTACAAGCACTAAATACAATAAAAATTACATGAAGGATGTGGTTCTATAAGGTAGATGCACATTTATTAATAAATGTAACACATATAATCAAGGTAGTGTTTATTTTAACCTCTTGAAGGGCGGTGGGATATATTATATTCCATCTTACTTTAATATATTTTGCATTGTAAACTTTTAATTAAATTAATTAATTAATTAATTAAAATTTTACTCTTATAATTTTAGCGGAAAAATGTAAATTGCTTTTCCTTATTTTGAAATAAAATTTTTCGAAAATTCCGATGGGAATTCAACATTACAGAAACACAGTTACTTGTCTTTTAAAGATTAATAAGAACTCAGTTAATTATGTTCAATGTGTTCGTTGTTGCTGATGGTGGATAGATTAAGCCTACTTTTCTTAACTCCATTTTTTTTTTTTTTTTTTTTTTTTACATTAAAATAAACTATGCCTTTGCATTAACGAAATAGGATACCAATGTGAATTTATTATGTTATGTATTTAATGAATTTTTTATTTTATCTTTAGAATAATCTTCGGTATAATAACTATAGAAATGTAAAGTTTCCCATATGTTATAAAGTTGAATTGGTTTTAACTAAACTCACTTTACTTCAAAAAATATACTAATAAAAAGTACTGTCAATTTTTGAAAACGCCTCTCACTTTTACTTTCTTCTTTCTAAAGAAGAAATTATTGTAATCGAAATTTTTTCTATTTCCAGTTTTCGGTGGGTCTACATGTTTCAGGAGTCAGAGTTCCCGAAAACCACGTTTATGCAAAATGTCTGTCTGTCCGTAAATGTGTATGTTCACTTGGCATCATCGAAAAGTTGAAGTTATGTATAGAATTGAACCAAATTCCATACATATTTTTTTGGTTATGAGCATTAGGCCGTAGTTGAAAATGTGGATTTTCCCCTGGAAGGTGATCCTGGCGATAGCAATTTTTCGTAATTCTGTTGTACATTGTGTGTTAAGGCATCGACAGGCAATTCGCATCTAGCTAAACCGGTAAATCTCAAGCAGCTGGTGAATAGCAGAATTATGAAATGCAGTGATTTTATTAAACATTATGATCGGGATTAACTTTTTTATTCCAATTAGTAAAATGAAGCAGAAAATGTAGTTGATGTAGTATTGACGTAATATCATTGAAGTAATAATATGTGTAACTACTTTTTGAAACATGTATGAGAAAAAAAGAAGTTTAGGAATTGGATCATCCGATTAGCTATAACATACTTTTATAGAGCAACAGAAACAATTATTACTTTTCAACCTCAAAATATTGTAAATATTGATATATTCAGAAAAAACTTTAAAATTGGTAATAAGACATTATAATTTTTTATTAATCTGGGGGGGGGGTGTAACAGTTAGTTCGAATATCTTTAACTGTTTGGAAGAAGGGGGCATAATATGTTCATAGAGCCAAAATAGAAAATCGTGAGACAAATAGGAAATACGTATTTTTCTTTTTAATTTACTCCATAAGGTATCCTTTTGTTAATTGCTTGATGTACCTAAAAATTCCACTTATTAAAATCAACGGCAAATGCGGCTTTCAGAATAACTTTTGATAGTTTTGATTTTTTTTAACTTGTATGTTCAAATGAAAAGCTAATAAATGTGGAAAGAGGTACAATATATTCTAATAAAATTTCGGTTCCCTCTAAACAATTTCTAGATAATCAAGAAGTGAAATTTATGTATAGGTAACCATAATTATAAAATATAGATGCTTAGAGCTCAACTGTAAAAAATTTACTGTTCCAAACGCAGATAAAACTTCGTGTAAATACTATTTTGAACATGAAGAAAGAACAAAAAGAGAATTTCTAAACAAAATTTCTCCCATTTAAAAAAAGAAAGGAGAGAAAAACTCGAATCTTAACTACCAAATTACAAGATTGACGCTTCAGGCTAAATTTGGCAACAAAATAGACAAAGAAACTAAAATAGGGAATCTTAACGTGATTGTCTACCATTTTATGTAATCGTTAACACTGAATTTTCTGTTTAATTTCACGTATGTTTTTTTTTTTTATATATATATATTTAACTGATTTTTACATATTTGCGGAATTGATTTGTTAACATTTATAAAGAGAATACTTATTATTTAAAATTTTATTAGCCGTGATGGCGGAAATTTTATTATTTTTCTTGTTTTAAATTTATTTCTCGTGATATAAATGTATTTAAATCGCCTTTTCCTGCGTTAGGCACCATTTTTTTAAATTTGCCTCTAATCACCCCTACTTTAATTGTGGTCGTCTTGTTTTAAGAATGTCTCAAGAAGACTGATATTTGTTTATATCTTTTATCTGCTGGTGATAGTAGGTAATATAAATAACAAAAGTTTTGAAAAACAAAAAACAGGAAATAACTGAACTAATTCTGCCATTAATTTTTAAGAATTCCCATTATTTCCCATAATTTTTATACTGTCATTTTAGACAAAATTAATCAACTAGAAAAAGACTTTTCTGCATCGAAATCATTAAAAGAACTGCATGCATGTATCTTCAAAACTGAATGTATTATGATTCATTAAAAATTGATCACTCTGAATAAAGAGCACATATCAAATGAGAGATAATTTGTGATGCAAGAAAATATGGTTGGTATAATACATACGCTGTTGGCTATAAAGAAAGATAAACGAGGCTAGAAAATATATTAATGGTAAAAAAATCCAAAATGTTTACGGAGGCTTTATATAAAGTTCAGTTGTGTATTGGATAAGAGAGAAAACAGTTTGAGAATACATTGTGATTTGCCTTTTTTTTTAAATTGTGTTTCTGAGACTTAAAATTATACAGTGCTCAGCAAAAGTTTAGACAATGATCGATTATGCTTCTATGCTCAAAAGTATGTAACGAATATTTGTAACTCATCTGTCATACATTACTTGTAATTATCCTTTTTGCACAAACAATAAATTTTAAATTATACCTTTACATAGTATATTATGACAAATAAACGAAATTAACATTATGGCAAAAGTATAGATAATCTGTATATTTACAGAAAAATAACCATATATTAAAACTGAGTTGCACCCACATTGTCTGCAATTAATACAAGAATGTGATTTTCCATTAAGAAACTAAATCCTGCGTCACTTGGGGGTCTATTTTGTACCAAACACGTTCAACAGCAGCTCAAAGCTCATTAACATAACATTATAGCAAAAATTTGCATCAACCTTACGAGATATGATGTCACAAAGGTTTTCGATTGGGTCCAGATCAGGGCTATACTTCGGCCAGTTGAGATCAGTAGAATTCTGAGAGTTAAACAAAGTTTTTGTTTTGTATGCAACACGAATAGACGCATTATCTTGCTAAAATACATACTTTGGGCCAGCTAAAAGTTCCCCAAATAACTGTAAATTGTCCGTCAACGTATGTATAGTCTTGCGCTCCTTGTCAACAATTGAATAACTCCAGAGACACTCGAACATTAAAGCAAATTGAGGACAAATCATTAAATAGTCACCTCCATGTTGTCGACTAGAGCAAGTCCCAGGCTCTTTACGCAAGTCGTGCCAATAGTATGCCCACCCATTTAGACCATTCAAATTCCACTTTTTTTCGTTACTGTATATCATAGTGTACCACTTGGGTCTATATGACATATGTTTACAAGTCCATTGCATTCTAGCCAATTTGTAGTGAGATTTCAAAGCTGGTTGTTTTATCATTTTCATATAAATTGATTTACCCCTTTTTTAATTCATCTACGAATCATATCCGTCGACACAGAAAGTCCTAACTTTCTTTTAATGTGACTTGCAACCACCATTTGTGTAAATGCCAGTTTATTGATCCTTTTGTCGTGTCATTTTCTGATCACACTAGGTCTTCCAGATTTATATTTTGTTTTGAAGGAATCACCCTTAGACTATACTTCATAGAAAGAGCTCTTTGGACGATTCAATATAACTAAAATTTCTGCAACAGCCTTCCTTTTCTTTTTCAGCTTCATGACTTCAATTACTTCATCTGACTAAATATTTCTATCTCGCGGCATCTTCACTAGTCAATGGTATAGCAAGGTATACTTAAATACTTCAGTCATGTGACATCGTGTCTTTGAAATTTGCATTTTTCCGTGAACAGGTGCAAAAAATCAAAAAAGTGTCTAAACTTTTGCAATACGCAAATTTCACTTTTTTCAATTAAATTAAATTTTATCCTATATTAAAACCATTATTTTCGTCAAATATAACTCGTGTATAACTCAAGCGTTCGGATTTTTTATTTAAAGGTTAAATAATACCAGTGTCTAAAATTTTTCTGAGCACTGTATTTGTCTCTTTATATGACCTGCATTTGTATAATTCTTTGATCAGATGTATGCGTGATGCAATTTTTCCCCCCTTATTAAAACATTTTGGTCTAAAAAACGTAATAGTCAATATGTGAATGATTCATATTTTTATTAAGCGGTCTTTTACGAAAAAATTGTTTTAGCCATGCTTTATTCCCTTTCTTATAATAGAGTTCATTTTAAAGATACAGTTAGGGAATGTTTTGTAATGGTTTTGCTGCAATAAAAGGATTTTTTTTCAAAATGGCGGATTTTGTCAATAAGGAGGTGTGTATAGGGGTGAAAGTCATATAGGAATTTAAAAAGGGAAAAATTTTGAAAATTGACGGGATGGTTGCTATATCCATGGTTATCTTTTTGCCACTAGGGCTTAACTGACAAAGACCTTTATTTAAAGTAAAATCTAGATCACTACAATCATCCATGCCTGAGTTGGGATTCAAAGCCAGAAACGTTTATCTAGCAGCTAGCACTTTATCTATGAGATAGAAAAGGAGGGAAAATTGATGGAAAAGGCTATTGCATCAACATAAATTCATTTCCTATCTAATTTTTAACACTTATTCAATTTACATCGTTTACTTATTTCTAAAAAGCGAATGCAAAAATAATTGGTCTCATAACCTTTTGGGACACTCCTCATATTATTAAAAAGTTACCAAAAATCATGTTAATTTGTTCTTTCATGCATAATTGAAAGAAATGTACACTTTCATTTACAAATAAACTTCGAAAAATAAAATTAACCTAATTTCATTTTTTAATTTCAGCATGTTTGGCCGTAAAATTATTATTCATTATTTGCTTTTATGAAAATCCTTTCATTTATTTCGTGAATCATAATTATCATAAATTCTAAATAATTACATATAAACTGATTGTCAAAAAATATATGTTTATTTTTCAGATCCATATGTAAAAATTGCTCTGATGATGAATGGCAAGCGGATAAAAAAGAAGAAAACAAGCATTAAAAAATGTACACTAAATCCGTATTACAATGAATCGTTCACATTTGAGGTTCCTTTCGAACAAATTCAGGTAAGTAAATATTTTTAACTTCTGCAATTATTCTGCTATGAGGAAAAATCTCGTAATAAGGCAATACCTTTAAAGTAAATAATATAGATGTTTTTAAATTTTATTTTCTTTTTAAGTAGATTTCATAAGAAATATTACCTATTACACTCTCCCCTATGTTAGAATTTCTGAAAATTTTTTACAGATAATAAAGGATCAATGACATTTCATCAATGAGATTAAATTTTTATCGGTACATTATACAAAAAACGATGTAAATGTAAAAAAATTACAGTATTCTTACTAAATTTTTATCTGTAACCCCTTTTTACATAAAAAGTTCTAGGCATCCGAGTTTCCTAGAAAATTCATAGTAGCCTTGCAGAATTTTTGATTTATAGTGCAAATCTGTTACATGAATGTTTGTTGTTGCCATTACATACAAAGTTCTACCCATCCCAGTTTCCTAGAAAATTCTTCGCAACTTTAGAGATTTTTTTATACTGCGTGCTCCACAATATGAAGTTCCACTTCTGTAGCTCAAAGTGAGTATAGGGGGTACGATTTTGCGCTCTGCAAGATTTTGCCTCGTAGAGTCATATGAAACATAAAAATGATACGCATTATGAAAGCAAATTAAATTTGCGAGACCCTAAACATGTTTCCATTGAACTGGACACAAATAAAGCACTTGTTTGAAAATCAATCTTACGGATTTCTTTTCTTTTTATTTAAATTTTTGAAAAAATAGTTAACACTAAATAGATTTATGATATTTGAAAAATGATTTTGACTAATTTTTCCTGACTAATATTTAAAAAAACCGTTTGGTTGGTTCTTACGCTGTGCTACACAGCGTGTTCAAAAACATAGTTTAAGAAACCAGAGTTTAAAATTTTATTTTATAAATACTCAACACAAACACAAATCCGTTCAAAGAGCATTGCATTGACTTCATAAATAACACGATTAATCCCAAATATTTTCAGACGCATTTTTTGCATACTACTTGGATGCAAAATATATAAAGAAGATTATAATTTAAATTTTTAAGTTCAACAAAGATGGAATCTCCCTTTAAATTAGATTTTAACACATATAAATGTTGATTAAGTTTTGATATAATTATACCATTAAATGACGCTACCATGTTATGTTTTCCACGATAGCAATATCGAGGCATTTACACTATGGAATTTCAACAAACTTCATATTCAATTAAACCTCGATATAAATGGTGCTGATTAGGTTTTGGTTACATCGATCTAGAGTTGGCACAGATCTACCGTGTTTTTCCATTATTTCTGTGATACCTATATCTCGACAGGGTGGATTTTCATCAAATTTAATATGTAAGATGTTTATTAAATTATGAGGATTCAATTTTGTCTTTGTTCACGCCGTAAGGGATGCTACCACTGTGATTACCATTATAATTTTATCGCAATTTATATTGGGTGCAAGTGTTCTAAATTTTATATTTGAAGTTATTAATAAAAAACATGTTCTAAAAAGATTAAAACTCATTTAAATTTTTTTACTTGTTGAAGATACGTAAGCAATGTAAATTACAAAACTGTTGAAATTAAGGTAGGAATTATTTTTATGCAGAAAATTGGAGGCAAAATAACATCATTTTTAGAGACAATAATCTCTGAAATTTTATAAATATTAAAGTACTGTATAATTCAGTGACATTTGACCATTGAATTTGATTTGATCAGTTGATATTTGACTGTAAATTTTGTTTGTTTACATTTGGCCGTTGAAGAATGGAATTGTTACTGATTTACTTGTGACAGCATGAATAAAATGCTTCTGAATGTGACTTATAGGGACCATGGACCGTAATTTTTTTTAATGTAATTTTTAAAAATTAACAGCAGGATTATTTAAACATGATAATTAACGTAATACTTTCAACATTTTTAATACGAAATTATTTTGAACCATTTAGCACTCTACATTGCTTATGTGTGTATTTGAGTTTATTTTGGACATCCTGCATATAATGTAACAAATTTTGTATTTCAGTATCCAACAAAAGATGCTGTTGAACTGTGCTTTTTTTATTCATTGATCACTTTACTTATAGTTAAATTTTTCAAAAATATGCTTTGTACTTCGTAAATGTTTGTGCATAACATCATTATTTTAATTAATATATTATAACAATGTTGATGATAGTTTGCAATAGTCACAACATACTAGTTTTATTTTTCTCTTTATTTTCCGAAAAAGAGCATAAATATGCATTTTTCTTTGGCTTGAATTTTTAGCAAATGCTACTATTTTACTACATTCACTTTTACATAACTCATAACTGGGTAACAAAATATATATATATTTAGAAAAAGTATTGCTCAGAGTGAACTATCAGCAAACAAAATGACATTAATCATTTATAAAATAATTCAAAATATTTGTTTATTAAACTTATATTAAAGACATTTAAACAACGTTTGATATTTTTCTGAAGATAAGCAATTGTTTAAACAGCTAGTATCATATGTGCTCTTACCAATTATAAACTAATTTGCTTCAAGAGTGATTTCGATATTACCTTCTCCCTCCCTTCCCAGATATATGGAAACCCATTTTGTAATTTAAGGATAGTGAAGGTGTCTTTAACTTAATAGTCACTTTTTGATATCTTCCATAATAATGTCAACGGAACAATGTACCAATGTTATAGTAAACAACTCATTGTAAAATTCACGTTTTACTTCGAAATAAAATGTGCAACACAAAATATAATTATACAAAAAAATTATCAATTATCTATTTTATGCATTTTTAAAAATATTTATTATTGTAAAAATAATAATAAACTATAATGATAAGCAATAAATAAATAAGTTAAGTAAATTGAAGAGTTTAGTAGAAGATGATACTACATATCAAAAATGAGTTTCGAGAAAATTAATATGGAAGTTTTTGGTTGTAAATTTTATCGATTTATTTATTTATTCATTTAGTAGCATGTGTTTAACATGTTAAAAGATGGTACTAAACTCGCTCAGAATTTTTTAATAGTTAAATTTTAAATATTTATTAATAAATGCCTCAGATCTTCAAGGCTCATTAAAATCTTAGAATTTTAATATACCATATGACAGAATGTACCATACCATAATACTTTTATCCATAGAACGAAACATTTTTTGAGAGAATGCTTTCCCAGTAAATATCTTCATTTAAGAATAGCACTACCCGCGATAAAATAAATAAAATGAAAAGATGATGTTTCTGCGTTAAAGTTGAAACTTATAAACAAAAATCATAAAAAAAAAATTTCAACATACAAATACCCCTTAACATAGCTTGCTGATGGATGGTCATTACTCAAGACGCATTTAAAATATATATATAATCTAAACATTTATATTATTTGTGATAATATTTACTTTTCACGCGAAATGACGCAAAAGCCAGCAGGTTAGAGTTGTCCAAAAAATGCAACGAATCTTGGAATCCGCATCGAAAATGAGATAAATTTACTAACTGTTTTGTTTAAAATATTTTTTTCACATTTTGTTTCCCCTTAAAGCGATATAAAAAAAGTAAGAAAGTTCTTACTCCATTTATCATTTGCATTATTGGAACAAATCCATGCAAAAAACTGAGAAGAAAACATTTTACGTAATGATTTAGAGAAATAAAATAAAATAAAGAAATAGTGTTAGTAATTTCATAGCTGCCACTGATCCCGTTTTTTGAATAACACTTTTCATAAACTTATCTTCTAATTTATCTTCAAGATAGACCTTCAATAGACCTTTTCTAAAGCAAAATTTTATTATTTTATAAGTATAATAAATTATTGAAATTCGAGTTCAACTAACCCTGAATTTAAATCCCAGTTTTTTTCCCCATAAAACGATATATTTAAATTAGCGAAGACTTCAATGAAACACAGAATGTGGAAATAACATACACAAAGCCAATTTACATATAAGAACGTTTCTATTAAATTAGAAAAAACATCAAAATACATCATAAATTGGCCAATGCTGAATGAAATGTTTTTGCATCCATTTATGTCTTGTCATCTTGTCTTAATAAGAGATATAATGTTAGCCATGCGTTATTTTTGATTGGAACTAAAAACAACTTTCTTTTCACCAGCGTTAGTGGAGTAATTTTATTTTCATATCATCTTTGAAAATTTTTCATGTTTGTTCGGCTCTCAATGTATTGATGACCCCTCCCCCCCCCCCCCCTTAGTTAGATCATCTTGAGATGATTCGAAGTAAAGTTATGTCCTTTACTTGCAATATGAGAAAAGTGAGAGTAAGAGATATAGGGGTCTCTCTAGACCTATTAAAGGTTTGGTACAACACTGTATTAAAAAAGCAGATATCATACGGACATGAGGTCTGGTATCGTGACCTTCAATCCCATGGTATTCGCAGATTGTCCTCTTGCCCGCGAGTTTGTCTGTTGACCATAATTCGTACATATCGTACAATTTCAACTGAAGCATTGTGTGTTTTGGCTGGAGTTTTACCTATAGATATAGAACTTTCTAACTCTGCTCGTCTTTATGATATGATCCACGGAAATACATCAGTAGTGATGGAAAATACTACTATTTATTCTGAGGATTTGGTTAAACGTGTGCCAACTTACTATTATCCGAATTACTGCGAAAGACATCATGTGAATTTTCTGAATCCAGTACGAAAATCAATTCCTGATCGTAATTATCCAATAATTTTTACTGATGGATCGCACATGCAAAGTGGAATTGGTGCTGCTTTTGTAGTTTATTTAAAAAATGTAGAAATATTGAATTACAGAATCAAGCTTAATGTTAAAAAATCGATCTTTCAGGCAGAATTGGTGGCAATTTCGGAAGCTATACAGTGGTGCGGACGAACTGAGTTTGCTCACTTCTATTTATATACTGATAGCCTGTCATCGACATGTGTTTTGCATCATCTATTTCCATGTGATCAGTTAGTATATGATATTTTCACGAACTTACGTGTACTTAAAAATAAAACTATTCATATTGGATGGGTCAAGGCCCATGTAGGCATTGTGGGTAACGAACGTGTTGATGAACTTGCCAAATCAGTGGTTCTGAATAATGTTTATGACAAAGTAGTTAACCTTCCATTTCCTGTGAGTTATTTAAAGAATTACTTACGAAATAAGAATATTCGTGAATGGCAGGATCGTTGGTCCTTTAGCGATAAAGGTAGGGATACCTACATGGTTATTCCTGATGTTAGTTTAAATTACATCTGTTATTCACAAGTAGCTGCATATTTTGTTTCTGCACATGGTGCGTTCCCTACTCTGCTCTACAACGGGGAAGGAGAAATAATGATAAGTGTATTTGTGGCAAACGCGGTGACGTCGCGCACTATTTATTTGATAGTTGTTGTGTTTCAGCAGACAAGTTTAACTTAATTAGAAATAGAACCATAGAGTGGAATATCAGAAATGTTCTATTTTCACATTTTAATTATAAGAAACTTTGTGCTATTTATAATGATCTGAATGCACACTTTACATTCATTCCTTACAAATTCTGATGTTGTAACTTTGTTTTAATTGACAGGACTGTGAACTTTAAATCTTTGGACATGCTCTTGTTGTGTGACATAGTATATAAATTTGACCCTCAGCTAAAACTGTATTGAACTTTTCTGACTTTTACTTAATTTTTTTTTTTTTAAGGCTTGGTGTTTATATTAGTTTTATTATATTTTTAGTTTTTGTTTTGTTTTGGAACATGTATGATTTGTTCTTACATCTCACTTTATTTTGTATGTGTCTTGTTAAGTTTGTTAATTATTTTTTCTTTGTTCCGTCAGTCAGACGTTTGTCAAATTGTCAACAAGTGTTTTTCATTTTTATCATTTTGTATATTTTAGTGCCATGGCATATTATTGCTGTATATGTTATTTATGTTATGGAATGGCCCGTTGTTTGTAATTTGGCTGGTTGGTTGTGGAATATTTCCTCCGGAGATCAAACACCTATGCCAAGTTTTTTAGTGGGTGCCCCGGGTGGGTGATCCCCCCCCCCAAATAAAAAAAAATATTATGTGAATGTATTCAATTAAAATCATCATCCACTATCATGCACACGTTTTCACAAATAATGCAGACTTTGTTGATTCTACTAGCCGAAAATAATAAAAAGAAAGAAAACGAGATTATTTCACATTGGAAATAATCATTGCATAATCATTAAAAATTGTATCTTGACTAATTTTATTTTTGAATTTATTCTAAAGTATGTAAATTGTGTTTTATTACAGTAAACTTTAAAACTCAAGCATGTTTTAAATATGGATGAAACCACCCAAGAAAACGTCATGTACATCAGTTCATAAACGGTATTGTTAGCAACCAAACAGAATCTTCTACGTCGTTCTTATAGAATGCAACATATGCGTGAATTTTAGATAGGAAAGTGCGTTTTTATATATTTGCAACTGAATATAAATATCTAAAATTCGATAACTTAAGTTTTATCATTTTAAGCAGTAAAAAAAGTCATTCAATTCCATATTTTGCATATACTCTAACAATAGTATGAAACGTGTATATACTATGGCATTTAAAAACAAAAAAGATTTTATTACGGATGAATCATCAATGTCATTAGCATCATTCGGAATTCAATTTTATGTATAAAAGTATACAATTAAAATTAATGTTCATCAGAAATCTGTGCCCTTTTTTATAGTTTTGTTTACAGACTGATAGGAAAACAAAAGATGTAGAAATGATTAATTAATCTGAAGTCCTATTATTAACCGGCTAATGGTCATGATAGCATATATGCTATCACCAGTGTTTCAGATTTAGTGGATTGTTTAATTAGGATATTCCAAATTCATACCAGGAATTTAAAATAGCAATATTTGTTTTAGTTAATAACAGAGGTTCTATAGTTAAATAAAAGGAAATTTCTGGCGCGAATTCAGATTTTCTGAATTTCGTATTCTATCCTGGGAATTAGAGGGTTAACTTGGAAATATCCTACAAATGTGTAACTTGTAATATCTGCAAGAAAAGAAAACCTTTATCGAGAAAATTATGAGACGTTCATGCACCGAATACATAGGCTAAACGTTTTTCAATTTTCAATAACGAGTAAACAGTAACAGCTAGTGTGGTTATTTTTGCGAGCGAGTAATGTGTGAAGCCCAGAATTTCTAATTTTTTGAATTTTTATTTAATTGTTTATAAGGCGTGGAACCAACAAAGTGAAAAACGTGTCGAAATGTAGAATTTCTTCGCTACGCCTCCTTGTTTTAATTTAAATATCATCCATAGACGACACGGCACTGTCCAAACTGTAATACTCCTTAAAATAAATCTGCAGTTTCAAAAAGCATTTTTTTCTATCCTGTATAAGCGCTAAACGAAATGAAGATTAAATGCTAAGTGATTCATTTTTATACATTAATTTGACAATATCAACAGCTTGAGATATTGCAGCGCCATCCATCTATGACATTTGAAACTAAAACAAAGATGCGTAGAAAAAGATACTCCCGATTTCATACGTAACTCTCCTAGAAGAATAACCCCAATAGCTTACTTTCTAGTTTTACTTACTTTCTAGTTTCTAGTACATTTTAGAAAGATTCAGTCCATTTTAATACAACTTTTGCCAGAGTGAAAGTTTAAAATCAAACTCTTTACTTATTTGTCGATATTTATAAATACAGTTTTTCTCTTATTTGCTCAAAGTTTGTGGGGACAAATCTGATTAATAGTCATAATTTCAATTCTAAAAGATGTTTGCACCAAACTTCGTTGTTAGGGATTTTGTGCACTTCTGCTATATTGGAAAATTCTCGAGAGGCCATATGCATATTTACTATACACAAATTTTTAAAGTCTCAAAAATAATCTGTATTATATACATTAAATAATAAAAATTATTATTTTGAAATTCAATTTGTCTTAGTGCATTTAAATACAAATTTTCATTCCTCTACCTTGGAAATACAAATGAAGCGCTAAATGTGAGTTAAAATGTTGATTGTTTCAATATTGAGAAACTCATGAGTAGACCGAGTGATATTAAAAGGTGCTGAAACAATGATGTAACAATTTGTTAGCGAGTATAACAATACTTTTCATGAAATCCATAAATATATCGTTGAGATAACTGTAACTAACATATTTGAAATAGAAACAGCAGAAAATATATTTTCAAGTTTAATCTAAAGTATGGAGTCTTAAAATTGGGGATTTTACACAGTGGCGGATCCAAGTGAGAGGTTCTCCTGAACGAAGAAAAATTCTAAAGAACATTTTAAAAATTAAATACACATTGAACTCCTTCAAACTTACCCCTTGCTCAACAATGAGAATTATTCTGGCTCATTAAAGCTGCACTAAAATCCAAAGTAGGCCATCTCTGATATATATAAAGTCATTTTTAATCTCCGATACAAGCCATTTGTAAAGACACCTATGCAGAAAAAATATGATGGATTAGCGTTTTCTATTTTTCGATAAAGGCAAAGAATCTTTCGGGAAATCTCCGCAGAATGTGGAATTATTTATTGAACGTCCGTGACAGCCAATCGCTCCCTTATGCCGAGGTTTCTGTGACTGTCAAATGCTTAAAATTGTCTTTAAATTTTCAATTTCTGAAAGATTTTTTGTTTTTATGAAAAAATGAAAAATTCTTCAATTTCTTCGTATATGAATAAAATGTGTAAATTTTATATTTTTTACGAATATTAATGCAATTTTTTTGTATCTACGAACGAAAATTATTCCCAAAAGTGTCAGAAAAGTAGCCATTTTGGACATAGGAACAGCCTTCAATATAAAAATTGCTTATTAAGCTTGTTCTTAAATCCAAAAGCGCAACTTTATGACATAAGTTTTAATTCCTTTTTGTTAGGTAATGCATGAAACTAGCAGTTGTTGTTGTTCAGGAACTATCTAATCGAACTGGTTTTTTTTTTCTATTTATTTGCAAACGCCCTAGATCTTTCAGAAAATGATGTCAAAGTTAGCGTTTTGAGCCGAATTTCTGCGCGAAAGACGAATAACCAGTCAAGCAGGGGTGAAAATGTGTTTGTCACGTGATCAAAATCGGTTATACCTCAATAGACAATTTTTTGATGGGAAAAAAAAAACAGTTTGATTCCAAATCGCTTCTATAGTCAGGCCTTCCAATTTTATATCTTTCCGTTAAAGAATGACTTTGTCAATGTGTCAAAACTTTTTTTTTACTTGTTGAGCAGTGTAGTTGAGACCAGCCTTAAGAGAGATGACCCCCCTCTAAATGGAGGGCTGGATACGACCTTGTGAGCTGATTCTGGCCTAAGCGGAATATAACTACACGGAATCAGTCGCTCCCGTAATCCATACCGATTTTTAATCCGTCGCGATTCTGGCCTGAGAGCGGAATTTCAAGCAACCTTTAACCCCTCCCTTTCAAGGTGAACCAGTTTCGACCAAGGACACACGTAGTTTGTTTATTTACAGGGGATCTAAACACGTGTGTTTGCAAGTAGCAAGCCCTTTAAAAAAAGACCACAGTGTTATTAAATACCTGTAAGGGAATGATATAATACCGCTATAAACACTATAAAAAGTTTTAACAGGTGGGATGAGTTATAAGTAATTTTCGAAGTTTTAAGATACAATTATAAAATTTAATTGTTATTTAGAGAAAAAATTAAAAGATATTAAAAATAAAACATCTTGCAATAACAATTTTAGATTAGCTCAATTTTTAATATTCTAAAAAATATATTTTAATATGATTTTTTTTTCTCTTTTTCCAATATAAGCTTCAACATACAAAATATATGTCAGCGAAAAAATTGAAAACTTATTTCACTCATTGACAATTATAAAATTTTTATTAATATTAAAATTAAAATCAAGGAATTATTTAACTAAAAACTACTTGTAATTATTCTTTTGAACTAATACAGTGGATTTTAATCTTCTCAGATATACATTTAAAATAATAATAATAATAATAATAATGATGTGAGTATACTTTATTAAAATAACAATTTTAATTCGAACTTTTTTTTTTTTCAAGTTTTATAATACAAGCTATAATAATCCAATAATTGAAAAAGCATGCATCATCATATGTTGTACTTATAATTACAAAATTCTTATTGTTATTTAACCCTTTATCTACCGATATTATTTAAACAAAAACTATTTGTAACTATACTTTTCGATTTCAATAAATTTTAATTTTCTCAATAATATATTTTAGCATTTTTATTTCTTTTCTTAAATACAAGTTGTGCCAGTCAAATAATAATGGTTTTTCTATATTTAGAGTAAAATCAAGGTATTATTTAAAGAAAAACTAGTTATAAGCACTCTTTTGATTTAGTGCACTCAGTTATAATCTTCTCAAAAATATATTTTAGCTGAAAGTTTTTTTTTTTTTTTTTTTAATACAAGTTTTAAAATATAATTTATAAAATACGAGCTATATCAGTCAAATATAATTGGAAAGTTAGACTTGTTATAATTATTTTACATTTACAAATATATATTTTTTTACTGTTTCGATCAAAATAAAGGAATTTTTTTAAGCACAAACCCTTTGTAATTACGCTTTTGTTTTACCCCACAGTGGCCGAGAGGTTCTGAGCACGAAACTTGTCGACGGGAGGTGCTAGGTCCGAACCCAATCGCGCCCGTCGGCCTAATCGCTCGGGATTTTTCGTGATTTTCCATGCGTAAATAGGGTTAGATCCCCTAAGAAAGACCCCCCCAGAGAAGGCACTCCTCCACTTAGGGCATATATTCCTCGTGAAAAATCTCCGCCCCACCTAATTGATTTAATTTGTTTATTTTTTTTTAATTATTTAATCGCTGAAGTGATATTTGTTTTTATTAATGTTCTCAAAATATTTTTCTTTGAAAAATAGTAAGGATACAAAATTAGACTTACAGGAGCGCTGAAAAAATGTATAGTTAAATTTCTCGCGAAAAAGAATTTCGTTCATATTTTGCCACTTGCCTTAATGTCTTGAATTGATAAAACACCTTTACTAAAGTGTATGCTTTTCTTAAAATTGTTTTATTCACTTTGAATAATTAGCAATTCCAATGTTATTTATAGTAAATACAACAAAAACATAGAAGAATATAATTTAATAAAATTATTTATAAAATATAATTCTAATAATTCGAAAATTTTGCTTAGAAAAACATAATTTAATTTTGAATTATCTTTAATCATTTGCTCCCCCCCCTCTTATTCTTCCCACATGTACACACTAAGAAAAGAAATTTATATGCGTTATTTTACTAAAAAAAATTTGAGCGCACTCAATATTTTTGAAAAGTTGGCGCTTTTGTTTTGATACCTCATTTTTACCTTACTACAAATATATCGCGAGATATTGTTAAACTGTTAATAGATCTGTTAATAGATCTAGCGCAATTACCCATACTTAACAAAAACATTAAACTGATTTTATTCCCCTGTTCATATTTTTATAACTTGCTTGTTTGATAAACACTAATGCTTTTTTTTTTTCTTATGTAGATAACTTTTTTTTAATTTTTTTATTTTTATTTTTATTTTTTTACTTCATGGGGTATTTAATATTTTTGTGTAAGCACTCTTTTTGATTTAGTGCAATAAGTTATATTCTTCTCAAAAATATATTTTAGCTAATTTTTTTTTTTTTTTTTTTTTTTTTTTTTTTTTTTTTTTAATACAAGCTTTAAATTATAATTTTTAAAATACGAGCTATATCAGACAAACATAATTTGAAAATTATGTTTGACTTTTTATTATTTTACATTCACAATTATATATATTTTATTGTTTAGATCAAAATAAAGGAGTTTTTAAGCACACACCATTTGTAATTACACTTATGTATTCCCTGATCAGCGGCCGAGAGGTTTTAAAAACGAAACTGGTAGACGGGAGGTGCTAGGCTCGAACCCAATCGCGCCCGTTGGCCTATCGTTCGGAATTTTTAGAACCTTAGTTTACCATACGTAAATACGCCATAGGCTCCCAAAGAAAGACTCCCACAAAGGGCACTCCTCCACTTAATGTCTATATTCTTCGTGAAAAAACACCGAAAACACAGGCGATAATGAATAAATAAAATAATGCACTTTGTAAAAATCATCATAAATAAAAAATAAAGGAGTTGCTTTATTTTTATTTATGGTGATTTTTACAAATTGTATTATTTTATCTATATTCCCCTGTTGATAAATGGCCGTCATAAACACAATCAACTAACCTACACTTTTGTATTACTCTGATAAGTTTTAATCTCAAAATATATATTATTATATTTTAGCATAAATGAATAAATATATATATTTAAATACACGTTTTAAAATACAAACAGCTTTAACTCAAATAATTTAAAAAATATGCTACAATCACAATTAGTTTATATTAAATTGAAGCTAAAATTACTTCTACTGATGAACATAACAAAACTGAAAAAAAAAATACTAATAATAGAATGCGAATATACATTTAATAAAAATTAAGTCTCTATCTTCACATAGAAGATCTGCTAATATAAACGCCGCCATCTTAAACCGACATAGATAGTGGGTTTCCGGCTGCCTATAGCAGTCGGAGGAATTACGAGAAAACAAGCCCGTCAAACCGGAGAGGATTCCGAGACGATAGGGGCAGAATTAGAAATTATCACTTCGTCGGAGGATTTCGAGAAAGTCGTCCGATCCGACAGGGGCAGAATTCGCCCGATTTTACATATTGTTGTTAACGTGACAACTAAAGGTCAGAAATGCAAGGAAATTTATTTGAAGGGGGTGTGGATCTATAATGCAGATTCATATTTCTATTTGTGAATTTTTTTACCAACATTAACCTTTAAATACACGGAGTTCTGAGAGCGCCACTGAGGGAAAAAACAATTGCGAATTCCAAAGTAATTACGCCATTCATTTTAATTAAATGAGCGTTTCTTTTAAACAATTAGAGATGTGAATTACTTTCATACTACTACTGAGCAGTGCACTTAACAAAGATATTATTAAAAGTTGTTATTTAGGTTTTAAAAGCTAATAGTGCATAGAGTGCGCAGCCCATTTCATGTGGAAACTGTGTTTGAAGGTTAATTAATATTTCAAAATGTTTATGCAAAATATGCATGCACACTACGTTTGGTCTTTTATAAAGCATGTTATAACACAAAAAAAGTAATGAAATACATAAATTGTTCTTTGAGTTATGTCTTAATAACAAACAGTCTTGTTTAGCATTGACTATCATTTATTTTACAAAAATATCTATCTCATTAATTTATCATCTAAAACTAAAGAAAGCTTATATTTCTTTTTTCTTTTTTTTTTTGGGGGGGGGGGGGGCATGCGGAACATAAATATTCAATAAAATTATGACTTTGCTGCATATTAAACCGCAAAGCTTAATTTTACGACCAAATTTGGTTGCTTTGATCAGCACAATGATAATTCTATGATGCTTTTCAGTCGATATTCGAAGCGGAAAATACACACCAGTTTAGCGAACGTATATGAGTTATCATTTTACGGTATTTTCTGTCGCAATACAAAATACGGGATTCCCATGATTCATGCATATATTCCGCTTACATGCCGCTCTAGTAAATATAATTATACCCATAAATATTTCGTACATTTATATATCAAAAGAAAAAGTTGAATTTTAAGACTTAAATGGGATAAATCTGATATTTGCACATACTTAAAATTAAATGAGGTTAGATATTCTATGGTACTGTTAAGGGTTTTTTTTCTTTCTTTTTTTTACCGGCAAACCTTGACGAAAATTACCTAATTGAACTTTTGAAATTAAGTTCAACTGGAATATGTAGTGCCCTTCGTGCCAAAATAAACCATGTATAGTTTCTAAAATCACTTATATGGATAATAATTGAACTTTTTTCCCTCGCACAAATTAAAACGTAAAATATAACTGTCATTCAGATTTTTTTCATTTAGCTTTTAAATTTTGGCTTATTGTACTTTTCCCATATTATAACGTACATACTTATAATTATGTCATATGATCGTTTTAAAACCTGTTGTTTATTTTCGTTGCAGAGAGTCCAGCTAGTAATAACCGTCGTAGATTACGATAGAATTGGCACTTCTGAACCCATAGGAAAAGTAGTGATGGGTGGAAATGCATCTGGAACTGAACTTCGACACTGGACGGATATGCTTGCATCACCTAGAAGACCTATTGCCCAATGGCATTCACTGAAAGATCCATTAGACTCGATGGAAAATTGAGATGTAAATATTAGTCAATTTTCTTTAAAGAATAAAATTCAATATTATTAAAGTTTAAGATACAAACTCAAGGTACACAAATTACTAAAATCAGAGAAATATATATCCTTCATGTGCAAAAGGTGTTTGTTTAGCAAACTAACAAACATTTCAACTAAAACTGAAAAGATTTGTTGTAAAAAATTTTCTAAAAAAAAAATTGAAGATGCTCCTCATGTGGGTGGATATAAGCAATTATATATAAATATATATATATAAATGGGGGAAAGCTCATTACAACAGATTTTTTTCTGGGGGTGGGGCTAAAGATTGATTTGTTGGTGATGTATTAATACGACTTAATGGATTTTTTATTAAAACTTTTTCTATGTTCAATGGTAAAAGGTAAATAATAATAAAAACAGAAATATAATTTAACTGATCTGCAAAAAACATGCTTGATTTAACCTATTCAAAATAGCATTTCATTTCAGTTTAAAAGCATAAGAAAAACGAATATTTCAAAACATAAAAAGAAGAAAAATGAAATTTCTGTTAATAGAAGATATTTGTAGACATTTTTATATCTTACAAATACTTCAGCTTGAGTGTTAGTATATATAATGCATAACACACAGTTTAGAGTCCTTAAAAAGGTGATCAAATTATTTGGTCATTTTCTACCAACATACTCTTTAAAAACTTTCTCAAATTCAACATATACGTTAATGTGTTTGAAATATTCATGCTGTTTTTGTTATTCACAACACGGAATTATTTCGCTTTGCTCTTCTGTAAATTCATCAGTTCCAGTTTCTTAAATATTCTCGGAATAGCATGAATAAGGTATTTTACATATTTATTCTGATATGCATGGCAATAATCATTCGTGAGAATAAAAATAAAATAACATCTTAATACAGTGCACATAGAATAAACATTATACTTAATAATTCAGATCTAAAGTTAAATATTCGAAGGTAATCTTAACTTGTTTTTATTATTTAAACGTACGTAAATTATATTATTAGTAACATATTGCAAAATTTACTCTTTTAAAAAATTGTGTTGAAATCATTACATTCACAAGCGTTTTACAAATTTTGACTTATAAATAGCATCAAAATCGAACGGAGTATTGACTTTGGCGATAAAAGTTTTTAATTTTATTCTGAGAAATCTATCAAGATCCTGCCGGCAATTATTTATGTTATGTTGATTAAATACTATTGGATACAAAAATACGCTTTGGACGTATGTTAGAATTCTTGTCTATAGAGTTATTTAAAATAAATGCGGTGTCTGAGAGTCATCAGTATTCATTAGTTAAGGCTCAAAAGCATCATTTAAGTAAAAGTGAAGAGTGGCGAATAAATGGTAGAATCGAGGTAGGTAAAAAAAAAAAGGAGGTCACTAAGATTTGATTATTCCTCAAAGTTTCATATCAAGAGCTTCAAGCCGCTTTTTAAGCACTGGATACGTTCATAGGCAGCCTGGTCAAGGTAGACCAAGAACAATAACTGCATACGATGACCGTTTTTTATCATTTTCGGTTCACAGAAACCGCAAAGCGACTAAAAGGATTTGGTTTCAGATCTTCAGGCTGCCAATTGAATTCGAATTAGCCGTTCTACTGCTGCACGAGGCTTAACAAGGACGAACTTTATGCGAGAAGACCAATAGTTTGTGACCCACTAACTCCAACTTCTAAAGGGGCCCGTTTAAATTGTTGTCGTAGTCATGTTCAATGGAGCCAAGAAGACTGGGCTCGAAAATTGTTTACTGACGAATCCAGAAATCCAGAAATAGTCTTAACACTCCTTCTAAACGTGTTTTAATCTGGAGAGAAGAAGGAACACACAGCTTGCCTTCCCGTATCCGTGAAATATCCCATTCGAGCACAATCTTCTTGGCTCCATTGAACATGAGGATGTTAACTGTTTAAACGGTCCCCTTTGGAAGCGGGAATGCGTGGGGTACAAATAAAGGTTTTTAGCATACAGTCCATCCTCGTTGAGCGTTCGTGCAGAGGTAGAACAACTAATTAGAGTTCCTGTGGCAGCCTGAATATCTGAAACCAAATCTTTTGTAAACATTTCGCTATTTCCTCGAGCCAGAAATGACAGAAAACGGTCTTCGGATGCAGTAGTTGCTCTTGCTCTCTCTTTATCAGGCTGCCTATCAACGTATGCAGTTCTTTAAAAAACGGCTAGAAGCTCTTGTTCTGACACTTCGCGGAATATTCAGTTCTTGGGCGACTTCCATTTGTGTTTGACCTCCTCAATTATACCAATCATTCGCTACTCTTGGTCTTCACTTAAATAATGCCTCTGAGTCATAACTAATGAATACTAATCACTCTCAGACACCACATTCACTTTAAACAACTCTACAGACAAGAATTCCAACATACGTCCGTTGCGCACCACAATGGCAATCGCCTAATTTGCATATTTACAATGCTAAATTATGCGCGGAATTGCAATTTTGTATTCAGAGATATTTAACCCTTTAACCGGCAATGGTAATAAACTTACCACTTAATTTTTATTAAAAACTGGTTGATTCGCACTGGAATTTTTAGTGAGATAATTTGTGTTATATTAACCTGTCAGAAGTGGCACTTTTTATTTTGAAATAAATTTGTTTATAGATTCTGGTGGCAGTGAAGCTTTTCAACTGTTTAGCCAAAGAATTGATTGACCCGATAAAGGGTTAATTAACATAAATAATTGATACATTGGACATTGTTTACAACATTAACTGAGTGAGCATAATTTTAATCATTATCCTTTGTTGATCAGTAATTAAATGACCCTTAATTTGATGACCAGATATACAAGAAACATTTCTAGATGTTCTTCTTTATCAGCATTAAAGTAGACGTTATCCCCCTCGTAATCATCTCTGTTTAGAGGGTTTTCCTTTCTTCATTATTGCCAGCTGATCGCTGTCTATATTCCATTTTTATTAAATTATTTATTTTATATTAGGTTCGCAGCTGAATCATAAGAATTTTACTATCAAATATTATATTTCTGGAATCCCCATTTCTAGATTTGTTAATTTTCTCTGCTTCGTAGTACTTAGTTTAGAAATTTTAAATATTATTCGAGATTTAATATTTCGAGAGACAGTTTTAGATACATCATGATACGTGTAATTTCATTCGAAAAAGTTTATTTCTATAAGACATTGCAGAGTAAACAGAAACATAAAGCCTATATAACAAAATGAAAAAAATTATTAAATTTCTAAAATACAGTAATAACCAGAACAGTTGTATTATAGTTACATATGAAAAAAGTTTTCTTTTTACTTATTTTTATAATTTTTCCATTAATAGTTGAGTTTTGGATTTTTGAATAAGGGTTACAACATTAAGCTTTTCTAAAAAAATATATAAGAAAGTTTCGAGAATATGAGTTAATAACTATTCTTGAATTGCCCTCCAGAAAATTCAAATCGTTTCACTTATAGTGAACCACAGTTCTAAACAGAAAAGACATTCATTTAGCAATTAATCGGAATAGTAACGTTTGTATTTAATCTCTTTTTATTAATTAATACCAAACATAGAAAAATACACATTTAGAAAAACACTATTTCCGAAATATTAAAAAACAATTAATAACGCAATTATTCACAAGCAGAGAGTACTCTGTTTTGGTAACTGTTTGAGTCACAATGACTTAAATCTTTTTTTATTCAGATCTTCGTTTGTCACACTACGAGAAAAGATGTAAGATGTAAAGATCTGTAAATTAAACTAAATTTGAAGAATCATTTACTGAAATTTTACATAAGGTAAACTGCCCTATTGCATCCCTTTTCCCCAGTTACTTTTAGGCCCCTGGAAGTTTTAATTTGCAGTGAAAACCTACCAAATTTGGATTTTGTATAGACTAACTATTCACACATATGGAAACATGGACAAATGTTGTACAAAAAAACTTTAAAAATACAAAAAATTCTTTTTTCAAAAGTATCTCTGTATGAAAATTTTTTTTAAAAAGTCCCAATTTCGTCCCCCTGGAAAAAAATCCAAAAAGCTAAGAATTAAGTTATAACTAAATTAAAATTTATTTCAAAATAAATAAATAACTTTATTTACCTCAACTTAAGGTGCAAAGAAGTGTACTATTAATCCTAATAGTAAATAATAGCATCAATAATATCATAAAAGAATTATCCATCCAAGCATGAGGAACATATAAATTGCGCATTTTTTATTTTTATTTTTATTTTTTTTTTTTGGCTCCTGAGCATGTTTCGGGTGACCATGTGCAGCATTGAAGGCACTCAATTCATTGTTCCCCATTTTTATCATGAGAAAAACGCTTCAAGCAAGTAGGGCACTCTACTTCATTGTCGTCATCATCGCTTATATTATCATGATGAGGAATTTCAACAGAAGAATCACTGTCGTCATCAATGATGTTAAATAGGTCATGTTTGGATTTTTTACACGGTGGATTTTTTCCCTTCCTCTTGAGCGTGGTAGCTGTCAGAAGTTTTGTTTCAGGTGAGCGTTTTATCTTCGCCTGGGAATTTTTCTCTTTATTTTTATGCGGAGATCCAGTGATCAATGTTACAGAACCTCTGCGTCAGAGTTGCTAATGTGGTCAGTGGCATTTCCCTGATTTCTTAGAATAAACTTATTTCCAAAATTTGAAGCAAATCTCCAAAATTAAGTCTATAAATACTTACATACAAAATTACAGGCACATTATTTATCAAGATTTGACAGCGCTGAAAAGCGTTCTTAATTTCGTCCCCGGTACGAAAATAAGAACTGAAAGGGGGGCGAAATTGCAACAACACTACTTCCCAATATGGCGATGCTTCAATTCTTGTAAAATAAACTGAACATTGTAAAACTTACAATATGGTATTGTTAACATCTTACCTACGTAGAATGCATGCAACGAGTGGGAAATAAATGCTTACGACAAGTAAATATCGTTCTACAAATGACGTAGCAAGAACTTGGATCTTCTAAAAATAGGAAATCCGACATTAATGATACACGGATTCGTCTTGGCGAGTGAAATTTTCATTTCTGAATCCTTTTATCTTTTGTTCGTTTTGCCTTGCGTGATCAGTGACGCCACTTTCAAAGAAGCGGGGAAATGAATGGGGACGAAATATGGGCACTTTACCTTACACTAGATATTAGCAAACAAAGGTACATTTATGTATTTTCCGGCAAACATTTTTACTTTAAATAAAAAATGATTATACCATTAAATATGTCTCACAGTACTCTGGTATCTAAAATGTTTGAGTTCATTGATAACTAAATTTTTCACTGCTCTCATATCCCCACTGCTTAGATTATTTTGGATTCTGAAGAATTACACTAAAAACACCATGACCCGTACATGACTAAAATGTGAAAACGCTGACTCAACAGAAAACTTTACCGGCCATTAGTCCATATCGTCATTTACGTGGACATGGAAAACAATTCACTGGGAAGTTAATGTGTCCCTTTTGTGACAAGAAGCAAACATTCCAAGAAATGGTCATCCCAGAATCATAATGTGACGAAATAAAGCTATTTTTGGTTATTATTGTGACTGTGAGGATTGTAATATCACAGTGGCATCAAATCGAATGGTTGTACTATAAAGGTATTTCAGATAGCAAATTTCACATGCACACTTTAATTTTTTCATAAATTATGAACAGTTGACTTGGTATTTGTTTTACTGATAAATAATGCAATTATTTAAATAATATGAATTGTCTTTTGTGAAAAAAATATATAAAATCGTCCATTGTATGATTCAAATATACAAAGCAATTTTCTAGATCATGAAAAACAAACATTTACCTGATAGTTTTAACTATTTAAAGTTTATTCTAATACATTATATAATGCTCACAAATTAATACGAATCATTTTTTTATTGCCCACAGGTACGAAGAATTTCTTTTTCAAGGCTGACACCAAGATTTACAAGCATGAGTTCTATATACGTAATCCTTGTATGTTGTGATTTTTTATATGTGTGTTTATATGTGTATCAAATTTCAAAAGGTGTATGCTTGAGACTGTGAGAAAAGTTTTAAGGATTAGAGTTAAATTATTTTTTATGAATCAAAATCAGAAAATTATATATAAATGTGTGAAAAAAACTGCAAGCTACTATAACTATTTTAAATTATAAACATTTAGTAGCTACTAAAATGAGCTTCAGTGTTTACAAAAAGCAATTTGGGAAGAATTATGAATATGAAAGAGATATTATATTTTATGTATAATGTCAAGATTATAGAAAACAATGTTTAACACACCTAAGCTATGTATACGAGATGCTGGTAGCTTTTGCAACATCTGGAAAAGACGATATCAAATTTTACTGGAAATAGAGGGTTTTAAAGAAAAAGAACCCAAGATAACTTATAAAAGTTTAGGAAAAGTTTACCGTTTCAGAACGCTTCCTAAATAAAAATACAAGGTTAAACTGGGATTTTTAATATAATGTAGTAACTTACACAATGTCACGCAATAAATTAAGTGTTTGTATGCCTTAACCATTATTAAGTGGTCATTGATTTTCAAGAGCAATTTAGATTTGCATTTTTAAGAATAAAATCATCTATTATTTTAAAGCACAATTTTCCACACACCAAATTCCATTATGCACTTAGCAACTATAACATTAGCAAAGTATAAATAACTTTTTTTTTTACATTAATTGCCATGCTAATATTACCATTACAACATAAGACATTAAAAAAATTCGAAGAATTTCATGATTTTTTAAATGCAAACATTGTGTAACATAAACAATTTTAAATTACGTGCATTTTCAGTTAAACTTTTCAAATAGGATAAAATACATTATTTTCTTATAAAATATCTTTCGTAAATTTGTTTGAGGTAACGTTAGACAAAAAGCATTCATTCATTCATTAAAAGATACTCATTTGAGACAAAATGAGACTTTATTAGTTTTAGTAAACTGATTTACACATTTATCTTTAATATATTTAATGTATTCTTAGAACCCCAAATTAAATTTACAAGCATATATGTACATCAATTTAAAACATATAAGATATGTATTTCGACAAAATCGTCAGAATGTATGTCTTGAATGTACGCCAATATCACAAATATGACTTTTCGAAATAATGATTAATTAAAAATTTGTTAAAATCAGGCACTGCAGATGGTGATAATCCATTTCCAAATAATCAATAAGTTTCACATAAATTCAACATGTTGCTGTTCTTTAATATATATATATTTCGAGGATAATAAACCTTTTAAAAGATGATGTTTTTTAAATTCTAGAGGAAAAAAATCCGAGGAAATATTAGTGTACTTTACTAGGACTTGTATAGTTTTTGGAAATTTTTTCCGACTCAGAGTTATGGTTAGTATATTCTATGTGTATCCTTCTAATGAAATCCTAGACGATATCAATACAGTACGGCAAGTATAATATTTACATAAGTGAAAATATGATTCTTTCCAAACTTTAAGAATTGTTTCAGGAACGTGTTTTCTGTTGCAGTATGAAACCAGACTATCCTTCTAAAAATTTCCATAACAAGCATCAAGACCTTTCTTTTGATGAGGCCACTAATTCAATAAAAATCTGTTTTGACCATATTGATCGGATGATCGCACATTCGATGATGTTCCTAAATGGCTACATTGCGAAAATATATATTTGTTGAGGAATTTTTGGCGTACAAGAAAATTAAAAAATGATTAATACTGTAACACTTAATCGTGATCATCTTGCACAATAAGGTTCGATGAAAAAAATATGCTCTATTTATCAGCTAATATCTTGTCTAGTCACACAATGTATTAAAATGTCTTTCGAACTATCATTGGTAAGATGACAATATCAATAAAACAATTTTAAGTAGCCTGCTTAACATTTGGTCATTTATTAGATCTTCAAGAAGAGAGAAAAAAAAGACTTATGATAACGAATATTGGAAGTCTCTACTCCATTTTCAAAGAATAGCAGTATGTAGATTAATTTATGGAATGATCAATACAGTTTGATAACATTACGAGGATTATTCTAGGATTGGATTTTGCACTTACGTGAGACTTCGGGCCAGACACAGTGGCTTATTAACAGTTTGATAGTATTTGATACGACTTTGAGTTTTTGAGATAGTTTTTGTAAATTGAAAAAGTAATGTGCATCCTCGTAGAGTCATCTACAGACTAAAATATTTGTTTAAATGACATAATGACGTGCACTAAATAAAAGAACTAATAAAAATCTATAAATCGAGAATAAAACTAGCTCAGTCTCACCTGGATATACATTAATACTTTTCAAATAATAAGTTTCTTTGTTCAACACAAAGCAGTCAAGAAAATTACACAGGAAGTTAAAATTCACAAAAATTCCAAATTTCAAAATTCATATGTAACATTTAATTATACTCTTAGAAAAAATATAATTTATTAAATATTTTTTAGACTTCTCTAATCTGTTGTTTTCATTTCGCACAGGATTCATTTTTACTCATTTAAAAATATTTTTCAATGTGGAAGGATGACTAGAAATTTCATGTAAATGCATACTTACAAAACTTAGAAAGAAAGTATTCAAATTTGAAACCATCTTATTTTTAACGAGATATTTGGCTAAAATTCCGTATTCGGATGCATTTGGCGACTTTTTTTTTTTTTTTCACCAAGTTTAAAATTTTGGCGAAAAAAATGTTTTCAAAATAAAAAAGTACGTTTAACATTAATTTTTACATTTTCCGGTAAATAATTCAATATTAAAAGTTATTTTTTATCAAAACAAATCACCAGAAGAAAAGAACATTTAACAGAAACAGAGAAATTTATCGATTCAGAAGCAATCGACAACTCGCTACAGCAACTTCAGCTAGGAAAATTCGCAATCTTAAAAATGATCAAATTCGTCACTAACTCCAGTTTTTAATCTGTAAACAACTCCGGTTTTTGATTTGACAGTAATTCTAGTTTTATATTTGACGAAACTGGTTTTAATCTTCTAGCCAAATACATTAAAATCTTTATATAAACTGGGAAAGGCAGATACAAATTAGTCGTTGAAACGGTGACCACGGGATATTCCTGTAGTTTTATTTTTAAAAATATTAAAAACTGATTAAATTAGTATTCCACGTGACTTTCAGTTAGGATTACCTCAAAACAAAGCTCCTGATACGAAAATCTCGAATTACCATAATGAAATAAAAATAGCCTACGCTTGGCACTGAAAAACAAATCGCCAAATGCACCCAGTTATGGAATTTCCCCTGCCATTTTTACCTTTGCATTTCTTAAAGCAACTAAATCCATTTGGCTGAGAGGTCGGACACACACATGTCAGAATGCTTTTCTAAGTCAGCCCTAAGCCAAATATATGCCAGCACAAACATTAAAAACGTCCAAAAATAGTAATAAAATTCAGAGGAATAATTTTTTTTAAAAAGTGTATAGTTCTCACACATCCATATTTTCATGATGTTATATAAATTTTATTAGGCATTTTTCATTAAATGTTTTATAAAATGTTAAATTTATATTATATTACTCATCAAAGTATTACATCAGAAAAACCTATGGGAATTCCTATTGTAAGAAATGCTGCAACACTTTATTGTATTTTAATATGTACATTTAGAAAGGTAACTTTTTTAAATAATGCAGCATTTACTACTATAGTGATTATTTTTTATTATTATTTTGATAAATCAATTTTATATGTATCGAGTTAAAATTCTAACAAGAATTTTTCGTCTCTATCAATGTTATCGCTTTAAAAAAATGCTCTTGTAAACACACTTTCAGTTAAATTTATATTACTTGACTTCACTGGTGATATTTTAAAATAATTACCGAAGCACAAATTTGAAAAAAAATTAAACGTAACATTTCTGACGGTTTTACAAAACGAAGATATATTTTGCATATAGTGTGCAGTTTTGAATTTTATATTATTTTTTATTATTATTTTAGTTCATTTCAAGCAGTAATTTATAATAGATTGTCATATTCACATACATTTAACACCATGTTTAATACTTATGAAACACCCACATACACGATTTTATAAGAAAAATCTCAAAAGATAAGTAATTTGTACTCTATAAAAATTTCATTCTAATTACATATAAACTAAGTCTATTTTTGAATATATGTAATGTAAATATTTTCTCATTTGATAAGATTATACTTTTGCTGTAAACACATTTAGCAAAGTATATTAAACTGTAATTAAAATCATTTCATATTTTTAAAATTATAGTTTTAAAATTTTGCAATCTTCATACTTCTATAAATTAGTAAGGACTTCGTTACAATATCCCTGCATGTTTTGAGCTAATTTATTAGCAGAATTTAATACCTAAAAAAGTATACCTCAAAGAATTTAATTCTTTTTATTATTGATACCACATGAAACATTTTTTTATACACGATGTTTCAAAATATGGAAAACAACGGTCTGATTTTGGCCGAATGTTGATTTAAGTACCCATTACTACAAGAGTAACAAACTTTTGCACAGAAAAGTAAGATCTTAATATTATTAATTTTACTGGCAGGTTGAGGTTTTTCCTGAACAAAACAGCAATAACAAACTGTTCTTCTTTTCCTCTCCTACCTTTAATATCTCCCATTCTCTCTTTTTTAAATAACTTCTTTTTTTCTAGATTCTGTATATCTGTGCTCGTGATATTTGTCATTTTCATGTTGAAGCAATCCGACATAGCTTGATCATTGGAACCCCCCCCCCCTTCCCTTGAGGAAAAAATACCAAATTTCTTATATCATAAATGTACTTTAAAAAATACAAAGTAAAAATCAGGCATTGGATTTTTAAAATATTACATAGAAATTTATTTTCTGCGACAGAGTAGTGGAAGATATTGATAACTATTTTCTTTATACGCTTTAACGATCCTCTATTCAAAACGTTAATTGTGTAAGGGGAAATTTGATTCATTTTTTATGTTGTATTACTCTTGTCAACCAAATGTGCCATGCTTCATATTGAACTTGTGCTATAATATCACTGGGAAATGAGAAAAAAACGTGTAATTTGCCCAATTAAGAATATAAAGAATTTTTAGATTATTTTGTTAAATGCCAGGTGATTCACTAGGTAATTATAAAGGCTTTATACAATCCTTGGATTTTAATGCTACAATTCCCAAATAAAAAGTATATTCTTCATCTTATTTTATCTGAGAATATTTATCATTAAATAAGGCGAATGTTTGGAAAATAGTAGTATTCAAATTCTAGAACCATACGTACCTTGTTAAAGTAATTCAATGAAGCACCTGGTACATTATTTGAAATTCATATAACACATCATCATAAAAAGAAAAAAAAAGGGAAAAGTATTAATTTGTACCATGATAATAGAAAGCCACAATCATAATTACAAAGTATAGGAAGTTTTAAAAGATATGTCCTATACGATACATTTAAGGAAAGAACTGCATACACCCTTATGAATGCATAATTAACAGATACCAGACGAAGTATAAAGCAGGTATTAACTGCATACACCCTTCTTAATGCTTTATCAGTACACTTTTTTCTTCTTGGTATTAATAAACTGGAAAATTCAGCGAGCTTTATGAACACAATTGAATGTTTTGTATCTCTTTAAACTCAAAGACATGCTTTAATTATGCTATTAATACCGTGACATGTTCTTCATATGTGCCATGTTGTTGTACAGTAATTGTTAAATTTCAGCCATCAACAAAAAGTTTATTCCATGTAGTTTGCTTTGCTGTATGATTACTGTTGTTAGAACATATTCCTAGATAATTTGACACAAGAATTAGTCATTAAATTTTTTAAAAAAGCTATTTTATTATCAGAATTATATCAGATAATGTATAGAAAAATATTTTCATGCAGCTGTTGGACATTTATACTATTCTATAATGAAATTTATCTACATAATTTGCTACAGTTTATGTAAAGTCTTTCAGGTGTATTTTTTGCACACAATTATAATTTAGAATGTAAATTAAACTATTTTTAAGCCTATTTGCTACAAAATGTGTAAAAAAAAAATAGTTTCACAAGCTTTTTTTCCTTTTATTAATGCAGGTAAGCTCTTTAATAATAAGAGCATTTTTTAAGATACAAGAAAAAAAAATTACTTAAGACTGGGAAGTGGACCATTAAAGTTAAATGTTAGAATTCAGCTCTTACTTTTTTGTATTATTTGGTAAATAACTAGTTTATTATTTGTATGTATTCTGTATTTTATATCTCTATACTTCAAAAAGATAATAGATGTTTATTCTGTAAAATAAAGTAGCTTGTTTCCATGAATGTATTATATGAGTATATAAAAATGTTGTATAAAGTGTATCTGTGTTAATGTATAAAGATGTTTCAAAAACCTAAAAAGGAAGTCAATTTAATGCTAAAACTCATCATCATGCAAGTGAGAAGGAAAATGTCAGCTTTTAAATTTAAATATAATACCACTGTTATTATGTGTTATTTTTTTTCTTAGTACTTAAAATTATTTGCATACACAATTTCTTTTTAACTTCTACCTTTACTGACAAAGAAAACAAGTTGGAAAATACACGTCAGACGTGGAAAATGAGGTGCATTCGTACTATAATGAAGTTTTAAAAACATTCAGATCTTAGTGTAATAGTAAGGTACCTTAGGGTAATAACGCTATGTTAAAGTTTTACCAATTTTCATGGCTTAGTTTTAGATTGTATTTTTCAAACAAATATAGGATTTGATGCAGCAACTCATTGACTATCTATATGAAAAAATTAATTTAACAGATATGTATTCATAAAATATAATGACGTGATTTCTTGACCAAAGCTATTTAGCGTTATTGCCCACCTATGTGGGTAATAACGCCATGCATACAAAACTATAAAATAAAATGAAATAATCCCATGTCGATTACAAGATAGTCAAATTATAAAAATACAAACTCTAAAGCTCTAGAAATTGACGAATTGCATTTTAAGCGGCAGAAAATGTTTATTATTATTTTCTGTGTATGTGTGAAAGTGTAAGAAAAAGAAAGGGGGGGGGGGACAATATCAGACCCTATCTTATTTTTGCTTAAAAGGGACCACTTAAAAGCAATTATTAGATAGATTTCCCGTTTTTAACTGTGTTTATCTAAATTGGTGTTTATGTTTCTATATTTGTATTCTATGTGATAGAGAATGTTCAGTTTTTTGTGAAAGTGAAAAAAAAAATTGAAGAGGGGGGAGCTTCAACAGAATACAACCATGAGTTTCTGTTTGCTTAAAAAGTCCCGCTTAAATATAATTATAAGAAACATTGCACGGTTTCAACCATTTTTAATGTAATATTTTTATCGTGTGAAATTTTATAATTAGTGTTTTTTGTAATAAATATTTTTGTTAACACTGTTATAGAGGTCTCGAAAATATTTTGTTACCCGTAAACTCCGCACTAATGCGGATTCGTGCAAACCTAAAGTTAAAACATCGGCATTATATAAAAAATGCATTAATAATTTTGTATTTTAAATTAATTAAATAAGATTTTTACAAAAAATCAATATCCCTGTGAGATTTCTTATTAAATTTCATACATGATTAATGTGATTATATTTCATTAGCACTATATTAACGCAAAATTAACCTTTAACTGCTGTTAGCTATTTCACTAAATGCTGTTTTTTTTTTTTTTTTTTTTTTTTTTTTTTTTTTTTTTTTTTTTTTCCAAATTTCAGAGTTTAACTTGTAATTTCTAGTTTAATTATAGCTACAGCTGAAATTCTCTTTCATTTGGAGTCCTCGTACTGTTGTTAGAAATACTTTAACAGATTAAATTTAATTAAAATTAATCCTGTATAAAAAATTTAGTGCAGAAACAGTACTCTAAGAGTTTTAATCATTGATCGCCTTTTAACCTTTAATTAATGTTACCGGTCTCACAGACTTACAGTCGCTCCCAAAATTGAGTATACACGAACTGATCGTTTCTAAATTTGTGTGTAAAACAATCAAATTCATAAGAAAATATTTTGGAATATTATACATAATAGTGTGTCTAGTTCTCTAACAACATAGCAAGAAAAAAATGCATAATATTGAAATAGCTTTTATAAAAAAAATTTCAAAGATAGTACAAAGCAAAAACAAGAGTCTCGAAATTGAGTATACAGTTTTATTAAATGCTTTGTAACAATGAATTAGTACTTTGTAGCATATCCATTTGCTCGAATAACAGCTCGTATTCGTGCAGGCATTGATTCTACAAGAGTTTTTGTGGTTTCCACTGAAATTTTAGCCCACTCTTCTTTCAAAACAGTTTTAAAGTGCTCCTTACTTGAAATGCGATGCTTTTGGACCGCTTTCTCCAAATGAGACCACAAATTTTCTATTACATTTAAATCCGGAGACTGTGGGGGAGTATGCAGTTGCTGACGACAGTTATACAGAAGCCACAACTTCACAATTTCAGCCATATGTTTAGGATCGTTATCCTGCTGGAAGATGAAGTTCGATCCCAAACCTAGTTTGTTGGAGCTAGCTTTAAGATGATTCTTAAGAATGTTTAGATATAACATCTTGTCCATAATTCCATCGATAAACACAAGTTCTCCGACTCCACCAGCAGCCATGCAACCCCAAACAAGGACAGATCCACCACCATGTTTGACCGTCGGTATTGTATTCTTAGGATGCAGCTCAGTCCGAGGTTGCCTCCAAACTTTGCCACGCCCATCGGATCCAAAAAGGTTAAATTTACTTTCATCACTAAAAATCACTGATTTCCAAAAATCTTGGGACTTAGAGATGTGATTTTTAGCAAATAAAAGTCTCTTCTTACGATTAACTTCGCTGATGAGTGGCTTTCGCCTAGGTACACGACCATTATAGCCTGCATGTCGTAGAGTCCTGCGCACAGTTTCTGCAGAAACATTTCTTTTTATGACTGAACTTACAGATGCAGCAAGTTTCGGAGCACTGTTCATTGGATTTTTCTTCACACTGCGAATAATTGTTCTTTTTGCTGCATCGTTGAGGATTTGTTTGCGTCCTCTTCCAGGTGTATTCACCACTGTTCCAGTTCTGTGGTATTTTTTAATGATGTTTTGAATACACCCATGACTTCTGCCAATCAAAGAAGCGATTTCGCGAAGAGATCTGCCTTCAGCTGACCATTTTATAACCAAATTCCGCTCTTCTATTGAAGTCTCCTTCCGATTGCTCATTTAGGATTAATTTGGCACGAAAATTATTACAATGCAGAACTTAATAAGAATTACAATCTACAAGAATCGTTACAAATATAAACGCAAAACATTTTAAATAAAAAGTGGTTATTACGAATTAATTTATTCTAGTGTATACTCAATTATGTGACACACATTTCCGCCTTATATTATATATGGAATTTTTTAATGCTGATTTTACCTCAATATTGTGGATATTTCGCAACCTTTTTTTTAGAATCTATATGCAGTACCGTCTAAAAAACTTCCATTCCGTTCATACAAAATTTTAGCTTTTTATAGGTAAAATTCAAAGCGAACACCTAGTGTATACTCAATTTTGGGAGTGACTGTATAGTTTTTAACTTGTAATTTTCAGTTTAACTGCAAACACTACTGAAATTTTGTTTCATTTGGAACTTTAATACTATCACCAGAGACTTTTAAATAGGTGAATGTTAATTATAATAGTCTTGTACAAAAAATTTAGTACAAAAACACTATCGTATAAGTTATTCACCTTTTTATTCATCTTTCGATCTTGTGGTTTCCCAGACCACTTCACACTAGTTACGTTACAATTTCTGTCACATGAGTTAAAGGTTAAATTTGTAAAACTTTAAAAAACAGAACGCCGAGAAAACGGATAATTAAAATTTAGAACTCAATTGATCAATAAAGTGGCAATTTTATAGAAACCTGATTTTGGAAATGTTGGGACTAGAATATCAAAAACATTTTGATATTGCTTTATTTATAAGAGTTTAAAATTGTTTTTACATAAGTATTTTCATTTATTTATTTATTTTTCTAAGATCAGTTTTGGGTACCGGACCCTCCTTAATCTAACTATTTCAACAATGACAATAATGCTGTCACTACAGAATGTAAAACCCACTTCGGATGTACCAGTCCCGCCACTGTAAGGAATCAACCGGGATAGTAACGTCAAGGAATGGCGTAATTACCGCGTTATACTTATTGCGCAGTAGATTTTAAACTACAAATTATCTCGCGAAGATATCCAAAATTTTCTACATCTTAAATTTACATGAAATGCACAATTTTATGTAATAAACAAAATATTTTCTTATAATATATAGTCATCATATCATAGAACTTACCTCGGAAATTTTAGATTAAGCGTTAATTGAGATGCTTCTAAAAGCGATAAAGCCTACAAATGGAACAAATTAACTTTAAGCTGTAGTTTGTGTTTTATATGACTCAGAGCCCTTCTGAGCAGAGCCCATAGGTGCAATTTTCTGGATTATTTCATAATTATGCATAATATTAGTACTTGGCGTTATTACCCAATCTGGCATCATTACACCAGAACACCTTATATAGTACTGCGGATGCCTCATAGTATCTGAAATCTTTTGTGTGTCTCTGTAAATACTATCTGCATTTTATTTTGCAGGAAGTAACTTGTAGTAAACCTCATCAAACTATACCAATTTTATAAAATTTGAAACAATTTAATATAATTAAAATGCGCCCCAAACAATATTCCTCTTATACCATTATGTAATGGAATACTTTTGTCTGGGTCCTGTAAATTAATAACAAATACTCTTTGTGCCACAGACGGTACAGAATATATATTTTAGTAGATACTTCATAGATGCTTATAAATTTTATTATGTTCGAAAGAATGTTACATCATTAAATGTACTTGAAATTATTTTTTCCCATTGGAAATAATGCAATGAAATACTTTTGATTGTTCCTGTACATCCGATTTTCATAAAATTTGAAATGACTCGACAAAATTATGCAACATTTAAATATTTTAAATTTCGAACGATTCGTTTGGGTAGTTTTTGCCCTGTGTATGCGGACGAACTGAATGACGACTATAGGTGCTATGTATTTACATAATTATGAACGCAAGTAAAATAAGTTGGAAATTGCACGTGAAGCGTAGCAAATTAGGTGCGTTCGTACGATAACGAAGTTTTAAAAATATTACTTTCATATATCAATCTCATAAAATTGTAAATAGTGAATTACAATTAAAACGCTCATCAAACAATGTTCTCCCTATAGCATTATGTAATGAAATACTTTTGTGTGGCCTTGTAAATCCATAACAAATGTTCTTTGCACCACAAATTATGTAATATGTATATTATAATATGTACTTTATAGTTGCATATAAATTTTATTAAGTTCGCATGAGTGTAACACGATTAAAATGCATTTGAAACATTTTTTCCCATTGACCGTAATGTAATGGAACACTTTTGATTGTCCCTGTAATTGATCTATGCATCCGATTTTCATAAAATTTGAAATAACTCGAAAAAATTATGTAATAATTATGTATTTTAAATTTCAAACGTATAGAATATATTTGAAACTTTTTCCCCATTGACCATAATGTAATTGAATACTTTTGATTGCCCCTGTAATTGATCTACGCACACGATTATCAAAAAATTTGAAATAGCTCGACAAAATTATGTAATAATTAAGTATTTTAAATTTCAAACGATTCGGTTGGGTAGTTTTTGAGTTGTTATATGCGGACGGACTGAACGACCACTATAGGTGCTACGTATTATATAATTACGAACGCACCTAAAAAAGCTTTGAATCAAAGTTATTATACTAACAGAGAGGCCAATATCTAAAAGTTCATATAACCCTTTAAACCCCAGCCATCGCAATTGTATTGGTCACTAATATTACTTATTTTATTGCTTATTAACTCTAAAATGCCCTCATTTTACTCAAACTTTATAAAAATATTTTAATTTAAAATTATTTATTTATTTATGTGTGGTTTATATTTAACTTATTTTAGGAAGAAATTTCAGGTTCGAATAGACATTTAATGAGCGAAACAAACCCAAAACTGGTGATATGTGACAAGTAAAATAATAAAACTTTGTAAAAATAATCTTCTATGTATTGGTTTTAGTTTAAGGTGATTTTTTACAAAGTTTTGTTATTTCAATTAAACATTTAATCATTTAGCCGTAATCTAATAGAATCCAGTTGAGCGTTCAAGTGTTAAGTTCCAACTTCTTTAACACACACGATCAATGATCGTTACGATAGCTTCTAACTTCAAAGTTTAAAATTTTACTACCAGATACCAATATCTTCGCAGATTTCTAGATCTAGGAGGCTTTTTTAGGGTAAAATGTGATAACACAGTCACTAATTGTGAGTAGGATTCTAACCCTGTAAGCCCTTTTTTCCTACGCCTTTTGAATGATTATCTATAATCGTTCTCGGTGTTTTAGCGATTTGTACAATAATGCAAGAAAATCTGATATTTTGAGTACAGGTTTCTAATTTTGCGGGAAAGAAACATTAACAATTGTGCAGAATCTGTAAATATTGGCGCCTCTATAGTAGTGGGAAATACACTATATGGCCATTAATGAGTGGACACTTTCAAATTTAGACATTTTGTCAAATATTTAAAAATATACTCGCTGGATGCTTCTGGAACTTCATGATTAAAAATATTACGTTTGATCTCATATTTATCAATGTGCATTTCATAAGGACAATTAGGGGACAGACAAAAAATATAACAATAATATTTGGGATCACCCTGTACAGTAAAATGCACAAAATGATTTATCGCTGTGAATAGAGAGATGTGGATACTGTAAAACATGCACACTGATTTTTGTAGGAATAACATGTATATTCATGAAAATATAGCGATTTTTTTAAAAGTTAGAAAACAATTGTATGTTTTTAGCTTATATCATACAGGATTTTCAACCAAATTTAATGCTAGTTAAAAAAAAAAAAACTGGTAAAATATAGTAGAAACAATATAGAGTATAACTGGAATATAGATATATCAAATATATCTATATATTTAATATAAAAGTATATGAGTAGTTGTATGAAATAGCGCAAGCGCGAATGATAACAACGATTATTTACATAATTTAATAGTGAACTCTATGGAGCAACTCATAAAAAAGTGTATTCAAATATCGTGAAGATTCAGAAAGGTATCAGCCATAAAGTGAGCTGATTTTTAGTTCTCTCTAAAAGCAGCTGAATGATAAGGAATTTTCCACAAATTGTCATTTTCAATTTAAATTTTTGATTGATATTTCAGTCATTCTTGGAAAACTACCAGAACGAATCAATTCCATGATAAAAAGAAGTACCAAAATCGAAGCTTTTTTTTTTCTTTTTTCTTTTCTTTTCAAATTTCCTCATTGGTATTCATTAAACACTGATTTCTTCCTAAAACTTGGTTAATAAAAAAGTGACAGTTTGTGGAAAGTCCCTTATCATTCAGCTGCTTTTAGAGAGAACTAAAAATCAGCTCACTTCTATCGCCAATATCTTTCTGAATTATTTTCACGGTATTGGACCAGATTTTTTGTGGCTTGCTACATAGATTTGACTATTAGATTATGTAAAAAAATCGCTGTTATCGTTAACGCATGCAAGATAAAAATTATTTCATACAACTATTCATAGTTCATAAAATGTTTAATATATTTATATTTCAATTGCGCTGGCGTTAAATTTGGTTGAAAACCCTACCTGAGCATAAAGCATGCAAGAATTTTTTGAACTTTTTAAAAAAATCACTATATTTCTATGAATATACGTATTCTTACAAAAATCAGTGGACATGTTGTACAGTATCCACATGTTTGTAAGCGCGATAGATTATTCCATGCACTTTAATGTACAGTGTGATCCCAAATATTGTTATTTTTCTTTTTATAAAATGAATGTCAATAAATAAGAGGTCAAACATAATCTTTATAACCCTGAAGTTCCAGAGGAATCTGACGAGTGTATTTTTAAATATTCGACAAAATGTCTAAAATTGATAGTGTCTAATCATTAATAGCCATATACTGTATATGACTTCTGATTTCAAAGTTTTAATTTAGTAACAATTATTTAATAACTGCTTATAAAAAATAATTCATTATAAGTGCTGACAGAAACTGACAGTTCCATACGCAGGTAACATTTATTTTAAGATTAGTAATTGTCAGATGATGTATATCTAACTAAAATCTCTGTGGCACTACAATATATTATTGAGAGTTTATATGTACTTATAAACCATTAGCTTACAAGCTTATGGTATTGACAGTTTATATATACTTATTGATAGTAACCGTTAAGTTCCATATGCAGGCAGATTTTTTTTTCAAATAACTGGCTGGTGCTATATATAAAACTAAAAACTCTGTGGCGCAGCAATCCTTAGGGATCTGGACATAAAGTGCCCAATTCTGTTTTCCTGACCATCAACCCCTTATACAACATATGTGCCAATCAGATAATCAATCAAATAGGGGAGCCCTAGTGTTTAGTTCCCAAGCAAACCTGGCACTCATTTTAGAGACCCCGAAAGGATGAAAAGTTTGAGTAGTCCTTACCCAATCCGAAGTCGAATTTCGTACCTGTAACATGGTAGCTAACATGGTGACCACTATGCTACTGGCTTCTAATGCATGAGAAAAAAGTTGGAATGTAAACTTTATTTTTATATATTTTATTAAATGATCTAGAGGGGGAAAGGCTGAAATGGTGGACATATACTATTTCTCAGCAGCAATGCAAAGGTTTTTGAAGAAAATGTAAAAAGGATAGCTACTGCAGAATTGATGGGTTTACAACAAAAATAGCGCTTGCCTAAAAATTTCAATTTTCAAATAAAGAAAAAAGTCTCTGAATGTCTTTTGTTGCTATGAAACAACCAAATATCTTTCATTTCATAAAAAAGACACTTTTTCATCGATTTCACAGAGTTGGATTCATCACTGAGAACAAAAATAATACACAATTACTTCATTTTCATGATACATACAAGTGCTGTTTTTGCCGAAAGCTCTTCAATTTTTTACTAATAAAATATTTATGGAATCAGATAGCTAATAAAAATAAAGATTATATTTAATTACATCTGATAAAATGAACTCAAATGAAACATTTAGAACTATTTTTAATCCTCCAACTTTGTCATTTTTTAAGCATTAAAATTTCTTTCATGAACATATTGCTTTTATAATATATTTCAAATCACCATTATAATTGCATAAGTTATTTGAAATTTTACCCCTGACTACGGTATTTTTTAAACAAAAACACTTCCAAAATTGTATATTTTTTAAATTTCACTACTCATGTCTCGTCAGTAGAAATCGTCAGATACACAATAAGTTAACCCTTTCCGGAACATTGAGTCCAGTCCGGTCCACCTAATTTTTATTCCAAACTTCGAATGGCATTAATAATATTTTAATAAAATTTTGCTTTTACAATGAAAGCTTAGATTAAGACGTTCTGAATTTCTAAAAAAGTCTGGTTTTGTAAATTCCGGTGTCATTCGGTAATTTCTCATTAACAGAATTTGTCTGTGCCGGAAAGTGTTAAACGCCATCTCTGTGAATACCTATTTTTATTATAGAGGTATAATGATTGGTCTGCTTTGGAAGCGAGATATCTATGAAGATAAAGTGAATAAAACTTCAAAGAAACTATGATTTTGTAAAACTTTCATAATAAGTAACAAAATTTATACCAATTAGAATGTCAGAATAGAACATTAGAATCTTGACCATCATTGATATGTTATGGCTATCACAAAGATCCTTTTACATCATTTTACTGAATTTAAATACAGCGGAACCTGTTTAAAATGACCACCTTTGAGACTGACTAAAAAGGTCACTATATAGAGACAGTTACTTTATGGAGTATCAAAAAGTGGAGTATTCAAAATGGCACATTAAAACATTTTTGATCTCAAAATATAAAACAAAATATAAATAAGGAAAATGCTCTTTATTAAGTAATGAACTGATTAATCAACAACTATAATAACTGAATTGCTAATTTAAAATATATTACACAAAAGATAATTTACTTAAAACTTATGTTATTTCTTTTGGATGCAGCCAAAATTCTGTAGTAATTGATTTAAATAACACATAGCTTCAAGGTAACACTGTAATTTATACACATTTTTATTTTCATAGTAACTGCATAATAACATTTCTGCAACAGATAGTAATAAACTTTTCATTAAAAGTAACCTTAAACAAGGGCAAATATCATTTGAATAAAGGACAAAGTGATCATTTTATACATTAAGCATACAGTCACTATAGGAGATAAATTCTTGTACTTTTTTAATGGATCAAAATAATATTTCAGAAAATGACCACTTTGGTCTTTTAGTTTGAAAATTTTCTCATGCAGAAAAATGGATAGTCACATTCTACAGGGTCAAATAACATTGACAATGACAAGCTAACTGGTCACTTTACACAGGTGGTCACATTACCGGATAATTCTCATATTATTTTATATGAGCACAAGTAAATTTTTCTGAAAACGGTCACTTTAGCCAGGTGGCCACTTTACCAAGATGGTCACTTTAGCAGGTTCCACTGTACAGTTAATCAGGGTAATTTTGACCATCAGGATAACTTTGATCCAAGAGAGAAAAAAGAAGGATCAATAGAAAGATTAAATCTGCTATACTACTATATCTACTTGAGTTAACGGCAAAGTTTTGGTCTCAAAATAGATAACAGCACTTGTATGAGTTTGGCAGCTCATTTTAAATAATTTGTCAAGGTTCCACCATAGCAGAATTGATCAAAGTTTCGAAAAGATGGGGCAAAGTTACCCTGATTTGGCCCAAAGTTATCCTGATTGACTGTAGCGTAATTGAGTTGTTATAAATACTATCATTCACCTTCTAAATAACGAAAAACACATAATGGCATTCTCTTTTGGAGGATAATACGAAAAATAATTTAGAGTATAGACACTGATTAACAATTATGGAATTTAGTATTTCTCTGAATTTAACATATACATTATGATAGAATAAAAAAAAAATTAAAAATGGCCACTGCTACTCGCAGAACAGAGTCCCGCCCTCCTCTCTCTCTTCAAAACAAGGTTGTTGGGAAGGAGTTTTGAGCATGGTAGATACCACCAGGACAGGTTTAAAATGAAATTCAATAAGTTAAAGACAGCAACAAACTGGTTTGAAAGTGCTGTGATTTTTAATATACCGGACAATTGAGACAGCTTTGAGCGTATTCATTGCTTGGAATTATGAATTTAGAATTATTCCCTATTATGCATAGAAAGCTAAAATAAGATTAACATGCATATTAATAAACTCAAATATAAAATTTTAAGAATTTGTAATTAATAGAAACCAAAATAGAATCAACACATTTATTCTTACAAGGAAGGTCTCCATTCGGGCATACTCAGAAAATTCTGAAAAAATAACAGAATGTTCTTCTCATATAGTTATACTTGTTTATAAAAAAAATTTCGGCGGAACCTCCTTATAACATCCGTAAAAAAATAATAAAAATTTCGTTTAGTTGGCGATTTATCTCCGGTTGGCGAAAACACGAAATTTTGAAAAATACGCTTTTACGCTTTGAATACTTTTTAACCTCTTCGCTACTGGCGATTATTACAGTATTTTTAATTATTACTGAATTATTTCTTCTCTCGTTTGACTTCAGAGCGAGATTTTTCTTTTATTTTCATTAGCTCGAATCGTAGAATTCGAGACATATTATTCTTATATCGAAATTTCATTTATATTTGCGTATCATTAATAAAATGGGACAAAACTGATGTACCCATTTGGGTACTCAGGGACTGAAGAGGTTAAAGAAAAAACTTTCTATGTTCAATTTATTTAAATAAGTTTAGTTTAAGTAATTTTAGTTTTGCATTTTTACTTTACTTTAAGTGTAATTTTGTCATATACGTTTATATGTACTTATAACAAAATGAAATTAATATATTTTATCATTTAAAACACAATTTAAATTGATTAAAATTGTTCCAAATTGAAAAATACACTGTTAAAAATCTGCTGCATTTTGTTGCAACGCACTCACTTGCTTGTATAGAAAACGGTTACTTGGCCGTGAAATGGAGCTTTCTCATTGGTTGGAATAGAGATATTATATACAAGCGGTGGAGTGCGTTGCAGCAAAATGCAGCAGATTTTTAACAGTGTTGCACAAGATACAACACCGCTAAAAATCTGTACCATTTTCTGCAGCGTCACTCCACCGCTTTTATAGAAAACGGTCAATTCACCGTGCTATGGAGCATTTTCATTGGTCAGAAGTGAGATATTCTATAAAAGTAGTGGAGTGACGTTGCAGTAAATGCTGCAGATTTTTAACAGTGAAGTCAATTAAAATCAATTTTCAGATTCGTTAAAATCGTCTGCTTTTGGCGAGGAAGTGCACTGCTCGCCAAATCCCGCGTCGCTTTCAGCTTTTCACGCCAATTATTCCAAATTATTTTATTTTTTTACATATCTAATAATGTAATTCCGCCGCTAATTTTCACTGATCCTTTATTACATACATGAGTAGTTTAATTCGTATTTTTTTCAAAAAATTCTGAGTATGCCCCCAATGGAGACCTTCCTTGTTAGCAGCAATTTACATACAGGGTGTACCATAAGTTCGTGCAAACTTAAAAATTCATAATAAAAAAGGAACACTTGGAAATAATTTTTGATATGCACAAATACGATCAGAGGGGCATTGGAGGGTTTTTTAATTAACGTCCATTAACTATGAAATTTTAAAAATTTTATGACTTGTTTGATGTGAGGTTTTCAGATATAAGTATGCAAAATTTCAGATCTCCAGCATATATAATTTTTGAGACTGGGTTCTGTGATACACAGATAGAGGAATGAGATGAATAGGGTTTCATCAGATGAACGACAACCTAGAAACAGGTTATTTGAAAAAACAACCAGCGAAGCAGGGATTTTTTTCTATACATTTAAATAATAATAATAAAACGAGGCCTTAAAAGCTTTGAATCTTGGGTAACAACTTTTGTCACTTTTATAAAGCTCCCCCCCCTCCCCCTTCAAAAAAAAAAAAAAAAAAGGATTTAGAGTCAGCATTCCTGGGCGCCTTAAAGAAATGGTGGCTATAGGGAAAAAAAAATGCCTGTGTGTTTTGATTGAAGGAAGCAATAGTATTAAGGAAGTATTGAGCCTTTTGTTTAATTCAGGAAGTTTTGAGATTTTTTGAGCTCTTAATGTTTAAACGTACTTTTTAAATAATTAAATAAAAAGTGGGGCCAAAAAGTTTTGATCTTGGGCTGGAACTTTTCCTCAGTTTTATAGAGGGTCGTAAAAAAGACAATCCCAAAACAATTTAGAGCCAGCAAAATTTCTTTCATTTGGACACTTTTAAAAAGAAAATTGGCTATAGAGAAAAAGCGCATATATGTTTTGGTTAAAAGTAGTAATACTATAATGAACGTTTTGAATCTTATTTCGGGCCTCCAATGAGATTAAAAAGCATATTTTTAAAATATTTGAATGATAATTAAACCTAAAAGTTTTGAATCTCGAATTCCAACTTTTGATCACTTTTATAGGAGGTCCTCAAAAAGACAAAATTTCTTTTATCTGAGCATCATTAAAAATATTGCAAATATAGAAAGAAAGTACATTTGATTGAAGAAAGTAATAAATAGCATTAAAGAAGTTTTGAAACATATTTGGGCCTCCAACGAGATTAAAAACCCTATATACATATGTATGTTTGTATATGTATGGGTTTCAACTTTTCGTTACTTTTATAAGGCCTCCCCTAAATGACAATTTAAAAAGGATTTAGAGTCTGCAAAATGCATTTCATCTGAGCACCTTAAAACCACGTGGGTAAGTGAGATTACAGATCACATAAATGGTTTTGTGTAATTCTTTCAAAACAACTTATCCTTTAATTAATAAATCTGAATTGTTAATTTATAATAATTAAATTCATACATAGATGATAGCACTAGTAAATTTTTAAATAATTATTAAAGGAAGTCATTTATTTTAATCAAAAATGTTCAAATCTAATTATTTACATAAAATCCAAAATTCCAAATTAAAAAAAAAAAAGCGAAAATATAAATGAAATTTTAAATTTCTAAAAATGAGAAAATAGCTTAAACGAAATTAAAAATACTGAATCATTAATAAATCGCAATAGTTTTTAAAACAGAAAGAAAATTGAATTCCAAAAAATTTTTTGAATGTCAATGATAAAATAAAATTATGAATAAAAGAAAATATTGCAAAGCTTAGTATAAATTTAAGGGAGACCAAACTGGTCACCAGAGGTGGCTAGTAATTTAAATGAATAGGAATTTAATAAATAAAAAAAATATTTCACTTCACGTGTCAAAATAGATGATAAATATAATGTAATATGAAGAAATAAAAACGAATAAGTGCATTTTTCATGTGATTTATTTAATCTATTAATTTATGTTACATACATAATTTTTATATCTATTTAAACTTGCATGCAAAAATTAGAAGAAAAAAAAACAAAAAAATTATCTGATGATATTAAAATAATAGTCTTTTGCAAAATTTTATGATTTGTTGTATGGCAAGAGATAGTCATCTGTAAGTACACAAAATTTGAACTCTCTGACTTATATAGTTTTTGTGTACTGACTCTAACAGACAGACGGATAGAGACGAATAGGGTTTCGTCAGATGAATGAAACTCTAAAAGGGTGGCTGTAGAAAGAAAATGCATGCGTGCTTTGGTTCAAGGAATTAATAATATTAAGGAATTTTTAGTCTTATTGAATCTTTCTGGGCTCTCAATGTTTAAAACATACTTTTTAAACATTGAATACAAGATGGTGTCTAAAAATTTTAAATCTTGGACAATTTTTTTTCCTCACTTTTACAGGAGGTCATAAGAAAGGACAATACAAGAAGAATTTAGAACATGCAAAATTTCTTTTATTTGGGCACCTTTATAAAGAAATTGCATGTTTGTTTTGGTTAAAAGAAGTAATGGTACAAAGAATGTTTTGAGTCTTACTTGGAGCCTCCAAAGAGATTAAAAAGCATATTTTTAAGACATTTAAATAATAAAAATTAAAGCTAAAAGTTTCGAATCTTAAATTCCAACTTTTGATGATTTTTTTTAATGATTTTTTAAAATGACTCCAAAAAAGACAATTTAAAAAGCATTCACAGCCTGCAAAAGCGAAGCAGGATTTTTTTTTTCCTTAACATCTGAATAAAGAAAAAGGGAGGCCTAAAAATGTTGAATCAACCAACTTTTCGTCATTTTTACAAGCCCCCCCCCCTTCCCCCGCAAAAAAAGACAATTTAAAAAATATTTAAAGCTTGCAAAATTTCTTTTATCTGGACATCATTAAAAAGAATAATGACAATACAAAGAAAATACATTTGATTGAAGAAAGTAATAAATAGCATTAAATTTTGAAACTTATTTGAGGGCCCCAATAAGATTAAAAACCACATTAAAAAATAAAAATAAAAATAAAAATAAATAAAAATGGGACTTAAAAGTTTTGAATCTGAAACTCCAACTTTTCCTCACTTTTATAAGGAGTGGGGGGGGGGGGCTAAAAAAAATCAATTCAGAAAGAATTTATAACCTGCAAAATTTCTTTCATCTTGGCACCTTTAAAAAGAATGCTGACTATAGAAAGAAAATGCAAATCCCTTTTGGTTAAAAAAAGTAATAGTATAAAGAAAGTTTTGGATCTTATTGGGGCCCCCAACAAAATAAAAAATCATATCTTTAAAACAATTGGATAATGACAATAAAGATTAAAAATTTTAAAACTTGAATTCTAACTTTTCATCACTTTTAACTCCCCCCCCCCCCTCCTTCCCCTCAAAAAAAGACAATTTGAAAAGTATTTAAAGCCTGCAAAATTTCTTTCATCTGGGCATCTTTTAAAAAAACGACGACTACAGAAAAAAAGCACATTTCATTGAAGGAAGTAATAGCATTAAGGACGTTCTGAAACTTATTAGGGCCTTTCAACAATGTTAAATAGCATATTTTTTAACACATTTGACTAAAAAATGAAGCCTAAATTTTTTTAATCTTGGGCTCCAACTTTCCCGCACTTTTGTATGGACCCTAAAAAGACAAATCAAAAAGAATTTAGAAATGACACAATTTCTTTCATTTGGGCAACTTTAAAAAGAATGGTGACTATAGAAAGAAAGAATATTTTATTGAAATAAGTAATAGCATTAATTGGGTTCTGAATCTTATTGGGGCCCTCAAATAAATTAAAAAGCATATTTTTTAAAACATTTGAATAATAAAAATGAGATCTAAAAAGTTTTAAATCTTGAGTTCCAACTTTTCCTCATTTTTATAGCCCGCTACACCCCCCCCCCCTCCCAAAAATATGGCAATTTAAATAGAATTTTACATCTTCAAAATCTCTTCCATCGGTGTACCTTTATAAAGAATGGTAGAGATAGAAGGAAAGTACATACCTGTTTTCTAAATCTAAGTAAAATCTGTTAAAAATCACCATTATTCAGTACAAAGGTGCAATAGCTTACTACGGGGTCTCTGACTTTTCAAAGGTCCCCCCAAATGAGGGAGGGGATGGCGGTGGTTGCTACATCCCTGAACTATCCTCTATTGTGTGTAATACTGCTTCTTCCACTGCAAGAATTCTGTACCAGTGCCCATATCATGCCTCGAAGCATAAAATAATTCATTCATGCACAACTCCTAATGAAGACACTGAAATGATTGGCAAGTCAACAGATTCCTAACAGGAAATGGTTCCATGTTTATCCTATGGGCAGTCACTCCATTTCCTTGTGCAGATCCACACCTGGCTGGCAAGCTCTGCATTGGTGTAATGATGCATTGTGCCCAATAACTGTGCAGAGAATGACAATTCAAACCACTGATGTATTTTTTTATCCATTGAACTCAACAGCCCCATACGCTGTCTTAACGCTATATTCCACACCCACATTCCTATACAAAATCTGCTTACATGGGTATATATTTTGGACAGATAGTTCTGAACTAACCTGTATAGATGAATTACAACAATAAATGCGTATCATTTTTCTTCAATCTTATATATGCACCGCTATTAATATTTTATCAATAAAAATATCACCTTTGCATTGAAGCTTTTGTAACATTAATGAAAATTTGAAAGATGACAAGAAATGGGAGGCTTAATTTATTTTACTGAAGTAAAAAAACCAAAGTTTTTGAGTTATCAATATTTTCTTGTTTGCAATACTAAAAAAGTATTGTTTTCAACCCAATCATAAAAATACATGTTCATCTTATTCACAGCTAAAATTAAATATAAATAGTCATCCTGCCAACTATTACATCAATTAGGATAAACATAGTTCATGAGAAGTTGAATCAGAATGCAGTGGCATAACTAGAGCATTTTGTTTGGAAGGGGGGAGATCAAATTTATCAAATGTTAATTGAAAATCACCAAATGATTGCGATTTAAATCTTTTATTTTCTATTCTTGTATGTTTATGCCTTATTATATTTTAGAATGAGCACTGTGAAAATAATTGTATCTATGGTAGGGATGCACAAACTTTTCAAGGGAAGGGCCTCTTAACAAATATGTCTGGGTGATCGAGGGCCACATGAATAACAAAGATAGTTCTATTTTAAGGAAGTCATCTGTGACCTATCGTGAGATAAAAAATTTGGTTTCAGAGAGGAAGGGGGGGGGGAGAGGTACTTCTCTAGGTTCAAATACCCAGTCAAAATATCCAAATTAGTTGCTAAGGATCTATCAACAGTTTTTACATTTGTATATGTAACAGATAAGGATTATTTTCAAGATGTAATAATATTCCTTGACTTTTCAGGGTTCTAAATTTTGTTTTGTTAAAAATGCTAAAAAATAAGCATAAGTGGCTAGTGCCGAATAAAAAATATGAACTTTATAAACGATGACAAGAGAGGAACTGATCAACAAGATTTTGCTGATCAAAGAAATTCCCAATTTTTCCGTGCCCGATCAATGAAATTTGACAATTTTCTACACCTAAACGAAAGAATTTGTGCTTTTTTCGAAGATGATCGAGATAATTCACAATTTTCCCGCACTCGATCAGGGAAATTCGCGATTTTTGTGAAGTTGATTCACGAAATTCGAAATCTTTCCACGCCTGATCGACGAAAGTCACGATTTTTCCAGGTCTGATCAAAGAAATTTGAGATTTTTCCGCGTCTGATCGAGATCTGAGCCGATCATTCGCGGAAAAATCTCAAATTTCGACAATACTTCATATTTTTCTGCGAATGATCGGCGAAATTGCGATTTTCTTCGCATGATCGACAAAATTCGCAAAATTTCCACGCCCAATAGATTAAATTAGCCCCTTTTCCCGTCTTTGATCGATGAATTACCCATTTTTTCGCGCATGAACAATGAAATTCGCGATTCTTAACTGACTGACGAAATCTACATTCTTTTTCAACGCAAATTCATGAAATCCGCAATTATTTCTTGCGATAAACTGACGAAGCTCACGATTGTTCTGCAACCGTTCAAAAAATTTTCCTATTTTTCGGACATCTTCGACAAAATCTGCTGTTTTCCGTGCTCTATCAACAAAATTAGCGATTTTTTCGTTCCAAATCGACAAAATTCGCGAGTTTTTTTTTTTTTTTGTACCCGATCGCCTAAATTCGCGCTTTTTACGAAGCTGATGGACAATATTTGCGATTGTTTCGTTCCCGATCGACGAAATTGGTAATTTTTGCATGCCATATAGACGAAATTCGCGATTTTTTCATTTCCCGATCGACTAAATTCGCGATTTTTACGAAGCCGATCGACCATATTCGGAATTTTTTCGTTCTAGATTGACAAAATTCGCGATTTTTCCCGTGTAAGATAGACGATATTTTCGATCTTTCCGTGAATGATCAACGATTTTTTTTTTTTGGGGGGGGGGGTTGCCACCGGTAAACAGACAAAATAGGCGACTTGTGGCTGCATGTGCCAAATCTAGCTCCCCTGCCGGAAAAACCAGTCTCCTCCTGGCAACCCTTGCCGACAAGGCAAGCGCTCTCGATAGCGCCGTCTAACGACACTACGCTCCGCTCGGAGCATTCGTCCAGCAAGCACGCCTACTAGTCAGCTCTGCTATCTTATTTTTCCGAGCGTGTTATGTATTAACTTGATAGGCGTCAAATTACCGCCTCTTTGGAAAACTAACATAAAACTATGCTTTGCTCAAGCCGAAAGTAATTTCGATCTATCCGGAATTACTGTCGATGCGACGAAATATAATAATATCGTCGCAGCGATCGATCCGGAAACATTGTCTGCAGTGTCCGACATTTTATTAAACCCCCCATCAACCGATAAGTATAAAATGCTAAAGGATAGGTTAATTCAAGAATTTTCCGAATCCGAAAACAAACAAATTAAAAAATTGCTTTCAGAATTACAGTTAGGAGATGAAAAGCCCTCCCACTTACTAAGAAAGATGCAACAGCTTGCCAAAAATTCGGTTACGGACGATTTTTAAAAAAAATTATGGTTTCAGAGGCTTCCAGCCGATATGCAGAGTATTTTGGCAGTAAGTTCCGAATCGTTGGAAAACCTAGCTAAAATGGCCGACAAAATTGCCGAAGTACGTTCCGACTCGAGCAGTGTGTGCGCGATCGGTGAAAGCTCGCACGGTAAATCGGCGATTGCTGCCGACTCGCCTCTTAACGAAATATCCGCCCTCCGCGCGGAGATTGCGGCGTTGAGTCAGAAAGTTGAAAGATTGTCGCGGTCGCGTTCACGTTCGAGAAATCACTCACGTGGGCGACATTTCAAATCGCCGCATCGGCAATCCAGATCTGACGAATTTTGTTATTATCATCAAACCTACGGCAAAAAAAGCGCGCAAATGTCAGGAGCCCTGTAAATATGTAAAAGAACAATCGGAAAACTAAAGTCGGCTATCGACATTCAAATTTCGGCGACTTCAACGCCGATAGCCCTTAAATCGTGTCGCCTATATGTTTTTGATAAGAAATCACATTTTAAATTCCTCGTTGATTCCGGATCTGATGTTTCGTGTATCCCTCTCCCTAAAAATGCAAAAAACTTACAGCCAGATTCATTACAACTATTTGCTGCAAATAATACTAAAATATCAACATTTGGCACACAATTACTCAATGTGGACTTAGGGTTAAGGCGTATTTTTGATTGGAAATTCCTAATAGCAAATGTATCAATGCCTATTATTGGAGCTGATTTTCTAGAAAGTTTTGGCCTTCTAGTTGACCTTAAACGTCGTAGGCTCATTGATAGTGTGACAAAACTTTCACAAATTGGGACATTTGCACAACAGTCTGAAAACTCTGTCAAACTTATTTCCGGCAATTCAGAATATCATAAACTTTTAGCAGACTATCCCAATCTTACAAAAATAAACTCTAAACACGAAGCAGTGCCACATAATACTGTACACTATATCGAAACCACTGGACCACCAGTTCACAATAAGCCGAGACGATTAAATCCCAAACTATACGAATCAGTTAAAAAAGAATTTCAATACATGATTGATCAGGGCATATGCAGACCCTCTAAATCACCATGGTCTTCGCCAATACATGTAGTTACTAAAAGTTGTGGTAGCATCCGCCCTGTGGGAGATTATAGAAAATTAAATGCATGCACTACACCAGACAGGTATCCAATTCCTCATATTCAAGATTTTTCAAATGCTCTTCATGGAAAACTAATATTTTCTAAAATTGATATTGTTAGAGCTTATTTTCATATCCCTGTACATCCCGATCACATACCAAAAACAGCAGTCATTACACCATTTGGTTTTTTCGAATTCCCTTTTTTAAATTTTGGATTATGTAATGCTGCACAAACGTTTCAAAGATTCATGAATGAAATTCTGGGAGATTTACCCTTTTGTTTTGTCTATTTAGATGATGTGCTCATTTTTAGCCAAGATGAGGCCGAACACAAAAACCATTTACGTATACTATTTGAAAGACTAAATGCATATGGACTTACAATTAATGCCTCAAAATGCTTATTTGGTGTTACGGAAATTTCCTTTTTAGGCCACCTTGTTTCACAGCATGGCACAAAACCCCTCCCTGATAAGGTTGCACCCATATTAAATTATCCACAACCTCAAAGTATCAAAGATCTTCAAAGATTCCTTGGATTTTTGAATTTTTTTCGTCGGTTTTTGCCAAATGTTGCAAAACATCAAACTGTCCTTAGTAACTATTTAAAAGGCGCTAAGAAAAATGACAAAACGAAAATTGAGTGGTTGGTTGAGGCTGACAGAGAATTTAAAAAATGTAAAGAATTAATTGTAAATGCAACCCTTTTGGCTCATCCAAAACCAGATGCTAACCTAGTCTTGCAAGTAGATGCTTCAGATTTTGCAATTGGTGGAGCTTTATCACAATTAGTTGAAAACGAACTGCAACCCCTTGGGTTTTTTTTTCCCGCAAACTTTCCCCAGCTGAACGTGCTTACAGTGCATACGATAGAGAACTACTTGCAGCATATGCTGGTATTAAACATTTTCGCCATATGCTTGAAGCGAGATGTTTCACACTTTTTACCAATCACAAGCCCTTAATATTCGCTTTCCAGCAGCGCACTGATAAGCATTCGCCAAGGCAGTCTAGACAACTGGATTTTATATCTCAGTTCACAACCGATATCCAACATATAAAAGGATCAGAAAATGTCACTGCAGACACTCTTTCTAGAATCGCTTCGATTGCTATGCAAAATCCTATTGACGTTGATGAAATTTCACAATTACAAATAAATGACCCTAAATTACAAAATTTACTTGATAAACCGCAGAATTTGGAACTAAAAAAAGTAACCTTACCTGGTCATACAACTCCTATATATTGTGGTTTTTCTACTGGCGTTGCCAGACCATACATTCCTATCTCTCTACGAAAACAATTTTTTTCCCAATTACATAATTTGTCTCATCCTGGAATCAGGAGTACAACTCGGTTGGAGAGAACAAGATTTATTTGGCCTTCGATTAATAAAGATTGTGCAACTTGGGCAAGACAATGTATTCCTTGCCAGAAAGCTAAGGTTAACAGGCATACTAAATCCCCATTGGGTTCATTCCCTAGCCAATCTAAGAGATTTGATCATGTCCATCTTGACCTCGTTGGCCCGCTTCCACCTTCCCAGGGTAACTCCTACTGTCTTACCATGATAGACAGGTTCACAAGATGGCCAGAAGCTGTGGCTATTCCAGGTATCAGTGCTCACACAGTAGCTACAGCTTTCTACAACCAATGGATTACCAGGTTCGGTTGCCCTTCCCATATCACAACAGACCAAGGAAGGCAATTCGAAAGTGTACTTTTTCAAAATCTGTCCCATTTCTTGGATTTGGGACAGATGGGACCGCCCACTGAAAGCCGCCTTGAAAGCACATAGCACTGACCAGTGGACTGCAGCATTGCCCACCATCTTACTTGGTTTCCGCTCTGTGTTCAAAGAGGAAATCCAGGCGACAGCAGCAGACCTTGTTTATGGCACAACTCTTCGGCTTCCTGGTGAAATTTTTGTCCCCACTGAAACTGATGCATCACCGCAGCAACTTGTTAAATGTCTAAAGCAGCATTTTAAGGACATTCGTCCAACACCTGCATCCAGACATGGGACTAAATCTATTTTTATTCACCCACATCTAAAAGACTGTTCGCATGTGTTCGTCAGATATGACGGTGTGAAAAAACCATTACAAAATCCTTATGATGGCCCATTTAAGGTGATAGAGAAACGTGAAAAAACTTTCATAATAGACTTCAATGGACGTCAAACCACCATTTCCATCGATAGGATTAAGCCAGCTTTTCTGGCATCTGACATTCCTACTCCTAGTTTACCAGACTCTGTACCACTTCAAACACAAACAAAACCCACCGTTACTCGGTCGGGACGAACTGTGCGTATCCCGGCCCGGTTAAAAGAATGATGTGAAATATTGCGGGGGGAGTGTGTGGCTGCATGCGCCAAATCTAGCTCCCCTACTGGCAAAACCAGTCTCCTCCTGGCAACCCTTGCCGACAAGGCAAGCGCTCTCGATAGCGCCGTCTAACAACACTACGCTCGGAGCTTTCGTCCAGCAAGCACGCCTGTTAGTCAGCTCTGCTATCTTACTTTTCCGAGCGTGTTATGTATTAACTTGATTTGTAAATATAATTAATAAATATTTTGTTATTATATATAACTGAGCCATGTTTAATCGACTATAACAGACTTTTCCGCAATCTATGAGGAAAATTTCCATCTTTTTTATGCATCATCAAAAATTTAGATTTTCTTTCTTGCCCAATCAACGAAATCAGGTTTTTCGCGTCCGATCGACAAAATTCGTGATTTTTCAGAGCCTGATCGACAAAATTCGCAATTTTTCCATGCCCGATCGGCGAAATTTGCTATTTTTTTCGTGTCTCATCGGAAAAATTCGATACTTTTTCGCACTCGATCAACGAAATTCGCGATTTTTTTCTTGTGCCCGATCAACGAAATTTGCGATTCTCAAGTGACTGACGAAATCATAAATTTTTCTATCGCAAACTGACGAAATTTACGATTTTCTCCTGCGACCTATGCACAAATATTGTAATTTTTTCCAATTATAAATTGACGAAATTCACAGACCACCTGTTATCCCATCGCGGGCTACAGGTTGTGTGCAAAAGTGGTCGTAGCTCTGAAAGTAAGACAAAGATTTGTTTCTGTCTTGTTGCATTTTTACGAGAGAATGGCAGAAAAGGATAATGGACTCAGAATGAATAATAATCATAGGCGTAGGAACCGGAGGAGCTCTGGCTATCCTGGGATTTTTCAGACGGGCTCAGCTCCCTCAAGAGAAATTGAAAAATAAAATTTACTTTTTCTAGAAAATTCACGGGGAAAAGACGAGTGTCTCCAAACAAAAGATAGTTTTAATTAGATAAGAACAGACAAGCTATCCTTCCGCTCCAGCACAATAAGAAAAATTGAGTTTGTAGCGAAGCACTTGACCTTATTAATGCATAAAAAACGATTTAATCAAGAAACTTTTGATTCTCACATACAGATCGAATCCATATTCATGAATACAGCTTCAACCACGCCAGAAGATCTCAAACAAAAGCTTAGAATACATGCTGATGATTTTGATTTGACAAATCTTTCTGCCAAGTTGACACTTCTACCAACACTAGTACCGAACGGAACCATGCGCGTAGCCAGGGGGGGTGCCCTGGGTGCCCGGGCACCCCCCCCCCCCGCTTGCGCAGATCCAAGCTTGATTATTTAAAAAAATCGAAATTTATTAAAAAAAAAAAAAAAGAAGAAAAATGAAAACTAATTTAGTTCACTTAGTTACTCAAAACAAACAGTCTATGTTTTGAAATGTAATAAAAAAAGACCCACATTCTTTTTTTTAGGTGCGTTCGTAATTATGTAAATACGTAGCACCTATTGTTGTCGCTCAGTCCGTCCGTCTGTCTGTCTGTCTGTCCGTCCGTCCGCATATAACACGCAAAAACTACCCAACCGAATCGTTTGAAATTAAAAATACATAATTATAACATAATTTTGTCGAGTCATTTCAAATTTTATGAAAATCGGATGGATAGATCAATTACAGGAACATTCAAAAGGATTCCGTTACATTACGGTCAATAGGGAAAAAAAGTTTCAAATGCATTTTAATCGTTTGAAATTTAAAACGTATATTTATTACATAATTTTGTCGAGTCATTTCAAATGTTATGAAAATCGAATGCATAGATCAATTACAGGGACAATCAAAAGTATTCCGTTACATTACGGTCAATGGGGGAAAAAAATTCAATTGCATTTTTTAATCGTTTGAAATTTAAAACGTATAATTTTTACATAATTTTGTCGAGTCATTTCAAATTTTATGAAAATCGGATGGATAGATGAATTACAGGGACAATCAAAAGGATTCCGTTACATTACGGTCAATAGGGGAAAAAGTTTCAAATGCATTTTAATGGTGTTACACTCATTTGAACATAATAGAATTGACATGAATCTATGAAATATGTAGTAAAAAATACATTTTGCACAATCTGTGATGCAAAGAATATTTATTATTAAATTACAGGGCCACACAAATGTATTCCACTAAATAATGTTATACGGGGAAACATTGCTTGGGGCGTGTTTTAATTATATTAAACTACTTCACATTTTATGAATAAGATATACGTTAATGAAGTATAATAAAAATTACTCCCTGCATATTTACAGGAACACAAAGATTTCGACCACGATACTGTATCCAAAGCACGCTCTACTATATCAGCAAGATCTGAATATTTTAAAACTTCGTTATCGTACGAACGCACCTCATTTGCTACGCTTCACGTGCAATTTCCAACTTGTTTTGTTTATGGAAGTCTTTTTAACGCAGTTCTTTCTCATGCATGTTTTTGCAATTCTTTAAGAAATTAGCGAAAATTCTCGACAAGGATAGAAATTATTTTTATCTTTGCTTTTGTAACCTAAAATCTAAATAGAAAAAAAAAATGAAAGGAAATACAGATGTGAAATGATAATTCCACCGTGTGATTAGCCTGGGGAACGGAGGGGTCTCACAAATCTGCTTCCTTTGAAAATCAGAAATAATGATACGCAAAATTCAAATTAATATGGGGAATAGAGATGAGATGGGCTCAGCCCGGGCCTGATACGGTCTCGGGCTATATTTTTATTATAATCTTCGGGCTCATTTTTTCTGAAACCAAAAAATTATATTTATTCATGCGTAAAAAAGATTGAATTTTTTTTTTTCCATTTAAAATTGGGTACTTATTCCTTTTCAAATAAGTCATTTAGATCAAAATGATGGGGAACTGAAGTACTGTTTATTTATTTTAGCATTTCCTTGCTATTTCAAATGAAAATTTGTGATAATTACAGATTTATGTCTACATAATTTCCGACGACGACCTACTGAATGGTGCCAATCAAAATAAACACAGATATGAATTTGCTTTCTGTTAGCATATATTTTTTAATAGGATCGTTTATTTATTTATTATTTAGTTACATAACGTGAAGATAGTACTTTCTTTTTTTATTAATAGACGAAAATTAGCTGGAGGTTTGCAAATTGTTTAATCTTCTATTGTGCACGAGTCAGTCTTTTTCATATGAAAATTAGTGGTTGTTCTATCTATTTGTCAACATGAAGTCTGTTCATGCTGAGGACGATATACATTTTCGAAGTCAACTTTCCTGCGTAAGTAAAAATAATTATGTTATTCTGATATAAAGCAATTGTTCAGTGTTTCCTCTTTTCCTATAAAAGCATAGGACCTTCAAAATAATAAAGTCATTTTTTACTTACCCATCATACGTAGTATAGGGTAAGTCTTGCAATCGTTTTGAAAATCGAAAAAAAATTTTGATGGATTTACACATTTTAGATAGTGAAGATTCCGAAAAATATATTTTTAGAAAAAAAAAAATGCCGTCCGTCTGTCTGTAAACGCTCTATCTCCCCAAAAAATTGAGATAGAGACTTGAAATTTTGTATGTAGTTAGTATGTAAGAATGGGACGAAGCCTATTTAATATCATCAACCTCGATTATCCGGAACTATTTTTTTCGGACTCTCGAAAAATTCGTTCTGATGAAAGATATATAAAAATTTTCGAATTTTTTTGTTCTAAGGCATGGATGTAAAAGGCAATAAAATAACACACATTTTACATATAGAATGAAGTCGATCGGATATTAGTTGCCGAGATATTTGTAATCCTGTTTTCCACATTCTTCGATTTTTCATGACCCTGTATTTCATTCAAATTTCAATTCAGAGGTATATTTTAATTGGAAATGAGACGCTTAATCCGACGCAGTTAATTGTTAGTTAATAGAATTATTATTTTTGGAGTTATAAGGATGTTTCTTTTACGCAGTTCGGTACTACTTGAGTAGTTTGGCGTATATAATTTGTCGAAATTGGTAATCAGCAGTTCTTTAATATAGCATTACTATGTATATTAACAATATTTAAATTTTGTTTATGAATTGCAGTGCATTGTATAAATAGTTTTCACATGTTTTATTTTCATATACATATCCATGATGGGTAAGTATTACGGTGGCCCCCAACGACTAGTTTAATTTTACGTTGATTTTCAGGCACCTACCAATCACGGAAGATTGTTATGAGAAAGGAATAGGTTATAATTAAAGATGTACATTTTTTGCAGAAAGTTGAAAAACATTGTTCGATTCACCAGATTACAAATAGTAATTTTTGAAAATTTCATGCATTTATCCATTAAGTCACAAACATATACATGGAATTTACTTTTTAAATTAGGGAAAAATTTGAGATTAATTTTAAGAGTCAACTGTATTTTTATTTGATGCGGATTTTGATAAGATTGTATATAAATTTTCTTTTAACAATTTTATCTGTGAAAGAAATTTTTAATACTATAATAATAAATTTATAATACAATAATAATTAACAAAAATAAATTAATTAACATAATAAATTTTTAATACCATAAATACCATACAATTTTGTTTTGTATATTTTTGGTATCGGGCTCGAGGTCTGGTAACAAAAAATCTTTCGGGCTCGGATTTAAAACCGTCGATCCCGGGCGGACCCGGGCCCCAGAAAACGAGCCCGAACTTATCTCTAACGAGGAATGGTCTGTTGGTTGGTTAAATTTCGTTTTTTTGCGGCCATATTTTGACATTTTTAAAAAGAACATGTTATAGAGAAGAGACGGGCTCTTTTTATTTATTATTATTTTTTTTTTTTGGAAAAATTTATTTATTCATGTATAGAAAGATTGAAAAAACTCTTTTCCACTTTAAATTGCGTACTCATTCCCTTTACAAGTTACTCTATTGCTACTTTGATCAAAATGACGGGAGAAATAAAACCGTGTTTATTTATTTTAGTATTTCACTGTTGTTTGAAATGAAAATTTGTGATACTTGCAGATTTATGTTTACGAATATCTTTATTTTATATCTACCATGTTTTATCTGTGTTTATATATCTTTTTCTTATCCATTAGATTTATTTTTGAGCAACTTCTCATCCTTCTTCGCGCAATGAAAAATTGCGTTTGGGTCCGTTTTAAAAAAAGTACCATACAATTATACCTTCAGCGAATAAAAACCTGTCTAAAACGGAAACTTGATACTTTTATGGGGTTCCGTTTTATTACATAAGATATTGTTTGTACCCAACATGTTCAGGTTAAAAAATTTAAGCACCCCCCCGTTCAAAAGGCTGGCTACGCCTATGGGAACTGACGGAAATAAGTTGTCGATCACAATTAAAATGATGTCATCACAGAAATTAGTAAACAATTTTTTTCTAAAGTTTATCTTTTGCCAGAATTTATTTTGTTATTCCGATATCATTAGTGACAACTCAGAGCTTCCAATGCTCTTCTTCAAACAGACACACCGCCAATGACGGATGGTGCGATCGCCGCCTCCCCTTCAGCCCAATAAAGGATCTGCAGAACGACATTAGATGCCCGCACGGAAAAGTTGTTGGTCCTAAACTCGAGACCGGCACGACCCGATCCGGGTCGCGCCAATTTTAATTTATAATACTGCAACTGGGTCAGGTCTTCACACTTTCAGAACCGGGTCGGGTCTTATTTTTTTCTGCAGAGCTGGAACGAGCCACACTGTTTTTTCCAGGTTGGGTATGGCGTGGACACGACCCAAAATTTTTAAGACCAGGCTCCGTCCGGTATAAAGGCTAAAGGCTCAATCTAGGATTGATACTGCCCGTATGCTGTGGCGGATCTAAGGGGCGGGGGGAGGAGGCGAAGTCCCTCCCCTTGGGCTAATAAAAGGTTTACAAATTGACATTATGCATCCTCAGAAGAAATAACTTGGGGCGAAACTCGAGCCCGTCACGGCCTGGCACGGATCACGCAAGTCCATGAGACTTGGACTGGGTACGGTTTTCTCTCATTTTGATACGGGTCGTGTCATGATCTTGCTTTATTTTGGAGATTCGGGTGCGGACAGTCTTCCTTCCAGACCGAGCCTGATCTGGATTTCATTTTTCCTAGAATTTTGCATTGGACAAAATTTCCTGGTCGTGGCTTGGCCCGGAATAAAAGCTAAATATTCAGTCCGTCACTGATCTAAAAAGTATGATGAACATTACTAACCCGACAGCAACCCGTGCAGTTAAACATTCGGTACGTCTCTTATCTAGATAGTATGATAAACATTACTGGCAGACTGCAATCCGTGCATTTCTCTAAATTCTTTCCCACGAGCTCATGTTGGGTTAAAAACTTTCTTACTTGTTAATCGTAAAAATTATTAAACATAGAAAACGCGAATTTCATCAAACAGTCGCAAATAAGGGCAACTTCTTAAAGAAACGCGAATTTCGTCAGAGGGTTGCGAAAGAAATACGCATTTCATCAAAAGGTCTCAAAAATCCCTCAAATTTTATGAAAGGATTAAGGAGAAAACGTGAATTTCTTCAAAGGGTCACGTTCACGGATAAATTCGAACTTCGTTAAAGGATCGCGGATAAACGCAAATTTTGTCAAAGGATCGCGATCAAAACTGGGTCAACTATTCTTGCAAAAGTAAAAACCAAATCTGTAACTGACTCAAACCCGAAATGTATGACAATCTGTCCCCATGCGTTAAGCGCAGCTAAAAAGTAAAAGTCAATCCGGCCGATAGCAAAATGTAGTTGTTAACTTGACCTAGACACGACCCGAAGCATAAAATCAGAAATTAACTTGACCCGCAGCAAACAGTAGAAGTTAGCCGGATCCAAACGCGACCCACAACAAAAAGTAAAAATTATCCCAATCAGCAGCAAAAAATAAAAGTTAACCGGACATCAAATTTTGCGAAATAATCGCGGAGAAAACACAAATTTCTTCAAAAGATCGTAAAACAGGCGCACATTTGGTCCAAAAATTGCAAAAAAGATCGTAAATTTTATCAAAAGACTCACCCCCAATCAATTCGGGTCAACCCGAACCCTTCTCACAAAAGTAAAAACCAAATCTGACATTGCCCCAAATCAGAATTGTATGTCAAACTGCTCCAAATGCACTAAGCATAGCTAAAAAGTAAAATTCAACTCGACCTACAACAATATGCAGTAGTCGACAGGACTCAAACCCGACCCAAAAGCAAAAAATCAGAAATTAAATTGAACGGCAGCCAAGCGTAGAAGTCAACTGTACCCAAACACGACCCAAGTAGAAATAACCCAACCAGGATAAAAAAAATGGAAACCAACCGGACCCAAGAAAAATTAACCCGACAAGGATCAAAAAATGGAAACCAATCGGACCCGAACCCGACCCACAGCATAAAAGTAGACGAAACACGACCCGCATTTAAAAAAATGAGCTCCGACCTGTGTATGAAACTGGAGTTTCCAAATTTTTAAAATCGCCCCCCCCCCCCCCCCCTTGAAGACTCTCCAGATCTGCCCTTGCACATCGCCGAACAATGTATCAATATAGACTCAATCTCTTGATGCTATTGCATATTTATAAGTAAGAATCCTTTAAAATTGATTTAGAAGAGATTGTAAAGAATTTGTAAGCCAAACAACAGAAATAAAACACTAACTTTTGGTATATGGGAGTGGGAAAAGCCTGAAATTTTAATATTTTATTCGGTATCGTCCATAAATTTAGTGTCATCAAGTATATCGAATATAAAATAAATTATTTAAACTGGATTAAAAGATCGGTGATCTTTTCATATGCTTCTATTTTATGCTCTTGTTTGTGAAAAGTGCAACACAAGAAACCCTCCGAAATGAATGAAACTATGAATGAAATGATCCTCACCACTAGCTTTTAACAATATGCTCTGCAAGGGCGTGCAAAGAGAAAACAGCGCTTAGGGAAAGTTTTAATTTGGAGCTGCTTTCCCCCAACTTTTTCTTCTGACAGGCCAAAAAATGGCGTTGGCAGAATAAATCTGGGGTTTTTTAAAATTCCACACCCGGGGAAACTGCCCCATATGCCCACTGCTTTCGCACGGCGCTGATGCTCCAGCTCCCCCTGTTTTTTCATAGTTCCTACGCCACTGATAATAATAACATAATGTAAATAGTAGAGCATCAATAATTAAGAAAATATTTAGTAGTTTTAAATATGCTTTATGTTTTGTAATAAATTTTTAAATATATTTTTTTTAATTCTTAGAAGGGAAAAAAATACAACACGAAATGTTGCAATTTTTGAATGAAAATGAAATTAACATATGTGATGAGTATTCCGAATGTGGGATATGAATATTCCAAAAATATTTAATTGTTATAAATGTTGACAATTTTTGTCCATCAGTTTTGACATTGTTTTATGTTTTGTGATGAATTATTTTGTATATTTTAAAAACTTTTTAGGAGGGAAAAATACAGCAAAAAATGATGCAATTTTTGAATGCAAGTGAAATTACCAAATGTAATGAATTTTCGAATGTGGGGTATGAGTATTCAGAAAATATTTAATAGTTTCAAATATGCTTAGATATTTTTTGTAATAAATTTTTTAATATATTTTTAAAAATTCTTAGAGAAAAAATACAGCATGAAATGATGCAATTTTTGAATTAGGTGAAATTACCGAATGTAATGAGCATTCCGAATGTGAGGTATGAGTATTCTGAAACTAATTAACAGTTTTAAATATGTTTTGATTTTGTTTTAGGTTTTGTAATAAATTTAATAAATTTTTAAAAACTCTTAGAAGTTAAAAATACTGCATGAAATAATGCAATTTTTCAATGAAAGTGAAATTACCAAATGTAACGAGTATTCTAAAAATATTTTAAATATGTTTTGACATTGTTTTATGTTTTGCAATAATTTTTTAATACATTATATAAATTTCTTAGAAGGGAAAAATACAGCAAGAAATTATACAACTTTTGAATGAAAGTGAAATTACTGAATGTAATGAGTATACCAAATGTGTGTGTGTGTATGTGTGTGGGAGGGGGTCATACCCTACCACAATTCCCTTGTAGCTACATCCCTGTCAGAATATTGTAATGTCTTTCAACAAAATTATGCATAGAATCTGAACATTTTTTAAAACAAACACTTAACCCCTTAAAGATTCAAAATTATTTTAAACCTTAGATATTTTCAGAATAAAGTTTGAAAACTTTAAAAGAAATATCAAAGCAACTCACACATATATATAAAACAACTTTTATTTCTCACAAATCAGTATATTTTGTTCAAAGTTCAAATAAATATTATATACCAAATTTAAGTTAAAATAATCATCTTTCTCACAACATAAATGATATTTCAAATAAAACTAATGAAATATAAAAACAAATATACTCAAAGTTCATGCATTATAATGTATTGCAACAAGATCACAAAATGTCTCGCTTGAATAATCAGTTATTGTATCACTGTATAACAAATTAACTTTTTTTTTTTTAATTATAAACAAATATCTCATATAAGTACATATGAGAAACTTTGAATTTTGAAATGTTAAAAGAAAGGACAAAAAATTTAATACAAAATAAACTTTTAAATGCTGAAAATTGTCTCTTAAATAATTATCAAAACAACAGGTAAAAGTTATGCAAATACATAAGACCCCAATAGATCTAATTTAAATATAATTTTGCATAAAAAAGCAAATAAAATTTAAATATTAAACAGGTAATTAATATAAATATATAATGCACAGAATATATAATGGAAATGAACTTATTTCAAGAAATCCTTAAATATTTATTGAATATGATTTTGAGCAAGAAATTTTATAAGCAAGAAAACATTATTTTACCAACCAAAAGACAGTTTGGTTTCATATAGTTTAAAAAATTAGCACAAGACACTTATTTAAAACCATTCATTTGAAAGGTAATATATGGATGATATTTTAAGAGTGACTTTAACAGATTATAACAGATTTAATGTTGTAAATGTTGTCTATATTTTAAGAACTTTAAAAGGAGTACTAATAAAAATTTTAGAACTTTTTTTCTGAAAGAAAAATAAACAAGAGAAAGTAATAAAATAAACTAAAAAGGAACATAATGAAACTTTAACTATGGTCTGATCAATATCTGTACATATTTATAATACTTTGAAATAAGTTAACAAAAACTTATAAATACTACTAGCATTTTTCAACACAACACATAAAACAACAAACTGACGGAAACAAAACTGAAGAATAAGTCAGTATAACTACATGGAAATTGAAAAGAACAAAATGATGAATAACACATTCAGTATACTTTACAGAAAACATTAGTAATAAATTGCAATAATTTTGACTGATTTTTTTTTTCCATCTTTCAGTTTTATAAATCACTAAAGAAAAATATATGTCAGTGGAAGAACATAATTAGAATAACACTTTCATAAATTAGGTTTTTATGTGAAGCTGAAGATGATAAACTCAAAATAACTACATAAACAAGGAATATGAAAAATAAAAATAAATTGATAAGACTTTTGTCTGTTTACTTAAATAAACATGCAAATGTTAAACATATTTTCAATAACAAACGTCATTAAATCAAAAAATGAATTTCATACAATACTAATACAAATTCCTAAAAAATAAATTAAAATTACTGAAACATTCTTTTTCATACAAAATGGCAAAATTCACTAAAATTGACATAAAATTAATCCAACTGAATAAAACAAAACTTTAATAAAACTATATCCATTATAAAACCAGACATTTTCAATATAAAATTCAATAGAAAGTAATTAAAAAATTAACACTTTTATCTCAAATTTATAAAAATCCGGTAAAAAATTCTTTGAGATCATTCTAAAATGGTTAAAAGGCACATAGTTATAAAAAGCACATGCATTGATCAGGCTTGCTGAATGTACAGAAAGCATTCTTTAAAACTATCAAATGGATTAAAAATCACCAGAATAAAAAGTCATAAAAACTGTGACCCTTTGCAAATAAAAATGCAACTATATTTCAAGTCATAAATAGAAATTATAAATTACATAATCCAAATACAGCTTAATAGCATAATTAGCATTATCCAACCTCATAAATTAGCTTTTCTTCCAAGTAAATTTAAAATACTATAAACTTAAACAATAGTTATGTACAAGCTTTCAGGATATGACATTTTCCAATATTAAAATGACTAAACTTATATTACAGTTTGTAGCAAAATATAGATTTGAAAATATTTTGAAGATTTCCTTTTACGCAAAAGAAAAAAAAATTGCTAATCCATACAATAAAATACTAAAAATGTGTTACAGATATAAAATTGCTTTTTTCAACTTCACTAGGAAAAAGAAAAAATATACAATGGATTCCTTAAAGGAAAAAAGATTAAAAGTTTAAAGAAGAAAATTTAACTTCATTTTTCCCTTCAAAAATTCCATCACAGTGCCCTTTCTAATATGAAAGTTTAAGATATTCCTTTACTAATCAAATCAGATCTTCAGCATCTTAAGAATATTGGCAGCACTTAGGTAAACCATGATTTATCATGTTTGAGTACATGATAACTCAAGGCACCTGAAAGGCACAAGAGAAATGCATTTTTGGTGATGATGTTATGTGTAAAAGATATTTACAGGTGCAGTGTTTAATTGAAAATAAGATATTATAAAAATGTATATATGATGCACATTAGATGCCGAAAATCAGCATGAAAGCATCTAGCATTTCACTTTGTGTGAAACTTTTTCTTTCTCAGAATCAAAAAACTTTTATAAATGTGCTCGACAAATATTTAAAAAAGGAAGAACAAATGCAAATTTATAAATAAAACAAGAATGCTTTATTAGTTTGTTTTTAAAAACAGTATAGCTTATTAATGGAAAAGAGCAATCTTTTTCAATAAGTAAATTTCAAAGAAATAAAAAAATAAACTTGACTGCATATGCCAATTTGAGAACACAGAACATTTCATACTCTTAAAATTTGGCGTGCCAAAATACTATTTCAGACATACATACAAACATTTTTTGGCAATGTTTAAACTCTCATATTGTCTGACAAATTTGAGATCTTAAAACAGATTTACAACAAGTCCTACAACCTAAAACTCAATTGTGTGATTAGTTTCACACATGACACACAAACAGTACTTTATATCAACCATGTAATGATAAAAGTATACATTCATGCTTTACAGAAAAAAAAGAAAGAAAAAGACATCTATGAAACATGTAAGTCTAGTTTGCACTGTCAGTGTTTTGCGATGTTTGACATACTTTGCTTTGACCAAAAAAGAAAATAATAATAATAAAAGCTTGGCAGACATAAGTATAAAAACAAATCTTGCCAAATACATAATATTCTGTACTAGATCAGGTAAAGTTTTACTATGAGACTAGATAAATATTAGCTTAAACTTAAGTAACAAGAGCAACTGTAAATAACAATTTGACCTGATATTTGCACAGAATATATTTTACTTTGATATATAAGAGAAAAACATCAGATCTCAGCACCATCCATTATGAGGCTTCAATGCTGTTCATAAAGCATGTCCATTTTTATTTTAAAAAAAGTTCTATAAAAACAAGCCTTTTCACGATGGTACTCGACAGTGGGGAGACAATTATATCCACTGCATACATAGGGATACAGTCCTTTGTAGGTACTAGGATTCAAAGTAATAATACATTACTGTGACAATTTGCTGATAACACGTATAAGAGCACTATTTTCATCTCTCAATCGCTCATTGTCAGCCTTCAGTCTCTCAATTTGCTATAAAAGTAAAATAGGTTATGGTAACACATTACAGATTGGCATACTAGCAAATATGGAATATATTTTCTTTTACATAGTTCTACTTTACACAGTGAAAATTAATGAAGCAAATTATTTAATATAAAAATCAAAACATGTTCTCTTAAAAATAAAAAAATAAAAAATGCATCAGCAAAAAAAAACTACAAATACACATAAATTTATTTTCTCTAACTGTTAATAAACTATTAAATAAATAACAGCAAAAAGCCAAGCAGTTAATGAGTGTTAATTAAAATAAAAACAGAGGATAAAAACAAGATGAAGGCAATATTTATTTTTTTTCATTCAATTATTTACCTTAGGAATTACAGCAAGATGAATTTTAATCATTCATTCATGCACATTCCTAAAGAAAAGTAATTTACCTATTTAGTCAATTTGCACACCACCCGTGACAATGCTCGATTTTCTGCTTTAAGCTTTTCATTTTCAGTCTTTAATTTCGAAACATTCTGCAAGAGAATTATTGTGCAATATTTGTTGCAGTAGGAGAGATTAAAATTAATACCAATATCGAAAACAGGAGTCAAAGATAACTGATTTTTCAGTAGATAAATATTGGGTGACAGCACCAAAAAGCAAATGACAGCGTATACATACATCAATAATAAAATGCAGAAAGCTGCAAATTTAAGTAAAGCTAAAAGCACATTTGATATTGATAGGTCTTAGAAAAACTGCTGAAAAGTGATATTCAAAATACACTATGCTTAAAGAGTTAACAGAAAAGGAAACCAGAATCGCTCTAAGATTGAAGCAATTTAGACAACACAATACTTTAAAATATGAAATACTTGTAAACTTAAAGACTATTAAAAATGAAAATATTAGAAAGAAGGAAAATACATATTTCTGGAGATAAGAGAGCCATACAAAACAAATATTTGCAAAGAGAGTAAAAAGATTTATCCAACTACCCAGAGCTATAAAGACAGCAGTAAAGCCAGAAAGCCATCTAAAGTAATAAAATGAGATTAATCACAATTTATTGTATAGAAGATATATTGTAAGCAAATACTAATACAATAATTAAAGAGAGAGGCTGAAACCCTTTTTAAGTGCATGACAGGCTTTTTTTTTTTAATTATTATGATTTACATAGTAAAAGCACAAAATAGTAATATAGATATTATATCTTCATATTATCATTTGGATGTAAACTCAAAAAAGAATTCTAAAACATTAGAAAAAATGAAAATATTAAATGGACAACTACATTTCATAATAGAAGTTAAAAAACAAAAACAAATCACAGTTCAAGTCTATTAGGTCTATTAATTAAGACAATTAATTCATAAGAAACTGGCAGAAATAAATATAATGATATTCTTTAAATGTAACAATGTAGCAAATAAAGGAAGTCTTTAATAAGACAAATGCAGATTATTAAATTATAATAAAATCTTCAATTAAATATAAAGAAATCGGACAAAAATAAAGAATCTATCTGTTAAAAAAATCAAATATTTGAGAAAAATAATTAAATACAAAAAAATAGTCAAAACACAGCAATATTTTTATAAAACTTTTTTACTGATTAAAAACATCTAAAATTGAAAAAAAAAATCATTTAATTTAAGAATTATTCTTTAGTGAAACAAGCTTTCTGCATTTTCATGCCACAATCAAAAACCTTTAAGAAATATTTATCTTTTATGACATAAGAAAAAAGTAAATTTTTGTCATCTATTTAACTGATTAATAGTTAAGAATTTTGATTTACTCTTATAATGGGAAATTATTCCTGATTATTGTAACCACTTCAACAGCAGCAGAAATAGAGAAACAGTCTTGTTACCATAGACCTATCTTTGGGCTGTCATTGAAAGTGGTTAAGTGGAATTTTAAAAGTAGTGAGATAATCATGTGATCCCACATTCTAATGCAAACCCTAGGCTCACAGTAAATGGAAGGATAAAAAACTTGATAATTTTTTACTGTACTAGCCATGTAACAAATGATCAGCATTTAAATGATTCATGCCAAAGCATTTTATGTCTGATGATGAATGATTATATTACATCATCAGAGAAATATAAAAGTAAGTGAATAGCATAAAAGATGTTCAAACTGCAGTCAGCCTAACAAAGAAATTCAAACAGTAGATATATCAAGTAAAATACTATCATGGACATTCAACTTCAAAATTATGCAAAAATGTAAGGAAAAATGCTCTCAGTTGAGATTTGTTTATGCTTATTCAAAAAAATTATTTTTATAAGTTCACACAAAGTAAAAATATCCTCTGAAATGACATTCCACCAGTTTTATGTTCAAACAAATTCTATAAAACTGTAAATCAACAAAAGTTGCACAGATCTTTTCTACATAAATTTTTAGTTGTAACTTCATTAAAAGAAAAAAAAAGGTTACATTATCTCATAATAAGGCACACATTATGAGGAATGTTTTATACTGACCACCTGTTACAAGCATTGTCAGGCTATTAAAATTATACTGATTGCTTTACTACACAAAACAAATATTTGATTAAGCTAATGTATTAGAGATTGGTCGAAAATTCTGTTTCATTTTTGGCCCAAATTCTGAGTTTTGCCAAAATTTAGTTTTCAACAAATATAATTTCAAAAATTCAGCCAGACCAAAACGAGCTATATTTCAAAAATTTCATTTCTTCCTTCAGAAATTTTTACCATACTCATTGATTTGTGCTGTATCAGCTCAAAAGAGACATTCTTTATTTATTGATATTTGAACTTCACTGTTTATAAGTACCAGTCATTACTGATTCAAGACGCGAGTGCAAATTATAAGACAAAGTATGCATATATATAACTAAACTTTGAAAATGCTAAAAATGTTCAGTTTGACACTGGAAAGTGTTTGAAATATCTCGAGAAAGTTCTAGTATAACAGATGATCATTTACAAAAATCATTGTAAAATATAAATCAAGGTATGAATACATAATTTTTTTTTTAATTAGATGAAATTCTTATAATTAGAAAATCATTTTGTATTGTTATTGAATTAATTACATTTCATAAGAAAATAAAAAGTTTCAGTCAGGGGCTTATACAGCCAATTTAGGACTACATGTACAATTAATTAACCAGTTTCAGAACCATGGGTGCATTTTTTGCACCCTCAAAAACAGCATGGAGACCTTATTTTTCTCATCAGTAAAAAAGTAAAATAACATTGGTTTTCTTTAATTAGAGTATTTTCTTGATTATTTAAGTAAGGATAACTTTAAAAAAAAGTGGTGCTATCTGAGAAAAATTTGTGGTTCCGAAAGGGTTAATAATTTTCTATATTTATGCATGCATCTATTTACTGTTTAAAATTTGTAAAATTTTATTTTCATTTTCGGCCAAAATAGGAAGATTATCAAAATTGGGTTTTGGTCTTAAAAACCTGTTTCAACCAATCCTTAGTTATTATATAAATGGTAATTTATACTTTGCAAATTTAGCATAATAACAACTATAAAATAATAATAAAAGGACACTGTTCAGCATATAAGATAGTACTTTAATCTTTAGGAAATATGATACACTTTAAAAAAATAGAAAAATGATATTTTTTCAAGTTTACACTTCAATTTTCATCCTTGTTTGTAAGTTAAATTACAATAGCTTACAACATGGGGACAGTTACAAAGACTTAAAGAAAATGTTGATAGTTACAAATTAAAAGAAAATGTTGAAAATTATTTATATTTATTACATATTTATCCATGTTATCAGTGTAGATAATATTTATCATTGTATCATTTTTTATTTTTTTAAAACAATATTTCAAAAGACAGAATTTGAATTATTTTGATTCTTATATTAAGTCAATTTGTTTTTTAACTGCATAGTCACAGATTTAACAAAATATTTAGAAAAAAATTAAAAAACACAAAGTAACACGAAGTAATAGCCTTTAAAATCAAATGCTAGAAAATGTCAAATATCAAAACAGTTAATTTGCTCTTTCTGTAAGGTGCAATTTGTGATTGCTTGTTTGACTTTAAAAATTTTATTTGGAAAAATGTTTCTCTCTTATTTTGACTCAAACGTGACATTTTATTAGAAAATTCTAGATAGTATTGCAAAAAAAACTCCAAATTAGGAAATCAGCAAGTACAAATAAAATTTGTAAAAGCAATTCTACTTTCAAAGTTTCAAAACTATATAAAAATGAAAAAGAGTCCAAAATGAGAAAAAACAAAACAAAAACAAACTGATCATCTATCTAATAACTCAGAAAAGAAACACAAACTTTTCAAATAAATTAATTTCAACATCATCCCATCTCTTTAAAGAGATTATATAGGTACCTTAAATTTCTAAAAGTGACTAATACGTACTCATTAACGCCATCACATGACACAAATGACAACAAAACTCCCATTTACAACACATATGGTACTTAATATTATAAAAACAGATTTTGCTGCGGATGGAATTAAAAAATGTGACTAAGTAGAGCTAACTTAAAATAATTACTTTTTACTTTTCATCATCAATGAAAACTGTGCTAAGTTATCCCTATGAGGCTAAGTTTTATAAAATCATATTCTTTATTTGAAAATATTTTTATGTTAAAATTCCCAAACAAAGTTGGTAGCTTTGATATTCTGAACTAAATACAAACAAATCCTAAAAATAACTTCATAAATATATTCAACAATTTTATGCCATAATTAGATATGCAATGTTTCTTTTTGCAAGATACTTTCATTATAAAAACAAAGTAGGAAACCAGATAGTGTAGGAACCCTAGAAACCTAGTATTAAAATATAATTAATAAATAAAGTATTTCAATACAGTAGACTCCCTCAAATCCGCAACTCTCTAAAATCTGCACATATTTTATGGATGTAAGCAATGAAACTTTCAGTTCAGATATTGCTACAAAATTTGATTTTTTTTTAGTTTTGTATCAATTCCATATATTTCTTAAATTTGTAATTTTCTTAATAATACTCCATTAATGTTTTTGTTTTTTTCCATGAATTAAGAATATATATTTTTTTCTTTTTTGGAAAAAATTCAAGATATTGCTGATATTACTGGTAATGACAATCTTCTTACCAAATATATTTATGCATTACTCAAGATTTTTTTGGTTATTAAGCCTGGCTAAACTTGAAATAAAACTTCCTTATTTTATGATTTTGATGTGAACTAGTAATGCACCTTTATGAGACAAGTTTCATTGAATAATTTTAAAAAATACATTTAGCCTTTGTAATGAATATTTCATCATATATTATTGATTATTAACTTGACTTTTGCTATTAATACTTTAATCATTTTAAAAATTATCTAAATTTTTATTATTTTAGTTTATTACTTATTTTAATGTTTTATTATATTGTAATCATTCATTATAATTTTGAATGCACTATTAATTGCACTCAAATTACTGTTTTTAAAAATGTAAACAAAGCAATGATCAGAAATCCGCAAAATTCTAAAATCTGCACAACCTCTGGTCCCAAGCTGTGCAGATTTGAGGGAGTCTACTGTATTATACCTAACATATTAGTTTTTTTAACAAAAAGTTTTTCAGTTCTTTTATCATTTTGACTTCTACATTCTTATGGGGAAATTAATTTTTACTGCTGAAACTAATATTTATAGACATTACGAAATAATAGCAATAAACTAAACAAAGATCTAAAATATTTCTTTTAGATATTGTATAAGAAATGGAACAAAATTTTCAGAAGCAAATTTCAGCAGTTTTTTTTATATATAATTTTCAATAAGAAAAATCAACACAGCTACTATAGAATATGCTTTAAGAAATGTAAGTCAATGCATAGTTTACTCAGTTAAGATTTTTGAAAACTGAAATAATATTCAAACACTTTTTTAACACTATCTGAATTATTGTAAAAGCCTCAAGATTAGAAATTTCCATCATATACAAGAGTGAGGTGTTAAATCAAAGAAGTTGCTTGTAAAATATTTCCATAGACCTCTTCAAAGCAACAAAATAAATGTTGATATTTACCTAAAGTATTATTATATCGCAGGCCAGTGACAATATATGATAAGCCCATACACTCTAGAAATATTTAAAATATATATATATACTTTATTATTTTAAGATGCTTGTGGGTACATGATTTTATGCTTCAATGCTTTTAGTGTATTGCTAGTGGGCTGGTTTAGTTAACACAAATATTCCTTTTTATTTATTTTTTAAAAGCACATTTCACACGTAACTTCTTTAGCTCACCTTCTATCCCCCCTCCTTCTATCTACACACACACATACTGAAAAGATACAAAGAAGTGTAATTTTAGTTGTCATGGGTGCAAAAGTCTCTGAAAATAATTATAGATGTTCTTCACTAAAGCTTCTGAAGACTAAAATTTCACTTGGAAAACAATTATAAAAATAAAAGAAGAGATGAAAATTAAAAGATTGATGTTGAGCTGACTAATAAAATAGTAAAACTATGAATTGTACCACCTGATTTACCAATTAAAAATGAGATCTAAGAAATTAAATCAAAGTAAAAGAAAAATATATCTAAATAGACTAGGATCACAAAAAAAAAAAAAAAAAAGTTTATGATCATAAGGTTATGGTAAAAAATTAATCTTTCATATTATTTAAATAAAAGCTTTATTGAAAATAATGTTAGCTAATTTAAAACTCAGTACTTCAAACGATGCAAAACGATATGACAACCATGCATTTTAAAGAATGAAACAAGACATCAGAATTTTCATTAGATGAAAAATCTGATCAGGTAAAAGAAATTAGAAAGAAAAAATAACCAATATTCTATGACATGTATTTAGAAAACAAGCTGAGGCACAATATTTCCTAATGTCTGAAGTCAAACCAAGCACTAGTGTCTAATATACATTTTGATACATAAAAAACTATTTAAATCAATACATGCAGAATAAAATTAGATTTACTTTACTTACCTTAAGTTCTTCTTCCAATTCTGACAATTTGCGTTCCAAAGCTCTTCTCTCCTAAAGGATAAAATAATAAAATTGATAAAAATAAGGAATCTTAGAAATTGTATTCTTGGTATAAAATGTGCTAGTGCATATAAATATACTATAAGTAAAAATAGTTAAAAGCACAGAAGATTTATACAACATTATTTTATTTTTTTTAAAAAAATAGTTAAATAAACAAAAGTACAGTTAGTTTTATTAAAATAATCTGAACAAGAGACACACAATATTTTGAGAAAAGTATAAGAAAATCCTTTTCTTCAACAAATGATAATTGATAAACTGCTTTGAAATACCACTTTTTCCTCAGTGTTTTAGATTATAATGACTTTTTACAGATCTCTTGTGAGTGTCATCTAAGAAGCAGCCATCAAATTGAGACATGTTTCAGAATTTCAATGTCATGTAACTCCAGAATACTTTGAATTTTTCTTTCTTTTGGACACTAAATTAAAAAATATCTTAACTTTCGACAAAGTTGTTTGAAATGATGCAGAAAGAGATTTTGGGTGCTGCTTAGCAGCAAAAATTTCAAAATCAGCAATTAAATAAGTTCTTTCTGCCAAGGGCATCAATAAGGTAAAGTGGGTGTTAGCAATGACTGAAGCCCCACTAATATAGATTTTGATAGAGTAAAATTGTATGTCAATATAAATCAGTCATAAGTTATGAAAATTTAAACAAATTATATCGTTATCTTGTAAAATTAAAGTATAGTAAAATATGCCAACACAAAATCACAAGGCATCAAAAGAAATTTTCATTTTAGACAGTTTTCATCATAGCAATTATAATTGTAAAATGTTCTTCTCATTGGAATCATGAAATATTTCTCTTTAACCTTCTCACTGCTGCGAACTGTATATCCATTCACTAAGCTAAAGGTTTCAAAGCAATAGAAGCAGTATTTAAATTAATACAATTCTCCAATTAAAATGCAGCATTAACATATTTTATTATGATTAATTATCTCAAGGCTTATATCTCTCAAGGCTATCTGTAATGAAATTTTTTGTCTCATGTTGAAAAAAAAAATATATTTTTAGATATTTTAAAAATATTACAGCTAAAACAACATTATAATTTTGCCTTTTTGCTCGGCACTCAGTTAAAGCTGGATTTCATTATAGACAAAAAAAGAAAACACATAAGTTTCTAATAAATACTAGTTAATGTTTTTCTTTTCTTAAAAAAAAAGAAAAGAAAAAAAAGAGAATGCAGTAAACATAAGTATACATATTTCATACAGTAAACATAAGTATACATATTTCATACAGTAACATTTGTTAAGGCTTCTCTCCCTGGCTGACGAAGCACTCGCAAACTAATGCTATTTTCTATGGGGAAGTTACTTTTTAATATCTGGTTTGCATTTTGACATTTTTAAATACTTTTTTTGCATTGCATAGCTGAGGTGCATGCCAACATCGCTTCTTTTTTATTTTTTTACTTTGAATGCAGATATTTTTTATAAAGTTAGTTTCACTTTCAAAACCAATTTCGAAAGCGAAAGTGCCTTTTTAAAAAATATCTGTAACCAAAATCGTAAAAGTAAAAAAAAAGGAGCAATGTCGGCATGCACCTCAGCTGTCCAATGCCAAAAAGTATTTAAAAATGTCGAATGCAAACCAGATATTAGAAAAAACTTCCCCATAGGAATAACATTAGCTTGCATGAGCTTTGTTTGCCAGGGACAGGAGCCTTAAGACAAAATCACAAGGGATGAAAGAAAAATTCAGTTTTATATAGATTTTTATCATAGCAGATATAATGATGATATTTTTTCCACAAGACAGATTCCATTTTCACAGGAAATACTGTACAAATAATTGTGCATGAACAAATGTGTTGGAAATTAGATTTAACAAAGGACTCACGATCCTGATGCTACTTGATACAAATTTAAATACTTATCAAGACAAATCAAATCTTTTAAAAAGATTTTTGCAAACATGAATAAATAGTGCAATTTTAAGCAGTAAAATTTATTTGCTTGAATCTGTTATAAATCAGAGTCTTGCATGGCTTGGGTTATATGTGACCCAAATCTCAAAATTTCTTTTGAAATCAATCTGAACTAAACAAAAATTGTCATTGACCCAAAATATAAGAAACTTAATAAGTGTTTTAAATATCATGTAAACAAAGAAAACTATTCATTATAAATAAAATAATTAAAATATATGAAGGTTTCTGGAGTTCCACTTAATCGATCATTTAAAATTAAGACACAGCAAGATAGGAACAAGAACATCTCAGGAACATCTTGAGACAAGAACAGAACATGTTATAGCTAACGTCCATAGAAAATAAAACTCAGTATAAAACACTTAACCTTCTTAATATTCCTTAACTTCACTTAAGTTTCAAACTCAACACATTATAAAAATTTGAAGCACATTATAAATATTTGAAATGCTATAATTTTACTTTATCATCAGGGGAAGGAAGAGGGTTCTCAAACTTGCATTGTTTCATTAATTTGATAAATGAAATTTGAATTTTTTAATAAAATATAAATTAAATTGTAATGTAACATCAAAATGAAATAAAAGTAAGGCAAAAGTTTGAGAATTATTAGTTTATAAAAAAATTCAATCTTTATTTTAATTTTAATATATACACTTGATATCCTGCACTTGAGATAAATTTTTTTCATCTTCCCCACAGTTACCCCATTGATCTTTTAAATATTGAGAAATAAATAAATTTTTTTATGAGAATGGATTTTTACTGCAAAACAAAGTGATAATCGTTAACTACATTATTTTTTTCATTTTATGTGTGAAAAGTAGATTCTTCAGTCAAAGAAGGACTTGCCTTATAGGACTATCCATGAGTTGAGCCATTTCAAGATAGCTCCAAAAGAAACTGGAGTGCTGATCAAAAAGATGATTCTGTGTGGATTGAAATAAGTGGTATTCTGAAAGAGCAATGTCAGAGAAATAAAATGGGTAGGTTAGCATATCTTATCTGAGTACTCTTAGCATTACTTTAAAAAGTCTAGAGACAGGTGACCAATACCTAAAGTACTGGAAAATTTCCTTGTTTGTCTTCTGGCATATTCTTTTTTTTTCTTTCATATCATGGTTCAGGTGCACAAACTGTTGGTAACAATCTCCAATAATGGTTTGAATAATTCAAATAGTTCTAAATAAACAACTCCCTTTTGAACACTGAATAAAGAGCATCACTTTGAAATGATGATATTCAGCTTAGCTATTGAATTGTGAACAGTTGGCCAAGTTTGCATAATGATTTTCTGCACTAGCAATTTATGTAATACATCCATTTTTTATCCCTAGTGATGATATAATGCAAAAAAATCTTTCTTTTTGCCACAAAACAGCAATAAACATGTGCAAAAAATGTCTTTTGGTGTTCCTTGGCTTCAATTTGTATGGCACTCAATTTCTTTCATTTTAAACCACTCCCATTGACTTCAAAAGTTCAAAAATGGTCTTTAACCCCCTGATCGCTGAGCAAAAGAGCAAAATTGTAATGTTTTCTCTGTAGTTTGTTTAAAATATTTTTTAAAAAGTTGATTTTTCCAACATGACATACAAAATTAAATTAATGATATCTCACTTATGTGTGCTCTCTTTTATGCACATTTTTCACTTATGCATGTTATTTTTGCAGTTCTGGACAGAGATATAAGAAAACTAATGATAACTGTTATTCATTTATGCACTGCAGTGAAAAAGTACCTATAGTGCTAAGAAACTTTCACTATAGGCAATAAAATCATTACTTTTTCTTAATTGATTCTATGATTAGGGTTTCATAAGTTATTTCCTTATATAGTAAAATCACTTTAAAAAATGGAAAGTAACTGCCAGAACATCATTAAAAATGAAAACTTTGGATTCATATGAAATTGGAATTTTCAATTAGCTATAACATGGTTTTCAAAGACTACTAAAAATTGAAAACTGTCAAACATTAAACAAAATTACTAAAAAAAATTACCTTTTTCTCTGCTTCACTAACAGAATTTTTGTTTGAAGTATTGCTCTAAAATAAAATAAAAACTATTAATAAAAAAAAATTAACAAGTATACATTTACATAACATACAAAATTTTACAGAACACAAAAGAACAGATTGCAATTTCTACATTTAACAGATGCGTAAAGCTAACCCTAAAAGCATTATAAAATATCAAATTCCCCCTCTGTTTTCTTTTCAAAATAAAAGAAAAATAGTTGAATGAGCCAGTCCCAAAACTTCTTTAATTCTCAAATATGTTAATATTTCAAAAAGTTTTTACACATAATATTTCAGCATTATTACTTCAATACTACACAACCTTTGATTTTCATCTTAAGTTTCTACTTCATTTTATTAATCTGAGTAAATAAAGAGTTAATCTAGGACATAATATTACACAAAATCAATATTTTTTAATATTTTGTTGTACATCAGTTGCTCTAGAATCACCCTGTAACCTGGATGTGTATTGCATGTCACTGCATGAACAGCCAATGTACAACAAAACTGTGAAAAATTGAGAAAAAGCACTATTACAGTGCCCTCCCTTCTGATGGATTGTTACCAAATTCACATGGGACCTGCAGGCTACAGCCAAAAGCATGCACATGAAATTTTCATTCAATTCTATGCATATATTCACACTCTTTTCGATGGTACAATGAAAATGGCACAAAAGTGCTACTGCAGCATCCTCTTCCGGCTGAATATTTCCAAATATATGAAGGACCTACTAGACATAGCCAATAACATATACAAAACTAGTCAGATGTGGCAATCTTAAAACTTTCTTCTATCTTATGCATATTAATATTTCCTGAAAAATGCAGCATAGTAGCCCTAATCAGCAACAACTTATGTCAACTTATAAATGAATCTGAAATTTGATGAAAATCCGTGCATTAGTTCTTGAGATAGAACTATTATAAAATCTGTTTTAAAAAAATCTGCATAACAGCACCACATGTCAGGTTATGTACAGCAAAAACTAATCAGGATAATTTGTTTTTATTTTATCAGATACTAATTGAATCTGAAGTTTGATGAAAATCCATGCATTAGTACTTGAGACACAGCTATTGCGAAATCATAAAAAATGCAGCATAGCTGCACCATTTGTAGCACGATTTACACCAAAACCTAAACAACATTTATCTATATCAGGGACTATATGAATCTAAAGTTTTGTCAAATTCTGTGCATTAACTCTTGAGATAGAACTATTACAATAATCACGAATAATGCACCATGACAATGCCACTTGTTGGGAGATTTAAACCAAATTGTAATCAGCACCATGTTATATCAAATACTAGCTAAATCTAAAGTTTTATGAAAATCCAAGGATTGGTCTTTGAGATATGGCTATTGCGGAAATTCTAAATAATGCAGCATACTAGCACCACCTGCTAAGTGATATACATCAAGAACTAATCAGATCTAGTTTATATTGAGATGTAACAGAATCTAAAGTTTTGAAAAATTCTGTGTATTAGTTCTTGAGATATAGCACCCACAAAATTTTTGTCAAATACAGACAGGCTCACAGACAGTCATTTTATAAAAACAAGTTTTTTGGGTTCTCTGACCCCTAAGATGTGCAAAACTGTCAAAAATCGCATTTAGAAAATTTTCAAGAATTCAATACTTTTTTCTTGTAAAGATAGAAAAAAAGTAAAAATTAGATCAATTCTATTCATAACTTCATACACTTTTCAGTGGCACAGTAAAGAAAATAGTTCAAAAATTGCTATTACATTGCTCCCTTATGGCAGAATACCTCCAAGGAGGACTTACTGACTATAACCAAAATCATACACAAAAAAATTGATTTAATTCTATGCATAACTTCATACCATTCTTCAATGAAACAATGAGAGCATACAGACAGACAGGTACTTTGTATAAACATGTTTTTCGGAATCTTTGACTTTTAAAACTTGTAAATCCATAAAAAACGAAGTAAAAAATAATTGTTTACAATACTTTTTTCTTTAGAAAGAAGAAAATAAAAAAGACAGCACCATTGAATATTCAATCACAGATAACTGCCAAGAAAATAAAACAGAGCCCAAGAATAAAATTCTTTTCCTTGCAAATTTTTATTGATGAAGTAATATCCTGTTTGCACTGGGATATTTAAGATATCTCAGGTTGCCAAACTCTCTCAGTGAGTTTCAACTTGCTTTGGCTACATACAGTAAGTACCACTCACTCTCGCTGGCTATAAAGCTTCACTTTTTCTGATTGGCTATTGCAGCTGTTGGCTACCACAGACACAGTGATATTCACTGAGATATCTTAGTAAGTTTTTCAATGTGAACAGGCATTCCATTCCAAGAAGGTACAACTTCAAAACTGGTGATCTAAGATACCTTATCTTTCAAATGAACAACATGCAAGTCCTATATGCTGTGCCCATTATAAAAAGTATGTACAAATATTAACATTTTCAATGGCAATATGAAATTTTGATATTTTTCATAGCTAGGGTAAAATTTCATCTCAGATACCAAATTTAAAATTATTTAGAGCAGAGGTTTTTAGATGTTATATCTATAGAATTTGCACAGTTCTTAAAATTCATTATTTTTAATATTTTCAAGTGTAATAATATTATTAGCTATTATTAAAAGAAATAGTAGTTTAACCTAGCACTAAAAAAACAGACCATTAAAAAACCTTCAAATAAGATACATTCATAGATAAAGCTAATATCTAAAAAAAGTTTATTTTAACAAAAAGGAAAGGGTTAAGAACTAGCTTACAAGGGGAGCACCAAAAATGGTGCGCATAGATTTTGATGATTTCCAAGTATGTTGAAGGAATAATACCACTAATTATTCTGGTGAAAAGGTTTCTTCAAATGGGCCTTGGTTTTTGAGAAATTGGGGGTCAAAGTTCAGCGTATATTTCAAATACTTAGTACAAGCTCCGCATGTGAATCCATGGTGCCGTGGTAGCATGCGTGCTTGTGAGTCGAAAGGTTGCTGGTTCAAATCCAACCTCGGCCTTCCTTTATTTTATTTATTTATTTTTGTATATTTACACATTACAAATTTTAAGTATTTTTACTACAAAATTGCTACAGCTTTTGATATTTTCTTAATAAATTACATTTACAGTCTAATTTTTTCATGAAAATTTATTTTTTCCGCAATTTTTAAACTAATATTTCTATTGACAAAACTGCAAAACTAATTTACACCTAGAACTTTTTTTTTTTATTAGTTATTATTTGCGTTTTTTATTTTAAGCACAATCCTGAAATAATGATTTTTCTTTTTCCTATCGCTTTTTTATTTTATAGCATTTTAAATGAAAACTTGCCCTTTTTTGTATAAATAATACAAAATAATTTTCAGGTACAATTTTTTAAACATCTTTAGTATTAGATTATTCAAGTAATGCGTTTCTTCGAAAGAATAATAAAATATTAATGAAGTAGTGTTAAAATGCAAGTTGTTACCAGTTATCCAAATTTTCAATTTTCCAATTTTCTGTAGATACATTTATCGCCAAAGTTCAACCTCAACATAAGTTATCGTTTGCACAAATAAGAAATGACAGATTACATTTATTTTTAGTACAAATCAAAACATTCTTTCTGTGATTCAACTGAAATCGTCTGTTAATGAGATAAAATTTACAATACATATAAAAATACTTTTTTTTTAATCATCTGGTTTCCTCCGTAATATCAGAAAAAATGAAGATTTCTTTTTATTGATCTTATATTTGCACTTGTACAAATGATGATTAAACTTTTTTTTTTTTTACTTAATATATTTTTAAACATATTTATCATGAATTAAATATTTAAGTAATATAAATTATATTAAATGCAGTATTAAATTATCTAAAAATCCATGCACAATATTGTGTAATACACATTTGAAAAGGAAAAAAGTGACTGATTAATCTAAAAATATTAATATTGAAAGCAGTGGGGATTTTAAAATATTGAAATTTTCTTATACCTTTTCAAAATTTTAATTAAATATGAATTTTATTTATTTATTTGTTGCAAAATGTACTTTTAGTTGAACCCTGAAGTGCAGTCAGTTCACCATATTTAAAAAAAAATAATAATAATAAAATGTTGACAAAGTAAACTGTCCTCTTCAGAAAATATCAAAAGGTTCAAAGCTGTAGAATTTTCAATTCTGCTTATAATTTGCGAAGTGTAAGAAATATAAAAATAAGTAAAAGGCCGAGGAATGATTCGAACCCGCAACCTTTCGACTCGTAAGCTCGTTTGCTACCACAGTGCCATGGATTCACATGCAGAACTTGTACTAATAAGTATTTGAAATATACGCTAAACTTTGACCCCCAATTTCTCAAAAACCAAGGCCATTTAAAGAAACCTTTTCACCAGAATAATTAGTGGTATGACCCCTAAAACTTGGAAATCATCAAAATCTGTGTGCACAATGTTTGGTGCTCCCCTTGTTAGTTAATTTTGATAGATTATAGAATCATCCAGGACGATTCCATACTACCACATATCTGATGTAATTCTTGATCACTATTTTTTTTTTTAGATGGTTCATACATTTTAGATGAAATAAAATTCAAGCACTATTCGAGGACTCTTTAGATACATGCATAAAAATGGTGTATAATAATTACTACATAAGGAAAATAGTCACCACACTAATTATCTACTTCAAAGAAATCTTAACAGATCTTTTAATTTTTATAAAAATTATTTTCAAGAAATGATTTTATTGGAATAGAATAAAAGCAAATTGATTTCTGGAGCTAACTTAATGCCAAAACAATTGTCATAAATCCTGAATCTGTAACATATATACATAGAACCATTATAAAATATTACAATTACCTATTTTAAATGTATAAATTATAAATGAAGTTTTAAGATAAAATTCAATCCATTATTTATTATTTTATTTTATTTTTTAATATGGAACAACAAATTATAAAATGAAGATTTAACACAAGATCCAAACATTTATAAATGGAGTCTTAAATAAGATTGAAACTTTATAAATTTTATTTTATTTTATTTTATTTTATTTTATTTTATTATTTTTTTTTCTTTGGTATGAACAGGAAGTTGAAGGTATAAGAAACATTGGAAAATAGAAATATTTGACCTAGCCAAACTTTTTATAATTAAAACATTTTAACAAATGGAAAAAAGAAAGAAAAAAAACATGAAATCACTTATAGTACCATTAAACCCATTATTCAAAATGCAGTACATCAAAGTGGAAAATATTAAATTCTATAAGAAAAATTACAAAAACAATGCAAAAAAAAGAGAAAGAGATATCATAAAAATGAAACTTATGATGTGAAATTTGTTTTCAAGGACAATATTTCCACCTCATAAATTAAGTACAGTTGATTTCAGAGAGAGAAATAGGAAGCAATGTTTTAAAGCATATTTCTCTCATTACCCAATCAACCACATCCAACTGATTTAGATATAAACATGCCAGACATAACAAATATTAGAAAAGGAACATGTAAGTGAAAAACACAGGGATGCCACTTAGAAAATAGCTAAAAAGAGGAAATTATGCGTAAAGTAAAATTTACGACATTTTTCACAACATTTATGCATGAATTTTGTAAACTATATTGTTTATAATAAATTAAAAAAGAATTGCAGTTCTGTTTTTTTGTAAACTTTTAATTTATAAGGGTAAATAAAAATGATTTTTCTTTAGTTTACAGTATTTTACACAAATTAATTTAACCCAGCAACAAATTCAGTGAGGAATTTTATGTATCACATCATTTTAAATCAATTTAAGTAACCCAGCAATAGATTCGTTGATTATTCCAGGAGTAAATAGCAAAAATTTGCAAGTTTTTTTTTTAATTTATTTTGTTTGTTTTTTCGCGATTTTTTTTCGTTTGACGAAAATAGCTGTTTTATTTCATGATCGTTTGACGGAAAATGCCGTTTTATTTCGCGATCGTTTGACGAAAACCGCCGTTTTACATAGCGATTGTTTGACGAAAATCGCCGTTTTACGTAGCGATTGTTTGACGAAAATCGCCGTTTTACATAGCGATTGTTTGACGAAAATCGCCGTTTTACATAGCGATTGTTTGACGAAACTCGACGTTTTATTTCGCGATCGTTTGACGAAAATAGCCGTTTTACTTCGCGATCGTTTGATGCAAATCGCCGTTTTACATCGCGATCGTTTGTCGAAAAATGCCTTTTTACATCGCGATCGTTTGTCGAAAATTGCCGTTTTACATCATGATCGTTCGACGAAAATCGTCGTTTTACATCGCGATCGTTTGACGAAAATCACAGTTTCGTTTTGAGATCGTTTCACGAAAATCAACGTTTCGTTTCGAGATCGTTTGATGAAAATTGCTGTTTTATATCGCGACCGTTTGATGAAAATAGCCGTTTTATTTTGCGATCTTTTGACAAAAATCACCGTTATATTTCGCGATCGTTTAACGAAAATCGCTGTTATATTTCACAATCTTTTAACGAAAAAAAGCTGTTGTATTTCGCGATCGTTTGATGAAAATAACCGTTTTATTTTGCGATCTTTTGACAAAAATCACCGTTATATTTCGCGATCTTTTAACGAAAATAGCTGTTATGTTTCACGATCTTTTAACGAAAATCGCTGCTATATTTTGCGATCACTTGACGAAAAAAGCTGTTGTATTTCTCGATCGCTTGACGAAAATTGCTGTGTAATTTCGCAATCGTTTGACGAAAATTCCCGTTTTATTTCGGGATCGTTCGACGAAAACCGCTATTTTTTCGCGATCGTTGGACGAAAATCGCTATTTTATTTCGTGATCGCTTAACGAAAATCGAGAATTCTTAAAAATAAAAAAAAGCGGAAATCCGCCTTTCGGCGGAAAAGTGGCATCCCTGAAAACATACTGTGTTAATATATAGAAATGATAAGAATTTATCAAAAACAAAGCAAAAATTGCTTATTATTCATGTAAACAACCAGAAAAAGTTGCATTGAAAACATATTTTCTCATCCTATAAGAAGCAGTTAGAGTTAACAGCAAAAATAATTGACAGTTTAAAATTAGCAAATGTTGGAAAGAAAAATTAATAATAATATTAATAGAATAATTATTTAATATATTAATGTAATAAAACAAAAACATTAATCCCTATATATGTGAATTAAAAGAATTTAGAGAACATTTATTATAAAACAGGACTGAAAAAAAATTAAATGGAAGGTGTTAAATGGTATTAAATGGAACAGGAAGTATTTGACAAAAATTGTAGTAGTGCCTTCTGTAGATATTTTTAAATAGATATGAAGGAATGTAAACTATCTTTAATGCTGTCATTTATTGATGATATTTTAAATTAAGTACAAACAATGAACGTTATCAATTAGGAATAGAAAAAATAAGTGAAGTATTGCGTGCATACAAATTAATGTATTTTTAAAGCCTTAAATTTATGAGTAGAGATGAACAACTATCCAATGAGGAGAAAATATGTAATGATGTCTAAAAATTGGTATATAAACAGTAAAACACTTTAGTTCATTTTGGGATGCAAACAGACTTGGAAAAAAACTTTTCTACTGATGAACAGTTAGCACAAACATTCATCAGGAACACTAGGTAATTATATATTTTTATATATATCCATAAACATAACTATGTATCTATAAAATATGAGAAGTCTTGCTCCTATATCAGTGTGAAACATAAAACAAGTCATTCACAAATAAATAAAAAAACTTGAAAGAATTCTCCTAATTATTTTAAGAGAAAAATTAAAGCAAAATGATTCACAGGGTTAATATAATTTCAAAAAAGTTGTTTGGAATTTTGAAATTTCAAAAATTTAATTTCAAAAATCGTTAAAATATGGCACTGTATGCCAAAAAACTTTCTCTGCAAGCAATATAAAACAAGAAAAATGTCAAGTCAAGTATTATTTGCAAATAGAACACAATCTTTTCAAAATATTCATTGTTCGAAACTTCTGTATAATATTTTTATAACTTACCTAATAAACAAGCTGTTTACCGCATAATTCTATCAATCTTTGTTTTGAGAAATTTAATTTTGAAATCAGGGTCTTATTAGCTGGACACCCCGTAAATATGACATGTAAAATACGAATACTTGAGTGTTGAAATGACTTAGGTATAAGACAGTTGGTACATGTTTTGCAAATTTTTTAAAATTTATACAGTGCATTTTTTTAAAAATTCACACAGAGAGTAAATTTTATGTTAAAGTGAAAGAAAGAAAAGTATGAAATACTTTTTGGAGTTGTTTCTTAGCTTTTTCGAGCTCTTCTTCTGTTTTCTTTAAGTTTTCTTTTAACCGCTCATTTTCTTTCCGTAATTCTTCATAAAGCTAAAAAAGAAGAATGGTAGCAATAATTAGATGTAAATTATATTGGATAAGGCATTTTAATTTCAAACATATTTTTTTAAAATATAAAAACAATACAAAATATCAGTAACAATATTAATTAAATGTATTATTAAATGAACATCATTCAGTTTGCGAGAAAATGTTTTCATCACAGTTAAATATTTTTCATTTTTCACAGAAAAAGTTTACTGTAGAGAAAAATGAATTGTTGCAAAAAATAAATATATATATATACATATATATGTAAGATTTAAACTTAGCCTACAGTTTGGAACTCCTGCTTTATGTGCTTTCAGTTTTCATAAAAATATTACTAAAAAAGCTTTTTTGTTTTTATTTTAAGTTAAAATTTGCATTGCCCGAACTTCAGAAACAGAAATCGCTCACCAGTCATGGCTGATCGTTGGCTCATGTATCAGATGCAGCTGTATAGAGTATCAAAGTAAAAGAGTATTGTGTTGGAACATAGTGGCATATTATCTAGACTTATCATTTCAGAGGTGGAGGAGGGTAAGACAGAGTAATACTGCTAAGATGGAATCGCAAGGAACATGAAAAGTTCATTTACAACAGATTTCCATCTTAATAAGTATAATTACACTATATTTTTTGAAGCAGAAACATAAAAATCTTCCATGTAAGGCAGACTTCCATTATAAACAGGTTCTGTTTTTAAAAGTTTTACTGAAATTTTAATTTTATTGTTTTAATTGATTATCATGAATTTTTTTCATATGAAACACATCATAACACTCAAAAATAAATATACTTCAGTGAACTGCTAAAAGGTGTGAAATAAAAAGTCTAAAATAAATGAAAAATATTTTAATAAACTATTTACATGGTTCGACTCTACCTAAACCATTATAAAATGCAATAATTATATATATAAAATCCCTCCATGTATAACGATTCCGGGGTCAACCCATCCACGAGAAAAAACCCTTATTGTGACCAATGACAAATTCCATTGTGAAAAGTTATCTCCGATTTTAAAGGCTATCAATTTTTCGTACATTTTACTGAGCTTTGAAATCTTTTCCCTATTTAAAGCACAATATTCACACTGCTAAAAATTTGACTCATTTGCTGCAGCATCACTCCACTGCTTTTATAGAAAACAATTACTTTGCTGTGTTATGGAGCATTCTCATTGGTCATAAAAGAGACATTCTATAAAAGCTGTGGAGTGACGCTGCAGTAAATGGGTCAAATTTTTAGCAGTACACTGTTAAAAATTTGACCGTTTTGCTGCATCATCACTCCCCAGCTTTTATAGAATACACTGTAAGTAACAAACACAAAGTAACCGTTTTCTATAAAAGCGTTGGTGTGATGTTGCAGCAACTGTTAAAAATTTGACCCATTTGCTGCAGCATCACTCCACTGCTTTTATATAAAGTGGCTACTTTACTGCGATATGGAGGATTTTCATTGGTCATAAAAGAGATGTTCTATAAAAGCTGTGGAGTGACGCTGCAACAAATGGGTCAAATTTTTAACAGTGTAATACTGTAAAGTAATCATTTTCTATAAAAGCTGTGTAATGACGATGCAGCAAACAGTCAATTTTTTAACAGTGTTTAATTAAAACTTTTTATTTAAGAAAAGCGAAGGTGCATTTTAAATACAATATTGTTAGAATTTTTATATTCGTATTGCTTTATTTTATTTTTTTTTAATTTTTATTTATTTATTTATTTTTTACAGCCGTGAATGACTTTATTGTCACATAACGAATCACGATTGTTTACTCTTTATTGTTGACATTTGTTTTTGATCTTATAAAGTATTTTCTTTTAAGTATTAGCTAATGGTATAAAATAGTTAATTCACAAATATTTTAAAATAACATTATTAGTGCATGTTTTGCATTATTAATGCAGGTTAATTTGCATGTTTTTTGTGAAATAATTACTGTAATTTTGTGAGTGAAATTCATTAGCTGCATATTCTATGCCATTATTTTACCCATTCAATTAATAATTTGGATACCCTCTCATATTAGTCTGGAAATGGCCAAAATGGGAAAATTTTTTATACATTTTGGATATTTTTATTATTTTCTCTCAGTATTTTAAAATATTTTTGGCTGTAGTTTCACAATGTATTCTTTTATAATTGATATTTTACCTTACTTTATTCTTTTAAAATTTATGCATTTGCCATTTGTTCATTACAATCCCTCCCCATCCACCAAATAGTTTTGTTATAATTTTAAATGCAAATTTCTATTGATTTTTTTTTTTTTTTAAGATTTTTCCCTCATGTTCAATCTTTGTATTTTTCAAAATTGTTTAAGCCTAAAGTGGCTATGATTGACCAAAGTTGTTGTAATGTTTTATCATCCTTTTAAAAATGGAAACACGTCATTTTGACGGTCTATCTTCTAGTATTCTATAATTCCATGATTTATGATGTAATGATTGAAATCATTCAATTTATCATGTGCATATCAGATAATACATGGTCTTTTATTTTTACATGGATGTGTATTTCTATGTATGTAGTGATGGAGTAATTCAATCCTTAGTTTTTGTAAGTTAAATGATGCTGCAGCATTACACATTGAATTTTTACATGTTAAATTTTTTCTGGTTTCATTTATAATGAATTGATAGTACAGATTAAAGAGAAAAAAATTTCTTATTTTCAATGAAATGTATTTACATGGTTTCTTCTTTATAAAATCATGACAGGGCTGTTTTTTTTCTTATTACACTTCATATTCGATATATGCTATTTTTTCTATAGATAAATTTTCCTCTAGCCATATTCATATAGTAACTTTTGCTCCGCTTTAATAAATAGTATTTTATATAGGGTTGGTTGGGGAAGTGGATCATCTACTTCAATCTGAAATATGTACACTATATTTCATACTTATTTGCATTGATCATAACAAATTTCATCACACTGATAGATTTTGTATACACATTTGAGTTTTGTTTAATTTATTATCAGGTTCATAAAACTAATACAAAATACACTTCCAGAACATTTTGTGTAAAGAATTCAACTTACATTTTTCCAACGGGAGTTTTCAGGTTAGTTTTCATTATTTTTAACATTTATTAAACTTTTGTATAAAGTTCTAGCTAAAATACATACTGCAATCGGAATTTTTACAAAAACTATTAAAATATATTTAAGAGAAGGGGCCCCACTTATTCTATAATTTTAGCCTAAGAGGGGTAAAAATGTTTCCACATAATAGGGTAAATGAGCCTAGGGTGTCCTACTTACCCCATTAAATAAATTTAAATAAATTTGTGCATTGTGACTTAAGATTTGCCTTAAATTGTTGTAGTACTTATTGTTATGTCTATTTCTTCAAAATGATTACAGGGAGTGTGTCACTGTTAAAAATCTAAACTCGATTATAACTGTTTAACTCGATTGTTTATAAATAGCGTAGAGTATTTATAAACACGTTTTATTTTTGAAATGAAAGAAAATTATGCAGACCTCAAAAAGAAGTAACCACCAGTTTAGCTAAAAAAACAGCTAAAGCTGGTGGTTACGTGTTTATGAAACATGCATCCAAAACAACCATAAAGTACACTATGTGGCCATTAATGACGGGACACTTGATATTTTAGACGTTTTGTTAAACATCTAGAAAAATACACATGGAATTATTATGAAACTTTAGGTGGGTAAACAAAATAGAACAAGTCATATTTCTGCGAGGATTTTTTTTTTTTTTTTTTCGAGATTACATAGGTGACCATCAACAAATTTTAAAAGAATGAAGATCTTCTGGATAACCCTGTCAGAACTAATGTATTAAAAGGGTTCAAACTGCAGACTCTGATTAAGTGGCTTATTGTAATAAACTGTGTTTATTTTTATGAGGATAGCATGCATAATCATAAAAAAATTAAGGTTAAAAAAAAGGTGTCCCAAATTTTGCAAAGTTCTTAATATAAAAAAAATTTTCTTTTCAGAAATATGACTAACAACATTGTACATAATACCTTGTAATCAGAATGAAAAAATGATAAAAATTGTATGAAAAATGAGCAGGTTTACTAAATGTTTCACTGTGCATGCATGAACACAATCAAAACATAATTTGCATACAGGTTAGCTAAATGTATAGAGCAACTTTTGTGAAAGTCTCAAAAACATAGCTTGAAAATTCTAAAAATTATCATAGGTAGAATAAGCTTAAAATCCGTTGTTCCCAAAAGGAAGCAAAAAGATGAGGACCTGTATTGAAATATAGTAGTATGTGCAATGTTGTGTATGCTAAACAGTCCTCCCCACTTAATCGGGTAATGGATAATCAAATATCCCGCTTATTCGAATAGAACACTCCGGAACCGAATTTATCGCCATTGGTTCTAAGTTATTTTCCCCCGCTTAAACCGAATACTTTTCGTGAACCTCCCCGCTTATTCGAATAACTTCTGGGTGAACAATGTTTGAAAACAGGAGAGAAAAACAGGTTTTAGCTTGAGTTTTTCCTCATCTTTTGTCATTTTTGGCTCATTTACACCGAAAACTAAATTTCAGTTCTTCTTTCATTGATTTCGACCTGCAGATGTGTAATGGACATTGGACAGGTCAAATGATCTTCCCTCCTTTTTCTGCGCATGCTTGAAATAAGTTGGCCAATGTGGATTATTTTTATATTTTGTAAGTTTAGTCGCGTTTTTGTTAGGAAAAAGTTGTTGCTATGAATTCCAAATAGAATCTTTAAACCTTTCTGATAATCTACAGCTTTGGAAGCGTTAAATAAGAAAACAGAAGTCCAGGTAGCAATAAGTTTTAAAATATCGCAGGCGTAATTATCCAATATGAAACGCAATGCAGAAAAAATCCAAAAAGAACAGAGGTACAAAGGAAATTTGGATCGAAAGAGGGAATATAATTTGAATTTTGATCACATTGATCGATATGCACTGAAATTCATTTAATGAAAACAGCGAAAGTTTCTTAATAAATGGCGCTATGATTATGCAGAAAGCAGCATTCGAAATCCTTGGTGGTCCGCTGGTCCGAGACCACCGATAATTCAATCGGACTACTAATTTGAAAAATTTAGCGGTCCGCAGGACCAGTGCCGTTTTTCAGGACATGAGAAAATCGCAACCGGTCGCACGTAAGATTTTTTTTAAATTATTATCAGCGATGCCACGGACGCGCTATAGCGCGTAAATTACGCAAAAAATCGGCGATGGGACGCAAAAAACAGCCCTTATGCGTCCCACGGGATACGTAATTTCGTTAAAAGATCGCGAAAAAACGGCGAAATTCGTTAAAAAATCGCGAAATAACGACTAATTTCCGGCAAATTTTGTCAAACAATTCTCGAAAAAATGGCTAATTTTATTCCAAAACCCGAAACAAAAGGCATATTTCTTCAAAAGATTGCGAAAAAACGGCAAATTTCGCCCAAAATAGCAATAAAAAGGCAAATTTTGTCCAAAAAAATCGCGAAAAACGGCATTTTTCAAAAAATTGCGGGGAAACGGCAGATTTCTTCAAAAACTTGCGGAAAAAAAATCCAGATTTAAAAAAAAATGCAAAAAAGGCAGATTTCTTCGAAAAATCGCGAAAAAAAACGACAAATTTTGCCCGAAAATCGCGATAAAACGGCAAAATTTGTCAAAACAAAATCGCAAAAAACAAATTTTCTCAAAAGATTGCGAAAAAACGACAAGTTTTGATAAAAAAGCGATAAATAACGACTAAATTCCGGCAAATATCGTCGAAAAATTCGCGAAAAAAATGGCTAATTTCATCGTAAAACCCGAAAAAACGGCAGATTTCTACAAAAGATAGCGAAAAAACGGCAAATTTTGTCAAAAAATATCGCAAAAAACGGTATATTTCGTCAACAAATCCCGAAAAACAAAAGATTTCGTGAAAATAACGCGAAAAAACGGAAATTTCGACAAAAAAGCACGAAAAAAAAAAAAAAATAAATAAATAAGTGAATGCCGGGAGGGAATTTTTCTGTTTTAAATACTAATTTTCCTGCTTCAAAATTGTTGTTGTTGCTCCAAAAACTGATTTTCCTGCTTCCCAATTGGTTTTTTATTGCTCCAAATCTTTCTGAGTAAATGCGACTCCTGAAAGCACCATTTCATGAAGCAAAGTACCCATTTACTCAACAAAAATATCCCTTTTTTTCAGCAAAAATATCTTTTTCAATAAACCTGTCTTGCCCCATTTTAAAAGAAATGCAAACAATAGGGATACTTGTTATCTTCTACACTTAAATAAGCATTATTTTATAATTAAATTAGTTACCTTGCACATTTATTCTTTAAAAAGTACAGAAAATTTCTCTTAAATTAATATTGGTTTTCATTATTATTATTAAAACAATTATATCATTTTATTTTTCTTGTGCAAATGAACAAGTTCAATTTTTGCGTCGAAAAACATGACTTATTAGTGGGGACCCGCTTTTGTAGAAAAGGGACCCAGAATTTTAGAAGTCCTGGGGACCCAGGATTTTTCAAGTCCAGCTGCATCACTGACACTAGCTACAATTTTACCACTCTGGCTACAATCTGGAGAAAAATCGAAAAAAATTTGCATTAAACCTTACAGTCAGTTGAAATAAGTAATGGCAAACAAAATATCTAATTAATAATTTGATAATTTTTCTTTACGTACTGTTTATTTAATTTTTAGCAAATTATAATTTTACATTTTATTATGTTGAAAATTTTGGATAAATGCAAAGTAAGATTATGGTTTATTTTCCAAGGAAGGGGGGGAGGCCACTACAAAGGTTAAAATTATTTATTAGAATTTAATGTAGCGGACCAGTGATGATGTCTGCGGACCAGTAAATTCTCATGCTTACTGGTCCTTGGGACCAGTGACTTTTTTTAGGAATTCTAACGCTGAGAAAGCGTGTCTTAACACACAAAAAAATGTGGAAATGTTTTTGTGTGTATTTCCAGAAAACGCGTAAATTCCACGCAAACAAACCACTTTAAACGACGTTTTTAAGCCTGTGAAAATAACGTAAATTATAACTAGCAAAGTTTTAACCAAATTCCAATGAATTACATGAAGTGTAAATCATATATCTGTATGTACTGATATTAAATTGTTACGTACTTACTTTACATTAGTATTTGTATTTATTTTATTAATTTAGGTTATTATATTAACGATTTTATTATGCTGTTAATTAATTATGCTGTAGATGGTTGTTTTTCCTTTTTATAACGCATTGTATGTTACATTTCCATGTTTCCCCGTTTAATCAAATACCCCACTTAATCGAATATTTTTTCTGGAACCATAAATATTCGTTTAAACGAGGACGACTGTATAGATATTAATCGATGGATACAGTCATTCATCTTTTTTGCTTTATTTTGAGAATAATGGATTTTCAGTTTATTCTATTGATGATAATTAAAAAATTTTTCAAGCTGTGTTTTTAAATTTTCACAGAAGTTCCTCTGTACATTTAGCTAACACATTATGCAAATTATATTTTGACTGTGAAACATTATTTAGTAAACCTGCTTATTTTTAATGCATTTTTTATTATTTTTTAATTTTGATTACAGGGTATTATGTACAATGTTGTTTCTCATATTTTCTGAAAAGAAATCTTCTTTTATTAAGAACTCTGCAAACTATAAGCAAAAAACTTGGCAAAATTTGAGACTGTTTTTATAAAACCCTTAATTTTTACATGAGTATACATGTTATCCTTATAAAAATGAACACAGTTTATTACAATAAGCTACTTAATCATAATCTGCAGTTTGAAGGTTTTTTTATACATTAGTTTTGACAGGGTTATCCAAAAGTTCCTTGTTCTTTATCAATTTGTTGACGGTCCCCTATGTGATTTTGGGGAAAAAATCTTCACTTAACGAACTGTACTATTTTGTTTACATACCTGGAATTGCAAAATAATTCCTCATATATTTGTCTGGATATTTAACAAAATGTCTAAAACCGCAAGTGTCTGGTCATTAATGGTCATATAGTATACAATCAGAGCTACCACAGGTGACTACTTTTATTTTCTTCTGTCTTTACAAGAATAAAATATTGGATTGATGAAAATTTTTGACAGATTTAAACGTTTTAAGGGCCAGAGATCTAGAAAAACATGTTTTTACAAAATGTCAATATGTGAATTTATGACTATACATATGCAATATAAATTTTGCGGGTGCTCTATCCCAAGAACTAATGTAAGGAATTTTAAATATCATACATATACATATATTCAGGTAGTTCCTGATAGAAATTGGTGCTGTTTAATTTTTGATATAAATCGCCAAACAAGCGTTTCTGCTATGCTGCATTTTTCGCGATTTCTAGAACAGCTCTACCTCAAAGAACTAATACATGAATTTTCACCAAACTTCAGATTCAATCAGTCCTTCATATAAGTTGGCCTAAGTATTTTGCCTAAAAAAATCCTCCTTTGACAGCTGCCATTTTTTTGTCAGCGCTGAGGCCTAGTATTCAGGGGGCAGAGGTTTGGAACTGACATCAGTTACCCTATTCTTATTGAATGAAAGCAAATTACATTACTATAAAAAACTTCAATGTAATAACTGTTCATATTTAAAAAAAAAGTCTGTTTTTAGTTAAATGTTTCAAATCGGCTTTTGGCTTAGCAGCAATCCAGTAGCATCATAATCTACAAAAATTTGAGTTCCCACAAATATTGTTTTCCTACTACAGCATTGCCTCTACCCTTCTGATGGTAGGATCTGGGTCTGGCATCTGCCTGGAAAACGCCTCCTACCAGAATGCATTGTGCCCACAGTTAAGTTCGGCGGAGAAGGAATTATGTTCTGATGATATTGCTCCTGGTTTGGACTAGGACCCTTATTACCAATTCATGATAATGTCAATGCCTACTGCAATATATTGGATAACAGTATACTTCCTATGTTGGGGCAATACTACGGATCGGACTTATGTTACTTACAGGATGGCAATGCCAGATGTCATGTAGCGAGGTCCAGAATGCTAACAATGGAGTGAATCAACTCGACTGGCCTGCCCAGAGCCCAGACCTGAACCCAATAAAGAACCTCTGGGATGAGTTGGGTCGCCTAATTAAGGCATGCAACATCTGTCCAAAATCACTGAAAGAACTTACCTGTCTTGTACAAATCAAGTGGAATAAAATACCATTACATGTATTACAAGGACTAGTAGAAAGCATGCCCAGGAGATTCGCAGCTGTAATTGCCTCTCGTGGAGGGTCAACAAACTATTAAATGTAAACCAGGCCGAAACAAGCCTTTTTTCCCCCCGAAGCAAATGTGGATTTTGGCGACCCCTCCCCCTCCCTTTTTCACAAAGTATGTTTACAAAGAATCCAGAAGAATCCGACAAGTATATTTTTAAATATTTGACAAAATGTCAAAAATTGAAAATGTCCAAATATTTATTGGTAAATAGTGTATCTTCTCCCATGATTAAAATCTAGTTGACAAAAAAGTTTGTTTTCTTGTTTTCGCTCTGGACCCGTTAGCATAACAAAATAATAATAATAATAATAATTTTTATAGTCCGAATTCTCCAAAATTTTAATAAGTTATAAATATAACTGTATCCGAAACTTTTTTTAAAATTACGCGAAAAAATATGCATATTTAATATTGAAAATGTGCGCCGAAGGCGATTGAAACCGCCAATATCTGGGTTTTTATAGGTTTCGTCAACATTTTCACACATTTTATTTTGTAAAAGTACTTCTAATCCTCCAACTGTTTCAAAACGTTTGTAGGCGATGTAAGTCCGGCCTGCAGAAATGCTAAGAAAATATTTGTCTCTATTACCGTGAAAAAAGATCGTTTCAGTAAGATGCCACTTGATCTGCTATCGCGATTTTTTTAAGCGTAAATTTTACGTTTGTGTGTCTGTTGGCGATGGCTAGAGAAATCTATTGTGCACAGATGCTCAGATTTTTCATTTTCAGATAATTAGCCAAGATGAGATATTAATTAAAAACTCATCGAAAACGTATTATTTTTCACATTATCTCATTCGAGTTAATCCCTTTCAAATCACAATGACTAGACATTTTTAATTTTCTTCGTAGTTTTCCGAGTGTAAAAATGGTTTTTTCTTAAAACGTGTTTTACGGAAAGTGCTGTAACTGCTTTATTTTTATACCTATCAAGATGAATCAGAAACCAAAATGTTTAACATACAATTTTCCAAGAAATAAAAAGTCAAACATCGCATTTCGCTGCCATTATTTTTTATGAAGGAGATCAGACTCGCATTAAATATTTTTCTTTACACAAATCGCTTATAGGACTACGTAATTTAAAATTTTCAATCCTGATTTTTTTTTTTTTTTGGGGGGGGGGGGGAGGGGGGTACAGAAATTTAAAAACCGTGTTAAGTCTGTTTTTGACAATTCCCATCTTTTTAAAATCTCAAAAGGGACCGGCAAAAAATTTCTATAAACTTAGGATAATAAACATCTCTGTAATATAAAGATAAATTGCACATTTTATGAATGAGACTTAACTGGTTTTTGAATAGTAGTTCACTAAAAAGGTACCTCCCCCCCCCTTTCCTTTTTTTCCAGATACATACATGGTATGTCCATTAAGTAATGAGACTGAATCTTTCGCGTCGTCAACAGAAAGCCGAAGAGATACGTGTAGTGGGTCTGTCATAGAGGTCTGCACGGGTCGGAATTTCCAGGCCCGGGCCCAGCCCGTAGGAAATTTTTTTCGGCCCGACCTGGCCCGTTGTAAAACTCAAAAGTTCGGCCCGGGCCCGGCCCGTTTAAATTTTTATATTTTAGGCCCGGCCCGGCCAGTACAGAAATCAGTGAAAACAGGTCCGGCCCGTTTTGGCCCGTTACAATTTCTACGATTTCTAAAAAATTCAGATTTTTTTCATTTAATTAAGATTTCTTTAAAGAATACGGCATACATATCTATGGAATGATTTTAGAGTATATTTTACAGGAAATACACATTAGCAACATTATTGAATACTAAGATTCTTAGGCTTTCAACAATCAAATAAAGATTCATTAAAAAATTAATATGGATTAGAATAAAAGAAAAAAGAAAGAAAGTTAAAAACATCGTAACTTTTGAAGCTGTTTAATAAAAGAAGATTTATAAAAAATATTTCTATATCATTTTATTAAAGATTTTAAATCCAAATTCATTCGTTAACTCAAATATGCGCTTTTCTGATACATTTCTAAATTCATTTTTTTTTTTTAGAAACGCACAGCAGGTATCTTTATTCAGAAACTATATAATCAAGTGACATTATCCGTGTTTTGATACGAGCAATTTATGAATACTGAAAGGAAATAAATTATTGTTATAGTTAGCATTTTCAATAGAATTTCCGGAAGCGATAGCATGGGAAGGGAGAAAAACCTGCAATCATTTGAGAAACTATTGTATCTGAACAAATTTATGCAAGTATTTTATTCATAAAAAATGAAAAATGCTATTCGATTCTAAATGCCTTCAATAGTCAGGCTTATCACTTTTATATTTTTACAATTAAAAATTAATCTGAAAATGTGTCAAACTTTCGCGTTATTGAGAAATTAATTTAAAAACCATCAAACTTTCGCGTTATTGAGAAATTAATTTAAAAACCATCAAGAAGTATATATCCAAAGATTAATCTAACATAAGTTCTTTATCGCTGTTAATAATTTTACAAATAATGTTATCTGCCCTACAGATCTTAAGAACAATTAAGTCTTGTTCTGGTCCGGCAAGTCTATATGTAGAAAAATAATGCAAGCTTGATCTCGGCCCGGTATGAGTCAGCTAAAAAAATATTAAAACGGGTTACACACAATTTAACTGTCCGATGCCGATCTCACACTGTACAAGTTACATTTTATATTGATGCTGTCAAACTAGTATGGCTCGTGACGCACATTTATACTTATTCTCGTTAAAGCCATTTGCGTTGAAAATAGATCATATTTTATCGTCTCTGCTTAAATCTTCAGAACGGGTCGGCAGGCCCGAATGTTTTTTTTTTATCGGCCCGGCCCGTATGGCCCGTTCAATTTTTTTTGCCGGCCCGGCCCGATGAGAAAACTATTCTGATTCTGCCGGCCCGGCCCATTAGAAAATTTGAAACGATTCCGCCGGCCAGGCCCGTGCAGACCTCTAGTCTGTCAGCTACAAATTCTAGCAGAAGTCATGTCAGTTTGCTTTGAGTCTTTGTAGCGCACGGATCACTCATGAAACAGACACGCGTTTAAGGGGCTACTTGAGTCAAATGAAAAAGACCCGTTTGCTAATACGAATCCTACGGAAGAAATTTAAATCTCGGAAGAAATATCTCGGTTGCATTTTAATATTTTTTTATTGTTATTTTTTTCTTTTTTCATTGTATAGCTGAGATCGATGTATATGTAGGCCTTTTTTACTTTTTTGATTTTGTTTACAGATATATTTTATGAGGACGCTTTCATTTTCGGAACTGGTTTGGAAAGCGAACGCAACATCATAAAAAATATTTGCAACCAAAATCGAAAAAGTAAAAAACAGCCTGCATACAGATCGATCTCAGCTATCCAATGGAAAAAAAATCATTTAAAAATATTAAAATGCAACCGAGATATCTTTATAAATTTCTTCCATAGGATTAGCATTAGCGAAAGGGTCTTTTCATTTGAATGAAGTAGCCTTTTATCGTTAGGTTTTCAGAAAGAAGGAAGCAATCTAGCTTGCTTCATTGGCCATAAAGTTTTCTGCAAAACTAAAAAGAGGCTACTGAGAGGCTTGCCATGTTACAAGAAGTCTACGGGAAGGATTATTTGTCCAAATCCCAAATGTTTAGATGACAACACTTTCAAAAACGGAAGAAAGATACATCGATGACGGACAACGCGCTGGATGTCCATCAAGTTCGCAAGCTTCAGACAATGTGACTAAAATGCAAGTTCTTTTGGTCTCTGGTCATTCGGTTGAGTGTCAGAATGATTGCGGAGACGTTGGGACTTACAAAATCGATTGTGGATCCAATTGTCACAAAAACTTTAAATGCAGAAAATTTGTGACAGGCGTGTTCTTCAAATTGGCCCAGCTCTTAGCAAAACACAACATCGCAACGCTGCCCCAACTTAGGGGCGTAGGGGGGCGTCTCGCCCCCCCTAATGTCGGCAACTTCGATGACAGTCGGCAAATTCTAGGTAGTCAGTATCAATCGATACAACTGTAAAACACCCTTTTTTTTTTCAATTTTACATGTTTTTACTTAAAACATACACTAAAAAACACCAATCCTTAGTATTTTTCTAAAGGATTTCTTCCGAAAATCCGAAGTTTGCCTCACCATTTTTCGACTTCTCGTGACTGCTGAAAATAATTTGAAAAAAAAAAAAAAAATCGGAAAAGACTAGTTTTTCTGAGAATTTGCAGTAGATGAGTAGAGTTCTTGTAGATCAACTAGCATTAAAAATGATGACGACTTCGGTGAAGATATTCATATTTTTTCGTGTGCATGGACTTAACCCAGGAGTGGCAACAATCACACTTCGGCGACTATGTACCGTCCGAAAAAGACTGTTTATTGGACGAAAGGAAAGTTGAGTAAAAATGTTCTTCATTCTTATTGGACAGGAAAGCCACTATACAGGCCTCATTGAGTTTGTGGCTAAAATTCTAGGATTGGACAGAACTCGATTATCATATTAAAATGCAACTGATCTGCCAAAGCCATAACTTGGTGGAAACAACTGTCAAAAACTCTATTTTAGTGGTCAGTTGGAAGGTTTATCACTGTGTTTTCCTGCTCCCAGTCGTCTATGTTTTTCATATCTTAGGGTACAAGATAGGGACTTGCACGGGCCCGGGCTTGATCCGAGGCCCGCAGTCGGCCAGTCGAAATAAAGACAATTTTCAAACGGGTCGGGTCGACAGAATTAAGACATTTTTATCAACGGACTGATAAACGAAAAATACGGGCCATGCCAGCAAATAAATTAAACGGACCAGCTAGACCGGTAAAAAAAAAAAAAAAAAAAAAAAAAAAAAAAAAAAAATTAGTGGGCCTGCCGGCCCGATCTAAAAGAGTAAGCAAAACCGGTAAAATATTGGCTAGTTTCAATGAATATGTTTTTCGGGAGAATAAGTGTAAAAGTTCGTCATGAACCGATACTGGTTTGATAAATCAATACAGAAATGTTGCATGTCCACCATAGAAGTCGGCATCAGGCATGGTGTCTGAGTTGAGTTTCTTTTTTCTTTAGCAGACTCGTGCAGTTCTGAAATCAAGCTTGCTTTTTTTCTCAGTGAAGTCGAGACGGGCTGGAACTGTACTTAATTGTTTTCAGGATGTATAGCGCAGACAACATGTTTTGTAAAAATATTAAAAACGATAATGTTCTGTTAAAGTAATCTTTAGAAATATATCGTAAGGTGGTCAAATGTATTGCTAAATCAGCACATTTTAAAACTACTTTTAACTGTAAAGGCTTAAAACTGACAAGCCTGACTATTGAAGCGATTTTGAATCCAATAGTAATTTATATATACAGGGTGATTATAATTAAAGTCCGAGTTTCAAAACGCTCTAAAAAGCGAACCACTCGCTAGAATGGCGTCAAAATTTAACAGCGTATTATTGAAAAAGGGGGAAAGAACATGAACCAAAAAAAAAGTTCCAAATTTGAGTGACAGATGGCGCTGTAAGCGTCAGTATATGTAAATTAAAATACCTGGCATGCGCACGACAATTTCAGGTGTTATAAAAGCGTTGGGTAAACGGCGTTTCCTCATTTCGCTTCTCAGACGTTGGCCATGAGTGTCTCAATGAAGGATCGTGCTCTGCTTGTAAAGCTTTATTACAAGAACGGTGATTCTGCACCAGTGGCTCTGCAGAAGTTCAGGACTCTCAAGGGTATGAAAAAAGGCGCTGGACCGATGACTGTCAGAGGTCTGGTGAAAATGATGCAAAAATTCGAAAATACAGGTTCGTTTGATGTGCAGTCTGGTAGAGGAAAGAAAAGATGTGATTCGGCGGTAGTTGAAGAAGTGGCCACAGCAGTTCAGGAAGAGTCTAGCGGTGGTGAGCAACCATGCAGTGCACGGAGAATTGCCCGAAAATTGAACAGGCCTGTGAGCACGGTACATAACATTCTACGAAACATCCTGCAATGCTATCCGTATAAAATTTGCCATGTGCAGGAGTTGTTCCCTTCTGACCTGCCAGCAAGAGAGCGTTTTGCTTTGGAATTTCTCGCTCGCATGGAAGTGGACAATGATTGGCCGTGGAAAATTCTGTGGACAGACGAAGCCCATTTCCACCTGACGGGATATGTCAATACACAGAATTGCCGAATATGGGCAACAGAAAATCCACTCGCAACGAACCCAGTACCACTTCATCCTGCAAAGGTCACTGTGTGGTGCGGATTTACGGCATCATTTATCATAGGGCCGTATTTTTTCGAGAAGACGGGTGCTTTAGGTCCTGTTACCGTTACTGTCAATGGTCAGCGCTATGAGTCTCTTTTGCATAATGACGTCATTCCAGCTCTGCAACAGCGTGAATGTCTGGATAGTATCATTTTTATGCAAGATGGCGCTCCTCCGCACCTTGAAAATCAAGTGAAGCAATTGTTGAGGCGGCATTTCGGAAATGCTAGAATTATCAGTCGTCATTTCCCTACAGCCTGGCCGGCCCGATCACCTGATCTTAATCCGTGTGATTTCTGGCTGTGGGGTTATCTGAAAGATATTGTGTTCAGTACTCCGATTGCCAACGTAGCTGAATTAAAGACACGCATTGCGCAACACATTCTGAACTTGACCCCGGATACACTTCGATCGGTTGTGGAACATGCTGTTTCACGATTTAATCTTGTTGCACACAATGGTGGACAGCATATTGAACATGTTTTGCGCCAGTCTCGCCAAACTTAAAAACCGATTGGATGGATGCTTTTTATGCGGTTTTTGGCCTCAGGGCAATTAAAAACCGGTTAGATGGATGCTTTTTATGCGGTTTTTGGCCTCAGGACAATTAAAAACCGGTTAGATGGATGCTTTTTATGCGGTTTTTGGTCTCAGGACAGTTAAAAACCGATTGGAGGGATGCTTTTTATGCGGTTTTGGGCCTCAGGACAATTAAAAACCGATTTTTCCCATCCGATGTGGTACGACCTTGCCGTGGTGAACGGGCTTACGTAACTAACAGTATCACACGCGTACAGTCATGCACACTGAACAATACAGTTGGTTTATATCGTGTAACTTACGCCTTAGCCGTTGTTTTACGATTTGTCCTTTGTAGTCGAAATTCTGACGCTTACAGCGCCATCTGTCGCTAAAATTTGATACTTTTTTTGGTTTTTGTTCTTTCCCCCTTCTTCAATAATACGCTGTTAAATTTTGACGCCATTCTAACGAGTGGTTCGCATTTTAGAGCGTTTTGAAACTCGGACTTTAATTATAATCACCTTGTATATATATAAGGTTGACAAGAAAAGATTCTTGTTACGGTTCAGATTTTTTTTGTTTTTTCGTGATGTCAGAGCTGGAAATTCGTTTCAAAACGCTTTCTTTAACACTATTTTATCTAAGATGCATTGCCTTTACCAGAAAATAAATAACGTCATTCGATTGAATAGTTTCTAATGAAAACACCTGCCAATCTTATGCATTTCCGAAAATAAATGAATTCAGAAGCGTGTTCAAAAAAAGCCCTTTTGTTTTGGGAAAACTTTAATAAATGTCGGAGAAATATTTTCACAAATCTACTTTTTATTAGACAGCTTCAAAAGTATTCTAAACTAAATTATTATTATTTTTATTATTTATTTATTATGAATCCTTATTTGAATGTTGAAACGTCTAGGAAAAGTAGTCATTAATGTTGCTTTTATGTACTTTCTGTCGTGTGAACGCATCGTAATATACTGTATATATTGTAAGATATACTGTAAATTTATTATATAAAAATGCATACAATATTGTTAAAGGAATCTTAATAGTAGTTAAGACAAAATTGTGATTTTTTTTTCCTTACAGAAATTGAATTGGGCCAGATCGCGCAGGGCGGAGCTGTGTACTATAAATATAAACGGACCAAACTTAAAATTTTTACATTGGATAGGCCGGTCCAAGATAACTATCATTCGAGTCGGGACTGGGCCTGAAAATTCTGGCCCATAGTGAAATTCTGGCTCTAATACAGGAAAATTTGATGATAAACCTATCGATCATTGACGAAAATCAGGTCTGCAGGAATGACTTTGACTAAGAATGACTTTGGCAGACCAGTTGTATTTTAACATGCGAATATTGAAAATTCAGCTGTCAATTCGATGTGGTGATGATCCGTGCAGCTGATTCTCAGTCTGATGGTGTTTGTTTATTTTCTAGATATCCGCAGCTGATGTGACATAGGTAAAGTTCAATGAAATGGGTTGAATAATTGAATCATTTAGTTGATTATTTATGTCTAAAGCCGATTATTGAAAAACTGATCTGTCTGTTGAATAAAATTTTTTTTTTTTTTTTTTTTTAATCTCTTTTAGAGACTAGAGATAGAGATCCACATGGGCCATAATTTTCAGGCTCGACCTGTTTGAAAAAAATCTTAGCCCGGCCCTAAAAAGAAGTTGGAATTTTACCCGAAACCGGCCCGCAAAATTCCAACTCAGTCCGATTGAATTTCTACTAAATAGTGATTTTTACTTGTATGGAGAAGTTCTTATTAAAAAAAAATACCATAGAATTTTTCTAACGTTTATGATCTTTATTTATATAGAAATGACGTAGTTTATGTTTAAAATGAACCGCTGTTTGTTGTATGTAAATGTTTCAGTTATTCTTAATACTATTAATCCGTATTCCATGTATTGGAGATATAAATATCTTAAAAATGGTATACAGTAAAATCTTCTAAAACGGAATCGCATAGGAAAGAAAAAAATCGTTATAGACATGTTTCCTTCTTAGCAGGTATAAAAATATATTATATTTTACCCTCACATATTATTGCATTAATTTTGTATGGATGAAACGCAATTTTCAATTTAAAACATTATTCCGCCATAGGCAAATACTTTTTTATACATTTTACTACATTTTAATGAGCTTAGAAATCTACGATTCTTTAAAAAGAATAAATTTTTATATTTAATTAAAGAATAAAGGCGATTTTAAACTGTATGCATTTTTTGCAAAAAATTTTTGGCTCAGGCCAAATTTTACTGAGCTTTTAACAGACCTGGCTACTCCGAGACAATGATTTTCATATAGGCTGGCTCAAAACTGGGACAAAATATTTTGGCCCGTGAAGTCTAAGAAGAATGAAATCAGTCCCGGCTCGGTACGGAAAAAATAAATTAGGCTCGGCCTGATCCGATCTTTCAGGAAAAAAGTAAGTCCCTATCCCAGCCCGACCTAGGAAGAGTAATGAAATAAATTTTGATTTAATCCTTTTTAATATAAATAAGTTTACTGTTAATAAATTCCAAGTAACTTCTTACTAAAAATTTAAACTTGTTTAATTAATTTGGATTCGAATTTCCAGCTGTACTATCAGCAATAAAATAAACAAATTTTCATTAATATGAAAATACGCAACTGGAATATTTATAGCAATATAACGTAAGCGGTAGTATAGAATGTCCATCTTTAAATCTATCTTATAGTCTCCTCAATAAGTGTAAAATATTCGATGTTTTAAAGTGAAAAATTTAATCCATTAATGCCCAAATTATTTTCTTCAATAAAAATGAAATTTTTGGGCTTCCCACCACTTTTAAAAGAAGAATAACTTTGATCTTAATTTATTGAGGTCTCTTAAAAAATAGTACTTATTTATCTTTCTATTTACTGGTGTGAAAAGTGCTTTTTTGTCTTTTTTTGTAATTGTCCCTAAAAAGGGACGCTAGGCACTAATGAGTTAATCTCGGTGGGTTAATAATGTTGAATTTTATATAGAACATACAGGGTGTCTTAAAATGAATTAACTGATTTAAAAATTCAATAACTTACAAATGGTCGCAGCTATTTAAAAAATATTTGCAGAAGGGTTAGGTAAGATGTGAGGAGTGTTTTTTACAGCGTTTCTCGACTTAAGTTTAAAATAGAAGAAATACATGACATTGCTAGCAAAGGTTGTTAAATTGGGGGCCGATATTTTGTTTCGCTTCACTCTCAGTCTTGTTGCGACAAAAGGAGATTAAATATAGGAAATGACTCTCAGTTACGAATGTAATTTTGTTATTGGGAATCCACTGCATATATTTAATCATTTTCTTTCACACCAGAATTGAGAAAAGAGGCCAAAAGGGCTCAGATTTAGCGCCTGTTGCTAACAGTACCATCTATCCCCGCTATTTTAAATTAAAATCAAGAATCGCGGTAAAAAGCTCCTGCTATCTTACATAACACTCTTGAAGGAATTTAATTTTACAGCTACCACAATTTGCAAGTTACTGAGTTTTAAAATCAGTCAGTCAATTTTAGGACATCCGGTAGATGCATATATACAAATACAGAAACATACTTTTAAAGATATAAACATATATATTTTAAGTTAGTCGGCAAAATCGTCATTTACGCCCCCCTAATGAATTCTACTTAAATACGCCCCTGCCCCAACTATCATACAACCTCAAAGTGTCATCGCCTGACTTTTTCTATCCCTTCGGTTAAAATTCTCTTTAAAAAGATCACTGTTTTAATAATCTGGAAAGCACGCAGAAAAACGTAACGCACGTTCTGAATAGCATTCTAGTTTAAGACTTCTAGGGGGACATAAATGGGTAGCAGAGTTGTTGACAACGATATAGAAATACAGAAGGCGGCAATTTTGAAGAATAACAAGTGTTTGTAAAATTATCTTCAGATAAATGAATTTTATACAATCGGTGTCATTACTTACCTGACAGACCCTGCAGCACTACAGTTACTTATTGCTTAGGTGCGTTCAAACTGATGATAAAAAACAAATTTCCAGGTTTAACAAAAGTGGCGATGAAAACGAAACGAAAAGGGTCGCGTAAAAAAGCGCGAATTTCGTCAAAAAAAGAACGGATTTAATCAAGATCGCCGAAAAGCGCAATTTCCTTCAAAAGGCCGTGGAAAAAGCGTTAATTTCGTCAAAAGGTCGCGGAAAAAGCGCGAATTTTGTAAAAAGGACACGAAAATAGTACGAATTTTGTCGAACGGTCGCGGAAAGAATGCGAATTTCGTCAAAGGATGACCCAAAAACCCGCGATTTTGGCAAAGAATCGTAAAAAAACGCGAATTTCATCAAAGGGAGGAAGGAAAAACGCAATTTTATTTAAAAGATCGCAGAAAAAGTGCAAATATAATCAAGAGTTCACGGAAAAAGAGCGAAATTTGTCAAATAATCGGGAAAAACGCAAATTTTGCGAAATAGCGAAAAAAAAACGTGAATTTTGTCAAAGTGTGGCAGGAAAAGAGAATTTCTTGAAAAGTTGTTCTCGGGGAAAAGCGCAAATTTTGTCAAAGGATCGCGAAAAAACGCGAATTTTGACAAAGAACGTCAGAAAATTGCGAATTTATTCAAAGGTTCGCCAAAAAACGTAAACTTTCAGAAAGAATGGCGAAAAAACGTAAATTTTGTCAAAGTGCGGCAGAAAATAAAGAATTTTTTTTAAGTTCGTGGGAAAAAGCGCAAATTTAGTCAAAAGATCGTGGAAAAAGAGCGAATTTTGACAAAGAATCGCTATAAAATGCGAATTTCGTCAAAGGATTGCCGAAAAAATGCGAATTTTGAGAAAGAACCGCGAAAAGAAAGCGCGAATTTTGTCAAAAGGATGCAGAAAAAGCACAAATTTCATAAAAAATTGCGAGAAAAGCGCAAATTTAGTCAAAAGAGCCAAAAGTGTCGCCGCCGAAAATAAGCAAATTTTGACAAAGAACCGAGAAAAGCGCGAATTTCGTCAAAAAATTGCCGATAAAACGCGAATTTTGACAGAAATCCGCAAAAAACACGAATTTCGTCAAAGGATGGCAGAAAAAGCGCGAATTTCTTGAAAAGATCGCGGGAAAAGCACAAATTTAGAAGAGAGCGAAGTTTGTCAAAGAGACGCGAAAAAAGTGTAAATTTCTACAGAGGATCGCTTGAAAAAAACGCGAATTTCGTCAAAGAATCGCTGAAAAAACATGAATTTTGGCAGAGAATCGCTGAAAAAACGCGAATTTCGTCAAAGAGTGGCAGGAAAAACGCAAATTTCGGAAAAAGATCACAGGAAAAGCGCAAATTTTGTCAAAAGGTCGCGGAAAAAAGGCGAATTTAAAAACACCATTAAAGATAACAAAGAAAAAAAATTATTAACATTATACATATACAAAATCTAAGATTTGTATTTTAGGATTAAAAAAACAAAACAAAGGGGTGTGTGTGTATTTGAGGAGAGGGTGACATTCAGTATCGTGGTAGGACGCTTAATATTTCCAACACCGTAAAGGGGGGGGGGCAAAATTCCCAGTAGCTCCGGGCCCCAGAAGTGCTTAATCCGGCCCTGAAGAGTAAGAATTATTAAATATGTCACTCGACTAAAAGTTGATTCAGCAGGGGTCAAAAATTTTTCCGCAATTGTTTTATATATATTTTTTTCCCGGTTTTAAATATTATTTCAAATATTTTTAACGAAGGCTTAGAAAGAATTTTTATTAAGGAAATTTAGAAGCAATTTTTATAACTTTTTTCTAATTATACAACGCGCGTGATTTTATGAAATAATTACATTTATTTCAGCGTATTCTGCAGTTTTTAAACACTAAGAAACATATTTTTTTTCAAGGCTGGATATGAAGGGTAATTTGTAAAATAAACCCACGATACAATTTGATATACAATTAATTTACTCTGTTACATTAAATATTCAACAAAATGAAAAAAAAAGGAGGGGGATTATGCTAATGCGAATAAAAGAAGTATTTTTAAATATCAAAATGACGCAAATATGATACTGGGCTAGGAGTAAGGTGCAGGAGCACATTTTCAAAACTTTCTTCAAGGGGTGTTTTTTTTTTTTATTATTATGCACAGCTGAGGAGCACCTGATACAGTTTTATTCGCTAGGAAGCTACTTCACTAACTACAGCTCGCTAAGGAAATTTTTACAAAATATCTTGTTTGAATACGCCCTTGCTCCTTCCCTTGCCCCCTTAAAAATAATCTTTTATTCGAATTAACAATATTCATATTTTTTAATTAATGCTTTTTTTTACGACTTTCCCTTTTAGCCCCCCCCCCCCTTCCCCTACCTTATAGGTGGAGATTTCCAAAATATTTAAGGAGCCAGTGGCTCCTAAACCCAAATATTCCAATCACCACCAAGGTTTAATTTCTAAGAAAAAATTAAGAAGCAATGCAAATTTAGTCAACAAATTTCAGCAGAGAAGCTAATTTTATAAAAATATCGCAAAAACTCCGCGATTTACGTCAAAGAACTGCTGAATAATGCGGTTTTTGTCAAATGATCGCGGAAAAAATGAGATTTTGGTTAGAGTATCGCTAAAAAATACACAATTTCCGTCAGAAGATCGGAAATAATAATAAAACGTGGGATTCTCGTTAAAGGATTGTGGAAAAATTATTTTCGTCAAATGATCGCAAGAAAATAACGCGAAAATTTCCAAAAGATGGCGTCAAAAATTAGTCGCCACGTGGCGACCGTGAATATGCACTTATACCTTACTATTTTAGATGAATATCGAGGTAGATTAAAATATTAAGTGAAGGGGAATTGATCAAAAATGTTTCTTCAAATTTAAATTTTTTTGCAATATAATGAAAAAAGGTTTTTTTTTTTTTTCTTCATATAGTCACACACGTTGGAAAATTAGAAAAAAAATTGATATGATATTATTAAAAATAGTTTTGAAATTTCAGTAAAAATATTCTTCAAGGCCTATTTTAAAAATATTTGAAATAAAATTTAAAACCAAGAAAAGTTATATAAAGCACTGCTGAAAAATTATATGACCTCTGCTGAATAAACTTTTAGTCGAGTATCATATTTAATACTGTTTACTCTTTAATCTTTACACGAGCGGTGGGACCATACTTCTCATTCAATTTTAATTTCCACATGACAAACTCACACTAAAATTTTTGAAAGAGATTTGGCTTTTATAACATTTAAGAAGATAAATATTTTTACTCCATTTAAATAAATTTGTTTACAGATTCTCGTGGCAGTCAATTTTATATTTCAGCATTAGCATTGATTTACCCGTCTAAGGGTTAAAATGATTTTTTCATATGCTTAACCCAAATGTTCTAATTATGTCCGATTATGTTCTATTATTTTTCACACCTGTTACGAAAATGTTTAAAATTTATTTTTTTAGAAAACATTATTAATTTAAAATATTTTTAAAACCCAAAATTTATTTTACATATTGAATCATAACATTTTGTACTCTGTACAGTTTTTAGAATATTTGAACATTGTTTAATTTATATTTAACCAAGCAATAAAGCGTAAAATTTGTCTTCAACCAACATTTTGCTTAGGTATGTTCAAACTGATATGTATCTTGGGGGAAAAAAAAAAGATGGGCGGGGTTTATGCATTTTTAGTGAACTATTATTCAAAAACCAGTTAAATCTAACTTATATTGCAAAGATGTTTATTATCATAAAATTTCAGAATTTTTTAATCGTCCCTTTGAGATATTAATTAGTGAAAATTGCCAAAAACAGACTTAACACGGGTTTTTGATGAGCTATACAAAAGAAAAAGGAAAATATTTTCAGGATTGAGATTTGCAAAAATACGTAGTCCTGAGATCTATGTAAGAAGAATATGATATTCTTCATAAAAAATAATGTGGTGTTTGACCTTTTATTTCTAATGTTTTTAGCATAATGAACATTTTATAATGAAAATTTTAAAATTACATAAAATGTCACAATTGTATAGTAAACATTCTGGTTTTTAATTAATTTTGATAAATATAAAAATAAAACAGTAACAGCATTTTCTGCAAAACACGTTTTTCCCGAAATGTACTTTTACGTTTTAAACGACAAAATTAGTTCGAAAAATATTAACTTTAACACATTCAAAAATATTAATCACGAAATCTCGAATGAATTTTATACGAATCTTGAATTTGTCGAACTGAAAAGAAAAAAAAAATGGAAAAACTAATTGCACCAAATTAAAGAACGTACTTTGGCTCTTTCAAACACTTGCTTCTGTTTTAAAAAATATTAACATTAATTCTTTGAAAAATAATTATTATTGTATATCAATTTGCGATTTTTGCAATCTTTTAAAGTATGTATCAACGCTTCTGTTCAATATCTGAAAAAAAAATTAAAAATACCAGCCCATGTCTACATTCACTCCCATTTCTAAATCTGCAATCCGTAACCCGGTTGAAAAAAATTATTTCCAAAAATGACGCACATATCGTTTCTGTGCCGAGTTTAAAATAGGCATCGGTTTCGGAAATCAGAGTACGAACAATCCATAGGAACCATATCTACATTCTTTTTTTCTTTTTTTTTTTTTTAAATATAGAATGCTGCCTTCGGTTTTAAATATATCAATATTAATCCGTTCAAGAACGTTTATTCCCGTAAGCCACTTTCACTTTTTTAAAGTGTTTAACGTTCTCCTCTCGTGAATTTTTAATCAAAATACAAAACATCACATACCCTTAAATAGACGCCTCAAACTCATGTAAACACTTGGAAGAGCAATTGCTCTTTACCTAATATAATGATCAGATTAATTTTCACCGTCAAAAATTAAAACGTCAGATGCTGCTTTTAAAAATGATGTTTGCTTCTAAAAATTATTTCCACTTGATAAAACTTTATTAGCTTCATAAAAATACTTAACCTTCCGTCTACCAGACGGGTCCATTGGACCCGACAGCAATATTTCTGGTGTCAATGGTAAAATGAGAAATTGTCGATTGACACCGGAATTTATAAAGGACTTGTCTAGATATTACGAATTCCTTAATTTAAGCTTTCATTGTAAAAGCAAAATTATATTAAAATATTACTGGTGTCATTTGCAAGTTTGGAATTAAAATTAGGTGTTGCCGTAGATAAATGGGTGTTTTCTCTGGTAGACGGAAGGTTAAATATTACGAAGACAAGTTGAAAAAACGCATATCGCCCGCATCTGACGTTTAATTTCTGATGGTGAAAATTGCAGTTCAATAAATAATTGTAGTTGTTAGTGATGAGTAATCGCGCTTTCAAGAATTTCAATAGGTTAACATGGGATTTCTCGGGCGGAGAATTTGTGTGAAGCAGCCCCTTCTCGACTCTTCACTTACTTGGAAACATTCGCTTCATAATGTTAAACCAATGAGCAGGTTATTTTCGAATTTCTCGTTCAAATTTGAATATTTTTTAACGATATATATATATATATTATATAGGATAACAGAATTCAACAATCATAATTCTAGTCAGTTTTGTTCTCAGAACAAACAATTCCAGAATTCTTTAATATAACTATTTTTTACTTTTTTGATTTGAGTTGCAGATTTTTTTAAAAAATAGGTACTTTCAGTTTCGAAACCGGTTCTAAAAGTAAAAGTACTTGTATTAAAAAAAATCTGCAACAGAAATCGAAAAAGTTGCCATATTGAAGATCGACCTCAAGTATCCTATGAAAAAAAATTTTTTAAACAAGAAAGTCGAAAATAACCTGCCCATAAGATTACGGAACGGGTGTTTTCAAGCAAGTGAAGAGTCTTCTTAATGAGGGTAAATTTAGTTTTAAAAATGCATCTACGATCTACAAAAAAAAAAAAAAAAAAAAAAAAAACAACTATTAATCTTTTGAAAAAAATAAAAAACCCAAGTCACTTTTGTGGAATTTTTTTCCCCGTTCATTTGGATATAAGATTAACGCTACGCACATTTTGATTAAAAAAGAAAATACAGTTAATTTTATACAATCGCTCTGAAATTTTAATACGACATTACCTTTTAGCTAATTAAAGCGCATATATTTGGTTCCGAAATTTTGAGGGGGATAATGGAGGAGGATAAAGTAATTTATTGCTTTAGATTGACAATTTATCAGTGCGTTTGATTGCATACTTATACTCATATGAGAGTTCCCCCCAAATACCACAAAATTTGAATTACGACTACCCAGTGGCGCCAACTTTTGAAAAATATTGGGTAGGCTCAAAGATATTTTGGTAAAATGGTACAACCAGTTTGTTTTTCTTTTAAGAGTGGACAACTGGTGAAAGATGAGACTTTTAAATCAAGCTATCATGTTTCAAGATAATTGCAAATTAAAAAAATTATATTCTCATACATTTTCCCTTATAAAGACACTAATATTTATTTTAATACCATCATATCATGAACATGACTGCAAATTGAAAAGCAGAAAGTTAGAAATTTACATTTCAGTCATTTTTGATTTATGGGTGTCTGTCTGAGAATTAAAACGCGAGGTCATTGGCAAAATGAATTTTGTTCTAAGGAGAAAAATGAATAATAAAATAATAATGAAATAAATAACGAAATAGAAAATGAAAATTGTGTACGCTAGAATTCAAAATTATTGGTTGAGCTCAGTCCCCACAGGTCCATATAAGTGGGCGCCACTGCTACTACCAACATACAATAAAAAACACTAATAATAATCTTATATTACAAAACAAAATACGGGAATTTTTTATTCATATCTTGATTACTCTTGCAGTAACAATGTATTTTTTCGTATTGTTTTTAATCATTTAAATTCTATAAAATACTAAAGAAGAATCTGTCGTCAGTATATAAAATTAAGTATACAATAATATAACAAAAAATTATTATTAATACATAAACTCTTTCATTTAATAGTCACTGTTTAACTTCAAAAGAATTGAGACCATCACTAACAAATCTATTTTTTAATATAAAGAATCATTTATGTTATTTTATCAGTTTAAAGCAATATCTGGACTCGATCGTAAGAGTTCTACGAGTATTTGAATTTAGACTAACTAAAGAGTTATTCCTAAACTATCAAATTTGAGTTTAAATGAATCCACAATTAGTTCCTAATTTAATCTTGTGCATATCGCTCACCACGGGAATAGTGACACAAGAGACTCGGCAAAAGTAAACTTCACAGAAGAGTCAATATATATATACATATAACCATTAATTGTATTACAATATATGAACCATTGAATTTAATAACTTACACCACATTGAACATGGAGGGAAAAATAAATAATATATATACATGTGTGTGATTTTACTATAAGTTGAAATTGAAGCACTTAGCTCTACATTCAGGAATAAAAACGCGCTCCCTTAAAAATGAAGACATAAAATGAGGTTTATTGGGTTGGGTAATTTTACCTTACCACACAACCCATCTCTCTTTTTGTGGTCATAAATGGACATATACAACAGCGTAATAAAGACAATTTCCGTATAACTACACTTACGAAATTGATTGTGTAGCAAGACACACCCATGACAGACCTACTAGCGAAATAAAATAAAAATGAATTTTTGCAAGATGTGTCACTTTTCTTGTGGGAGAACAATATCTATACTAATAAAAGAACAAAACGCTCTGTCTGTCTGTGTGTGTGTCTGCGATGGCTAGCAAAATCTACAGCACGTACGAAGCTCAAATTTTTTTTTAGAGTAGCCCAATGTCTCTCCTGATGCACCTGAAGCTCAGAATTTCAAAATTCTATTTATTAACTGAGTAATTAATTAAATTCCAAAGCTCACTCTCATAAAAAATCGCCTTTTTTCGCTTTTTTTCCATTTCATTTTCTTATGGTTGATTGGTTGCATAAAATTTTCGCAAAAATAATTTAAAAAGCTGGGACAGACCTTTAAAATTCATAGACTGGCAAACTGTCAGTTTAAATGAGGATTTTTTTTTTAATCACAGCTGCTGTACACCATGGAGAAAAAGATAGGTGGAGGCGAAGTAAACCGAAAAAAGGTTTGCAACACGGAGTAAGAAGTGTCTTGCTCCGTGGTTTGCAATATTAAACCATTTATCACTGAAATTTTAATGTGTCAAACAAAAGCACGAGGAAGGAATTTTGTATTAATAAAACGAATTGAAAGAAACGAATTACAGCTGAAGCATATTTTACGAAGAAATAGTAATTTTTTTCAAAATGTTTTTTTTCTATTATATTATTTAGGTTAAAGTTAAATTGCATTTATGTTATGGTTAGAATAAGGATATGTTACAATAAAGTGAATACATTAAAGCTAGGTTACATTTCTGTTATATTTAATTTACGGTAGGGTACTGTTAAGTCGCTGTTAGGTTATAGGCAGGTTCTGGTTACGGTATAAAAGTTTAAGGTTAGGAATTTATACACAGAGTGAACCTATACGCAAGATTTGATTAAAAATAACACTTACTTTTGTTAAATAGCTCTGAAATTATAGTACTATATACCAACCTTTTAGCTACCATCGTGTATCGATTTCATTTATGGTATAGTCGGATTTAACCCTTTAACGATCATAGCATTTTCATTGCTAAGATGTCGAAGTAAATGAATGACACCAATAATTAAGAACAAATATATTTCTAAATAAGAAAACGTGATTTTTCACATACAAAATAAAAGGGATATTTTTAGATAAAAATACCGGTGTCAGTGTTGCGTATCGGAATTAAAATTTTGTGGTTTCGTGGCGAAACCAATGAACGTTAAAGGGTTAAGAGTGATATAATTAGTTTGAAATTCAAAATATTTCACTTGGGATTTGTATGTGAAAATAATAATTAGTTACGTGACTTAACAGTGATTTTTACAGGTAAATATTAACTTTTTTACACGAAAATCATGCAATCGTTGGATACATATTCCCTCCCGCGTTTTTCATAGCTCATTTTGAGTATTTTTAGAGCTTAATATTAGTTGTTTTTAAAACCGATTTTTCACACAGTCAGTGGCTACGTATTTCAGACAATGCATTTCTCCATGTAACGAGTTAAAGATAAAATCATACAAATTTCAAGTTCGTTTAATATTGTTAATACGGACCCGGGCAACGCCGGGCGGGTGAGCTAGTCATCATATAAAAAGCATTACTCGCATCTGAATAATACCTTCGATATATAATATGTATAACAGTAAGTAGTATTTCAATAACTATACATACGGTTGCCACTGGTGACTACATTTTTATTATTTTGTCTGCCACTATTTCAAAACAATAATCTTTTTCATAGATTTCTAGAAACCATCCAGGTATTGTTGTCCAGGAATATTTTTGCTTATTTGTTTAATAACAATTAAAATAAATAGCCCTTAGCAGCAGCCCTTATAAAAGGTTTTCTGACCAAAATAATAATAATAATAATAATAATAAAATAAATAAATAAATAAATGTACAAAATACATATTTGCAGGAATCAGCTAAAGAGTTGTAGCAGTAGGTATGATTACAAATTATTTTGAAATAAAAATCAGGTGCGTTCTTTCAATGATAGCGAGAGTTAAAAATAAATAAATAAATAAATAAAAATAAAAAGACTAAATAAGCGGGGGGGGGGAGGGGGAATACTGTTTGTACGAATAGGATCAAGAAGAAATTGGATTTCTGCTTTAAAAAGAAAAAAAAAAAGAAAATTGTATGTTTAAAAGTCACCAGTAAAGAGCGCGTAACATACACATGAAGCAAATATAAACAAATACAGCTTGTAATAAAATACAATGAACAGAAAATGAATAACAAAGCAGCATCTGAGAAGCTTCAACATCCCCAAGTTGAAATGAGCTTTTTCGGAATCTAGAGTACAGCTGCTGATTTACCGTTCATGTAAAAATATGTAATAACCATTGATTGACTTTGTGCCGATAGTATAAAAAATTCCGATGGAAACAGGTATTTTATTGACGGCCTGACTTGCACAAATCTGTTTTAAACATCGCATGTCTGCGATCTCAGTCGCTGACTACAATTTATACATGGTGAGTCACTAATATCGAAACAATAGGCTATCTCCTTAAATATTGTCCCTACACCCATATTTCCAGTTGCAAAAATTCCTAAAAGAAGGTGAAATTTTAGATAAGATAAGTTGCAACTCCATGGGGGGGGGGGGGGGGGTAATGTGCCTATTTTAAAGGGGTGCCTATTAAATTAAAAGGGGTGCCTATTTTAAAAAATACGAAAATTAAATTTTTATACGGCCCCCGTAGGATGAAAATTCCAATTAGAAAAACTTTCCTTATCCAGTCCTGAATAAGACACAAAAAATTGAATCTTCGTATCTTATACCAGTTTAAATAATTCATCAAGTTTTAAGGGATTAGACACAAATTGAAATGCGCGCAATTCGAAAAACAATGTTACTTTAACAGTTCTAGGAAACATGTCACAATCTATCTTATGAGTTAGAATTTTGATTACTTTTTCTTTTTTGTGATCGTTAGCCATGTAATTTGCTAAGAAAATCACATCCTAAAATTTCTCATAAAATTCATAAAAAAATTCATATGATTAGTTACTGGTTTAAATGGGATAATTAAAAATCTTTATAACTCGAAACATTATTTATCGGATTTCGATTTCTTTCCATTCAAATAAAGGTGAAAATCTAATTTTAGTTTTGTTCCATGGTTTTTTTTTTCACTATTAATTTTAAAATTATTAAAAATATTTATTAAAAAAATAATATAACTTTAAAAAAATCATATTTTCAAAAGTAAATAATTTTTCAACTTTGCCGAAACAAAACAATAAAAAATGACATGTTGCAAGTTTGTACTTTTATCTTTAACAATTTTTAACTTTTAATATTTTAAAAGACAAGAAATAGAGGGAAAAAACTCGTTATGGAGAAAAAAAAAAAAAAAAAAAAAAAAAACGAGGTGTACTGTTTAAATGCCCGTCAGTTATTTAAAACAATGCCCTTTTTAAGCTGCAGATTAAGTCTTTTTTATAAATTTATCTCTCGCAACTTCAAGCTTTTTATCGTTCTGGAGAGTCTGTTTAAAAAATCTGTATTCTGGACCCAGACCGGGCCGCTTAATTCACATAAGCACATTCATTTAGCAACCAGCACCAATTCTGATTCCTGATTGGCTGTTTACTTTAGTCTTTCGTGGAGAAGTTTTACTGCCTTTAAGTATACCAATATCTGAACTAAAAAAACTCGATTCTTGTTAATAAAATCTACTTTTTAATATTTTATTTATTTATATATATATATATTTATTTTTATTGATCTACTATCGGTTAATAAAATATATTTTTAAATAATAACACTGTTACTGAAATTAGTTCTTAATTTTATTTATTCAAACAACTTTTTTTTTTATTGATTTAGTAACAGCTAAATAATATATTATAATTTTAATCAATTTTTGTTAATAAAACTAATTTTATTGATTTATTGTCAGTTAATAAAATATTATTTAATAAATTATTCTTTTTAATGAAGCTAATTTTTAAATACTTTTAATTCTTTTTGATTAATTTAGTTTCAATTAATAAAAAAATTTAATCAGTTCTTCTTAATTAAACTAAATTTTAATATTTATTGTCACTTAAGTCTAGATTTTAATAATTAAAATGAAAGATATATTTTAATGCAATAATAACTTCGGAAAAAATGCAAAAAAATATTTTTTGCAATAATATTAATTGTTTTTTTTAATTAAAATGTGGCTGTTAGGTAATATCAAACATTAAAATTTAGTTTCATCATAAAGAATAGATCTAAATAATGATGTTAATATATTAACTGACAGTAAATTAAGAAATTTTTGTAAAATTACAATTTAAAAATATTTTTCTATAATTTCAAATGATGTAATTATTTATTTAAAATATCTTTTATTTTGATTTTTATAGCAACCCTTAGGAGATATTAAACTTAATTTTATTAAAAATGGATTTAAAAAATATTTTATTAACGGGTAGTAAATTAATAAAGAATACTGTAGAAATAGATAAAAATAAATATTAAAATTTAGTTTTATTAACAAAAATTGATTGAAAAATTATATTTTATTAACGATGGTAAATCAATAAGAGTAAATATATAAATAAGTATGACAAATATTGAAAATTAATTAAATAATAAATTAATAAAAATAATTGTATAAATAAATAAAATTAAGTATAAAAAAAAGTTTCATTAACAAGAATTGTTTAAAGAAATTATATTTTATTAATTGATAGTAAATTAATAAAAATAATTGTATAAGTAAATAAAATTAAATATCAAAAATTGGTTTCATTAACAAGAATTTATTTTAAAATCATATTTTATTAGCTGTTAGTAAATCAATAATAAAAAGTTGTTTAAATAAATAAAATAAAAAATTAGTTTCAGTAACAGAAATTGATTTAAAAGTATAGTTTATTAACGGATAGTCGATCAATAAAAATAAATGTATAAATAAAATGTTATTGAATGTATATAATGAACTTATTTTGTAAGATAGTTTACTTTATTTGGCAATTCTGATATCTACTAAGTAAAATCTTGACAGATAACATGCTAGTTTTAAAAAATAAATAAATAAGGTATAAAATTTAAAGCCTTTTTATGTGCTTCTGTTCACCAGATAATTTTACTCTTAATAAACAAGATATTTTTTCTTCGAAAACAAACGCACTTTCAGTAACTTTAAAGTCGAAAATTGGCGGCAAAAGATTTATTATATCACCACCGTGATTTATAAAATCATTTCTCATTTCTGACATAATGCAAACATAAAGAAGACACGAATAATCATTAGCCTGCACTAGCAAAATTCATTCAACCCAAATCTGGATTATAACACTAGTTTACAAAATTAAACTTTTTGTCTGTTGCCGCGAATTTTGTGGTTGATAATGTTCATTTATGACTTGTTTTTGTCAAATCTAGCCGAAAAATCTATTGAGCAACTCGAGTTACTTTGTTTTTTATTTTTATCATTTAAGTATGTATATTAATCGATAACAGGCATAATTTACTGTTTTAAGATTAATTTCACAAGTTTTTGCGTCACGAGTAGTTCAAGAATACGTTGTTTAAACAATCCAGATCATTTTTGCTATATATGCGGCAAATATGTGTTTAACAATTGTAGAAAAGTTATATCAGAGCTGGTGAAAAATACCTATTTTGAGTGTTTTGGGATGCTCTTGGATAAAAATGAGAAGTCTTGGACTCCCAATTGTGTTTGTAAATTGTATGTGGAATAGTTAAGATACGTGCCTATAAATATGGAACACCGATTATTTGGCGAGAACCACGAAATCATCTCGAAGACGGTTATTTTTGTAGCGTGAACATAAACGGTTTAAAAGCTAAAATTCGAGCTAAATGGCAGTACCCAAGTACTAAATGTGTTCAACGTCCAGTGCAGCATTTACCTGACTCTTCAGAATCAAAAAATATATCTGAACCAATAGAACAAGATAATGAAGGACCAAGCTCATCACAAAATGTTGCGTATTTTGAAGGTTTGTAAAATGAGCCAAAATGCTTTTCTCAAAGTGAGTTAGATGATCTTGTAAGAGATTTAAATCTTTCTAAACAAGCTTCAGAATTGTTAACATCAAGACTAAAAGAAAAAAATGCTTTTCCTCAGATACTAAAATAAGTTTTTCGGAAATAAAAAATCTAAAAATTATAGTGAACTTGTAGAAGACTTTCCACTTCAATTAAAAAATATAGGGTGCAATATGAGCATAAAACTCCATTTCCTCAGTAGACACCTGGACAGAATTCCTGAAAATATAAGAGATATGAGTGAAGAGCAGGAAGAGCGTATGCATCAGGACTTACGCGTCATGGAAGAGTTCTATGAAGAAGTTCTAGGAAGAGTCTGGGATACGAATATGATGTTTGACTATTATTGGTCTCTGATACGTCATTTTCCAAAGTCTACACATCGGAGAAGAGCTTTAAAACGAAAATTTTTAGAACTCGATGATTAATTATTTTTTAGTAAAGTTTTTCTTAGTAAATATATGTTTTTTCTGTTTAATACCTGCATAGCTAAAACTCAGAAACTAGAGCTGATTAAAAGATTCTAATTATATTTTTGAAAATAGCACATCATATGTAGTCAGCAACAGCTAAAATTTTTTCGGCAACAGATGTACTGTAAACTAGTGTAATCTCTTTCACCCTCTTTGTTTTAATCAATCACAGGGTAGTATTTCGACTGGTCGCTAAATGAATGTGCATATGTGATATAAGCGAACGGGCCAGGACCGGGACTTCACTTTTTTTTTGAAGACTCGCCTGGCCGGGCCTAACGCATTTTTCATACCGGAGGGGACTGCTTCCTTCTTCCTAGGTCAAAACTGGACGAATTTTTCAATAATGGTCTCGAACAATCCGTATTAAAATGACTGTCTCCAACTGACCTAATACGTACATAAAGTAAGTAAAATTTGGTCCAATCAAAATTTATGCGAAAACCACATAAATTTTAAAATCTCTTTTATTTTACAAAAACTTAAATTTTTTTTTTTTTGAAAGAACAGTATATTTAAAGGCTAAACAATTAAATACAATAAAATTAGTGAAAAAATCTGCCTATGACGGAATTCCGTCTTAAACGGGAAATGTGTTGATCCATGCAAAATAATAAAATAATAATACCTGAGAAAAAAATAAACTCCATTTACACCTTCTATGAAGGACATTTGTCTATAACGTATTTTTTCTTTTCTATGTGATTCCGTCTTAAAAAGTTTTACTGTATAACAATTTTCAAAGTCTCCAACGTATGCGATATAGATTAACGATGTTAAAATATAAGTGAAGCGTTCACATATGAATAGAAGAGATTCATTGATAAAATAAATATATCACAGTCTTTGTCGCTTCTTTAATAATAAAAAGTATAAATATTAAAAATGAAATGCTATAATAAATATTTTTGGTCAAAACTCCTCCAAACGAAACAATTTTTAACCACACCGAAATAAAAAACTACGTAGAAATTCGCGGCTGACCCGGGCTATGATTTAAATTATTTTCCAGACCGGTTAGGGTTATGATTTTAACATTTTTCCTAGCCGGGCCGAACTTTTTTCCCTATGGATCGATTTGGAACCGGACCTAGATATTTCGATCCATGCAGACCTCCAGTGCATTAGAGATCTGCACGGGCCGGGTTCGGGCCGATTTACATTAACGGCATTCGGGCCGGGCCGGGCTCGGGCCTTAATTTTTTTCCCTGGAGTATCGGGCCGGGCCGAGCCTAACTTATTTTTTCCGTACGAAGCCGAGACTGATTTCGTTCTTCCTAGTCTTCACGGACCAAAATAATCACTTCCTTTTGAATCTTCCCGTATGAAAATCCTTTTCTCGACGTGGAAAAGTCTGTTCATAAATCAGTAAAGTTTGGCTTGGTCCAAAAATTCTTGCAAAATAGGCGTATACGTTTAAGTCGTCATTATTCTACCATTAAACATTAGTTTTTTTTTTTTTTTTTAAGAATAGTAGATCACTAGGCGTCTTAAAGTAGAATTAAACACATAAACATGATTGTGACGTAATTTTCGTTGAAACTGAAAACTTCAAATTTCTTTTAAACTGTTCATTCATGCAAAATGAATACAATACGCGAGAAAAAAATATATTAAACATTTACATCTGCTAAGAAGGAAACGTATTTTTTTCTTTCCAATGTCTTAGAAGATTTTACTTTTACCATACACCATTTTTTAGATTTTTTTTTTTTAATTTATTAATAATACTAATGATAACTGAATCATTTACCTACAACAAACAAAGGTTCATTAAAAGCGTAACTATCGCAGTCTATGGCACTTGTGCATAAATAAAGATTATAAACATGAAAGAAAAAAAGATTAAGATAAATTTTTTGGTCTGAACTCTTCCGTTAGGGTAAAGATCAATGTTATGTAGAAATTCACCCGAGCCGGGCCGGGTTCGGCCGAATTTTTAACTTTTTTCAGGGCTGGGCCGAGCTCGGGCCGGGCCAATATTTCTTTCCTTCGGGCCGGGCTCGAGCCAAAATTTCAACTTTCGGGCCGGGATCGGGCTTGGAAATTTCGGCCCGTACAGACCTCTACAGTGCATACTACTAATATATTTTGAAAACAAGTTTAGATTTAAATCAATACGCTGCTCTATTATGTCCAAATAAGAGACACAGTCTTAAATCGACTTTTAACAACGGACAATTTGTCGTCGATCCCTCACTAGCTTTCAAAATGAGACAAAAACTCTTCGTTTACAGGAATGGCTAAGTGGTGCAAGTCACGAATTTTGGATTTTAATATCTCTGTTAGGTTTTTGGATATGGAATTTTTTTTTTTTGTTCAATTTAGGAATGGATAAAGCAATAATTTCCTAATTGGGAATTTTGCTCTACAAGGACATATAAAAATTTAATTTCCGTATTTTTTCAAATAGACCCCCATGGTGTTGCAACTTATCAAAAATTTCACCTTTATGAATTTTTGCAATTGGAAGTATGGGTCTAGGGGCAATATTTAAGGAGATAGCCTATTGTTTCGATATTTATGGTTCACCCTGTATGTATGTATATAAACTAAAATGAAATCACAAATGTATGAACAAGTTTTATATATGTATATACTTTTTTTTAAAAATGATGTCCGATTTTATTCAAAGAAATTAAAATTTTTTAAACTGTTCTTTTAAATTAAATTTTAAAATTGTAACAAACTTTTCAAGCCACCGGTAAACAAAATAAGAAAATAAGTCAAAACGTCTTTAGTACTCTGGGCTATTAATATTAAAAGTCTATAACTGTCAGTAATATAAATAACAATCGGAATCGCATGAAGTATGAGCAGTGCCATAAGAGAGAGCACCGAAAAAAAAAATTATATAATCTTACCACAGTATACCGGTACAGTCGAACCCCGTTATGACGAACTACATGGGACCGAAGTTATTGTTCGCTATATCCGAACCGTTAAAAAATGTTAGAGTTTACAAAATATGTATATAATTACCTGAACCTATATGTTCAATAATGATGTATTAAGAAAAAAAAACGTAAATTAGATATGATCATTAATGAATTAAATTGACTAAAATTGATTACATTAAACTGTCAAAATACTAAATAAATTAACTAAAAAGGAAGACAAATAGAAATACAGTAAAGTGCCAATTATCTAAACATTCGAGACTAACCCTAGTTCGGATAAATGTTAGGAGAAATGAGCAAACAATTTAAGGAATGATCCTGACTATACTAAAATATTTACTCTTTATCCAGGCTTAGGATGACTAACACTAATTATTGGCGCGTTAAAAATCGTTTTACTTTTGTTTGTTTACTTTTTTATCATTTAAATTTTTCTTTTATTCATCATCTTGTGAACTCCAGAGAGTATAGTTTAAAGAAAAAACGCTTTTGATTATTGCTTGCTACAAAGAAGACGTTCTTTTCAATGCTGCCATATCTCGAATTATTCTAAACACATTAGTGAATTAAGTTAGCTTAAATGCGGTACTGAATTGCTATGACAGAAGTAATCGAAAATAACTGACGGGTGGGCGTGATCACACCTGCAGAATGGCTACCGTAAAAAAGAAAGAATGCCGATCTTACTACTCTTTAATAAAAAGTCATTAATTATTGTTAATTTGCACCATTTTGTTTTACTAGCCGGCATGCATTCTCTTATAAAATTAGAGTCGAAAACCTTTTTTTTTCACATTAGAGGGAAAAGTAAAAAGAGAAAAAAAATCATGGTCGACTAGAAAAAAGTTCGTTATAACCGATTCTTAAGATTCCGGAGGTTCGCTATAAAAGAACAAAATAGCATTAAATACAATAGAAAAACGGCGGGACCAACATTTTCGTTCGTTATATCCGAGAGTTCGTTATAAAGGGGATCGACTGTATATGGTAATTATTATGGCGATTAGTGCATAACAGACGTATGCACGAACACTGCTGACACCATCGAAATAGTCAAGGCCAACTGAAACGAGTGTGACGTCATCACTAATCGACCGATTTCTCAGCTGAATCTGGCTGATTTTTTATTCAGGCATTCCGAATTCTCACCAGTAAGTTTTCATAGTAGTTTTTGCTTCATAAGATGACAGATATTCCATAAATAAAATAACTTTCCAAGATTTACTGATGTGAATTCAATATTTCTAAGTAAAATATCCACCACATGCGGCAACACTGATCGGGTTAACCCTTTTTAGTAGATTACCAATGACGTCACACTGAAACACCTCCAGTATTTCGATGGCAGCGGCCAGGACACATACCCGGAAACCCGAGCTCGACTCGCCAGTTTCAGAAAGGACCATACATTCTGTTCGGGGCGGGCATTTGTTTTTAATGCAGACATGAGCTAGTCCAGACATCTTTTTTAAATTTCGGATCGAGCTGTGTCTGGACTTTTGTCACACATTCTGAACCCATTTTGGACTGGCATTTTTTTTTTTTTTTTTTTTTTTTTAAGTGATATTGTACGTTTGTTAAACGAAAATGATAGAGATTAAATTTGGTTTAATAAATTATAGATATTTTTAAATCTTACTCCCCCCCCCCCCCCAATGTAGAGCTTTTCAACTGGAATTTTCAGCTATTAACATATTCTTTCATTCTAAACTATGTTGTTTTTTACTGTATCATCCCTTCAATGTAATTGTACAAGTCAATTTTTTAATGTGTGTTTATGTACATAATTGTCTAAGTGGTTACTAATGACAATTCCGTACACATATAATCTGAAAATAAAATATTTGCACTAGTGTGCTTTTTGAATACTTTTAAATGTACGATAGATTTATTTTAGAAATATTGACATGTTTTGTAGAATCTGGGTCGGGCAACGCCGTGTTTGAGTGGAGTTTTTAGCTTTAATGCAAGGCAGAACCGGGCCTGAAATTTTCGGTCAGCGAAAATTTTTAGTATGAGATTTCACCTTCACACACAGTTTTCACCTTCTTCTAACTGGAACAAAACATGTTTTCCTAATTTGTTAGTAAAAAAATAATGATAATAATAAAACGCCAAGTTCAACAGAGTGCCATTTTGAAGGCATATCAGATACATTATTGATCATATATCCAGGCAACACAGAATTAAGAATAACGAATGAACTTAAATTATGCCAATAAATCAAATCAATTACATATCGTACTTTACTTACTTCATCATTATTGTTTGAACAAGGAATCAGATAAATAAAATAATTGAAGTAATAAAGATAATATCTAAATATTAAAAAGAATACAAATTTGGTATTTTAAAAGCGTTAAATTGATAAAAATCAGATGAGTATTATCTATATTTTTTGATAACATAAAAATACTCTAAAATAAATATTTGTGGGGAGAAAATTATGTTTTACCATTTTCCCCTTATTACATAAAATATAAAAAATTACCTTTTTATAATCTTTGTTGTCATCTTCATTTAAACTACCTCTAGATCCTAAGGAACTATAACGTGACGGAGTTTCACTTCTAGATGATGTTTCAGATGCAGAATCGGGAATGGACGTTGATGACCCATACCGATGGCGAGTTCTTTCGGCCGGTGCCTATCAAAATAGAAGTAAGTAATTATGTATGTGTTTAACGCTACTTCAAACACATTATCTTTCCAAGACTTAATGATCGTAAAAATATTTTTTTATCAAATGCTTCACAAGCCATTCAAAAATTAAATGCCAGCTAAAATCTTTTTTCAAGAATCACATTCTGGGATAGTACATCATATGAACAGATAAAAATATTATGTTTTTTTTTTTTCTTTACAGGACCAAAAAATTAAGAAGCAACAATTCTATTATAGTAAGATTAAAGTATTAAGCATTCATAAGCCATCTTGGAGCAATAAATTATTACAATACAATAAAGTTAATTTACAGAACAATAACAGCAGGAAAAAAAATTGCTCACGCCCATTAAAGTTCATTCAAAATATAGTCCGACTCACTTCAGTAATTAGGTAATTCACTCTTAAATCGAAAGAGTCAAAATTTTACGCTTACTTCAAATGAGTCATCTCCATCGTCCAATCTAATAGAACTAGAAGATTTACTGGTACTAAGTTTGTATCCAGATCGTTCTGGTGAATAATCGGAACGTAATGAGCCATAACTAGAACGAAGTTCACGCGCATTTCCAAGAGAGATTGAACTTCTAGGACTGGAATTAGGAGAAAGATATGAAGTGGACAATGATTGCATCAAGCCATAGGATCCACCACTGGATCGTCGAGTATACGAAGGAGTATAGCTTGAAGATGGATTTATAGAACTATATGAACCTGATCGCCGGTTGCTGCCACTATATGAACTATATCCAGAAGATCCATATCGACCATAATTACCGTATGACATAGCTCACAGAACATCAAATTTTGCGAAGAAGGGATTATCATAAAATTATAAAGATATAATAGGAATACAATATTTTAATAGAACCACTCTGCAGAATTCAAATCATTTTCACACAAACAGAAAATTGCCGTAGATGTTTTTTCATTGTCCATTCGCAGTAAATTATCCAAAATAACCACATAAAAATTACGTTTTTCTAAATTTTCTTGCACAGCACACGAATCACATATATCCACTAATTTCGGGAATTGCTGCTCTCCGTTGCTAAAAAGAGTTCATAAAACGGTTACTCTTAACAGAGATAGACATGGCTCGCGCTCCGAGGGTTGTAGCTATTTTCAATTTCGCTCTGTCGCCAATAGAGGGAATTACGCCAAAGCAAAGCGCATAGCTTCATTAATTGTCTGCTTCTCAAATCGACAGTATTCGTATAAGATATAATGTTTTAAAATTTTCTTATACACAAACAATAAGCATTTGAAAAACGAAAAAAAATACTTCAGATCCATATGTGCTGATTGAAATTCTAGCTTACCTCTCGTAATTTAAATTTCCCATGTCTTTAAAAATGGTTTAGATATATACTACGTATACTCATATCGGTCAAGCGGCTTTTTTTTATTCTACAGTAAAAAATACAACAATTAAATTAATTAAAAAACAAAAAGTTGAAAATTTTCGTAAATATTTTTTTTTATCGTGATTTGGGGTTTTTATTTTGTCACAGATTTGAGTTTTCTTTCTTTTCTTTTTTTTTCCCCCGAAAAATGTGAAATTTTTGCAGGTTTTTGTTTTGATCTTGTTCTGTAAGAGGATGTATAAGATGATAAAAAAAAAAAAAAAAAAAAAAATTAGATATCAACGCATAATTAATATATATATATAATAGTTTTGAATTTCATAATTCTTTTAATAACAACTAATAATTATTACTATTATTTAATATTTATATAAAAAATTTCCAAAAGAAGTTATTGTTTTGTCCATGTAGTTTAGTAAATAGCTATAGTTATAACATTTTATGACTCAGTTGAAAGAAAATTTTGAAAAGTAAAAATAATTAAATCTAAAATTTTGTATGTCTTTTATAAATAAAAGTTAGATTTAAATAGCCAATTATTGAGTTTTGCTTTATTAGGCAAGTCTACTTTAATAAAAAAAAAAAAAAAAAAAAAAAAAAAAAAAAAAAAAAATTCTAGTGTTTTCAATTACCGCCCTTTTACTATTTAACAGAATTTTGTTCTTAAATTATTCAGATAATTTCTTATTTCATTTCTTAATTATATATGGTGTTGTGCTAGAACTGTTGCGTTCATATGCCGCATTTCCATATTTACTTATTTTTAATTGTTAATTAAATATTTCTTTTTCCTGTTTAAAAATAAATACAATTTACTTTAAAAAGTCTTTATCTATCTATATTATAAAGGATAAATATATCTGTGCATAACGCTAACATCATTTTGCGAATGGCAACAGAAGACGATCAAATTTAACTTTCATTTACATTTATTGCTTTTTTTTTTTTTTTTTTTTAATTTTCTAAATATAGCACATTAATTTTTACACCGTTGAATATAGAAAAAAAATTACTTTCAAGTGAAATTCGTTTGAAAATTGTATCATGATTTACTCAGTTTGTACTGTTTTTAAAATAATTTTCAAGCATGATTTTATAAAATCTTTCTGTCACGTGAAAACAGATGATTACAAATGATAAATATATTTGCAGTTAAATAAACTTTAAGTACAGCATTTCGGCGTACATTCCATAATGAAAACACTAAACACTATTTTCGAATTTTAATTTAAGTATATTTCTTATTTTAGTCAACGTCCTTATTTTAACATAATCCTTTTTCAGCATCTAATTAGATCAGATTTACATCTCTTACAATTTTTTTTTTTAAACATTGGGACGGTTAGAAATATTTCTTACAAAATAAAATGTGTAATAATGTTCAGGAAATCAGTTAAAGCATGAGTGTTTGAGGTACTTTTTTTCTTTTTCGGTACGTATTAACTTAAAAAATCAAGTCACGCAAAAGATCCCGTACCTTGCATTCAATATTTTTTCGAGATTTTTTTCATTTAAAAACAAATTTAGACAAAATGGAGTTAAAGATATAAAATCATACACAAATGTTCATTTAAGGATTATTCATCACGGGCCAGTCAACGCCGGATAACTAGTTTGAAGAATAATTTAAATTAGTATGACTTATTTTCATGCTGATTTTTTTAAATCAATGTAAAAAGAAAGTATGTTTTGGGTAATAAATTTTTAATAATCTGTTAATGAAGAATTTCTTATTTTATTAACCTTAATCATGTATTTCTTATCTGGCCGGGATAGAGAACAAGAAAGTGGAAGTTTACATAAGGAGTCTCTCTTATTCGGTGTAACGGACAGGCGATAATATAAAACGCCTTCCCCTCCCCCATTTTTTTTTTAGATTAAAAATAAATGTTGACTATAGGGTTGCCAGATTTTATTAGAAAATATTATTTGTATCGATATTTTAAAATTATATTGACTAAACAAATACCTACTTTTGAAAAAAATTCACAAATAGTTATTAATTAAAAGTTACAATTATTTTCTAAAAGTACGTAGTTGTATTTCATCACGCATTTTAAATAATTCTGCTGTCACATTTCCCGTTATCAATCGAAAATTAAGTGTGGCAATAGAAATAATTTCAAATATCCTAAAAATCTAGAAATCTCCAGGCAAATTTTAGTAATGCCACCCCCCCAAAAAAAGGGGGGGGGGGAAATTAGAAACGAAGTAAGGATTGTAAACAAAACCAAATGTGCATCAACTAAAATAAATGAGCTAAATAAAAAAATTTACCATGTAAACACGCTATTAGCTTGCAATAATGTCAAATTTAGGTAACAACATAATAAAACATCAGTTTAATTCCCGTCATCATAACAGTGAAATACTGTGCAACTGTGACACAAAAATGGTGACTTCAACTTTAAGGTTTTTAAATCAAAAGGAGAAACTCTTAAAGCAAATTGTAAATATAAACTGAGAAAATGCGCAAAATTATTTAGAGTCAGATATTTCGGGGAGGGGGGTGAACAAAAAGTTTCATGAGGACTATTTAAACTTAAGATGTACAAAAAGTTTTAAAAACATGCAATTTACGACGAAAATGCACAGACTGGCAACCTTAATTGATTACTTTCACCAATGTAACTTTTCCATCTTTCTTTCCGATTTACTTGCACAATTTTATCCTTTTTAAAAAACATGTCTGGCCAGTTTCCTCATTTCCTGGTCACTTCTATCTTGGAGAGTTACCAAAACAAGAACATTTATTCAATTTGCTTTTTGATATATCACAATTTTAGCTATTTTATTTATTTTTAATAAGAATTATTCAAGTTTTTGTGGTATAGAGAAATTTGGTCCCCGTCAGTATTTTTTAAGTTATAAAACAAATTATGTTTGGTTTAAATAAATAAGTTTATTATTAGTTAGATAAGTGCAATTTTAAATAAGGATTTTGAAAAAACCCACTTGCGTTTTTCAGGTTGGACAAAAATCAAGCCAACCCTGGTACAAGGTGCGACTTGTTATTGTTATCTACATGTACTAACTCCTCGTCTTTTTTTTTTTAAATCATTCTACATAATTTGGCTCCATTTTCGCAATTAGATCGCGTTACAGAATACACTGAGTAATATTAATTTAACTATGGTCGCCTACTGTGCTTAACCCTTTCTGACGCGGGAAAATTCTGCTCATAAAATGAGAAATTATTGATTGACACCGGAATTTAAAAACGACCTTTATAGAAATTAAGAATTCCTAAATTCACGTTTTCATTGTAAAAGCGAAATTTCTTTAAAATATTCTTGGTGCCGTTTGTAAGTTTGGAATTAAAATTAAGTGTGCTCGGAGTGACACACTGCACCTGAAAGGGATATCTGATATTATTGATATATATGCCATATTTTAACAATTCACATTTTGCACTATTTTTACATATTATTACACAAAAATTCTGGTGGATGATTTGAATTTTATAAAAAAGCTAAATTAGTGTCACCGGTTGATAGAGCGTTGATTGAGAATTTCAAACCTGGAACAAAAATAAATAAGTCGGCAGTCCCCTAGGACAACAAAAGTCTTTTAAAAATGGAAAATCATAAATTTTCATATTCATAAAAAATTATAAATTTTCAAAAATTATAAATGTAATTGTGATGCAAACAGCTTTATCTTACAACTTTTAAAACTAAAATTAAGATTGAATTTTGGATTAATTGTACTTTGGTAATGGCCTTTTGGCTTACAGCAATAAATTGCTGATTGCTATTTTTCTTAGAAAACAATATGACATTATTTCTCTAAAATCACAGCTGCTCCTTGTTAATTAAAAAAAAAATTAACTACATCACTTAAAAAGATAAAATTTACACAATTAAATTTTATTGCTATTTTTTATTTTTTCATATAACTATACGCTGACTCTATACGCTATACGCTTAGGAGTTGTTACTGTAGTCCGTGTATACAATAAAGATCACACGATATTTACAAAAACACTAATTTTCGAACATCTCACTTAAAATTTTGGTTATAATCTGATATCTTTGCATTTTTTTCCGTGAGAATCGCTCTACTTATGCACAAACATAAGACATAGCTGCCAACTTTTAAGTATTTTTGCTACCACTAAAATTGTACAAAGATTTTCTATTTGTTTAATCATAAGATTTCGACAATTAAATAAGACGATATTTACTATAAAATTTTTGTGGTAGGAAAAATGCGTAAAAGTTGGCAGCTATGCATAAGAGTATTTCGCACGAAGTAGTGGCAAATTAATGCAAAGAGATTTACTTTATTGGGAGAAGAAAAATGTGGTTACATTTAAAAGAGAAAATAAATAGGAAATGAACATGTAGCATGTTTTACTTGTCATCTTTCTGCTGTGATGACACGAGATATGGGCGAATGTGTTTTGACCTGTTTTATTAATGATACGAATGTTTTTTCGGGATTCGAACAATTTCCTTTTCGGTTCCACATCGTAGGATAAGAAGTTTTGGAGAGTTATCCTGAAAATATCCAAAATTTAAGCTACTTTTACAAGAAGTCTAATGGCGTTAACACTTTCAAGCGCGCCGTTTGAAAACTGCAAAAGCTTTGTCCAAATTGATAAACGGCACCAGTAATTTTTTTCTAAAATATCGGTCTGATAATATGCGTGAATAAAAGCTTTTGATTATTTTCAAATAAACTTGTTCATAAATATCGGTGTGAACTAATTGTTTGGATATTTTTTGCGAATAAAGGCATTGCCCCTGGAAGGGTTAAACTGGGGTTGTACGGACACCAAGCAAGGGCGCCGCCAGAATTTGCCCGAAGGGGGGCACGGTATCCCCGACAGGGGGGTCAAATTTCCAAATTTGAAAATTTCCAAAGGAAGAGACAAAATTTCTGAAATTCATATAGTTTCAGCCGAGTTTCGGTCCAGCCAAATTTTCAGCAGCATTTTCACCGAATATGACTCTTTGACGAAACTCAGATTTTGAACCGAAAACGAAGTTGAATTTTCGGTGTATCTCTAATTAGAAGTCTGCACGTGCTAGGCTGATGCTTGAAAGATTGCACGGGTATAAATTTCAAAAAATAAAAAAAATGCTACACATGATATATTCTCAGATGGAATCGCACAGGGACAAAATAAAATGCTTTATAGTTGAGTTTTCCTCTTTGCAGATGTTAATGTATTATATTCTTTTTTTCACATATTATTATATTCATTTTGCATGGATCAACACATTTTTCTGTTTAAAATAGGATTAAGTCATAGACAGGCTCTTTTTTAAGGGTTTATTGTATTTAAATCTTATTGCCTAGAAAGCTTAGTCTTTAAAAATAATAGTTTAAAGTTTAATTGTAGAATAAACTGGGGTCTAAACACATAAGAATTATTTATGACAAAAAGTTTTGGACTGGGTCAACTTTTAGTGAGTTTTGTACGGAGTAGACCATGCCGAGAGAATGATATTCATACAAACTGTGTCGAAACAGGAAAGTAAAATTTCGGTCGCAGTCTTAGAAAGAATGAAACCAGCCTCGGCTCGGTATCGAAAATAATAAGTTAGACTGTTCTAAAAAATGTAAAAACCAGGCTTGGCCGGCCGAGTGTTGAGAAAGAAACCAGACCCATGCATACCTCTAGCGTAGCCTATCAGAAGCACGAGTTCGGTGAAATTTTCTTTCATTAAACTCGTGGCGGGTTTGAATTAATCCGAAGATTCCGACTAAATTTTATTTTTTGAAAATTCGGTCGGACCTGGAATTTATTCTTCGCTGGGCAGGTATTTAAAGGCCTTGTACATTTTTTCTGTGGATTTTGGCCGGACCGGTAAGAGGAGTGTCCATTATAAAGGTTTTATTGCATATAGATTTTTAATCTGAATAATAATTTGGGCATTATTTTGAATTATCAGGTATATTCTAATCCGAATCGTAAGAGTTAAAACCCAATCCGAACCCGAAGAATGAAATTCAACCCTATTTCAAAGTTCTAAATCCTGATCCCCATTTAAAAGTAATAGCGCCGAACCGAACCGCGGTCTGCAAGAGGTCGGGTCGTTAAAATGGTTCCGAATTTTTTAACGAGCCGGGCGGCAGAATTAGAATACTTTTTTCAAAGGGCCGGGCCGACAAACAAATAAACGGGCCAGACTGGTAAAAAAATTAAACGGGCCATACGTGTCGGGCCTGGCCGATAAAAAAAATTTCGCAGACCTACCGGCCCGTTATAAAGATTACGGCTAAAACTATAAAATTTGAGCTATTTTCAATGAATATGACTTTAACGAGATTAAGTGTAAATATGCGTCATGAGACGATAAAAGTTTGACAACATCAATACAGAAATGTAACTTGTACAGAGTAGAGATCGGCATCGGACAGTTACATAAGTTTTTTTGCATTGTAACCCGAGCATAATATTTTTTAATGGACTCGTGCTGGGCCGAGATCAGTCTTGCATTGTTTTTCTAATTATAGAGGAGCCGGGCCGGAACTAGACTTAATTGTTCTCAAGATATGTAGGGCAATCAACATGATTTGTAAAATTATTAATAGCGCTAAAGAACTTATGTTAACGTAATCTTTGCATATATACCTCTTGGTGGTTCTTAAATTCACTTTTCAACAACGCGAAAGTTTGACACATTTTCTGATTAATTTTTAACCGTAAAAGTATAAAATTGACAAGCCTGACTATTGAAGGGATTTGAAATTGAATAGCGTTTTCATTTATTTATTTTGGTAAATAAGATACTTGTAAAACCTTGTTCAGATATAAAAGATTCTTCTCAAATGGTTGCAGATTTTTCTTTCTTCACACACTCTTAAAACGAAAGAGTGGATTTGGCTTCTCAGGAGAGAGCTGTAATTTAATGGATCGTGAATGAGTTGTTTTATAAACGTTTTATTCGTCTTTATTGCTTTTTTTAAACTACTCATCTGGATTTAAATTGCTTACAAACAACTCGCTACTCGAGTTGTTTCAACTTTTTTGAGAAGCTGCCTTTCAAAACGCGAGATGAGTAAATTTTGAGTTATGTGGCTGCGGTTTTAAGAGAGCATGCTGATGTTTCCGGAAATTCTATTGAAAATGCTAACTTTGACAGTGTTTTCTTAAATTGCTTGCATCAAAAAATAGATAACGCCATTCGATTACATAGTTTCTAAATAAGAACACCTTCAAATCTTATGCGTTTTCGGAAAAAAAAAAAATGAATTCAGAAATGTATTAGAAAAAAGCTCCTTTGGATTTGAGAATAAATTTGGATTTAGAATCTTCAATAAAATGATATAAAAGTATTTTCGTAAATATACTTTTATTGTACAGCTTCAAAAGTTACGTAGTTTTTGCTTTCTTTTTTTCTTTTATTCCAAACATATTAATTTTTTAATGGATCTTTATATGAATGTTGAAAATCTGAGAATCTAAGTAATCATTAAGGGTGTTCTCAACTGCTCCGCTCAACAAGCACAAACATTTTGACACATTATAAATTCATTTTTTAACAGAAATATATAAAATTGGAATGCCTTACTATGGAAGCGATTTCGAATCGAACTTAAATTTCCATTTTATTATAATTAAATTACCTATCCAGTTATAAGCTATTTCGATCACGTGATCACACATTTTTCTCCGGCTTTTCTGCTTTCATCAGGTTTAAAGGCCAACTCTGAAGGCTTATTATAAAAGACCTATTGTGTTAAAAAAAATTGAATGAAGTTAGACAGTTTCTGAATAACAACACCTGCTATTTTCATGCATTCCCGAACAAAAATAAATTAAAGCATATGTCACAAAATTGCCCTTTCTGATTTAAGAACACCCTTAATGTTGTTAATGTGTATTTCCTGTAAAATATACTACAAAATCATTCCGTAGATATGTATGCAGTATTATTTAACGGAATCTTTATTATGTGATAAAAATCTGATTTTTTAACTAGTAGAAATTGCGTCCAGCCAGAACGGGACGGGATTATTTTCACAGATTTTAGTACAGACCGTGCCTGGAAATTCTGGCCCGTGCAGACCTCTAGCCTCGGTTTATGCGAGGTTCCAGAAGAAATTTGCACAGGCTAAAATTTTCATCCTTGAGCAAGGCCCGAGAATGCCAGAATGTGCCTCTGATTTGAAGAGATTTTTCTATTACTTTAAGAAATTTCTGTCTTCTGATTGGAGAAATTTACGTTAATTTGGGCCTAGGTTTGTAATTTTGGCGTATTTTTAAGTAAAAGGGATTTATAAATTCCGTGTCTAGCACTAAAAAGTTCTAAGTGGCAAAGCTGTTTGAGCATTCATGTAATCTGACGAAAATGCTACTTTAGTTGAGAGTATTTCAGGTAAGGGTTGTTTTTTTAAGGATCGGGAGAGGTAACAATGGGCTAAAAGAAATTTCCCTATTTTAACGAAATATAAACAAGAAAGAATTAGTTCAATTCATGGATTAATTTGAAAGCATTTAGTCCTGCGTAGATTTGGTTATACCAGATCCGAACCCGGAAATTCTATATGTATTCACCCCTAGCCAGTTTAAAAAAAATATTAGGTAACCAGAAGTCGGCAAACGTCGATCTAAAATACACAGGATTGAAAGCGAACCTAATCCCACTCCGAAATGGAAAAAAAAAAATCATTTTATAATGCAATAATGGAAAAGTAGTCTACAATTTTCCCTCTAGTATCAATTATAGTTTTTATTAGAAAAATCTATCTGTATATGTATTAGGCGATATTCAAATAACATAGTTTTTCATTTTAAAATATATTTCAGAGAGTCTTTTGTAGACTCGAGTAGATTCGGACCCATCCGCTAAAAACAATTAAAGTTAACCCAAGTCAAAAAATTAAAGTCAATATGAACCCCTCCTAAAAATATTAACTTTAGCCTGATCCGACACAAACTGCCAATCGGGTTGTGTTTAGTTCGCAGTACTTAATGCAGGACTCTGCCCGAAGCGCAATATAATCCCCCTTCCCCCCCCCCTCAAAAAAAAAATTTTTTTCCACATTTTGACCTGAACTTGAAGTACTTACTCAACCATTTTCCAACCCCAACTGGTGAAAAGATATATCCATATTGTAATGCAGCCATATAAAAGTAGTCTAGAATTAAACCTCTAGTATCAATTTTAATTTTAAAAAATCAATATACATGCACTCATTAATATTCAAATGTATAGTTTTCCATTATAAAATAAATTTTGTAAATTCTTTTCAGAGATCGATTCATCTCGAATCAAGAACCATAAATGTCAACTTCCAACTCGAATGAAACAATTAAAATTAGCTCAACTCGAATCCCACCCGCAAAGACAAAAAAAAAGCCCAACTCATAAAAGACCAGATCCAACTCAGACTGCAAGTCGGGTCAGGTTTTATTTGCCCGACAACAAGCAGCTCCGCTCCAATGCAACACTCTATTTGCGAATCAGGACGACCCCGACAAAATAATTTCTATCTTACGTATTTTAACTGAACACGAAATACTTCAAACCAAGCCGACCGATAATCCTCAATCAGTGAAAATTGATTCTGAATTTAATATAGTTATAAAAATAGCATGTGACCATAACTTCAGTATAAATTTGATCATTTATGTTAAAAAATTAACATATAAAGAGTCATCCATGCATCATTTTGTGTAGTCATTTGTGTAGGTTTTTAACAGAAGGAATTTGAACATTTTATTCGAAAAATCGGGTTCACCTTATCCCAACTTACAAGAAATAAAATTGAATCAGAAACTGATTCGTACCCGAAAGAATAAGTTTAGTTAATCCAACTTAAAAAAAAAGTTTTTTAACTCGATTCAATCTAACCGAGTCGAAATTCAAAAGTCAGAATATTTTCCCCGAAGACTTTGAATTTTGACCCCGGCGGGGGGGCATATGCCCCCCCGGACCCCCCTCAGGCGCCGCCCTTGACACCAAGAAATATCGGTGCAAAAACGGCACTTGTTCCGGTATCACGCGCGGTTTGATTTTTCCCGCCATCTGCGGAGTTTTCTTCTTTTAGTCATGTTCACCAAGTTGTCTTCGGCATTCCCAACTTGCATCACCAATTAATTCAAGTATAGATGGAATGGCTCACGTTGATTTTAAACTACGTACCACAGTTTCCTAATATCTTTATGAGATTTCCAAACCCTTATCCCCTCTACACAAACACATACACCCAAAAATAAAATAACGTATGGCGCAAGTATATCGCAGTATTTATTCAAAGCTACACAACTACAACTTCACCATGAATGCTTATTCGCATTCCGATCAAAATAAAGAAAAATTTGGAATATGTTTAACACCCACACTGAGAAAAAAAATATGCCGCGTTCAACTAGAACGAATAGTTAGTCACTTTCTAAATACCTAAACTAGAAATATAGATGTCCAAACTATGCGAGTAGGGTAAACAACTAAGCTGAATAGGTGAAATGACTTGACATTTCTAGTCTCTTCTTTTCTAGGAGACGAAACGACATTGAACCTTTTCAGTAGCGAGAAATTATCGCTTGATTTTAGCAATAATTTCTTAAACTATAATTCTAGTTGCTAAATCAAATCTCTTGTGATCGCATCTATTTGAAGAGATTTTTAGATAAATTTGACAACAAAAATATCGGAAAACGTACTTGAATTCTAGTAAGAGACTCTGGAGCTCTCTAAGAAATGGAACTAAAATTTAAAAGGATGACATGGAACTATTTTTTCTAGAGCCATTACTTAGATTCTATATGCCAGAACCATATTTTTTTCTCAGCGCACCAGCAGAATTTTTTTCTGTAGTCTGCTACACAAGTTAAAACGTTAAAAACAGTCAGCAGAAATTAAGGACAAATGCCTTCTTTTCCAGCCCCTCGCATTACATTACATGCACTCAAACTTCCCAAGTATTTGTAATTAACATAAAATGAAAGTGCTTTTAAAAATAAGTTATTTTATACTCAGAATTTTTAACACCGTCATACATTGTCCGAAAGGGGGAGAAAATCCAGTCCCGGCACTATGTTTTTCTTTTTCTTTTTTGCACCCCCCATTGACGAAAACTGAATTTTTCGTGATCTTTTGGCAAAATTTACGGGGTTCTTTTTCGCGATGTTTGACGAAGATAGCGATATTTTCACAAAATTTGTGCTTTTTCGTGATTTTTTTTATTATTATTTTTTTTAACAAAATTTGCTGTTTTTTCGCAATTTTTTGACAAAATTCGCGTTTTTTCGTGATACACGGACAATTTTTGCGTTTTCGCGATCTTTTGACGAATTTTGCTGGTTTTTCGCGATTTTTTGGCGAAATTTGTCGTTTTTTCGCGATTTTTTGGCGAAATTTGTCGTTTTTTCGCAATTTGCCGTTTTTTATGATCTGTTTACAAAATTTGCAGTTTTTTCAGGATCTGCCGAAATTTGCCGTTCTTCGGGATTGACAAAATTTGTTGTTTTTCGCGATCTTTCGACGAAATTCGCCGTTTTTTTTAGATCTTTTCACAAAATTTGCTGAATTTTCATGATCTACGAAATTCGCGTATTTTTTTCGCGATACCTGGACAAAATTGTGTTTTTATGCGATCTTTTGACAAATTTTGCGGGCTTTTTTTCGCGATCTTTTGACGAAATATGTCGTTTTCTCGCAATCTTTTGACGAAATTTGCCGTTTTTTGGGATCTGACTACAAAATTTGTCTTTTTCGGGACCTTTAACTAAAATTTGCTGTTTTTTCGAGATTTTTAGACAAAATTTACCGTTTTTCCGTGATCCTTGTACAAAATTTGTGTTTTTCGCGATATTTTGATGATAATTGCGTTTTATTGTGATACCTGGACAAAATTTGTAATTTTCTCTAAATCTTTTGACAAAATTTTTAGTTTTCTTGCGAACTTTTGACAACATTTGCCGTTTTTTCGAGATTTGTTTACAAAATTTGGCGGTTTTTTTTTTTTTTTTTTTTTTTGGATATCTTGTCGAAATTTGCTGGGTTTTTTTATCAGGATTTTTTTAATGAAATTTGTTGTTTTTAGTAATTCTTTAATGAAATTTAGGGTTTTTTCGCAATTCTTTCACAAACTAAGTTTTTTTTGCGATTCTCTTTCGCGATCCATCCTTCCGCAAAATTCGAGTTTTTCCCCAAGATCTTCGGCAAAATTGGCAATTGTTCTTCGAACGAGTGACGAAATTATTAATTATTTTTCTTTTAATTTTTGGAAATGATTGCCTTAATTTTTCAGAAAATTCGGAACAGAATCGTCCCTGATTTATAGTTTAACGTGAATTGGAGGTTTGTCAATGGCATGTTGCGCTGCTCAATTACAGGGGCGCATGGGAAATAATTTCTAGTATGTTTTTCCTCTTAATTTCAACAGTTAAAAAAGTCTGCAGACATCCTCAAGAGCCTGCAACGTGCGTCAGCATTACGTCGATTCTGCGCCAGAGGTTTAACATAGTCCGAGTTATACACCATCAAACTCGGGGGGCTAATGCGAGACGATGTACGGGACTAATGTGAAACAGTATAGCAAAAACAATGTATGGAGCTAATGTGAAACTGAACGGGCTAACGTGAAATAGTGCATCGGCTAATGTGAAATAAAATACGAGAAAGTGCTAGGCTAACACCCCCTATAGTCAAGGCCTTCACACCGTTTCAAAATGGCCGATCGCGATGTCCGACTTCCCACGTCCATAATATGAATTTACACAAGCTCACACAAAGTTGCATTTCTTGTAATTTTCAAAATTTTTAGCAATAGTGTTTACTTTTTCAGTTAATTGAATGTGTAATCAAGTAAATAATTGTCATTTCCTATAAATATAAGTTGTAATTTAAGAGGGTTACTTATTGTTTAAAAAATATACTAAAAAGGACTTAAAATACAAATTTTTATAAGAGGCAAAACTGCATTAGATTTGAGCTTTGGATTTTTAAATAGATGTGATTTAATTTAGAAATAGAATATTTCTTTTACATTATCAATATCACACTATTTTAAATAAATAGGATAAAAAAAAAAAAAAAAAAAAAAAAAAAAAAATCTATATTAAAACATCAAATGAACTTATACATTGAAGAAAAGAAAGAATGAAAATAATAGAAAGAAAAGAGAAAAAAAAAAAAAACTCAGCAAAAAAACTTAAGGTTAAAATTATAACAGTACATCATTTTTTCTAAAAAATATATTAAAATTTATATTTTAAATTAGCTTCATAATCCTGAAGCTAAATTCGTTTACATGACTGTAATTTAATGACTTGATTTAAAAAAGATTTGGGGAAAAAAATGTACTAAATAATATGTTGTGTGAGAAGAGTTTTTTCATTTCAAATACACCCCCCCCCCCCCCCACACACACACACTTTTCACACTCACTCCCATGTGTCTTATTTGTTTACTTTTTTCTTATTTGATGAGAATTATTTAAAGACAGAATGCTAAGTGTTATCTCATTTACTTATGTCATTGTCTTAATATCATTATTATGTAATAATTTCTGTTATACATATGTAAGATATAAAATGTTTTTTATTAAATCAAAGCAAATAATAATAAATAAATAAGGTATATTTTATTTGCTTTCTAGCTTTAACTTTTTTATTATTCAGTATTTCCTTATAAGATTGTTTAATCTTATAAATTAATATTAAATATAATATCAAGTGGCATTGGAACAAAGAAAAAAAAAGATGCAACAACTTATCAATTTATAAATTATTTTTAAATTAATATTACTATTCTAAATTATTATTATTATTAAAGAAAGCATCTGTTCCTTATTAATTTATAAATTATTTTTAAATTACAATTATTATTATAAATTATTATTATTAATATTATTGAAAAAAATTTGTCAATTGCCAATCTATAAATTATTAAAGTATAAATTTTAAAGTATTATTATTATTAAGGGAAAAAATGTGTTCAGTATCAATCTATAAATTATTTTAAAATTATAATTATTATAAATTACTGTTAAAGAAAAAAAATCTATTCCTTATCAATCTATAAATTATCTTTAAATTACTATTATCATTATACATTATTATTATTATTATTATTAAAGAAAGCATCTGTTCCTTATTAATTTATAATTTATTTTTAAATTACAATTATAAATTATTATTGAAAAAATCTGTCAATCGCCAATCTATAAGTTATTAAAGTATACATTTTAAAGTATTATTATTATCAAGGAAAAAATGTGTTCAGTATAAATCTATAAATTATTTTAAGATTATTATTATAAATTATTATTAAAGAAAAAAATCTATTCCTTATCAATTTATAAATTATCTTTAAATTGCTATTGTTATTATACATTACTATTATTATTATTAAAGAAAGCATCTGTTCCTTATTAATTTATAAATTATTTTTAAATTACAATTATTATTATAAATTATTATTGAAAAAAATCTGTCAATTGCCAATCTATAAATTATTAAAGTATACATTTTAAAGAATTATTATTATTAAGGAAAAAAATGTGTTCAGTATCAATCTATAAATTATTTTAAAATTATTATTATTATAAATTATTATTAAAGAACAAAAATCTATTCCTTATCAATCTATTCCTTATCAATCTATAAATTATCTTTGAATTGCTATTATTATTATACTTTACTATTCTTATTATTATTAAAGAAAGTGTCTGTTCTTTATCAATTTATAAATTAGTTTTAAATTACTATTATTATTATTACTAAAAAATATCTACTAATATTAAAAAAAAAAAAACTCTGTTTCCATAAAAATAACTTTCAAATTAAGAGTATAGAAAAGTATAGTAGAAAGAAGGAAAAGATAATTGTCAAAATATCAAAAGCAATTTAACAGCTGAAGCTTATTAATATGCTAATGAAAGCCGTAATAGCAATAAACAAACTCTTTGAATATTTTATGAATTAATTTAAACAGCGCACCCAGATTACTTATAGTAAACTATTTTTAAACTGATAGCGAGAAAAATTATATAATTTAATAAGTAAATTCGGATTCAAACTAATAAACTGGAATTTAGAAAAATACTTAATAAACAAAAAAATAAACAATTGCTAAAGGGCAGTAATTTTCTGATAAAGATATATTACATATAAATAATAACAAAATCCCGTGAGGAAATACTGAAAGTTAAAATCAACAGGATAAAAATTCAGATAAGAAGCAAAATTATATTTTTTTTATAATTATTTTAAACAAAATACTAATTCACCATAGATGTAAATGATTTGAAAACCACTGTTGCAATACATATAGCTTGAAAACTAAATCGGTAATCACTAATCTTACAAGTGTGTTTAACAGAAATTATCTTTAAAGCTTTGTTAAAACAATGATATAAGGAAAAAGAGATAACACTTACTTTTAGTCTTTATAATATCCAAATTTTGTACAACGCAAAACAAAATAGAAAATGGCGAAACGTCAGATTGAAACATGCCGTACTAGGCACTGGACTGACGCACACTGACTAAGGTCACCGGTAAAAAAGGAGTCGGACCTTCGGACTGTAGGGGCAGCCATATTGAAACTTCTGGAATTCGCTGCGGAGGCCTTGACTATAGGGGGTGTTGGCTAGGCGCCGTAACAACGCTATTCTATTATATAGTTTGAAACATCTACCAAGAATAAAAACCGAATTCGTTAATCTTTAATGGTCTTTATGTTCTCTTTTTTTCCAAGCCTAATAATGTATTCTTCAATGGTTCTAACATATTTTTAATAGAATGATATCGAGTGTACGGTCTAATTGCAATATTTACAAGGAAGGTCTCCATTGAGGGCATACTCAGAATTTTTTGAAAAAAATACGAATTAAACTACTCATGTAGGTAATAAAGTATCAGTGAAAATTAGCGGCGGAATTACATTATTAGATATGTAAAAAAATAAAATAGTTTGGAATAATTGGCGTGAAAAGCTGAAAGCGACGCGGGATTTGGCGAGCAGTGCATTTCCTCGCCAAAAGCAGACGATTTTAACGAATCTGAAAATTGATTTTAATTGACTTTACTGTTAAAAACTTGCAGCATTTACTGCAACGTCACTCCACTACTTTTATAGAATATCTCTCTTCTGACCAATGAGAATGCTCCATAGCACGGTGAATTGATCGTGTCATACACTGTAAAAAATCTGCTGCATTTTGTTGCAACGCACTCCACCGCTTGTATATAATGTCTGTATTCCAACCAATGAGAAAGCTCCATTTCACGGCCAAGTAACCGTTTTCTATACAAGCAAGGGAGTGCGTTGCAACAAAATGCAGCAGATTTTTAACAGTGTATTTTTCAATTTGGAACAATTTTAATCAATTTAAATTGTGTTTTAAATGATAAAATATATTAATTTCATTTTGTTATAAGTACATGTAAACGTATATGACAAAATTACACTTAAAGTAAAGTAAAAATGCAAAACTAAAATTACTTAAACTAAACTTATTTAAATAAATTGAACATAGAAAGTTTTTTCTTTAAAAAGTATTCGAAGCGTAAAAGCGTATTTTTCAAAATTTCGTTTTTTCACCAACCGGAGATAAATCGCCAAATAAACGAATTTTTTATTATTTTTTTACGAACGTTATAAGGAGGTTCCGCCGAAATTTTTTTTATAAACATACATGACTATATGAGAAGAACATTCTGTAATTTTTTCAGATTTTTCTGAGTATGCCCGTATGGAGACCTTCCTTGTTAGTTTCAGAACCCTAAACCAAACATGACATTGAAGGTTGAAACTTGTGTATTTTTGAGAAATGAAAATGATGCGTAATTGCAAGCCGAAGGGACGTAAGAGGGTTTATCCCCTAAGTATTTTTAGATAAAGCCAAAATAAAAATAATGAATGGTGATGGTGAATCATTACGTATCATAGCAATTGGTGGTGATGGTATATTGGTGAATCATAGCAAGATTGACATAGATGACTTATTGTGTCATGAAATTATGCCCATGCAAACCAGTTCACATTCTGAATGTTCTTTCGCCATCTCTGCAACCGAAGATTTATCAATTTCTCCAATTTTTTTCTAGATGTATACAGCAATTTGAAAAATGCTGTAGCGAAAAAAGAACAGAAGCTAGTTCAGAAGTGATTATAAGCCAACAGTGGATAGCCACAGAAGAATTAGAAAATGAGAACCCCCCTCCCCCCCCAAAAAAAAATCATAAGAACTTAACTCTTTTGTTCCTGACGTCCTATTGATAGACATTTTTCAAACGACTTAAAAAATTCTCCCTTAGATTATTATCTATAACGCTAACGTATGTGGCAGGGTTGGGTTTTTGACATCAGAAACTGGTTTTTGACATGACAAGTGTCAAAAACTGGTTTAAACCGTCAAAAACGTGTAATGCGCTTTAAACATTTTAAGAACAAGAGTGAAACATTGAGTAATTTTTAATTTAAAATTAATTATACTGTAATTTAATAATTATACAAAAATTAAATTACTTTAATTGCAATAAAACATTGTTTTTTAGAATGTTCAAACAGAAAAAAAATGATTTTGTACAGTTAATAATCTGGATCAATTTTACCCCACAGCATCCTATAGCACTTATCCAATTTAGCACATTTATTTACACCCAAATAGTTTATGAGTTTAGAGTGTATGAAGCCAAAGTTACAAAATACTCTCTCAGTTGGTGCGGAGCTAGCAGGGCTTGATAGCAGAAGCATTGCTAGTTGAGCGAGTTTGGAAGCAGGCCAAATTTTCAGATTTGTGACAATTTTTTTTTTCTTTTTTTTTTCTTCTGGAAATGATAATATACAATACAGTAAAAGTGAATTTTTAATATTACATCTAATATTGTATATTTGTGACAGATGTTTAATGTGAAATTTTACAGATCAGTGTAGTATTTGAGGTTTCTGAGGAGGTTTTTGACAAGAGGTTTTTAGCCATGACGGTTTAAACCACGGTTTAAACCGGATAAAACCGCACACTGTCAAAAACTTGCCAACCCTGGTATGTGGCACAAAAATCACGATTATTTGTTAATTGTTTAATAACAACCTCCAAATAATAAAACACATCTTAAGGGTTACTTTGCAAAAGTCCTTTGGTAAGATTTAGGCTGTGGTAAAACTATGAGTTTCCCGATCCAGAACCGAGTGGCTCCATGCGGTCCACGCAGGGAGGTCACGAGACCTCCCATGAGGAGGAACCAAGTGACGCCCGGCCTCACGACAGCGCCTGCTGCCGGCCAGGAAGACAGGCAGAGACACCAGGCCCACGACCACAGCGTCGCGGTCCGGTCGCTCACCATCCGCAGCCACCAAAACGGCACCGCCCGCGCCCAACACACCGATTGGAGCACCCATGCAGGTACCGTAGCAAAAGCTGCCTGAACAACCGCTGATCCGCGGACTCAGCCTTCCGGAAGGACTTTTAGGAAAGCGACTCGAATTCTCGTTACGTACAAGGGAAACCCGGAAAACCTTGTATAGTCGCTTCGTCCGAATCGCGCCTACAAGAAGCCGCGGACTCCTCTAAGCGAGTGTTGCGTTCGAGTGATCTGAGAAATCATCATGCGTTCGAAGACTTCGGTCGAGACAGCCGAGAGCTCAATTGGCCCGGCGACCAGCCTGATCCAGAGTCTTCGTCAAAAGTTCGCCAACGATGTCGACGATACCTTTCCTGCTATAATGATCAAAGACAAGATCGGATAGCGTTCGTGTGCGGAAGTTAGGTTCCCTAATGGACTTCCACAGGGGGCACTCATAGACGCAATGTCTAATCGTACTAACTCCATTCCCGCAAAAGCACGCAGGGCTGCCTTTGAAAAAGCGGGCCTGATGGTCGCCAAAGGCACCATGTCCCGTTAGAACCTGGTTGAGGAAGAAATCGCCCCGAATTCTCCGAGTGAAGACTTTCGGGAAGATTTCATACATCGACCGGCCGTCCTCAGATCGGTCCCACCATTGCTGCCAATCCGAAAGCACCCTGCCAAGGAGCTTCCTCTTGACCTGACGTCCTGAGAGAGGAACCAGTATGTCGACACGCAGCCTCCTTCGCAAGGGAATCGGCAAGCTCGTTAAAGGCGTATCCGACATGAGCCTTAATCCAGTGCATATGGACCCTGATTCCTGTATTTGCAACCAAGTTTCTAATCTCAGCTACTGCTTTGTGCCGAGGCACCAAAGAGTAAAGCGCTTGAAGCGCCGATCTCGAATCAGAGTAGATATCGAGCTCACTGAGACCCCTCCAAAGGGCGTCCGCAATCGCTTCCTTGATCGCATGGACCTCGGCCGCGAAGACAGTCGACCCATCAGAGAGGCGGAACCTTCCCTCCGCAACAACACCATCCCTAGTAGCGAGGTGATAGGCACAGCCAACCCTCTCGTCCACCAGCTTGGAACCGTCCGTATAGTATGTATACGGAGACTTCCGGCTGAGTTCCGGCGTCCAAGGTATTCGAGCCGGACAGTGTCGTTGGAGTCGGTACTTCCCAACTTCCACCATTTCCGGCGAAAGATTTGGTCTATCAACGCTTTCGCCCCATCTCGTGAGGGCCTCGAAGTCGCGTTCGATATGAGCACGGAGGTCCAGGGGAATCACCCCAGACAAGACGTTCAACACAGCGGTTGACATCGTACTGTAACACTTGGTGACGCACAGCAAGAGACCTCGCTGAATACTCAGCAGTCTCTGACGAAGAGCCACTTTGCTGGAGTACCAAATAGGGGTCGCATACAAGACTATGCGCTCGGCCACCAACGAGTACACCGCCTTTCGAACATCAGGCTTAAGTTCCCACGTAGCAGTTGCCAATCTGGTGAGCTTGTACTGGACTCAGGTCGCCTTCTCTCGGACGAGGTCCAAGTGAGGCATCCAGCTGTAGTCCCTATCTATGACCACGCCTAGGTACTTGATTTGTTTGAAGAACTTAACCCTGTGTCCACCCATCCGGATGCGTAATGAGGGTTCGTAATCCATCTTTCCCTTAGGTGGTATGATAGTGTACAGGCACTTGTCGTAGCTGAACTCCAGGCTGTATCCTATCGCCCACGACAGAATCTCAGCGAGAATCCTCTGGACGATGTCAGCGAACCTGGAGACAGCCGTAGAACGTGCAAGGATGAGTATATCGTCGGCAAAGACAAGTACGGTCCAAGCCTCCTCAATCACAAGCCGTCTCAACAAGCTGTTGATTAGCACCAGCAACAGGACAGGCCCGAGACACGAACCCTGCGGCACCCCAACATTAAAGTAATGCTCTTCTGCGTTCGAAATGACCGATCTATTCCACAGAAAAGAATCGATCAAGCCCAGGAGCTCTGAAGCGACTCCGTACTCCGCCAGGAGGCGTAGCAAGTCGTCCCGTCGAGCGCTGTTGAAGGCATTCTTGATGTCCAGGCTCACGAGACAGGTGAAATGGCCTGTTCTCTTACTCTGCGAAACGTACTTGACCACCTCATGGAGCGCATCAATGGTCGACCGGTTTCGTCTGAAACCATATTGTCTACCGTCGAGTACGCCATTGGACTCAAGGAAGCCCATTAGTCGAGTTGCGCACATTTAGGCTGTTGCAAATTGAATTTATTTATGTTTTGTTCCTTCGCTGCAATTATGGAGCTTAAAAATATAATTATTTTTAATTTTCTGTTCTTTTTATTAAAAATAAATAAATAAATAAAAGTCATGAATTTTAAACTTTTCAGTTGCAAATTAAACTTATGTATTATACATAAAATGAGTGAAATGATATCATTATTATATTTTAAATAATTAATGAAATACGAAAAGATACCACGATTACAATACTTAGCAATTTATTATCTGCGCCAGGCTAGAATAAAAATACTGAGTTCTTGATTTATCAGCACAGATGTCATACATGCACCACATTGGTGCGTTATTTTTCTGACGCCAATTTGGCGAAAACTTCATTGTCAAATACCAGTTACATACACATTTTTAAACTAATTTCTATTATTTTATAAATAAAATAATAAATAAAAGAAAGTTTAGTTAATAATTATAGAATAAAACAATTTATATCCTTTGGGCTACCATATGAGGCACATATAATTGCCAATTTGTTGCAATCGCACCAATGTGGTGCATATATGATTATGTATCTATTTCTCTAGCAGAATCTTCTAATTTGGCAAAAAATTGAGCAATTAAAATAAATTATGAATAAAAGCAATATGATTTAATGTTTAGTATACATTCAAGGGAGACCAAACTGGTCGCCAAGGGCAAGTAGTAAATATGAAAAACGCCCAAAATAACTACACTCGTTAGATTTCTGTAACGAACACATTCGTTAAATTTCAGTAAACCATAACTTCTGTGATTTCGATAGCTACTTTTAATTTGTTAACGTAATTTTTTCTCAAAATTGAAAAAAGTTCAGGATTGAAATTGTTAAATTTCGTAACAAGCGCAGTACCAAAGAAAGGAAGTAAAATAGGAAAGAAGTTAAATATGCAGAGCATTGCAGAAGCACATAATTTATCATCCAAATATCGGATGAGATACCGGTACACTAAACAGAAAATTAAGGAGTTGTGTAAATACAAAAGTTTAATAATAAACGGGCAAGCGCGAGTGTTACTTGCGCTCAGAGTTTCGTAACAATATATAGATAAATTATCAATTGTAATTTTTGAAAAAAAAAATGTTGCAAAATAAATAAATAAATAAATAATAGTAGTAATAATGAGGGTAAAAAAAACTATACCACGTAGAACTGGTATAGCTGTATATACAGGGTGATTATAATTAAAGTCCGAGTTTCAAAACGCTCTAAAAAGCGAACCACTCGTTAGAATGGCGTTAAAATTTAACAGCGTATTATTGAAGAAGGGGGAAAGAACATGAACCAAAAAAAAGTTCCAAATTTGAGTGACAGATGGGGCTGTAAGCGTCAGTATATGTAAATTAAAATACCTGGCAAGCGCACGACAATTTCAGGTGTTATAAAAGCGTTGGGTAAACGGCGTTTCCTCATTTCGCTTCTCAGACGTTGGCCATGAGTGTCTCAATGAAGGATCGTGCTCTGCTTGTAAAGCTTTATTACAAGAACGGTGATTCTGCACCAGTGGCTCTGCAGAAGTTCAGGACTCTCAAGGGTATGAAAAAAGGCGCTGACCGATGACTGTCAGAGGTCTGGTGAAAATGATGCAAAAATTCGACAGGTTCGTTTGATGTGCAGTCTGGTAGAGGAAGGAAAAGATGTGATTCGGCGGTAGTTGAAGAAGTGGCCACAGCAGTTCAGGTAGAGTCTAGCGGTGGTGAGCAACCCGGTGAGCAGTGCACGGAGAATTGCCCGAACATTGAACAGGCCTGTGAGCACGGTGCATAACATTTTACGAAACATCCTGCAATGCTATCCGTATAAAATTTGCCATGTGCAGGAGTTGTTCCCTTCTGACCTGCCAGCAAGAGAGCGTTTTGCTTTGGAATTTCTCGCTCGCATGGAAGTGGACAATGATTGGCCGTGGAAAATTCTGTGGACAGACGAAGCCCATTTCCACCTGACGGGATATGTCAACACACAGAATTGCCGAATATGGGCAACAGAAAATCCACTCGCAACGAACCCAGTACCACTTCATCCTGCAAAGGTCACTGTGTGGTGCGGATTTACGGCATCATTTATCATAGGGCCGTATTTTTTCGAGGAGACGGTTGCTTTAGGTCCTGTTACCATTACCGTCAATGGTCAGCGCTATGAGTCTCTTTTGCGTAATGACGTCATTCCAGCTCTGCAACAGCGTGAATGTCTGGATAGTATCATTTTTATGCAAGATGGCGCTCCTCCGCACATTGCAAATCGAGTGAAACAGTTGTTGAGGCGGCATTTCGGAAATGCTAGAATTATCAGTCGTCATTTCCCTACAGCCTGGTCGGCCCGATCACCTGATCTTAATCCGTGTGATTTCTGGCTGTGGGGTTATCTGAAAGATATTGTGTTCAGTACTCCGATTGCCAACGTAGCTGAATTAAAGACACGCATTGCGTAACACATTCTGAACTTGACCCCGGATACACTTCGATCGGTTGTGGAACATGCTGTTTCCCGATTTATCTTGTTGCACACAACAGTGGACAGCATATTGAACATGTTTTGCGCCCGTCTCGCCAAACTTAAAAACCGATTGGATGGATGCTTTTTATGCGGTTTTTGGCCTCAGGACAATTAAAAACTGGTTAGATGGATGCTTTTTATGCGGTTTTTGGCCTCAGGACAATTAAAAACCGGTTAGATGGATGCTTTTTATGCGGTTTTTGGCCTCAGGACAATTAAAAACCGATTTTTCCCATCCGATGTGGTACGACCTTGCCGTGGTGGACGGGCTTACGTAACTAACAGTATCACACGCGTACAGTCATGCACACTGAACAATACAGTTGGTTTATATCGTGTAACTTACGCCTTAGCCGTTGTTTTACGATTTGTCCTTTGTAGTCGAAATTCTGACGCTTACAGCGCCATCTGTCGCTAAAATTTGGAACTTTTTTGGTTCATGTTCTTTCCCCTTCTTCAATAATACGCTGTTAAATTTTGACGCCATTCTAACGAGTGGTTCGCTTTTTAGAGCGTTTTGAAACTCGGACTTTAATTATAATCACCCTGTATATACTAGAAAAGTATAAATGGGTGTACCATATGAGTTCAAAGAGATATGAAGTCTAAATAATATCAAATTTTGCTACTCTGTATAGCTCTTTTCAACACTTTCTAACAAAGTTAAAAAGTGTTTATGATTTACTTCGGTTTGACCGGCTGCCTTTCCGCAATCTAACTCTCGTAAATATACTCGGATTGCCCTGAAATTTTTGGATGTTAGTGACGCTTACCCTAGCACGATCCCTATTTCAAATGAAGCTAGAAGCATGTTTAGTTTATTTAGAATGCAGTCAAAAGTATTCCGTAATATTACGGCTAATGGAAAAAAAAAGTTTTAAATGAATTTTAAAGACGTTATACCCTTTCAAACATAATAAAATTGATATGCATTTACGAAATGTACTAAAATAGGCTTCCTGCAAAGTATGCGGTGCAAAAAGTAGTTATTCACTTACAGGGCTACACAAAAGAATTCCGTTGCACAATAGAGTAGGGGAAGGGGAAATTATTTGCGGCGTGCTTTAATTTTGTTAAATTATTTCATACATAATGGAATTGATATACGTCGCTGAGATGTACTGTAGGTTATTTCATGTATAATATGAAGTGCCTAGTTTTTACAGGGACACAAAAAAGATTTCCGATAGAATATTCTATCCGAAGTACTGTATATTAGCCATGACGATAAGAAATGTATTTTTAATTATAATATGCATTTTTAAGTTTGACTATATTTATGCATACTATTTTGCTTGTATAATTGTTACAGTTACTATAGGACTACACAAAAGAATTCGTAAAGGTTTTCGAGTATGAGCGTGAATTGCTCAAAGAAGGTTTTTAAATGAGTTTTGCATTTTTACGCAGAACTGCATTTAGTTTACTAAGAAATTTTTATACAATATAAATAAAACTGTACACAGGGCCACACAAAGGATGATACATGGCCGTCTGTGGATGATAATTTATAAAAATGTGATTTTAGTAGTTTAAGAGTGTTTTAGTTTGAATTAAATTTTAGCTAAATAGTGGCGTGTATAATAAAGGTAAAAGATAAATTACAGAGCTGAATAAAAGTATTCAAGTATGTTTTCATCTATTACTATAAATTTCTGAAAAAGAAATTTCAACCTGTTATGCGTTATTAACAATGGGTTAACTAAAAAGATCGTAATGAGTGAAGTCGTAGTCGCCATCTTCAAAAATAATCTCCTATAAATAAATAAGTAAAAATAATATTGACTGAAGTGTATTAAAAAAATTAACTGGGAAAAAGGAAAATGGTGCGTTTTAAGTTGTCGAACGCTTGAAAAAAAAAAAAATTGCATAAATTTTCTAAATCAAATACAGGGTTGCACTAAACATCCGAGGTACATGCCCGTTTATTGACGGAAATTGCTGAAGGGGAATTTTCAACTATGCTACGCGTTCCCTAACAGTTAAAATTTTAGCATATCATGCATTATATGATAAATCTATAATTCATATACATGGATGTACAAAATTTTCATTTCTTTTTTATACTTTGGTTAAAATTAAGTTTTCAAACGTGTTATGCTTTTTACTAATTATATGGACATCGTTTTTCACGCTATTAAACAATGAAGTTTTATCATAGTAGTCTGAATACGTTGCAGAAATTTTTTATAATCTAATTAACGCATAATTTTACGTTTTTGCTGACAATTTTAGCTATAATTTTTTAAGGCTATGGAAGCTAAATGATAAAATTATTTTTGAATTATTATAGTAACAAATCATAAAAGGATATTTCTTTTTTCTAAAATTTTATTAGAATTTAAAATACCAGACAGATATTAGACAGATTTATCGGAAATTGCTGTGTTGTATATGCTATTGTATATTTCTCGCAACAAGGCGGGACAATTTTCTAACCAATAGAAATTTGCAGTCAAATAACATATTTTACATCAATTTGTTCCGAGATACTTGCATATAACTGGCAACTGTTAAAATTTGGTCATAAATTTAAATATTTCGCGATTGCCAAACTTGACGTGCCCTTCATTTGAATTTTCCTCTATAAACAAAATATTTTCAATAACATTCGCATTTTCGTTAAATTTTAAATCTTGTTGCCGTTGCACAATGGTGCAAAAGTTTAATTACATGACTAAATTAAATTCTGCTGACTTTGATAAAATAAAAAATAGTGCTTGAACTAATATATTTAAACTTAATATTCTATAAACAATTCAAAAAATTGGGAGAACACTAAGGCCCCGTGCACACGTACGGTTTTTTAAGCTCCGGCGCCGTTTTACCAAGCTTTTCCCCTCCACACCGCAGCGGCGCCGCACACGCAATTCCGGTTCATAGTACCTTGTTTCCTACTGAGAACTGCACACGTCCGGTAAAATACTTAAATACGGCAAGGATGGCAGACGTTGATATTGAACTATTGATTGGATAACGCAAAAATAATCCGCTTTCTAGAATACACGTCCATCGTTGTCTACGGTCTGATTCTTACTGCCGCAGCTGGAAAAATCGGACATGTGCACCACATGTTGCGGGCACGCAGCGGCACCGGAACTTGAAAAAACCATACGTGTGCACCGGGCCTTAAAAGCAGACAAATTAAATAGGAACGAAAAGGTAATAATCCAAACTGTTTAATGGTATCAAAAATTGAGGTTAATCGTGCTTTATCATATAACCTTTAGTACATCAAAAATGAAAAATTGCAAAAGTTTTTTACGACATTAAATATGAAGTAAAAACTGATACATGCAAAATTTATGCACATAAATCTGATAAAATAAAGTCCAGATTTTGTACGGAAGTGTTCATAGTCGATCTGTATATTTTAAGTAACAGATTAAAAAACTATGCTCAAATTTATTGATTCATTCATTCCCAACTAACAAGGAAGGTCTCCATACGGGCATACCCCGAAAAATCTGAAAAAATAACAGAATGATGTTCTTGTGTGGATATATACGTTTATAAAAAAAAAAAAAAAAAAAAAAAAAAAAAAAAAAAAAAAAAATTCGGCGGAACCTCCATTCAGTAATCGTAAAAAAATAAAGAGAATTTCGTTATTTGGCGATTTATCGCCGTTTGGCAATGGAATGTAATTTAAAAAAAATAGTTTATGTCAAATACACTTCAAGAAAAAAAGTTTCATGTTGAACTTGTTTTGATAAGTTTAATTTAAATAACTTTAGTTTTGTAAGTTTTAGTTTGTTTTAAGTATAATTTTGTTATATCGAAATTTATATGTATTTATATTCAGATTTAATCATCAAAATTTGAGATTTAAAACGAAATTCATCATTTAATTTGTTAATTAAATTTAATTAAATTTGTTTCAAGCTCAAAGTCCAATTGAGAATTGTTGATTAGGTTTTGTTGCTATGGAAACATATGACGTTTATTTTTGAATTCACTTAAATGTATGAAGATAATTTTTCTCAATATGATTTTTTTTAGCTATGAAAACATTTTTTCCAGCTATTAATTGAATAACTACTTCAACAACTAATATATATATATATATATATATATATATAGTACAATATGTATATAGATGTATATAATAAATTAAAGTCTCTCATTGTTTATGTTTAAATTCATTAAATACTATTTACACGCAAACTAAATAACCAACAGTTTTGAGTTTCATTATAATTGTTTGCTTTTGGCGAGGAAAAGGGCTGCTCGCCAAATCGAGTGACTCTTTAGTCTTTTCACGCCAAATATTCGAAAACATTTTATTTTTTTACACAATATCTAATGCGATTCCGCCGCTAATTTTGACTGATCCTGTATTACATACATAAGTACTTTAATTAGTTTTTTTTTTTTTTTTTTTTTTTTTTCATAAAATTCTGGGTATGCTCAGTATGGAGACCTTCCTTGTAAGAAGCACCAACTTTGCACTAGTCTATGGCTCATACAGATATATTTAAATCAAAACTAATAATAGGGTACAATGCCGTAACTATTAAGTTATAATAGGCAAAATACAAATTACGCTAGGATAAACTTTTAAAAATCGACTTTTGGCCAGCCAGAATCGGTAAATCACCCATCGTAGACATCAATCATTAGTAATGCAAAATGATCTTCCGCCGTGATCTAGTCTTTGATTAAGTGCACTTATTTTGCTCAATGATTGCATTGTTGGGATGTTTGATTTGTTTATTTCAATTTCAGTCTTCGTACGTGAAGGTGATATTGCATGCTTATGAACTAGTTTTAACCCCCACTGCGCATGTCGTTAGCCATGCCATCTGTATACTCTCTCTCTCTCTCTCCCCCCCCCCCTTCCCTGTTTGATTAGTTTAAAGTTACTGTTTAAGTTGGTTTATTTTAAAGTTTAATTGAATTGTTATCCAATTCAAAATTATATATGATGTGTGGTTAATATTAATTTTTATAACTGGAGTTTAGATTATATATGTAATTAAAACGAAATCACATGTGTAAACACCAAATAAAAAGACAATACAAAAATTAAACCAAAAGATTAAAAATGGAAATTTGAGGAAGTATGAATATCTTAGGGATTCATAAAAATAACTTCATAAGTATAAATCATAGTAAAGCTATGGTACTTCGTCAATTAATATCAGCATTAATTCTAAAAATGACACTATTAAGCTACTTGTAAAAAATCGTGAAACTAAACGAAAGAAATTAAGATAACAAAGAAATAAATAAAAATTTAGATAGCGCAAGTTTTTTTTTTTTTTATCATGATAGAAATGTGATCAAAATTAGTAAAAAGTAAAGTAGCATATTCGCATTTATTCTTTAATCGAAAATCTTCCAGCAAAATAAGAAAAAGCGGGATTAGGAAAGATAAAGTGTTTGTTAACCATCAGCAATACATTATTGCGAAATTCACTGGAATTGCGAACTGTATTAATGCATTCGCCACTACCCGACTGAGTAGTAGCTCGGCAAGAGTAAAACAAAAATATTATTACAATTAAACTCATGTTTTTAAAAAGAATTATGTGATCGAATCTGTGTCCAGATCAAACTGCTGCAGAGTTTAGTCTCTTTCATTTAGTGACTAACTTGCAGCAAAGTTTGTCAATTTTAAACACATACCTTTGAAAATACATAACGAAATGATTAGATAAAGAGAATTATTTATCAAAAGAGGAAGCGACTTTCCGGTTAAATTTAAAGCTAAATTACTTTGACAGACAAAGACATAACTATGCATTTTATAATATAATAATTTAACTATAATAAAATATAATTGAGAATATTTCGAAACTCGCCTTATCGATTTTTTTTTTAATCGTACTTTCTCTATTAACTATCTGTATTAATAAAATTGTAACAAAAACAGCAACGACAAAAATCTGAAAAGATTTATCCTGTATGTTTGCTATTGTAAAATCTTAGTTTACAAAGAAAATCAATGGACGCAGCTGGATGTTCTTCCCGATTTCTCAAAATTTGATTTTCTGGATAAGACGAATTTGAAACTCACGTCCTCAATTTTCTTTATATGTGTGCTTCAAATAAAAATTTCAGCACTAAAAATTTTGTTTTCATTTGAGCCAAACTCTTTTTTATATCTAATAATAATTAAGGATCTGTTCAGGAAGAAACTAGGTCCTTTAAAAAGAACCAAGTATAGACCGATAGCGAATTTCGGTATTTTACTACTTTTGACTGAAAACGAAAATGTATAATTTTTTTAGTAATTAAATTGTATGTATTACAGGCATGAGATTGCAAAAAGTTAAAAAAAAAAAAGGAGGAAAAGCGCGTGAACCGGAAAATGAGAAATTATTTTTAAACAGCGCGCATTAAAGGCAATTAAGAAAGTAATTTTATTTGCAATAGTAAAATTTTTTTTTGCTTAAATCCTGTTTTACTTATTTATTTATTTTATTTGGTGAAGTGGGGTGGGTCGTGAATCAATTTATGCAAAAACAATTATAAGTAATTCTGAAATGAAAATTTCTATTTTCATTGAAAAAAAATTATTCAACAAACATGGTAAGCGAGTTACAAAGTTAAATTTGTCACTCATCTACAAAAAAAAGAAAAAAGAAAAGTTAAATACATTAAAATTACAACTAATTTTTAGCGATTCTTTGATGAAATTTGCATTTTTCTGCAGTCCTTTGACACAATTGGTGCTTTTCTTGCGATCTTTGGTGAAAAACGCGTTCTTTTCTCGATCTTTGGACGAAAAATGCGTTCTTTTTGTGATCTTTTGATGAAAAACGCGTTTTTTTCCCGATCTTTGGACGAAAAATGCGTTTGTTTTCGCGATCTTTGGACGGAAAACGCGTTCTTTTTCGAGATCTTTGGACGAAAAATGAGTTTTTTTCGCGATTTTTGGACGAAAAACGCGTTTTTCTCGCGATATTTGGACGGAAAATGCGTTCTTTTGATGAATAACGCGTTCGTTTCGCGATCTTTTGACGAAAAACGCGTTCGTTTCGCGATCATTTGACGAAAAATGCGTTCGTTTCGCGATCATTTGACGAAAAATGCGTTCGTTTCGCGATCATTTGACGAAAAACGCGTTCTTTTTCGTGATCTTTGGATGAAAATGAGTTTTTTTTTCTCAATCTTTTGACGAAAATCTTGTTTTTTCTCGCGGTATTTCAATGAAAATCCCGTTTTTCTGGGATCTTTTGACGAAAATCGCAATTTTCTTGCGATTGTTAGACGAAAATCGTATTTTTTTCCACGATCCTTTGACGAAAATAGTGTTTTTTCACGATTTTTTGATGAAAATAGTAGTTTTCGCGATTCTTTGAGACACAAATAGAATTTGTTTTCGCGATTTTTTTAAAACGAAAATCGTACTTTTTTCATGCGATCTTTTGTGGAAATTCGCATTTTTCCGCGATCCTTTGCCGATAAAAAAAAAAAAATCGAAAAAGCGGAAAATCGCGGATCCGTGGAAGAATCTCATGACTGATATTAATTAATACATACATAAATTTTCATAATTATTAATTAATTATGCGTGCGGCCCATGTCAACTCTCCACAACTTAGATTGAAAACTTTATTTTCATATAAAATAAAACGTAATTCTTCAACGACAAAGATTTTCTAATTATACGAATTTAATTAAAGAATATTTTATTAGTATGCACACCTCGATTTATCTTTTATAATGATTTTTGTTAATTATCATATGTTATACTAGAACTTTCTCAAGGAGTATCTGGAACACTTCTGCGATTTCAGATTAAATTTTTTTTGTTATTGTTATGTCTGCAGCGTTTAATGGACACATGAAAAAGTTTAGTTATATATAGCCATTCACAAATGTCTACATAAACCTCATAAAATTACAACAATCTAACACAATACGAATATTTTGGAGAATAAACTTTATTTCAGTAAACATTCCAGGCATTAACTGATGTTTATTAAAGAAAATTAAAAAACACTCATTAAAATTTAGCAAAATTGTGCAAAAATCTACATTCTATAGTCAAAAAAGCCTAAATACAAACAATGTATACAACATTTATGCATAACTAAGGGTTTAATTAGGGGTGACTGTGGTGCTATAAAATATCCAAGCAACTGTAAATTGCTTGGGTAATTTATGAAGAAGCCATTCCTGTATTTTCTTAGCTGTATGTTTCGGGTCATTATCTTGTCGGAAGTTCCAGCTATTTCTTGGTAATAAATTCTGAGCAAATGAGTGAAAATTGCTCAGCAGTGTTTTTAAAAAAATCAGAATTGATCCATTATACTGTCAATAAACACTAAATTACCTACCTCAGACGCCATCATTGAGCCCCAAACTATTACATTCCCTCCACTGTGTTTAACAGTTGGTGTCAATTTTTCTGGTTTCATTTCCGTGGGGTTTTTTTGCCGATTTTTTCCATCCTATCGCAGCCAAAAATATTGCACTTACTCTCACCAGTAAATAACACTGTTTTCCAAAAGTCAAAATTCCTTGTCAATATGTTTAGATGCAAAATCTAGCTTTTTTGTTGGTTTGCAGATGAAAAAAGAGGTTTCTTTCTGGAAACTCCACCACTGAAGCCTGCCGACTGAAGAATTCTACGAGCAGTTTCTTAGTGCACTTTCTTGCCACTTGCCATCGCACTGTGCTTTGTTAATTGTGGGGCACTACGTTTTTGTGTGGCAGCACATTTTTGGATTTTTTTTTTTTTTTTTTTTTTTTTTTTTACTTATATTACTATAATTCTTGCATTACGGTCCTTAAGTTTCCTTGGACGACCACATCATGATTTTTTGAGAACATTTCCACGTAAACTATAATTTCTAAGTATTATTTGTACGGCCTTTTTCTATAATTTCGACGATCTTGCCATAAGATTTATTTTCGTTTCTTAATTTTACGATTTGATCACGTTTTCTAAGGATGTTTCTTTTCTCGACTCATCTTTTTCACATTATGTGCAACCGTTTACATACAATTAAATACACTGACTATCTTGGATCTTGGGAGATGAAGGTCAGCTTAACTAAACTTCATATGCCTGGTAAAATTGAAAAGTGAAAAAGAGAAGTTCATATGCAAATTTTGTTAAAAGCCAAACAAGTGTACTTTTTTGACATGCTGATTGTAGTAAATATGTAAATTTTACTAAAAATTATCAGTTTTAAACTTTTACAAAGAATTCAGAAACATTTTTTCAGCTTAGAATAATAGACTAATGTGCTTGTTTATTTATAAATTCAAGTAGTTTTGATAAAAGCTCTCTATTTTGCAGGGTGTATGTAGACTTTCGTGACTGACCGTATGCATTTTTTACTGTATGCATTCTTGTTTTAGAATTTTGCATTCAAGTCTAGAGCCAGACATGACTGATAACAGTAAACAATGAAGTTCGTAGCAATAAACAGTATAATTTGAGCCAATACAGCACAAATCGTTGAGTCACGTTGAAAATTTCCAAAAGAACCGAGATTTTTGGAATACCGATAGTTTCGGTCAGGCCGAATTTTTAATCGTATTTACGTCGAAACCGGATTTCCGGCGAAACTCAGATTTTGGGCTGAAAACGAAATTGAATTTTCGGTCGATATCTAAAAAGAACCTTTCATAAAATTTTAATTTTAAAACAGGACCCTTCACCAAACTCTTTGTCATAATAATAGGCTTTTCACAAAATTTTTAGGTCTCTAAACTGAGCTTTTTGCAAATTTAATTATTTAAAAGTAACATATGACCATCCATTTTTACGTACATAATGAGAAAAAAAATATTTTACATACATATACACTATAAGACTATTAATCACGGAACACTTCAGTTTTAGAGATTCTGTCGATATTTAAAGATATATTTTTCAGATTCTTCAAAAACTTTAGGATTAAAAAGAATATGTTTTATGTCATATTCGTCAACGTCAATTTCATAAGGAGAACAATCAGGTGGCAATATATATATATTTGGAATCAACCTGTAAAATAATGATCTGCCGCTACAGCAAAGAAATATATGGATATTGTAGAATATGTTTATTCATTTGTGTAAGAAATACTCTTATATTCACGCAGATATAGCAATTTTTTAAGTTAAAAAAATCTTGCATGATTTTTATTTATGTCATGCAGTATTTTTAACCAAATTTAACATCCCTTTCAGAAACTTAGAAAATGTAGCAGAAATAATATAATGCAATTTAAATAGATATATATTAAATATTTGATGGAATGTGAGCATTTGATGAGATTTTTTATATGTGCATGCGCAAATGATAACAAAGATGTTTATTCGCGATTTAGTCAACTCTATAAAGCAACTTATATATATATATATATATATATATATTATATATATACAGCTCATATTCAAAATATTAGAATAATTGAGAAAAAGTAATAAGAAAAATTTATTTGTCATTTATTTATTTTTTATACTAAGTAAATGCGATTAAATTTCTTATAAATTAAATCTGGAATGTTTAGATAAGATTTTAATATTTATAAAATATAAAATACAGCACAATAAATTAGGTATACAGCTTCCTTAAACACACCAGAATATTAGAATAAAATTTAGATTGGTTCAAAATATTAGAATATTTTATTTTACGCAACAATATTACCTTATGAATATGAAGTGAATGGTAGTTAATATTTTGTAGCATCCCCTTTAGCTTTCATAGCAGCGTACAATCGATCTTGCATACTATATACAAGGTGTTTACAAACATTTCTATCAATATTAGCCCAAATAGACTTTATACGTGGCACTAACTCAGTTTTACTTGATGGAGGATTTTTTTTGAAGTTTTTTCTTCATTATACACCATAAGTTTTCGATGGGATTAAGATCTGGTGAATTTGGTGGCCAAGAAAGTACCTTAATGTTGCGTTGGCGGAACCAATTCTTAGTTGACACCGAGGTATGCGGGGGCGCTAAATTTCGTTGAAAGATGAAACCATCTTCAAATAAATCTTCTGATGATGGAATCATGTAATATTCTAAAATTTCTTGATATATCAGAGAGTTAACCTTTTCGTAGACGATGCACAACTTTCCAGGTCCTTCTGCACTCATACAACCCCAAACCATGACACTAGCAGCAAATTTTACGGAACGTTTAAGGCATTCTTTATCAAATGCTTCTTGCTTCATTCTCCAAACTCGAATACCTTGATTACCATATGAAACACAAAACATACTTTCATCACTAAATAATATATTTTTCCAATCTTCATTGCTCCATAAACGTCTTGATTTACACCAATTCAATCTTATACGCTTTTGTCTTGCAGTCATGAGAGGTTTTGTTTTCGGTGCACGAGATTCAAATTTAAATGTATGGAGACGTCTTAATGTTGTCGATGTAGAAACTTCAACTCTTTCTTCTTTCCATTTTCGGTGCAAGAATGGCACACTTTTAAAAAGGTTTTTCTTAATTATACGCTTCAGTGTTCTGTCATCTCTAGCAGATGTTTTTGGTTTTCGGCTACCATTTCGGCGATTATTTTGAAATTTTCCAATTTTTGAATATTGTGTTAGTATTTTACTAACGCTCGATTGCGAACAATGTAAATAATTCGCTATAAAAGATTGATTTTTACCGTGCCGATACAAATCAACCATACGAAGTTTAGTAGATTCAGGAATATCACTCACACGGCCCATTTTAAGACGGAAAAGAAACAAACTGCAAAAAAGAATACTGATTTTAAATAAAATAGTCTGAATTTAATCAATGATGCCACCAGTTAAGAATTGGTAATAATTAAAGGCGAATTAATGTGAAATATTCTAATATTTTGAACCACTTGAATAAATATTCTAACATTTTGACTTTTCAAAATAATTTTTTTTGCAATTAATCTTTTCAAAAATGATATTAAATTTAAGATAACAAGTAAGTTTAATCAACAATAAGTTCTTAGTAAAAATATCGTTTGCATATTTTCATTAAAAGACATTAAATTACCAAACGATATTTTCAATTTCTAAAAAAAAGGTAATTATTCTAATATTTTGAATATGAGCTGTATATATATATATATTATATATATATATATATATATAATAAATGATCGCAAAAATTCAGAAAGATGTCGAAGATGAGTGAGCGGATTTTTAGTAGCTCTCTAAAAGAAGTTGGCCTTTAATTTTCTACAAATTGTCATTAATAATATTTTTTTCATTTTTTATTGGTGTTTTAGTTCTTGAAAACCCAGCAGAACAAACCTATTCCAAGAAAAAAAAAAAAAAAAAAAAGAAGTAGTATCAAAACCACTTGCTTCAAAACCTACACGTTGACATTCATTAAATACTAACTCCTTTGCTGAAAGTCACCAGCTAATAAAAAAATGTAAATTTACGGAAAACCCAGTTTCATTCAGCTGTTTTTATAGAGCAACTAAAATTCAGCCGCCGATATCTTTCTGGATTTCCAGGATATTTGATTGGCTTTTTTACATAAGCTGTCCTAGAGTTGACTATAAAAATCACGAAAAAAAAAATCTTATTCGCACATGTACAGATAAAAAATATTTCATATAATCGCTTCTATTTCATCAAATAACTTAATGTTATTTATATTACAATTGCACTGCATTGTGTCTGCTAAATTTTGTCAAATTTTCTGAAACTGGAGTTAAATTTGGCTGAAAACCCTGCACGATATAAGCAAAAATCATGCAAGAATTTTTTGAACTAAAAAAAAAAAAAAAAAAGCTATATCTCCATGGATATAAGTGTATTTCCAAAATAAATGAATGCACGTATTTTACAACATCACACATTTCTTTTCTGTAGCGATAGATTTTTCGTGCATTTTATTTTACAAGGCGATTCCGAATTTTACTTTTCTTTGATTTTCTGTTGGTCTCTTAATTATCCTCTTTATCAAATCAACTTTGATAAGTATGAGGTTAAACATATTTTTTACAATTCTGAAGTTCCAGAAGAATCCGACATGTATCTTTAAATATTCGGAAAAAAAAGTCTAGTGTCCGGTGATTAATGGCTATATAGAGTATATTCTTAAAAATGCATGAACAAAAACCTGAATATAACAATCATTTCAAATTCACAAAATTATGACTAAATTTTTCACAAATGTAAAAAGCTGTTCACAATTTAACAGAAACAGGACCCTGGTGCAAAATCTGCGGTGAACCCTGATAATAAAAATTGTACTATGAGATATGTGATCACTTTCCCGTTAGAAGGAAGTGGAAATTTGACTTGGTTATGCTGTAGGAAATTAAATTAACGAATGTTACTACTCAGAGGAATTTGTGGTCAGCACGCTAATCAAAGTTCAAAGCTGCCTTACTCAACCATAATAAATAAATGTCGTTTACACCATTTTTTTTTTAAAAAAGCTACTCAGTTTAAAGAGAAATGAAAAAAAAAAGAAAAAAAAAACTAAGTTTTTAAAGTTCTTGCAGATATTTACAACAAATGGATCATTATTTAAAACTACGAAAGTTTCACGGTTTTCTTTTTGTTGAAAACGCTAATCGAAATCTATAACTTCCTTTCTCCTTGTATTGTTATTCTTTGGCATTAATATACACTGGTGTCCAAAAGTTAAGCATAATTGGTAATTAAGTAATTATTTTTAAGTAATGAAAGAAATATCAATCGGAATGTGCTGAAACTCCAGGTGTGTAAACAAAATAGTACGCGTCACATATTTTCGCGAAGAGTTTTCCCCGAAATCGAACAGGGGACCGTCAACAAATTGAAAAAGAACGAAGATCTTTTGGATAACCCTGTCAAAACTAATGTAGCAAAAGCGTTCAAACTGCACATTATGATTAATTGGCTTATTGTAATGTACTGTGTTGATTTTTACAAGGATAGCATGTATACTCGTAGAGAAATTAAGGTTTTTATAAAAACAGTCCTAAATTTTTCCAAGTTTTTTGCTTATAATTTGAAGAGTTCTTATTATAAAATAATGTTCTTTTCTGAAAATATGACAAACATCATTGTACACAATACCCTGTCATCAGAATTTAAAAATAATAAAAATTGAATGAAAAATGAGTATGTTTAGTAAATAATTTTTCATTGCGCATGCGTCAACGATATCAAAATGTCATTTGCATATTGTGTTAGCTAAATGTATAGAGCAACTTCTATAAAAGTTTCAAAAACATAGCTTGAAAATTCTGAAAATGGGAGCCTATAGAATCAACTCAAAATCCGTTATTCCTAAAGGAAGCAAAAAAATCAGGGGTTTTACCTAAATATAGTTGTACGTGCAATATTGTGTAGGCACTAAACAATGGAATATGGATACAGCCCCTCATCTTTTTGCTTCATTTAGGGAATAAAGGATTTTGAGTTGATTCTATAGGCTCCCATTTTCAGAATTTTCAAGCTATGTTTTTGAAACTTTTACAGAAGTTGCTCTATACATTTAGCTAACACAATATGCAAATGACATTTTGATATCGTTGACGCATGCGCAATGAAAAATTATTTACTAAACATACTCATTTTTCATACAATTTTTATTATTTTTAAATTCTGATGACAGGGTATTGTGTACAATGATGTTTGTCATATTTTCAGAAAAGAACATTATTTTATAATAAGAACTCTGCAAATTATAAGCAAAAAACTTGGAAAAATTTAGGACTGTTTTTATAAAAACCTTAATTTCTCTACGAGTATACATGCTATCCTTGTAAAAATCAACACAGTACATTACAATAAGCCAATTAATCATAATGTGCAGTTTGAACGCTTTTGCTACATTAGTTTTGACAGGGTTATCCAAAAGATCTTCGTTCTTTTTCAATTTGTTGACGGTCCCCTGTTCGATTTCGGGGAAAACTCTTCGCGAAAATATGTGACGCGTACTATTTTGTTTACACACCTGGAGTTTCAGCACATTCCGATTCATATTTCTTTCATTACTTAAAAATAATTACTTAATTACCAATTATGCTTAACTTTTGGACACCAGTGTAAGTGTTATTAGGATTTGTTACAATGATACACCGCTTCTATCTCAATTATACATATGTTTTAACATTTTTCAAGAATTTTGTTTGTCTACCGGTTCGTCCGTTGGTCCACATAAATATATTCATGAATTATCACTAAAGTTATATATGATATGCAATATATATTCAGTACATGAGATTCAGATCATCATTATAGTTTGTTCACTATTGGAAATTGTAAATGTAACATTTATTGTTCATGTCATGAGGCGAATGTGATCTAACTATGAAATGTGAACCATCTACAAATCTTACTGTTCACAGTGATCAATAATATCACTTAACATAGAAAATGAGTCACTGTGACGACCGTATGTCCTGTTTTGCGATGAGTTTCAATTGATGTTGTTTTGTAATAGCTTTGTAAGACATGACTCAAAAATGGTCCCTTCAAAATGGGAATCACGAAGTGACGTTCATCCGAGAGTGATAATGTCACGAACTAAATTATATGGGGTTTTCGTCGCCGTTACGATATGAAACCACGTACAGAAATCTATAACACCAGTTGGTAGTCACGTCATATCAACTGGCTATGCTAGCAGAGATGATGTGAGTATAATATAAATAAAATCATACAAAAGCAGGTGGATACACTTCCGTCTATGAATGGCAAATGACGGTAAAGCATTTTCAATTGTGTTGAAGCCTACTGAGTTCAGAGAAAGATGGAGAAGAAATGTATAGATTTGGCGTGAAGTTAAAAATGCATGTAACTGGTTAAAACAGGTCATAATTCAGCCTAACACTTGTGGCTCACTATGAAAAACTCTTCCTGTCCGATGAATTCAGCCCTTGTTTCACGTTCTTGCTTTGTTTGTTTCGGAAGATTTGAACAATAACGAGTTTCATATTGCAAGCCGTTTTAACGATATAGCAAATCTCTAGTAAACTCTGAACACTATGGTTCAAGTCATAACAGAGCCGAGAAATATAAACAACAAACTTTACAAAGATATGCAGGGTGACGTCCAGAACATTAATTTGCTAGTGCTGTGGGAGGGCTATCAACACTTTTAACTTTGTTTTTTCTGTTTACCTGTCGCACAGCTATATAACATTCAACATTTCTACCTTACACAGTCACGTGATGTTTAGAGCTCGATAAAAATTCATTCATATTCATCCGGAAACTATGGAAGGTTAAGTAAGCATATTTTTCCAAACTTCATGCCTAGTTTGGAAAAACTCAAAAATATGGAAGAACGGGTACTTCTCGGACCCGACAACAGTAAACTTATTTAAGCAATGAAGATCTCCTGGCCATAATGTTGTGCAAATGACTCTTCTGTGCTACAGCCATTATAAATTTTCCAGCTGAAATGAAGTTTGGTGCATTGTGTGACATTTACAAAAATCTATAGATCATACACAAAAAAGCATACTTTGAATACATTACCGTCAATAAGCAGCAATAATTAAAAAGGGGTTTCTAGTTGCGTCACATGTTTTCGGAATTAATTGATTAAAGATAGGTAGATAGAGTGAGAGAGATGTGTGTGATTTTATCGTGTGAAAAATTTCATAACATTCCTGTAGTGTTGGAAAGTGCTTCTGAATTCATGCGCGACGTATGATGTTTTTCTTTCTTGTTAGAGGTTCATTTTACATATTTGTTAATTACGATATATTTAGCTTCCACGTGGTTATTTCATTGCATGTACATACGGTGGAACCTGTGGAAATAAAACTCGGGTATTGCAAAATTTTGGCTTAAACGAAAGCATTCATGCCTCCAGGAAATAAAATACAACACACACATATATATGCATATATATATATATATAAAGAAACAGTGTACGTGCTGCGACTGAAAACTGTCTAAAATTGATTTTCCCCGGTTTCCTTGCGATTCACCTCAACAGTTTTACTTCTACTACACTCTCAAAAAAATTTCCGTCTTTTTACAGAAAATGTACTGGCAGCACTGCTGCCAGAAATTGTCTGTATATTGACGACTTTCCGTTTATTTTTTTCTCCGTCAAAAGAGGGAAAATATCCGTCACTTGAAAAAAGTTTGGAAAAATCAATGCGGAAGAGGTGGGGATCGAACCAAGGACCCCAGGATTACAAGGCCAACGCGCATCCACGGCGCCACGAATGCTTGTGAAGATCTTGCTTTAAATAGAAGTGTTCATTTCATATGGGTGTGGTTTGGTGTATTTCGTTAAAAAGCTTTTAATTTTGCAGTTAATCTCGGAAAGACTTCATCTTTAATGAAACTGTGGCTGGGTTTTTTTTTTACGTTTAGTATTAATATAGTATAAAAATGTGAATTTTAAATATATTACGTAGATTGTCAGAGAAAAAACATGAATGTTTTATTTTTATTCGATAAGATTTTTTTTTAATAATATCAATTTTTTTTGCATTTTATTTTTTAATTAAAATATTTTTTTAAATGTCTTCACTTAAAGTATATTTTATATGCGAATATTTATCATAGAAATAACTTAGTATATTGAACTTTATTCAACTTATCCAACTTTGAATAACAGATTGTGAGAATTTTTGAACGAATAAAGAAAGTAATTGTTATTTATTTTTAAATTCGAAAACATTTTTGTCTTTTAAAACTAAATTAGACATTTTAATCGATAGAATATTTTTGTTTTTCATTTTAAAAATAAATTCGAATTTATTACTAACAGACCCAATGCGCATGCGTGCTAGATATAAACGGAAACGTTTCCTCATTTTTCGACTTTCGGAATGAACTCACAGAACAAATACGTCTTTTGGGAAAACAGAAGTTATTTGTGAAAAAATAACGATAACTTAGTGTATATTGACGAATTTTTCTGACAGTGTATATCTGTTTTAGAAATTTTCCAACTTAACAAGTAAGTTACCTATTGTAACTATATCGTATTCTTTTCGCCGGTATCATGGAATTTTCCGTTTAAGGCAATTTTTCGTTACAGACAAAATTTTACATTATATATATATATATATATATATATATATATATATATATATATATACAGTAAACTCTGACTAAGGCTGAATAAATCGGCACAGAGAAAATTTTCCGCGGTAGACAACATTCCGCCTTAGACAAATTTCACTCCAGGTCTATGGATTCACAGGGATTTCAAAATCTTTCGGAGTTAGACTTCTGTCTTACAAAGAGTCTGCCTTATAGAATGTTTACTGTATAAATAAAATTGCGCAAAATGCACTGACTACAAATATTTACACAATACGATCTTGAAAAAAAAAATAATAAACGCAAAATGTTAGCTTAAAATGTAATTCTTAGATTTTTTTTATCTTTTATTGAGTATAAAAAAAAGCTATTATTTATCTAGAGCGAGGCATTCAACTGAAGTGTTGAAAAAAACCTTTTGTTTGGAAACAAAACTTCTTGTTTCGTCCCCCCCCCCCCCAAAAGGCTGTGAAAATCACTAACCTCATCAAGAGTCGACAGTTGCACGAGAAAATATGTTTGGCACGCCTTCAAGTAAAAAGATAAACTACCGTTGACTGCCAAAAAGACAGAGACCCAAACATCGTACGATCATTTTAACAAATAGTTAACGGTATCAAGAAGCGGGTGTAGAAACCATAAAATAAAGCTGTAGATAACACTAACTTTCCCTTAAGAGCTGTTCATCTTCCTTATACTTTGATATGAAACAAACTGTTGACAGTAGAGTAACTTAAATCACAAGTGTGAAGGGAGGTAAACAACTGAAGAGAGGATCACATAAGACATGTTACTCAGCCATAATGCAACAATGATAAGTTTACTTTTTAAAATAAAAGTATCAGTATATTGAGCATTTAAATTTTCTTTTATAAAATCAGATGTATTTTACATATAAACTAATACAATTAGAGTGAGCTGTACTATAAATTCTTTACATTTATAATGGTTAGATATGCTTTATTTAAAGAGATCTGATCCTTTTGGAAATCAAGAACGTTAAAAATACTTCTGTTGTAAATATTATTTGTCGAAAATACATTCTATTTAAATATAATGTAAAATTTGCTTACAACGAAATCTTCCCTTAAACAAAGAAAAATTAATGGTGCGAAACTCAAGACACACCTGAGCATATAAAACATCTGTAAATTAAACTCATTCTAAATGGTTTAAACGTACATTCAACATCTTTAATAATAATATAAAAAAAAAGCGTAACCCTGTAAGATATTTAATGAAAGCAGTCAAGGAAGAAAATATTTTCCAAGAAAGCCTATCAGCAAATAATACCTTTATGTAAGAGAAAAATGTTTTGTGACAAATGTGACTGTTGTAGTGATAATAGAACTACGCAATGGATGGACAAAGAAAACATTTACATAGAAAGAAATAAAACTGAAATCAAGGCGAAAATATTAAGAATAGTAAAGATTTTTATTATTTTCGGAAAGCGTTTTGTGGTTTTTCCACTTTAGTTTTATCTTAAGCTCCAACATTCCAAATTTTAAATTTCGTAATTTATTCAATAAATATCAATATATAATAAATAAGTAGAAAATTACTCAGAATTACGAGGCTAATCTCATATATCTTAGAAGAATGACATAACGTCACCTGAGAATAATAAGGTTCTATCTGTGTTTCTGAAAAAAATGACTTGTCGACATAGAAAAGTTCTATTTGTATCTATGAAAGCATTTTTGCGTCAAAATGATGTTATATATAATTTACACATGACCTTACAATTATATTATGACATTATTTTAATCCAGAAATGCCTTCATAGATATAAATAGAAAATTTCTATATCGATAAGTTATTTTTTTCAAAAACACATATAGAACCTTATTATTCTCAGGTGACGATATATTGGACCGAACCCTAGTTTCCGTCAAGTATAATGAAATGAAGAATTTTTACTTTTTTTTCGTATCCCAATTTTGTAATTATTTCGATTCCAAACAATAATGGAAGTTTACAATACTTGGATATTATCGTAAAGACAAACTTCTGTCATTCTGCAAAGAAAATCTAAAATAGGTTCCATCGGACATTTTCGATATATCCTCATCCCAAGGACGACGATTTAAATAGAAAATCTGGCTATCTTGTACTCAAGCGCGTATTCCGCATCTGGTTTGCATACTTTCCTCTAGACTGTGCCAAAAGATCGACTAGATTCCAACCAATTCTCTTTTCAGGGCGATTTTAAGATCCTCGAGTTTTAGGGAATTTGATTTATTTGATTCACAGTCCGATAAAGTAATTCCAGATATAGTGAGTGGGGTTTAAATCAAATGGAAGGCTATGATATGAAGTCAATACTCACATTTTTGATTTCCCACCACTTTTAAAAGAGGAGTATTTTTTATATTATTTTACCAAGGAATTTGTCTGGTGAAAGAGTACATTTATCTTCATATTTACTGGTGTGAAAGCCTCTTTCTTGCCATTAAATCGATTGATCTAAAAATATGCCACTGGGTGGTAATGGGTTAATCAGATAAATACTATGGGATTCAAGACTAGTTTGCATTCAGTGGATCTCTCAAAACACCTGCCGTATCTTTAAAAGTTACTTAACACTACTAAAATGGCAGTAAGCGGTCATTTTGATGATCATCACATGAACACATCATATGAACACATTTCGGTTCAAACAAGAAAATTTATTATAAATAAGTTTAAAAGACACAAAGAAGAGAAGTGTTAAATAAAAAAAAAATAAACTTTTTTAAATGAAAATCATTGTGCGAAATATTTTTATAAAGCTTGACTAAAATTTCCGGCTTTTCTAGAGTTAAAACCTACTTGGAAAAAACGTGGCTCGGACCATGACGGTGTTGCAAGTTTGCGACATACTCTTGTAGAGCTTTCAGCAAAATGCCAAGTTTAAACTTGAAATAAAAGTTTTATTTTAGCTACATACACTCTCAAAAAAACTTCCGTCTTTTTACAGAAAAAGTACTGGCAGCACTGCTGCCAGAAATTGTCTGTAGATTGACGATTATCAGTTTTTTTTTTCTCCGTCAAAAGAGGTAAAATATCCGTCATTTGAAAAAAATTCTTGAAAATATCAATCCGGGACGGCTGAGGATCGAACTAACGATCCCAGCATTGGTAGCCGAACGCGCTACCTCGACGCTACCGTAGTACGTTAATGAAGTGCTTTAAAGTAGAATGATTAATTTCATATGGGTGTGATTAGTCTATTTCGTTACAAAGCTTTTAATTTTGAAGTTAGTTTCGGAAAGATTTCATCTTTCATGAAACTGTGGCTGGGTTTTTTTTTTTTACGTTTAGTATTAATGTACTATAAAAATGTAAATTTTAAATATAATACGTAGATTGCTAAAGGAAAAGTTTGGGTATTATATTTTTATTCGATAAGATTTTTTTTGAATAATATAATTTTTTTTTCATTTTTTTTAAATTAAAATATCTTTTATCACTTAAAGTATATTTTAAATGCGAATATTTATTATATAAATAACTTAGTATATTCAACTTATCCAACTTTGGATAACAAATTGTGAGAACTTTTGAATGAATAAAGAAAGTAATTGTTATTTTTTTTTTAATTCGAAAACATTTTTGTCTTTATAAAACTAAATTAGACATTATAATTTGTTTATTTTGTTTTTCATTTTAAAAACAAATTGGAATTTATTACTAACAGACCCAATACGCATGCGTGCTAGAAAAAAACGGAATCTCTCCCTCATTTTTCGACCTTCGGAATGAATTCACAGATCAAATACGTTTTCTGGGAGTACGGAAATTATTTGTGAAAAAATGAGGATAACTTAGTGTATATTGACGAATTTTTCTGACAGTGTAGTAGAAACAACAGATTAATATTACGTTTAATTAAATGGTAAATGAAGTTTAAATATGCACTAGTTTTACTGTCAATACCGAATTAAGAACATAAAAAATTAAACGACAGAAAACAGATTAAAATAAGATTATAAAGAGTTAATAGAAAAGCAATATCTGATATTATTTAGGCTTCATATCCCTTTGAATTTTTATTATATAAACATTCATATTTTTCTAATATATACAGTTATACTCTACGCTGTATACTTTTTCACAAAGTTTTATTATTCTTTTAGCAAAGTTTTTTTTTAATACTAAAATACACATAATAATTCGTATATTGTTTATACGGAACCCTTTCAGCTCAAATAATACTCGCACTTGACCGTTTATTTCCTATTACATTAAATTTGTTTTTTGTTATAACTTTTCCAAAAAAGAATGAAATATTGAAATAAGAGAAATAGATAAATAAAATATTCATTTTTTTTATTTATCATTTTCCTTTTAAACAAAATGTTTCCAACAAATCAAGATTTTGAAAATGAGGCAAATCCTTTGGTGCATATCAAAACAATGTTTTTTCCCCCTCAGCTAACACGGATAAATATTGCATACAAAATTTACATGAAATAAAACCACACACAATACACCGTAAAATGGGGTGAATCGGAACCCTTTTCAACTTTAACGTTAAAAAAAGGCAACAACTGATTTTTTAATTTTTTTTTTATTTTTGTACTAGAAACTTCGGTCTTGTTTTGTTCTTTACTTTTTAAGCAAAAAAGAAACATTTTTACTTTTTATGTATATATTATTATTTTTTTTAATGGTGATCCGATTCACCCCGCAGACAGGTGTGAATCGGAACAAATGTTATAATCTTTATTTATTCCGATTCAAATTTTAATAGGGTTTATAAAAACTGGTAATAATGATAAGGAAGGAATAGGAATACGTAGTTATTGTGAAATCAAGCCTTTATTTTATATGCAAGTAAAGATATGCCTTTTTAAAAATTAAAAAACAACTTTGAAATCAAGAAAAATTAAAATTTATTTAAAAAATTATATTCGAATTGCAGAAGTAGAATTTAATACAAATTCGGCCCTGTTCTGTGTTATCCTTTACTGGTATTGAGTACTTTACCTTTACTGGTATTGAGTACTTTACCTTTACTGGTATCGCTGCATGTATTAATACGATCTACTAATACGCCCTCATCCCCATTCCTTAGCACTGTTTTCATCCCACTCTTTTTTAATTGGTTTTTCATTTTGAGATGTTTGTGTAATGTTGTGGATGTCAGAGAATAATTTTATGCAGTTTTTCTAACTAATTTGCTATTTTTAAATTCATTTATTGTGTGTTCCATGTCCGTTAGATTAGGCGTTGACTTTTTTCTTTAACCAAGTAGTTTCTTGGCGCCTTTAAACTCTTCAAGTAATTAGAACAAACAAAATATTGTTACAATACATATTCATACATATGTTTTCATATATTACATGAAACTATTACTGTATAGAAAAATAAACCATGAGAGAAAACGTGTTCCGATTCACCCCGTAAATCTTAAACCTCTGATGTTACAAGCTATATTTCACTTTTTCACTATATAGTTTAGAAATAAGTAAAATTTAATACAGAATATCGTTTACAGGTCTATCATTAATTAAAAATCCCCTCTCTTAGGTTTAGAATGCTAAAAATACTGTAGTTACATACAAAGTTTTGAAGACGTTGAAGAAATAAGGTTTTTGAGGATCCTCTTGAAGTTTTTTAATATACCCCTGTAGTGTGCAAACATGTCAAAACTGAATTTCCCAAACCTTAATGTTATAATCTTCTTATAAAAAAAATTGGCAACTAAAAATATCATCACATATATTTATAATGAATTTATTTGAATGACCGGGAAGTTTCGTTCCTATTCACCCCATTTTACGGTATATATATAAGTTTATCACTACTTATGAATATTTTTAAGCCCATTGAAATGTAAACCATTAAATATCTAGCAATAACAAAAAAATGGACTTGTAATCACTATAAGAAGTCATTTTCAGTATTGAAAAAACGAACTAGAATTTTCCTACACAGGCTTCCTTAAATTATGCACTTTAAGAGCAAGAACCAGGACGTGGATTGTTCAGAAGTACTAGAAGGTTGCAGTTCAGTCATTGTAATTTTAAATTAATGAACTTAATAAGTCTGGACGAAGGAAGAAAATAATTCGAGTCGACATATTTTCTGAATTAAGAATGATATTCGATGCGGGTTACCTATGCAAGCAAAAAAGTCAAAATAGATAGAAATAACACTGAAATCTTTTTTTTTCTTTTAATACGTAACCGTCATGTGAATGTTTATGCATACTTTTGCATATGTTTGAGAGTATGGGCAGATTTTTGAATACATGCCTAAAAAGTCCTTCCGGCAAGTACCGGGAAGAAGAGGTAGCTTTCATAATCCTTACTTAAAAAAAAGTTGTATTATTCAACCATTCAAGGCTCTCAAATTAGTGCAACACGATAATAGAAGACACAATTCTTCTTTTTGTCAATAATGAATATGAATGGGAATTTCGAGAATCAACTTCATATAAGCTGGATTTATTTAAAGCGATTTATATTTGATCGCCAAATTCATTCAACAATGTAATGAAGTGCCTGCCATTTTAAAACAACATGCTGGGTGAAATTAACCAATAAGCTTGATCAAGATCTTAGTAAGTATTGTGGCCATACTCACAACGAAATTGGTTAATACAGTGTCTCACAAAAGTGATGGACACTTGTGCTTTATAAAAAGAAACTGCAATAAAATAAATAAACAAACATGTGCAAAACATTTTTGGGTGTGTTTCATATTTAAAGTTAGTAACAATTCTTACATAACATACATTTTGTCAAAATATTAAAATATTAATTTAGTAAAAATACAATTGTTCAGAACGGAGCAAAAAATGGCTCACATAAGTGATGGGACACTTACTTTTCCATCAAATATTTATCCAAAAATTTTACTTTTTAAAAGGTTTTAATATTTTGTTGGATTTCCCTTCACTTTTAAAACATGATTTAATCTTTTTGGGATGGATTCGACTAATTATTTTGTGATTTCTGGAGTGATTTTACCCCATTCTTCTTGAAGCACCGATTTTAGTTGTTGTTTTGAAGAAATGGTGTGTTTGCGAATTCTTGATTCCAATTCTTGCCAAATATTCTCTATGGGATTTAAGTCTGGAGATTTTGGTGGTGTTGTTATTATTTCAGGACAGTTATATAGCAGCCAGAGTCTAACGTTCAGAGCAGTGTGCTTGGGGTCATTGTCCTGGTAGAATTTAAAATCGTTATGAAGGTTCAATTTTCGTGCTGAAGATTTCAAATTTTGCTTTAAAATATCAATATACTTGTACTGATCCATTATACTGTCAATAAAAACAAGATTACCAACTCCAGTGGACGATATACACCCCCATACCATAACTCCTCCTCCACCATGTTTTACTGTTGGTACCAAGTTCTGTTTGCGAAATTCTTCCCTGGGTTTTCTCCACACCAAGATTCTACCTTCAGAACCAAATACAGTGTCTCACATAAGTGATGGGACACTTGTGCTTTACAAAAAGAAACTAATCAAATAAATTAAAAAAACATGTACACATTTTTTGTGGGTGTGTTTCATACTTAAATTTAGTAAAGATTATTACATAACATACATTTTGTCAAAATATTAAAATATTAATTTAATAAAAATACAAATGTTTAGAACGAAGCAAAAAATAGCTCACATAAGTGATGGGACACCATTATATATGCAAAAAAATCGTCTGAAAAATGCAATAAAAATATTTTTGGGGGTTTTATTTTTACTTAAAAGCAATTGGCAATAATTTATAAAATCGTCTGCAGTATTTCTCTCCAGTTTGTTTTGGAATTTGTGTTTTTTAGCTCTGTGTAGCCATGAATGCTAAATGAAAAGAAACTTCGCCTGAAATTCGAAAATAGTTATTAATTTGCATATTGAACGCGGAAAATCTATTAGAAAAACTGCTGAAACAGTTAACTTGAGTCGTTCAACAGTTTTCAATATCATTAAACGATATAAAAAGAATCATATGATTCAGGATAAAAGAAGACCTGGCCGACCATCAAAGCTATCCAATGAAATAAAGCGAATTATCGTTCGAAATATTAAAAAAAAATCCAAGAAATAGTGCTTCAAAAGTTGCTGCTGATTTACAAGCATTATATGGAATAATTGTTAATCCTGAGACTATTAGAAGGGTAATTCGATCTGCTGGATATCACGGTAGAGTAGCCAGGAAAAAATTCTTCGTAAGTGAAAAGAATAGAAAACTCAGACTAGGGTCATTCCATGTCAAGTGTCCTAAATTTTGGCATGGTCCCCGCTCGACCCCCTTCGATTTTTATGAAATTGATACGGAATATACATGTAGGTATATGATGAACATTTGGAAATTGTTTAGTGCAAAAAGTTGTATAGTTGGAGTACCAGGGGTCCATTTGTACCAATCACTATTTCATGCGTGTAGAAAAAACGGCCAAATCATGAAGTTTGGCATCATATTGCTCATGATATATAAAACCTTACTTACTGAAAATAGGTGATCTAGTACAACTTTTTGTGCTAAAAAAAGTAATTGCAGAATTAAAAATCACAAATCAAAACTATCGTGATTACTAGGCCTCAAAGTAGGCCGTGCGGCCAATCTGGCTGAATTTTGCCCTTAGTTTAACATGCTGTAACTATTGCAAATATTATTTAAAAAATTTCTCGCTTTACAAACTAATTACCTATGAATATATCGTAAAGCCGCTGTAGTTGTTTTTTGATTGCTTAAATATTCATTAAATTATTGATGTTCAAAATCTAATAAAAATTTTAAATCGTCGATTTTGCCCCATATTTAAAAGCGTATATCTTAAAAGGGACACTTCTGATTTGGTTACAATTAGTACCATTGGAAAGAGCATATCTTAATTTATAAAAAAAACTTTATTTCATTTTGGGCCTCTCAGATACAGAAGGAAAATAATAAAATTCAAAAACCTGTTGTACGAGATAATCCAGCTACATACAAGAAAGGTATATATTACGACAGGGTCTTTTAACATATTTTGAACCATTCTTTTTTATTACAACGATTAATGCATATAATAATTATCATTTTTTCTGGTCACAGTTACTTCTCCTTTACCATTATGAGTGATTTGTAACCGCATTGCCAACGAGTTATATCCAATAACCAGGCAAGACTAGCTCCTGGTTGGGTATTGCATGTTTAACAAGATTTATACAAAAATATTACTTTTCTCTTTCAGTTTATGCTTTACATTACTGTTAAAATATTCTGTATCAAGATTTTAGCTCTATAGATTCTCATGATTATGATCAGAGTCAATACAGCATTGGCTGTGCTGATAATTCTAAGTGCCATTTGACGACTGATTGTGCACATAAAGGTTTTAAGCTTTTTAAAGAATTTTCCTCTGAAGAACAGGAGTTAATCGACGAAGTTTATTGCATATGGAAGAAAATTCTCAAATATGCTTTCATCACGAAACATTGCTTTTGCATGAATTTCAGGTTCTTCAGAGAACATGCTGTAATCCTTTCAGTAAAGACAATCATTGCGTACGAAAATCTTTGCGGTCCATCAATTTAGAAAGTTCTAATCATTTGACAGACTAAGAAACTAAGAAAAATGTCAAACCAGACCAAAAAATATGTAGATCATGCAGAAAAGAATTCGAAGAAACAAGAACAACATGGTCCTCTTCTTCAAGCGAATTGGAGTAAGATGAAATAGATGTAACAGAAACGTTGAACAAAAGTCTAACAGCTATTGATTTATCTCCTTTAAAATATCAACGAACATCAACAAGAGATATTAAAAGCTATGCAAAGCGAAAGATAAGTGAAACTGAAGATGTGATTTCAAAGAAAATAGCTATTGTTGCTGTTATTGATACATGTAAATTAAGACAACCTACTACATGCAGCCAATGCCTAGACTGTTTAGATTACAAACAGTTAATTAAAGAATTGAAGGAGAAGTTACACCTGCCAAAACGTCCAGAACAAATACAAATATTCACAATGGCACCTCAAAGTTGGGCAATAAGAGAAGTTATGGAAGAGTATGAAGTTTCAGAAAGAATGGTAAAAGCAGCACGAAAATTAAAAGCAGACATCGGGATATTGGCTTTACCTAGGGCAAAGTTTGAAAAGAAGTTGCCAGAAAACATAAAAGAAAGAGTATTAATTTTTTTTTCCAAGATGAAGTATTTAATCTAATATGTCCAGAAATAAAAGATTTCATTTCTGCTCGGATAGATGGAAGGAAATTTCAGATGCAGAAGCATATATTACTAAGCAATTTGAAAGAAATGTTTACAATCTATCGAAGTAGTAATGGACCGGAAATCGGATTCTCCAAATTTTGCGAGTTAAAACCAAAATGGTGTGTGACTGTCGTTGCAGCAGGTTCATCACCAATATGTGCGTAAAATGCATCAAAATGTGAAGTTGATACTGGCAAGCTGCCCAACTGATGTAGATTATAAAATTCCTTATAAGTAAAACAGCTTGTGACTTGAATTCTAAAGATTGTATGCTTCATCGCTGCGAAGAATGTCCTGGAACAGGTGATTTAAAAAATTTTTTGGAAAGTATTTTCGAATATAGGGATCCAGAAGACACCATTGAATTTAAACAATGGGTCCACACAGATCATGACACGTTAGAAACGAAGCAGATGACAATTGGAGATTTTATTGAAGAATTGGTATTGAAAATCGCAGCAACGATGTTTTAATAAATTTTATGCCCCCTCATAGACCTTCGAAAGCATTTTATCATCCCACTAGACAAGACCTCTGTTGAATTCCGGAGGAGCATATAATTACTGTTCCATTTCCAGTAAAAACAAAAATTAGTCAGCAATACAATTTACCGAAAGCTGTTGCAATCGCAGTCAATAAGAAATTTGACAAACTGAACCAATGAGTAATGTTTTTTATAGATAGGGGATCAGGAATCAACATAATGGGAGCTTGAAATAATCAAAACATTTTGTCTATAAAAATCTATGGATCCCGTTAGGTACCCACATTAAAAATTTAAAACATACAATACCCAACCAGGAGCTAGTCTTGCCTGGTTATTGGATATAACTCATTGGCAATGCGGTTACAAATCATTCATAATGGTAAAGAAGAAGTAACTGTGACCAGAAAAAGTGATTATTATTATATGCATTAATCGTTGTAATAAAAAAGAATGGTACAAAATCTTTTGAAAGATCCTGTCGTAATATATACCTTTCTTGTATGTATCTGGATTATCTCGTACAACAGTTTTTTTAATTTTATTATTTTCCTTCTGTATCTAAGAGGCCCAAAACGAAATAGAGTTTTTTTTATAAATTAAGACATGCTATTTCCAGTGGTACTAATAGTAACCAAATCAGAAGTGTCCCTTTTGAGATATATGCTTTTGAATATGGGACAAAATCGACGATTTTAATTTTTTATTAGACTTTGAACATCAATAATTTAGTGAATATTTAAGCAATCAAAAAACAACCACAGCGGCTTTACGATATATCCATAGGTAATTAGTTTGTCAAGCGGCAAATTCTTAAAATAATATTTGCAGTAGTTACAGCATGTTAAAGTAAGGATAAAATTCAACCAGATTGGCCGAACGGCCTACTTTGAGGCCTAGTAATCACGATAGTTTTGATTTGTGATTTTTAATTCTGCAATTACTTTTTTTAGCACAAAAAGTTGTACTAGATCACCTATTTTCAATAAGTAAGGCTTCATACATCATGAGCAATATGATGTCAAACTTCATGATTTGGCCGTTTTTCTACAACCATGAAATAGTGATTGGTACAAATGGACCCCTGGTGCTCCAACTATACAATTTTTTTCACTAAACAGTTTCCAAATGTTCATGATATACCCACATGTATATTCTGTATCAATTTCATAAAAATCGAAGGGGGTCGAGTGGGAGCCTCTAGGCCAGTTGACATGGAATGACCCATTAGCTTTCGCAAAATCCAACATAAATAAGAATTCTGATTACTGGAATAAAGTTATATTTGCTGATGAGAGTAAATTTAATATATTTGGTTCTGATGGTAGAATCTTGGTGTGGAGAAAACCCAGGGAAGAATTTCGCAAACAGAACTTGGTACCAACAGTAAAACATGGTGGAGGAGGAGTTATGGTATGGGGGTGTATGTCGTCCGCTGGAGTTGGTAATCTTGTTTTTATTGACAGTATAATGGATCAGTACAAGTACATTGATATTTTAAAGCAAAATTTGAAATCTTCAGCACGAAAATTGAACCTTCATAACGATTTTAAATTCTACCAGGACAATGATCCCAAACATACTGCTCTGAACGTTAGACTCTGGCTGCTATATAACTGTCCTGAAATAATAAAAACACCACCACAATCTCCAGACTTAAATCCCATAGAGAATATTTGGCAAGAATTGGAATCAAGAATTCGCAAACACACCATTTCTTCAAAACAACAACTAAAATCGGTGCTTCAATAAGAATGGGGAAAAATCACTCCAGAAATCACAAAAAATTAGTCGAATCCATCCCAAAAAGATTAAATCATGTTTTAAAAGTAAAAGGAAATCCAACAAAATATTAAAACCTTTTAAAAAGTAAAAATTTTGGATAAATATTTGATGGAAAAGTAAGTGTCCCATCACTTATGTGATCCATTTTTTGCTCCGTTCTGAACAATTGTATTTTTACTAAATTAATATTTTAATATTTTGACAAAATGTATGTTATGTAATAATTGTTACTAACTTTAAATATGAAACACACCCAAAAAATTTGTGCACATGTTTGTTTATTTATTTTATTGCAGTTTCTTTTTATAAAGCACAAGTGTCCCATCACTTTTGTGAGACACTGTATATTAAATTTACTCTCATCAGCAAATATAACTTTATTCCAGTAATCAGAATTCTTATTTATGTTGGATTTTGCGAAAGCTAGTCTGAGTTTTCTATTCTTTTCACTTACGAAGAATTGTTTCCTGGCTACTCTACCGTGATATCCAGCAGATTGAATTACCCTTCTAATAGTCTCAGGATTAACAATTATTCCATATAATGCTTGTAAATCAGCAGCAACCTTTGAAGCACTATTTCTTGGATTTTTTTTTTTATATTTCGAACGATAATTCGCTTTATTCCATTGGATAGCTTTGATGGTCGGCCAGGTCTTCTTTTATCCTGAATCATATGATTATTTTTATATCGTTTAATGATATTGAAAACTGTTGAACGACTCAAGTTAACTGTTTCAGCAGTTTTTCTAATAGATTTTCCACGTTCAATATGCAAATTAATAACTAATTTTCGAATTTCATGCGAAGTTTCTTTTCGTTTAGCATTCATGGCTACACAGAGCTAAAAAACACAAAAATTCCAAAACAAACTGGAGAGAAATACTGCAGACGATTTTATAAATTATTGCCAATTGCTTTTAAGTAAAAATAAAACCCCAAAAAATATTTTTCTTGCTTATTTCAGACGATTTTTGTTGCATATATAATGGTGTCCCATCACTTATGTGAGCTATTTTTTGCTCCGTTCTAAACATTTGTATTTTTATTAAATTAATATTTTAATATTTCGACAAAATGTATGTTATGTAATAGTCTTTACTAAATTTAAGTATGAAACACACCCACAAAAAAATGTGTACATGTTTTTTAATTTATTTGATTAGTTTCCTTTTGTAAAGCACAAGTGTCCCATCACTTATGTGGGACACTGTATATGCGAGTGTTGTCGCAGGCAAGTAGGTTTTTCAAAATGTCACCCCTTTAGAAATTTAGACTTATCACAAGCCATTTTCTAAGATAAAGTCAAAACAAAAAATGCTCCACAATCCTCATATTAAGGTTAAACACTTCAGAAAGAAACTATTTTCTATTTATTTTTTTTAATTCTTTTTTTGTACATTATTGTAATTTAAAAGTTTTTTGTAATTTTAAATTGCCGCTTTTTTTAAACAAGATGGTGAATGAAGTTGACCAACTAACTTGGTCAAGACATAGGTTTGTCCTGTGAATACATCAAATTATATCCAAATTTTTTCATAAATGTGCATATTAGCGCATGACAAAAAACTGATCATTTCAAAATGTCAGCCATACAAGAAATTCAAAGTGCTATTTAGAATTTCTAGTATGGCTATTTAAAACACTTAAATTTTATTTAAACACTTATTTTGAGGATGTTGATGGCTGCAGCAGACAGAAAAATTAGAATTTGTTCTTCGGAAACAAAAAATGTTTCGATTAAGCTATTAAGGCAAAATTTACTTTTATTATTTTTACTGAATACTTAAAAGTATCAATAAAAGAAAGTTATAGAATGTTAAGCAGATAAAATTAATTTAAGCCCAATAATTGCAAAATATAGCAATATAATATTTTATACCCTAATTGTGGATATAGAGTACACGCCATAAAATGTCAAATTTTAGATTGAAAACTTGAAGTTTTATTTTTTCTACTGTTTTTCTCAATATTAGACCGATATATAGATTTTAAATAATTTTTTTTCATAAAAATAGAAAAAATCATGCAGTGAAGGGTTAAAGACTTTCCAGATTTTTACAAATAATATTACTCCAAAATATTCCGTAATAATAATAAACATGATTATTAACATATAATAGCAGCTGTCTAAGCACAGCCTGGAAATTCCACAATTTGTAAAAATTGTCAAAATTCATAAAAAAACTAATTCAAATGAAAAATGTTACTATTTAAATAAAATACATTCATTCGGTGTTATTCACTTATATATTTAATGTTAAATCATAGAGACGTCAGAGAGAGAGAGAGAGAGAGAGCGAAATTAAATTAATCAACAGTTTAAAGACATTATCTAAACAAGCAATATTTAAATTGCTTTTAAAGCATTTGTTTAAAACAAATCTGACTTTAAATACAAATTGTTTAAAATGTCAAAGAAGAAAAAAGAAACAAACAAACAACGCTGGCGCCAAATAGTTAGTGTACGCGAACTTCAGTATTTTTTCCCCGTCAGTTCTTTTGTTCTATTCCTGGTTCTTTGGGAAAACACTTTGACGAATAATGAAAAAAGCCAGATCTAAGAAACAATGATGCAGATAAAAGTTACTTGACCAGGTACAAAACTGCGCACACATAATCAAAATATAAAATTATGGATTTAAAAAATGTATTTCGTGTATGAGAAAGACTAAACATATGCATTTAAGACTATTTCAACTGCGATTTTGTATATACCTATTTCGACCATAAGGTGCTTTTTGACATCTTTGCGTTTGAACAAGCATATGATAGCAAAAATTATTGGGATTTCAAATTATCAGTTAGATATAGATAATTTGAACAATATTCTAGCTTAATTCGTCTATCTAAAAAATATAAATATTACATAAATGTAAGTAAACATGTTTTACCTCAACAATAACAATAATTAAAAAATATTACCTTCATTTCTTTATTAGAAAAATAATCAAACATTGAAATGTTATTAACTTATCAAATTTTCAGTCTCATGTATAAAAGTTCAAATGTTGTAACAACAACAAAAAACAGAAACAGCACTGTATTAAAATTATTTCCTCATTCAGTACCAAAGTTTTTAACAATCGATGTTTGTTTTACCAATCACTTTTCACATGTATACTTTTCACACTATCAGCAGGTTGCGTTGTTCTATTACCTGAAATATACTTTATTTGGCAATATATTTTTTTTTAACTTGGATAAAATACGGTTCAACAAGAGACTGGTAGAACTTCTAGACGTTTTTTATATTCCGCTGCTTCTCGTAAGAGGAATAAAAATCTTTAGGTGGAATATTTTTACGTGTCATTTTTATTTACAGAACCCATGCGTTTATTCCGGCTAAATCGATTAAATTGTAAAATGCATGCATAAGCCAAATACGACATTTATATTTCACACTATATTTTCCCTCCATTTGTTCATTCATATCGAACCCGAATTTTATGCTTTTGTAAAATTTAATGGTTTCTGGAAAATGCATACTATTTTTTTCACTGTTACGGAAATTGTTTTAAATTTAACAAATGTTTTTTGTTTTGTTTTTATTCATTTTGCTTTTATAGATTGATAAGATTACAGATATTCGATAGCTAAACCTTCTTTGTAAAACGTGAATATTCGTCTTTACTAATATTCATCAATTTCAGACCATTCTACACACTTATGTTATTTATATTTTACAGTCGGGATTTTACTAAGTCCGAACTTCGGATTTTTCCGATCTTTGGGTCATCAAAATTATTGATTTCCCAATAAAAAGAAAAATAATTTTCATTACTTAAAAAATACATAATTAAAAATTGCGTATGGCAGTAGTTTTATATCGCCTCCAAACAAGCTAGGACACGACTTCAGTTGGTCTTTTTTGGAATAAAAATTTCAGAAAAACAGCAAGTTCTTTTACTTTATTTATATATTTTGGCCGGAATGTTCAAGTTAACTAAGTATCGAATATAGAAATGTGATATTTCGAATGTTCGAATATTTTTTGTTTCTGTGTTCTTGTACTACTGTGTCATTTCACTTGATAGTATGTACTTTTTGGATGAAATTTTTTTTATTATTCGTTTTTACTGAAAACAATACATTGCAATCTATGGATTTGAAAAAATACCTGGGTATTAATAAAGGGAAAAATGATAGAGAAGAAAGCAATTTGAAAAATGCGTAACACTTTTTAAAAAAATTCAATTTCAACAATTTTTTTCAATAAAACGAAAATGTACTCAAATCTTTTGTGCAGCCCGCTATATGATCTATGGAATTTATACACAAGTGAAGAAAGACAAAAAATTAGTTACGTTTAAAAATGCTTACTGAAAACGCAATCACCAATAATATATAGTAATTCAAGTGAAATTTTTTAGTGTCCCTGTAAGTGAACAATAAATACTATGCACACCATGTTCTACAGAAAGCCCATGTAGTGCAACTCAGGGATGATTATGAATTTCATTTATTTAAAGTAGCGTAGCAACATTAAAATACACTGAAAACTTTTTTTTTTCACTGAAAGTAGTGCAAAGGAATGCTTTTGAAAGTCCGTATAAACTAACCATAAATAGTACACACTTCATTTACAATACCGAACATGTCATAGTAAGCCTTGACTTATAGCAATGACATGACTACGCGAGTTGGAGGGAAGCAGGACGTTTCGGTCCCGCCACTTTGGTCCTGCCATTTCGATCCCTTCTCCTGCAAACTGAAATTTTGTGAAATAAGACATAATTTTATAGGGAACATTGCAGAGTTTTTAAACTAAAGGCCATAAAATTTTAGTATAAGGCGATTATAAGTGCCCGAAAACCGCACACAAGTATAATTCTTATCCAAAATATTATAATTCACACAAATTTTGTATGGTAATCCTAATCATAATTGGTAATCCTAATTCTCAAAACAGATAGTAATTTTAATGTAAAAATCAAATTAATGTTTTATTAAATTTATTTATTATCAATAGCATGATTAATTTACATAATGAATTTTATTTTATGATAAATTCAATATATAATCCATTTTATATTCAATACATCATTATATTTCCTAGTGGTTCTAAACTGAAATTTATCTTTTACTTGTTTATTTATTGCATATTTAAAACTACAGAAATTTAAAACAATTAGTATAGTTAAAAATAAAACTAAAATAAGAATTATTATTTTTTTTTTCTGGGAAAGAAAGAGCGAAAAGGTAATACAAATAAATAAATAAATAAATAAATAGAAGCTTAGTTTTGTCACTTAAAAATTGAAAATAAAATTATTTAAAATATTAATATATTACATTTTAATATACAGTCGAACCTCTATATAACGAAACTCCATACATCGAATTTCTCCATATAACGAATTTTTAGTAAGAACGGTCCCCTTTTCGCATGATTACATTAAAAACAGACTCTATATAGCGAAATATCTATCTCCATATAACGAATGTTTTCATAAATTGATCTTAATTTATTCAGTTTTAAAAAAGCTTCGAAATCATATGGAATCAATTTTCCATCACTTATTTTTTATTTATCGTTCAGTGGAGAGTTTTTTTTTTTTATATAAATATTACTTCTCTCCTTATTCTTTAAATCTAACAAGTTCATCCCACCTCCCACACACCTTTCAACATCCTTCTCAAAACACAGTCAATTGAATTGTTACACATATAAGAGAGGAATCAATGAGAGCACATAAGAGAGACCTTCAAATGGAGGAAAATATCAACTAGAATTTTTCATTCCTTGCTAAAATTTGAGAATTTTTTTTGAGAGCGTAACAATTGTAATTTTAAAATCAAAACAACAAAAAATTACAGATTTCTTCCTCTGAAATTTATGTAAGTCTTCCTCATTTGATTTTCATTAAGCTTTCAAATAAATGTCTTTTCTCTTTTTTGAAACTGCTTAAATAAGTAAGAAATAAAATGTTAGGTTAATATATACTTTTAAACATTTCAAATTCTTAATTAAAAAGATCAAAAATAATATTTGTTCAAAATTTACACATTAAATACTATTTTTAACATCATACTCTATACATCGAATTTCTCTATATAACGAATATTTTACTGGAACGATGGATTTCGTTATATAGAGGCTCGACTGTATTTTATTAAATTATGTATTATATTTTACATATAATATTTATATTATTATATATTAAAATATTATTATATAAATTTTTTGTAAATAAAAAATAAAATAATAATCACCTTATTAGAATGAAATAGACCCCATTTCAATAATTTTAACTCACAAAAATTATCTTCATGGCGTGAGAAGACTGTTTAAAAATGCAATCAATAAATACTATTATTATTTAAAAAGAAAAAAAAGTGGCGGAGGCAAATTTCGAATAACAAATTTTTTTCTTAGCATGCCCAGTTACAAAATCACTATTGCTTTCGAAATGCTAATAATGGAAAGTAACTTATGAAAACAAATTTATAAGCTGCAACTTTGTATTATAAAAATAATAAGAAAAATAATTAAAAAAATTCTTCAATAAATATATCTCATTTCTGAATTATCAAAGGAGAGGGTATAGGTGGGTGATTTGAGGAAATATGTATATATTATAACTTATATAATTGTCTAATTGAATTATTAAAGACATTTATTATCAAACTAATTGGAAGGAGAAAAAATAAGCACAGGTTTTTTATTATTTAATTAATGCTAATTTAAAGGTTCTAAAAAAATGTACGTAAACAGCCAAAAAATATTTATGGCAGTTTTTATAAAATACTTTAGTTTATATAATTTATAGAAGTTTATATAAAATACTGATACTAATAATTAATAATAAAATTTAAAATATTTATTTGATTAATAATAATAATACTAAAAGCAAAAGACTATATCCCCTAAATTTATATCGCATTGTTTAATCAAACAAAATTTTCAGCTCCATTGTCACGAATTATAAAGTTTAAATTTATCGGACTCTTATATTCAACTTTTTATAAAACTTGGGGGAGGGGGGGGGGGAGAACTAAAAATTTTTTAAAAGGCCCGAATAATGTTGAACTTATACCATTTGGCAGGCCCACAACAATTAGAATCCAACTTATAAGATAGAGAGCAAAGAAATAATAAAGGACTGAAATGACTAAGGACCGAAATGGCAAGGGACCGAATTGTCTTGGACCGAAATGTCTCGGGACTGAAATGACCAGGGACCGAAATGTTTCGGGACCGAAATGGCTGGACCGAAATGGCTGGACCGAAATGTCGTGTACCCAGTTGGAGAATGGACAGATAGATATACATGCAATTTTCAATTATGTTGGAAACTATAAATGAAAAGGTTAGAGACGGTACAATTTCTTTTTAAGTTAAGACTCATGCACACAAGAGATTTTAATAAAATATCAAAGTAAAATGTTAATTGGGATGAAAATGAAAAAAAAAATAAATAAAATAGGGCAATTAAAGTGTTGAAAAATACAACGTGTCCCCTCAATATCATGTCTTTCTGCTCAAATTTACATGGTAACCAGATGATTGCAAAGATTGTAAATATGCAAATGAGTCACGAGACAAGACCGCAACGGGAATGAAGATACCATAAACGTCATAATATTGAATGTACAATTCTTGATGAAAGAAAGAAAAATAAAGTGATAATTTGTACTAATTTTGTCACAAATCATCTTGAAATGGGACAGGTAGTAATCGATTAGTAATAACGTCAACTAAGTAATAATATACTTAAAATGTTGCTTAAGGGGCGCTCCTCAAACCTACAGAAAAACAAACTTGAAAAATGTCAACGCTAATACCCAATTTTTACATCATATTTGGGATTCTTCGGTAAACTTTACCATTGGGATGTCATTCAACCAAATTCCAAGTACTGCACGATTAAGAACTTCTAACATTAAATTAATTTTTAATCGTTGAAAAGCAGGTAGTTAGTTAATCATAACTCAAACTACTTGTCGAAATGAGCTGCAATTTTGGATTCGTATAATTAATGCTGTTACAAATAGATTTATTTTTTAAATTATACTGATCACTATTCGCATTCTCATAAAAAATTAGTTATGAATATTAATATATATATTATATATATTTCAAGTTCTTCCTATCGATGTGCTTTAAATAGTAAAATGCCAAAAATGCCTTCTAGAAATTTTCATAAACAAACAGTCACCGATGATCAAACCCACATTTATATAATTAATAATTACATAAACTATTTTATCATAAACTTTTCTTTCTCAATATTACTCCTTCCCAATTAATTATTCTGTTTTTATTTTATAGAGATAACAGATAAGCATTCTCAAAGTAGTCTATTTTAATTTACACAGTTACTTTACAATCCATTTTCAGTAACTGGAGCTAAGACTGATTTATAAAATTCAAGCTTGATTCAAAATCGCGTCGCAATTTCATCTAAACAGTTAGGTTGGAATTAAGGGTTATTCGATTAATGTCATTATTCTTATTTTCAAAATCCTAAAAGACATCAAGTTAGAATTTCTCTTCTCTTATTGACAAATGAGGAACCCATTCAACCCCCTATATATTTTTCTACGTCTTCTATCATTCACTAATTGTAATCCGGAGGATAAACGAGGTTAAAGAAAATTGCGTAAGCCAAAATGTCAAAAATATCAACATCACTCTAAAAAACAAGAAAAAAAAAAAAAAAAAAAAAAACGAAAAGAAAGTAAGAAAAAAGAAAAAAAAGAGACATGCTTTAAGAGCAATCAAGCTTGACTAGAAACTGCAATTTCAAAACAATACAACTTTTGAAACTAATTTCAAATTAAGAATGAAACTATCTATACGCTAAAAAATATAAAACGCTAAACCGTAAATGAAAATTACTCTTAAATTAGATTATTGACGGACAATTAAAGAAAAATCTGAGAGGGAACGAAAAAAAAAGTTGGTGATGTAGAAAGTAACAATTAACATAATTGTTTCGCAACTTCAGAAACAAGATATCAACAACAAGGGTAGTCTCTATTATCAAGAATCAACAGAACTAAAAAAGACTCAATTTACAAACCAAATGAATGACGTTTTGGCATTTAAACGTCATAGGAGAGTATTTAATGACAAATGAAAAGGAGAACAGATTGTAATTACAGGCGACAAGCACAAAACCATTCCCAACCAACTTTCATTAACAAGGTACGGAAACGAAAACAAAAATAGAATAACTCATTAATAAGCGCTAAGAGACAAAAGTTTACTTATCGTAATGATCCTTATTCTGATACTTAATTTGATTTTTCGTAACGATGGGAATGAAATTCAATTATTGCTGAGATTGGAATATCACAGAGTATAAATATTTAAAAATATAATATGTAATGTGCGAAAGAAACTGATTATAATTTCTGATAAAAGTAACAAAAAGTTTTTAAAGAATATGGCGGCCATTCACCGCAACTGGTTGTAAGTTATTAATGATACTTCAAAATAGCAACTTTTTTATTATTGTTATTATTTTGAAGAAATGGATTTTAATTTATCCTATTTCCATTTTTAATTTCGAAAAACTTCATTTTTCTAATAAAAACTCACAACAAAGCATTTTAAAATTTTAATGGAAATTTTAATTGATACGACACGAAAACGATCTTGCAACGTACTCTCGAAAATATGCACTATGTCTTTTTATATTTAATGATGTACTTAATAAACCAGAAAGTATAATGCATATAGAAATTTTCATTCCCCAAAAATTAATCCTATATATGTTTCTTCCCCTTAAAATATACAAAACGGCTCTTATATTTTTAAATAACTGATTCCCCCCCCCCCAAAAAAAAAAAAAGTAAAATACTGCGGTCAACTTACGATTGCTCACTAAGTTACATGCACACGTTTCGAACCTGATAGTAAATTTAAAAAATGTTTAAATAATGCTTAATATAGTTTTTACATGGATATCACAGGACTGGTTTCTTATTACATAACAGAGAATGATTAAGAGGCAGAAGATTTTCTAATATAGAGAAAAACTAACTAAATAAATAAAACATTAAAAATTGACTTGAAAATTAAGAACAAAAAATCGTCAAAGCTCCAAATTTGCGGAATATAATGTATCCCTCCCCCAAGACTTTAATAACAAAATACGTATAGATATACATACATTTATTTATTCAGGATGTTTCTCGCATCCTTTCAAAGTTGTCTCGGTCGGTCGCACCATACATAAAGTCTAGTCAGAGATTAAACTTCAGAGATAGCATGCATTCAGTCAAACTTTTTTAATTATTTTTCTCGATGTGAACACAGGTTAAATATCTTTGAAATTTCAAGTATCAAGACATCGCCCTGTAGAAGCTTCATATACTTTTATTATTTTTTAAATTTTTTACACCCCCCACCCCCCGAAAAGGCCGCCTTTAAAAAATATCATGAAAATAACACAACTTTATTATACAGGATGAGTCATAAATATCGAAACAAAAGGCTATCTCCTTAAATATTGCCCCCAGACCTATGCTTCCAATTGTCTATTATTAAATATCGATTCAAGACAGTGTCTCTTTTTTGGACATAACAAAGCAGCGTATTGAATTAAATCTAAACTTGTCTTCAAAATATGTTGGTAGTCTGCACTGGAGGTCTGCATGGATCGAAATATCTAGGTCCGGTCCCAAACCGATCCATAGGGAAAACAGTTCGGTCCGGCCTGGAAATTTTTTTTAAATCATAAACCGGAACGGTCTGGAAAAAAGTTTAAATCATAGCCCGTCTCAGCCGTGAATTTCTACATAGTTTTTTACTTCGGTGTGGTTAAAAATTGTTTCGTATAGAGGAGTTCTTACCAAAAATACTTATTATAGTTTTTCGTTTTTTATATTTATACTTTTTATTATTAACGAAGCGTCAAAGACTGTGGTTTATCTTATCTTTATTTATTTTATCAATGAATCTCTATTTATATGTAAATGTTTCACTTATATTTTAATATCGTTAATCCATATCCCATGCGTTGGAGACTTTGAAAAATGTTATACAATAAAACCTTTTAAGATGGAATCACATAGGAAAGAAAAAATACATTATAGACAGATGCCCTTCCTAGGTGTAAATGGAGTTTTATTCTCAGGTATTATTGTATTTATTTTGCATCGATCAACATAATTTCCGTATAAGACAGAATTCCATCATAAGCAAATTTTTTTTCACTAGTTTTATTGTATTTAAATTTTTTGCCTTTAAATGTACTATTCCTTAAAAAGATGTTTTTTTTAGGTAGATTTCGTATGAAATATTACTTATTGCGATCGCTCCCATGTTGGAATTTCTGAAAAATTTTTGCAGATCTACACTGACCCCGACCAACACCCCCTATAGTCAAGGCCTCCGCAGCGAATTCCAGAAGTTTCAATATGGCTGCCCCTACAGTCCGAAGGTCCGACTCCTTTTTTACCGGTGACCTTAGTCAGTGTGCGTCAGTCCAGTGCCTAGTACGGCATGTTTCAATCTGACGTTTCGCCATTTTCTATTTTGTTTTGCGTTGCGTTGTACAAAATTTGGATATTATAAAGACTAAAAGTAAGTGTTATCTCTTTTTCCTTATATCATTGTTTTAACAAAGCTTTAAAGATAATTTCTGTTAAACACACTTGTAAGATTAGTGATTACCGATTTTGTTTTCAAGCTATATGTATTGCAACAGTGGTTTTCAAATCATTTACATCTATGGTGAATTAGCATTTTGTTTAAAATAATTATAAAAAAAATATAATTTTGCTTCTTATCTGAATTTTTATCCTGTTGATTTTAACTTTCAGTATTTCCTCACGGGATTTTGTTATTATTTATTTGTAATATATCTTTATCAGAATATTACTGCCCTTTAGCAATTGTTTATTTCTTTGTTTATTAAGTATTTTTCTAAATTCCAGTTTATTAGTTTGAATCCGAATTTATTTATTAAATTATATAATTTTTCTCGCTATCAGTTTAAAAATAGTTTACTATAAGTAATTTGGGTGCGCTATTTAAATTAATTCATAAAATATTCAAAGAGTTTGTTTATTGCTATTACGGCTTTCATTAGCATATTAATTAGCTTCAGCTGTTAAATTGCTTTTGATATTTTGACAATTATCTTTTCCTTCTTTCTACTATACTTTTCTATACTCTTAATTTGAAAGTTATTTTTATGGAAACAGATTTTTTTTTCTTTAATATTAGTAGATATTTTTTAGTAATAATAATAATAGTAATTTAAAACTAATTTATAAATTGATAAAGAACAGACACTTTCTTTAATAATAATAAGAATAGTAAAGTATAATAATAATAGCAATTCAAAGATAATTTATAGATTGATAAGGAATAGATTTTTGTTCTTTAATAATAATTTATAATAATAATAATTTTAAAATAATTTATAGATTGATACTGAACACATTTTTTTCCTTAATAATAATAATTCTTTAAAATGTATACTTTAATAATTTATAGATTGGCAATTGACAGATTTTTTTCAATAATAATTTATAATAATAATTGTAATTTAAAAATAATTTATAAATTAATAAGGAACAGATGCTTTCTTTAATAATAATAATAATAGTAATGTATAATAACAATAGCAATTTAATGATAATTTATAGATTGATAAGGAATAGATTTTTTTTCTTTAATAATAATTTATAATAATAATCTTAAAATAATTTATAGATTTATACTGAACACATTTTTTCCTTGATAATAATAATACTTTAAAATTTATACTTTAATAACTTATAGATTGGCAATTGACAGATTTTTTTCAATAATAATTTATAATAATAATTGTAATTTAAAAATAAATTATAAATTAATAAGGAACAGATGCTTTCTTTAATAATAATAATAATAATAATGTATAATGATAATAGCAATTTAAAGATAATTTATAGATTGATAAGGAATAGATTTTTTTTCTTTAACAATAATTTATAATAATTATAATTTTAAAATAATTTATAGATTGATACTGAACACATTTTTTCCCTTAATAATAATAATACTTTAAAATTTATACTTTAATAATTTATAGATTGGCAATTGACAAATTTTTTTCAATAATATTAATAATAATAATTTATAATAATAATTGTAATTTAAAAATAATTTATAAATTAATAAGGAACAGATGCTTTCTTTATTAATAATAATAATTTAGAATAGTAATATTAATTTAAAAATAATTTATAAATTGATAAGTTGTTGCATCTTTTTTTTTCTTTGTTCCAATGCCACTTAATATTATATTTAATATTAATTTATAAGATTAAACAAACTTATAAGGAAATACTGAATAATAAAAAAGTTAAAGCTAGAAAGCAAATAAAATATACCTTATTTATTTATTATTATTTGCTTTGATTTAATAAAAAACATTTTATATCTTACATATGTATAACAGAAATTATTACATAATAATGTTATTAAGACAATGACATAAGTAAATGAGATAACACTTAGCATTCTGTCTTTAAATAATTCTCATCAAATAAGAAAAAAGTAAACAAATAAGACACATGGGAGTGAGTGTGAAAAGTGTGTGTGTGTGTGGGGGGGGGGGGGGTGTATTTGAAATGAAAAAACTCTTCTCACACAACATATTATTTAGTACATTTTTTTCCCCAAATCTTTTTTTTTTTTTTTTTTTAATCAAGTCATCAAATTACAGTCATGTAAACGAATTTAGCTTCAGGATTATGAAGCTAATTTAAAATATAAATTTTAATATATTTTTTAGAAAAAATGATGAACTGTTATAATTTTAACCTTAAGTTTTTTTGCTGAGTTTTTTTTTTCTCTTTTCTTTCTATTATTTTCATTCTTTTTTTTCTTCAATGTATAAGTTCATTTAATGTTTTAATATAGTTTTTTTTTTTTTTATCCTACTTATTTAAAATAGTGTGATATTGATAATGTAAAAGAAATATTCTATTTCTAAATTAAATCACATCTATTTAAAAATCCAAAGCTCAAATCTAATGCAGTTTTGCCTCTTATAAAAATTTGTATTTTAAATCCTTTTTAGTATATTTTTTAAACAATAAGTAACCCTCTTAAATTACAACTTATATTTATAGGAAATGACAATTATTTACTTGATTACACATTCAATTAACTGAAAAAGTAAACACTATTGCTAAAAATTTTGAAAATTACAAGAAATGCAACTTTGTGTGAGCTTGTGTAAATTCACATTATGGACGTGGGAAGTCGGACATCGCGATCGGCCATTTTGAAACGGTGTGAAGGCCTTGACTATAGGGGGTGTTGCCCCGACAACTAGACCCCAAAACTACCATTAGTAAAAAGGTTTATCTATCTATCTATCTATTGGTGTATATCACTTTCTTTTGGACACGATAACTTCCATAATTATGCTCAGATCTTCTTCAAACTTTTACATAAAATCAAGGGGCATAAAATCTCGGTTAAGTTCGTTAATGGGCAAAATCGGACCAAGGGGGTGGAAGTTAGGAGGGTTTTTGTGAAAACAGAAAAAACGCGATAACTTCTAAATTAAAACAGATATCGAATCAGTTTAAAGTTTATCTTACTTCTAAAAAATGGGCCAAAAGTTTATGCATGACAGATTTTTGATAAAGTTAAAAATGGGCTCAAGGAGCGAAAAAAAAAAAAAAAAAAAAAAAAAAAAACAGGGTTTTTGAGAGAGAAAAAATCATAACTTCAATTTATTAGATATCAAATCCAACTAAATTTTTTATAAATGTTCTCAAAAATATCTAAAACTTTTGTATTTACAAGTTTTTGATAGCAACAACTTTTACCGATGAAAAAAATTAAAAACGAAAATAAAAACAGGGGTGGAAAATGAAAAAAATCCATAACTTACTCAATTCTTAAGCAATCAAATCTAGTTAAATTTATTTTACATCTTCTCAACAATGTCTACGACTTTTATATTAACAAATTTTTCATAGGACCAATTCTTATAGCAAAAATAAATTAAACAAAAATAGGAGTTGGGGAAAAAAAACCTCAAATCCAAACTGCTTATATTCTGCATCATTTTTGAATTCACTTTTGATTTTAAACGCATCAAAATGGCAGATCCTCCTATTTAGGAACTGTATAACGTGACATATTAGTCAGTTTTTTGTAAAATCTGAATATTTTTCAAAAAAGACTGCCAAAAACGGTATTTTGAACAGAATTTCCCAAAGTGATGGCGATTGAAAAAATTGAGGAAGTATAACAAATTGCATTTTTTTCCGACTCATTTTTAAATCCATTTTTGTTCTCAAACGAATCCAATTTACAGGTCCTCTTATATAGGAACAATATAATGTGATGGATTTGCCAGTTCTTTGTTAAAGGCCGAATATATTTCAAAAAGGGCTGCCAAAATGGGCACTTCGCACAAAATTTCCCAAAGTTATCATGATTAAAGAGTTGAGGATGTATTCAAATAACAAATTGGTTATTTTATGACTCATTTTTAAATTCAATTTTGCTCTCAAACGCATTCAATTGGCAGTTTTTTATTATTTAGTGACTATATAATGTGAGAATTCGTCGATTTTTTGATAAAGGCAAAATATATTTTTTAAAAAAGCTGTCAAAAGTACGTCAAAAGCCGTCAAAGTAGGCATTTCGCACAAAATTTCCCAAAGCGATCATGATTTAAGAATTGAGGATGTATTAAAATAACAAATTGGTTATATTATGACTGATTTTTAAATTCAATTTTGCTTTCAAACGCATTCCATTGACAGTTATTTGTTATTTAGGAACTGTGTAATATGCCGTATTGGTTAGTTTTTTGATAAAGGTTAAATATATATATTTTTAAAGCTGTCAAAGTGAGCACTTCGGACAAAATTTCCCAAAGCGATCATGATTTAAGAATTAAGGATGTATTCAAATAACAAATTGGTTATTTTATGACTCATTTTTAAATTCGATTTTGCTCTCAAAAGCATTTAATTGACAGTTTTTTGTTATTTAGGAACTATATAATTTGCGTATTGGTCGATTTTTTAATAATAAAGCCTGAATATATTTCAAAATATGCTGTCAAAATGGGCATTTGAGCCGAATTTCGCTTAAGATGATTTTGATAAAAACTAGTTCCTAGAAAATTGTTAAACTAGATTTATCTCTAATCATATTTTATTTTTTGTTGCTGAAATGAGCACTCTTCGAAATCTACCTCCGCCTATAAGCCAAGCCGACATGGATTTTTTTTTTTCTTTTGTAAAATAACAGCGATTTTAAAATCAATAAGGTTTTCGTAAAAAGTTTGATTGAACCAAATTTTACTTATTTTATGCACGCATAAAGTCAGTCAAACACAATTATTTTAATACGGATTGCAGACCTAGGAAGAAGGAAGCAGTCCCCTCCGGTATGAAAAATACGTTAGGCCTGATCAGGAGATTCTTCAGAAAAAAAGTAACGTCTCTCTCCTGGCCAGGCCTGGGCCCAGAATAAAAATTTTTTAACAGCCTCTCCAGGACGATAAAAAGCCTCAAGTTGTCAGAGGTAAATAAAAAAGACTTAATCTGCATCTTAGAGAACGCATTCTTTTAGATAACTGACGAACATTTAAACAGCACACTTTGTTTTTCTACATAATGGATTTTCCCTCCCACTATTTCTTGTTTTTAAATTATTAAAAGTTAAGAACTGTTAAAGAAAAAAGAACTTGAAACGTGCCATTTTTGATTATTTTACATTAGTTTTGTTTCGGCAAATTTGAAAAAAATATTTACTTTTGAAAATATGATTTTTTTTAAAGTTATATTATTTTTTCAATAAATATTCTTACTAGTTTTAAAATTAATATTGAAAAACAAAAACCCTGGAACAAAAATAAAATCAGATTTTCATCTTTAATTAAATGGAAAGAAATTGAAATCCGATAAATATAATGTTTCGAGTTATAACGATTTTTAATTATCTCATTTAAACCAGTACTAACCATATGAAATTTTTATAAATTGTATGTGAAATTTTAGGATGTGTTTTTTTTTTTTTTTTTTTAGCAAATTATATGGCCAACCATCACAAAAAAAAAGAAAAATAATCATAACTCTAATTCAAAAGATAGATTTTTTTTTTACACGTTTCTGAGAACTGTTAAAATAAAATTGTTTTTTCAATTGCGCACATTCCAATTTGTGTCTAATCCCTTAAAACCTGATGAATTATTTAAACGGCTATAACTCTGCGAGTTTTGAAGCTATGAAGATGCAACTTTTTGTGTTATATTCAGGACTGGATAAGGAAAGTTTTACTAATTGGAATTTTTATCCTACGGGGGCCGCATAAAAATTTAATTTTCGTATTTTTTCAAATAGACCCCTTATGGAGTTGCAACTTATCTAAAACTTTTGCAATTTGATCCGATTTGATCCCCTAGACCAATAGGTCTAGGGGCAATATTTAAGAAGATAGCCTATTGTTTCGATATTTATGACTCACCCTGTATACGCAGACAGGCTCCGTAGATGCCAAATTATCATAATAAAAAATCATGAAGAATAAAATAAAACCACGGAAAAAACTAAGGAACCGGCCGAAAGGTCTCGATTGCGAAATCCCATCTTAACCAGGGCTGCGGAGTCGATGAGATGGCCGACTCAGATTCCAGGCTGGCTAATATACTGGTGTTGCTGTTGGTTAAAATTATGAAGGAACGCAAGAAATATAAGGCGAAAACTGCACTATTTTGGTATTAATTCAGTTCTTGCAGCTTTAAAAGAAAAAAAAAGAGCGGGGTGGGGGGGGATTCCGTTTTACAAATTTTTCAACTTCGCGTGCCACAAATCCGAAAAATCCAACTATGAAAATCTAAAGGAGAAAATAAAACAGAAATTTTACTATTTCGGAACCGTGGATTTGAAAAGGAGAAATCTTGACAATTTTTAATATTAATACGTGTCATCCAGAACAGAAAAATTTCGATGGAAAGAAAAAAAAAAGATGAAAATTTTACTAGTTCGGGATCTACCAGAGTTTTTAATCAAAAATGGATATCATTAACTGTGTACGCTGGGCAGTATATTGGAAATCTGTACCTTGGGTAACCCGAAAGTAACAATAATAAATTCCTTTTATGGATTTAGAATTACATATAATTGGTTTGATTTTACTTCACACTGTCTAACAAAAAAAGCCGGAGTCTGAGTGTTTTTTAGTGACTCCGCAGCCTTGATGTCAACCAGACTGAAAATTTGGGAGCGTGATTATTCGTTACCTAATAAAATGATTAAAATACGGTTTTTATCAGCAGAAATTAGATGTCAGATGATGAGGTTTTTAAAACTGCGTACTTGAATATTAAATATTTAAAAATTCCCTACAAATTTTGAAATTTCCACTTGATAAAACTTTATTAACTTCACAATAATTTTAAAATTTTACGGGAACAATTTTTAAAAACAAAATTGCCCGCATCTGACATCTAATTTCTGATGGTGAAAAACGTAGTTTAACCATTATAATTAAGTAATGAGTAATCGTACTTTCAAAATTTCCCATAGGTTGACATGGGATTCCGCATTCAGCGAAGCGGGCCCCTTAACATAGGAAGATCTTATAGTAATATTTCAAATAATATTACAATTGTTAAAATGAAAAGTAGAGTCAGTTAAGAAACAAGACCATTAAAAATTTCATGGAAGTTGAAGAAAAAATATGTAAATTTTACTTCGTATATTTAAAATTCATAGAACACTCTCTCTGCTAGTCACAGCTTTAAGAATAAATTTTAAATTATTTCATTTTTGATAAATTAACACTAGAACGCCCGGAATGAGTAGATTCGATTCCGATTAAGTAATTAAATTTTAATTCGAGCCAGAAATTTTTTCTTGATTTTAATCAAATTTTAACTACGCAGATTTACGTTAAATAAATCGATTAAATAATTTTGAATAAAAATTCTGGTGTGAAACATTATCAAACTTGAGTAAAATTTCCAATTATAAAGTGTATATGTCAGTATTTTACAGAGTAATTAACAGAGAAGTAAAGTTTTTAGTTTAAATTATGGTTTTCAGGATTTGTTTGACGATGCCGCGGAGGAAACGCGCTATCTGAATATGAGGTGGAGGAGTAAAGCTGAAAAGCAGAGACATTAATGAAATCTTCCACGACTGTCATTCACATTGCCATAATTAAGAAAAGATTCTCAAGACAAAATAAAACGATCTGGGAGGAAGATGTTGACAGTGCGGCAATCGACTTGTTTATCGGAAGTCAACGAAAAAAGGTTTTTCAATTCGTGAAATTTCAAAACATTTAAACAAACATGTGTCACGATTTCAAGAATCTTAAATGCCAATATCAAATTTAGGAATATACGGAAAAAACAAGATATTGAAACATCATGGAGATGAAGGATTGAAATGGAGTAAAAATGCCATGCCAATGTCAAGGTAATAAAAATGGAAAAACAATATTTTCTGGTGGGGGAAAAAAAATATTGACCACTCACATAACTACAAGTAATACTGGCTTGATTTGAGAAAAGAACAATAATTTGAATGTTTTAAGTAATTTAATCATTCATAACATAAATAAAGTTTATTGAAACCTTATTATAATAGCTATGTTGTAACATCATATTTCTTATGATTAAATTGTAATTAGAACCCTATCTATTTCATAATTTTGCAAAATTAAGGGACTCTGTACCCTTCATTTGGCCAAAAATTACGAAAACATCTATTTTCTTTTCTTTTCTTTTGCCTCAATTGTACTTTGTTATCCCTCGTACATTCAGATAAAGTTTCGTAAAGATCAGAGGATTATAAATAGAGTTTAAAGCGATTTTATTACATCGCTGTCCCTATAAATGTCACAATCCACTTCACGTAAAATTGTATGTGTTTTTTCGACGAATAGGCATGTTCAAAGGGATAAAATTTTTATGTATACTTTTTAATTGACTCGATTTTTTTCAGTGCTTTAAGGTCTATTTGATGGAACTAACTATCAGATTTACAATAAAGTTTTCTCCTTTTTTTTCTTTTTTTCACATATAAAAATTAATTTCAGTTCTTACTGTAATTTTACACGTATTAGCACATCCCTCCATCAAACTAATTATGATAAATCAGATGCTCAAAATTACACAGCATGCTTCTACGAATAGTTAAAAATATTAGTTCAAAATTATCAAAATTGTAAGAGAAGATAAATTTTAAAATTCATTTAAAAATTGCGGATTTTGCGAGGGAAATCTAACAATTTCGTGATAGAAATATAGCTGCTCCACAATATCTAAAGCGTACAATTCGATTAACCTCTTCAGACCTGATTATCCTACAGGATACACATTTTTACATTTTTTTTTCACATATATAAATAACGTTAAAGAAAAAAAAAAAAAAAAAAAAACAGAAATTGGTGTGAATGGAGCTTAACAAATAGCAGAACTAAACAAAATAGCAATTTTTTCCTTAGAGCTCTTTTTAGCAAGCTACTGTTATATAAAAATGGCTTGCAGCAAAAATATACGAAATGTACAAAAATGAAAAGGTAAATAATTTTACTATGCGTTAAGATACCATTTGTAGAGTCTGCGTAATACAAAATTATTAAATGCATATTTATTTTATGTTTTCAATGTTTTTGCAATGCAAAAAAAAAAAAAAAAATTTAAAAAAAAATCCTAAAAAAATGTTAAAAGATTTTTTTTTTTTTTTTCTTTTAAGTCCCCATGTATCATAAAATTTTATGTACAAAAAATAAATTTTAATTTTTTTCGCTTTCAGTCTTTCTTAAGTTATCAGTTTGTTAATATAAATCTATAACAGAAATTTCAAAAAGTATAAACCCTGGGGTCTGAAGAGGTTAAGGAGGATTCACCCGTTTGATCTTAAAACCGTATAAATGGTTCAGCATTTTTCTCCGGCCAATATTTCAAACTGAAATTAACATTTCACGAATAAATAAAATAATATAAATGTAATTCAAATTTAGCAGATATGTAATTAAACTATGTGCTTAAACTAATTTTTGGCAATTCTTCGGTGAATCAACTCTGTTATGCGGCTAATATGAAATTATAGCTTTTAAATCATTTCAAACTTTTATTTGAATGCATGGCTTTTGTGGCCTTTTACAACAGCGGTCTTCCTTTTATAAATATTTAAGAGAGAGTTAGCATTTATTTCATTTTAAACATAAGTATATATATTTAAAAAAAATATGCAAATATTTTCTTTAAAATATTTAAATAAAACAAGAGATGTCGCTAGGCTTTTGGCGCCTTTTACAAAAGCGAGTCTTTCTTTTATACATAATACAGATTCAAATTATTTAATACGTCTCCTTTGCGATCGTTCAAGGAAAAAAGTTATGTATATTGTACGATCCATCACATCTTTATTTAGTTCTTATGCAATTTTTTTTAGACAGAAAAAAAGATATCGATTCTTTCTCAGGAAAAAACATTTTCTAAATAAGGCACACAAATCCAATGAAATATAATTTGCCATTATTCTCTTTTCGTATGCTTATATTTTCCACTAGCGGAAAAAAAAAGAACGATGAAAGAAAACCTGGGAGAAATTAGTATAATTTAAAATTCATCATTAAAAATATAAGGGAAGAACATAAATAGCCAGATTTGGCAAACCTGCCATTAGCACTTTGACTGGATGGAATACGAAAACAAACCATGTGCTGAGTTCTAAAATTAGAAAAATCCCAGCATACCGAATGGCTCACCGAGAAGGCGAACTTGGAAGCTCTCCTCAGATCATATCAACGGACAGCATCTCTATCGTAAATATGCATAAACGAGCTTAAAGAAGACCAATTCCCCTTTGCAACCCGCCGTTTCAACACTCCATAAAAAATACACATTTATGTCAGATTTGCTAGAGGCAGGGAATATGCAGTGAAATAATTATTAAAAATGATTATACTACGTTCTTGGAAAAAAGGAATATATAGAAAAAGTTTCACACATATTTTTTCGAAAAATGCACTTATTTCTCAGCAATAAAAAGGCTTGAGCAGGAAGACTACACGGATTAACAGCAACTTTTTTGAAGGTTTTTGTTGTGAAAAGTGGTCATTTATAATTTAAAATGATACAAAGATATTTTCAATTCTTGAACATACAAGAACAAAAAATCATGCATCAGATATACATTATGAAACCTTTTCTAACACTAACAGGATATAAAAAAATAAAAAATTTTCTAGCATGAAATGAGATATCAAAATAAGCAACTTAAAATCACGTAATTCAGTAAAAATCTATTTTCAGCAATTGCTGTCCTATCCGGTACTGTGTGAAAACTTTTTAGTGTAGCCCTGTATGCAATTTTAATTCACACCACCGAATACACTCAAATTTAGATCAGTTCACAAATGCATAAAAAAGAGGAAAACGCACTTTCAGAAATCATCGATCTTAATGAATCAATCACCGAATTCGTTTGTGTGTCTATGTAAATGGACGATAAGGGCTATGCACTTTATAATCTATAAAAAAAAATATGCAGTGGACTTCGGTAATTTCTTTATGTTTGAAATATTATAACAACATAACAAGCGATTTTCTCCAATATAACGTAATGCAATGGAATTATTTTGTGCGCTTCTGCAAACGAAGTATAGTTACTTATTCTATACTCCCGAAAAAGTATGTTGTAGTCATATGAGTAAGCATATGAGGACGTTGTTTCAAAATTCGTCGAAAGAAAAGAATTTAAATAACGCATTTTCTCTGTCAATCTATTCTATTGGTAAATCTGCAATGAAAAAATAGTACAACCTGGAAAAAATAACCGATGTTTCTGGCTTTAAAATCTTTACATTCAATGAAAACCCATGGACGCAGTTAGAGATTGTTTGTGATTTCCCAAAATCTTATTTTCTGGATAAGTTTTGAAACTCACGTCCTCATATCACTCTCATTACGTTTCGAATATCGTAACATGAATAAAATGCACCGCAAACGATTTTTCTTCATAGACCATAAATATAGCGGAATTCTTTTGTGTGCCATTGTAAAAGAACTATAAATGCTAAACACTTCATTTTCAATACCGAACTTCCCATAGTAAACCTCAATAAACAAGTCATAAGAATCTCAGTATATTTAGGAGAGTTGACACACACAGAGAGACACACCAATTTTAAATACACTTTTCAATTATATTGGGAAGTGTTAAAATAAGTCTATTTTCCTAAAATTTATTAACAAGATAGATTCTACTACCATTATTAATGCTTATTATTTTCAGTAACAACTGGAATAAAAATGTCAGCAAAATTAAACAAGCTTAATTACATATTCTCTTCTTTTAATGAATAGTGAATTAATTAATGCCAGGGAAAATATATACCATAATGTGAGTAAAATACAAAATAGATTTAGATTTTAAAAAATATTCCATTTTAGTTAAAATGGACAGCTAAACTTAATGAGGTGTCGTGATTCTGACGTTAATGAGACGTCAGAGGAAAAGTGTGTTAGTCATGATGTGAGCACGGGGTGAGATAAACGCTGCTATAGATAATTTAAGTAAACATTACTATTTTATTATTCTTGCCAAAGAAAAGTATTTTTCCATTATTTGATCATTATTATTATTATTTTAAAATGCCTAAAGGAGTACCTTTTAATAATTTTCAAAAAAGCCAAGCCAAAGTATTCAGAAAAGAGAATAAAATGTTAAGAGAGATTGTTAAATTCTTTAATGTTTATAAAATTGCAATATCAAACTGTCTTAGAAATGCATAATGGTATTAAAAAAAGACAGGGAGACCTAAAACACTGAGCCTCGTGATGAAAAGGAACATTATCTGAGAGTTGAAAATTGAAGATTCTACAATATCAGAGATCCAAATAAATGAAGGGTTAAACATATGAGTCACGTCAAATTGTACATAACTGTTTAAAAAAAGTCTAAAATCTTCATTTTCAAAAAGAGTCAACATCTAAAGTTTACAAAAATGCATGTAGCTATAACCGCTTATTTTGAACGAGAGATCACGTGTCTTGCACTACGGAATGGACTTCTTTCACTTTTTGAGATGAGAATCAGCTCCATTGGAATTGTATCAAGAATGAAGAATTTTATTCATCTCGATGTATGCGAGGAAGGGGGGGGGGGGGGATTGATGGTTTGGCTAGCAATGGTGGAAGAACTAGTGGTCTTTTCAGTGGTAGACAGAATCATAAAAATTACATCCGACAGTTGGAATCTGAACTTCTTCCTTATGGTACAGATTTAGGTGAAAAAGAAAGGATATTTCAATAAGATGGAGCTGCGAATCACACAGTTATTGGTGTTAAAATTTGGTTCCACACAAATGAGGTCCGTGTTTTGCCATGGCCTTAATATAGTTGAAAATAAATGGGCGACATTAGTTCATCGCGTATACAAAGGAGATAAATGAGTGTGAATCTGTTGTTGAGCTCAGACGTTTGCACGAGTCGAAATTTCCAATGCCCGGGATCAGCCCGGCCCGAAGGAAAGTTATTTTGGCCCGGCACGGAAAGGTGTAAAACTCAAAAGTTCGGTCCGGCCCGTACAAAAATCAGTGAAAACAGGCCCGACCCGACCCGATTTGGTTCGACAAAATTTCTACTATTTCAAAAAAAGCAGATTTTTATCATATAATTAAGATTTCTATAAAGATTTCTGCATACATATTTATGGGATGATTTTACAGCATATTTTGCAGAAAATACACAATAGCAACATTAAAAATTACTTGGATTCCTAGACTTTCAACATTCAAATAAAGATATATTAAAAAATTAATGTGGTTTTGAATTAAAAAAAAGAAAGTTAAAAACATCATAACTTTTGAAGCTCTATAATAAAAAGTACATTTAAGAAAATATTTCTAAATCATTTTATTAAAGATTTTTTCAAATCCAAAGGAGCTACTTTCTGATGCATTTCTGAATTCATTTCCTTTTGGAAACGCATAAGATTAGCAGGTGTTTTTATTCAGAAACTATGTAATCTAATGGCGTTATCCATTTCTTGATACAAGCAATTTAAGAAAATACTGTCAAAACTAACGTTTTGAATCGAATTTCCGGAAGCAACAGTATAGGAAGGGAGAAAAATCTGCAACCGAGTGACAAGAAGCTCTTATATCTCAAGTATATACAAGTATCTTACTTACAAAAATGGAAAAAGCTATTCGATTCCATATCCGTTCAATAGTCAGACTTGTCAATTTTATATTTTTACATTTAAAAATTAGTCAGAAAATGTGTCAAACTTTCGCGTTGTTGAGAAATAAATTTAAGAACCACTAAGAAGGGTGGTTAGTTATTAACGTCAGGTGTTCAGAGCCCTCTAGCGAGTAAAGTTTTGGTCAAAACATAACCAAATTTGATCAGCATACATAGTAGACCATGAGATTTCGAATTCTTAAAAAAAAAATTAAAATAAAAAGTTTTAAAAATCGCCACTAGGGGCAATTTTAGCGTTGTTTACCGACTAAAATGCATTAATTTGCATAAAATCAGTTGTGTATAGCAATCATGAGTATAAAAGGAAAGGCTGGGACAGTTCTCATCATTATCAACTCTCACCATACTTTACTAGTCAAGCTGTGTTATCAGCAGAACGAGAATTGCAATGATGCTCGTCCTGAATTTCACCAATTACAGAATTTGCCAAAAGAACCGATGAGCATAACAAATTTACAAAAGATGATTCACCGATTTGAAACTATGCGGCAACAAGGCTTAGGACGCAAAGTGACTAGTCAATAACAAGTTGACGAAGTTGTTACTGCTATTGTCGAACAAGAGATGAAAAATTGCAGGTACCATCAGCGCTCGGGCAGTATTCCAGCAGTATAAAATTGATCTGTACTGTATTTTTTGCCATTTAATCATTCAACATTTACACTAATACACTTTTGGTGCGCCAAAATTGCTGATTTTATGCAAATTAAATGCATTTTAGTCGCATTTTAGCTAAAATTGCCCCTAGTGGCGATTTTTTAAACTTTTTATTTTCTTATGAAATCGACATCCCATGGTTTACTATGTATGCTGATCAAATTTGGTTATGTTTCGTCCAAAACTTTACTCGCTAGAGGGCTCTGAACACCTGACGTTAATAACTAACCACCCTGTATATTTCCAAAGATTACGTAAACATAAGTTCTTTATCGCTATTAATACTTTCACAAATCATGTTGTCTGCCCTACACATCTTGAGAACAATTAAGTCTAATTCCGTCCCGTCTCAACTATATATAGAAAAACAATGCAAGCCTGATCTCGTCGGCCCGGCACGAGTCTGCTAAAAAAGATATTAAGCCCAGGTTAGACACAAAGTAACTATCCAGTGCCGATCTCTACACTGTACAAGTTACATTTCTGTATTGATGTTGCCAAACTAATATCGGCTCGTGATGCATATTTATACTTATTCTCGTTAAAGCCATATTCTTTGAAAATAACTCACATTTTATCGTTTTTGCGTAAATCTTTATAACGAGGTCGGTAGGACCACTCAATTTTTTTTTATCAGCTATTATGGCCCATTCCATTTTTTTTTTTTTTTTTTTTTTTTTTTTTCTGCCTACCCGGCGCGTTTATTTTGTTTGTCGGCCCGGTCCGTTGAAAAAAATATTCTAGTTCTGCCGGCCTGTTAGAAAATTCGGAACCATTCCGTTGTACTATACAGGCCTCGGGACAGGCCCGTATAGACCTCTAGATGAGCTTCGGAATGCACGTTTGGGATTAATCTAGATGTTTGGGATTATTTTTGCCAAAGTGAAATTATTATTCAATGCCAAACACAATTTTTCAAATGATAAAGGCAAATAGAAAGAAAATTTCTAACTAATACTTTAATTTTTATATAAAATACTTATGTATCCTTTTACTTTTTAAAAAAATAGAATTTCATGTTAGCAACAGAGATTATATACTGTGAAAAACAAATTCTCGTCGTAATTTTTGATTTTATATTCATTTAATTATAAAATGTTATGCAAATAAAGAATTTTGTGCTTACTTAATCAGTTGCGCTTTCCTCAGAAAAAAAAGGCTAGTTTTCTACTTTTTTTTACGCAATGTATTATTGGATAAGTCTTGCTGGGTACGGCCAAAAGAGACAGGAATAGTGTTTTTATATAGTGTTATAGTCTACTGCAAAGATAGTATTCTAAAGTATAATCTATCGTATGGCAGGGTCTGGCAATATCTTTCTCTGTAAACAAAAATATTTTGTTTTGTTGTAAATGTTTAAGTGTATCGTAATTAAAATGTTCGATTTATTTACTTAAAGTGTCCTAATGAACTGTTTTCGCACTTATATAGTGTCCGATGTCAGGCATCTATACCGGTGGTGGCATAGCTATCTATCAAAGAATATACATCTTTACGCGCGGTGGATTGAAAGTGGAGTAATGCAATTTGACCACTACTGAACTATTTATTAGCTACTAAAGTACTTTAACATTGTAAAAAATTTAGAACTTTATTTAACAACACATTTTTTCAAGTAATAATGCATACTTTTATTACGATGTTTCAGCAATCATTTTAAAAAATAGTTTTTTGTTATGAAATTTAATGTAAAAGTATCAAATTTAATACTCGGCCTTTTAAACTTTGTGCTCAGCCATAGTAGACCAAGCGGCTACGGTAAAAAATGATTACATCATAAAGGTTAGAGTTGATATTTTAATATAGGATAAGATTATTAACAGTTAATGAAAGAATGATTTGCTTCGGCATATCTGGGTACGATGCCAATTCATCAATTTGCAGTTACTATCATGACATCGAATTCCATAATACACTGGTGTCCAAAAGTTAAGCATAATTGGTAATTAAGTAAGTAATGAAAGAAATATAAATCGAAATGTGGTGAAACTCCAGGTGTGTAAACAAAATAGTACGCGTCATATATTTTCGCGAAGAGTTTTCCCAGAAATCGAACAGGGGACCGTCAACAAATTGAAAAAGAACGAAGATCTTTTGGATAACCCTGTCAAAACTAATGTAGCAAAAGCGTTCAAACTGCACATTATGATTAAGTGGCTTATTGTAATGTACTGTGTTTATTTTTATAAGGATAGCATGTATACTCGTAGAGAAATTAAGCTTTTTATAAAAACAGTCCTAAGTTTTTTGCTTATAATTTGCAGAGTTCTTAATATAAAATAATGTTCTTTTCTGAAAATATGACAAACATCATTGTACACAATACCCTGTCATCAGAATTTAAAAATAATAAAAATTGTATGAAAAATGAGTAGGTTCAGTAAATAATTTTTCATTGCGCATGCGTCAACGATATCAAAACTTCATTTACATATTGTGTTAGCTAAATGTATAGAGCAACTTCTGTAAAAGTTTCAAAACCATAGCTTGAAAATTCTGAAAATGATCGTCTATAGAATCAACTCAAAATCCGTTATTCCTAAAAGGAAGCAAAAAAAATCCGGGGTTTTATCCAAATATAGTTGTACGTGCAATATTGTGTAGGCACTAAACAATGGAATAGGGATACACCCCCTCATCTTTTTGCTTCATTTAGGGAATAAAGGATTTTGACATCATTCTATCAACGATAATTTTCAGAATTTTTAAGCTATGTTTTTGAGACTTTCACAAACGTTGCTCTATACATTGAACTAACATAATATGCAAATGAAATTTTGATATCGTTGTCGCATGCGCAATGAAAAATTATTTACTAAACCTACTCATTTTTCATACAATTTTTATTAAATTTAAATTCTGATGACAGGGTATTGTGTACAATGATGTTTGTCATATTTTCAGAAAAGAACATTATTTTATATTAAGAACTCTGCAAATTATAAGCAAAAAACTTAGGACTGTTTTTATAAAAAGCTTAATTTCTCTACGAGTATACATGCTATCCTTATAAAAATAAACACAGTACATTACAATAAGCCACTTAATCATAATGTGCAGTTTGAACGCTTTTGTTACATTAGTTTTGACAGGGTTATCCAAAAGATCTTCGTTTTTTTCAATTTGTTGACGGTCCCCTGTTCGATTTCGGGGAAAACTCTTCGCGAAAATACTATATGACGCGTACTATTTTGTTTACACATCTGGAGTTTCACTACATTTCGATTTATATTTCTTTCATTACTTACTTAATTACCAATTATGCTTAACTTTTGGACACTACTCTAGCTCACGTTAATATAATTTTTGCAATGGAACCGAGAAAGGCAACAACTTATTCAGTTAAAAATACAGTGTATTCCTTTCAATTTGAACTCTAGTTTCGGTTTAACTTATAAGTAAGGTCTCCATACGGGCATACCCCGAAAAATCTGAAAAAATTACAGAATGGATATATACGTTTATAAAAAAAATCTCGGCGGAACCTCCATTCAGTTACCGTAAAAAAATGATGAAATTTCGTTATTTGGCGATTTATCGCCGGTTGGCAAGGGAATGCAATTTCAAAAAAAATATATACATATATATATATATGTCAAATACATTTCAAGAAAAAAAAAGTTTCATGTTGAACTTGTTTTGATAAGTTTAATTTAAATAACTTTAGTTTTGTAAGTTTTAGTTTGTTTTAAGTATAATTTTGTTATATCGAAATTTATTTGTATTTATATTCAAATTTAATCATCAAAATTTGAGATTTAAAACGAAATTCATAATTTAAATTTAATTAAATTTGTTTCAAGCTCAAAGTCCAATTGAGAATTGTCGATTAGATTTTGTTGCTATGGAAACATATGACGGTTTTTTTTAATACCCTTAAATGTATGAAGATAATTTTTCTCTGATTTTTTTAGCTATGAAAACATTTTTTCCAGCGATTAATTAAATAACTACTTCAACGAGTAATACATATATAATACAATATGTATATAGATGTATATAATATATTAAAGTCTCTCATTGTTTATGTTTAAATTCATTAAATACTATTTACACGCAAACTAAATATCCAACAGTTTTGAGTTTCATCATAATCGTTTGCTTTTGGCGAGGAAAAGGGCTGCTCGCCAAATCGAGTGACTCTTTAGTCTTTTCACGCCAAATATTCGAAAACCAGGGCCTGATTAAAGCACGGGCCTCCGGGGCCTTGGCCCTGGGCCCACCAATTTCAGGGGCCCACAAATTATATGGCTGATTTTTTCACCCTTAATCAAATACTTTTCAAATAATATTGTTTTAGAAAATATTAAATGTAAAATTTAAATATTCTAAGTTACTTTTAACTTATGCACTTTTCACCCAAACAACTTGGACAACTCGCCAAATAAACCTTCTTTTTTTGTGAAAATGAATAGGTAGAGGGCCCAATTTTTTAACAGGCCCTGGGCCCAACTTCAGCTTGATCGGGCTCTGTCGAAAACATTTTATTTTTTTACACAATATCTAATGTGATTCCGCCGCTAATTTTGACTGATCCTGTATTACATACATAAGTACTTTAATTAGTTTTTTTTTTTTTTTTTTTTTTTTTTTTTTTTTTTTTTTCATAAAATCCTGGGTATGCCCAGTATGGAGACCTTCCTTGTTAGTGAAATATGAAGATATTGTAGGGAACATTTGAAGAGATTTACTTTGTTTCATGCAAAAATATAATGAAAGAAGTGCTGGAATAGGCACAGTAATTCATTCAGTGATATAATAAGCACTGACAGCCACATTACAAAATGTGGAGCGTCGTCTTCGGCTTGATATAACATTTCGCACAAAACAAGCAAGTTTCTTTAACATTTCATTATCAATACCTTCACATTTCTCAAAGTTATTAATAAGAACTCGAGTTCAGTTAGAGTATAACATCCAGCATAAGTTTTTAAATGTAAAAAATTAAGAGGAAAAAAATATTTTGATCTATTTACCGTATATTTCGGAGTGTAATCAATAAACCAATACCTAATTGATATTCTATTAAAACTCCCCAGATTAAATTTTCTTATGCTAACAAAAAACTGAGGCTAGGAAAAAAGACAGGCTTCCGCGCTAAGTTACAGATGGACCGCTTGAGTCAGGCTGTACACTTTTCAAGATGCAAGGGCTGGAAAAATACGAATGCAGATGCACGAAAAGAGCATCACGTGACTCTAGAGGTCCGAAAGTATACGAACACGAAACGTGGTGTGGCTGCCTGCCTCTTTTGTCAGGCTTGAGAAGCATCTAATTTAACTGAATTGATTTTATACCTTTCGTTTACCTCTCATTATGACATTCTTTCCAGGAACAAAGTGTAAACCGTTAACATTTACGGATGTTTATAACCATCAACAGGATTAATTTTTAACATGTCTTTTTAGCTTGATGATTCTTAATTCTTTGTGTGCGTTTCCTTATTTAGGTATCACTTTCTACTAAAATTTTTGTCTGCTTTTGTTAATAATGAAAACAAAAATTCACTCCAGCACTTTTTTTTTTCCCGCGATCGTTTGTCAAAATTTGCAGGTTTTTCGCGATTTTTTGATGAAATTGGCCGTTTTACTGCTATATTTTGATGAAATTTATCCCTTATCGTGACCATTTTGCGAAATTTGTCTTTTTTTGCGAAATTTACTTTTTTGCGATCTTTTGACGAAATCACGAAATGTGCCTTTTTTTCCTTTGACGAAATTTGTCGCTTACTCGCAATCATTTGACAAAATTTGTTGTTTTCTCACAGTCGTTTGCAGTTTTTTCACGATCTGTTTATAAATTTTGCCATTTTTTAGGGATTTTTTTTGTCGAAATTTGCTGTTTTTTCGAGATTTTTTTTTCAGGAAAATTGCCGTTTTTCGAGACTTTTTGACAAAATTGATTTTTTGCAATACTTTGATGAAATTTGTGTTTTATTTGGGATACCTAGACAAAATTTGCGTTTTTTTTTTTTTTTTTTTTTTTTTTTTCCAAGTCTTTTAACAAATTTTACAATTTTTTGAAGAAATTTGTTGTTTTTTGCAATCTTTTGACGAAATTTGCTGTTTTTTCCATCTATTTACAAAAATTCCAGATTTTTTTTTTTTGGGGGGGGGGGGTATTTTGATAAAATATGCTTTTTTTTTTCAATTTTTTGACGAAATTTGCTATTTTTTGTGATTATTTGCCAAAATTTGCATTTTTTGTGGTACCTAGACAAATTTCGTGTTTTTCCCGCGATCTTTTGACAAAATTCGCGTTTTTTATGATATCTGGACAAAAGTTGTCGTTTTATCGAAATCTTTCGACGTAATTTTCCATTTTTTGGCCAATTTTTGACAAAACTCCGTTTTTTCCATGATATATTGACAAACTTTGCATTTTCCCACGACCTTTTGTCAAAATAAGTTGTTTTCTGACGATCTTTTAATGAAATTTGTTGTTTTTTGTGATCCTTTGACAAAATGTGTGTGTTTTTCACGACCCTTTAACAAAAGTCACGTTTTTCCTAAGATATATGGCAAAATTGGTGATTTTTCCCCGCACAATTGACAAAATTGATTTGAGATATTATTTGGCAAAATTTACGATTACTTCCGAATTTTCAGATTTATGACGGATTTTTTTTTTCTTTTTTAAAGTTTAGAAACGCATACCTCTGAAGAGTGGTTACCTCCCAATCTCCACGCACAAAATGTATACGTGCGCATAAAGTATCGCAAATATGATACTTATGTTTTTGGTGTCTATTACAAATGAAATGTTGGTACTATTTTTCATATTACGAAGGCCGAGAAAAATGCTTCTTAACTATACCGCAAAGAAAAATAATTTATGATTACATTTCTTATATACATTTTATTTCTTCTATAGTAAATTGAATATATACGAACGCATATTTAAAAACACATTTATTTTCATCTGAAGCATAGTTCTGATCAAACTTTTTGCGAAAATCCCAACAACTCAACTTACAAAAATCATAAATATGACCCGCAAGAATGATTCTCAGGTGAACTCGACACACAAAGGAAATTAGAATCACTTTCATCCCGAAAAAGAAAATTAGAGACAAAATTAGAGAGAGCGATTTCATTGTTGCACATTTCATTTACATTATCTTTATGATTGGGTGTTTCTGGTCACTAAACATTTTTTTAAGCAGAAAATCCCATTTCTTCTAAATAAAACAGCCTCGAAGCAAATTCGTCATCTTCAAACAGATGGTAAATCGAATAGAACCCGTGTTATAGCAGTAATTACTATAGCTGCATAACGTTTGGGATTTCCGATTTTAAACACATCTTTCCCCAATCTCTATTTTTACTTTCCTCGAGTAGCCGAGATTTATTGCGAGGTAGTCTCTCTCTTCTCCGACCGTATATGAGAAAGGCGCGTCTGCCCTGTCATAATAATTTTCGAATAAAACGAATCTAATTGGTTGAGATGAATGGATGTTGTATACATATTACTTTTGGTTTAATGCTGCTTAAGTTCTATTTCAAGGATATTTTACCTTCTAGTAAAACTGGAAAAGAAAAATGTGTGATAACTGTGGTAGTTGCCAAAACGTCAGTTACTATATAACAAATGAAAACCGATAAGAAAATGTTTACATTTAAATAACATTAAAACTTATCAAGCTGAGGTTTTCTTACAGAAGAACCAAGTTACTTACACATGTCTGTTTCTGCGTTTAGGATTTTAGTTTTAATTCCGTCATTAAATTTACCAAATAGTAGTCGAATTTTTTTTTTATATATATATTTGCCAAATATACTACAATCAAAATCGTTTTTATTAGTTCCATTAATCAATTAGAATGCTTCATAATAAAGATGATTTTGATTCAGATATATTTTGAATATTCAGATTTTTTTTTCTTAGGGGGGGGGGGGGGGGTATAAAAAGTCTACATCCGTGGAGTAGGAGTCTGTGAAAAATGTACATCTTTTAGAAATAATATGAAATTCAATAGTTTCGCAGTTTCATACAGTGATTAGTGTTTACTGAAAGTTTGCAAATGTTATAACAAAATTCGAAGACAGGAAAATTTTTACGGTACATTAGTTGTCAAATATTAGACAGTTATTTTTTTAAGTTAACTTAAAAATGGTACCCATACAACATTTTTTTTGCGGGGGATGAAGGGGCTTGTAATTGGTACAATTTTTCTCCTTTCCGTTTTTTAAATGTTACAGTAAATAATTACTGAATTACACACAGCAGCAGAAAAAAAAGTTTGAACAAAGCAATTTTCCTTGCAATTTTGTAATTAATTATAATTTTGGATGCAAATTCTAATAAACTAAACGCACAATACTCGCAAATAAAATTATAGAAAAATTGCGCAAATATTTAACTGTAATGTCTAAAATACAGACTATGCAAGTTTATATAGGGGGAGGGGGTAAAGATTTGAATAGATTTTCGTAGTTATTAGTTGTTTGGCGAGTCAAAAAGAGAAATGCTGATTAACCCTTAAATGCCATATTTTTAAAAAATAAATTCTAAAATTTTTTTAGTCTTTCATTTTTTAAATCATGGGGAATTTTTAAAAATAAAAATCATATTTGTTTTAAGTACGGCTTACGGCTGAAAAACAGTTTGATCACATTTCTTTGATCGGGCAAGGAAAAATCGTCCGTTGATGATGCTTGAAAGATTGCAAATTTTGTTTATTAGTTGAGAAAAAACCGCCTGTTTTATCCGCTTATTACGAAAAAAAAAAAAAAAATGATTTTGTTGATCGGGCATGTAAAAGTCGGGCGAGTTTCATCGATCGGGTTCTGAATTTCGTAGATTAGGCACGAAAAAAAAAAAAATCACGAATTTTGTTGATAAAGCACAAAAAAAAATTTATAATTTTCTTGATTAGGTGCGAAAAATTCGTAAATTTCGTTATTAGAGCACATGAAATTTGAGAATTGTGTTGATGATGTGCGGAAAAATTGAACATTTCATTGATCGGCTATGGAACAATCGTGAATTACGCCAGTTTATCGAGAGAAAAAAAGCACATGGAAATTTTGTCAATTTTCTTGGGAAAAAATGCAGATTTCATCAGAGTCAGTTAGGAATCGCGAATTTCGTTGATGGAGAGCGAAAAAATGTATATTTTGTCGATCAAAGAACGGAAAAATCGCGAGTGATGTTGACAGGGTTACGAAAAGTCGCAAATTTTGTTGGTCGGACACGAAAATATCATGAATTTTGTCGACAATGTATGGGGAAATCGCAAATTTCGCCAATTAGGCGCTGAAAAATCGCGAATTCCGTTGATCGGGTGAGAAAAAAAATCGCAAATTTGGTCAATCATACCTAGAAAAATCGCAAAATTCGTTAATCAGGCGTGGAAAAAATCTTTTTGATCGGCTCCTTCGTTCATAAAGTTCACATTTCTTTTTTAGGCACTAGCCACTTATGTTTTTTTTAACACTTTTAATTAAACAATTTACTCTTCCAAATAAAGCCGAGGAATATTATCACATTTTGAAAATAATACTTGCTAATTCTGTTATATATCCTTACCCATAGAATTGAATATTTTGACTGGGTAAGTGAACCTAGAGAGGTGATCCCCGCCACGGGCGTAATCTGGTGGGGGCATATGCCCCCCCCCCCTAGTTTTCCAGGAGCAGAGGCAAGACTTACATTTTGTCCCTCCATTTTTTTTTTTTTTTTTTTTTTTTTTTTTTTTTGTACTATTCTGTTGTTAAGTGCCAATTTATATGTTTAGATTTTCTCTTCTTTTTTATTTAACCATTTATGTGCTATAATATGAGTGCAAACTAGAATAAATACTGGATAATTCCAATTACCCAGCAGTAACATTTTTACGTTCATATCAGAGTAATTTTATAGTTGTTTGTATGCGTATGTGGCGTACTTCTCGAGGCTTTCTTTATTGTGATTTTCTAAACTCATGATTATATGAATACCTGGCTAAATAGTCCTCTGTTTCAAGGATGAATCACACACTAGTAATTCACAGTAACCATATAGAACTACACTGAGTATTTACCGAGGATAATCATTACTGAGCATAATCATTAGAAACAGAAATATAAAGAACTTGTTCTATTTATAAAACAAATCCCATTTAAGAAGTTTTTTATGTATTGAGTGGAAAAATTGGAATTGAGTAGCCATAGAGTAAAAAAGGGAAGTAGAAAAACCTGCTATTATATTCAGTTTTTCAATGTTCATTTGGATGTGTGTCATTTTAAAATTCATAAACGTAAACACATATCTATACTAATAAAATAAAGTTTCGTTTTGCGTATATGGCATGGCTAGAAAAATTTATTGCACGTACAAGTCTGAAAATTTAAATGAGGGTCATCCAACGCCTCTACTGATGTACCCTGAGACTCAGAGTTTTAAATTTCTGATAAATAGTTAAGTTATTAATTAAAAATCTGAAAGAACTCTCATCAAAAATTCATCTTTTCCTTCCCAACGCTCGCGAATGCACAGAAATCGATTTCATTGTTCGTACGCATTGGGAAAAAAATAGGAAAAATGCTGGAATAAAAAATATTCATTTTCTAGGAATGAAAAGTACCGAAAGTTTTCCAAAAATGTAACAGTTCTTTAAGTTTAAAATAGGAAGCTTCATCAATTGGATACGAAAACATGCACGAATTTCCATGTAATTTGTACCAATTTTTCCAAAAATTAAAAAAAAAATTGGTCATCTGATCGAAAATTTGGGCATAAAAAACATCGAAAATTTCGACAAATGGTCATTAAAAAATATTAATTTTGTTAATCTTTTGCAGAAAAAAATCGATAATTTCGCCAAAGGATAACACGCGAATTTTGTCAAAAAATCGCGGAAAACACGAATCTCATTAAAAGTTCGCAGAAAAAAATTGTAATTCGCCAAAGAATAGAAAATAACGAAAATTTCGTTAAAGGATCGGGGAAATAACGTGATTTTCATCAAAGAATCGAGGAAAAACGAGAAATTCGCCAAAAATTCGCGGAAAAAAACGCAATTTTTTTTTCAGAAGGCTCCGAAACAATTGATATTTCTGAAAGGACTGCGGGAAAAAAAGCCAAATTTCATCAAAGAATCGCAGAAATAAAGCAAATTTTGTCAAAGCATTGCGGAAAAAATACAAATTTCATTAAAGGATCACGAAAAAGCGCAAATTTTTGTCAAAGGATCACGGTAAAAACATGAACCTCAACCAAGAGTCGCGAGAAAAACGCTAATTAACGCAAGTTAAACATGAAAATAAAAAAATGTCGTTAAAGGATTATAAAAAAAGACGTACACATGAAAGGATTGTGAAAAATGGCAAGATTTGTCCCAGGATAGCGAAAAAACGCAAATTTTGACAAAGGATCGTGAGAAAACGCGAATTTTATCAAATAATTGCATAAAAAACATAAATTTTGTTAAATATTATGAAATAACGCAAAATCTCTTGTCAAAAAATCGCAAAAAGTGAATTTTCTCAAACGATAGCGAAAAAAAAAATGTGAATTTTATCAAAGAATTGCGAAAAAAATGCAAATTTTGACACAGGGTCGCGGAAAAGATACAAATTTTGTTGAATATCGACAAACAACGCAAATTTAGTCAAAGGATCGTAGAAAAAATGCGAATTTTGTCAAAGAATCGCAGAAAAAATGTGAAAAATGTCAAAGATTAATAGAGAAAAATGCGAAAATTGTCAAAGAATTGCAGAAAAAAAAACTCAAAGGAACGCGAGAAAAATGCAAATTTTGTCAGAGTATCGCAGGAAAAATGCAAATTTCTCACAAAAGATCACACAAAAGCGCAAATTTTTGTCAAAGGATCAGAGAAATAACGCGACTTTCATCTAGGAATCGTGAAAAAACGAGCAAATCGTCAAAGAAGATCGAAAACAATGCAAATTTTTTCAAAGGCTGCGAAAAAAAGTAAAAATTTGTGAAAGGATTGTAGAAAGAAAGACGAATTTCATCAAAGAATCGCAGAAATAAAGCGAATTTTGTCAAAGCATTGCGGAAAAAACACAAATTTCATGAAAGGATCGCGAAAAAGCGCAAATTTCTGTCAAAGAATCAAGGTCAAAGCATCAAGGTCGAAGAATCTCGACCAAGAATCGTGAGAAAAACGCTAACTAGGGTGAGCTAAACGCGAAAACAAAAACGAATTTCATCAAAGGATAATTTTGTCAAAGAATCACGAAATAATGCGAATTTAGGATCGCCGAAACAACGCGAATTTTGTCAAAGAATTGCAGAAAAATAAAATTTGTCAAAGAATCGCAGAAAAAAATGCAAATTTTGTCAAAGGATCGCGGGAAAAATGTAAATTTCGTTAAAGAATCGCAGGAAAATGCAAATTTTGTCATAGGATCTTTGGGAAAATGCAAATTTTGTCAAAGGATGGAAAAATGCAAATTTCTGACAAAAAATCGAATAAAAGGACAAATTTCTGTCAAAGGATCGAGGGAAAAACGTGAATTTTGTTTCAGGTTTGTGAAAACACAAAATTCTGCTAAAGGATCGCGGACAATCACTACTTCCGTCAAAGAATCGCGTAAACAAAAACGAATGTCGTCAAAGTATCGCGGAAAAATTACAAATTTTGTCGACAGATAGTAAAAAAAAAAAGATTTCGTCAGAAAGGCGCGGAAAAAAAATGCATAATTAGAACCGAGAAAAGAATTTCCTCCCTCCCCTTTCTGCTGTAAATTTCAGATTTTTTTTTTACTCAATCATCATCTTTGCAAATTTCGTCGATTATACATTGAAAAAATTGAGAATTTTTTCAATTTGTCACGAGAAGTAAATACTTTCCAAGGTCCTACGAGTCAAGGAAATTCGGCTTAGGCAAAATGTCAGGGAAAAGTCAAGTAATTTTTTATGCACTTTTTTCCATCAGAATATCGATTATCATAGCTGATGAGAAAATTTTTGAATTAATTATTCATCCAATCTAAAATTTTTGCATAAATTTTATGCAAATTATATTACAATAAGTAAATAGATAATAAATATTAAAAAATTTTAAAATTAAAAATTCATACAGCGCACACATTTTTCAGCATTTATCTAGAATGAAAATGCTCATTCTGGAGAGTTTTACAACAATGTACGCATAGGAGTTTTTCTTACAAGATGCATGGGACATTTACATGTGTTTAAACCATTCAATTTTACCAAAATTAAAATTTACTAAATACTTTGATAATTATAAGGTATAAGGCCCTAACTTGTAATTCAGAAAGACATGCAGGTTTTTTTTTTTTTTTTTCCCACATTTGTAAATTAAGTAAACAAGAAATTAAAATGTTTGTGTAATGCACGGGACTAGCAAAAAATCAAAATGCATATATCATATGGTATGAAAATTATTTTCTGTAATAATTCATGGATTTATTGATTACACTTTCTTTTGTAGTGAAAGGAAATTTAATAGATTGTTTTGGAGCAATATTAAGTTAATTTTAAAGATTAATTAATAAATTATGTAGATTTTATGGATGTGATGCATGGGACATATAAAAGTAATGTACGGGACAAGTTTGATTTGTTTGCATATAACCTGAGATTTATGACATTTAGGTTCTTAAATTATGAGAATTCATGATAGATAAGATATTAATCATGTATTCCACATGATACAGATATTAATTATTTAAAATAACTGGAGTAGATGGCATTAGTAATTTGAAATTTTTTAACAAGTAAATTTTTTAAATGTTTTAATCTTTAATTTTGATACCTATTAATCAATGCAAATGTATAATTTGAGAGACTTTGGAAAAAATGTTAAAATGTCTTATGATATCACATGATTTTAAAGTGTTTTGGAATGAAACCTTATGTAATACCACTTTACTATGAATTCACACTGTTGGCAAAGTATTTGTAGTGATTGTTCTTATGGACAAAATATTGAAAATAATGAAATTGTGTTAGATGAAAATTTAATCATATGGAAACAATAAGAAAAAAGATAAGATGTAGGAAGTGAAAAAAAGCTGCACTGGCAAAGTTTTATCAAGCTTAAATGAAACTTTTTATTTAGTCACTTACCACTTATACATTAAATAAATTCAAAATGAATTTCAGACTGATAAAGTTCTTCACTAGAATTTTCTATGAATTATATCTGTAAATATCAAAAAGAAATTTAAAGTGCTATTTGGTCTAGGAGTAGTGTAAATTTATTACCAGCAGCTATGTTCTCTTATGATATTTAACATTTTTAATTTGTTCAGATGCAAAAGAGAAGGGGAAAAATACAGCCAGAGCTTTTGAGTTACTTTACTACTCTGATCTAGAAACACATTTCCGATGAAAATAAACATTTTGAAGCGATTCAGAGGGACGACTCATCATCTAAATTCAAGGATAACTTTATGACTCTTTTTTTACAAGAACTTAAATGAAAATACCAAAAAACTTTAAGCTGGAAATACTTTGCAATTTACATGCGAATTGAGAAAGTTGATGTAGCTCATAGATGGAGGTGGAAGATGAAAAGGCAAAATCACTTGTTTGAGGAAAGTTATAAGTAATCAAATTTCTCAAACAGCACATTCTGCTTCTAATTTTTACAACCTGATTAGAATAATAAGAAAAGCAACAAAACTTTTATTATTTGAAGAAAGACACATTCCATGAAATAATGAAAGTATAGATTAATACTATGCCTATTTTGAGAATTTCCAGATTACATGGAATGAAATATATGCCAATGCCAAAATAACAGACTATTACAATTTTTAAAGCCACCATTTTTGTATTTTCTATTGTTTAGCATATAAAAATATGTCAAACTTTTAAATTTCTAAATTAGTCTTTCTTTATAACATTCATTTTAACATACACAGAACAATGGCGTGCGAGAGAGTCTCAAGAGTTTGTATTTTTTATTCAAAGGTTAAATAACACCAGTGTCTAAACTTTTGCTGAGCACTGTGTGTGTGTATATATATATATATATATATATATATATATATATATATATATATATATATATATATATATATATATATATATATATATATTCAAGCATAACAGGCCATTTTCAAACAAAATTATTTTTTTGAATAAAATTACATAAAAGTTATAATGATTGCAAAAATTTCTTGGTACTTTTATGATAGCTGGTTGAAAATTTCACCAATAGCAGATTTTAAGTCTCCGGTTAGCATTTTACTTTTCCTGTGGTAAATTGGTAAATTATGACAATATTTTGATGCTGAAATTAAATGGCATGGTTTATGGTAGTATTTATTCTCTTGCTTTCTTTTGTTTTCTTTGTAAGAAATGAGAAAAAGTCATGAATTTTAAATATTTCAATTTTAAATTCAATTTGTGTATTTTAAATAAAATGAGTAAAAGGAATATATTTTAAATTAAAGTTATGAAATTCAAAAAATGCAATGGTAAAAAAAGTTGGACAATTTATTCCCTGCATCGGGCTAAAATAAATATACCAAGTTTTTGATTTCTCTAACAAAATCTACCAATTTGGCAAAGGATAACCAAGTAAAGTAAATTATGAATAAAAATAACAATAACTACTTAGCATTACATAAGGGAGACCAAACTGGTCACCAAGGACTAATAATAGATACTCACAAAAATTCATGAAATAATATATTTTAGACAGAAAAAAGATAAAACACAAGGGCTAGGTTAAAATCTTTTGATTGTATAATTAATAAAAATTAAAAGTCTGCACATGTATGTCACAGAAGATACAATAACATTCTCACTAGTATGAAATGTCAATGCATTGGTAGCATTTCAATATTTTATTTTATTGTTTATCATTTTTGACTATTTGGAAAATAGTTACTAACTGTTCTTGGTAGAGAATTAGGAAATCTTAAGTATATCTGAATGTTTTTATTGGTTGAATTCTACAACCTATTTTATTTTATTCGTTTTCTGATTGGTCCATGTTTAATGTCCAAAAATGGAATACCTCTGTTGCCACAATGACAAAAAAAGTAATAAAAACTTTAAAAAAATTAATAACTCAAAAACAAATTTAGATACAGGTTTCAAACAAGCTGAATTTAAAAGTGCATTTTTTTCTCTATGCAACGGTGTAAAATTTTAAAATGTGGGATGTTTAGAAGTTTAAAAATTTACAGTTCCTAAAATTGCAAAGCTGAAATTTCATTTAAAATTTGTTTATGATGAGTCCAGGAATATTAATGTTTAATCCATGTCGTATGTAATATGAAGTGTGTCGTAAAGAAATGTCACGACATCGCTTAGAATAAAATAAAAGAAAAGAAAAGAAAAGAAAAGAAAAAAACAAAGAGAGAGAAAGAATAATAAATAAATAAATAAATAAATAAATAAATAAATAAATAATCTAGAAAGAGATAGAAAATGAAATAATATTAATGTATATAAAAGTATTAAAATAAATTTTTATTTTAGCTTTCGTAAACAAGAAATGATAACAATAATATGTGTTGTTTGTTTGGAAGTTTTATTATACTATAAGCTCTCTTTTAGTCAAAGCCTGGGAATAGCAAAATCACATGAGCGAAGGGATTTTCTCACCATTAGTTATAAAAGGAACAAATGTTTACGAGAAGCAATAAAACCTAGAGTCGCCATTTGTGACGTTAACGTACACAAGCAACAATGAAAGATTTACAATCAAATTTATTACTCTCGTGTGTGGTCTACTTGGGGTGGCCGGTTCGGAATCGTAGCTCCGGCAATAAATAATGGAGGAATAATGTCTAAAAATCCAACCCCGTTTCTTTTACCTGACCAATGGACAGTGAAATATATTCAAAGCTAATTGGAGTCCGAATATAATACCCAATGGGGTCAAAAGGGGCGTACAGGATCCGGAAGGAAAACGCCACACGTGTCAGTCCAGTTTTAGAATTGAAAGTGTGAAGTAAGAAAAAGATTTTTTCTCTTCTCTCTGCTGTGAGTTTCCCACTAAGATGAGAGGGAAAAAGAAGAAATTATGAAATAAGGCAACTTCGAAAATCGGGAGATGTGATCTTAGGCCTCCCGGATGAAGCGATGAGAAGCGAAGCTATGCTCTGCACACAGAGAACTAATCATCGACTGATTTCTAATACAAAAAGGAATACCTGAGTATTGCCGAGCGGACTATTTATTCATCGGATGATTTCTAAATACTCAAAGGAGCAACTGAGCATTGCCGAGCGGATACAAAAGGGAATACCTGAGTATTGCCGAGCGGACTATTTATTCATCGGATGATTGGAAAGTGCATGAAATTTGAAAAGTGCTAACTATAGTGCGTGAAATTAGAAAAGTTGCTACTATTCGTGTTAATTAAAAACAAAATGACTTGGAACTTGGCATTCGGATTTAATTGTGTTGGCGTACTGACGAACTGTATGGACAGCTATAAGCCAACGTCGACCAATACCAGGAACATACTTGTAAGGTGAGAAAATTTCATTGTTCATGTGTCCGGCCAATTTATTTTATTGATATAATGTTGTGTTAAAATTTTGGTTTTAAAATTTGATTATTTTAAAATTTTAAAATTATTATTATTTTTGGGGCTTAAAATTATCAGAATTTAATGCTCAAACTTAATTAATAGTAAAATGAATAAATAAATAAATTAATAATACCAGTAAAATAATACGAATAATAAGAATGAAGGACTCGATTTTATAAAATATGAAAATTTGGGGCTTTGCCTATAAGTTGTGTCGTGAACTAAAGTGTTATGTGCTGCGAGGATAGCAGAATAATAGGAAATGAATAAATATACAAACAACAACAAAAAAAAAAGAAATGAAATAAAATATTTTGGATATTTCACTATAACCATATTTCAGTAGTTATTGCCTTGCATATTATATTTTTATAGTGTTTGCATGATGCCAATTTATGTGTTTTAATAAAATTTTGTATATATGTACCTATTCTTGTCTTTATTCCAGTTTTCTCCCTTTATGTATTTTAAGGTAATTTCTAGATGCAGATTAGGGAATGTTAACATTTAAATTTGTAGATTAATATCTCAAGTTTTTTTTATTGACTCATCAATCCCAATTTTCACAAATTCATACGTTAAATAAGGCGATCCTAATGTTATTGCAAAATGTTAATTTTAAGTATGATATTAAGGAATTAATTTCAGTAATTAATAATATCCGATCTTCGTTCACAACGCCGAAGGGATATTATTTTCATTTGTCTTCGTACTAACCACGTCACGATTGCGTACCTAGTAAGAGGTGTTTATTTTCATCACCACACTACTAAAAGTTTAATGGTGCTCATACCAGGTGTATGAATTTCTATTTGGGATTCAAAATTAAAAATTTTCTGCATTTAAATATAAATAAAGATAGCCAGTATTATGATTTTATTCTTAATTACCTATCTTCTCTTAGCTTTTTCTCCTTCTACTAACAAACATTATTTATCCATATTGTGTTTATAAATATTGTGTGTATATCTAAAAATTTACGAAATTGAAATATAATAGTTGAGAAGATGAAACAAAAATATACAGAAGAGTTGGTTTAGCTCACGACACATTAGCTTGTAAGATTGTAAAGAATTTCGTTACTATATATATCCGTATTTCGGAAAATTTACTTTGGCATTATATTTATGTGTATTTATAAAAATATTTAGGGCTATTTCATAATTTCTATTAAATATTATTCTCGAATGAGTATAAATTATAATAATTCATTACAAAACTCATATCTTGAGAGTATATGATATCACAATTTGAGGTGTGAAAGAGTTCAAAAATAAAAAACAAAGGAAAAAGTATCAAACATCAGTCTGTGTGAGATTTTCCAAATAGGTAAATAAATATGACAGGTAGAAATAAGGCAAGGCAGTCTTCTCCTGAAAGGGACACATTTAAAATTGGAATAGACACTCTATTGAACTCTTTACAAAATTTTGAGGACAAACCAGACCAAAATATATCATATTTTTTCGAAGAGTTCGAAGAATTAGCCGCAGCGGCACAATTTCCCGATGATTTAAAATTGGTGTTGGCAAAGTCAAAATTTAAAGGCCAAGCGAGAGAGATTCTAAAAAACACAGCTGAATTGCATAAAGCACAAAACTATAACACATTCAAAGAAAATGCGATAACACAATTTAAAAAAGAAAGATCGTGTGACGCTCAGGCGCAATTCATAAACGCAAAACAAACACCCAACCAAACTATTGAAGAATTTACTAAACAATTCAACATTGAGGCACAAAAATACCTTGTCTCGTCAGGACATGAACAAAAGAATGGAGCTAAAGAATTATTAGAAACGATTAAATTAACTAAATATCTTGAAGCACTAAGACCGGACATCTCCTTTGAATTAAAAAAATACCCACCCACAAAGTTTGATGAAGCAGTAAAAAAAGCTAAAAATATCGAAAGTGCTTTGAACAGTAAATGTGCAGGAGAAGTAAACAATTTAACTGAAAATAGCGAAAATAAATTATTCGAGGCACTTCTTAGCATGTCGCAAGAACAAAAATCGGAAATACACCAATTAAAAGAACAAATAAAAGATCTAAAAATTCAAAAAAATGAAAGCGAACATAACAACGCTGAAGTAAATCAGATAACACATAATTTTTGTCATATCTGTAATAAATCCAACCATCAGACACAAAATTGTTATTTCAATCAAAAAAGTGCGAATTTTTTTCAACCAAGGGGAGCGCAAAACAATGTTCGGCCACGATTTCAAAAAAATTATTATCAAAATAATAATTATAGAGGCTTTCAACGATTTCCACAAAATTATGCACAACATTTTCAAGCGCCACAAACATTGGATTTTGCAAGACCTTATTACAATCAAACTAGATTTAATGATATGCAAATTCAAATGCCAAATTGGCAAAATTTGACCCAATCACAAATAGGAACTAATCAAATGTATCCTGGAAATTACAATATGCAAAATATGATTCCAATGCAAAACTTTGATCCAACACAAGGAAACAATACACAAATTGCATATACAGGGCAGCATCAGGGTTTCGCAAATATGCAAAATAGCCAAAATCCTTTGCCGCAAAATAATGAGGGAAATAGGGAACATCAGCCCACAATTACTTTTCCTAACGAAAACAGAGACAGGCGAGGCAGACACAATAATAATAATAGGAACAGAGGGCAAAGTCATTTAAACCGGTAAGCGGGCCTACAAAATTGAGAGAAATACAAGCCCGTAGGTCCCGTAACATTGAGAAAAAACAGGGTTATAATATAAAAAATAAATCAAACAAGGAATTAAAAATATTGAAACAAAAACAAACTAAAAAGACAATGATAAAAAAAAATGAGAAAGAAAAAAAAGATATAACACAAAAATTGATCGCAAGTTGTAACTCGGAAAAAAACAATGAATTACCAATATGGGACTTAAAAATAAAGAAAGATTTAATTATACCCAGCCTTATTGACAGTGGGGCGAGTATAAGTTTAATATCTCCAGGGGTCTTTGAAAAAATAAAAGAGACGGATATAAAGATTAAATATTTAGCCAACGCTATAAAAATTACAACTTTATCAAACAAATCCATTCCTTTTAAACACTGTGTAAAATTTAAGTTTAGATTTAACAACACTTTCTTAAATGGCACATTTTATGTAACTAAAGATGAATTTGACCGTAATTACAAAATTATTTTAGGATATGATTTCTTAAAAAGTAATAAAATAATTATGGATTTTGAAAATAATACTTTTAAACTCAATAATTCAATTATACAATTAAACCCCAATGAAAATCAAATTACGGAGGTGAATAAAATTAAGCCCGTACAACAAAATGATGACTTTCAAACAATACCAAAACAAATCAAATCCTATCAACACAATAACATTCCGAAAATTAATACACGAGTATTTGTAAAGAAAAGCATTACTTTGAGACCTAGAGAATCGAAATTAGTAAATTTAATTTTTGATGGGAAATTAAGAAACAAGCAACAATTTTTTTTCCAACCAAAATATAACAACAGGAAATTAGTAATCCAAAATTCAGTTCATGAAAACAAGGAAAACGAAAATAATTTATTCACAATATTAGTACAAAATAAATCTAAACAATACTTGAGACTTCACAAAGATCAGGAAATGGGAAAAATTACCACTGATTTTTTTATAAAAGAACAAAGTAAATCAAAAACTGATAATATTTACGAAGTAAATAACTTAAATATCACACAAATTAGAGAATTACGAAAAAAAGAACTTTCAGAGAAGGATTTTAAAATAGATCACTTAACACCGAAGGTACAAAAAGAAGTATTGAAAATTTTAATGAGACATGCTACTGCTTTCAGCAAATCATACAAAACTCTAGGAGAAACGGACGTAATAAAACCGAATTTTAAATTAATGCATGACTTTCCTATACAAACGAAACCATTCAAATTAGCGCATGATGTAAAAAAATTCGCGGAGAAAGAAATTCAAGATTTATTGGATGCAGGTATCATAGAGCCTACAAACTCAAGTTATGCTTTCCCAGTAATTTTCGTAAAAAAAATTCTACGTCAAAAACCAATGATCAAAACTTAATAAAACTTAGAATGGCTATAGATTTTAGAGCTCTTAACGATATATTAGAAAGCGATCCGTATCCAGTCCCTAACACAAAAAATATTTTACAAAGCATCGCTGGAAAAAAAATATTTACAGTTCTAGATTTACATTCTGCATTTTTTCAAATCAAATTAAAAGAGCAGGACAAGCATAAACTAGCATTTATCACGGAGGATAACCATTTTCAAATAACACGAATGCCATTCGGAACTAAAATCTCGACAAATATATTTGCTCGTCTAATCGATATAGTTTTAGGTGATTTAAAAAAGAAATACAACATTCAATACTTTATTGATGACATTTTACTTGCCGCTGATAATATACAACAAATGCACACATTACTAGAAGAAGTACTAACACAATTAGAAAAATTTAATCTCACAATTGAACCAGCTAAAATAAAACTATACATGCAAGAAATAGACTTTCTGGGATAAAAAATTAGTGAAAAAGGATATGCACCCTCAGAAAAAAATATAAAAAAAATAACAAGCTTTGCAGTCCCTACATCTCAGAAAACAGTGCGAGCATTCATTGGATTATGCACGTATTTTAAATCAACTATAAACAATTATGCAGAAATTATAGCGCCACTGACAGATCTCACTAAAGCGAATACAAAATTCAAATGGAATGACAAAGCACAGGAATCATTTGAAAAAATACAAAAAATTATCATGGAACAACCTACCATACATCCCCCAGATTTTAATAAAGATTTCTATATAATTACAGACGGATCAAAAATTGCAACATCAGGTATACTCGCGCAAAAACAAGGAGATAAAATGATACCAATTGAATTTACGGGAAGAAAATTAAAAGAATCGGAAAAGAGATATCCAAGCATGCAGATAGAGCTTTTGGCAATATACGAAGCTATAACTTATTTTAGAAACATTTTATTAGGAAGAAAATTTTTTCTCCTAACAGATTCAAAAGCATTAACATACCACTTACACTTGGAAAAACAGCCGGAAATTGTAGCACGATGGTTACTTAAGCTACAGGATTATGATTTTGAAGTATCTCACATTGAAGGTATTCATAACCCAGCAGATTTCTGTAGTAGAGAAACAAATGCCTTAACTATAGCAGACGATTTAAACAAACACCTTTTTGCGGTAAATAAAAATTTGAATGCAGACAATATAAAAAAAGAACAATTAAAAGACCCTAAATTAAACGAAATTATTCAAGCTTTACAACAACAGAAAAAAGCAAAAAAATATGAAAAATACAATTTAAATAAAGAAGGAATATTAATTCTAAGAAAATCACAAAATTCAAATAATGATGATTTATATATTGCGCCACAGAATTTAAAAGAAGATATCATAAAAAGCGCACATGTCCCACACTTCGCTTTTCTAAAAACCTATGGCATAATAAAAGAAAGATTTTTTTGGTATAGAATGTATCAAGAGATAAAAGAATTTTGTGCGAAATGTATAACATGCAATACATTTAAACAGCATAAAACGATAAAAATTCCACTGAAAACAATGGATAAAAATTACATACCTGGTCATAAATTAACTATTGACGTAGTAGGAAGTTTGGTTACATCTCTAAATAGGAATAAATTTGTTTTAACTATTGTTGATACAGCATCACGCTTCCTACAAGCATTTCCACTTAGATCGACGGATACTAAGGTTATAATCAACGCATTAAATGGTTATTTCAGTACTTTTGGATTAGCGAAATATATCTCTACAGACAACGGAGCTTATTTTAAATCGAAGGATTTCAAAGATTATATGAAAAATTTAAATATTGAACTAATACCTTCGTCGGTGTACCACCCGGAGTCGCAATCTGTACTTGAACGAATACATCGGGATTTAAAAGCTTCCATAGCCTCTATGTGTAATAAAACTTACGAATGGGATATAAAACTTCCATATTTCGTACTTATGCATAATTCAACTGTACATAGAATAACAAAATTTTCTCCAAGCATGTTATTTTTCGGTAGAGAGATAAAAACGCCATTCACGAATTTTGAAGCGCATAATATGGATTCTTACAGTACATATGTACAGAATAAGCTCAAACATATGCACGATATAAGATATGAAGTTATGAAGAATCAAGAAAAGGCGGATTTGGAACTGAATAAGAATTCGAAGTTAAAACACAAAGAATTAAAATTGGGTGACGAGGTCTACATGAAAATGCTGAGAAAACCTAAGGCTTTACATCAGAAATTTTCAGGCCCATATTATATTGAGAGAATTTTCAGAAATGATAACTACCTCATAAAGAACAAACATAGGCCAGACCTGAGACCTATTAGAATTCATATTTCTAAATTATTTGCGCCCAATATGGCAAACAGAACAGAAAACAAATAATCATTCCTTAGAAAATATAAGTGTAAAAAAAAAAATAATAATAATAAAACAAAATAAAAAAATAAATAAATAAAATTCCGAAAAAAAAAAAAAAAAAAAAAAAAAAAAAAAAAAATTTTTTTTTTAGACTTCAAGAATTTGTTAAAATTGTTTTAAGCGTCTACTGAAACCGTCAAAATCTTTTAAATATACAGTATTTAACATATCAGCCAAACTTAAAAATTTTTACAATTAAACACAGAAAATTCTAAAAATGTTCGAATCTTGCAAATTACATACAAAATTAACGTTATAAAAAAAAAAAAAAAAAAAAAAAAAAAACGGAGCTATATTATGGTTTTATACGAAATATATTTCGTACTTCCCGGGATGTGAGAACTTATTGGTGGTCGATAACTCGCATGGTATGGAAAATATTTTTAGGAGACTATACATAGACAAAATATATATAACAGAGACAAATAAATATTAAAAATAGGCATTACATGAATAGTCGTAATATATTACCTAATATAAAAATAAACTAGATTCAAACAAAATATATATACATATATATAAAAATTATATTTACGAATTTTTCATAACACGGTATGTCATACAAAAAGGAAAATGAAGATAGAAAAGGTTTCAGAACAATAATACAATAGGATCGTGAAATAATGTATGATAACAATAAAAACGGGAATGAAAATGAAGTCATAAACAGTAGCATGAACAGTAGTGAATTCTAGTGAAAATGCGTCTCAGAAGGAATTTCGAGCGAATAATAAAGGTATCGCGGAGGTGAATATGTTTATATACATATTATATTTGGCAGTTTTCAAAGGCCAACACATTGCAATGATAATTTTCTCACATTTAATGTATTTGTGTATGTTATTTCAATTTTTGTATTACTATGTCCATTTGTCATTACATGTATATATTTATAATAATGGTATTGTATTCTTGCACATCTTTTAATTCTAAGTGATTATATTATAAATCTGTATATATATTATAGCTTATTTTTGGATAGAATAATTTTTTTTCTTAAAGTAAGAGGGGATAAGCTTGTCGTAAAGAAATGTCACGACATCGCTTAGAATAAAATAAAATAAAAAGAAAAGAAAAGAAAAAAACAAAGAGAGAGAAAGAATAATAATAAAAATAAATAAATAAATAAATAAATAAATAATCTAGAAAGAGATAGAAAATGAAATAATATTAATGTATATAAAAGTATTAAAATAAATTTTTATTTTAGCTTTCGTAAACAAGAAATGATAACAATAATATGTGTTGTTTGTTTGGAAGTTTTATTATACTATAAGCTCTCTTTTAGTCAAAGCCTGGGAATAGCAAAATCACATGAGCGAAGGGATTTTCTCACCATTAGTTATAAAAGGAACAAATGTTTACGAGAAGCAATAAAACCTAGAGTCGCCATTTGTGACGTTAACGTACACAAGCAACAATGAAAGATTTACAATCAAATTTATTACTCTCGTGTGTGGTCTACTTGGGGTGGCCGGTTCGGAATCGTAGCTCTGGCAATAAATAATGGAGGAATAATGTCTAAAAATCCAACCCCGTTTCTTTTACCTGACCAATGGACAGTGAAATATATTCAAAGCCAATTGGAGTCCGAATATAATACCCAATGGGGTCAAAAGGGGCGTACAGGATCCGGAAGGAAAACGCCACATGTGTCAGTCCAGTTTTAGAATTGAAAGTGTGAAGTAAGAAAAAGATTTTTTCTCTTCTCTCTGCTGTGAGTTTCCCGCTAAGATGAGAGGGAAAAAGAAGAAATTATGAAATAAGGCAACTTCGAAAATCGGGAGATGTGATCTTAGGCCTCCCGGATGAAGCGATGAGAAGCGAAGCTATGCTCTGCACACAGAGAACTAATCATCGACTGATTTCTAATACAAAAAGGAATACCTGAGTATTGCCGAGCGGACTATTTATTCATCGGATGATTTCTAAATACTCAAAGGAGCAACTGAGCACTGCCGAGCGGATACAAAAGGGAATACCTGAGTATTGCCGAGCGGACTATTTATTCATCGGATGATTGGAAAGTGCGTGAAATTTGAAAAGTGCTAACTATAGTGCGTGAAATTAGAAAAGTTGCTACTATTCGTGTTAATTAAAAACAAAATAACTTGGAACTTGGCATTCGGATTTAATTGTGTTGGCGTACTGACGAACTGTATGGACAGCTATAAGCCAACGTCGACCAATACCAGGAACATACTTGTAAGGTGAGAAAATTTCATTGTTCATGTGTCCGGCCAATTTATTTTATTGATATAATGTTGTGTTAAAATTTTGGTTTTAAAATTTGATTATTTAAAATTTGATTATTTTAAAATTTTAAAATTATTATTATTTTTGGGGCTCAAAATTATCAGAATTTAATGCTCAAACTTAATTAATAGTAAAATGAATAAATAAATAAATTAATAATACCAGTAAAATAATACGAATAATAAGAATGAAGGACTCGATTTTATAAAATATGAAAATTTGGGGCTTTGCCTATAAGTTGTGTCGTGAACTAAAGTGTTATGTGCTGCGAGGATAGCAAAATAATAGGAAATGAATAAATAAACAAACAACAACAAAAAAAAAAGAAATGAAATAAAATATTTTGGATATTTCACTATAACCATATTTCAGTAGTTATTGCCTTGCATATTATATTTTTATAGTGTTTGCATGATGCCAATTTATGTGTTTTAATAAAATTTTGTATATATGTACCTATTCTTGTCTTTATTCCAGTTTTCTCCCTTTATGTATTTTAAGGTAATTTCTAGATGCAGATTAGGGAATGTTAACATTTAAATTTGTAGATTAATATCTCAAGTTTTTTTTATTGACTCATCAATCCCAATTTTCACAAATTCATACGTTAAATAAGGCGATCCTAATGTTATTGCAAAATGTTAATTTTAAGTATGATATTAAGGAATTAATTTCAGTAATTAATAATATCCGATCTTCGTTCACAACGCCGAAGGGATATTATTTTCATTTGTCTTCGTACTAACCACGTCACGATTACGTACCTAGTAGGAGGTGTTTATTTTCATCACCACAAAGTGTTCAGAAGTCAGTCTGATTAACTCCAAATAAAAATGCATTATCTATAAACTACTATTTTTTTCATTATTGTTTTTGGAATATTAAATGTTTAACGCATGGCGTACATAATATGACTTGTTATGATGATCATAAAAATTATGCTTATTATTATTATTAATTTAAATACAGAATTTATTAGTCTTTAAAATTTTAGTCTTTGAAAATATCATTTCCCACATAGATACAATTATTTTATTTTTTATTATTTTATTTTATTTATTTATTTTATTTTATTTTTATTTATTTATTTTATTTTATTTTATTTTATTTTTTTGCATTAGATAGCTGAAATTGATTTGTGCAAAAGCAGTTTTAACTTTTTTGATTTTGATTACGAGAATGCTTTCACTTTTGAAGCTGCTTCTGAAAACCAAAGTGTCATTAAAAATATTTGTGAACAAAATCCAAAAAGTAAAGAACGGCCATTGCATAGATCAATCTCAGCTATCCAATGCAAAAAATGTTAAAATGCAACCAAGATACTTTTATAAATTTCTTCCGTAGGATTAGCAAACATTTTTTTGCTAGACTAAAATAGCCTCTTAATAGTTTTTTTTTTTTTTTTTTTTGAGCAGGGATTTTCAAGTAGTGTACCATGAAATGATCTCAGGTAAGCCCCAAAAATTTTCAGTTTTTAAAAATTTCCATAAAAGTTATACAACTTAAATAATATTTTCCAATTAAAAATATTAAATTATACAAAATGCTCAGTGATGAGGTCTAGTGTAATAAAATTGTATTTTTAGGAAGTTTATTGCAGTGCTTCAATGCTCTTAATGGATATGCAGGAAGAATATGAAAATGTTCTTAAGTTAAAATAAATGTTTTTATACAAAAAGTACTGCTCTCGATAGAAAAGGATTAAAATAGGAAATGTAATATAAATGTGGAAATAACTAAAAAAATGGTATAAAATGGATATAAGGTCGTGATCTTTTGACAAAATTTGTGTATTTCTCATGATTTTTCGACAAAATTTGCATATAATTTTAGTGATCTTTCGACGAAATTTACTTTTTTGTAACCTTCTGACAAAATTTGCACTTTTTTTGTGATCTTTCGACTAAATTTACAGATTTTTTTTTAGATCATTTGGGCCCGTTTTGTTCGTTTTTTCACAAAACTAGCAATTCTTTGACAAAATTCGTGACTTTTTGACAAAAATTTGCAGTTTTTCAAGATCTTATAGCCACGTTTTGTTCATTTTTGATGAAATTAGCTATTTTTTATGCGATTCTTAGATGAACATGGAGTGTTTTTCGCGATCTTTTGACAAAATACGCGTGTTTTTCCGATCTTTTGAAAAAATCCGCGTGTTTTTGTAATTTTTTGGCAAAATTGCATGTTTTCTGTGATCTATTGACCACGATTTTTCCATTTTTGACGAAATTAGCAATCAGGTAAAGGTTAAAAATGGAATTTTTCTTCATTTCTCAGATCAATGAAATTGTGCTAAATTTCACTTTGGTACTAAGTACGTTTGGTGCAGGTTTGTCGCAAATTTAAGAAAAAACGCCATTTGAGTGCAGATATGTGCAGTAATTGTATTTCTACACAAATATGCACAAAATGCACAGCGCTTGAAATCCTGGATGATTGTGACACCATAAGCATATTTTTTTATGTATGTTTAGATTGAATTGTAAAATTCAAATGCTTTAGCAGATGCAAATTATGTCATTTTATGTAAAAAAACGTGCATTTAAATTCTTAAAACTGAAATGTGTTTTGTAGAAGTGCGCCATTTTTCCTCCAGTGACATTGAAATTCTTCACAGGTAGAAACAATTCACTTTTGAAAATAGTGTAACTGAAATCACAAACTGGTAAAATGCAATGTTTTACAAAAATGTAACACATTTTTATACAAATGTAGTGATATACAGTGTGAATGCTCAAATCAAAAGTCTTTGATCCAAAAATAGCAACTGGTATTACAGAGCTTAGTTATTCTTGCTTAAATGAATTTGCTTCACCGAGTAAGACAGGCAAAAATGATCTTGGTAATAATTTCAATATTAAAATAATGTCAGGTTCCCCAAGTTTTTGTCCAGGAGTTTCTCAACTAATTACGTTTTAATGCTATTCTTTAACACATTCTACTAAAATTTATTAAAATCACATAACTTACTTAAGGCTCCTGGTCCCTGCAAGCAAAGATACTCACAAGCTAATGCTATTCCTATAGGGAAGTTATTTATAAATAACTCCTTTGCATTTTGACATTTATTTTTTTTTCTTCTTCTACATTGGACAGCTGAGGTCCCTCTCTAAATTACTCCTTTACTTTTTTTATTTTGGTTGCAGGTATTTTTTACAATGACACTCATTTTCGGGAACGGTTTTGAAAATGAAAGTAACTTTATAAAAAATATCTGCAATCAAAATTAAAAAAGTAAAAAAGCAATAATGCAAAGAGGGACCTCAGCTATCCAATGCAAAAAAATTATTTTAAAATGTCGAAATACAAATGAGATATTAGAAAATAACCTCCCCATAGGAATAACATTAGCTCCAAGTGTCTTCATTTACAGATACAGGAGCCTTAATGCAATTTTTCATAATTTTCAGTTAACCCGAATTGTAAATACGACTCCTTAGTAACAATGAAAAAATATATATATATAATATATAAAAAACTTAGCTGTTTTTTAGTCATCTGCCCTGAGTTTTCAACTGAACCAATTTTAATAATAATTATTTTAACTGAAAGTTGTGCATTTGTAGATGGGCCAACACTAGCTTTTTTTAAAAAAAATATCTCCAGTTTTATAGTTAATTTTAAAAGATCTGTATGAAATTTCTTAAAAATGGTGGTAATTGGACAGCTTTAAATGTTTGAACAGTTGAATTTTGAATGGTCAATTTGTTGTACAGGGTTCAGTAGTGCAAAATAGCATTAGGGTGATTCTGCCCCAAAATATTATCAATGGAAAATGATGCATTGCCTTTAAAGCACACATTTAGGACTTAAAAGCACAAATCATTCATTGTAAGAGTGCAACAACATAATGTGTAGAATTTATCACGTTGATCGTATCTATCCAGTATCTAGTAATAATTCGATTAACCTATTGATTCAAATGTCCAGTAATCATTGCTGTAGTTGGAAAAAAATATTTGTGGGAACAAAATTTTTCATAGATCATGATACTATCGGATTTTTGTTAACCTAAAAACCAATTTGAAGCATTTAGCCAAAAGCCAACATTTTTTTAAATAAACAGTTAAAATTATTATACTTATGTTTTTAAAGTAATGTAATTTGTTTTCACTCAGTAAGAATAAGGCAACTGACGTCAGTTCAGAACCTCCACCCCCTGAATACTAGGCCTCAGCACTGACAAAAAAATGGCGGCTGCCAAAGGTGGATTTTTTTCAGTGTACAGTCCCTTTAGTTTTGGTACCAATAATTTTAAGTTTTTTTGCTTTATTTTCTGACATTAAAGAAGTCTAAGAAATCTTTTTAAAATACTGAAGTTAAAACTTAGGGAGCCATGCACACTTTAAAAAAATTCATCTCTGGCAGCGGTGTCAGCACTGAGGCCTAGTATTCAAAAGGTGGTGGCAGCACAACAAAATCAAAGCATCTGACTGGTCGAAATATCTCCTTTCTGATAAGTGGAAACGGATCTTTTTAAAACTAGCATTGAAGAAAAAATAAATTAAACTCGTACAAGGTTTTTTTTAACACTATAACAAACCAAACATTTTTGTGAACGACACTCCCATGTGTTCTTGCCCAATTACAGCAATGCCAGTAATGATGCATAAACAATGGTATTATCTGAAATTGTTTTACCATTTATTAGATCTATCTACATCCAATGCTATCATTTTATAAAAACATGAAGGTTCTTAAGATTATTTTGCTTTTAGATATATTTTGTTAGGTAACGTAATAAAGAAATGTCCTGTATCATGTCAAAAAAAGAAAAAAAAAAAATTTCTGATGAATGCCCTTTAAAACCAGGTAGACTCATAAAAAGATATTTTGAAGAGTACATATTATGTACCCACAACTGCAAAACAAAAGGAACTCAGGAGAAGATTGCAACATGTTGTAGAATATCAGTAAGTGAAAAAAAAGTACATAAATAAACAAACAAGATTATGGCATAAAGACTGAAGTGAGTTTATGCATATGATAAGAACAAAAGGGTAAGATTACAAACAACTTGGTAATGTAGGCCATTGGTACTTTTTATTTTGATTTATACAAATTAACTGTGTTGAATTCACATTTTTGGAACTTTTCATCAAAATTTAGTTTCCCCCACCTACCCTCATCCCCCTTAAAAAAAGAGAAAAGAAAAGAAAATGCAGGGTGAAGGACCAAAAAGCAAAAACTCAAGAACCTAAAGATTAAAGAAAAGAATTATTAGTGAATCTGCAATTTTGGAAGTCACCGTATATATTTCAGAATCTATATAGAGTGTCCAAGGAAAGCATGTATTCATTTTTACATGTGCGTAAGAGCTATAAGCTCAAAATCTATTGAATAAATTTATCATTCCTTAAATGCTTCCAAAGCGAATTTAGTTATTTTTTAAATTTAACTAAATTTTATTATTATTCAAAACTGTACTCAGAAATGAGGATTAATGTCTCTGCAAAAGTAGTTTTAGAATAGTTTTATTGTAAAGAAAACTTGCAATGTAATATCAGATATAAACATCAAGTGACAAGATTTGGCAACTTGGTGATAAAATTTTACATGAAACATTTGGAAAAATTCTAAAAATCAAACATTTATGACTCAAAAAACAAATTATTGATAATGTTTCAGACTGGCTGCAATAATTTTGTTTTTGCATTCAATAAAGTGTCTGCACAGGTTCAAAATCTGCCTCTTTAAAATTTTTGGAGTCAGGCTGATCATTTAAAATACTGACGCCATAGTCTTGATAGCAACAATGTCATAATATCAGAATGTTAAAAGCTGGCAATTGTATCACAAAATCAAGATTTCATCCAGGCCTAATACATGGGGAGGAGAAGAATTATTTCCAATGTTTAAAACAAGTGTAGACTCATACTTTAAAAAACTATTCTTTCTGTGACTAATTGGGCTTTTAACATAAACTGTAAACTAAACAATTCTGTACAAACATTCACAGCTTTTTCTTCTCAACAAAATACTATTTTCAAATTATTAAGTCTTGGAAAAACATAACAGGAAAATTTACTACTCACGGACTCTGTTGGAGAGCTTGAATCCTTGTCTTTAGTATTTTCTTTTTCCTCTTGACCACCATCCTGCAAGAAAAAAATCTTAATAACATTTATTGTATTTTGAAGCAATAAGAAACTTAAAAATAAAGAATTCCAACTAATAAATCAAAGACGTTTTAAAAATTAGCTAAAATAATTTAGAATGTTGAAATATTGAAACAATACTTTTTCTTTACATGATAGTTTAAGAACCTATCACTAAATAAAATAAAAACTAATTTTGATCATCAAAATCTAATTCATCTCTTCTGTCACTAAAATAGAGTTACATTGTGCTTTTTATATTAACAACTATCCAATGAAATCAATGATACCAGCAGTATCACCCCCCCCCCCCCCATATGTATAAAAACAACTAGAGGAAAAAGAAAACTTGTATGTGATTTTCAAAACTCACCTTATCCAAAATTTTAAAATTGTATTTTTTCTATCAGTCTGTTTGATTGGTAAACCTGCACTGAAATATTACTAAATTCTGAAAAAAAACTAGTTTTGTCCAGTATTTTTGGCATAGTAAAATTTTGCTTTATAATAAAAAATTATAAAGAAAATAAATTATTTTCCTTAAAATTTGTTTTCTGAACGAGTTTTGAAACTTGTATCCTTATAAATAGATTAAATATACTTAAAATATACATTTTGCTTTTACTTTTCTGTATATGAGACATACAGAATCAAGGCAGATCAAGTCCATAAAGCATTATCAAGAGACATTTTAATATAAAGTTAATAAGCTTTTGTGTCTTTCATACAGAATAACATGACTTGCAGAACTTCTTGTTAACTTTTTAAGATTTTACTGTACACATAAAATATGGAAAAAATACTTTTAAAAAAGTTATTTTAAAATTATGAATATGCTTTCAAAAATAGAAAAAAAAAACAATTGTTTTGATAAACTTATACTAATGCCTTTTTCTATTTAGATTTTGCATTTACATTTTAAAATTGACATCAAGTGGTGCCACAAACCAAAAACATTTATCCCCAATTTCTTCTCATTGCATAACCAGCAAAAGTGGAAACACAAAGAACGGAAAAAAATCAGTTTTAGACAAGCAGGTAGACATGTATACTATTCTTGCCATTGGGAACATAAAACTTGTTCACTTAATGCAGATTCTTTTTTGAACAGGCAAAAATGCAAATTTTACCACACAAAAATATGTATGAAAAATTAATGAAATGATTTTTGTAAATATTCTTTGATTTTTGCTGAAATACATTTTTGTTTCTTTCATTAAAATTGTGACTAAAAAGGAGTAATTTAACTTGAAAAAATTATAATAACAACTTTGAGGTTGATTTCTTTAATATATATATATATATATATATAAAGAAAATTTAATTTCTACACTTTATTAAATTCATTCCATAAAAATTTAAATTCCAAATTTATTCTAGAATCTTAGTTTATTAAATTATTCCCTACCTTAAACAATGTTCCATTTATTCCAATTACTTAAATTCATTTCTATTTAAAATGTATGCCCTTTCAAAATCTTTCTAAAAAACATTCCTGTAATAGCTATTCTTTAAAAACTTTTTAATCTCTCAATCTTAAAAAGCTGATATTTATTCTATAAACGTTATCTGTAAAAATTATAACATTTACTTTTTTTTTCTTTCTAAAGTAAATTTTGCACCTTTCCTTGGAAACACTGCTGGCATCATAATTTCTTATGCCACTGGAATATAGTTTTTCCCAGACTCAAGGATGCTGAGTGACTGCCCCATGCATGTGCATTAGCATAGATAACTATCTATTTCTCACTATTTAACCTGAAACATGAGCATGGAGCTCAAAATTTGTTGTCTGATCTTTTGTCTAAAAAAACACCATTATTTACTGTAAGTAAGATATTGAAGTTATGCCATATCTAACTTTTTAAAAAATTACTGCAAGTACAATGACATGATTAGCTGTTACTTTGACAGTGAAAGTATCCAACTAAATTTTCAATAGTGGAGGATGTTCATCTATATGAGATATGACAACCTACCTTAAACATTGTTCCATTTATTCCAATTACCATAATTTCCTGCGTATAATCCATGGATCAAACAACTCTTTTTTGACCCAGAAATTTTATTTTGTAATTGAAGCCAAATATTCACGGCAATCTAAAAAGTTATATTTTATTTAATAAAATTTTTGGGTCAAAAAATTATTGTTTGATCCGCAGATTATACACAGGAAATTACAGTACTTAAAATCTTTTCTATTTAAAATGTATACATTTATTCCCTTTCAAAATCTTTCTTCAGTTCCAACTTCTCCTATTAGAGTTTCCTCAGGAGCTTTAAAACTGAAAGGTTAATATATTCACAAATTTAATTACAATTACTAGATTGAGGATCCTATGCTTGGAAAGAGTTTCATTTAAAAATATAAAATCATATGACTTCAAGGGCATATCTGCCAAACGTAATGAGATTCCTAACATTAGGTTCTTTGAGAAAGACCTTCCTTTAAAAATATAAAATCATTCAACACTGATTTTAGGAATATTTAAGTATTTTAATGAGCCTGAGCAATGCCAGGGAACTACTTCGGTTATAGATAGAACTATAAATAAGGAAACAACAATAAGAATGAGCAAATAGGTCCATTACTCTGTAATGTGACTCATTACTCCTTGACTACTTTCTTGTAACCAAATTATATGCTAAAAACTTTCATGTTGAAAATTTTAAAGGCTGAAGATCTGTGATACATACAAAGAGAGATATCAATCACTTTGGAAAATATTTGTATTTTTAAAAGTTCTTTTTTTCACCAAAGGGGGGGGGGAGGGGGGAAGAAAATATAATAGAAACTACTACACTTCTACTACGTTACTTCTTCAGTTAAAGAAGTAGAACAAATAATTGCAAAGAAAATATGAGACAAAATACTCAGTGTGTCTTGCAAGACTTTGCGCTTTGCAAATCACATTACAGAATACTCTATGAATAAACTATTTTTCTTCAGTTATAATCTACTTAATTATTTTTTCTGGATTGAAAGATTAACATTTCATAACAGCATGAAGATTTAAAATACAATCATTTCCGTGAAATCCCCATAATTTGAGAATTAACATTTTGCAGATTTTAGATCAGTGTTCTATTTTAAATTTAGATGTTTTTTTAATTTTTTACAGGACAAAATGAATGGCAAAATATTGTAGATTGCAGAAAATGCAGTTGCAATGTGTATCAACAATATTTAATTAAATGCACATATTTTTAATTAAAATCATGGAAATTTTTAAAAGATATTCAGGGGCTGTGCATATATAACATTATCAACTTTTTGGTATTTTGGACCCCCTCCCCCTCTTCGATATCATACGTTATCAAAAATTTGAAAAATTGCCCAAAGAACTGCATATAACAACTTTCTTTTCATTAGCTTAATCTATTTTATCATACAAATAAGAAATTATAAAATTAAATAACAAACAAAAAAAATTCTAACACTTACATCACTATCTAGAAACACAACACCAGTAGATCTTCTTTTTGGTCGTCTTCGCCGCTGAATGGCTGCTTGTGTCCCTAGAGATGTTGCTCTGTTTTCTGTTGGACCTATAAGAAAAGGAAGCTGTGAATGTATCCTTTTTTAAAAGCAAGAAAGGATATTAGGGATCATAATTTCATGTCATGTCTTAAATATATAAAATCCAAAAAGTCTAAAGTAAAACTTAAAATTTCAAAATTCACATGACCAGTGCTATAACTGCAATAATCACATAAATTATATATATAGTACTTAATGTTTAAAGTGTATCGGCAGATCCAGAGTCTGGAGAGAATATGGAAATTGAAAATTTTGGATGATTTTAAAGTTTTTCAAACCAATTGCATGAATGATTCTACTTATACTTACCACAGAGTTACTTTAAATATACAGAGGGAAATATCAAAATTAAAAAATTCTTTTGCTTGTTGTTCAGTCGATAAAGCATCTAATAATTTTGCAATTATCTGAAAAAGCTATTATGCTAATTTGATATATGTTGTGCTCAATAATAGTGTGACCTACAGTTTATATAAATTTATAATACAAACACTTATCAAGAGACATCTAGCCTTTTCTAAGAGAGTTCAAATTCCTTTGCCTAGAGTTAAAAATTTCTCTTTTCCTTTTCTATTCGTAACCCCTAAATTTCATAAAAAAAACCTGTTAAATATAGATTTATTTGTAGTAATGTAAATAGCATTGGCAACGGATTTAATAGCAGATTTGAAGAATATGGTGGGGGAGTTTTATGATATCAAATGTTTTTGCACATTTGATTTTTTACATTGTGACACTCTAATCGAAACCCACTGCCACTACATATAATAGTCTTTTTGCACATTCATTCAGATGTATTGCTGTGTTTTCAAAAATGCCCAACAGCTTCTTTATTTTGTTTTTCTTGTTTGAATTTTATCTCCTTTAATGTTTATTTGTTTGACTTCAGTTTTACTATGGCACAGGACTCTGGATCTGCCAATACACTTTAATCATTAAGTGCTATATATATATATATATATATATATATATATATATATATACATATATATATATATATATATATACATATATGAGGACTTAAAGGAATCGACTGGGAGCAGAGACTTAATGTCTAATCCGCACCTTCCATCGGTACAGCCTGTTAGTACTCTTGTCTAGTGCAAGGGGAACGAACGCGGATGGGCTTCCTCCAACCCGCTTGGCCAGCGTGGAGGGATTTGGCCACAACCCCCCCCCCTATTTTACCATGAATTCACAAAACAAATCACGGCCCTCAATTCCCGGTAGTCTGCATGTTTCTGGTTACGGCAGCGATCAGACAGACATGAAGACAGAGGGTGCTAAGAATCACCGGGCTCGGCTTGGCTGCCATAAGTTGATGACCTTGGCTACTTACAATGGACGATCCCTATCTTCTGAAAACTGTTTACAGGAACTTGAAGAAAAGTTAGATAAGATCAGCTGGGACATTTTAGGATTATATGAAGTAAGAAGAAAAGGCGAAGAAAAGATTGATCTTGCCAGCGGGCATGTTTTATACTACAGAGGTACAGAAGATGGAAGAACAAGTGGTGTAGGATTTCTGATTCATAAAAGGTGGAAGAATCACATTGTAGAATATGATAGTGCGTCAGATAGAGTTGCAAGATTAGTAATACAAGTGTCCAAAAGATACAAGCTGCAAATTACCCAAGTTTATCCACCAACAATAACTTATTTTGATGAAGAAATTGAAGATTTTTATGAAGAAGTAGCTTCAATGCATCAAAAGGGAAATTGCTACATAAAATTAAAAATGGGAGATTGGAATGCTAGAATTGGAGAGAAGAAGAAAGGTGAATTATCTGTAGGAAATCATGGATATGGTATGCGAGATGAAAGAGGAAACAGACTGGAGTTTGCAGAATGTGAACAGGTGTATATCATGAATTCATTTTTCAAGAAAAAGCCACAAAGAAAATGGACATGGCATTGTGCAAATGGCTCAACAAGTGAAATCGACTACATCTTGACCAACAAAAAGTATCTTATTCAGGACTGCAGCGTTCTCAATAACTTCAATACAGGAAGCGATCACAGATTGGTTAGATGCAAATTGCTGTTAAATACTAAAGTGGAAAGAATGAAGCTTTTGCTACACTCAAAGAAATCAATCGATATTATAAACCTCCAGAAACATAAAGAAGAATTTCATTTGGAACTTCAAAACCATTTCCAAGTCCTTCAATCAACTTTAGAAGAAGAGCAAGATGTTACAATAGTGAACAAGAAGCTAACCAATACTCTACAAGAAATTGCTAAGAAGATAGCCGGTGATGCACAAGTAAAACAAACAAAGAAAATAACAGAAGAAACAAGAAGATTGATGAAAAAACGCAGAGAATTTAAAATGAAGAAAAATGATCCTAAATCAAGAGTTGAATATGCTGAATTATGTAAAACAGTAAGAAAATGCGTTACAGAAGATATCAGAAATTTTAACTGTGATCTTGTTAAAAAAGTTCTGGAAGATAACAAAAGTTTAAAATCAGCTAAGCGCAAGTTATGAGTTGGAAGAAAAGGCATTTTTGCACTGAAGAGAGCAGATGGAACAATCACCAAAATCAGCAACGAAATAGTACACATTGTTGAGAAATTCTATAATGATCTATATAAATGTGAAGATCAGAGGGAGATCAACGTACACAATCAACGAGAAATCTTAACAGAAACTGAAGAGATAATCTCAGTGATGACAGATGAAGTTTTACAAGCTATTAGATTTATGAAAAAAGGTAAATGCCCTGGAGAAGATGGAATTACAATTGACCTTATCAAAGAAGCAGGAGAAGAATTTGCAAAAAGGCTATCCTTACTGTTTTCCAAATGTCTCAAAAAGTCAGATGTACCAGAAGATTGGAATAATGCTGTGATGATTCTACTTTACAAGAAAGGAGAGAAGGAAAACATTAAAAATTACCGTCCGATCAGCTTATTGTCCGTGATTTATAAAATTTTCACCAAAGTTTTAACGACAAGACTTGAATCAGCTCTGGACTCAGCTCAACCTAGAGAACAAGCAGGATTCTGAAGTGGATTCAGCACAATGGATCATATCCAAACAGTAAGGGAACTCATAGAAAAACATAAAGAATATAATTTACCTCTCTGCCTTGCCTTTATTGATTATGAAAAAGCTTTTGATTCCGTCTACACACCAGCAGTAGTAGATTCTCTGGAGGACATTGGTAAAGACAAACCTTACATCAATATCATAAAGAAGATTTACAAGAAAGCAACAGCAACCATCCGTTTAGATAAAGGAAAAGCGAAGATCAAGCTCGGAAGAGGAGTAAGACAAGGAGACACCATTTCACCCAAGCTTTTTAATGCTGTCTTAGAAAATATCTTCAAGAAGCTGGATTGGGAAAACAAAGGGATTAGAATAAATGGAGAATTTTTAAGTCATCTCCGGTTTGCTGATGACATTGTAATTTTTAGTAACAGTCCTGAAGAATTGGAAATTATGCTAAAAGATCTTGCAGAAGCTAGCATCAATGTGGGATTAAAAATAAATTTAGAAAAGACTAAGGTGATGTTTAATTCATTTACATAAAAAAAAAAATTGTCTACAAGAACACTGAGATTAAAGAAGTGCAAAGTTATGTGTACCTAGGACAGGAAATATCATCGGATAATAGTATCATGAATGAAATCAATAGAAGAATAAGAAATGGGTGGAGTGCTTTCGGGAAGAACAGTATTATTCTGAAGAGTAATATGCCTCTTTGTTTGAAAAGAAAAGTTTTTAATCAATGTATTTTACCTGCATTAACTTACGGAGCAGAAACATGGACACTAACAAAACAGATGATACAAAGATTACAAACAGCACAGAGAAGCATGGAAAGATGTATGCTAGGCATAACTAGAAGAGACAGAAATAGGATAACCTGGATAAGAAATCAAACAAAAGTTTTTGACATCCTTGAAAGAATCAAGCAGCTAAAATGGAAATGGGCTGGGCACATTGCAAGAAGACAAGACAATAGATGGAGCACAAATATACTACAGTGGTATCCAAGAGATGTAAAACGACCAAGAAGACGACCACAAGTCAGATGGAGTGACGAAATTAGAAAAGTGGCTGGTGTAAATTGGATGACGAAAGCACTTGACAGAAAACATTGGAAAAATCTGGGGGAGACTTACATCCAGCAGTGGATTGAAAACGGTTGATGATGATGATGATGATGATATATTATATACCTCTTCTGGGTGGTCCTCTCTCATTCATTGAAGTGAACGATTCACCGTAGATAGAGAAATATGATCACATCATCGCACAGAGTAATAATTTTTACTCCATGTATCAACATCATCTGGGTAAACAACACATCTGCAGACACTGTGCTCCAATGGGAGTTTAGAGTGTGCAGAAGACATTTCTGCCTAGATACAGATTGATTCTTAGAATCTTAAGAATTACGATTCATTTATTATCCCATGCTGTAGTCCTTAATATAGTAGAATGCACGTTGCTATTTTTAATATTTTTTACTCTAGGTGCTGCCTTGAAATAAAGTTATTTATTATATTTTTCTGTGTCCATTTCGATCTGTATTACTTTGCTCTGTTTAATTTTCATAGCGAGTCCTAGACTTATTTAGTTTATTTATGGATCTAGCATACTACAATCTTTGCAAAATTGGCCCGACAGAAATTGCTTATTTAGTGGGACTGCTAATGTTGTGCAATAATACATTTTTGTTTATTCTATGCATGTAGTGCAGTTTGCCTGATCCATTTCACTCTACTTTCATTCAAAGAAGGTTAAAAAAAATCGTGAGAAGAGAAGGGAATATATAAGAAAATTTTATTACATGCATTATTGCATTGTTTGTGTGTACTCAATTCAAAGGTTCAAATAGATCAAAGGGTTTAAGAGATTCAATGTTGTCTACAATAAAGTAATTTTAGTAATCCATTTTCATTCATGCATGTCTTGCTTTTTTGCATGGCCTGTTTGTAAATATGTGTGACAAAATTTTAAAGTTTGAAACAAATCTTATACAGGGATTATTGCTGATGTACTGCATAAAATTCTAATGTTTTTTCATAACATCGAAATGGACACAGAAATATCTGAGTATATATGTATTGTTATGTGGTTTTTTTTTTTTTAATTATTACTTAGTTTTTTCTTTTTCATTAAGTACTTTTTTTTCAATTTTTTTTGCTGATTTAGGAAATATGCCTCATGGTATATAGATACCATGAATTTGTGTGTTTTGAATACCACTATTTCAGTTCAATAACATTTTCTTTATATATTCAAACATTTAAATATTAATTCAAATATTAATTTTCTGAAACATAATGGTATTCAAATTTTGGATTTCTTGGCATCTCATGGGAGAAACCGCCTTTTTCAGCAGTTCACCCCCCCCCCTTTTTTTTTTTCCAGTAGGCATGCTTCAATATATATATATTAAAAAATCTAATCTTTAGACAATAAAAAGTAGTGTTGGAAATGTTTGAGAAAACCCCTTAAATATGGTACTTTTAAGTTAGCACAGCACATAATTTTAAAGACTTTCCTACACTTAGATTTCTGCATACAGTAATTTTTTTTGTTTTTTGTTTTTTTTTTCTTGTTGTTTTCATGGGCGTGCAGTGCTCATACATGTATTAGCAACTGTAACTTTTACATGTTTAATGTAGCTTATAGATTGATGCATGGATTTTCATACATTGAGCTTATGGGTTTTGTTTGTTTTTTCCTGGGGTGGGATGCACTAATGGGAAAGTCATTTTTGACTAGTGTGCTAATGGAAAAATATCCAAAATTTTAGTTATATCAATTTGTGAGGTTGATTAAGTTAACTTTATATAACCCAGTATTAGTTTAAAAGTTCTTTTATTTTCAATATTCTTGGTGGAATATATTTTACAATTGAATCATAATTACAAAAAGTGATCAAGCAAGAAAAATTTTCATAAAAACTATGACCCTCAGTTTAAAGTTTTTATAATAATTTTTTTATATTTTCGGTAGCATATTCCTATAAAGTGAAAGCAATTATTTTAATGTGTATAAGCCTGAGAACTGTTTATTTTACTTTCTTAAGAAAAATAATTGCAAAAAAATATTTTATTTGTAAAAAATTATCTTTTTCTAATTTTTCCAGGAAAAACGTTTTTTCCCTTCCAAAATTTTGAACCTATTTTCAAATAATTCGTGATAATGTTGCCACTTAAATCGATGCACAAATATCAATAGTAAAAAATGAACTTTAAAACCATTTGTGGCAGGAAATTTTTTGAAAAACTGTCGGCTTTACACAAGCATGCCTGCTGAAAAATTTAAAGTTTATAGTGAGTACGGGCACTTGACCTCTTGGGTGTACATTGAACTGAGTGCAACAGTGACAGTAATTTTTATTTTCTAATTTCATGAATTAAACTTTTTACATATGAAATATATAAGTTTTAAATGTTATATTGTACATGTTTGTCATTATTTGACATTAATGGACTTAGAATGTATTCTAATGTATTAATTGCTTTTCCACCTACCAATTCTGATGGTGATTTTGTCATCATAGTGTATATGAATGCATTTTGTATGAAATTAGTAATGAATAATGACAGTAATTTATGATTTATCCGTATCATGTCATATTGGTGTTATTATGTCAGTAAATGGAAAAGCATCAGATGAGAGAAACTCTAGAAGTGCATCTGTGAATCTAATGTGCCTGGATATAAAATGCAGGGTTATTTTCATTTATTGGAATTTTTAATAAAAATTAATCTTTAAAAATTTCTTTTATAGCTGTAAAACTTTTTTTTTCTTTGGTGCTTTCATATTGTTGCAGTCAAGTTTTCAAGTTCCATCTAGTAATTAAATTATATACAACATCATTTTGATGCAAAAATGCCTTCATAGATACAAATAGAACTTTTCTATATCGAAAAGTCAATTTTTCCAAAAACACAGATAGAACTTTATTATTCTCAGGTGACGAAATGTCTTCATAGCTGCTTAGCTTTATTCATTTGAGAATAGTTGATGATACATTATTAGTCATAGAAGGCTACTTAAGACATGAAAAGATTTTTTACTTTCTGTGGTTGTTAATGTTTTCTTTCTATTAGCTTTGGCGCGTCATAAGACTTGTGGTTAATAAGAGTAAAATAAAACTCTTTTTTAATTTGAAAGTACACTTTAAAAATTTTTTTAATAAATATCAAAAACAAATTTTGGAAATTTTAATTTTATTATAAATTTAAATATGTATTTCTACAAAAAACCTATTCTTTCAGCCTTTTCTTTATTTTACTTTTTTTTAAATATATACTTTGCAGGTAATGTGTTCCAAATTTAACAAGCACATTATCTTAATATGTTAATAAATAATGCATTATAAAAGAATAATATTGTTATTTATCCTGATATGTTAAATAATTCCTATCTCTATTAGTGGTAGACAAATAAGAGCTGACAACAGGACTGGATACATTTTAGTAAATTTAATTTTTTGCATGACATTTGTAAGACCAGAATAATGATATTAATCATAACTAAAAACAGCAATACTGATCAATGAAGCTAATCCTATTATGAAGTTATTTAATGCACATCTTAAAAGCTTTATTACATTGCTTTTATTGAATCCTCAAAAAAAAGTGCAAAACAGGCTTCTTTTTGATATAAAATAATTTTACTGCAAGTAAAATGTATTTATGACATTTGCAAAATAAAAATAGCTCTATTTAGCTGTTAGACTTTAATGCAACATTATGAATACGAATACAGGTATATTTTTTACATATTGAATTTCAATTTAATTTTCCTGCGTTTTCAAGAACTTGCATACTTTGGTGAAGAAAGTTACAGTTTTAAACAAGAGTGATTGACCAATATACAGGATCAGCATTATTATTCTCTATCCATAAAAGGAACATTACAGCTGAAATACTGAGCATAATTATTTTACAAATCTATTTTCTAATTACCGTCAGAAATTATACAAGTCCCTTTTCCTGCTAGTAATTATTACTCATATCCTCTAAGATAAATATTGAAAGATACAAATTGTATGATTTTTTATTATAATACAGGTTAAACTCAACAGCTAAATTCTAATTTTACTTTAAACTTTAATACTGTAAAACTATAAGAATTCTAAGATTAAATTCACATAGAATAAGTAATTTCTATTTTTGACATTGTAATTGCTAATTTGGATATACAGTCGAGTCTCCATACATCGAAACTCCATACATCGAATTTCTCTATATAACAATTTTTTTGTAGGAACGGTCCCCTTTTTGCATGATTACATTAAAAACAGTCTCTATATAGCGAAATATCTATCTCCATATAACGAATTTTTTCATAAATTGGTCTTAATTTATTCAGTTTTAAAAAAGCTTCGAAATCATATGGAATCAATTTTTCATCACTTATTTTTGATTTACCGTTCAGTGCTGAATTTTTTTTAATATTACTTCTCTCCTTGTTCTTTAAATCCAATGAATTCATCTCACCTCCCACACACCTTTCAACATCCTTCTTAAAACAGAGTCAATTAGATTGTTTCACATATTAGAGAGGAATCAATGAGAGGCACATAAGAGAGGCCTTCAAATAGAGGATAATGTTAACTACAATTTTTCATTCCTTCCTAAAATTTGAGCTTTTATTTATTTTTATTTTTTTTGGAGAGCGTAACAATTTTAAAATCAAAACAACAAAAATTATACATTTTTTTGTCTGAAATTAATGCAAGTCTTCCTTATTTGATTTTCACTAAGCTTTCAAATAAATGGCTGTTCTCTTTTTTGAAACTGCTTAAATAATTAAGAAATAAAATGTTAGGTTAATATTTACTTTTAAACATTTCAAATTCTTAATTAAAAACATCAAAAATAATATTTGTTCAAACTTTACACATTAAATACGATTTTTAACATAATTTTCTATACATCGAATTTCTCTATATAACGAATTTTTTACTGGAATGATGGATTTCGTTATATAGAGACTCGACTGTACTTTGAAAGTGCTATAAAGTCTGATGCAACATGTTCATCTCAGACTAAAGATAACATTTAACAGTGTTCCGTAAAAAACTTTGTTTTTCTAAGTTATATGTACTCTAAATTATAATATACAATTTAAGAAGTTTGACATAAGTAAAGGAGACTTACCTGTTTCTTCAGGAGTAGTAGTTGGCTTTGGTTTGAGCACCAGTGTAACTGATGGTGCATTTTCTGTTGTTTCTGATGCTTTGGTATCACTATCAGGCTTGTTTGGAACTTTATTTTTTTCTGACCTACTAATTTGACTATCTCCTGCTTCCTAGAATTAAACACATTCAGATACATTTAATACTTGCAAGATGGAAAAAGAGAATATTTGTTTTTCTTTATCTAAAATTTTAAAATTAAGTTCCAAACAGTCCTTACAATGGCAGTCTTAAAAGCAATATTATAATACTGACTGTGTTTAAAATTGTGAAGCGTGGACTCAAATACTCTTAAAAAGTCGTCAACATCAACACTATAACCCATGAACCCACAGCTTTATTTACACATAAAAATATATTATAACCACAATGGTAAAAATCATAGAAAGAATTTTAACCCTTTATCTATTGAATTATTTTATTTATCAAGAAATATATCCACCTCATTAATTATCTTCTTTAATATCTAAAGGTATACTGGAATTTTGGAATTGTTTTCATGAAAGCTGATTAAATATATCATTCGTTAAAATTTTTTGTGAATTATTTACAAAAATAATCAGATTAATTAACCAAAATTACTCTTTTGAAAATATCACAATTCTTAAAAAAGCAATGAGTTTAAATGTATCATGATCTTCTCTATAAATGGAAACACTTTTGCAATTGAACATGTTTGATGTAATTTTATTCAAAGAAAAAACAGAAATACCTATAAAAACGAAATTACCATTTTTTGAAAATATTTAGCTTTGAGTGTTTCTCTATTCTATCTAAATTTGATCAAGATCAGTGTTTTGTGAGGAAAGAATAAAAAACTTTTATTAATAGATAGAATAAATAAGTTTTATATAAAGTTTTCTTCAATGGTACTTTAAAATACCATCAGTGCATGAAAGGTTAATGCAACCAATGATTTCAAACATGCTCCTTAAGAAATAGTGGAATGAAATACAAGTAGGTTTAATTCATATTAAACGCTCATGTTATTAATATACAAATGTTAAAAAAATTATTAATATTATTTTCCAATACCACTATGAAAATGTGAACTGCTTGTAAAATAACAGGAAATTAATTGAAGAGTTTTTCTTTTCTAAAATTAATAAAATTTTAAATATTGTACTTTACAGTCTATGTACCCTAATAATACTTAATAAATAATAATAATAAAAAAAATATGTATCGTATTTTTGGGAATATGAGCCACACCCACCACAAGTGCTACATCTCTGAAAACATATCTAAATAAAATAAATACACATCAGAAGGGCTGCACTTACAGAAATACATCAAAATGTTAAAAATTGTGTTACATTCCATTTTTTTACTTGTATAAAATGAATCCAATTTAAAACTGTTAGTACAATATAGTACATTTTGTACCGTAAAATGGGGTGAATCGGAACACTTTTCAACTTTAACATTAAAAAAAAAGCAACAACTGATTTTTTAATTTTTTAATTTTTCTACTAGAAACTTCGGTCTTGTTTTGTTCTTTACTTTTTAAGCAAAAGCGAAACATTTTTGCTATTTATATATATATTATTTAATTTTTTAATGGTGTTCTGATTCACCCCGCAGATAGGGGTGAATCGGAACAAATGTTATAAATTTTAATTATTTTCATTCACACTTTAATAGGGTTAGTAAAAACAGGTAATAATGATAAGGAAGGAATAGGAACACATAGTTACTGTGAATGAAGCCTTTATTTTATATACAAGCAAAGATATGCCTTTTAAAAAATCAGAAAACAACTTTGAAATCAAGATAAATTAAAATTTCTTTTAATAAATTATATTCGAATTGCAGAAGTAGAATTTAATACAAATTCAGCTCTGTTCTGCATTATCCTTTACTAGTAGTCATTGGGTAAGTGAAAATATTGAGTAGCCCCAATCGCTGCATGCATCAATGCGATCAACTAATACGCCCTCATCCCCAGCCCTTAGTACTGTTTGCATTCCTCTCTTTTTTTAATTGGTTTTTCATTTTGAGATATTTGTGTAATGTTGTGGATATCAGAGAATAATTTTGTGCAGTTTTTCTAACTAATTTGCTATTTTTAAATTCTTTTATTGTGTGTTCCATGTCTGTTGGATTATTAGTTGGCTTTTTTGTTTAACCAAGTAATTTCTTGGCACCTTTAAACTCTTCAAGTAATTAGAACAAACAAAATATTGTTATAATACATATTCACACATATGTTTTCATATTTTACATAAAACTATTACTGTACAGAGAAATAAACCATGAGAGAAAATGTGTTTCGATTCACCCCATAAATCTTAAACCACTGTTGTTACAAGCCATTTTTCATTATGTAGTTTAGAAATAAGTAGAATTTAATACAGCATATCATTTACAGGACTCTCATTAATTAAAAATCCCCCCTCTTAGATTTAGAATACGAAAAATACTGTAGTTACAAAGTTTTGAAGACGTTGAAAAAATGAGGTTTTTGAGGATCCTCTTGAAGTTTCTTTATATACCCCAGTAGTGGTGCCAACATGTTGAAACTGAATATCCCAACCCTTAATGTTATTACCTTCTTATAAAAAAAATTGGCAACAAAAAATATCATCACATATATTTATATTTAATTTATTTGTATGACCGGGAAGTTTCGTTCCTATTCACCCCGCTGTTCCTATTCACCCCATTTTATGGTATATTTTTTGATAAAATTCAATTTAAATTCATGCAGCCTTTTTTTTTTTTTTTTTTTGCAAATTTTTAATGTGATTATTATAGTTTTTTCCAGTTTCACGGAGATTTTTTGAAATTTGAAACAGAAATCCAGCTTAAAATATTAATCTAGAACGGTAATTATGTTCTCTGAAATTTTCGATTTTTTTTTTTTTTTTTGCGTGTGTGTGTGTAAACTTTAGCCCTTTTTTAAATCACATTTTAATCCCCTCCCCCCCAAAAAAAAAGTCTTTTTTAATAAATTTTATTTTACAATCTGTAGCGATTTTTTTTTTATATTTACAAAATTAATAATAAAATTATTGCTATAACTAGTCTCTTACCCCAATATAGCAAATTTTGTCCTCTTTCCAATAAAGTTTCATCACATTCATCAGTGTTTGATGTATTTGACGATTTTGTATGTGTTTAGTGGTAATATTTTATATTTGTAAAAAGAATCAAATTTAAGTTTTTTAATCTGACATTTTGTTCCTCTGCAATTTTCAAACTTTACACTTGTTTTTCTAATCTGTATTTTGAAATTTGTAATAATATTTTTAAAAACTCTTTTGCAGATTTTAACCCCAAGAGGGCCACTTGGATATAATCCATATACCCTGATTTGAATCAAGATTCGAAGCAGAAACTTTCAATTAAATTTTATAATTCTAACTATGGAAAAAAAATTGTTTAAAAATTGATTTCTTAATTTATTTATTTATTTATTTATTTTTTTTTGAATATTCTGATGTGAATTCAACATTAGAGACAAACTGCTTACCCCACAAACAGGGGCGTAAACCATCCTTGTTGCATAGGGGGGGGGGGGGGGGTGTAGTCTCATAAATTTCCGACTCCAAGAAGGAAAATTTCCGAGTAGTATGAAAAATAAAATACTTACTATAATATAGATACATATATGTATGTATCTGTAAATACATGCATAATAAAATGTCATGCATTAATTCCATGAAATCCTGGCAGATTATGAAAGATTGTCTTATTCTGCAGTTGACAAATCTAGTCAACTTGTGTGAAATTCTTGATAATAGCTGATATCAGAGAATTTAAATTGAGAATACAAGGTGGTTGTTTTGCAGTCGTACTACTGATCTGTAAGATCAGAGCGCAAGTGTAGCAAGGCAATGGATTCCATAATCCGGTGATTTTTCCACCAGAAACAGAGCTAGTTTATTTTCTAAGTTGTTTATTCATCAAACATGAAAAATTAAAATGAGTCTCACATATGAAAAAATTCATAAGCCCTTCATTCTTTGGCACGAGTCATTATGTTATACTATATTATTTTAAAAAGAAAATTTAGAAAACTACAAGTGTCGCAGGCAGGAGATAACGTATGTCGAAACACTTCAAACAATCTGTATCTGGTTTTTGTTAGATTCGCAGAGGACCACAGATATCGACATAGTACAGAAATGAGCCAATCAGTGAAAGGAGTACATTTAGAGATGGGCAGTTAACCTCTTCAGTCCCAAAAAAAAATCTGCTGCATAGAAAAATTATTTTATTAGTAAATTATGACGCTTTTATGGTTAGAAAAAAGAAAATAAAATTAGTTTTTTATTTTTAAAATAGTTAAAATTTATGTCCCCATATGGGTACATCAGGTCACAATTGAGTAAAAGTGTCATTCTTTAAATAAATAAGACCAGTTTTGTTTTACAATAAATAGACCTATTTATTGTTAAAAAAATATATATCAATTTAAACAACTTAAAAGATTTTTTACCTAAAGTTATGCATTGTGCCAAAATGTTATACATATCTTGCAGTAATTGTAATACATATCTTGCTACTATACTATATATACTATACATATCTTGAAATATTATGCATACCTTGTAATAATAATCTTCTAATAATATACCATTTATTATGGATTTTTTTTGAAATACAGTAGACTCCCTCAAATCTGCACTCCTAAAATCCATAACTCTCTAAAATCCGCACATAATTTACGGATGTAAACAATGAAAGATTCAGTTGAGATGTACGTGCAAAATTTGACTTTTTTAGTTTTATATCAATTCCATACATTTTTTTTAAATTTGTAATTTTTGTTAAGGTTATTGAATTCATGTTTTTTCATGAAGAAAGAATAATTTATTTTTGAAAAAATCAAGATATTGCTGATATCATTTGTAATCACAATCTTACCAAATATATTTATGTATTTATCAAGAATTTTTAGTTATTAAGTCTGGCTAAAACCTGAAATAAAGCTATCTTATTTTATGATCCTGATGGGAATTAGTAATTTACCTTTATGAAGCATATTTCATTGATTAAGTTAAGAAAAACACATTTCATCTTTACAATGAATATTTAATTGTATATTATTGATTATTAACTTGACCTTTGCTTTTAGTATTTTAATCATTTAAAAAAATTATCTAAATTTTTATTATTTTAGTTTATTACTTATTTTAATATTTTAGCATATTGTATGCATTCATTATATTTTTAATTTCATTATTAATTACATTCAAATTACTGTTTAAAAAATATAAACAAAGCAATCACCAGAAATCTGCAAAATTCAAAAATCCGCAAAACCTCTGGTCCCAAGCTGTGTGGATTTGAGGGAGTTTACTGTAGTTGTTATTCTGAAGAAAAAGAAATAGATTACATTTCACACATTTTATTCTTGATTTTCCTTTGCATCCTTCCATGTGTCATCGAGATTGACATACCCTAGCAACAGATTCTGACCAATGTCCAAATTCATCATAGAGAGCTTCTTTTTTGGGAATAGACATTGTTATTCTTCTTTTTTTAGAAGATGTAGATTCATTGGATGATTGCTCTGATTTTCGTGGTCTTCCAACAGCAGACTTTTCCTTTTCACATTTTATGACTTCAGCAATGTAAAGACAAAATTCCAGTAAACTCATTTGATCTCTTTTCAGAATATTGAAGGATCTATAATCTCTTATACACAAAAACCAACTATTTACGGTAATTAAGTCTAGAAAGTGAGAAGAGATCCGAATTGTCTATTTACGTGTTCGCATCAATGGACCTATCGTTTAGATTGATTCCACCCAAATTGCTTCATACATTCTTATTATAGCTGGTCTGGTTGTAACCAGGCTTGTAACCAATCTTGGTTTTTTTATCTTTACACCAGCGCTCACTTGTATCACTGAACTCACTTCCACATGAGGTGGACATCATATGCACATGTTTCTTGTCCTTCCATTTCAACACCACAATTTTATTATCTGATCTAGCAAACTCAGTCCACTCACTACGTTTCATTGCACTGTCACAGCATGCATTTTGTTTGCAACATCATCTACTCTATTAGTTATGACTGTCCGAGTGCACAGAATTCCCTTTGAAAGAAGATGTTCAGCTGTTTTCACTACAGTGAAATATCTGTCAGTGTATATAACTACTTTCATTTACGGGTACACTCTCAGTTTTTATTATTATTATTATTATTATTATTATTATTTGACAACTGCTCCACCAAGCTGCAAGTCTTTCATAGCTCCTACAAGTACATTTTATCCTGTGTACAAGAGAACATCCAGTACTACACCATCACTTGAGGTGTTAAATACCTGCTATAAAATTTTAACACATATTATACACTTTTTGTATTCAGTAGACTCCCTCAAATTTGCAACCCTAAAATCTGCAACTCTCTAAAATCCACACATAATTTACGGATGTATACAACAAAACATTCAGTTTAGAAACAAGAGGTAAATTTAATTTTTTTAGTTTTACATCAATCCCATATATATTTTAATTTGTAATTTTTGTTAATAACACTGAATTCATATTTTTTCATGAAGGAAAAATAAATTTATTTTTGAAAAACTTCAAGATTTTGCTGATATTACTGTTAATTGAAATCTTCTTACCAAATACATTTACATATTAATCAAGCTTTTTTGGTTAAGTCTAGCTAAACCTTAAAAAAAAAAAAAAAAAAAAAAAAAAAAATATGATTTTAATGTGAATTAGTAATGTACCTTTGAGGCAAGTTTCATTGAATAATTTAGGAAAAATAATTTCATCTTTATAATGAAAATTTAATCATACATTATTAATTATTAACTTGACTCTTGCTTTTAATGTTTTAATCATTTTAAAAATAATCTAAATTTTTATTATTTTAGTTTATTACTCGTTTTAATATTCCATTATTATAAGCATTTATTATAGTTTCGATTGCATCAATTATTACATTCAAATAACTGATTAAAAAATGTAAACAAAGCAATGACCAAAAATCCTCACAACCTGTCATCCCAAGCTGTGTGGATTTGAGGGAATCCACTGTATATAATACACAAGTATTGTAAGCTTCATTCCATATTTGATACAAAAATGTAAATGTCTCATTGTTTACTTTGAGACACATACCACAAAAACCCATATTAAAAAAAAAATGCATGAAGTCAGAATTTTTTTTTCCCTGCATTTGTGACTACCTAAATTAATCAAAGTGTTTTTTTCATAAAGAAAAGAAAAATTGTGCAGTGAAGGGTTAAAAATATCCATAGATGGCACAACATGTGTGCATAACACAGTTTCAAGTCATGCTAAGCAATTACAATCAACTCAATAATTTTATTGCAATGTTTTTATATGCATTACTTTTAATCCAAATTTACTAACAGAGTTAGAAAAGTTAGTTTGTGTGTATACATTTTAAATTTATTTTAAAAAGAAACCTTTTTCTTCATTTATACAGAAAATGCAAAAAGAACAAATAAATAATTACAAAGAAGAATTATTTTAAAAGATGCACAGAATATATTTATAATATTGATACTTAAAAATATTTTACTACGCCCACCCCCTTTAAAAATTTTCAACAAATTTCCTCTTTCAAAAAAAAAAAAAAAAAAAAAAAAAAAAAACTAAGCCCGTACCAAAAATATTTTTTCTTTAATTCAAAGTGGAAATAAAACTTTTCTACAAAAAATTGAACCGACTTCAAAAATTACTGCAAAGTGAAAAATAATTTTTTTTTCATAATAGTAATGAGAAATTCAATTAAGAGCGTAGTATTTACCATGCGTATTATTATATTTATGTAAATTTATTTGATTTTTTGGAGTCAGTGCCAGTCAAGCCAAGTTGAATGTAATTTTCCAATGGACACACATCCAAGTATCTACAAATTATTTTTAAGATTTAATATTTCTTTAAAAAAATTAACTTTATTCTTTTACGATTTGCAATGGATGCTTAATTTTAATTTTGAAATCGGCTTGGCTGGCACAGACTTCAAAAAATCAAATAAATGTACATAAATATAATAATATGCATGGTAAATACTACGCTCTTAATTGAATTTCTCATTACTATAGTGTAAAAAAAATATTTTTCACTTTGCAGTAGTTTTTGAAGTCTGTTCAATTTTTGGTAGAAAAGTTTATTTTTCTCTTTTTAGTTAAAAGTTAACGATTTTTTGAAGTCTGTTAATAAAAATTATAATACGGAAAAATATTTGTAAATCATACACGTAGGTCAGAAGGGGGTTCGAAGCAACGCTCTGTTTTGAAAACCAGAGATTAAATCAGGCGTCTTAGACCGCACAGCCATCTGATTGTACGTATGACATCCTGACTGCACTCCACTCGGCAAGTTCATTCAACGTCCATGTTACTTTTAATTTGCAAGAAATTCCTAATTTTATTAGAATTTGCCTAGTTACTAAAAAAGTACTAAACCAATTTCGATAAAATCTATATGGTATCAATACCAGAATAACCTTTTTAATTTAACACATAAACCAAATTAATCGGTTGGACAGTTTTGGAGTAATCAGTAAACAAGCATAAAATAATAATAATATAGTACATACATGTCAAATTGATAACCTCCTCCTCCTTTTTTAAAGTTGATTAATAAAAATTATAATACAGAAAAATTTATTGCAAATTATGCCAAGAGTGGGGTTCAAACCCACGTTTTCTTTCGAGAGTCAGAGATTGAAACTGACGCCTTAAACTGCTCAGGCATCCTGACTGCACTCCAACCGTTGAGCCTATCCAACGGGCATGTTATTTGCGAGAAATCACTAATTTTATTAGTTTTTGCTTGATTACTAAAAAAGTACTGAACCAATTTCTATGAAATGGAAGTGGCACAAATACACGAGTAACCTCTTTCATTTAACACAAAAATCAAATTATTCGGTTGGATAGTTTCGGAGTAATTTGTAAACATGCATTAAAAAAAAAAAAAAAAAAATTACATAAGCGTTAAATTGATAACCTCCTCCTCGTTTTTTGAAATCTGTTAATAAAAATTATAATATAAAAAAAAAAAAGATTGCAAATTATACATGTATGTCAGAAGTGGATTTCGAACCCACATTCTCTTTTGAGAACCAGAGCTTAAACCTGATACCTTAGACCGCTCAGCCATCCTGACTGCACTTTATTTGGCGAGCTTATTCAACATCCTTGTTACTTTTTATTTGCGAGAAATCACTAATTTTATCAATTTTTGCCTGATAACTAAAAAAGTACTGAACCAATTTCAACGAAATGGAAGTGGTACCAGTTCGAGAGTAATCTCTTTCATTTAACACAAAAACCAAATTAATCGGTTGGATAGTTTCAGAGTAATTGGTGGGCATAAAAAAAAAAAAAAAATATGCATCCAATTGATAACCTTCTTCTCCTTTTTTGAAGTTGGTTAAAAAAAAAAAATATATATATAAATTATAACACGGAAAAAATTATTGTTCACATGTATGTCAGGAGTGGGGTTCAAAACCACGCTTTAGAGAACCAGAGTTTAAATCAGGAGCCTTAGACCGCTTGGCCATCCTGACTGCATTCCGAAAGGCGAGCTTATTTAATGTCGATGCTACTTTTAATTTGCAAGAAATCACTAGAAAAATTGAGAAATCATTTTATTAGTTTTTGCCTAATTACTAAAATAGTACTTAACCAATTTCGATGAAATGAAAGTGGTACCAATTCGAGAGTAATCTCTTTCATTTAACACAAATACAAGTTCAGTTGGTTGGATAGTTTTGGTGTAATCGGTGAAAATACATTTTAAAAAATACATGCGTCGAATTGATGATAAACCTCCTCTCCCTTTTTTAAGTCTGTTAAAAGAAAAAATACTGCATATAATACAGGTATGTCAGGAGTGGGATTCGAACCCACGTTTACTCTTTCGAGAACCAGAGATTAAATCTGGGACCTTAGATCCTCGGCCATTCTATCTGCACTCCATTCAGCGAACTTATTCTTCACTTTTAATTAGTGAAAACTCACTATTTTTTTTTTAGTTTTTGCTTAATTACTAAAAAAGTACTGAACCAATTTTGATGAAACAGAAATGGTACCAATTCGACAATATCCTCTTTCACTTGAAACAAAAATAACAGAAATCGGTTGCATAGTTTCGGAGTAATCCGTGAACATATATAAAAAAAATACATACGCATTGAATTGATAACCTCCTCTCCTTTTTTGAAGTCTGTTAAAAAGAAATCTATGCAAGGTTTCTTTCTGCATAACAAAACAAACTATGTATCGAAAGCTAATGATCTCATTCTGATAACATTGACTTTCTACTTTACACAATTAAATAAACAAGTAAGTGAATAAGCAAAACAAATGGCAGATAGATATCTCATTTTTCTTTGCTTTTTTTTTTCTCTATAGCGGCTGTTTTTAAGGGGTATCCTAATTTTCAAATAACTTATTATATTTTAATAAAAATTTGTAACACTGGCTAATTTACTATTATTGCAATTTGCTGAAAATTTGAAAGAAATTCGTCATTTAACAATAGAGATAAATACTTTTTTAATAAAGGAAAGAAACCTTGTCACTGGAATTTCATTTAGAACAAACTTGGGGACAAATGGCAGTTAATAAAGAAATCTGTTAAACTTGTATATTCTGTGACACTTCTTCCCGAAATTATGGTAGCATATTTATACAATAATAACTCATGAAATTACTTTAATCGTCATCTTATAAAAAATCTGGCTAGTCTGTCAATAGTCTGTCACAGTCTAAAAATCTGTTTATTTATTGTTTTGGTTGAGAACCTAAAATCTGGAAAATTCTGAAATCCCAAATAATAGCCATCCCGACCAATCTGGATTTGAGATTTGGTACTGTATATACATACAGGGTGTCATTTTTTGTTGCTGATTAACAACTAATTACTAAACTTATCTTTAAAACTGTGGGGAAAAGTTTTTCCCATACATTTCTATTTTTATTTAATTTAAATATATTTTGTGAAGCCAAAATGGAACATGCCGTTCTTGTTTACATTTTCCCCGCCGAATCGGCGTTTGTTTACTTTTTCAACGGCGCGGTTGAGTTGTTTCGTGTCGCGCTCAGTCATGGAGCGTATTCAGTAATTACTACTTGCGATCGCATTCGCCTGTATTAAAGTTTCTTTTAAGTTACAAATATTATTTTGATTTAATTAAGTAACAAAAGCATTTTTAAAGTAATTTTCATGTTTAAAGTAATTTTTCTAAATGTATTTTATAAATTTAACGAATGAAAAAAAAAAATGTTTAATGTAAAATGTTAATTATCGTCTGACTTATGCAAATTGCATAGTCGCTTGTGATTGGCTAGTAGGTTTTCGTTCCAATTTAAAGGGACAGTTTTCATGTTTTGGTGGGGTATGAAGTGTGTGAGCAATTCAAGCGGTGTTTTTAAAAGATGTTTTTCAATTTAACGCTCTATTTAAAGTTTTTTTCGATAAGTTTAATAAATGTAACAATATTTTGAAGTTTAAGAAGTTCCGCGTAACTCACGAAAAGCTATGTTTAAAAGGTTTAGGAAAGTTACTCTGAAGTCAAGAACAAGTTCCATTTTGGCCACTGTTATGAGTTTCATCTGTGAAATAACCAAGTGTGTTTTTCAAGGTATCTTATATCCTCAATAAATATAATGAAGAGAATTTTTGAGTCATCGTTTACTGTGAGTATTTTTCATTTATTTTATTTTCAAGAAGTTAAATTGATATTAGAAGTTTTGCTTAATTATGGAAAAATAGCTTCAAAGTACACATTTTCTCTACTACATTTTCTACAACTGCTAAACTTCTCTAGTAATAAGTAAGGGGCTCCATAACCCCGCACAAAAACTATATTTCTCCTATTAAAAAAATGTTTGCTTGTTATCGCTCTTTCACCTCCAACTATACCAGTATGAAATTTATCTATTTAAAATTAGAAAAATGAGAAGATGAATAAGATTATGTAAAAATGATGAAAAGTTTTATTATAAAAAAAAAAAGAAATATTAAAGAATGACATTGAAAATTCTACTTTTTGCTCATATACTTATGGTTTGCATTATTTATTGTCTGAAGAATTCAACTATTCTTTTGAAATAGGTATTTTTATTATGATGTCAATGACCAACTGCATTTTCCTGTGTATAATCTGCAGATTATCTGTTTAAAAAAAAAGAGAAAAAAAAATTAATGTGGATTATCTGCTGAAATTCTTTTAAGCAGAAGTTCATATCAGATATCCAGTTTCTACCAGTAATCATAAAATAAAAATGTAAACAGCTATCACACAATTGTCTGCTATCGACCATTTGCAGAGTTGTTTGCGATTGATTCACATATAATGTGCACGTGCTAGTAGCTTTGATTTTTTATGTTATAGTTTTTTAGCCTTTTGGCAACATGCTTCCATGAAGAAAACAGAATTTTTCAACTCATCTCTTTCAAAAACTGTAATCTCAGTCATTTAGCTGAATGAAACAAAAAACTACTGAAACATTGCATAATGTTATCAAATTAAGTTATCATAATGGTAAAGAGAAAACATGTTAGTTACACTGCAGAATTTAAACTGAATGTTATTAAAAAGTGCAGAAGATGTTGAAGATGATTTAAAAACAGCAAATATTATAAGAATTTTTTGTATTCACAAGAAATTCTACATTTTAAATGCAAGATTCAATGATAAAAGTAATAGTATCATTTTTATATTTGCAATTATTTTATTACATTTACTATTTAAATAGAGCAACTGAATAAATAGGGAGGGGTTTATTAGTAGTACTTTAGAATGTTGAAAACAATGAGTAATCCTGGTATAGTCCAGCATTTAATCTCCAGATTATCTGCTGAAATTTTTTTAAAGGGCTAAAAATTGCAGCTACAGATTGTAAGCCATCGTGGATTATACACAGGAAAATACAGTATAACTTGTGATTATTTTAAGGCATTGTGTAGTTATTTAAACAGCTTTAATTCATTTGTATTTCACACTACATTTGTATAATTCAATTAAAATATGTTAATCTAAATTTATTTGTGAAAACCATTATGATAAACCAATAGGAAATATATCTACTTACAGATGTAAGACTTTTACTCTTGTGCAAAGAATCTGGCTCTGTGCTTTTTTCAAGTTTTTCTTTTTCTTTATTGTTTTCAGTATCAAGAGATTCTGTTTCTGATTCCATTGCTTGTCTTTTTGCAGCTTCTTTCTGTTTATTTATTAAGATTTGGAGTTCTGCTGACTTAATATCTTCTAATAAAACTCCCTAATAAAATAATGAGCAGAAAATATATATACTTTTTCCTGATCATAAAAATTAATGCAATTACTAATAATGTCCCTTACCTGCGTCGACCGCCTAGTTTCTCTAACTCTCTTTGCATGTGCTTTTCTCTGTAATTCAGATTCATCATCTCTGACAGGTGGAATGAATGGTCTCCTACAAAGTAATAGACAAAATATTTGAATCATTGTAAAAAATAAGATTTTAATTAATCCAATTTGAAATTACAAAGAACTATTTTTCTTGTACAGTTATATTGTAAAATTATGATTTGTAAGTACACTCTAAGAAAATCTGAATTGGTGCTATTTCTCTATTGCTTTTTCATTGACATTTTTAATGCTCGTGGTATCCTCTTTTCCTCAAATCATGGAAGAATCTTCAATATAGCAATGGTGGAATGATAAATTTAGGAAGTATTATGTTAAACTTTTACGACCAATAACATTCTCCCTTACATGCGTGCATGCAAGTCAAAGCAAGATGCATTGTAAGAAGCTGGTGTAGGGATCAGAGATTAGAAATATCATATGCAGTTTTTGTAAATATATACTAAAGCACATTACTTTGTTTTAAAAGTCCACTTCAGCCACATCAAGAAAGAAAAAGGCTAATGTAAAATCTATGGGGATGTTATTTTCAAATTTCTTTCTTTGATTTAAATATTTTTGGAGGACTTTTTTGTATAAGAAAGCTGAGGATGATCTACAACAGGGCTAGTTTTTACTTTTTCAATTCTGGTTATAGTTTTTTACATATTAGGATAGTTTTAATATCAGGACCAGTTCCAAAAAATAAAGTAATTAAAGAAAAATTGAACTATAATAAAAAAAGTTAAAACGAGCCAGGTTGTAGATAATCCTCATCTACCCTATGCAAAATAAATCTAAAAATATTAAAATCAAAGCCAGAAATTTGAAAATACTGTCCCCTTAGACTTTAATGTTTTGAGTTTATCTTCATGACTAGATTGGCCTCTTAAGAATGAACTTAATATTTTACAGTTAATGCATCTGATGTTTTATAAATAAAATCAATCTGTCTCTAGAAATGCACTCTTATAAAATTCAAATAAATAAAATATTGATTTTTATTCTAGTACAATATACAGTAAACTCTGTCTAAGGGAGAATCGATCAGGACCAAGAAAATTTTCCATAGTAGAAAATATTGTCTTAGACAAATTTTATTCTATATTTAGAGATTTGCTGAGACTTGAAAATTTTTTTGATTTAGACAATTTTCAGTCTTATGCATGGTCTACCATATAGAGAGTTTACTGTGTGTGTGTATATATTATTTTTTAAAGACTAATGTTATTTAATCTAGTTACATAACAAGAAATTTCAAAATAGTGGTGTAAGTCACATTCTTTTTTTAATTTTCAAAGTTATAATTAACTATTAATGCTATAATGTATTTCAAGGAGGCATCATGTATCATGTGACAAAATATTTTCAGCATTGTGTTGATTAAAGCTCTAAATCGGCACCAGACTTGCACAATAAGGATGGTGCTCTTGCACCAGGAACCAAACACTTCACAGTTTCAATAAGTGCTACATCAGTACATTTAGTTACCACTATTTACTCTCAAAAGACTGATGAAAAAAAAAAAAAAAAAAAAAAAAAAGTAAGTTTCACTTCTGATTTTTATGACAAATGCAAATTGTTACTTTTCAAACTACACGTAAAAGCTATTATTTTTTTATCACTTATAAAAACTTGTATTAGCTAGTCTAGTGGCAATGCTAAACCATTTGACTTTTACAGATTTTTTGTAAGACAAAGAAAATGTATTACCTTGATAGGTCTATGTATGACAATGCTATGCAAATGACATACTAGATTTTTCTTAACCCTTTCAGGAGCATATTACTTGTTAAACTGTTAAAATAACCAGGATTTATGAATATATTTATTTGAGAATAAGTAAAAGCTTATCTTCACAATCATAATTAAACCAAAATTTTATTCCAAAATACTGGTCCATTGTGATATTTTGGGATTAAAATTAAGTGGTATATATAGTATGCCACAGCCCTTCAAAGAGTTACACTGCAATAACAAACACAGAATTTGCTATTTTTTTTTTTTACACCTTTTGAATCTTATGTAAACAAACTTACTAGTCTTATTAATTTTTGAAGTTGATTACAGGGTTCCTACTCGATTTTGGTAAAAAAAAATTCCTTAATTTTTCCAGGTTTTCTCTGACTTTTTTCAATAAAAATTCGACTTATATATTTATGTAAAACACTCAACAATGGATAACTTTAAGGCAAATAAATTCTTTAAAAAGTAAGCGCTGTATAAATTTCTGATTTTTAATTGTTTTTCCTATTATGGTCTTGTCTGCATAAATTTTATATAAAAATTTTAGATTGGATGAATAGTTAATTCAAAATTTTTTCACTTACAATGATAATCAAGACTATGATGGAAAGTAATACATAAACAATTCCTTCATTTTAATATCGTTTAAAAATGATTTGATTTTTAATATGACTATAGAAAGATTTATACGGCTTGCACAATTCTTCCTATCAACAGTTTGAAATACAGTAGACTCCCTCAAATCCGCACAGCTTGGTACCAGAGTTTGTGCGGATTTTAGAATTTTGCGGATTTCTGGTCATTGCTTTTTTTACATTTCTTAAACAGTAATTTGAGTGCAATTAATAGTGCAATTGGAAATAAAATGAATGCTTACAATATAATAAAATATTAAAATAAGTAATAAACTAAAATAATAAAAATTTAGATAATTTTTAAAATGATTAAAGTACTAATAGCAAAGGTCAAGTTAATAGTGTATGATTAAATATTCATTATAAAGATTAAATGCTTCCAAAATTATTCAACAAAACTTGCCACACTTGCATTACTAATTAACATCAAAATCATAAAATAAGGTATTTTTTTTCAAGTTTAGCCTGGCTTAATAACCCAAAAATCTGGATTAATGCATAAATATATTTGGTAAGAAGATTCTGATTACCAGTGATATCAGCAATATCTTGAATTTTTTCCAAAAAAAGGTATTCTTCCTTCATGAAAAAAACATGAATAGAGTATTATTAAGAAAATTACAAATTAAAAAATACATGGAATTGATACAAAACTGAAAAAAATCAAGTTTTGTCCCAATATCTGAACTGAAAGTTTCATTGTTTACATCCATAAAATATGTGCGGATTTTAGAGAGTTGCGGATTTGAGGGAGTCTACTGTATATCAGGGTTATTCCATGTCAATTCAACCAAATTACTTATGGTTTGCAACCCAACCGACAAGGATTTGGATGAAATTTTGTGTACACACTAATTTAACTTAATATAAATTCATCAAAAATTTTTCCTTCCTAGAACTCATAGTTTGTGAAATATTGGGGGGGGGGGGGGGGAGTCAAATTTTTGGATTTTTCTCATATCGCATATTTTTAAGTCTGTATTTTGAGACAGCAATTCTATTTTCAAAAAAATGTTTCACCAGATTCAATATGTGAATCATCTTTAAAATATCACTGTAAGTACATAAAAAATGCAGATTTAAATTGAAAAATTTAAAAAAATTAATTTGTAATATTTAGGATGGAAAAAATAAACCAAATTTGAAAGTTGCAGTTATTTTTCTAAATTTGTGACTTTACAAAATTTTACATAAAATTTATGCAGATTTATACAGATTATATTTAGTTTACACTTTGGGCTTTCTAGTTATGAAATAAAAATGTCTTTCTCATCGCTTATGTAAAAATGTTGCTCTGTTTTGGGAAACTGTGCCAATCATAAAAGACTAAATTTAGCTAAGGTATCTATGAGTTATTGAATTTAATGTTATTTAGTGAATGGTCCTCGTGTTTAATTTAGTTATTTACTTATGAGCCTTTTTTTTTCCTAATTTAAAGAATATCTTACTTTTGTTTTCAATAATCTAATTTAAAACATATATATATATATATTTGCACAGTATAAAAAAAAATAATAATAATAATTCCTCACATTTTCAATCTTTCTTTTGAATGTTTATATTTTAATAAGTTCAAAACCTTAGATAATTTTAAACAGCTTAAATGCACAAATATTTAACAAAACTTTTCTGTAGTATGTTTATTTTTGCAGTACGAAAAATTTCTCTGCATTTTTGAAATGTAATTAATCAAATTACTGTCAGTCTGATGTTTCTTGTCATAGAAGGATGATCTTACTTTCCTTGTGCTACAAAATGCATTCTGATTTTCACATATTTTATTGTTTGTGATATAACTATTATACAATACTACTAATTGGCATCCATAGGGAATATAATTAACAATTGAGTATAATGCCTTTGGCAAAATCTGAATAGCACATCAAATCCCTTTTATGCAATCTAAGATCACATAATGGAATATACTCAAACCCAATGACAATTGGGTCCCAAGTTGAACCCAATTGTGCAAATGGAATGCACAAAAGTAGAATGATGATGAATAAAAATGGAGTTTCTGATATGTAATGCATTATCAAAAGCAATATTACACTATCACAAATAATATACAATTAATTTCTGAAGTAGAAATCAGGAGACTAGTCCTAATGCAAATTTCTATTATATATGAGGACCTCAGAAGCCAAGGGGTATAAGTGACAAAATTGAAAAAATTGAGTTAAGTACACAGGGTATCTGGAAATATGCTTTTTTCATTTCAGGTAAAGAAATATAGGTCATTTTCTTATTATTTGCTGAGTTATAGAGATAAACCACTTTTTTCGAAAAACAAACAATATTGATTAATTATACATTTAAAGAAAATTGTACTCTATTTTTTTAACAATTATTGAAATGAGAATTCAAAGATTAGAATGCAACAAGCAGATGTTTCCTATTTCAATTTAGTCAATTGTTATTGATGTTCCAATTTAACATCAATTATCTTTAAACTCATTTTACTCCAAATCGGAATTCTGTCACTTGTACCCCTTGGCTTCTGAGGTCGTCATATGTATAATCACTAATTGTAAAACAATATATATCAATAAAACATGAAAAAATGAATTAACACTAGAGTGCCGGGAAGGTGTCAATTTGACACCAGTCACTGGACTAATTGTCGATTTGAACCAGAAAAAGCTTCAAGAAATAAGTTATATATCAGCTGCAATGAAATGAGCAAAACAAATAAACTAAATAATTAAGTATATGTTTATAAAACTTGCATAAAATTTCCCGGTGTTTTAGTGTTAAAAGGAATATTTGAAATTTGCAGAACCATAGCAATTCATCAGACTCCATGCATATATATAAACCCTTAAATTTAATACAAAATTACCACAATGAAACATGGAAATAATAAAATAAATATAATCAAAATTTGTAGCACCAAATAAATATCTTCAAGCCCACAAATACTTTGAAACTTCAAATAAAGTGTGGGATTTCATCTTCGTATTAGTCATGAAAAAACAAAACACACATACCAACATACACAAAACCAAAATAAAATGGAGAAAAACATTAAAAATAAATCCTAATAACATTATTAAAATGGAGAAAACACACCAGACATTATAGTTACCCCTAAAATGATGTAGCAAAAAGTAGATTGTTATGAATATAAATTAACTGAATGCATTATATATCTATTGGAAGATGACTTAATCATATACTCTCAGTAGATGTAAGTAAAATTTGAATTATTTATTTAGTGCAAAATATTAAAAATAATAAGTAGTTGATTTATTAAATGTTAAAAATATGTAAAATTTCATATGGATGAATCATTATAATGATTCCTATAACTAATTGTACCATATTATAAAATCTCAATGATTAAATCATTATTATCATAATAACTTAATAAGTAAATAGTATAATAATAATTGTTAATTAATATCATAATATTTAGATATTTATTTTTTTCTGGTCTGGTGTACTACTAATAGTACATTATCTTTCAACTAACATATTTTTCCAGTATTTAGTGATTTTATGAATCCATACAACACAGAAAATAAAAGCAAACTCACTCACAAAAATAAAGAAAAGTAATTTATCAAAATAAAACAACAACAACAAAAGTTGATTAAAAACCAATCTTTAAAGTCATGAATATAAATAATATGCAGTGCATATGGAAAAGGATTGCTTTTAAATGGAGGCAAACAACTTGTTTCAATTTTATCATGCATGTTTATTAATAAAATTCTGCTATCAAAAATGAGTAACTAATTTTCAAACTGATCTCACAGTTGTATACTGTATGAAAACATATTTTAAAAAGAGATTTTTGAGAAACCACATTTTGCTTTGATGTGAACAATGCAAACTAGAATGCTAAAAAGTTAATATAACTAGGAGAAACAACTTACGGATTACTGAAATTACACTAATAATTAATGATCAAATTATTAAACAACAGAAAACATAAGAATTCCAACATAATATTTAGGTATGCACAATAAAGATAAAGTGGCATATTCTTATGAATTTAAAAAATATCATTAGAAATATTATCAATTCAATACTAGAATGATTTTCAAATCTCAAATATGTATTACTTCAAATATGTAACTCAAAATATGTTTTTTTCAATTATTTCATTTTAATCAGAACGGTCAATACTTTTCAATATGCTTAGTAAAAAATGAAACAGTTGAAAAATAATTTTTTTTTTTTTTTGGCCATAAATTATTCCCAAATACATATAACCTAACCACTCACCGTTTTTCTTGTGACAATGATTCAGAGGAAGAATCAGTGGGGGATGTAGGGGTAGTAGGATCACTACTGGATTCAACAACAGCTTCAGTAGGAAGGGAGGTTGGGTGTAAAGGAGCAAGACCACTATTCAACGATCTATTGGTTACTTATAGCACATACAAAGCTTTTACACAAAACATAACATTAAGCATATAAATAACATATTAAGCATTACAGAAATTAGATGAAATTAAATATTATTTTGTTAATGCAGACAAAAAAGCATTTAAAAATATCTTATAAGATTTTTAGGTTACATTACTAGCTGCATGCAACTACTGTACTAGCATAGAACAATTAACAAAATTCGACAACTTTATTTTTTATTTCAATCAATGATTAAAAAATTACATGATGAAATATAGAGAGAAATTTTGATGCAAAATTTAACCATATTTGTAAGAGCTAAAAACACAAATAAGATGTAATAAAAGTTTAAATGTCATTTTATTTGAATATCTTGAGTAAAGTGAAATAATCTAATAGCTATTTCTCTACAAAACATATTTATCATACAGAACTAGAAGTTTGGTAAATACAGAAATAACAAGTTGGAAATTGCACGTGAAGCGTAGCAAATGAGGTGCGTTCGTACGATAACATAGTTTTAAAAATATCACTCTCATATAGCAATCTCCTAAAATTGTAAATAGTAATTACAATTAAAACGCTCATCAAACAATGTTCTCCCTATACCATTATGTAATGGAATATTTTTGTGTGGCCTTGTAAATCAATAACAAATGTTCTTTGCACCACAAATTATGTAAGATGTATATTATAATATGTACTTTATAGTTGCATATAAATTTTATTAAGTTCGCATGAGTGTAACACGATTAAAATGCATTTGAAACATTTTTTCCCATTGACCGTAATGTAACGGAATACTTTTGATTGTCCCTGTAATTGATCTATGCATTCGATTTTCATAAAATTTAAAATAACTCGACAAAATTATGTAATAATTATGTATTTTAAATTTCAAACGTATAGAATATATTTGAAACTTTTTCCCATTGACCATAATGTAATTGAATACTTTTGATTGCCCCTGTAATTGATCTATGCACACGATAATCAAAAAATTTGAAATAACTCGACAGAATTATGTAATAATTGCGTATTTTAAATTTCAAATGATTAAAATGCATTTGAAACTTTTTTCCCCCATTGACCATAATGTAATTGAATACTTTTGATTGCCCCTGTAATTGATCTATGCACACGATTATCAAAAAATTTGAAATAACTCGACAGAATTATGTAATTATTACGTATTTTAAATTTCAAACGATTAAAATGCATTTGAAACTTTTTTCCCCATTGACCATAATGTAACGGAATACTTTTGGTTGCCCCTGTAATTGATCTATGCATCCGAGTTTCATAAAATTTGAAATGACTCGACAAAATTATGCAATAATTATGTATTTTAATTTTCAAACGATTTGATTGGGTAGTTTTTGCGTTGTTATATGCGGACAGACGGACGGACAGACAGACTGAACGACCACTATAGGTGTTACGTATTATATAATTACGAACGCACCTAAAAACAAATGAGTATGAAAAATAGGATGAAAAAGCAGTTATAAAAACTTTACAATAAACAAGAGATTGTTTCCACTAAGAAATTGTGTTAATTAAATCCAACTGGTAGCTTAAAAGCACACCATTTTCATCACTAATTTTTACTTTAATTTTTTATTTTTGTTGATCCAAAAAATATGTAAAATTTCATATATTAAAAAAACAATTGTGAAATTATAGTTTTTGACTCTGCTAAAAAAAGAATGTGTCTGATCATGCCAAGTTTGAAACATTTAATAAATAGGAAAATTCTGAATTTCCATGAACTTAAATAAATCTTAGAAATAATTCACAGTTTTGGTTTGCTGTTTTATCAATATTTGATTGTATCTAATTTTTAGATAATTGCTGCTAATTAGCAAATTTTTGTATTAGAAAAACTAATATATTTTTTCTTTTTGCAGTTTTGTTAATAGTATGACCTATTTATCTTAAATTATTAATATGAATCAAACATTTTTATAAAACACTAATAAAGAAGGCAATAAATCACCTAATTATACATAAATTCTATTAAAAGCAATGATGTCAATAAATATACATACAGAATACCCAATAAAGTCTTGAACACCCTTATAAACTTTAGGAAAAGAGCAGCTACATTTATAAATATCGATGTATAAGTGGTTATAAGGATTAAAGGTAAAAGTGGCTATGCTGTATGTGATTAACTAGTGGCAAACAGCAGCGTTAATATTCCTATCTTTAAAATGGTATAAGACAGAAGGGGAAAAGTTAATATACAAGTTGAACAGCATCCTCAATTTTCTAGTGATATCTTGCATATAAAAATAACTATTAGAAACCATTAAAAGTAAAATTTTCATATCTAATTGCCAGCTTATATGAATTACTGCATGCATTATAAAACAGATGCATATTTACAAATGAAAAACAACACATGTAGACAAGATACAGTTTATTTTAATAAGAAAATCAACTTAAACATTAAATGTGTCCATCGGTAACAATGCATCACTGTCAGCATGTTTGTGCTGACAGTGAAAACATTCAGAATATTTATTTTGACTTTTCATATTAAAAGAAACTATATCTTGCCTAAATGTGTTACTTTTATTAATAAAAGTACATCTGTGTTTTATTGTTATACTTCTGCATACAATTTGTAACATACTTATATTCTAAAAATATATACTAAAATAAATACAGATTACTAAATGGTGCACTTATAAAAATAATATATTTAAAATACACTTAAAAATTTATCAATGTTTTTTCTATTGTATCCTGACGACGTTCGCAGAAGCAAATGAAACATTGATAAATTTTTAAGTGTATTTTAAGTATATTCTTTTCTGTACCATTTAGTAATCTATATTTATTTTAGTACATATTTTTAGTATAATTTATGGTGCAATTGTCCAATTCATAATTATACTTACATTCGTAACATAATGAGAAAAGTACATGTTGGGCCCTCTAGTAAAGTTATCTTTACATGTAGCATGCAATTCTGAACTAAATGATGAACTTTTAACAGCCTTGCAGAGATGAAAGTTATCAGTAACCAGAATTCAGGGATGATTCTAAAGGGAGGGGGATGAAATATTCCGAAATTTATAGCAAATTTTCAGAAAGGTTACTGCAGAATGGAAATAGATGTGTGTGGGGGGAGAGGGTATAGAAATCTCTACCTGCTACTAATTATTTTTATTGCAGGTTGAGTTAGGTCTATTTTTGGTTCAGGTCAATTTCTGGCTGAAGACAGATTCCAGTAAGTTTGATTTTGGTTAACATATTTTTCAAAAGTAAGATTGATCTTGTGATTAAATTCGCGTATCTACAGTAATCTTTGGATGAAATTTGCATTTCTACAGCAATGCTTGGATGAAAATTGCCTAGCTTCAGTGATGCTTGGATGAAACTTGCTTTATTACAGCAATGCTTGGATGAAATGCACCTCTATACAGAGAAGTTTGGACGAAACTCACCTCTCTACAAAGAAGTTTGGACAAACTCGCATTTCTAAAAAGAAATTCACTAAATTCGTGATTTTCCAAAAGATACAAGTCCTCCAATCCAAACTTTTAGAATAACAACAGTTTTTTTTTCCAATTTTCAGAAAATTTGGAACAGAATTATCCCTGATGATAGGTAACACACTTCTGATATATACAGGGTGTTTTGCTACCAGACTGACAAACTTTGAGGGGTGATAGTAGACATGCAGGCACACATTATTAAATAGGAAATCAGGGGGCACAAACGTCTTGTGTAGGAGCTAGGGACCATTAAATTTTTAAATCCAAGACTTCAAACGATGATAAAAAATGGAAAAAAGGGCCAATTCATTTGCGGTTTTCGTTAAAATAATTCTTTATATCACGAATTTTTTCTAAAAAAATTTTAGAGGTTACGTTCAGAAATTGTCGATAGAGGGCGCTTTAGACTTTAGAGTAACAAACAACTACTTTCTACCGTGATTTTGTGTATGGAGTTAAAGTTTAGCCTTTAACTTAAATTTTAAGCTCATAATTGGAAACACTGGAATCGGGTAACTAGCGAAAATCAAACTGCGAACAGAGGGGGGGGGGGGGTTGAACGCTTATAAACATCGGGCAAACTAATAGATTTTGTTGCGGTTTGCGTGTAGGTCATTCCCTCAGTAATCATTTCATTAAAAATGACGTACAACTTAGTGTCCTCATTTTTTGATAGAGGGCACTTCTAATACATTTCCAACATTTCAATGGCATTATTCCTGGGTGTTTTTCTTCCAGACTTTCAGAAAATGTTAGGGATGCAAAAACGACTTGGAATCACATAGGAATTTAACATGGGAAATGCCTTTTTTTGCGAGTAACGATTAAAGGAAGCAGAGAAAAATGCAATAGAAACAGTAGAGAAACAGCAACACGTTGATGTGACTAAAAACAGTTTATTTTAAAAGTTTTACTACAAAAAGGTTCAAAATTATGACCAGAAATAGTACAGCATGCTTGACAGCAGTGTCACATGGAATTCCTCATGCTTTGAAAGTTTCCTTGAATCTCTGATAGCTTTCTGGCAGCTACAGAAATAAGATCTGCGAGGTTTTCAACTGGTAATATGGGAATCTCATGGTACTGGTTGTAATTTCAAACATCTTTTTTTAGTAAAACCTTTAAATAATTTTTTTCTGTCAAATTAATGTGTTGCTGTTTCTGTTACTTTTTTCTGCTTCCTTTAATCGTAACTCGCAAAAAAGGCATTTCCAACGTTAAAGTCCCATGTGATTCCAAGTCGTCTTTGCATCCCTAACATTTCCTGGAAGTATGTTAATCTGGAAGAAAAACACCCAGGAATAATGCCATATAAATGTTGGATATGTGTTGGAAGCGCCCTCTGTCAAAAAATGAGGACACCAAAGCTGTACATCATTTTAATGAAATGATTACCCAGGGAATAACCTACACGCAAACCACAACAAAATCGATTAGATTGACCGATGTTTATGATCGTTTAAACCCCCCCTCCCCTCTGTTCACAGTTCGATTTTTGCTAGTTACCTGATTCCAGTGTTTTCAATTTTGAGCTTAAAATTTAAGTTAAAGTCTAAACTTTAGAATAATTTTAACCCCATACACAAAACAATGGTAAAAAGTAGTTGTTTGTTACTCTAAAGTGTAAAGTGCCCTCTATCGACAATTTCTGAACGTAACCTCTAAAATTTTTTTAGAAAAAATTCATGATATAAAGAATGATTTTAGCAAAAATCGCAAACGAATTGACCCTTTTTTCCGTTTTTTATCATCGTTTGAAGTTTTGGACCTTAAAATTTAATGGCCTCTAGCTCCTACACAAGACGTTTGCGCCCCATGGTTTCCTATTTTATAATGTGTGTCTGCATGTCTATTATCACCCCTTAAAGTTTGTCGGTCTGGTAGCAAAACACCCTGTATATAGTAGGTACAGTTTGGACTGTCTTTAGAAAAAAAAAACTCAAAAAATAGTAATTGTAATTTTTAACTGATTTCCATAATGCTGTGGTTTTTTTTCTTTGCATTCATAATAATTACTGACATATAGTAATACTTCAGATTTCTGACTTTCTAATTGACTTTTTCTAAATATCTCCCACCATTTTCAAGGTAGGAATACAAAGTTTGCTACTAGAAAGTGGCTTCTTCATCTAGCATGTAGCCTACCAGCCACCACATTTATAACTAATGATTATAGCAATAGTAATTATGATGATATTGGACAGAGGACAGAATTTTTGTGGAAATCCTGTATATGTGCAGAACACAGGACTTTAAGAATACCACCAAAACATTCAGTAGTCCTCTTAAGCAAGAATTATGTCAAGTTGCTTAGAATCATACTATGAAAAATTAACTATGTAGGAAAAATTAACCATGTAGCCAAAAATCAATATAAAAAAATCCCATTAGTGAAATATAAATCATCTGATTTTATTCCATATTTAGATTAACAATAACTAGTTTACTAATAACTTTGAATTTTAAGAAGCAAACATAGATGTTTAGGTGCAAGCCTTAAATAAAGAAATAAAATTTATTGATATTAATGGATTTGGCCTTGACAAAATTAATTACTGTTAAAATAAAAGTTCTTGATTAATATTTATGAGTTAAATAATAATTTAAAACTACTTAATATTGATTTATTATTAAATTAATGTTTATTTCTTGACAAGTTGATAGCTTAATTGAATTTCAAATCATTTAAAAGATATTTATAGGTCTTAATTATTTTATGTCAAAATTATTGTTTTATTTATTGATAAGTTGTCAACTTGAATAGTTTTTAGCTCACAGGCTATCATAGCCTGAGAGCTTATGTGCCCGCCCGTTCTGTATGTATGTGCGTATGTGCGTAACGCGATAACTCATGATAAAAATATCCGATCCTCTTAAAATTTTGTATGTAGGTATATCCTGACAAGGCGCTTCCCTGATTAGTTTTTGAAGTTCATTCGATATGTATAAGAGGGGGAACGGGGGGCTCATGCCCCCCGTTAGTTGATATAAATGGGATTTTCATGCAGAATTAAGTTTTCAAAATTTGGATTAGGATCATTCTAATGAGGCGATTCCATGACTGTTATTAGGTGTTCATTGAATAAGTATAAATAGGGGGAACAGGGGTTCTAATCCCCCCCCCCCCCCCCGTTAGTTGATATAAATGGGATTTTCATGCAGAATTAAGTTTTCGATCAAAATTTAGATTAGGATCATTCTGATGGGGCGATTCCGTGACTGTTATTAGGTGTTCATTGAATAAGTATAAATAGGGGGAACAGGGGTTCTAATGCCCCCCCCCCCCCCGTTTGTTGATATAAATGGGATTTTCATGCATAATTAAGTTTTCGTTCAAAATTTAGATTAGGATCATTCTGATGAGGCGATTCCGTGGCTGTTATTAGGTGTTCATTAAATAAGTATAAATAGGGGGAACAGGGGTTCTAATGCCCCCCCCCCCCCGTTAGTTGATATAAATGGGATTTTCATGCAGAATTAAGTTTTCGTTCAAAATTTAGATTAGGATCATTCTGATGAGGCGATTCCGTGACTGCTATTAGGTGTTCATTGAATAAGTATAAATAGGGGCAACAGGGGTTCTAATGCCTCCCCCCCCCCCTCTTAATTTATATAAATAGGTTTTTCAAGCAGAATTTTCAGATTTCGTTCAAATCTCTGAATAGTTTTGGAAGTTTAATGGTTAAGTATAAAAGAAGGGGATAACTCCTTTTAAATTATATAAATGCTAAATGGGTTTTTATTAAGAATTATCTAATTTGCTCTGAATTTTGGATATAGATTTTTTATATGATAAAGCATGTCTTTGATAGTATAGGAGGTTCAATGATTAAGTATAAAAAAAGAGGAAAGGGGAGAGCTGTTTCCCCTTCTTAATTTTTTTTTCGAACGGAATTAACCCTTGAAAATATAAGGCTTTAATGTACAATTAGTATTTGTAGCCTGTGAGCTCAATGCCATCAGTTTAACTGGGCAGTATTCTTTATTAAAATCATTATTAGAGATTTATTGGTTTTTTAATTAATTTATGTCAAGTTAATGATAAATTTTTTAATTTATGATCATGTAATTTTATTTCTATGCTTTTTCTTATTATATTTCCGAAAAGGGGGTACAGTCTTGAATCTGCAAAACCAAGCGGATATTATGTATGTCCTGGCTCTGCAATCAGGCAGAGTACACATATAAATTGACTCTGTATTCAAGTTAAGATTGTGAAATTTCATGGCTCTGTACAAGAGGAATATGTTGATTTGGCATTGCATATTAGACAACATTCTGTATTCCTAGCTACTTATTTTAACAATCCAATCTGGTGATTATATTAAACTAATTAATAAACTATATTAACTTAATTGCTCTCCCATTTGACTTCAAGGAACATTTTGTGATTGATACACCCAGTAATTTTCTATTACTAAAATTAGTATTAAAGACACAAACTTAGAACAATAAAGACATTATTTCGTAAATATCAACTAGGAATGATATTAATTTTTTTTTCATCCCAAACATAATTTAAAAATTTACAAAAAGACAAAATTACAAGCTATTTGAATACATCTTTAAAATTTCTACATCATAACAATAAAAATTGGTCAAAGTAACTAAGCTAAATTGATATACTGAAGTGATAATGTTAAAAGAGATATTTCCTTTATCAACCACACAAGTGATATGGTTCCCATAATGTCACAGTAAAAATCTGATAGAATATGCTAATTTTAATTGTTCAAGTGGACAACAACAGTCACAAAATCACACATATAACAACTGATATTAATGTACCTTTTTCTAAAGAACTACTAAAGTATTTTCAATACATATAGTTTTTATTATTAGTTTTGGCAGCAACTAAATGTCATTTAGCAAGAAATAAAAATTAAAATGCAATTATTACATTAATAATACAAAAGAAAAAAATCATGGACATTTTATGTATTTTCAAAATTGCATAACCGTTGCATTTATTTATTTTACTTTTTCTCGTGGGATCAATTTATAGTTCAGCCAAACTAAAACTAAAAAAAAAAAAAGTTGAAATGACTTCATTAGTTCCTGAGAAAAATGTACATGAATATCAGCTTTTTGAATGATATCACAGTTGCTATTTCTTCCTTAATTTAATTAAAGCTTAATTAACATTAGCTTATAAAAGTGCTAAATAGACTTCATTAGCTATTTTAGAAATCTTTAACAATGAAAGAATAAATGAAAATTATTTCTAAAAAAAATCATAGTTACCCTTCTTCCTTCTTTTCATTTGAAGGACCATTTTTATCAATGCTCTGTAAAATACAATACAGAATCCAATCAGGAAAAAAAAAAAGAAAATTACAGTTTACAAATAAGATATATACAAACTATTATCTATTCAGATGTAATATAAAAATTATATAGGTGCAATGGGAAATTCCTTTATGTTCAAAATTTTTTTGAATGGATAACGCAATAATTGTGAAGCATGAGCCGTCTTGCAAAAAATCTACTATGTTGTGTGCTCCCAAAGATTTGATTATACCAGTGCCACCTAGGTGATAAATATGTAAGCCAATAATCAGTGCCACCTCGTTGATTGATATGTAAAAAGTTCAGTTGAGCTTTGTTGTTATGAGTAAAACTTATTTGTAACAAGCTCTGCTAAGATTCAATTGCCCCTTGGTTATAATAATAAAACCTATGTATATATTCACAGCCCACTTCCTGAGTAAAGCTCCTGACATTGGTCCTAGTGACCAGAGATCAACTAAATATGACAATTTTAATAATGTTAAATCGCCAATGAGGTATAGGGTAACATCGCGAATAGAGATGGGCATTATTTAACATAACAGGATAAATATTTGTAATATTAACCAAAAACTAATTATTCAATAACATATTACCAAAAAGTCCCTGTTAATTTTGGAACGCCTCGCATGATAAGCATTTTAAAAAGAAGAAACAAATAGTAAGGCTGAAAATCATTTTAGGAATACATATTTATAAATTAATAAAAGTTTAGTTATATAAAATAAATTCCAACTTATAAATTTATTTGAATTCTGAGGCAAAGAATTTCTATTACTGCAGAAAACAAAAATCCCCAACTGCATTAAAATTAGAGATGGGCATTATTTAACATAACAGGATAAATATTCGTAATATTAACCAAAAACTTATTATTCAATAACGGATTACCAAAAAGTCCCTGTTAATTTTGGAACGCCTCGTATGATAAGCATTTTAACCCTCCAAGCGTCTTGAAAATGGGTAAGATTGTAATGTTGTTTTCTCTGCATTTTGTTTTAAATGCTAATAAAATGTTATTCTTTCAATATTACATGAAAAATCTTATTTAGGAATATAAATTTAATCCTTGAGAGTCCTTATCATTCTTCAATGCTTTGAAAATTCATTACATTTATAGAATTATAATATCTTAAACATTACTTATATTGCAGTGAAACCTGGAGCTTAGTGTACAGAATATTACGGGACAAACGCTTAGAGGGTTAAAAAGAAGAAACAAATAGTAAGGCTGAAAATCATTTTAGGAATACATATTTATAAATTAATAAAAGTGTAGTTATATAAAAAAAATTCCAACTTATAAATCTATTTGAATTCTGAGGCAAAGAATTTCTATTACTGCAGAAAACAAAAATCCCCAACTACATTAAAACGCTTTTGAGACAGAGAGAGAAAAAAAATTTTGACGCACAAAAAAAAACTTCTATGAAACTTTCCTTTTTGACGCATCACTGTCGATCTACGATTCCAAGACATTAAAAATCCTTTTGGTCTAATCAAGGAAGTCAATCATAGGAACCATTTTCCTTTTGCATTGTCCAAGACATTAAAAATCTTTTTGGTCTAATCAAGAAAGCCAATCATAGGAAACCTTGTCCTTTTGCTATCTCAAAAGTTCATGTGATAAAATCTCTCAAAAGCTATTCGTTGTTGATTATTCTATGAATATTTAAAAACATCTGGCTTCGATTCTTCACAAAATATATTTTATCATTTGAATTTTTTATAACGCTCACAGTTACAAAGATTAAAGCAATAGAATCAGTTGTTAGAATAACGAAAACAACATTTATTGAAAAAAAAAAAAACAGCTGGAATAATGAAAACTGGTTAGAATACTGAAAATGAAATGGGGGGAAAATGTGTTTTTATTCTAGAGTACGTGAAGTTAGTGACGCTTGCAGATTATTAAAAAGCAAGGAGGTAATGTCAGCCATATTTTTAATGGGAAGGAATCTCTGTTTGAAAAATGAAATTAAAGAGATTTACGGATTTAATTGTTGATAGAAAGCTGTTTTATCGCTCGGGCATGGGACATAATCTTTCATTGATGTAGTTAGATGGGTAAAACGGTGGCTATCTTTGAGTTTGAACATTTAAAAGGGATATTACTATGTACTCATGGTATTTGGGGAAGGGTATTCTGGCGCTATGATTTTTATTTAATAAAATGTTTACTACTATTTTTTTATCATTATTATTTTGTCAATATTCCGTCGTTAGAAAATATGAACTGGAAAACATAACTTTTGTAATTGTATTTTCCTGAAAAAAAAAAAAGTAGAAAAATAGCCGGTGAGGACACAGCCATTTGAAAACGGATGGGAGGGGGGCGGTCCCGATGGACGCGGAAATTTATAGGGCATCAATTTTATACTACCAACGTCATTTTTTGGCCTGTCACAAGTTTTGGGGAGGGGATTTTAAATACGTACTTGCACATACGAAATTTGTGGGATGAATGACATTTGATTAAAAATATACAAGTAATGTTTCGTGCTCTTGTGGGATAAGCTTTGAATATGCGTTGACAGATATTGACTCGGGGATGTCAAAATTCAAACTTCAAATCAAGGTGCTAACGAATGAAGATCAATTTTATTTTTTTTAACAAATCGCATTGTTAAAACGGTGTTGTTTTTATGGAGGATATTTCTGATCGTTTAGAAAAAATTTCTAAACCGTCAGTTTTGGAGTCATTGAAACAATTGCAAAAATGCTTTAAACTTTCTTCTGCATCATATAAATATTAATTTACATTAAAATAATTATTTTTTAAATTATTATGAAACTACATATTTTATACAGTGTTCAGTAAGTTTCCAATAACTTTTATTTAGAAAAAGTTTTTATGTGTTTTAACAAGTAAATCAGCAAAAAAAAAAAAAAAAAAAAAAAAAAAAAAAAAAAAGTTCTACGGGCAAATTTTACTGAGTTATGATACCTATAAATTTTCAACGAGGAAAAATGCATTTTTAGTGCAAGAAAACGATAATACGTGAAATGTAGAGTATCACAACTAATTAAGTTTTTGTCTTGCAAAAATTAAAATTTTAACTCTATGTTGATTTTAAAGACGCAGTTTTATCTGAACTAAAATAGCGTCTATACTTATGTATCAAAATTATTCAAGATACCTTAATTAACGGCCCTCTAATTAAAATGTCTATTGACAGCATAGTCTCATCGATTAGTTATACGTTACAAAAATAACAGGTTGTTGAAACCTGTTACCTGTGAATGTGTGGAACGATGTAACCTGTTAACCAAAAATAACTATATTTCCCATCTCTAATCCCGAGTAATTGGCACATTAAGGATTTGTCTTTAAACTTACTTCTATTTTCATTACCAAGAAATAAAATATTTACTTGCAAATATTTTTAAATCAAACAGTGCATATCTGAGCATCTATTTTGACCACTAAAAGCAAAAATATTTGAAAAAGTATTTTTATAAAAATATATTTATAAAAAGTTTCTGTAATCACCAGTAATTGGCACTTAGACTTTTACACAATTTAAGTAACTCTTTTCAACTAAACAAAACTGTTGTCAATTAAAATTTAAAATATACTATAAATCAGATAATAACAAATTAAAATGCATGCCTTTCTTAAGCCAGAGAAGAAGCATTTGCAACAAAAATGGCTAATTTGATACAAGCCATAATTGTTTCTCTTTCCTAGGCACTATTGTCATTTAGTAGCATAAATCAAAGTTAAATGAGCATATAACTGGTATATGGTCTTGCATTTTTAAAAGACTGGATATTAATCTTATTTTAAGACATTTTTGTAGGATGCACCAATCACTGGTGCCTGCCAATTACTGGGGATGTTACCCTATTATAAACCAAACTAAATAAAATAACAAAATTTGTAAATAAATACCAGTGCACCAATGTAAAAAATTCTCAAAAGGAGCAACAAGAAAAACTAATGCACTTTCAAGGCAAAAGAGTTTTGATTTCAGAAATAAAGAAATTTTTACACAACTCTCCCTGAGGATGTTGACATAATGGATGCCTTAGAAACTACAGCTGAGCTTGAGAACAAGAATATACTGAGGTAAAACTAAACATTTTTATATTGAAATTAGAAAGTTGCTTGCAATGTCAAAAAAGAAAATCCTACTGTCAATATTAACTTTAAAATACAAGATCTAACTCTACATGTTTTTTCTGGAAAATGAGGAATTTCAAAATTTAAAACTCAATTTATGTCAGTTATTGGAAACAATAAGAATTTAAACTCAATTCAGCAGTTATGCAATTTAAAAGGCTGTCAAAAAGGTGAAGCCAAAAGGCTTGAATCAGCACAGGATACTTGCAAATCTCTTCATCAGTCTTTAGAAGAAAGATATGAAAATAAAAGAGCAGTTCTTGATTGTCTTATTAAATTATTAAATTTTTCAAGAGTATCAGCTTCTCCTAGCCATTTAATGCAGTTAATAAATAACACAAAATGCTATCTATGTGCATTAAAATTTCTCGAGTTTGAATCAAACAAACTCTCGGACACTTTTATGATGAACATTCTGTTTCAAAAGTTGGATTCAAAAATAAAAAGTGTTTTGAAATGAAATTAGCTAAAAACAAAATTCCTAAGCTGGAGAATTATTTAGTGTTTTTTGGAAGAACGAGATAGGATTCTTAAAAACACTATTATGTCTAAAGAACAAAAAAATGTTCCCATACAGTTTGAAATCTGGCACTAAGCCAAATACTGAAAATTTCTTTTTAACAAAGTCAAAAAACCGAAAAGGATATATATTAGATTATTCAAATCTTCAATCGTTATATAGATGTAATAAATTTAAACAAATAAATGTCACAAAAAGAACAGAAATTGTGAAAAGTAACAATTTGTGCCATTCATGCTTAAATAACCATATGCCAAATCCTTGCATTTCTAAAAATAGATGTTTTTCATGCAATAGCAAAAAACATAATACCTTATTGCATCCTTTTAACAAAAGTAATAATTCAAGTCAACAATTCAGAGTTGAGAACGAGATGAGCAGTCACATATTGGTTTCTCCCTCCCCTTTCTTCTAATAATCAAACACTTATAAATCTAGCATAATTTTAAACGAAGTTGTGATATATTTGAAGGATGGTTCTGGGAACTTTAAACCTTTTGCCACAGTAGACCGATGCTTAAGTTTGCATATATTGAGTGCTTATGTCGCAAATTAGGATTTCATAAACACAAAATCATATCCCCATTTCTATAAAGATACCTTAAATACTAAATCATTTATTAGGACAGAATTAATGAATGAAAACAAAACTAAATTATTTCAATTACATATGTTAGTAGTTCCTAAATTTGTGAAACTTCTGGTGTCATATGTAGATATATCAAAATTGCTGAAAAAAATAAGATTAGCAGATATTTAGAATAAACCAAAAAAGGTTTATGTGCTTCTTGTAATCGAATTGTTTTATGAATTAAAAGGATCGAATAACATTAAAATTAATGATTCTGATTTAATGTAGTAGAACATTTTTTCATCATGTTATTTCAGGCTCTGTTGACAATTCAATCTCAAATTTTAGGGAATATTCTGATTCTTGATTTTTGTGACCGAACATAAAATATTAGAAAGGGAAATAAGTGCCTTTTGGAAATTAGAGCAAGAGAGTTAAAACCCTTAATTAGTGAAGAGTTAAATTACTGTAACCAACATTTTTTAAAAACTCATTATCGAAAATCAGACGCCAGATATGTAGTTAAATTACACTTTAAAATTCAAATGTTAGAGAATTCCCTGGAAGATTCAAAACAAATCGCCACTAAAAGATTAAATCGGTTATAGAACCGTTTAGAATGGGATGCCAAGTTAAAAGAACTGAACACAGAATTTTTGAAAGAATAGGTTGCATTAGGATATGTGGAAAAAATCTCAGATGATATAAATCCTGATGAAGGATATTTTTTTCACATCACTGCATTTTGTGACTATCAAGTACTACAATTAAACTGAGGGTTGTTTTTGACAAGAGTCAACTAATGGGAAATCTTTAAACAACTTGTTGTTCAAGGGAAGGATAACCCAAGATTTTTTCCCCTCAATACGAATTCATTTTAGAAAAAATATTTTCACGTTTACAGTGGATATAAAAAAATGTTTTGACAAATAGAAGTAAGTCTACATGCTAAATATAAAATATTGTGGAGAGAGAAGAGGGAAGAACCTAACAAAATCAACACCCTGAAATCCAACATGTACAACCTTTGGTTGTACACGTAGTCCATTCCTTGCCACTAGAGTGCTCCAACATCTAGTGGTCGATGAAGCAAACTATTAACCACTCAAATCATAATGAGCGATATGTATATGGATGATTATCAGGTGCATCAGACATTTACAATTTTTTTTTTAATTAAAAGAAAATTAACTGAGATCCTCAAGAGGTCAGATGGCCTTGCACAAATGGCACTCTAATGTTGTTCAAGAAATGCAACCTGATTCTCAAATTTTTCCTTTTCAACAAAATTTTGAATAAGTTTTAATTAAAACTCTCGGAATACTGTGGGACTGCAAGAGTGATGCATTTGTCTTTAAGGTTGTAGTCAACAGATGTTTTAGCTATGCAAAAGGTGAAATTCTAAACCAAATTGCATGACTAAAATATTCATGCAAGAGCTATCATTGCTTAAGTACCAATGGAATGATAAAATTGCAAGTCATGTTGGTCAAGTATGGGACGAGTTCCTTCATTTTCTACGTTTAATGAAAACATTAATAAATCCAAGGTGTATTCTCATTAAAGTTACATCAATTACCCTATTACATGGCTTTGCTGAAGTTAATAAGAAAGCTTTGGTGCTTCCTTTTACCTACAAACAACTCTAATTACAATTCTCTTGTTTCCAGCAAAAGCAGAGTTGCTCCAATAAAAACTGTCAGCATTTCAAGACTTGAGCTTTTAGCATGTTTACTGTTGTGCCAACTTGCTGAAAAGGTAATACAGGCACTAAAACTTAAAACTGACCAGGTTGAAGAAAAAGAATTGCAGTTAGATGGCACTATGTGCTATGCAATTTCTTGATTTCAACTTCCACTTTTAGAACACTCTGATTTTTGTAAACAGAATGCAGTCGATTTTTTGTTTTTTGATTAGAACGTATTTGTTATGATATAAGATGCGACTATTATAGTCGAAAACAGATATGAATGTGGAGCATTAAGTCTCCCAATGATTTAAATTTTGTAAATAATGTAATTAGGACTGTAAATACTTATTTTTTATCTTATTAAACGTTTTTGTTAAAGAAAAGCTCTGTGAAGAATTTACTTGTTTCGATTTCCCTTATGATATGCATTGTGGATTTATTCAATAGACGACATTTGAATTTAGAATGTTTTTATAGATTATTTATGATTACATATTCGAAAAACGTTTTACTCGACCTTGATGTTTTCGAATGAGAAACCTTGATTTGAAAATAACAGCTATACATTTTTTTACAAGGTAATCCTTTGGCCAGACTCCACCATTTCCTTACCATAGACAGACATATTGCCACATCTCCTTAAAACTTTTGTGGGTAATCAAGTGTCTCAAATTAAAGAACTTACCAAAATTATGAGTGGAGATATATTCCTTCAAAACTCAATCCTACGGATGTGTTATCAAGAGGTCAGGATGAAAAATTTCTTCCTACCAATAAACCGTGGTGTAAAGGTTCTGAATCCCTGAAATAAGACATTGGGAATTTTTTTCCACAAAATGACTCTTATAATAACAAACATTTTTGGAAGAAACTAAGGTCAGCTCTGGTTTTCACTTCAGTGATAAATAATGACTTTATGAACTGTTTTCTTAATCTCACAAACAGTTTTATAAAATTAATTAAGAGTGAAAGTATTTATTTTCAAATTTATCAAGAATTGTAAAAGTCTTATCAAACTTAAAGGTTATCTTCTTGGGAACTAAAATTTGCAAAAAATTCCCTAATTAAAAGGATTTAAGGTGAGTATTTTTCATGAGAAATATTTGGCATTGAAAAGGGCTCATCTGTCCCTGTAAAAATAAGTTAAGATTTTTGGATCCTTTTGTAGATAAGGATGATCTATTAAAAGGAGGTGGTCATTTGGGAAACTCAAATTTAAGCCATGACCAATCTCACCAAATCATTTTATAAGTACTAAATTAACAAAAATTAATTTTATCTATTTTATCATAAAAGAGATTTACATGTTGGTTTTCAGGGACTATTGAATAATGTACAACAAATATTTTGACCCATTAACAAAAGAAACATTGCTTGTAAAGTTGTGTACAAGTGTTCAATGTTTCAAAATAAAATCTACAATTGTAAATCAAATAATGAACAATTTACCCCTGAGAGAGTAATATAAAGTCCACTGTTTTTCAATACAGGACTTGACCTATGTGGTCCATTTTTGATTAAATATGGACAAGCAGAGAAAGGGAATATTGAATAAAGTCTATGTAGCTATTTTCATATACATGATTATTAAAGCAGTGCATTTAGAACTGCTTTCAGATTTAACTTCTTATCCATTAATTGCAACTCTTAAATTTTATTTTTGCTGGCAGAGGCAAAAGTCGTACAATCTCATGTGATAATGCATCCAACTTTGTTGGAGCATCAGCTGAATTGAAGAGATTATTAAAGTCTATAAATAAAAACAATGATGGTGTATCAAATTTTCTGTCATCCAAGCAAATTAACCTACAAGAACTCGTGCATGAGATTTTCTTTCTCCATCGTACCCTTTTTAAAACTATTTTTCATTTTACTAAAATTTCAAAATGTGATTTCGATTACTTTACCTCTTTTTTGAATAAAAATACTAAGACAAATAAAAAATTTGATATTAAGTGACTGTAAAGTAAAAAAAAAAAGAATTGGGCACTGTGAGAGAAATTCTCGTAGAGAGTTCTCCTGGGTTAACTGAAAATTTTTTCCTTCTCATTCACCAAATTTTGGAGGACTATATGGGAGAGAGGTGTCTGCAGGTTAAATACCTACTCACAACAACAAAGCTCAACTGAACTTTTTAAATATCAATCCCCTAGGTGGTGTTGATCTAATCAAACCTTCATGACCGCACATATTTGAAATCATTATGTTGGTTTTTAACATACCTAATAATGAAAATTGGAAGTTACTGAAATGAAGATTTTTCTTATCACCTGGGAATTATAAACTGATGTAGATGATAATGTCTGCTAGGTCCAGAGTATCTGAATTATCAAGTTCCAAAGCTGATGGGTATAAAAATATGTAATATAGTAGTACTGAAACTTTTCTTAAGATGCACATCCTTATTTTAACAACATTTCAAATTCCCATCACCAGAGACCCTATCTCCATTAAAAAAAAATAGACCTTATGAATGTAACCTGAGGTTCGAGGCTGGTATTTAGTATAATAGTTTATAGAGTGTGAGATAGTAATGTTGCTGCGATTCTTTGAAGAAATTCACATTTTCTCTGTGATGCTTTCACAAAGTGTGAGGGTTTTTGCACCGCTCTGATAAAATTTATGTTTCTTTTGCAAACCTTTTACGAAATTTACATTTCTTTTGCAAACTTTTGATGAAATTGGCGTTTCTTTTGCAAACCTTTGACAAAATTAGTGTTTCTTCAATGAAGTTCAAAAATTTTTTTTGAGAACCTTTGATGAAATTCACATTTTTTTTCACAAATCTTTAAAGAAATATGCATTTCTTTAATGAAATTTGTGTTTTTCCGTGAACCTTTGACGAAATTGTCATATTTTCATGGTTCTTTGACGAAATTCGCCCTTATTTGCAGCTTTTTGATTCAATTCAGGTTTTATTTTCTGCGATCCTTTGAAGAAAGTTTAGTCTTTTCTGCTGTCCTTGGATGAAATTCCCTTTTTCTGAATCCTTTGAAGAATTTCGCAAGTTTTTTTTTTTTTTTCTTTGGCAATTTGACCAAATTTACTTTCTCCACACCCATTTAACCAAATTCATGTTTTTTCTACAATCCTTTTGTGAAATTGAAGATATTTTCTGCGAACAATTGAGCAAACTGATATTTCTATGGTGACCATTTGTCAAAATTCACAATTATCTTTATATCAGAATTCTCAAACTAAAGATTTTTTTTTTACTTTTTGAAAAAATTCGGAACAGAATCACCATTGTTTTTGCACCTCTGCTCCTAGTCCTGCAGGACTAGGAAAACTGAATGATACACCTCCCAGTCAATCACTAAAATTGGATTTTCAGGTGTTTTCCACCAAAATAGGTCTGACAGATCAGTTGTATTATATAATATGCAAATTGAGTTTTACTAATCCTAGAAATTCAGCTAGGAACTCAAGCTTCGATAGTTTGTGAAGCCACCTGTCTGTCTATAACTCTCTTTCAATTGTTTTTTTTTAAATGTATGTCACCAATCACAACTTACTGAATTTTAAAATCAGTCAGTTCATTTTAGGCCACCCAGTACATTCAATAGCTATGTGGAAAAAAAAAATAAAGCTGGCTTCGATATGTCTGTTAGAGATTTACACAGGCTGAAAACTCTAGGTCAACACGCATAAACAAATTAGTAGTCTGGCCCAATATAAAAGCTAAAAATTCGACTCTATCCTGGCCTGCATCCTGCAATTAAAATTATTCATAAACTGTGTTGAATATAGACACTTTTGTGGCTTGGGGGAGGGGGGGGGATTATAGAATTCCAAGGGTGAAATTGCACCTTTTGAACATTGAAAAAAAAAATCTCAAATTTTCTAATGGGACATCTTATTGCTCTGGGGGGAGGGGAAATGTTCACCCTGGGCCACCCTCTGTATTCAACAATACTCATAAAGCAATTTTATTTATGCTTATGATTTATTTTTTCAGATTATGTTAGAAATTCATGAATACTGAAAAATAATATTAATGATTATTTAGGTAATTATGTACATAAAAACATGACAAACACATATTTAAATGAAAATACAGTAAGAAAATCACTCTAGAATTAAAAAAAAAAATGGATAAAAAAAATCAATTTTAAAGCTCTACAAACAAAAAAAAAAGTAGATTTTTAAAAATGAATCTCTATAACTTATCAAACCAAATAAAATTTCTAGAAATCTAAAGAAATGTACAACATACATATAATTTTTATGAATAACAAGTAAGTAAGATGCCAGCCTAACTTGGGCAAGAAATTAAAAGAGTACACGGGTCATGGTAAGCCAGTAATATTTATCATACTATCTAATTCAGAAACAGACCTAACATTTAGTTTTTATTCTAAGCTGAACCCCAATCTAGAAATTTTGGCCTGTGTAGACCTCTAGGTATAATGAAGTCCAGGCCAGGATTAACCTGGAAGAAAAGGAAGTCTGGCCCAACCTGAATCTGCAAAAAAAGTAATATCCGGACACATCCTGATTTAAAAAAGAGTAGACCTGACCAAGCCCAAATATCATGGATTTATACGAGCATGACCCAGGCCAGACAGTGCCAGACTCAAGCTTCACCATCTAGTGATGGGCGATTTCGATTTTTTAAATCGATTTAATCGATACTACGGCCAACTTGATTTAATCGATACTTTAAATTTTTTAATCGATTTCTCTGAAGGTAATATAATTTTCATTTTCCTTCAAAAGTTGAAGATAAAATAGTCGGATGTGCCAATTCCAAAATTTCAGTGTATTAGTTTTTAAGATAGAAGAATTAAAGAAACCTCAGACCCCCCCCCCCCCCTGCAAAATAGCGTTTTTTGTTGAGTGATGTACACCAAAAATTGATCAGGATCAATTTTTATCAGGTACCAGCTGAATCTGAATTTTGATGAAAATCCATGAAAGCGTGAGATACAGCTACTGTGAAATCATAAAAAATGCAGCATATCAGCACCACCTGTAGGGCAATTTATACCAAGAACTAAACGACACTAATCTATGTCAGGGATTTACTGAATTTGAATATTGATGAAAATTCGTTCTTGAGATAGTGCTATTGCGTTAATCATGAATAATGCAGTATAGCAGCGCCATCGCTTAAGCGATTTCCACCAAAAAATAATTAGCATCAAATAATATCAAGGACTAATTGAATCTAAATTTTTATGAAAGTCCGTGCATTAATTTTTGAGATACAGCTAAAATCGAAACGGGTGTGCGAAAAGAGAACTGCGCCCGGTTCAAAGTTCCAATTTAGCCCCCCCCTATTAACTTTTTCTTGTGATAGGCTAGAAGTGATTTTAGTAATAAAAATTTGGCGACCTTTAAATTTCCGTGCTCGGGACGACCGCCTCCTTTTGCACCCCCACCCTTTCACATGGTGCTGAGTGGAAATTGTGAAAAATTCAGCATAGCAGCGCCATCTGAGAAGCGATATACATGAAAATGCAAAAAACATCAATTCATGTCAAGGACTAACTGGATCTGAAATTTGATGAAAATCTGTGCATTCGTTATTCAGGTACAGCTGTTGCGGAAATTGCAAAAAATGCAGAATAACAGCGCCACCTGTTAGGCTATATACACCAAAAATTAATTAGATTCAGTTTATATCAAGGTCAAACTAAATCTAAAGTTTTGTGGAATTCCATACATTTGTTCTTGAGATAGAACGGTCAGAAATTTTTGTCATATACAGACTCAGGGTGACTGACAGACACACACACACACAGACAGATATTTCTTAAAAACCATGAAATCATGTTAAAGACCTTCTAAAATATATAAATCGATCGAAAACGGGAAGTCGAAATTTTTCACGAATCTAATACTCTCTTCTTGTAAAGTTACAAAAGAAAGTAAAATGTAAAATAGATTCTGCCCGTAAGATCGGTCTTTAGATTCGATATCGATCTTTAGATTCGATGTCGATCTTTGGATTCAATGTCGATCTTTGGATTCAATGTCGATCTTTGGATTCAATGTCGATCTTTGGATTCAATGTCGATCTTTGGATTCAATGTCGATCTTTGGATTCAATGTCGATCTTTGGATTCGATTTCATTTTGATTTACTAAAATTGAAAGTGCATTTTGGAAAATTCTTAGATACCAATAGAATTGTAATTTTTTTTGATTTACTTTAAATCGATCCACGTTTATGATTGAATTGATTTTTCCAATTTTATTGTTTTAATGGTAGTATGGTAGTATTGATCTAAAATTATGTAGAAAAATGGATTTTTTTTTTTTTTCTAGGCTAAATCAGTGTTGAATGCAAGTATTTTTCTGCGACTCCATAGGAAAGCATCATGTTTTACAACTCTGTAAGAGAGGGGGAATCGCAATTTGTGCATTAAAAAGCATAAAATCGCATAACTTCTGAGGGGAGGGGGTAGTATCCCCTGCTGTCCATCCCATTAATTCGACACTAGGTTAAATTGTTATATTTTTGTTTAGAAGTCCAGTTATTTAAAGTATTAGTTTATTATGCTTTATTTTTCACACTCGTCTCTTCTAATACCCTCCTTCTGCATCAGTTTTAACTTACAGCGTCATTCGAAATATGCATACAGTTTTAAAAATGTCCAATTTACGGTCTATTTTATTTTAGATCCACATTTTAAATCCTTGACAAAAGATAAATAAGGGATCACTCTTCCGCTCGTTTGGGGTTTATCTGCGCCCCGCCAGGGGGTATATTTTTTTGTTTCTTCAAAAGATACAAAAATAAAATTTCGCTCATTTAATTCTCTACCATTTTTAACTGAAAAGTTTAAGCTACATGGCACTCCCAGAGCTGTGGAACCCTCCCCCCCCCTGTCGATCACTCACCTAATTTTGCTTATTTCTTCACTTCATTTCAATCTTTAAAAGGCTATAACTTTGCTTCTATAGGAGTTACTGTGGGGAGAAAAATTCTAGTATAGCTAACCATTTCTCGCCATTCTTTTTGCTATTCCAGTTTCCCGGTTTTCCCTATAGGACCTCTTTTGGGGGGGCAGAGGGGGTTTTTCTCATTTCTTGATACAATATGTCTATTGAAAGCTTATGCTTCATACATTACAAATCTAACATAAGAAATTTTCTCCCATCATTGTAGGTCACGTTACAGGCCCATAATGGGTTAAAATTTTAATTTTTTAAACTTCTTCGGGAGAAAAAAAAAAAACACATTGATACATATTAGCGAAATTGCAGTTTGAACCCACAATTTTTGATTGCACATGTAATCCCTAAGCTTATTGGCGACAGAGTGCTCAGCAGCACTATTATTTCTTTAGATTATCATCTTTAAATTTGTAATATCTTTTGAATGGAATGTCCAATTTGAATGATTCAAAAAGTAATCTACAGATATTGTAACAGGCATTAATACAAAATGGTTTATTTGGATAAGGATTAAGGTATCGATAGTATGGTCTAATTTTGGTTGGTGTATTTATCGCGTTTTAAATTATAAGAAAGTAGTTATAGTGAATTAACTACAATAGCTGGACATCGCACGGTTTTTTTTTATAGATATTGATATGTTCTTTAATATTACAGAACCCCTTTTTCTATTCATTTAAAAGTATTTCCTGACGATTCAAAATTATATGTCCTAACGATTCAAAAAATACACACGTAATTGTTCAAGGTTTCACATCTGTTGGCACTCTCAGAGTGCCACTATTTTTTTTTCATGTTTGCCCGTCCTGCCCCCCCCCCCCCCCTTCCTTACCAATCTTAACTTACAGGATCGTTCAAATTATGACTGCGATTTTAAAAAAAGTCTAATCCTCGTTCTATTTTGTTATAAATCCATATTTTGAAACCTCAACAAAAGATACATTTGAGCCGGGGTTGCCCTTCTGTCTGTTTGGGATTTACCTTGCCCCCTTGGGTGGGGGGCATATTTTTTGTTTCTTCCACACCATCTCATGTAACATATCGTTATAAAGTTTTTATCTCCTCGTTTTTTTTCTGTTACTACCCCTCTCTTCACCTAGTTACATGCTCTTGGCACTTTTTATAGTTTCAAAGAGTGCATGTTCCCCAAGGTCTACCCCATAAATTCAACACTAAGTTAAACACAATATTTTTGTTTAGAAGCTCAGTTATTTGGGTTATTAGCTTATTATGATTTGTTTTGTTCTAATCCCTCGCCCCTCCCCCCCTTCCTTGCCAATCTTTACTAAATGGGCCGTTCAAAGTATGCATGCAATTTTTAAAATGTCCAATTCTCGTTCTATTTTATTGTAAATCTTCATTTTGAAACTTCGACAAAAGATACATTTGGGCTAGTCGCTCTTCCTTCATGAGAGGGGTTTACCTGACCCCCTGGGTATGGGGCATATTTTTTGTTCTTCCAACCTATCTCGTGTAACCTTTGGTTGGCATTAGAAAAAAAGTTCTTTTTGTCTATACTCCTTGTTCTCCATCCTAGTTACACGCTCTTGGCACTCTTTATCCTCGGTTTAATGCCAAGTTACTCAGTGTTGTTATTAGTTGAGTTATGTCTCTCAAATTTGTCAAAGTTTTTGTGTAAGTGACAACCATAAGTGACAATCATTTTAAAATTTAAAATTCTTATTATCCGACTCTAAAATCTGCAATAGCTTAATTCTATGCGTTTCTAAATAGGGATGGGGGGTGGGAGGCGATAATTACGGTCCTGCTGATTGTCTAGGTTTCGGAATTAGTAATTTGGATCTTCTCTGTGTGAATCTGAATATCGAAATATCGATTCTAGTATCAATTCTAGAACTGAGAAATCGATTCTTATTATGATTGATGTTTTATATGATGTCGATTTTAATCGATTCTCAAAATTTCTAGAATCGCCCATCACTATCACCATCAGGTCATTTCCCATTAAGCTGCACAATGTCATTTTATAAACCCTTTATTAGCCCAAGAGGGGGGGGGGACGATCGCCCCTTCACCCTCCTTAGATCTGCGATTGCATACAGACTGGTTTGATACCAGACCAAGTGTTTCGCTTTTATACTGGTCCGAGTCTGGACTTGGAAATTTTGGTCCATGCAGACCTCTACGAAGCACAAAGTCTATCCCAGACCTGACCTGCAAAAAAAGTATGGCTCAGTACAGCTCTGCAGAAAAAAATAAAACCCGACCCGGTTCTGAAAAAGTAAACACCTGACCCAGTCTCAACCTTATGAATTAAAGTTGGTGAGGCCCTGGTTAGGGGCACAGCAGTTTTGAATTTTCGTCTAATCCCTTTTCCGTACGGGCATCTAATGTTTTCCAGACCCATTATTGCGGTCAAGGGAAATTGTCAATTGCCCTATTGCCTCCCTTCCCCCTTAGATCTGCCAATGCAAGGAAGTACCTTATTAGAATAAACCAATATACCAAATCTGATAACTCTGCATAAAAATGCATTTATTTAATTGCATTTTTTCTACATTAGTACAAACCCAATTTTAATATTTTTGCCAAATATCTCATTCACGTACAATATTCTTGAACTATTATTACAGAATCATTTATGCAAAAGATAACTTCTGTAACCATGTACAGATATTTTTTTTCAAAATACTCACTTCTTCACTTTTCCTCGGCCTTTTGAGCGTTACTTCAGCTACCTCAGAGCCAGGACTTTCAATATTTTCTGAGCTCCGCCGTAGCATTTTTTTCCAAGAAGGTATTCTTTCAATTTCTGGTTCTCTAGGAGGCTGTCATTTAATAAAATACTTAAATAATACTTTAATAATTAAAACCTTCTAAACATTACAGATCTTGAATCTATCAGAGATTATACATTAGTGCATTATTAATAAATACAAGATATCTGAGTGGATTTATAAAATATAAAAAAATTAATTAAAAAAATGAGTTTTTTTTTAAAAAATCAAATCAATTTAAAGAAGCTACAAATAAAAAAAACCAAATTTAAAGCTCATCCAAAAATATAGAAGACAAGAACAGACACTTTGGTCAATTAGTTTCTGCTGAAATGTGATACAGAGATCGTACAAATAAAAAAACATAGCGGAGAAATGCCACTTTCCACAGCCCTGCAACTTAAATGGACAAGGTCTACTGGGGTTGCAAGCAATTTTTTAACAGTTGTTTTCAAGTTCAAATGACATTCATTGTAAAAATGTAACAGTTTTGAACTTGCATTAATTGTAATATTTTTACTTTTACAGAATATGGTTCAGTAATTGGTGATTGAGTTAAGTTTTTGTTACTTATAAGTAAGCTATTTTTTTGTTGTCTATTTCTATTGTTATGGCAGCAGGGAGATAAATCAAATTCCAAGAATTATACTTAATGAATGTTTACATTTTTGTTTAAAATCACTCTTTGTTTTGATTTTGTCATGATTCTGCCCCCCCCTTTTTTTTTATTTGTTTTCTTAAGTTATTGGTAGAGCACATTACAGTTAAAAGGTTTCTAAATGCCTGTATTTGCATGTTTAAATACTTTCACACACCTTCGTAGGGGCATAGTTGGTGACACTAGAATGAGGTGACATTGTGGATCCTCTTTTGGGCAGTAGACAGAAAGATCAAAACAAATGAGCTCGGGAGACCATGGTAAGTGACACTGGAACAGAAATGCTCTCAGCATTAAAATAGTAGAGTTCAGACCTTAGAGAGTGCGAACAAGTATGTACATCTTTTAAACATGGAGTATGTCCCAAAAAAAGGAAGTGCATGGACAATATGCGGTAAATAAATGCTCAAGGATGGTGAGTGATACTTTTAGTAATTGGTTGTCATTGTCATGATATAGATAAGATAAAACAAATAAGGATATCTGCATAATAAAATTTCTAATTGAAATGGGTATTTTAATATGCGATTTAATATTTGGTTCATACGAAATTTGTTTGATAATTTGGTTTTATTAACAATATAAAGAAGTTTGTCATGCAGATTCAAACAACATACATGTAAATTTATTAATATACAATAGACTCCCTCAAATCCGCACTCCTAAAATTCGCAATTCTCTAAAATCCGCATAATTTACCGATGTAAACAATGAAACATTCAGTTCAGATGTAGGTGCAAAATTTGACCCTTTTTTAGTTTTATATCAACTCCATACATTTTTTAATTTATAATTTTTGTTAAGTTATTGAATTCATATTTTTTTCCTGAAGAAAGAATAATTTATTTCTGAAAAAATCAAGATGTTGCTGATATCATTGGTAATCATAGTCTTACCAAATATAATTATGTATTAATCAAGCTTTTTTAATTACTAAGTCTAGCTAAACCTGAAATAAAACTCTTATTGTATGATCCTGATGTGTTTTAGAAATGTACCTTTATGAGGCACATTTCATTGACTAATTTAGGGGGGAAAATCCATCTTTGTAATGAATATTTAATTGTATATTATTGATTATTAACTTGACCTTTTGCTTTTTGTACTTAAATCATTTTAAAAATTATCTAAATTTGTATTATTTTAGTTTATTACTATTTAGTTTAATATATTGTAGGCATTCATTATACTTTTGATTTCATTATTAATTACATTCAAATTACTTTTAAAAGAAATATAAACAACGCAATGACCAGAAATCCGCAAAACCTCTGGTCCCAAGCTGTGCGGATTTGAGGGAGTCTACTGTACTTTCAACAAAGACTTAAAATGTCTATTTTAAATAAGCTATAATTTTCAGGTAATTATCATTTCTATATATGATGTGCTTTCATAAATTTTAATATTTAATTCTTATAAATAAATTTAATTTAAATTGTTCTTTCTGTTCGTTTGCTTGGAGTGTGTTAATTTTTATTTACATACTTAATGAAAATATTTCCAAGGGATTTATTGATTATAGTTGAGGAATAATATATAAGAATGTAATAAGATCTACATATGTATAGCTTTTGAAATTGAATTTTACATAAAATTACTTTAATATTAATTAAAAGTTTAATAATCGTCATTCACAATGCAAAGATTTAAAATTTTAATTTATAGACAGTTAGCACTATCGTTCATGGGTTGCTTCATTGGATTCTGACCCTCTAATTCATTATGGACATAATTGTTCAACATTAGCATAATTCTATATAATTTTTTCTTGGTAAAGAGTGTCAGGATCTCATTGAAGTATAGCGAGTTTTCTTGATTTGATGAGACTATTTTTTATGCTTTCTTTTGCTTGGCCTATTAAGGAATTTTCGTTTTTTATACTGAGCTGGGGCAATGCTTGGCTCTTATTGTTGACTGTATTAATGTATTGTTTTATCTTTAACAAAATTGAGGTGAGGATGCAATGATTTAAGGTTAAAAGAGAAACTCTCAACACTATGCTGCAACTTGATGTAGTAATGTCATGTTTTCTTATGGCTTTGTTTTACATATTTTATCAATTAGTGTTTTAAGTAGATTTCGTAAGAAATCCTACCTATTGCAATTGCACCAGTTTATATATCTATCTATCTATCTATATATCTCACTTTTTTATGGACACAATAACTTCTATAATTCTTCATCGATCTCCACCAAACTGGTACATAAAATCAAAGGGGATAAAATCTTGGCTAAGTTCGTTAATGGGCAAAATCGGACCAAGGGGGTCGGAATAGGGGGCGTTTTTGTGAAAACCGAAAAAAACGCCATAACTTCTTAATTAAAGTAGATATCGAATCGGTTTAAAGTTTATATTACTTCTTAAAAATAGGCCAAAAGTATATGCATGACAGATTTTTGATAAATTTAGAAGTGGGCTCAAGGGGCGAAAAAAACAGGGATTTTGAGAGAAAAAAAATCATAACTTCGTCAATTTTCAAGATATCAAGTCCAACTAAATTTTTTGTAAATGTTCTTAAAATTATCTAAAACTTTTGTATTTACAAGTTTTTGATAAGACCAACTTTTACTGATGAAAAAAATTAAAAACGAAAAGAAAAAGGGCGCTGAAAAAAGAGAAAAATCCATAACTCCGTCAATTTTTAAGATATCAAATCTGATTAAATTTATTTTACATCTTCTCAAAAATATCGACAACTTTTATATTGACAAGTTTTTCATAGGACCAACTCGTAGAGCAAAAAGAAATTAAACAAAAATAGGAGTTGGAGAAAAAAACCTCAAATCCAAACTGCTTATATTCTGACTCATTTTTAAATTCATTTTTGATTTTAATCGCATCCAAATGGTAGATCCTCTTATTTAGAAACTGTGTAAAGAGACGCATAGGTCAATTTTCTGATAAAGACAGAATATATTTAAAAAAAGGCTACCAAAAAGGGTATTTTTAACAGAATTTTCAGAAATCATCGTGACTGAAAATTTAAAGGAAGTGTTCAAATTAGAAATTGCATTTTTTTCTGACTCGTTTTTAAATCCATTTCTGCTCTCAAATGCATCCAATTTACAGATCCTCTTATTTAGGAACTATATAATGTGATGCATTGATCGGTTTTTTGATAAAGACAATATATTTTGAAAAAGGCTACCAAAAAGGGTATTTTGAACAAAATTTCCCTAAGTCTTCGTGATTTGAAAATTTAAGGAAGTTTTCACATAGCAAATTGCGTTTTTTTATGACTCGTTTTAAAATCCATTTTTGCTCTCAAATGCATCCAATTTACAGATCCTTTTATTTAGGAACTATATACTGTGACGCATTGGCCAGTTTTTTGATAAAGATAGAATTTATTTTTAAAAATGCTGTCAAAGTGAGTATTTCACACAAAATTTTCCGAAGCAATCATGATTAAAGAATTAAGGATGTATTCAAACAACAAATCGGTTATTTTATGACTCATTTTTAAATTCAATTTTTTTCTCAAATGCTTTCAACTGACAGTTTTTTGTTATTTAGGAACTGTATAATGTACTGTTTTGGTCGATTTTTTAATAAATTCAGAATCTATTTCAAAATATGTTGTCAAAATGGGCATTTGAGCTGAATTTTTGTTAAGATGATTCTGATAAAACCAGTGTTTGCAGAAAAATAAAATTAAAAATTTTTTCATAAACGGCCAAATGAAGTTATTAAACTGGGTTTATCTCTAATCATATGTATATATATATATTTTTTTTGTTGTTGAAATGAGCACTCTTTGAAATCTACCTCCGCCTATAGGCCCAGCCAACAGGGATTTTTCTAATTGGTAGCATTATAGTATTAATTTTTTGCAGCTGATATGATATATGTTTGAGAAAGTTTTACATTACCCACACAGATCAGCATGTAAGCTGCAAAGATAGCAAAGCTTTATTGGCAAAGAGTGTTTTGTTTTAAATTATGGTGGCAGGTCCAAATGTTTTAAGTTTTTAATAGCGGAGTGATAGAGCTATGCTCAGATAAAATTAATTTTGTGTTAAACTCAATATAATATTCTTACTGTATCCTTCTCTCTGTACTACTGCTGTACCGCATCTTAAATATAAGAGCATCATTTACAAAAACAATATGAAAACTATGCATGTACATACATGTTTATAAATTTTACATTATTTATACATTTACAATGAAAGGACAGCAATCCAAATCACATTTTTAACTCACTTTCACCCAGCCAATGTTTTTTATATATAACATTCTATAGAATTCTATTAGAAATTTTTGTAAGGGTGCTGGATGGGTTTCTGCTCATTGCAAAAAAGCTGTCTGATGGTTTATCACTGTATAAATGATGATGCATGATTAACAGTGCTGGCCCAGCAAAGGAATAGCAGAGAGATTAGTGCTAGCACTGAAAGAAAAGTGCCGGATTAAAGTAATGTGATGGCATACTAATGCTGGCCTGCTGTTGGCCATTACTTATGGGCCAGCTACACTTCTCATGGATACTTTTGTATTGGTTTAAGTAATAGCACCATTGCACTTTACCACTGATGGCACAGCTGGCTGCCATCTTTTTTCCAGTTGATGGCCCAATGTTTCTTTCCTTGCTAGGTATCCTCTGCTTAGAGCATATACCTTCTGTTCATTTTACAACTACACCACTGTAGTCTAATCTAGTAAATTTTACCCGCCACTACTTTTGATTTTTAGAGATTTTCACAGCAATTTTAAACATTTTTTCACATTCCACGGCAATTTTTAAAATTTCATGAAAGGAATTCAGCTTCAAACGTTTAGCTTAATATAATAAATTTAGTCCTTATTATTATTTTTTTTTTATGATATGCAATTTTTAGCTGATCACTGAGAACAATATTTGTAAAACAAATTGCATTTAATATTTAAAATTTAGTAAATTATGTCTGTGATGAATTTTGAATTTTTTGCCATTTTACATAGAATTCAGTTTTTTTTTTTTCAATTCCTGCTGATTTTTTTATGGGCGTGGACAACACTTGGTGGTTCAGCTAGTACATGATAAAATTCTATTTCCTAAAACACATACAAGCACACAAGGAAAAAAAAGAAAGAAAATGTTAAAAGCAAATTTAAAAGAAGCGCTTCATAAAACATTTTTATAATAAAATTCAAAAATTTTAATCTATCTTTTACATTGTGTGAAAGCATACAGAGTGAGTAAAATATAGTAGAACCTCGATTAACTGATCTTCCATTAATTGAGGTTTCTGTTAATTGAGCCGATAACAAATTCTGATTTTTTTTCTTTCCCCTGATTAAAAGAAATCATGCTTTTTAGTTCACTATCCGCATTACAGGCTTTTGTTGACTGTAAGTCCCACTGAAGTTGTTAAAGCAATAACAACTGTCCTAAAATATAAGGAGCAAAGAAATGATGCTATGTTGATAGATCTTCAGTTACTCAAAAATTGGCGTGGTCGGATACTCAGTCATAGAAAATCTAGACTTTTTCAATGAAAGGTAACAATTTTTTTTTAAAGTAATGTAAATTTAACAAAATAATGGAATTTAATGTAAAAATATTCTTGGGATTTCTTTTATTTTTGAAAATGCATCTATGAATATTTTAACTTAGTATAGTTAAAAAAAATTCAATTTGTTTTTTTAAATTTACTGCTAGTACCTTATTTCCTTTTTAAATATGTTAAACTTTTAAACAAAATATTATACAGGGTGTGAACCCTCAATGGTGGCCAATGACTAATTCCTAAATCATTAGTCACAGACATACAGTTCATTTACAAAAATATTTAAAATGAGGTAAAGAAATATTTTAAAAGCAATTTGAGTCACTAAAAACATTTCTTTAAAAAATATGTAATTAAAATTTTTATATGATCCCCTAATCCTATAATTTATATTTAGTAAAATTTTCCAGTTACACTGACAAATAAGACAAAAAGCCCCATTATTCTATGATTAAAATTGACCAAATTATAGCTGTATAAAGTTGGAGCACTTTTTTTGGAGGGGGGGGGGGGGTAATTAGGGGTTATTCACAAATTCAGTAGAAATATGATTTCAAATTAAATAAAATTTAATTTAATAAAAAAAGTTTTACATCTTTTTAATAGTATTAAATTTTTGCAATGTTTTAACCTTAATATTTATGATTTACAAAAAAAAAAAAAAAAAAAAAAAAAAAAATCTGACATGATGGCCTAAAAATGAAGGTCATTGTATGATTCAGAGCTAAAAAGCACACAAAAATCAAACATCAAAAGATAAAAATCAGAACCATCTCCTCTATTTTATAGTATCTGATTTTTGTTATTTTTTAACTATGACAATTTATGATTTACCAAAAATTCTGACATAATGGTTAAAGTTTAAGGAAATTTTTGGTTTCAGCGATAAAAGATACATAAAAGTTGAAAAATACAAACATCACCATCTTGTGTTATTTAATTTAAAACTTCTCTTAAACTCCTTGCCAGTAATCTATCCAAAATTTTTTTGTGTTACCCTGTAAAATAAGTATAAATGGTAACCACCAAAAAGCATAATAATATTAGATTATAATCAGATTTATATCTGTATGTAAAATTTAATCTTGATCAGATATTTGAAAGCAAATTAAAAATTAGAGAAAAAATTTTGAACTGCAAAAACAAATATGCGATTATTGTAGTTAAATAAAAACAAAAATAACAATTTTTGCTAAAAGAAATCATGAAATAGTCCCAAATTCTTAGAAAATATATCTGTTAAAATACAATTATTTTGCACTATCTCAAAATTAATAAAAGTTATTTCATGTAAAAGTTATTTCACTTTGAAAAAGTCATGCAAATATTATGATTGAATTATGTTCTTCAATTACTGTAAGCACTTGGCATATGGTCCTCAAATCATGGTCAAACTCATTTGTTTCCAATGCAGGAAAGTGGTATAAGTCATGAATTTTTAAAATTTCATAATTCAGTCAATTTTAGTGTTATATGAACAGTACTTGTTCTTAGTTGTACTATTTTTTTTTAGTACTTGTTAGTGCAACAGGAAAAATTTACTAAATGTAACTTAAAGGACCGTGCGGTATCAAAATTACGGGGATGGTATAAAAATTTAAACTTCATAATTTTTAAAGAACTGTTTTTATTGAACCAAATTGCTCTTAAATTATTTCTTTACATCATTTAAAATATTTTTGTAATTGAAACTATATGTCTATGACTAACTGTTTAGAAATTAGCCATTGGCCATTGTTGAAAGTGGACATCCTGTATATGTTTTATTGTTTTATATTCTCAGAGATGTTAAATTTGCAAGAACAGTGAGATTTTATACACAATTTCTATTAATCAAGATTTCAGATATCCGAGGTAGTAGTGGTCCCAATTAGCTCAGATTATAAAATGTTGCACTGTACTTAAATTTTGTATGTGATGTATAAAAACTATCATCCATACAAAAAGAACATACAGAATGGCCAAATTGATATTTTAGCTAAAAGTTATCATATAAGTAGAATATCTGCAATAAAAAATGCAATTCAATTAAATATATATTTAAAAAATATATATTGCAATATATTTGTTTAAAAATTTTTTTTAATTTTAGATTTTTTTAAATTACATGTGAGAAATCAAATACCTCTGGGGGTTTTGTTTCCAATAATGGAGCTTTCTTCAATTTTAAAACTGTAAGAAAACAAACAAAAATAGAATTACTAGAAGAAAATATTTTGCACAAGTACAAAAGAAAAAAAAAAGGAATAAAACAAATTAAATATTTCTTTTGCATACCATTTTCTTCTTTCCCTGACAAGCGTTCTAAAGCTTCATTCTGTTTCTTCTCTGAAAATAAATTATTTTTATATTAAATAATTTATTAATATTTATATAATATCTATAAATAATCTGAACTTGCATGCTAAGTAATTACAAAACACATATAAACTTTAAACTTAAAAAATGTGAATATAGCAATGATTTTTTAGGTCCACTTTGAAATGCAAGATGAAAATTATTGACTATATTTCAGTTTTCAGATTAAAGTAGCAGTTTTTGAAAAAGCCTGCTCTTTGAGGGAGAGTTTTAAGTTAAGTATCAGCCAGTTTTTCTGATATTTCTGCAAAATGAGTGGGCTTCAAAGGGAGATATTGAAGGAAAAATAACCAAAGTTACTATTGTTACAAATACGATCACTGAACGTCTTGCACAAGTCTGCAAGGGTATCAAATTTGCAAGCATCGGCCCCAGCTCCTCATATTGCAGCCAGAATACTAATTCATGGGCTAAGTAGAGCTATTTGCTGTAATATAATATTCACACATTTTTAATTTTCCCTATTTAATAAAAAGTTAAAACATTTTTCATTAAAACTAACTTTTAATTAAATTTCATTCAAAAACAAATGAAATATTTTAATTACCTTTTTTGTTGTTTGTAAATGAAGCTTCATACATTTCAATTTGTTCCCTAAACTTATTCAAATATTTTTCATCTTAGACTCCTTGACTATGGGGCATATATGATTAAAACCGGTCGCAGACATTTAGCCGACAACCAAATAACCGACAAGACAATTAATTAGCATACAGAAACTAGTCGACAGGACGTTTAGCCAACAAGTACATTTAGCAGACACGTACATTTAGCCGACAGGACATGTAGCCGAAATGCACATTTAGCCGACAGGACATTTGGCCGAAAGGTACATTTAGCTGACAGGACATTTGGCCGAAATGGACATTTAGCAGACAGACAATTGGACAGGCAATTGACCAAACGTGACATTTAGCCGACAGGACATTTGACAGACAGGTCAATTAGCCAACAAGACGATTAGCCGACAGGACATTTAACTGACAGGTCAATTAGCCGACAAGATGATTAGCCAACAGGACATTTAACCAACAGGTCGATTAGCCGACAGGTCAATTAGCCGACAGGACATTTAACCGACAGGACATTTAACCGACAAGATGATTTGCTGACGGGACATTTAACCAACAAGACAATTTGCCGACAGGACATTTAACCAACAAGACAATTTGCCGACAAGACATTTAACCAACAAGACGATTTGCCGACAGAACATATAATCGACAGGACGATTTACTGTTAGATTACCGATAGGTAGTAATTGGGTTATAGTTAGTTTATAGTTAGGTCATGGCAAGATTATAGTTATTTTATAGTTCCGTTACGGATAGGTTACAATTGAGTTACGGTGGTAACAGTAAGCTTTAAATTTGATCACGGTTAGGTTAAAATTAGATTATGGTTAGATTGCAGGTAGATTATTCTTATACTGCAATATTAGGTTATGTTTAGGCTATAGTTGGGCCCTGGTTACATTACATTTAGGATATGGTTACGCCACTGTTATATTACTTTTAGGTAACAATTCGCTTATGGTTAGCTTACAGTTATGCTACTATTAGGTTATGGTTAGTTTATGTACAGGTAACAGTTTGATAACAATTAAGTTCCGGTTACATTATAATTTGATTACAGTTAAATCATGGTTATGTTACAATTAAGTTATCGCTACGCCACTGTAAAATTATTTTTAAGTAACAATTAGGTTTCGGTTTGCTTAAAATTACATTACTGATAATTTATGGTTAGGTTATGCACAGCTAACGGCTTGTTTACAGTTAAGTTCCAGTAGGTTGTAATAGGTTACAATTTGGTTGCAGTTACATACCACAGATAGGTTATGTTTCCTTCTATTGTAAAAAAAAAAATTGCCTTAAAAGGAATGACTCCTGGAATGATGCTGATGTGTAAGGTTTCCAGAAATAACGCATCTGGGTGGACCACTCCTTCCATGAGTTGAATAGACCAATCAGGAAAGGGCTCCGTCTATGCATCGCGAAGCGATTCCATGGGGTATTGGCGAGCGCAGCAAGCACGGGTAGCCTACAACTTGGAATTGCAAAGCGATTACGCGGGGGGTTGGTGATCGTAGCGAGCAGGGGGCAGAACCTCCCTATAGTTTAAAAGAACTGTAAATGCTCATTCCAATTATGCATGTTTGGGGCACCCCACTTTGCCCCCCCCCCTTTAATTTCTTTACAACACCAGTCGTGTGAAACATCATTTGAAAGAGCTGCAACTGCTTATTCATATTATGGATGTCTTGTGTGTCACCCCTCCTCTGCCCCCCAGGGGGGGCACATTTTTAATTTCTTTACAGCACCATTCATGTGACACATCATTTGAAAGGCCTGAAACTGCTTATTCATATTATGGATGTCTTGTGTGTCACCCCTCCTCTGCCCCCCAGGGGGGGCACATTTTTAATTTCTTTACAACACCAGTTGTATGACACATCATTTGAAGGTTGTGCAACTGCTTATTCATACCATGGGGTATTGGCGAGCACAGCAAGCAGGGGTACCCTACAACTTGGAATCGCAAAGCGATTACGCAGGGGGTGGGTGAGCGTAGCGAGCAGGGGGGGGGGGCAGAGCCCCCTAGTAAGTTATACTAAAATTAAAGTAAGGTCACAGTTGCATTACAGTTAATTTGTGATTATGCCCCTGTTAGATTACTTTTAGGTAATTAGATTACGGTTAGATTACGATTAATTTACAGCTTTGTTACCTGTTAAGTTATTGTTAGTTTATGTATAGGTAATGTTTCGATTACGATTAAGTTCCAGTTAGGTTATAATTACGTTACAGTTAGATCACAATTACGTTAGAATTAGGTTATGGTTACGCCACTGCTAAATAACTTTTATGTCACAAATGGGTTATGGTTAACTCACAGTTAAGTTACTATTAGGTTATGGTTAAGTTACGTACATCGATTACAATTAAATTTCGGTTAGGTTATAATTAGTTATGTTTTTGCTAGAGTTACGTCATAAATAGGTTACATTTAAGATAACATGTGTTTATGGTTAATTGCGTTAAGCTACGGTTAGATTATAGATAAGTTACAGTTATGTTACAGTTAGGTTATGATTAAATTACGGTTAGATTACAGTTAAGTTACAGTTATGTTACAGTTAGTTTATGATTATATTACAGTTAGGTTGCAGTTAAATTATAGTTATGTTACAGTTAGGTTATAATTAGGTTACAGTTAAGTTTTGATTATGTTACATTTAGGTTAGATTTAGATTATTGTTACGACACAGTTAGGGTACGGTTAGGATATAATTAGGTTACAATTACGTTATCATTATGTTATGTTTAAGAAGCAGGTTACGGTTAGGTTATCGTTATGTTTATTTTATAAATAGGTTATGGTTAGGTTATTGTTATCTTATGTTTATTTTGTTATTATAGAGTTATGTTATAAATAGGTTACGGTTATGTTATAGTTAAGTTCTAATTAGGTTACGATTAGGATAGAGTTAGATTTTGGTTACGATGCCTTTAAGGTTAGGCCTTCAGTTACTTTAAGGTTAGCACTGTGTTATGCTTATCTTACAAATAAACCGCATGGAGAAAAAGTTAGATAATATGTTACAATTAGGTTACGGTTACTTTACCGCTATGTTATGTTTATCTTACAGATAATTCGAATTGCAAACAGGTTATAATTACATTGCTGTTATATTGTAGTTAAGTGATTATTTTGTTATAGTTAGGTTAGGTTAGAGATATGTTATGGCTAGGTAATGTTAGGTGACATAGTACAGCTTGATTATGATTAGGTTACAGTTGCATTCCATTTATGACCTACTTGCATAAAATCGTCTGTAGAGATTTGATCAACCATTTTTAGAGTTTAATCAAACCTGAAATTTCCCTTAAAAGTGATATTTTTAAATGATGACCCATAAAAGTTATCTTTCCCCATGATGGAATTTCGGGACAAAAAGGGTGCCATCAATGTAAAATCTTCTTTAGATCTACCATATTTTGCGTTTGATCAAACTTAAGAATGCCCCCATAATCGATATTTTTAGGCGTGTTCCCCAAAATATTAGCCTTCCTTTATGGAATTTCGAGACAAAATCGTTGCTATTGTTAGAGATGATCAATCATTTTTAATAGCCGTTATCCGAAAATCCTATAGTAAAATCGATACTGAGCACAAAATGTTAGTGAGAAAATGTTAATTAGGTGCAAAACTGTTTGATCACAAGTGATATATATCTATATATAACACATTTAAAAAAAAGTCTTTATATAGTCAATATTCTACATGTGTAAAATTCTTTTCAGCTTGGCCTAGTGGCGGAGGAATGGTTCGGAGTTAAATACTATTTTCACAAACAAAAATTAAATCACTATTAGAGACAAACCTTGTTTAACAATTTTATCTGGCTACTTTTGACAAGTTTTTAATGTCATTTTCGCGCTAAAAGCTGGTTTTATCAGAATCGTGTTAAGGCAATTTGATATAAAATACATATCTTTTCACATTCAACAACTCGAAATTTTCTGACACGTTTTCAGACTCATTTTTAAAAGTAAAAACATGAAAATCGAGGAAATGCGCTTTTTGGAAAGATTTATAAGCGGTATTATTAAGCGGCTTTATTTTTAATTTTTGTCATCACTATGGCTTCAAAAAATTCTGTTCAAAATGCCAAATTTAATTTCTTTTTAAACTCTGCTTTTATCAAAACAACGATCCATCTATCACGATCGATCATGATATCAATTAATACAATACATTATGTAGTTTTTGAATAAGAGAACCTGCCAATTGGATGTGTTTGAGAGCAAAAATGAATTTAAAAAGAGTCAGGAAATAAGGAGTTGCAACTTTAATATCATAATTTTTTCTTTAATCTCTATTTTTCTTTATTTGTTATTATTTTTAACCGACTTCAAAGAGGAGGTTATGATTTCGGCCTGTATGTATTTGTTGTTCACCCATAACATCTTTAAATATGAACCGATTTTGATAATTCTTTTTTTGTTTGGAAGCATAAGATACCCATGTGGTCCCATTTTAATTTCATTAAATTCTGATGATTAGAACTTTTTTAAAAATAAAAACTGTTTTTGAAGCAATCATCCAATTAAAATCATTTTCAGGCAATTACTCATACAAAGATATACACTGTAAAAAAATATTACTATTTTGCTGCATCGAACTTCAAAAAGTAATTGATTACTTTTTAAATGTATATATCTGTATATTAAATGATAAATCTGAAAATTCATCTCTTGTAAAAAATATTCTCTCGAAAATCCATGTTTGGTGGATATTAGATTGTACATATTAAATTTATCATTTTTATGCCGGCACATGATTTCAGATTTTTAGTTATTCGATAACATTTAGTCATTAGAGAATTTTAAATAATTATTTAATTCTTTTTAGTGCTTTTTTGAAGTCTGTTAGTATTTTTTTTTTTAAAGCATATTTTATTATTTATTTATTTATTTATTAGTGTTTGTACTATTGAAATCTCGTCAATATTAAGAAGATCTGCAATAAATTTCAACTGATTGGAAAGCTTGCGAATTGACTAAGCTATGAATTTTATTCTTCTTCAACCTCCCACACACACACACTTTTTTTTTTTACGGCAAGAGTTAGTTTTACCAAAACTTGCCAGTTTAAAAGTGTAAATAAAGAAGATTTGTAATAGATTTAAGTGAATTTGATAACTTGAGAATTGACGATGATATGAATTGTTTCCTTTGTAAAATCCTATTTTTTTCGCCCCTTGTGCCTATTTTATTTTTATTTTTTCAAAAAAAAATTTTTTGGCCTTTAACAAAGACGTAATAATAATTTTAAACTGATTTGATATGTAATATAATTAAGAAGTCATGGAATATTTTTTTTTTACGGTTTTTCCAAAACCCCTCCGTATTCTCACCTTCTTGTTTTTCATTTTGTCCATAAACAAACTTGACCAAGTTTTTTTTGCCCCTTGCTTTTATGAATCAGTTTAGAAGTGATTTCTGCAGAATTAGGGAAGTTACCATCTCCATAAAAAGTAATACAGTAGACTCCCTCAAATCCGCACAGCTTGGGACCAGAGGTTGTGCGGATTTTAGAATTTTGCAGATTTCTGGTCATTGCTTTATTTACATTTTTTAAACAGTAATATGAGTGCAATTAATAGTGCAATCGGAACTATAATAAATGAATACCATATACTAAAATAAGTAATAAACTAAAATAAAAATTTAGATAAATTTTAAAATGGTTAAAGTACTAATAGCAACAAAGGTCAAGTTAATAATCAATAGTGTATGATTAAAAATTTATTGTAAAGGTTAAATGTATTTTTTCAAAATTATTCAACAAAACTTGCCTCATAAAAGTAGATAACTAATTCACATCAAAATCCTAAAATAAGGATTTTTTTTTTCAAGTTTAGCCAGGCTTAACAATAAAAAAAAAAAAAAAAAATTGATTAATGCATAAATATATTTGGTAAGAAGATTGTGGTTACCAGTAATATCAGCAATATCTTGAATTTTTTCCAAAAAAAAAAAAAAAATATTCTACCTTCATGAAAATAACATTAGTAGTGTATTATTAAGAAAATTACAAATAAAAAAATATATGGAGTTGATACAAAACTAAAAAAATCAAATTTTGTCTCAATATCCAAATTGAAAGTTTCATTGTTTACATCCATAAAATATGTGTGGATTTTAGAGAGTTGCAGATTTCTGGTTTGCAGATTTGAGGGAGTCTACTGTATATATATTATATATATATGTATATATATATATATATACATACATAATACGAGTGTGTGTGTGTGTGTAAATAGAGATTGATAAATAAATATATATAGAGTTTTTAACTGGGGCTGGTTTTGTATTCCAGGGGTCATGATCAATGTAAATCTGCAAAAATCTTTAAGAAATTCTAACATAGGGAGGAATATAATAGGTAGCATTTTTATGAAATTTATTTAAAGTAAAGTAGTGTTTCTGCCTTTTTAGCTCCAAAATATTCTTATGAGATTCTTATTTAATGTACTAGAAGACATATGAAGTTTAGCAGTTGTTTTTCTTTCATTGATTGAGAATGCTTTCACCTATAGAATTATGCTAACAATTTTGATATTTTGATTTAAAGTTTTCATTGGTATGTTGGAAAAGGGAAATTTATGAGTTCAACAGACTATTTTTATAAGAAAGTTATTCGGACATAAGCTGCTGATGACTAGAATTTACCTTTTTTGGATTTTACTCAAATTCAGATTTTTTATCTTTTTTTTCAGTCACATTCATAAAGTTCTTTTTATTATGCATAAAGTGTATATATTTACAAGACAGTTTCTGCTTAATCATGCTTAACCTTTTCGAGACGAGAGGCATGTATATGTGCTGTAAAAAGGCTTAAGAACCCTTGTTTATCCCCACCAGTAAAATTTTACTGTGAAATTTACCTTGTTTAATTGGAGAATTTACTCGATTTAATAAGTCACAAATTTCTGTTTTTAAATACTGGTGACAAAACATTAAAAATTTCGTAAAAGACTCCCGTCGCAAAGGGGTTAAAAATGCCATGTTAAAAATGAGCTGTAAAGGTAAATATGTCAGAAAATTTCGTGATACTGAATATTTATGTATATATAGAGAGACATAAATTAGCTGATCCGCAGACGTTACTCGGGATCGAGATAAATGACCCTTAAATGAGCCTCAAATTTGTATGATTTTATATCTTTAACTCCATTTTGTCTGAATTTATAGTTTTAAATAAAAAAATATTGAAAAAATATTGAATTCAAAGTACATGCTATTTTGCGTAGTTTCATTTTTGAGCCTGTGCATTATTTTGATCCTATGCCTATATTTTAAGCCTGAAAGCAATCAAATCGTGAAAAAACACTCATGGCATTTCTATTTTGTCATAATATGTATACATATATAATATGCTGTTCAAGAAACTGTTTACAAAATATGTTCAAAATCATAGTTCTTGAGTTTGCTGCTAGAGAAAAAAACGTTAAAAACGTAGTAAAAACGTTATCCACCTGTTTTGCTAATAAGAAATTTTGCATGCGCTCCCTCCCCTCCCCCCTCCACCTCAGGTAGCAGCAAATACATGAAGATTCATTATTATTAAATACATTATGCAACAAAAAGCTAATTATTTAACATTTTTAAACAGCAGTTATTTCTTTTAAGTATTATTTGAAATAAAATTATTTCATTTAAAATAGTAACAATTTATTCACTTTTCTTATGCGAATAATAAATATATAACCATATTTGTTTATCACTGCAAATAAGAAAAACAATTGCCAAAACCAAAATAGAAAATTAGGCATTGATAACGATATTGAGAAATACGAGCTTCCATGGAAAGATAACGTATGATATCGTAAAGGAGGGGGAGGGGGTTCCAAAATTACTAAAACGTTGATAACATTATGTATGTACATGTACAGCTCCTTGGAGTATCCGTGAACTAAAATAAGGTTTTAAAATTAATTAATGATTTGTCCTTGTAATTTCCATAAACTCCCCCTCCTTTTTCAAATGAAATCCTGCCTATGCTATTCTTGTGATTTTTATAATAAAGAAATAATATGAATCTGTCTTTTATTAGCATAACTTCAAATCTATAGTTGCCTTTACGAAATCACCACACCCATACGTTAATCAGTACGAAGCTTCTTAAAACGCCGTATACCCCCTGTATACCCTCCACTACATCCCTGTCAATAACCCCCCAAAACTATTCAGAGATTCACCTTATCAGAAAGAAATATGCAAAATTTGAAGCTTATTGGATAGTTCTGCACAAAAAATACATTTATTTAATTTAAGGATGGGGGTAATCGCCTGCTCCCAAAACTAATCAAGGAAGGGTTTTTAAAATGAAACTATATTCATAAATCGAAGCAAATCGGTTAATTCTGCATGAAAAACCCATTTACCTAAATTAAGAGTCCAACTCCGATCCCCCCCCCCCTCTCTTCATAACCAATGTATCCCCTAAAACTAATCACGAGGTTTCATATCAGTATGAACCTACATCCAAAAACTGAAGCAAATTGGTTAATTTTGCATGGAAAACCCATCTACCAGAATTCAGAGTCCTCTGATCTCACCTTTATACTTAACCAATCAATACCCAAAACAATTTAGAGTAGAGTTTTATCAAAATTAACCTATATCCAAAATTTGCAACAAATCGGGAAATTCTGCATGAAAAAAACCTTTAACTAAATTAAGGGAGGAATACCCCCATTCCCCGCTTTATACTTAATCAATGAATACCCAAAATTAATAAATCATAGAGGCGCCTCATCAGAATGATCTTGTATCTAAAATTTGAATGAAACCTGATAATTATGCATGAAAAACCCACTAATCTGAATTAAAGGGGAAATTAATCCCTCATCCCCTTTTATGCTTATCCAGTGAATTCCAAAAACTAATGAGAGAAGCGCCTTAAGAGAATAAACCTGTATCCAAAATTTGAAGTAAATCGGATATTTTTAACATGAGTTATCATGTTCCGTATACTACATGCATACACACACATATATACATTACTACAGAACTGGCGGGAAGACAAGCTCTCAGGTTTTGAAAGTCTGTGAGCTAAAAATTCACTTTTTGTTGCCACTTTAGTTTTTAGCACTTACCCCTAAATTTCTGTGATCAGAGCGCCGCCTCCTCCCCCACTTTTCACACGGCGCTGATTTGAAATGAATTAGAAGAGAATGTTACATTACATTAAATTTAAGTCAATACTTGGAAGTAAGACATAAAAAAATAAAGTTTGGCGAAGGAATAATCCCACATTTGTATTACGCATATTTTAATCAGCAACTTTGTGTTAATAAATAAGAGTCCATAATATTTTTAAGACAGTAAAATTGTTTGATTTTGTTTTCATTGATTAATTTTCATGCATCACAACAATATGTATTTTATTTATTTTATTATTACTTTTAAAAAATAAAACAATATCTGTAAATTTTGCTAATTACATGATTAAAATCAAATTGTAGGAATACTAAATCGACTGCTATAATAACGTAAATGATGTTCCTGATAACTTTAATTTCATTTCGGGTCGAAAGAAAACCACACTAAGTTAGTTTCGAGAACAGAGCAAGCAGAATAAGCCTCATGGGTTATGCTGCCGAAGGCAGTAGGAACACCAATTCCAGGTACATTTAACTTTGATGTTCGATCGAAAAAAATTCATAAGACAAAATAAGTAATACAAAAATATAAGTTGTGAGATTAGCATCGATAATTTATAGAGATTTAAAAAAAGTGGGATATGCACAAACGCAATAGCAACCCATTAATATAGTAACCTACAACGGCATTAAATATATATATATACATCTAAAAAAAAAAAAAGCCTTAAATGTTTAACCATGGGACCTACCTTTTCCCAATGCCAATAGTGGGCTCTAAATAGACTTTATTTATAGCCTAAAAAATTTCGTCAAACTGTGCATTTTTAAAAAGAATAAAGTTTAGGTTTAGAGGAAGTAAAATCTGTTAAGTTGGAGGGAATAAAACTAGAAAGCATTGCTGCTCCAGAAGAATCATCACTTCTTTTTTTTTTACATTTATTGGGTTTGAATTGTGCATTTTGACGTCTTTTTTTATTATAAATTTTACTCTGAAATAAGGTTTATACTAGGGTAATGCACAGACATGCCAAAATGTGGGGAAAAGTTTTTCCCATCCATTTTTATTTTAACTTAATTTAAATATATTTTGTAAAGCCAAAATGGAACTTGCAGTTCTTGTTCACATTTTCCTTGCCGAATCGGCATTTGTTTACGTTTTTCAATGGCACAGTTGAGCTGTTTCGTGTCGCGCTCAATCGCATTTGCTTGTATTAAAGTTCCTTTTAAGTTACAAATATTATTTTGATTTAATAAAGTAACAAAAGCATTTTAAAAGTAATTTTCATGTTTAAAGTAATTTTTCAAATGTATTTAATAAATTTAATAAATTAAGTGAAGAGAAAAAAAAATGTTTAATGTAAAATGTTAATTATCGTCTGACTTATGCAAATTGCAAAGTCGCTTGTGATTGGCTAATAAGTTTTCATTCCAATTTAAAGGGACAGTTTTCATGTTTTGGTGGTGTGTGGTGTGTGAACAGTTCGAGCGGTGTTTTAAAGATGCCTTTTTGCAATTTAACGCTCTATTTAAAGTTTTTTTTTATAAGTTTGGATAAATTTAACAATGTTTCAAAGTTCAATAAGTTCCACGCAACTTATGATAAGCTATGTTTAAAAGGTTTATGAGAGTACAGTACAGAACCATTTATCCGGAATGGTTGGGGTCAGATGCATTCCGAGTAACTGGTTTTTCCAGTTAACTGGTAGGGCATTAAAGCAACATCCATTTGATAAGTTTTATGGAATATATGTGGTTGTGGTATTACTTTTAATCTTAAATTAATTATTAGATTACTTGAATTAAGAATAAGATTCAAGTAAGATTAAAAAATAAAATTTGATAGAATGTAATTTATGGGAATGCTTTAGAAACAAAAATTCTTGTTTCCTCTGCATGAAAATAGAAAACATCTAAAGTATAACTAAATACATTTCCATCTCAAATACTAGATGCAATCATCAAATTATACAATTGTTTCAAGCAATATTTATGTAAAATTAGATGTGTATGACACTTTTATCTGCAAAGATTCCATCATCATAGATTAGAAATATCATTCCGGATAACTGGTTTTCCGGTTAACTGGTTTCCGGATAAATGGTTCCATACTGTATTAACTCTGAAGTCAAAAACAAGGGTTCCATTTTGGCCAAGGTTACCGAGTTTCATCTGTGAAATATTTCAATAAACAAGTGTGTTATCAAGAATATCTTATTTTTCCTTAATAAATGTCATGAAGAAGTTTTGGTGATTCATCATTTACCGTGAGTATTTTTCACTTATTTTAAAGAAGTATAACTGATATTAGAAATTTGCTTATTTATGGAAAATAAGATTTCAAAGTACCTATTACTCTGCTACATTTTTCAACTCTGCTAAACTCCTTTAGTAATAAGTAAGGGGCTCCATAACCCCACACACAAAATATCCTTTAAATACTTTATCTTTAATTTGGTAACAATTTCATCTCGTAATTCGATGGCGTGATAGTGTCAGTGATGCCAAAATAGCATGAAAAGCTCTACAGAATAAATGAGATTTAAATTAAAAAAAAGTTGGATGTAGATTCTGCCATTGCAGAATTCAGTTTTGCTTCCGATTAGGAGAAAAAAAAATCGATAGAGGTTTTTTCTATACATTTCATCGGAAAGAATTTTTCAAGAGTCCGAAAAAAATAGTTCCGGATAATTGAGGTTACTGATATTAAATAGGCTTCGTCCTATTTTTACTTACTAAGTACATACAAAATTTTAAGCCTCTATCTACATTTGTTCGTGTGATAGAGTGTTTACAGACAGACGGATGGCAATTTTTTTTCTAAAAATGTTTTTCAGAATCTCTAGTATCGGAAACGTGTAAATCCGTAAAATTGTTTTCCGAGAGTCCGTAAAAATAGTTCTGGATAATAGAGATTACTGATATTAAATAGGCTTCGTCCTATTCTTACGTATTAAGTACATACAAAATTTTAAGTCTCTATCTCCATTTGTTCGTGAGATTGAGCGTTTACAGACAGACAGCAATTTTTTTTGTCTAAAAATGTTTTTCGGAATCTCCTGTATCTGAAACGTGTAAATCTGTCAAATTTTTTGCGAGAATCCGAAAAAAAATAGTTCCAGATAATCAAGGTTACTGATATTAAATAGGCTTCGTCCTATTCTTACTTACTAAGTACATACAAAATTTTAAGTCTCTATCTCCATTTGTTCATGTGATAGAGTGTTTACAAACAGATGGACGGCAATTTTTTTTTCTAAAAATATGTTTTTCGGAATCTCTAGTATCGGAAACGTGTAAATCCGTAAATTTTTTTTCCGAGAGTCCGTAAAAATAGTTCTGGATAATCGAGGTCACAGATATTAAATAGGCTTCGTCCTATTCTTACCTTCTAAGTACATACAAAAATTTAAGTCTCTATCTCCATTTGTTCATGAGATTGAGCGTTTACAGACAGACACACGGACAGATGGACGGCAATTTTTTTTTCTAAAAATATGTTTTTCAGAATCTCCTGTATCTGAAACGTGTAAATCCGTCAATTTTTTTTTCCGACAATCTGAAAAAAATAGTTCTGGATAATCGAGGTTACTGATATTAAATAGGCTTCGTCCTATTCTTACTTACTAAGTACATACAAAATTTTAAGTCTCTATCTCCATTTGTTCGTGAGATTGAGCATTTGCAGCCAGACAGACAGACGGCAATTTTTTTTTTCTAAAAATATGTTTTTCGGAATCTTCAGTACCTGAAACATGTAAATCCGTCAAAAAAAAATTTTCGACAGTCCGAAAAAATAGTTTTGGATAATCGAGGTTACTGATATTAAATAGGCTTTGTCCTATTCTTACTTACTAAGTACATACAAAATTTTGCAAACACAAATTGTCTAATCGGCTTGTCAGCAAATTGACATGTCAGCCCATTGACCTGTTGTCTAAATGTCCTGTTGGCTAATCGTCTTGTCGGCTAAATGACCTGTTGGCTAAATGTCCTGTCGGCTAAATGTCCTGTCGGCTAATCTTCTTGTCTGCTATTTGACCTGTCAGCTAATTGTCTTGTTGGCTATTTGACCTGTCGGATAATCATCCTGTCGGCTATTTGACCTGTCGGCTAAGTGTCCACGTCGACTAATTGTACGTTCGAACTAATTGCCTCTGTCAGCTAAATACGTTTCGGCTACATGTCCTGTCAACTAAATGTACGTGTCTGCTAAATGTACTTGTCAGCTAAACATCCTGTCAACTATTTTCTGTATGCTAAATGTCTTGTCGGTGATTTGGTTGTCGGCTAAATGACATAGACCCGATTAAAACTATTTAACCTAACTTGGTTTTCAATGGTGATGTAGTTAAAATATATATTAGAGTTTTAAAATCAAGGCTTAGTACAGGAGTGAATTAAAATTTCAAAATACATTTTTCAAAATTTGAAAACAATTTCAGAATGCATTTTGTTTGGCCATAACAGAAATACAACACAAAAAATTAAGATTTATTTAAGTTTGGGAAAGTCAAATACTACTAAGGATGCATAAACACATTCAAAACAATCTAAGTATTATTTCAAGCATTCAGTGTAAAACTAAATAAACATTAATTACTGTCTTACAATAGAGTTGCATGCAAAGTTACATGAAAAAGTTGTAAGAAATCCAACTTACATCACCTTCAATTTATTACTGAACAATTTATAATATTTGTAATTTTTGTTTAATGGCTGATTAATGAAATTCTCAATCTTTTCAGCTAATAAAATTTCAGGCATTTCAGGACAGTTTACAAAATTTAAAGGTATTTCATGAATTTTTCTGCTTTGCAGAAATATTAGAAATTTCAAGTTACTAACACTCTAAATACACAAGCACCCTTATAAATGAAGAGAAATACATAACATAAATTGTATTAAATTCCACCTCACAAATTATAATATTTTATATCATGTTAATTGTTGATTTTGAATAATCGCTGATCAAGTTATTTCTAAACAGAAATGCAGATCATAACACTGCCAATAACCTTTTTTAATTTGTATAATATTCGATTGACCTTTCTACAGAAGTTGCCCTGCATACTGATTAATTCATTGTGAAAGAAAAATAAGCTATTATTCATCAATGTGCAGTGAAAAGTTATTTCATTCAAATGATCATCTCTCATTAAATATAAAAAAATTAATTTATCATTAAAGTATTTTCTTTTGCACTTTGCAGAGTTTTCTAAAAGTGTCATGAAACTTGATTATCCTACATTTTATAAACAAATTACACCAGGAATTATTTTTAAACAAAATGTTTATACTTCCATGAATATGTGCTATTTTTACTGCATATGCTATGCATACAAATGTTGGACAAAACTTGTAAAATTATTTGATACAATTGCAGATCATTTTGAGCTTTCTATGATACAGGATGATTGCAAATATTTTTGTCATTAGACTTGCTATTGGTTTCGTTATTGAATTTAAGATTAAATTCATCAAAAAGTATGAATTTAAGTGTGTTCTTTTACATCCCTTAAGTTCAAGAACAATTTGGCAAGTATTTCTATAGAAATTCAGCAAAATTACTTTCATCCTTGCAAGATGTCCAGGATTAAATTATTATGTTTATAAACATCGTATATTTACAATAATTGTAACTTATAAAACACAAAAATTAACCTCTTTCTTCTTCTGTCTCTTCTTCTGGAAGAGTCATATTTTCTATTTGTGCTCGTTCTGCTTTCGTATCTTTCATAACTGATTTGCTTTTTTCTTGGTTACTCATTCTAGTAACAGATGTTCTTCGTTTTAAGGGTGGCCTACTACTCGTCCTCTGTAAAATTGCCTGAATGTCTGGTCTGTCTTTCTGCATCTGGAAAAAAAATGAGGCAAAAGAATTTAACAAAAATGATTGTGCAATTTTACAACACCATATCTTTAAACATAGTATTATGAAACTTCACACACATTTGTTAGAATTGTTTGCTTTCTAACAAACTAAAAAATTCTTAAATTACTTAGCTGATTGAAGATGTAAACCTGAATCAGAAAAATCAAATCTCCCACCAAATAAGAAATTACAGTTTTAAAAAATTGATTAATATACAGTCTGACCCAGATTTAACAAACCTCTATTTAATGAATTTTGCAATTTAATGAATTTCTTTTTTCCCCCAACTTAAATGAAGGCAAAAACTCCTATTTAATGAATGTTAAATCCTGAATTACTGAATTTTTTCAACAGTCAAACAAAAAACTGTTAGTTTGGTTTAGAAAAATATTGGATTGTTTTTCAAATGATATAAAAACTATCCTCTCACCGCAAAGCGGTGAGTCTTCATTTTAGTGATAGAGGCTCTGAGGAGCACATAATATGCAGTCCGGAACAGGATGGGTTCATATCAATCTTGCCTAGAACAGAAAAAGACCCAGCAATTCTTGATGGGGAAGGATGGAACCACAGACTTCTCATATATGTAAACTCAGAAATAGTAACCTTATCAGAAAGCAGTATATCCAAGCACACACATGGAAAATGATGAAGATATCGCCCTTCAAAAGAAGTTATATCAAAAGAAATCACTACTGAGATAGAATCCACAGATTATACTCCAGATTGAATGAGGATTACTCATTATTTTCAACATTCCAAAATGCTACTAATAAATCACACTCTATTTATTTAACCTTCCTACCCTGTTCAAATTTTACTCAATCTTGATAAAAACATTTCACACCAGAATTGTTATTTAGAACATTTTGATATATTTAATTGCCTTATTTCTTTGGATCTGTTATTTAACTTTCTTTATGAAAAATGTTCTGGTGCGAATCCTATAAAACAAATTATAGCTATGGGTCAATTAGACCCATTCAGGGTAGGAAGGTTAATTACTCTATTTGAATGATAATTAAAATAATTAGAAATTAAAAAATACAAACACTTTTTTATAGAATCATTTAAAATGTAGAATTCTTTGTGAATACAGATAATTCTATAATAATTGTGGTTTTAAATCATTTTCAACATTTTATACTTTTTTAAATAATATTCAGTTTAAATTCTGCAGGTTCACTAATATATTTTCTCTTAGACATGATTTTTACTTTTGTATGTTATAATAATACAGAATACACATTGTTTCATAGTTCTTTATTTAAGCTAAATGATTGAGAATGCAATTTTTGAACAGACAATTGTGCATTAGCAGTTTACATTTTATGACTGCCAATAAAAACTGAATATCTCATGGGAACATTTGCTTAAAAAAAAATTCAGCAGATAATCTGCACTTAAATTTTAAGTTTTTTAAAACAACCGGAGGAAAATACACACACACACACACACATATATATATATATATATATATATAAAACATTTGTTTTCAGTTTAATACTATAAAACAGATTAGATATTTCATACATCTGAACTTTTAAGATTATAGCATTCTTTCCTAGGCATTTCATTTTCAATCTCAGTTAAAAATTACAATTAAAATATAAGCATGAAACAAAACCATTATATTGACAATATTATAATGAGTGAAAAATGACTTTTTTTCTCTTTTTTTTTTGTTTGTTTCTAAACCAGAACAAGTGAGTTAGATTAATTTTAATGAGCAAGTTGTTGCATCATATTTCAGAAGATGAGTACTTGAATGTCATTCTTTTCTGATTTTTATTAGGACTGGTAAGGAGATTGAAAAAAGTCCATGCTTTAAATGCAAACAGTTTTTAATTGTACCATAATAATACAGTCTGCTACATAAAAAAAATATTTTAATAAATTAAGAAAAAGAATTAATATTTTAGAAAAGGTTAAAGATAGCCAAAAGATTGTTACAGTGAAAGCACAATTGCCGTTGTGAATTGAATTAAATAATAAACTTAATAATAAAACATTTTTTCATGATGAAAGTACATAAATATATCAACTTATCTGAACCAGAACATAAATCTGTCGTCTCTTGTAAAATTCAGAAATGAGATTAAGCCTTTTTTAAAATTTTTAATGACATGTTGATTATTATAATTATGTTTGTGAAATGGAATATTTAACTTCATTATTAACCACTTCATTTATCGTTTAAATATGCATATAATAAATATCAAATCATACTATAAAACAAAATTATACCAACGAGTATTAACAAACAAATGTTTTATTTATTTTGTAAATTAATAAAAGAAGGGGAGAGGGAAGTAGAGTAAGCCTAACCAGTGCACTAATTAGATAAGTTTATTATAAAATTTAATCATTCCTATTTTAAAAGTATTGCTTTCATCAACAAGTTCACAGATATATTATGTAAAATGTTAACAGTAATGAGAATATCAGATTTAATGTGAGATCTAAAAGATGAAAGTTTGTCATTTATCGTTCATCGTGAAGCGTGAATTGGGTATACTAATAATCATATTCTGATCCTAAGTACATGGAAAGTGGAAATTTAAAAGTTAGTGGACAATGAAGATCAATCTCACCACTTGTAATCAATCCACAGAAAAGAGGCACTCTATCGTAATAGTCATACCTCTAAGGAACAGCATCATACCTTGGATGTATGATCAGAAGCATCACACACTGAAACGACATTTTTGATGTCCATTTTCTCTTTTTTTCTTATAGGATCCTTCATGAATCCTCACAATAACTGCAACAATACATCTTTCGTAACTTTAGAAGTTTTGCATTCCATAGTTACGCTTCCTTCTGCTATTACCAAAATTAATCCTGCATATCAGAACTTTCAAAGGCTAAGTATTTCAGAGGATCCGCATCCCTTCTGCTTCAGCACACAATTATATAAACATCGTTAAAAGACACGATTACATGCCCATGATTTCTAGGATTATCATCATTTAAAATTTGAAGAAGGTATAAAGAATATCAAAAGAAAAAATTGTTGCACAAACGACAAGAAAAGTAATTTTTTGGTGGAGTGTTGCCTCACCCTTTTTGGCGGGCCGACGTCCAGTGAGAGACAGAGAGAGGGACGCCTCTTTCTCCCAAGCATTGTTTTGAGAGAAGGCACGAAAAGCTCTCATTGGCTGATTGCAAATGATGCCACAGGGATGCAATTAAAGGATTTTGAAATAAAAGATTGTTGGAAATATAGATTTGAATTATATTTTTATAAATTATGGTTAAAGGTAATAAATAATTGAGTAAATATTAGAACTAAGATTTTTATTGTATTTAAATAATATAGTAAACAATCTTTTTAGACTAAAACGATATTTTTGTAATAATGAAGTAAAAATGTTTTAAAATGGAAATTTGATGAAACTTTTAGAAAATAAATCAATATTTTAAGGGGAGAAATTTAAAAGTAAAATTTATTGATAAAATTTAAATGTTAAAATTTATATATTTTAAATATTATTATTGAAAGGATGTAATGCAGCAAAAACATAATTCACATACCCAAGTAACTTTTCTTCATATTATTAAAATACTTTTTCTTCTAAGAATTTATGCTTAAACAAATTGTATTTTGATGTCTCAAATATGTATATTAGTCCTAATCTTATAGAAACAAAAACAAAAATATTCTAACTTTTGAATTTGTATATGTTTCTACTTCAAAAATTATGACATTTTGACAGATTGAACTTATATATCAGTGTTTTTATTCACATAAATTATGCTTGTTACACTTTCACTTTATTGGATTCAAAAATATGCCTGAAATCATTTCACAATTATTCTCTGATTTGTGTTTACTTAGTTCTATTAAACCTTTTTCTTCATAGAAACTAATTCAATGACAAAATTCTACCATGAAGTTCATAAAGATATCCCAAACAAATTCAATGTAAAATACTTTTTCATGTAAAGCGTGTTTAAAAACTAAAGTGATGTTTTAAGCTTGATAATACAAAAATAAATCTGCTGTTGGATAGAAAGTCACAATTTTCAGTCAAATATAAGGACTTTAATATTTGACTTTGTAAAAAGATAAAAATAAGCATGTGTATATTACACAAATCAGAAAAGACATTCTGATACATGCAGAAGATTTAGATAGTGACATATAACATTATTGAATATTATTCAAAGTGATAATTAAAACATCTCTCTTAATAAACACAAAAAATGAAAATTGATACTAACAGATGCTTGTTTTTTCTTTAACTCTTCTAAAAGTTTGACTATTTCACGATCAGCAACATCAAAACAGGTCTGACCCTATAAAAGTATTTTAAATATATTTTTAAAATATTCTAATTAAATAAAAATTTAAAGATACTAGTAAATAGAACTATAATAAATTTATACATAAATGTAAAATAGTCAGGAAAAATTTTGACAAAAATGAAAAAGATAAGATAGTTAATGGCAGTGTTGTTAAAAATCATTTTTTTGAAAATTAAGTTCATGGAGGATACTAAACATAACAATCTTTTTCTATGGGGTTTCTATACATAAAAAATAGGGTCAGGAGTGTAAAATAGGTAGACTTCAAAATAAATTAATAAAAAATACAAATTGTAATATTTTGCAATTGTTCTGCCCAATCAATGTGTTATAGGTATCAGTTATTTTTCAATGAATAACAGAACATTTGTTTCTACATATTTTTATACTCAACATCCATTTTAAATGTTTGGGTTGATTTGGTTAGGATGACTTGGTTGTAACAATGAGAAAAACTTTGCTGTTAAAATAGTGAGCTTGTGTGCAAGTGCAAACGTTTTCTTTCCCCAAACATTAAAAAAATGACTTTTTGAAGAGAGCGAGTTCCAGTTCATAATTAATATCTATAAAATTAATCAAAAAAATAAAATTCTGAGCTTCAGGTGCATCAGAAGAGATATTGGGCTACTCTCAAAAAAAATTTTGAGCCTCGTACGTGCAGTAGATTTTGCTAGCCATCGCAAACACACATACTCACACACAGACAGAGCGTTTTGTTCTTTTTATTAGTATAGATGCCATGAAATCAATTGACAGACTTATGGCACCCAACCTTGAGGTACATACTGTAAGATTTCATATACAGTAGAGCCTTGCTAATCTGAACTAATTGAGGCCAGTGTCTGTTTGGATTATCCGAAATTCTGATAGAAACAGAAAAGAAAATAAGACATGCTAAAATAAAATAACTGTAAATTATAAGAACTCAGTAGTACAGTATACATCCTCTAATTTGGCATAATCTTCAAGAAAAATATTGTTCCAGGGACCAAATGTTATCATAAACATAGGACTTTATAGCCACATATTTACCAATTATATCAGGTATTATCGTAAGTTCAAAATGGGGGTGTTTTCTACGTCCAACTACTAAAAAATTCAAAATTCTTTTTCAAAAAATTGTATATAAATATATATACACATATAAACACATTCTCTATGTATATTTCAACATGCTTATTTATATTACATGAGTTTATAACTAAACTAAATAGATAGTAAGTTTATAACTAAACAGTTAATAAATAAACATGTTGAAATATACATAGAGAATGTGTTTATATGTGTATATATGGGTGATTCTCAAATTAGGGGAAGATTTCAAAAGTGAAATCTTAAAAAAATTACTGTTAGCAAAATTTATGAAAAAAATAGGTGTTGTTAATATAGTATTAGGTATACTTTACATGTAGTCAGCAGAGCTAAATATTTAAAAATTAACTTAAAAAAAATAATTAGTATTTTTGAGCCATGCTAATGACAAAACAAATTGCATGTAATAAATATATTAAGAAATTTTTATTTTCTTTTTGTTTAAATATCTTTTCCTATATTTATTAGCCTTCCTTTTCAGCAAATGGTTCTATTTTTACATATATACATAGAAGGAGAATAAAAACATTACCAAAAAGCAAACTTTGTTTACATGAGCAACATTCTGACACTAACAATGTAAGAAGCTGTCTTAGTGATTTTCTGACAGATTTAATGCTTATTTTAGGGATAATAAATGTAATACCTAAATTTATATGTAAAATTAAACTTTGTAAAAGATACAATATAAGCAATGGTTACATTTATGCACATAGGAGTCTTTAGCATGGACAGAAAAACCATGCTAATGACCCTGATATTTGTCCATGCTAATGACAAATTTTAATTTAAATAAGATTATGAGCCATAATATAATCACAATGCAATAGTCCTTTCTGGGGCTTTTTAAAACACAAAAGTCCTATGCAAATAAGTAAAATAAAAATTTTAATTATAAAATAAACATGAAAATTATTATCCATTCTAATGACATACAATTGATGTACGCCCCTAATATTCAACTTCTGTTCTTAAAATCAGGGATGCCACTCAGAAAATAGCCAAAAAGAGGAAATTATGCGTAAAGTAAAATTACGACATTTTTCACATTCATTCATTTATACATGAATTTTGTAAACTTGATTGTTTATAATAAATTAAAAAAAAATCTGCAGCTCTGTTTTTTTTTCTTTTTGGTAAAATTAATTTATAAGAGTAAATAAAAATGATTTGTCTTTAGTTTACAGTATTTTACATGAATTAATTTAATCCAGCAACAAATTCAGTGAGGAATTTTATGTATCACATCATTTTAAATCAATTTAAGTAACCCAGCAATAGATTCGATGATTATTCCAGGAGTAAATAGCAAAAATTTGCAAGTTTTTTTTTTCTTTGTTTTTCCCGCAATTTTTTTTTTTCATTTGACGAAAATAGCTGTTTTATTTCATGATCGTTTGATGGAAAATGCCATTTTATTTCGCGATCGTTTGACGAAAATCGTCGTTTTGCAACGCGATCGTTTGACGAAAATAGCCGTTTTACTTCGCGATCGTTTGATGCAAATAGCCGTTTTACATCGCGATCGTTTGACGGAAATCACCGTTTTACATCGCGATCGTTCGACGAAAATCGTCGTTTTACATCGCGATCGTTCGACGAAAATCGCCGTTTTACATCGCGATTGTTTGACGAAAATCGTCGTTTTACATCGCGATCGTTTGACGAAAATCGTTGTTTTACATTGCGATCGTTTGACGAAAATCACCGTTTCACATTGCGATCGTTTCACGAAAATTACCGTTTCGTTTCGAGATCGTTTGATGAAAATTGCTGTTTTATATCGCGACCGTTTGATGAAAATATGACCGTTTTATTTTGCGATCTTTTGACAAAAAACACAGTTATATTTCGCGATCGTTTAACGAAAATCGCTGTTATATTTCACGAACTTTTAACGAAAATTGCTGCTATATTTCGCGATCACTTGACGAAAAAAAGCCGTTGTATTTCGCGATCGTTTGATGAAAATAACAGTTTTATTTTGCGATCTTTTGGCAAAAATCACCGTTATATTTCGCGATCTTTTAACGAAAATAGCTGTTATATTTCAAGATCTTTTAACGAAAATCGCTGCTATATTTTGCGATCACTTGACGAAAAAAGCTGTTGTATTTCTCGATCGCTTGACGAAAATTGCTGTGTAATTTCGCAATCGTTTGACGAAAATTGACGTTTTGTTTCGGGGATCGTTCGACGAAAATCGCTATTTTTTTCGCGATCGTTGGACGAAAATCGCTATTTTACTTCGTGATCGCTTAACCAAAATCGAGAATTCTTAAAAATTAAAAAAAGCGGAAATCCGCCTTTCGGCGGAAAAGTGGCATCCCTGTAAAATACAATACATGCTTCTATTTTCAGGCTGGGATAAGATGGCTACTTGTTGCTATGGAGAAACTTTATATTTTCAAACTATCGTCATATGTGAAAATGAAATTTTGATTATTAACCATCTGTTATAGTATGACCTTGTTTTGAAAATAGAATATGGAGGGCAAACTTTAATTCTTTTTTTATATACTATAATTTTATTTAAAAAAAGAAATTTATTGGATAAATCCTCTCCTTGATTAATTTAAAGAAAGAATAACATTTGTTTTATTTTATAAACATGATATTAACTCTTTACAAAGCTAGTATATACAAGGTACAGCTGCTGTGGACATCCATGCTAATGACATTTTGAACATTTATTCTGTTATTTTAAGGTGTTTTTAACTAAAAAGTGAGTAATTCTTGAGTGCAAATAATGAATAATATTAAGACAAACATATCTAAATATAAAAACATGACATAAAACCTCTTAATTTTTTTTGTATGCCGAAAGACATAAATTGTCCCCTATTTTGAGAATCACCCATATATTTATATACTATTTTTTGAAAAAGAATTTTGAATTTTTAGTATTTGGACGTAGAAAACTCCCCCATTTTGAACTTACGATAATACCTGATATAATTGGTAAATATGCGGATATAAAGTTGTTAATACAGGTATTAAAGAAATGTTATAGATAAAAAACTTTGGTTTTTTTCTTAATCCATTTTGAAATAAACATAGGAGTTTAATCACTCCTGATGTTTATAATAATCCAATGGAATTTCAGAAGGATGAATTATGTAACAACCCATTACAAATGGTTTAAAATTGTAAAGTTAATAAATAGCTCAGTCACCAGGTCCATGAAAGGGGAGGGAATTTTTTTTTCTTTTTTTTTTTTTTTTTGTTATCAGAATTAAATACTTTTCACATTTTTGAAAATAATTCTATACTGACTGGAAAAAAAAAACTGATTTTTTTTAAACATGACTTCAAGAAAGCCTTCAGTGCATGTTTTCATTTCTTTTATTCACATACGCATGCATTGTATTTTTACATTATTGAGTGTCCTTTTTTAAAATTCAAGTTGTTTAAAGTATTAAAAAACATGTTTTACTGCCATTTTTTATTTAATTCTACACATTATTTTGGACATTCATCCTGTAATCCGGAAAATTTTGTAATCATTAGCTAATCTTTTCATTTAATCTGTTCAAATATAATTTTCAAAAATAAAATTGGTTTGTATTAACTGGAGTTTAAGATTAGCGAGGTTCAAGTTAGAGGAGTTCTACTTTATATGCTTGTTGATAGGTATTTGAGTCAGATTAATTTAAAGTAATAATTCAAAAATTTCAGTAACATGGTAGATGTTTCAAAACAAGCCACAAAGCCTCCCTTCTTAACAGTAGAACCACGGGACATTCGTTATACCTAGAACCGTGGAGCGGGTCAATTTGACCTGAGATAGAGATGGGAATGCTTGAAAAATTGGGAAAAAAAAAGGTTTTTTTTTCAGTTTTTTTCCCCAAAGGCCTATTTTTCAATTTTTCCAAACTGGAAAAATTGAAATTTCACTTGTAAAAAAATATATTTAAAATTTTGTAATAGCTACATTCTCATACTTTTAATTTTATTTATTTTTATGTTTAGTGTCCCACATGAAAACTTTAATGTGGGTAATCTGATCTCTCAGCAGATATCTGTTTGAGAAGACTTGAAAAGATCCTTCACATTTTTTTCTAGTTTGAAACATAAGACCCTTCGCAAAAATTCTCTTGAAAAATAGACATTTCACATGGTTCATACACTTGAGAACAAATAAAATTCAAGGACTTTTCAAGCACTTTTCAAGGACTGTTTTAATACACGCATTAAAATGGCTCTAGAATAATATATAATAAAGGAAATAGTCACCATGTTACCTGTGTATTTAAATGTGTGTTTAATTATTCCTTAATAAAGATACTTTCTAAATTTTCATTTAATGAAGTTTTATTTATGAAATATAAAAAGAGAAAAAGGATAAAAAATATTAATTAAAAAGTAAATTAAGATTAAGAGTAAATTTAGATTAAAATGTAAAGTCTAAAGGATAAAAAATATTAATTAAAAAGTAAATTAAGATTAAATGTAAAGTCTAAAGGGAAAAAAAATGTCCTTGGCTAATAAAACTTAGTAAAATATAAGTCTAAAGTCAATTTGAATTAAATGCTTTGTAAATCTTTTAAAGTATTAATAACATCCTGCATCTTTTCTTCTTTTTCTTTAGCAGATCTCCTTAAATTATTGGATTTGCAAAGGGATTGAAGGTCATTGTTTTCTTCTGCTTTTTCTGCAAATTCATCTGCAGACTTAATTAGACATTTGATTTCATTTTCCAGACATCTTTTTTTAACCATCAATTCCCTTATATCTTCAGAGGTTTCTTTTCTTTTCTTTGTAGATGTCGATTTTTGGTTTTGCAAGTAGCTCATATATTGTTGTCTGGCATTGGAGACATAAGTGCGCATTGAATTCGATATTTTTACATCATGAATATTGCCGCATTTATTTAGATAATCACATATAAGTTTCTGGGAAATATAAGACTGTTCCTTCATGTTTTCAATCTCAATTTTTTTATTAATACTGAATCCTCTTTCAACAGTAGCCTGACCATGACTAAGAAGTAATAGCATTTCAACAACTTTCCACAAATTTTGAAATTTTCTATTATTTATTGTTTCAAAAAATAATTCATCAATTCTTGAATTCTCTGGTGAGAATTCAGCAAAATCAGAAATCTTTAAAACAACAACATCATCTAAATAATTGTCAAATTCCACCAAAATATTCTCACATACATTTTCTTCTACAAGTTTTGAATCAATCAGAGAATTTAAAATATTACGCATCTTATTTAAGCAATTCTTTTTATTAGCAACCATATTTCTTGGATCTAAGCAAGATAAATTTCTTACAATGCTATATCCAATAGGTGATTTGTCAAGGAGCTTTGAGGTAGTTTTAATTAGGAATTACTTACATTCCATCTTCAAATCAAATATTTGACGATCTGTGATACATTTTGCAGAATATAAAGTACGTACTTCTTTTTCAGCAGAGAATCCAAGTTCTATAGATTCAACTGCTTTATGGTTCTTGGCATCATTAATACCTAAATTTAGCAGCTTCTGCACAGTTGTTGCAGTACTTAAAACTTTAGGTAACATAAAACGCTGCAAAAGGCTGTTTAATATTATCTTCAAATCCTTTGACAGAAATGGTAACATGGGTTGATCAGTCTGATAAATTTTCAAAAAAGGTACTAAAATTTTGACGATAGAGTGGAAAATTTTAAATTTTACTGAAAGAAGATTATCATTTATATAATTTTTAACACAATTGTAAGATTTGCAATCAGGCTTACTGTTTTTCTTCTCTACATTTGTAACATAATTTTTTATGGCTGGTAGAAGATTTAATGCATCATTGCAGACTGGAACATTATCAAACCATCGGTGTTGAACAATTTTTTGGCAATACTCCATCCGATTTGGTCAAAAAATCTTCTTTGTGAGCGGGTGAGTTTTTAAATAAATAATACAAAGCAGTCAAAAAGTCATCTATTCCCCACGAACTTGCAATGCAACCAGATTTGAATGAATTGTGCACCGTATGAAGCCCACAGGTACCGATGTTTATCATGTTTCTGTCAAATTCTTTGGAAAAATAATCTTGTAGCATGCTGTGAAACTTCAAATTTACATTTGGTTTGATCATTGATATCTGAATTGCTTTGGAAAATTTTAATTTTACGATTGCAGACATAAAAGCATCAAAAATATCAGATGATGAACTATAACCAAGAAAGGCAGAATTAAAGTAAGCAGTGCTAACTTTGTTCTTACGCCAAAATCGGAAATGTATGTCCATTTGTTTTTCTTGTTTAGGTATATTTAGAGTTTCATCAAATAAAAGTGCGAATTTCTTTTGATTTAAATCTTTGATTAAATTACGCTGAAGATAGGGAGAAATCCCAAATACGGCATAATATGCAGTTTTCTTTTCTCCGCATGTAAATTTTTGAGCAATGCCACTATCGCTAAACATATGTCGAAATATTTTTTCAGTGTCTTCGTTTGATTTATACGAAAAATGATGTTTAATAGTATGTAATGTCCACAAAATTTCTGCGTCAAGGATATCACGATTCGAAACGAGAGACTCGATCGTCCGTGGTTGAGGATCAGAAGTTTGAGAATTAGAAGTCTGAGGATTAGAAGTCGATGGTTTAGGAATGTCTTCCGATTTATCTTTAAAATGCGCCTCAGTTCTCTTTGCCGCTGCAATTTTAAATGCCACTAAATCTTTGTTTTCTAGAATTTTTTGCGTGGCTTTTGAGAGCACTTTCACCCATTGAAGAAATGACAAGACTTTTATGACATAATGTGCATTGTGCAGAATGCACATCTTTCATGTCCCTTTTGAGCCGCAGTTTATATTCCGGTTTTTCAATCCATAAATTATTAAAAACGCACTTTCGTGCCATATTTCTTTACTGATTATATGACTGATGAAAGAAATTAAAAAATAAAACCGATCGTAAAAATCATATTGTAAAATCACGGAATAGATCACATTAAACAAAGACGTACGCGAAACAAAAAATAACGGAGACTTGCAAAAAGCGCAAAATTGTTGACGTCAAAAATCCGGAAAGCACGACTAACAAGAACCAATTACATTGACTCAGCAAAAAGTCTCCAGTGCGTGCGGAAAAGCAAACATATCTTCCCATTGAATAAGTGAAGTTATTCCGAAGCTAATGCATTCTGATTCGTTGTCCCGAGTCGAACTTCCCAGCTGCTAATGTATAGTAAACAGTGACGTAAGCGTCTGCCTCTCTCCTCTCATCTGGCAGGAGAAGCACATTGGCGAAAAATCACACTCCTGGCTATTATAGAAAAAATGCATTACCGACAGCTTAGATGGAACAGAGCGTGCATAGTAACAGTTTCGTCGGGTCACAATCTGCGTTCTATTCTTTCCCCCGACGGTTTCCGCATGCATCCGATTTTTACAGCCAAGGGAAGATGCCAACAGGGTTGTTAGGAGCAGAGAAGAAAATTTTTGGCTGCAAGTGACTCAATCATTGGGAAAGCAAATATACAATTGAAATAAATTGTTTTAAAATAAAGTGTATAAAGGGTTTTTTTTTTTTCTTTTTTAGAAATTTTAAAATTTAAGGTCTAATATTTATTATTTCTAATTTTTCCAGTACTTTTCATTCCTTGAAAATGAATCTCTCTTTTTCCAGCACTTTTCATTCCTTGAAAATGAGGACTTTTTTTTCCAGCACTTTTTCTATTTTTTCCAGAGCATAAGAACCATGTTTCAGAAAAAAGTTTAATCTCCGAATTGAATCTTTTACAAATGCAGTGATTGAAGAAAAATAATCTCATGCCATATAGCACCTGAATCTTATCAAGTTGTATATATGTATGAATAACTTTTATTAAAAAAGCCTAAATAAGAACCTAAATATAGTAATAATTTCTAAATCATAAATTCTGATTATATTTTTTATAAGTATATAACAAGAAGTTCACAATTTCACAAAAACAGGATTACATGAAAAAAAAATTTATTATATAATTAAATGCAACTTCTCTTTTTAAAAATTAATTCATGTGCGAAATTATTTCAATAATATGACGATTAATGGGAATGGTAAAATAAAAAATTGAACATAAAATTTGAAGCATGCATTTATTACTATCTTTACAAGAAGTAAGTACTGAATTCGTGAAAAATTTGACTTCCAGTTTTCGGTGTATTTAACCATTTTAAAAAAGGTCCTGAACACAATTTGGTGGTTTTTGGAAAATTCTGTCACTCTGAGTCTGAATGTGACAAAAATTTTATGTGCCCCCTATCTCAAGAACTGATGCACATAATTTCACAAAACTTTAGATTCAGTGACACCTTGATATAAACTCGAGATGTTTAGTTATTAGTATATATCGCCCAACCGATGGCGCTGTTATGCTGCATTATTCATGATTTCCACAACAGTTCTATCTCAAGAACTAAAAGGTGATTTTTCATCAAACTATAGATTCAGCCAGTTCCTGATATATATTTATGTTGTTTAGTTTTTGGTGTAAATTGCCCTACAGGTTATATATATACTGTATACTATGCTGCATTTTTCAAGATTTCTTTATAGCTGATTAATTGAATGTTTTTTCAAGGTGTTGAATCTAAAGTTGACCTCCATAATATATAGTAATTTTGCAAAACATGGGCAGGTAACGTTAGAAAAGTACAACTGCATTGAAAAAAAGAATCCATATATTATTACAAGTAAATATGTTCCAAATTATACTTTCCTTCTTGATAAAGCTTTGAATTTTAGTAGTTTTCTAAAGCACAGTAGAAGTTTCTCTGTGTGTAACTGCTTTTGTTAATTCCTCAAATAGCGAGCATTTTCTATTTGTAGTGTTCGGTTTTAATAACTTTTGAGTTCCACTCTTAAAAATATGAAATTACCATATGGAAATATCACTGAATGTGGTTTCTTACTCAAGAATGGAATACCAGATTTCAGGATAATAAGAAAAAAAAGTTTAATTTAACTTTTAAAAATATGCTTTCCTGTTTTCAGTGAGTAAAAATTTAACAGTTAATAAATCCTATGCTGTTTTTTAGTTGCAGACCTGAGTAAGCCAAACTAAAACATAGTTTTGTTTGAATTTAGATTATAAAACTAAATCAAAACTTTTTTGAGTTGAGATTGAAAAGCTATGATAAAACATAAAATATTTTTTAAAGGAAATAAAATTATAATTGTAAGGAAAAAAAAAATGTAATATTGTAAAAATATGCATTTTTTAAACAAACAATGAAATTTTTGAAGACTGATATTCATAATAATGACAAAACTGTAATAATTTATTTCATTAAACTAGTATCATTTTCTTAAAAACTATATTTATGTAAATGGGATACATAATTTATTTCATTCCAAACTGTATTCATACTGGCTCAGGTTTTTACATTAGGTCAATTTGTAGTTAAACATGTAACTGAAAAATCATTTCAACAGAGATATGGTAAAACAAACATTAGTGTTTAATAAAAATTCTTAGGCTGAGAAAAAAAAAAACTAAATTTTTATAAACAGGCTTTGCTTCTTTCTTTTTATTTTGTAATTTGTATAAAGTGAAAATAATTTTCTTTTAATACAAATAAATGGGAAAAAATGTTTATTATCAAATATTATCTAAGAAAATATAATTTATTTGGGAGAAGCAATCATAAAAAATCAATTTTTCCAACTCTTCCGTTTTTTTCCGAAAAAAACCCGGTAAAAAAAGTTTTTTTCCGGCACTTATATTTTTCCAGAAAATTTACATCTATCCTAGATGGAAAACAATTTTTAAATATGCCCAAATATTTAATTTGGTTAGTTAAAATATTATATTTTCTTATAATAATCAACATTTCTTAGTATTTAGGTTATATGTTACACATAAAGCTAGCAGATATTCCCTATATTTCAGAAAATGCTATTCTTTACAATTCCATTTCATTAAGTATGAGGAAAATATATTGAATAAACATTCAAAATGTATCTTAAACATAAATAAACTTGGACTAAATAAACATTAAAAATAAATTATCCCATTCAAATAAATTTAGATAAAATCTAAGAATAATTTTTTATAAACATAAGTTACACACTAACACTATACAAGTTACTTACTAATTTTACTGATTTATCTAATCCAATTTATTGTGTGCATTGCTTGAAAGAAATGGTTTAAAGTTTGCACATTTACCAAAAACACGTGGATACATTATATTTTGAACAGTTATCTTTAATTTTACTTTCATTTTTTTTGAATTGTGATAAACTCTTTTATGTTTAGTTTGTGTTTTTCATCGTTTTTAGTGTATCTTCTTACCGAAATAACAAGGTTTTTTTTGAGGGGGGGGGGGGCAAGAAATAACAAAGAGTTTTTGTACGTCTTCAACCAAGTCTTGAATAAATTGACGTATACTAATAGATTTTCAGGTAACAGATTTGCATAAAACCCAAACACTGATGTCAGCAAAATAAAAAATATTATACTTTGCATTCACTGGACTCGCAGGCTTGAGAGATGCAGGCTTGTCATAAGCAAATTTCCTGTCTTCTGGTTAATTATACAACCACACTAAATATAGTTGCGTTGTTATTAACAAGTGTTTTTATTTATTTTTTTTTTTTTTAGAATTATATAAAATTTCAAAAGTTAGATGTAGACTGCTAAGCAACAAAACGTTTTTACCTTTTTTTTTTTCTTGGTAAACAGTTACGCTGATGTCTGATGTTAGAAGAATAGCCACATGCAATTCCAATTTTGACATTTTTTCAGAGACTTGTATTTCTCGTCCTCCTAAGGCTCTTTTTTTGTCAACATCTGCAAGCAACTAAGCAACTAGAATATCATATGATACTGAATTTATCTAATTTGTTAGACATGTACTGATTAAACCTACTCACAGATATTGAAAACGATGCATGCTCATCTACATTTATGTTAGGCCCTTTTATATAGTTAGTTTTGCAGTTTTCTTGTCAGCTTTTTTATTTCCAGATATGAAGGCACAAGTTATTTTTTATATATTTTTCAGATTTTCATAAAGTTCAAATTTTGTCACCTTTTGTTCAAATTCTTAAGTTTTCATTTTTATATCCAATTTTTTATCTGAGAAATATAACAAACTTTCATTCAATACTGATAAATTTTCACCTATATTCCAATGACAATGTCCAACAATGTTAAGAGTATAGGCAGAGCCGTCATCACTTTCCTTTTCATCATTAAAATTTTATTTTATTCATTTACAGGCAGATATACATCCGCAATCATTTGCATTCTCAATCATTTTCAGATAATATTTGCTAACATTCCAAAGCTTCTTTGGCGGTAATATTTAGACATCGGAAATCATATCTATACTTTCAATAAATGCATAAAAAGTAACTTCAATACTACTTCTAAATATTAGTTGTAATTTCCTACTTCAAATCATCCATTCTTCACATCAAGAATATAAGATCTTGACTGAAAATTTTCATTATCCCCCCATCCAATTCTTCCAAATAGAGAAATTAGGAGTGAGGCAGATATATTTTCTCATTAGTTCCGAAAAAATGCATCTCTATTTTGTCATTTAAGCATAAAAATTTATTATGGTCAAATTGACCCGCTTCATGGTTCTAGGTATAAGTGGTTATAACTGAAAATCTATTTATGTTATTCGCTATTAAATACAAAAAAAAAATGTTATTTACCTTAAAATATAAAAAGTCAGAAAGGGAAACCTTTTTTCAATAAATACTTTTTGCACAGCGAGAAGTTAAACATCGATTAGGGCCAAATTGACCCGCTCAGCAGTTCTAGTGTTAAAAGATGATTAAGATCTTAAAATCTACAAAGTGTTTCTTTCTCTTACAGTTAATGAAAATTTGTGCTTTTTGGTCACATGAATAAAAAAATGCAAGAGAAAAAAATGCTAGATTTTGAGGTAGATTTGTATATTTTAAAAAGGAATAAGTCCACATTGATACCTCAAACACCAGCTATTAAGAGGTTAATAAAGTAGACTTCTAATTAAATAATAAAACATTGTGTAAATCTCCGTAAAAATGAAAACAACACACAAGATGTGTTTTGAGATGGAAAAAAATTACAGTCTGTGATCAGCCAATGTAGACACATGTCTATAGGAGGATAAAGTCACAAATGAATAAAAAGGGGAAAGAAGAGAGCTTACAATAAGTGTCAGGTGAGACTGGCTGTAAACAAAACAAAAATCACAGAGAACATGCAGAAGAGGAAATTCTTACCACAATACTAGAAAAAAATAATGAAAATGAAATAAAGAAATTTAAAATAAAAAAAAACTAATTTAAAATAAATAATAAAAGTTTTTACTATAATAAAATGAAAAAAAAAAAAAAAGAGAACAAAGAAGAGTGGAAAGAATTACAAAAGTCTGCTGATGAGAAAAACAGATGAGATCATAGATTAATTTATTGGAATTTTTAAAAATAAAATAGGTGAAAATTTGTGAAAATTGAAGTAAGTTTGAGAGACAGGAGAAGAAATAATTTTGGCCATGAAGAAATTGAAGCAGTGACTGAAAGTTTAATAGTAAGAGGCAATTGAAGATTTAGAGATTTCTTCATTTGATATATATACCTCTGGTACTTGCTCAATCTAATCTTTAAAAGAGCTAGAGTTTCACAGCTTTAAATGCATCCTGTGTGTTATTTTCACTTTATGGTGATTTATAAAATGTTTTATAATTTAATAGCAATTTATCACCAATTTTTCAGTGCATCACCAATGCTTCAGACTTTGAATTACCTGACATCTTATTGAAACAGGGATACATTAGAAAATTCAAATTGATGAATAACGGAGAAGACATTAACAAAGACATTTTCTTATTGTTTAAATATTAAACAATAGTTACTATAAGTGAAGTAAATAATTGCTATGAAAATTAATTATCAAATAATTACTATTTGATATAACAACCATTGGATCTGCAAGAACTTTGTTAAACAAAGTTCACTCTTGCAAATTCATCTATGCATTGCTGAAATCGACTCATCAAATTCAACAAAAAGTAAATGCAAGCATTGTGACTTCTGTGGGAATTCAAGAACTCTGTATCAGTCAATTACTATGATAAAAAAATATTGTGAATAAAAGTAAGCAAATATATATATTTAATAATTATGTACCTTTTTATTTTCATCATATATATATATATATAAAGTACTTCAATTAGGAAAAAAATAGTAATGCATTTTAGTTTAACCAATTACCTTGAAACAAGATTTTAGATCCTAGGAATTAAAAATACTTGATTTTACATCAATTTGTTCCTGCTTTTCAAACCACTCAATGCATATGAAAAACAATCAGAATTAGTGCTTCTTTATTTTAAAAGCATTAAACAATTTCATAATCAAGAATTAATTAATGTTTAATGTCTTGTATGAGTATTTATAATTTTTTTAATTAATTTTTCTTTTATAATTTTAGAATGCAATCACAAACATCCTTAAATATGTTTACATAGGGGTGTTGATTAACTGAATGTTTGGATAATCAAACATCTAATAAGGAGTCTATTGGACAAGCCTTTTCCTTGATTTCGATTTATATTCATGAGTATTATAAATTATCACTTCAACTACTATAAAAGTAAAAAATAGGTAACACAATGAGTAATACGAAAATAACTAACAGCAAAATTTTGAATGTCCATATTTGCTAGATTATCGGCTAATACTGCACATGCTTCTTTTTGACCCCAGTGAGCTGCAGCATGAAGAGGTGTCCAACCATCATTATCTTGAGCATTTAAGTCAGAACCCGCTTGAATTAAAACACTGAAAATAAGAAAAGGGATCTTAAAACAAAAATATTACAAAAAAATTCTTATCTATGCACTAAAATAGCATAAATAACAACACTAAAAGAGTTTTTTTTTCATTCTCAAGACACATATCACCAAAAAAGTAAATGCAAAAAATTCTAAAATGTATGTAATGAAATGGCTTGAACAGCACTGTAATCTGTGTTTAACACATGCAAGCCATTATTAACAAGAATGTACTGATGTATATTAGACATAGATTGCAGAAAGATAAAAGAGGAAAAGCATGTGGAACAGAAAAATGAAAAATTATTTAAAATAACAAATGTACAAGACAATTAAGGTGGCTATATTATGCATGACAAAATAAACTAATAATATTTGTTCTAATGTTGCTTAATGTGACAAAATTCGTGATATTTCCATGTCTGACCAACGAAATTTACGATTTTTCGGGACCCAAACAGTAAAACCCACGATTTTTCCATGTCCGATTGATGAAATTTGCAATTTTTACAAAGACGATCGATCAAATTCGCGATTTTTTCGAGTCCAATTGACGAAATTTGGCAATTTTTTTCCGAACCTGATTGACAAAATGAGATTTTTTTTCGCAGCCGATTAACGTAATTTTTCAATTTTTTCACACATCATCGCAGAATTTATAATTTTTCTATGCCTTATCAACGAAATTTGCATTTTTTTCATGGGATAAATCGACAAAACAAATTTTTCCTCAGCCAATAAATTTAATTTACACTTTTTTCTTGCATAATCAACAACACACAATTTTTTCTTACCCCAATAACGAAATATGTGAATTTTGTCCATGGGATGAGAGAAAAAATAGCAAATTTAGCCAATCGGACACGGAAAATTCAGAATTTTCTGTCCTGATCGGCGAAATTTGCTATTTTTTCCCACACCCCATGGACAAAATTCATAATTTTTCCATACCTGATCAACAAAATTTGCAATTCTTAATTGACTCACGGAATTTTCAATTTTTCTGCAGTGAATAGATGAAATTTATAATTTTCCTGTGACATATGCACAAAAATAAATTTTTTCCAGTTATAAATTGATGAAACTTGCAGGCCACAAGTAAACTCATTGCGGGCCAGTTTTGGCCTGCAGGCCACATGTTGTGCATCCCTAACATAGATAACATTCAACATTATAATTTTTCATTATACTCTATATTAAGTTAGCTCTCAACCAATGAACTTGAAACATAAAAGAAAGGTTATATATCTTTTACATTTTTATGTTTTTAAATCTTCTTCTCTAACAACACTAGCACTGATTTAAAAATAATTTTTAATGTTATAACTAAAAATAGAGTAGGTGGTCACTAGAAATACTATTAATGCAAAACTTTGCCCAGTGCAGATATTTCTAATTTATTCGTCTTTTCTTTCACAATTGTGATTGTTTCTTTCCTTGTGCATAATTATTTTTTGTTATATATTTTTCACTATTCAAAAACATATTTATAAATAAGAATGTTGTGAAGTCTGAAGTATTATACAGTAAAATATGGTCTACTAAAAATGAAGGAAAGAAATTTTTCATTTTAATGATTCATTAATCAATTTCATTGTCATTTAATTTAAATTTTATAAAACATGTAGATTATACATATAATTTTCTGCTTTACCAGGATTTTCTGATTTGCCAGGAAATGTATATCTCCTGGCAAAATTGAGAAATCTACACATGGGGTATATTCAGCATGTGAACTTTCTTTCAGTCATTATACTGTAGTTCTATCAGAATCTGAAAAAGGTGGGTAAAAAGTCTATGCATATTTCCCAAAATAATTAAATATAAAAAAAAGGACAAAATTGAACAGTTAATTCATTATGCGATTTCAAATATTATTTCCAACTTCTGCTCAGTAACAGTAAGAAGTAAACAACTCTGGTTCATTTCCATTACTCTTCAAAACCCTAATCACTTTGTACTCATACTAGCCTTTATCCACCACCTTGTTCCATGTACCTGCACATTTTTACTGGAGCATACGTTGGGACCCTACACTAGAATTTAGCCAATCAGAGTATACCATACAAAGTGTACTTGCTTTCTATTTTCTCACATTTTATATCTTGAAAAAAAAAAAATGATATGGTAGACACATTTTTCAAACTAATAAGAGCATACATTGCATTTCTTTGTCCCAATGGGGAATTTAAAACTATAGTTTATATATTTATTATAGTTTATATAGTTTATATATTATACCAGGTTGTTCAATAAGTTTTGTCAGTCGATAAGAGAGGGCATTGCTACTAGTCCAAATTTGTTTTTGTTTTGTTGGTTCACTCTTCTTATCAATGTATGTGAAGGTTAATTTCAATCAGTCAATTCATTCTTTGTTTACAAACCATTTAGTGTCGCCGTGTCACAGTATTTTCGACAATGGAAAAAACTGAATATCGTGCAGTGATAAAATTCTTATTTTTGGAAGGTGTAGCACCAAAAGAAATTCACGAACGAATGTTAAGAGTGTATAATGAACGTTCACTTTCAATTAGAAGAGTAGAAAGATGGGTTGCTGAATTTAAGCGTGGTCGTACAAGCCTTGAAGACTATCCACGTGAAGGACGTCCAAAAACCGCATCAACACCAGAAATCATAGCCAAATTACAGGATATGATTTTGGAAGATTGTCGATTGACTGAGAGGGATTTAGTAGAGGCTCTACACATCTCATTAGGCAGTGCGAGTCATATTTTAAATGAAATTTTGAGTTTTAAAAAGCTGTGTGCATAATGGGTGCCGCATTCGCTAACAATGGAACAAAAACACATTTGAATGTGACTTTCTCAACAACATTTGGAGCATTTTAAAAAAGTTAAAGTGGATTTTGTGCGTCGATTCATCACTATGGATGAGACTTGGGTCTATCATCATGATCCTGAATCAAAACAAGAGGTTAAAGAGTGGTGTGAACCTGGTTGTTTGGCTTCGAAACGAGTTCGTGTCCAGAAATCGGCCAAGAAGGTTCTGGCATCAGTTTTTTGGGATGCAAAAGGAATTTTATTTATGGATTACTTGCAAACTGGTAAAACAATTCTGAATATTATTGCAACCTTTTGGACCAGTTGAAGGAAAAAATTTGTGAAAAAAGACCCGGTTTGCAGAAGAAAAAAATCCTTTTTCATCAGGAAAACACATCGTGTCACAAGAGCATTTTGACAATGGCTAAAATCCATGAATTAAAGTTAGAATTGTTGGAGCATCCGCCGTATTCACCAGATTTGGCCCCCAGCGACTTCCATTTGTTTCCAGCACTCAAAAAATTTATGCGTGGCAAGCATTTTTTGTCAAATGAAGAGGTCATAACGGCTGTTGAAGCGTATTTTGCAGACCTTCTGGAATCTCACTTCAGGGACGGGATCCATAGATTGGAGGATCGTTGGAGCAAGTGCATTAATGTTCAGGGAGATTATACTGAATAATAAAGTGTATTTTGAACCATAACACTGTGTTTTTCTTATCGAACGACAAAACTTATTGAACAACCTGGTACATCTAAACGATAAAGAATTATTAAAAAATATATATGATAAACTACATATAAAAAAACTATAAACTATAAAATATATATATGAAACTATTTTGCTGGCAAACAGCTAATAACACAAATTTTTTTAAATAATGTAATCAAATTACCACTAATTTTTAGGTTTTACATTAATATTCTATATACATGTAAATTGATACTTCAAATAAAATAAATAGTTGCTGACTTATAACAAACATTATAATTATGTGTGCTAATTTTATTCAAAATTCACTAGTACTATTTAACCCCCACCCCTCCCCCCTCCCCCTCCCAATCTCCACATCCCAAAGGGCAGGAAAAAAAAATACTTTATTATTTATTTTTTAATTGTACTTAGAATTTTATACTTTTATATAAAATAAAGGCAATGCAGCTGAGAAACTGTAAGCCATGTGCTGTAATCCCTCCCCCCCCCATACACACATACCACCCCTACAACCAATAAAAAAAATTTTAAACCTGACACCAGATTTAAATTTTTTATTTGATTAATAACACAGTATTTTTTTCATTGGTTTTGGTAAACAGTGTTAATAAATGAAGAGAGTCAAGCGAAAGTTGATACTTGTAATGAAATATAAAGAAAAAAACTTAATACCCTTCAAATAAATAGAATATTTTTTACGTTTTTTTAAATTAAAAAAAATCCTCAAAAAATAAATCATTCTTTTTTGATTGAATGTAATTGTATATTATACAATTTAAATAATTATTTATGTAACTAGTTTAACAATTAGTTGTTTTAAAACCATTATGTAACCTATGTATTAGTTATTACAGTATATATAAATGCAAATATATATATATATATATATATATATATATTTAATATCAGTTACTATAATATATTAAAAGAATAAAGATTCTGTGAATAAATGTCTTATTTATTTATTAGACAGTTTAAAAAAAAAATTCTCTCTTTAAATAAAGTTAATTAGTAATATCATGCTCTTTCTGAATTGCAAGCTATGATTCTGCTTAAAAAAAGAAATCAAACTGTACACCAGGAGAATTATTTCACCTTATACAGTCATGGAAAAAAAAAAAAAAAAAAAAAAAAAAAAAAATCTTGACACTTGCAATTTTAGACGTTTAGTTAAATATCTAAAAATACACATGAGGAATAACTCCGAAACTCCAGATGTATAAACAAAATGGTACAAGTCATATTTTCGTGAAGATTTTTTTCTGAAATTCCATAGGGGACCATCAACAAATTGAAAAAGAACGAAGATCTTTTGAACAGCCCTGTCAAAACTAATGTAACAAAAACATTTAAACTGGAGATTATGATTAAGTGGCTTATAGCGATAAACTGTGTTCATTTTTATGTGGATAGCATATATACTCATAGAGAAATTAAGGTTTTTATAAAAACGGTCCCATATTTTGCCAAGTTTTTTGCTTATAATTTGCAGAGTTCTTAATAAAAATCAATTTCTTTTCAGAAAATATGATAATCAACATTATACATAGCACCCTGTAATCGAAATTAAAAATATTAATAATTGTATGAAAAATGAACAGGTTTACTACATAAATTTTCACTGTGCATGCATCAACTCTATAAAAATTTCATTTGCATATTGTGTTAGCTTAATGTATAGAGACACTTCTGTAAAAGTTTCAAAATCATAGCTTGAAAATTCTGAAAATTATCATCGGAAGGATAAGATCAAAATCCGATATTCTCAAAATGAAACAAAAAAATGAGGAGCTGTATCCAAATATAGTAGTACGTTCAATATTGTGTATACACTAATCAATGGAATATGGATACAGCCCCTCATTTTGTTGTTTCATTTTGGAAATATTGGATTTTGATCTTTCTTCCAACGATAATTTTCAGAATTTTCAAGCTATGATTTTGAAACTTTAATAAAAGTTGCACTATACATTTAGCTAACACAATATGTAATTGAAATTTTTATAGAGTTGATGCATGCACAGCTAAAGTTTATTTAGTAAACCTGCTCATTTTTCATACAATTGTTAATATTTTTTAATTTGATTACAGGGTATTATGTATCATACAATGTCATTCCTCATATTTTCTGAAAAGAACATTGTTTTTTATTAACAACTCAGCAAATTATAAGCAAAAAAATTTGAAACAGTTTTTATAAAAACCTTAATTTCTCTATGAGTATGCATGCTATCCGCATAAAAATGAACACAGTTTATTGCCATAAGCTACTTAATCATAATCTGCAGTTTGAATGCTTTTGCTACATTAGTTTTGATAGGGTTATCCTAAAGATCTTCATTTTTTCAATTTGTTGATGGTCCCCTATGAGATTTCAGAAAAAAAATCTAAACGAAAATGCATGACTTGTACTATTTTGTTTATATATCTGGAGTTTTGGAGTTATTCTCCATGTATAATTTTAGATATATTACAAAACGTCTAAAATCGCAAGTGTCAAGATTTCTTTTGCTGCGACTGTACTATTAATAATTTTTATGCATATGTACAATGTCTCTTGATTATTATTATTATTAAGTAATAAATAATTAGACTTTATGTTTTTGAATGATTTTTCTAATAAATTGATTTTTTTGCAGGGGAATGGGATAAATTAAAAATCCCTGTTGGCTTGGCCTATAGGCAGAGGTAGATTTTGAAGAATGCTCATTTCAACAACAAAAAATAAAATATGATTAGAGATAAACCCAGTTTAACAACTTTATTTGGCCCCTTTTGAAAATTTTATTTCATTGTTCTGTAAGAACTGGTTTTATCAGAATCATCTTAAGCTAAATTCGGCTCAAGTGCCCATTTTGACAACATATTTTGAAATATATTCTGACTTTATTAAAAAATCGATTTATACGGCCCATTATATAATTACTAAGTAACAAAAAACCGTGAATTGAATGCGTTTGAGAGCAAAATTGAATTTAAAAATGAGTTATAAAATAACCAATTTGTTATTTGAACACATCCTTAATTCTTTAATCATGATCGCTTTGGGTAATTTTGTCTGAATGGCCCACTTTGACAGCATTTTTAAAAATATATTCAGCCTCTATCAAAAAACTGACCAATATGGCATATTATACAGCTCCTAAATAAGAGAACCTGTCAATTGGATGCGTTTGAGAGCAAAAGTGAATTTTAAAATGAGTCAGAAAACACACAATTTGTTATTTGAATACCTCAATTTTTCAATCACTATCGCTTTGGGAAATTCTGTTCAAAATACCCATTTCGTCAGCCTTTTTTGAAATTTATTCTGCCTTTATTAAAAAAAAACTGACCAATGCATCACATTATATGGTTCCTAAATAAGAGAAAATGTAAATTGGATGAATTTGATTGCAAAAATGGATTTAAAAATGAGTCAGAAAAAACACGATGTTATTTGAATACTTCCTCAAATTTTCAATCACGATCACTTCGGGAAATTCTGTTCAAAATATCCTTTTTGGCAGCCTTTTTTGAAATATATTCTGTCTTTATCAAAAAACTGATGAATGCATCACATTATAAAGTTCCTAAATAAGAGGTTCTGCCATTTGGATGTGTTTAAAATTAAAAATGAATTTATAAATGAGTCAGAATATAAGCAGTTGGATTTGATGTCTTTTCTCCAACTCCTATTTTTGTTTAATTTATTTTTGCTATACGAACAGGTCCTATGATAAACTTGTCAAAATAAAAGTTGTAGATATTATTGAGAAGATATAAAATAAATTTAATTAGATTTGATAGTTTAAGAATTGACGAAGTTATGGATCTTTGTCTTTTTTCACCCCCTTCTTGTTTTTGTTTTTAATTTTTTTTTTAATCGGTTAGAAATAGTACTAACACAAACTTGTAAATACAAAGTTTTAGATAATCTTAAGAACATTTATACAAAATTTAGTTTGATTTAATATCTTGAGAATTGACGAAATTATGAATTTTTTTCTCCCCAAAACCTTGTTATTTAGACCCTTGAGTCCATTTCTAAATTTATCAAAAATCTGTGATGCATAAACTTCTGGCCGATATTTTAAAAGTAATATAAACTTTAAACCAGGATTGGAAAAAATCATGATTTAAAAAAAAAAATAAAAAATAAAAATCTGATTTATTTGATTTAAATCAGATTTTTTTTATTTAAATCGGATTTGATTTTTTTAGAATTCTATTTTTAATTATTGTGTTTTTATGTTTTTTACAATACATGGAGCAGTTTTTTTTATAAAAATAACTAAAAAAGAATAAATATATATATAATTTATAAAAATAATATAAGAAATAATTATATCGAACCTCTCAGTAAATACTATTATATTCTAGTTACTGATTGGTACTAAAAATTAAACATCTAGGCTTTAATCTAAAGCCATTCTATTATTTTGTAATTGAATTGTGCATACTAAATAAGAAATAAACTTACATAGGTTATAAATGAATAGAAAATGGTAAATTTAAAAAAATAATAAATATTTATTTATTTAATGCAAGTTATTTATTAAGGGATAAAAATTACAATTAGTTCAATAGTTTTTAAGCAAATAGAAATAAATCAGGGATTTAATTGTTTGAACAAAAACACCAATTTAGAAGCTTTGTCTACTCCTAATTTATTACGAACGCTTGAATGAACTAGTCCAAAAGAAGAAAATTTTCTTTCTATTCCAGCAGATGAAGCCACGGCTGTAGTTATTTGGTAAATAAATTAAATTTCGCTGGCTATCTCTTTACCTCCCATTATATAAAAGGACTTTCACCAATCACAATCTGTCATATCAAACTTTTTTCTCAAGCAATGATAATTTTTGGAATGGGCCATTTTTTGCTTGAAAATGTGCTATAGTGGTGAGAAGATTTGGACAATTTTCTTTAATAAATGCCAAATTTTCACTATTTCCCTCTGCACTAAGTGAAATTTCATTTCAATTTAAAACAGAGGTACTTAGTAAAACTCTAGCAAAATGACAGCCATTAAGAGCTTGTTCATATTTTGCTTTAAATTTTGTAATTTTATCCCAGACTTGCCAAGTTCTGAAAGTTAAAAATCAGGAGATATTATTGTCAATGAAAACTTGTTAATTTGTTGATGTAAACATCTTTAGTGAAAGTTTAAGTGTCAATATTGCTTGGTTATTACTGAAGATTAAAAAGAAATCTATCACTAACTCAAATAAGGAAAGTATGTATTCCTTACAAGTAGAACACATTTAAGAATATGATGTTTAGGATGTTATAACATTTTTAATTTGACTAAATATTATAAAAAGAGGGATGTTTTGTTACTCATTAACTTATGTAAAACTATAGTAAAGATCATAAATAAGTTTTAATAGAGACAAATTATTAATAATTCAATACATAACCATAGTAACAATAACAAACTTGGCTTAGATGCCGTATCTTCCCGCGAGCCACCATTTTGTTTCACTGTTATTTCTCATACATTATTATTTAACCTTAAATTACAAAATGCAACTGAAATGATTTTTTAATGATTAATCATGTGTTTTAAAAAATTATATGAAATTAAAAAAGATGATCTACTGTAGAAATTCAAAGAGCAAATTTTTAATAGTCAAAATCGTTCGATTTACTTATTTATTTTTTTTAACTTTCAAGTAAAGTGAAAATAAATTTTTTATTATGCATAAAACTTAAAAATATTTATTTCATGTTTCCTAAAAAAAATTGCAAAATAATAATAACAATTTGTGAGAAATAATAGGGCTCACAGAAAGATACGGCATCTGTTCCACAGAATATTTTAAAAGTGTGAAAAATCAGGAGAAATATGTCAAAAATAAGGAGAATAGAGAAACATTTGAAAATTAGGAATCTCCTGCCAAAATCAGGAGACTTGGTAACTCTGCTATCTTTATCTAATACATTTTCTAACTTTTTACCAAAAAATTTTAAAAATTTGTAAGCTTTGATTGTAATTTGATAGTATAATATGGAAAGTTTTGAAACTTGTTCCTTGCACGTAGTATCCAATTTTTTGATGTACATTAAAGAATTTGTTTAATTATTAATTTGTGAAACAAAAAAGATTCAAATAATTTAGTTGCCAAGATTTGCAAACGAAATATGATTTATAAAGTGTTTCAGTGTTTCGCCTCATCGTTTAAAGTTTATTACAAAAGAACAAACAATTAAATGATTAGGAGGGGGACACCTGGACTTAACCTACACCTGCCACATTCTTTTTGATAGCAATCCTGAAAATACTGGCAAAACACCTGTTACTTATTTACACCTATTTCTTATTTCTCTGCTAATTAATTTCCAAAATGAAAAAAAAAATGATTAAAATAAAATGATTTTTTTTAAAAAATCAGTTGATTTAAATCATGCCAACCCTGCTTTAAACCAATTTGATACCTATTTTAATTAAGAAGTTGTGGCATTTTTTTCAGTTTTCACAAAAACCCTCTCTATTTCCACCCCCTTGGACTGACTTTGCCCATCAAGGAACTTAGCCGAGATTTTATACGCCTTGATTTTATGTATCAGTTTAGAAGAGATTGGAGCAGAATTATAAAAGTTATCATGTCTAGAAAAAAGTGATATATATAGATATATAAACTTTTTTACAGATGGTAGTTTTGGGGTCTAGAGGTCATGATTGGAGTAGATCTGCAAAAAATTTTCAGAAATTCCAAAATAGGAGTGATCGCAACAGGTAGTATTTCATACAAAATCTACCTAAAACACAATTTTGTTACTTGAATATATCAATTTTTTAATCACGATCGCTTCGGGAAATTCTGTTCAAAGTACCTATTTTGGCAGCCTTTTTAAAAATATATTCTGCCTTTATAAAAAAAACTGGCCAATCTGTCACATTATATTGTTCCTAAATAAGAGAAATACTAAATTGGATGCGTTTGAAAGCAAAAATGGATTTAAAACTGAGTAAAAAAAAACGCAATTTGTTATTTGACTACTTCCTCAATTTTTTAATCACAATCACTTCGGGAAATTCTCTTCAAAATACCCTTTTTGGCAGATATATTCTGCCTTTATCAAAAAACTGGCCAATATTTCACATTATATAGTTCCTAAATAAGAAGATCTGCCATTTAGATGCATTTAAAATCAAAAATGAATTTAAAAATTAGTCAGAATATAAGCAGTTTGGATTTAAGGTTTTTTTCTCCAACTCCTATTTTTGTTTAATTTATTTTTGCTATAAGAATTGGTCCTCAGGTCTGTAACCAGATGGGGGGCAGGGGTGGCTGAGCCCCCCTATTGTACTCTAGAGCCCCCTCTAACGATTTCTTTACTTTCTATTTTTTTTTTTAAATGCATATTTTAATCTTTCCTAAAAAAAAGGGGGGGGGGCAAGAACATTTTTAGATCTTTTAACTGCCTGAATGAAATGGGAATACACCAAAAATTTTGTATTCGGAACCCTATTAGATTAGTTGTTTTTTGTTATCTTGCTAGCGGTATCATGCAATTCTCGAAATGCATTTTAAAGGAACATTTCTTTCTCCTGAAAAAAATTAAGTCTTGATGCACTAACTAGTCACCACATTTGTTAGTACATCATTATATTTTCAAAACAACGATCTTGCACAGGATGAATGGAAATGGACACATATTGCTCAAGTTGACCGATAATTAGTCAAGCAATTTTCAAAGTCTTGACTAAAACATAGTCATTAAAAACCTATGTTTCTAAAATTTAATGGTTTTCTTGTTGACACTACATATTTATCAATAAATTTAGTTAACGATGAAATATCACTTGGAAACTAGAATGTTTGAAAATTAGAAAGATAATAAATGTGAATTTATACTCGTGGAATAAAAAATAAATTGTTTGGAAGTCAGTAATTGTTTCATGTTATGGGGGTTGGCAGGGATATATTAGAAAAATAGGAAAAGGTTTTTTTTTTGGGAGGGGGGTTGGTTTTTGAATTTGTGTAATTTTTTTTTGTTCAATGAAATTTTTTTTTTCAATTTAAAAATATTAAACAAAAAAGCAAAAATATTAAGCAAAAGTATTAAATCTTTAAAAATATTAGGCAAAAAAGCACGATTAAGGTTATTATAAGATTAAGTTTATTATAAGATTACACAAAAATATCTTCAATTATTTGGAGTATGATACATTTTCAAGTGTAAATCCACTACATTTTAACACATTTGCAGAATAATTTTTATTTATAAAAGGCATAAAATTAGCAGATATGGTTATTCCGTCTCAGGGAATAAAACTGCAATTGTGTTTTATAAGCTTGTATTCCAACCTAAAAAAGCCACTTTTTGACATATTCGTGAAAATTTTTTATTTATAAAGATATTTGCAGATATTTAGACTATAAGAAATCAAACAAAATTTTTCATTTTTCTGTAACAGAAAATAATCTGCCAAAAAATGATGGCAGATTTGACGTCGGATGATTTTCATGGCATTTAATGACAAAATACTAATCGTCGAGTAGTAAATGACTATAACTCATGATATATGGCATTTATAAGAAAACGGAAAACTGTTTTTAATTCTTAGGTGTCTGAATGTGAGAATATGAAATTTTTAAACAAATGGAAAGAAAATCATTTCTTGAATGCATCAAGAATACTCTCGTTATTGAGTGAAAGAAAAATATTTTTAAGATCAATTGGAAAACACCTAATGATAAACAGTCACCTTACATTTAATGAAAATTGTTCACATCTTTCGAAAATGGGTGTTTATGCCAGTGTGCTTTATTTTGTTTTGTTTTTAAATGACATTGGACAAATTTTTGGAAAAACTTGTAAAATGTATGCAAAAAAAACAGCATTCAAGATTATAAAACTAAAATCAATCTTTTTTTTTTTTTTTTTTTTTTTAACAAAACTGTTAATAATCCCTAGGGGACAAGCGACCCAAGTACATGACACCAAAAAGTGCTCAGAATCCTTTTTTATATCCACCAACAAAATTTTACTGGAAAATTTTCCTTATTAAAATAGAACATTTTCTCGATTTAATAAGGCACAAATTTGTTTTTAAAAACTGGTGACAAAATATTAAAACTTTCTTAAAAAGCTCCTGTCGCCAAGGGCCAAAGTACAGATATGTTAAAAAAATATTAAATTAATATACATTTGAAAGAAGGATTCGTGTTTGAAATTATATAATTATATACAAAATTCTAAATTTAATTATTGTGCATTGTTAAGTAGCTGCTTTTATAAATCCTATTTTTAATAAAATAAGGTCAGGCAAAATTAGTTTTAAAGAAAACTTATTTCATCACTAAATTAAATCATATTTAGAACCTCCATGACTTTAAAATTATTTAATAATTCAGCAGAAAACTAAATATTAATAAAATTAAATAAGCCACAACTTACTGTTAGTTAAAACTATTAAAAATATGAAATTAAAATAAGGATAATAAATTAAGCTTCATTAAGTCAGTAATTTCAACCAGAACAATGGTGCAAAAACTGTTAACTTTTAACTAGAAATGAAAAATAAACTTTTTTTTTTTTTTTTTTTACCAAAAATAAAACAGATTTTAAAAACTATTGCAATATATATATATATATATATATATATATACAGGGTGTCTGAAAAGTCTGAAAACGGCCGAATAACTCGAGAAATACATATGAGATTGAAAAACGTAAATATACGTGTTAAATATTTTTAAATAAGCTACTCTGTGATACCAAATTTGACCTTCGAAACCGACCCCCTGGGGGTCAGAGGGGGTCCAACTTTGAAATCTTAAATTATAACCCCCATTTTTTATTGCAGATTTGGATTCTACGGACAAAAATACGTAACTTTTGTATTTGATGTTTATTTCATATCTTCGTTTATCACGGTGTAATCGAGCATATTAAATCGATACATATTCCCGCTTTTCCAACAGGATTTTCCCTAATCGAAACTGATTGGGCAAAATTTTTGACATCAAATTCCTCGTCTTTTGTAGGAATAGCGTTTCCTGAAAATCACCCGTGGCGATTATTTCAATGAGTGCTACACTGTTGAAAATTTGACCCATTTGCTGCAGCGTCACTCCACAGCTATCATAGAATATCTCTTTTGTGACCAATGAGAATGCTCCATAACACAGTAAAGTAATCGTTTTCTATAAAAGCGGTAGAGTGACGATGCAGCAAAAGGGTCAATTTTTTTACAGTGTACTTTACTGTGTTATGGAACATTCTCACTGGTCATGAAAGAGATATTCTATAAAAGCTGTGGAGTGACGCTACAGCAAATGGATCAAATTTTTAACTGTGTAGCACTACCGAAATAATCGGCACGGGTGATTTTCAGGAAACGCTATTATTGCAAAAGACGAGGAATTTGATGTCATAAATTCTCCCCAATTAGTTTCGATTAGGGAAAATCTCGTTGGAAAAGCCGAAATATGTATCGATTTAATATGCTCAATTACACCATGATAAACGAGGATTCGAAATAAACATCAAATACAAAAGTTACGTATTTTTGTCCGTAGAATCCGAATCTGCAATAAAAAATGGGGGTTATAATTTAAGATTTCAAAGTTGGACCCCCTCTGACCCCCAGGGGGTCGGTTACAAAGGTCAAATTTGGTATCACTGAGTAGCTTATTTAAAAATATTTAACACGTATATTTACATTTTTCAATCTCATATGTATTTCTCGAGTTATTCGACCGTTTCCAGACTTTTTGGACACCCTGTATATATATATCAACTCTGACATAGAAGCTCATATTTTAAAACCTATGTGTTTGGTTGCTATTTTTTCCATAATGGCCAGTATAAACACACTATTTGATACTAACCATAACTATAGTTGTTAATCTTACTTGAAAATATACATTTATAACATGAGAAAAAATGTTACAAAAATGGTAAAATTAAATTTTTTTAAACTAAATATAAAATCGTAAAAATCCTCATAGATAATTGGATGGGTATCTATTGGATACTTATATTGAACTTGGCTTGACTTGCATATACAGTCACCGCAAAAAAAAATCTTGACACTTACGATTTTAGACATTTTGTTAAATATCTAGAAATATACATAAGGAATTATTCTGAAACTCCAGATGTGTAAACAAAATAGTACACCTCATATATTTTCGCGAAGAGTTTTCCCCAAAATCCAACAGGGGACTGTCAATAAATTGAAAAAGATAGAAGATCTTTTGGAACACCCTGTCAAAACTAATGAAGCAAAAGAGTTCAAACTACAGATTATTATTAAGTGGATTATTGTAATAAACTGCGCTCATTTTTATGAATACAACATGTAAACTCGTAGAGATATTAAGGTTTTTAATAAAAATGGTTGCAAATTTTTCCAAGTTTTTTTGCTTATAACTCACAGAGTTCTTCATAAAACACAATGATCTTTGCAGAAAATATGACAATCAACATTATACATAACATCCAGTAATCAGATTAAAAAAATAAAAATTGTATGACAAATAAGCAGGTTTACTAAATAATTTTTTACTGTGCATGCGTCAACGCTATTAAAATTTCATTTGCATATTATGTTAGTTCAATGTATAGAGCAACGTTTGTGAAAGTCTCAAAAACATAGCTTAAAAATTCTGAAAATTATCGTCGATAGAATGAGATCAAAATACGTTATTCCCTAAATGAAGCAAAAAGATGAAGGGCTGTATCGATATTCTATTTATTCGTGCCTACACAATATTGCACGTACAGCTATATTTGGATAAAACCCCTGATTTTTCTGCTTCCTTTTGAAAATAACAGATTTTGAGTTGATTCTATAGATGATCATTTTCAGAATTTTCAAGCTATGTTTTTGAAACTTTTACAGAAGTTGCTCTATACATTTAGCTAGCACAATATGCAAATGAAGTTTTGTTATCTTTGACACATGCACAATGAAAAATTATTTACTATGATGACGGTATTGTGTACAATGTTGTATGTCATATTTTTTGAAAAGAACATTATTTTATATTAAGAACTCTGCAAATTATAAGCAAAAAACTTTGATAAATTTAGGACTGTTTTTATAAAAACCTTAATTTCCCTACAAGTATACATGCTATCTTTATAAAAATAAACACAGTATATTACAATAAGCCATTTAATCATAAAGTGCAGTTTGAACGCTTTCGCTACATTAGTTTTGACAGGGTTATTCAAAAGATCTTCATTCTTTTTCAATTTGTTGAAGGTCCCCTGTTGGATTTCGAGGGAAAACTCTTCGTGAAAATGTATAACACAGGCTATTTTGTTTACACACCTGGAGTTTCATAATCATTCCTTATGTATATTTCTAGATATTTAACAAAATGTCTAAAATCGTAAGTTTCAAGATTTTTTTTTTTTTTTTTTTTTTTTTTTTTTGCGGTGATTGTACGCCAAAAAGTCAAATTAATGTACATAAAAATAAATATAATATGCATCGTAAATACGCATGCTCTTAATTTCTGATTAATTATTATGTAAAAATATTTTTTTAACTTTGCAATAGTTTTTGAAAAAGTTTTTATTTTTAATAAAAAAGAACATATATATATATATATATATATATATATATATATATATATATATATATATATATATATATATATATATATATTTTCCGATGATCATGACGTATTTTGTATTTAATTATTTCTTATAGAAAATTTCCATTATAAAGAGGTTTCACACTTTAGACAGGTTCCTCTATAGGCAGGTCCATTTTATCAATTTTTGCTATATTTAGTTTGCTTAAGATATGGATTGTTAAAATATATTAACCCCCAGAAAAATTTCGGAACCCCCCCCCCTCCTCTGCCATGACTCGCTGGTTACGGCCCTGTTGATCCTATGAAAAACTTGTTAATATAAAAGTTATAGACATTATTAAGAAGATGTAAAATAAATTTAATTAGATTTGATAGCTTAAGAATTGAATAAGTTATGGATTTTTTTTTCTCTTTCCACCCCCCTTTTTCTTTTAGTTTTTAATTTTTTTCATCAGTAAAAGTTAGTCCTATCAAAAACTTCTAAATACAAAAGTTTTAGATAATTTTGAGAACATTTATAAAAAAAAAGTGTTTGCATTTGATACCTTGAGATTTGACGAAATTATGAATTTTTTTCTCCCAAAACCCTTGTTTTTTTCACCTTTTGAGCTGATTTTTAACTTTATCAAAAAACTACTGTTTTTATTGTATTGCAGTTAAGGGGACATGATACCTTTTAAATTACTGTTACAATTTAAAATAGAACTCTAATATTATATTGAATAATAAAAAGCAAATTGAATTTTAAAAATATCTTGTTGAACTTAAAGTATCTTTGAAAAAAATCAACTTTTCAAAAATTCCTATCTTTTTTTTTTCAAAATATAGGTATTTCTACTTCACATTTGTTTTTCGCATTCCTTAGAGAATACTACTTAAAACTGTGCATGGATTTTTAGATGTATGCGATATTATATTTAATGCGAGTTTTCTTCTGTTGTGTAGAGTAAAAATTCAAAGAAATTCAACAAACACATAATTTAAATATTAACGAAAAACAAACTATAAACTTGAATGTTAAGTCCATGCACATAAATCAGACCTGTCAACCTTTGAAAATGAGAAATCATAGCACATAAAATTGTAATTAATCTGGAGGTTGGTTGGTTGTTTTTTTTTGTGATTATTTTTTGACATTTGTAAAAAGAAAAAGGTTTTAATTTTTCAAAGCAATGTATTAATTTCTTTATCTCAGAAAATTTTTATATATTCTCGTTTTGCAACTTTTTTTTTTTTTTTTACATTTGTAAACAGATGGCATTTCCAATTTTTCAGACATGAAATTCACGATTTTTTTCCCTGCGATCATTTCTTGATATTTACAATTTTTTCCCACAATCGTAACCTCTCATTTTCTATCATAATTCTGTATTGAAAGTCACACTTTGTGCTGCAAACTTTTGAGGAAATTTGAATATTTTACTATGATCCTTTGATGAAAGTTGCATTTTCATTCTGCGATATTTCAATGAAAATTTGTGTTTTCTTACTGATCTTATGGTGAAATTTACATTTTCATTCTTAGAAATTTTGAAAAAATTTGCGTTTTCATCCTGCAATCTTCTGACAAAATTCGCATTTTATTGCTGCGATATTTTGATGAAACTCATGTTTTTCTTTCCTTGATATTTTGACAAAATTTGCATTTTTACTGTGATCCTTTAACGAAATTTATTCCCTTTAGTGACCAATGGATGCAAATGTTTATTTTTTACATGCCCATTTTTCAAAATTTGCAGATTTATTGAGACTGATCGGCAAAATTCGTGATACCTTATCACAACCAATTAACAAAATTCATTACTCGCTTCCAGAATTGACGAAATTAGCATTTTTTCCTCCTGAATAATTTATTGAAATTCACGATTCTTTGCACAATCTTTCGGCAAAATTTGCAATTTCTTTCTGAACTCTTAACAAAATTAGTGATTTTATAAAGCAAACAATTAAAGAAAAAAAAAAAAACACTATTTGTTCCTGAGTAGAGCTGTTGCCAACCGTACGTATTCGTTACTAAGAAACGGGTATTGTCTAAGATACGAAATACCGAATCGTTATTTAGAAATACAACTCGTTAGCCGTTATCGGAGTCCATATGCAACCGAACAAAGAGGAACTAACTTCAAACGCTGCTTACGTTTGTATAATTCATGGTTTCTCGCGAGTCCGCCTCAACAAGTATATTAAGGTACATATTAAAAAGAAAAATATTAATAGTGTATTTGAATAAAAATGTCCACTACTTAGAGTGAAACCAGTCAAACATACGATAGTGGAAAGTAGCATTAAGCGAGTTCTCAAAAACGTTTTACCCCGCTTAACATCGCAAAAATTTTCTAACATATTCATAGACTCAATCTAATGCATGAAATCATAAAATTGGCACTGATGGCCATAGAAGTGATATCAAATCAATAGCATTTCGTATTGAAGATCAAGTTATAATCTAATACTTTTATATAGTGACCAGGGGCGTGCGGAGACAAAATTGCGCCCGAGGCAAATTTACAATTTGGCGCCCCCCTCCCAAAATTTTCTTGTAATAGGCCAAAAATGACGTTAGTATTATAAATTTTGCGCCCCCTAAATTTCCGCACCCGGGGCGGTCGCCCCTTCGACCCCCTTTCGCACGGCGCTGATGGTGACCCTTCAAACATAATTCTTTCCAGAAATACTTCATCATTCCTTAATTACAGCTATAACGAATATTTTGTTCTACTATAAGCTTCCATTCTTTTTATAGTGAAATTATAAGGAAATTTTAATAGATTAAATGCATAATTAAGATAAAAATAGTTTAATTAAACTCTTAAATGATAAACACGCGTTGTTTTTCTTTTGCTTAGATCGATGGCTCTTTTTTAAATCGAAATATTAATACATAATATGTAATCTCAAAAAAAAAAAAAAAAAAAAAAAAAAAAAAAGGGCGCAATTATTTTGTTTAAGTTTTAAAAATGCATATAAAACTTCATATCTGTAAGGTAAATAGTACAATCCCTAAACGATCTTAAAACAATCGTTCTTCTAAAAGCTTTTTTTTTTCTGCTGCAAAAACTACCTCCAAATTCACACTTAACGTATTCGGCAAAAGAACGGATGCTGAAATAATAAAACACATTTCTAACTTTCTTCTTCCTAATACCTAAACAACTAAATGAAATACCCGTATGTGATAATAACTTATACCGAGTCTAAAGTCCAGAAAACTAACTCTCATCTTGCAGACAATCGGGCTACGTATAAATCCCGAAATGAAGGTAGTGTTTGAAATTCGTTTCATTCAGTTTTTAAGCAGCAACGAGTATTCGAAGAAACGATTCGATATTTTGTATTAGAGGCAGTATTAGTAATCAGTCGTATTATTGCAATTATTTATTAACGAATACATGCGGTTTGCAGCAGCTCTAAATACCTATTATTCTATCTGTAATAGTTATTCTCGAATCTCAAATGATTTGAATTTAATATGGCTTGTTAATTCATTTACTTATTTTATTATGACAAGAAAAAGAAATAAGAGGTGGATATATTTGTGATAAAGCAAATGATAATTAAATGATAAATCAAAATGTGATTCAAAATATATATCAGAATATCAAAATATATAAGTCACACAGATTTCATTCAGATATGAAGAAATTGAAATGTTTCTCATTTTCTTATAAATGCATAAACTGATTTAGAAATGTTATTAATTATTTTACGATAATCTTTAAGACTTGACAAACACAGAAATGTCATCATGAGGGAGAAATTAGCAGTCGCATATGGAAATTTAGTTTAAAATGCCAAATTTCATAGAATGTTTGACATTTTTCATTTCATAGATTTTTCAAAACATTTTTCATTCTCATAGTTTCCGAATAAGTACACTTGCAAATTTCTCGAGATTAAAATTGCTTTCATAAATGTGTCAGATGTTACCTAATTTTTGATTTGAGTAGACCTTTTACAGAATCAGAAAGATTCGCATTATTGAACAAGGGGGGGGGGGGATAAAGATTTAAGGTATGTTTATTTTTTTAAATAATTTTTAGAATATTTCTGCAATACAGGGCGTGTGGGGGCGGGCGTCATGAATCCGTGGCCTCACCGTTAAACCCGCTATTGAAATACGTATATGAAAATATGAGCTCCACCCTACATTTTCTTGAGCGCCCCCCCCCCTCCCATCACTCATTTTTAATTATAGCACTGTGTACAATTATGCATTGCATTTTAATCAGGGGCGTAGCTAAGGGGGTGTTACGGGCGGCTCAGCCCCCCTAAAACATTTTTAGCCCCCCCCCCCCCCCCCCCCCCCCCCGAAAAGATTCCAAGATCACTAAATGAATTTATGTTCCAAAAATCCAAATGAAACTCTATTGAAAAATCTAATTTAGTTTTGAGGACCTGTCATAGTTTTGAAAAAAAATACTAAATTGTAACTAAAACAAGTGTTTCAATACTTACTCATTTTACTTGCACATATGAAGTCAACATGATGTTTAATACTGCACTAGTTATGCTCTCGAATTTTCCATAATCGTATTCTTTTCTTAGCATAAAATGAAGTTATTACAACAGTATAATCAGAAACATAGTAACTAAACTACAGTTTAAATATGCAGTATTTTATCTTTCTGCGTCACAGAGAGAGAGAAAAAAATATATATGAGTCATCCCACTACATTTTCTTGACCTTCCCCCCCCCCCTCCCCCCTCCCTAATTATTGGCTTTTCGCTAAGGCCCTGGTTTTAATATTCTATTTGGATTTTTAAAATAAAAGTTCGAAATTTCAATAAATGTAACTTTTACGGATAGATGGCAGCACTAACTAATAGGAATTCTAATGAAAAACATCGTAATCACAGTCAATAAATTAATAAATAAACTAAAAATTTTTGTAAAATCACCATAAAATGAAAAATTAAACAGGACGCGTTTCGAACTACAACAATAACAGCATGATGATTTTACAAAGTTTTTTAGTTTATTTATTAATACGAATTCTTCCAAAGATTATTCTATACGATGTATACCGTATGCTCGATGACTGCGAATACCCAGTTTTTGAGCAGTAACGACTAACGAAACGAATACTTTTTAACGGGTAGAGAATTCTAAATCAACGTTACCATACGGGTATTCATTTTGTCGTTATTTTCACAGCACTATTCCTGAGATCTTTGATGAAATACTCTATTTTTTCACTATCATTTGAAGAAATTATCAATTGTTCCTGTGACCGATTCATGAATTCAATTAGGGAAATTTGCGGTCTTCCAAGAAATTTTAAAATATATTCACAGAAGAAACATAGATCTGTGGACGAATTTACAGAAGAAAATACTGCACAGAATTTCATTATAGAAGACTTTTTTTTTGTGTGTGTGTGTGCAAATTGCACAATTCCACACACTATTTCAAACTTTGCTCCTCAAAAAGCTCCCCCTCCTCAGGAATCTCTTAAAATGGCACCCTAGTGTGTAAGGAAGGAAATTCTTGCACATACATTTACAGTGGTTTATATTAAGAATTTTATTTTACAGCCCAGATTTTTTTTCGCCCATGAGCATTTTTTATTACCAAATTTTTTGACTAATAGCATTTTTTTTAAAACCTTTGGAACCGAATACTTTAAAATAATGACTCCTGAAAAATATGCTGCATAAACTAAATATCATAACTTGAAAAAAAAAATGTAATTTAATAAATTATAACAACCATTTGGAAAAAGAAATTCTAAATAATTTGACATGTTAGATTCAGATGGCAAAAGTTTACCTGATTTAAGTTTTACTGGATTCAGATTCAGGTTTATCCAAACAAATGGTCAGCTAATGGTATAATAACAATAAGCTTGATGCAGCTGCAGTTGTTCGCAGTGGTGCAGCCAAGGGAGGGGGGTTAAAACCCGTCCCAGAGCTAAGAAAGATCAATATAATTGCTGCTTATATGAATCAAAACCAAACTCAATATTTCAACGTTTTAGCATATTTCGGTATCTGCTGCTCTGTTGAATCAGATTTCATTCAACAAAATGATTCCATTAAATGTCGAAAATTCTACTTAAAAATGTGAAAGTGTATATTACATGCATTAGTTAAGTGAAAATTAGTTATTTGAACTAAATAACTTTTCTGAGAAGTCTTATGCTAAAAGAATAGTGATTTCCTGCCGCACAGATGCCATTTAAGTATTATACAAAGGGTCGTTTTTTAATTGCACTTCCGTCTTTGTTCCATGTTCGAAACAATAATAGACCATTAAATTATGCAGAAAAAAAAGATGTTAATTAAAAACATGTCTAGAAAATAGTTACACGGATGATAACAGTGTTGGTACATTGAGACCTCCTTCCAAACCGGATTTGGCGCAATGTCAAGTATAAACTTTATAAAAGATCTTTATTTTAAGTAAGGTGAATTATTGTGATAAGTAAACCTTTTTTTTTTCGACTGAATTCTGTTACTGAAGGAAAATATCATAAAAGTAATTCATATAATAATTCCAAGACATTAAAAGTCAGTAATTTTGAGACAACCATCACTTATAATTCAATAAGGAAATTATTTATAATGAAAAACTTTTTCGATTAGAAATCCTTTGAATGATCTTGCCTCCATATGCTTTTATTTTTAAAAATGAATTTGAAGTTTTTATATTGTTAAGCATACTTTAAAAAAAATTACTTTAAAATAATGTGCTATTACATGAAATATAATTTACAAGTGGCTTTTCGTGAGAATCTCTGCAATCTTTTTCCAGAACATGATTGGTCCTTTGTTCTCCATGTTTAAACTTTGTACAGGATCTTTGTTTTACTAAAAAAATATTCAATGATTTTCATTCTAAGAAAATTAAATTATGGCATGTGGCATAGTTACATCTATGAAAATATGTAATCTTTGAACAGTTTTGACTAAAAAAAATATATAACTGCTTCTTTATATTAGTACATTACGGGTTCAATTCGAACCTGGATATTTTTAGAGAACTTTAACAATAATAAAGATATTTTAACAAAATTTTCAACAAATTTAGATTACTTAAGAAAAACTTTGATGTCATGTAAAGTATCATGTGGTGGGAAACACCTGAAATCCCGATTTTAAAGGTTGACACGTAGGTTTATTATTGTCTTCTCCTGGCTTTTATGCTTTCTAACTTTAATATTGCAAACGTTGTTTAAATGAAACATGATCAATGTGACTGAGAAAACAATGCATTATGATTCGATTCATTAAAAATACCGATTCAATTAACCAGTGATTAAAAAAACTGGAAAACACTTTTATCAGAAACTCAAAACCCCGTCTAGAACCGAATTCTGGCTGCGCCACTGATTGTTCGGTAACTTCAGAGCCCTGAGCCCACCATTCCCGCTTATTAATGTCTTTGATTTTATCAATCTTTCTTTTAAATTTCTCTGGCTTCTATTTTTGATTTTTTCCTCCAGCCTGGCTTCCACAAGGATACCAATAAGAAGAAAAGCTAAAGGATCATGGACATTAAAAAGGGAAAAAAATAAAAAGTGTAGACATCACAAGATCTATTCTCGACCAAAAACAATAATTTTCCAAATGGTTTAAAAGAAAAAAAAATGTGTTTGTGTTTTTTACAAAAAATTAAAGTTTAAGACTGATTTTCATTATATCGTAGTTTATTGGTCCAAATTATAGAAACTGCAATTTTTTCGTAACAGTTGGCATATCTGATAAATATAAAATATACCAAGGAAAACAAGTAGAAATATTTGAAAACCTCTATCTTAATTAACAAAAAAGGCCTTAGCATTTATCAAATAAGCTAGTTATGAAAATATGACCATTGAGAAAAATCAGTTTAAAGTTCTCATTTGCAAGAAAACACATTTAAACTTCTAACTTGTGTGAAGTTCATGTAAAATTTAATCAAACACAAAGAATATATAAACACTTATATATAACTTAATTACATATAATAAATAAGGTAATGCTTTAAAATCAATGAAAAATTAAAAATGAGAAAATTGTCTCACTTGTCATTATTTATATAAAATATTACTTAATATATATATATCATGCAAGAATTTGAATAAGTTTCAAATACATTTAGTATAACAATTAAAAAACAGCCAAACTTATATGCAAGTACCTTATTTTTCAGGCATCTCTGAGCAAGCTTACTTTTTTAAATAAGAATGATGCAGGAATGATGAAGGTTCCTTGGACAGGAACATGACGTTCTGTGAATAAAATTAATAAGGGGTTGATTTGCTGGCATTGTAACAACATAAAATGGAGTTTGGAATGATGATATCAAGGCTCAGCCATCATTTAAAAATTTTCTACTTTTCACGTATACTAATTATTTTTAGGTTCCCCCCCCCCCCAAACACTAATGTTATCAAACAAAATATAAATGTCATCTGATTTGACGTATCTTCTCATCTACATCGCGTACATGCAAGTGCAAATTAATCTACTTGGCCCACTATATTTCCTTAAAAAAAGAATTAGTGACAATGAAAAATAATTATGTACTACTGAAGCATGTCTACTATCTCTGTTAATGAATAATCTCTGTATTAATCTCTGTTAATGAATAAATCATAAGATAATGCATCAATATGGCTTAAATTTTTATCTAATTATGAAATGTGTTAGCTTTATTTCTACAATCTACCCCCAAATAAATGTATAAATATCTGAAATGCTGACTATTCATGAATGTTCCTCTTCATTTGAATGAGTATGCTGTCTATCAACATAGACTGAAAACACAAAATAAATTGAAGAAGCATGTTTCAACAATACTTAATTTTTAAAAATACCCTTCAAAAGAAAAATCACTTTTTCTTTAAATAGCTGACACACTGACAAAATGCTTTTCTTAATTTATATGAGTGCACCATCTATCAGCATTAGTTGAAAAAACAAAATAAACTGAAAGAGCAAGTTTTAACTATATTTAACCACTTAACCTTTTGCTCCAAGATAAGTTGGGGGTAAAGACACTGTTTCTTAATACCTGTCACCAGTAAAGTGGTAAACTTTTAAAAATTTAATTAAAAAAAAATCATAATGCAAATAGCAGTTTCTTCATATAAACTGCATGCCAAACATATATCTTTATTATTGTGGTTACTATTCTACTAACAATAGTTTGAGTATTTTTAAAAATAAAAGAAAATCCAATCAAAATAAAAACTTTATAGAAATTTTTAGCTTGCCATGAAGAAATTATGGTCAAAGAAATTTCGCTTACTTCATTACTTTAATATAACCTTTAGCAGCAGCAACATGAAGAGCAGTAGCACCAGTGCGTGGATGTATTCGGTCTTGGAATTTATTGGAATTTAACATTTGCATAGCATCTTCTAACATAATACGCTCTTCTTCTGACCTGGCTTCATCACAGTCGATTCCTAACAAAATCATCCAAGATAAAGTTGAAAAAAAAGTTAAGGTAAAAAACAAGTATAAAACACTTTTTTTAATTACATCCAAAGCTTTTTCCTATCAGAATCTTTATGACATAAAGTACTTGGTCTTTAAAATATTAAACTGTTAAATATAAATCAAAAGGAATTTAATATCTTGATATTAAACAAGTTATCTAATTATTAAAGATTCTGTTAGAGATTTCATTTAAACAAAAAACAACACACTTTAACATATGTTATTTTCTACAATTAAGTAGAGATTATAAGAGATAGGTGTAAAGAATTAAGCTAAAATAAAACGTAAGAATTACATTAACAGTTATTAACATATAAAAAATCTTTTTTTAATGATCATTTATCAAATGCAGCAAATATCTATTACTCATGCTTCGGAGACCGGCTTAGTGCACCCATGCCGGCCCCTTTTTTCCTTTCCCTGCATCAAGTGCGCTCAGTATCAAAGTGACCAGATATCATTGTCACCCCCGTCTCTTGTACATATGGGCACTAAGTGACAGCTTCTTTAGTTAGAAAGATTCTTTTCTATTGGCATTAATTTGCTCAATTGGGCGCTTTAACAATAATTTCGGCTATCAATAATGTTTTTTCTTCAACTCACAAAAATTGTATGCAATAATAGGGGAGACAGGGGTACAATGGTCCACCCCTTATTTTTGATATTAATTCTGTTTTTGAAAGCTTCATATTTTAGTACATAGATAGTAGTACTGAACTAGTAAAAAGAAGTTTGAAACCATGTACATAGCTGACATTTTAGCCATTTTATACTTGATAGTTGATTTGACACAGGAGGAGTAAGGCGGGAGTAAATATTTTCAGTGAAACATATCTTCATTTATTTATTACAGATTTGTAATTTGAAAGACATTGCGTGGCAAAATAAAAAGGTAAGACTATAAATTATTATTTTTATTGTAGCTAAAATAATAGAGTTCTAAATTCCTTTTTTTATCATCAGGTTTTTGTCAAACTTCCATATGGGGTACAATGGACCATCAGAAACTGGGGTACAATGGACCATGGTCCATTGTATCCCATGTTTTTAAAAGTTAAATATTATATCTGAAATTCAGAATTAACAAATTATTTTACATCTGTGTGTAAATTAATTAATGATTCATTATGTGTAATGCATTTTTGAAATATGTATCTGTATAATATATGCTTTCAAACTTAAAAATTAGCCCAAATTAAGAATTAATAAATTATTTTATTTCTGTGAGTGAATTAATTAATGATTCATGTTGCGAAATGCATTTTTGAAATATTTATCTACATAATATATACTTTCAAATTCAAAAATTAACCCAAATTGAACACCAAAATTTAGTAAACAAAATATTTTGAAAAGTGATAATAAGCTTAAAAGTGGTAAAGTAAAAATATCACCTTTTGAAATATGCTCTTTACCAAAAGTCTGCTTGCGCAAAATGCCAAATAAACGAAAAAAATGTCTATCAAGAATTCTAATTGATACACCAGTAAAAAATATAATTGGAGAAGAGAAAAAAAAAAAGATGATAAAAAAATGTTACTTTAGTTAGAGCTAAAAAGTGAATAATAAAATGTCATTAAACAAATGATATAGTTTATCTTTCTTAATGTTAAAAAATAAACTACACTGATATATTTTTATTAAAATTACATGTGGTCCAAAGAGCCCCATGCTGTGGACCATTGTACCCCGGGATTGGGGTACAATGGTCCATTTTGCCACTTGCTATTTAAAAATATATGTATAAAAAAAGTTTGCATAATTATTATTTTTGAGTGGATGCAATATAAACTTTAATGTATAGGTAACATGCACGTACTTGATCAAAAGAAAAAAATCAATACTTTAAGAGTAAACAGTCAAAATTTACAAAAGTGGACCATTGTACCCCAGTCTCCCCTATATAGTGAATTTTTTTGTTAAAAATAGCAATTAAATCACAGAAAAACGCACAGTATAAAAATGCATATCCGTTAACATAAAGTGCACTGAAAAAAAAAATATAAATAATAAATAAAAAGGGGAAATAAAAGTATGGTGATAAAAAACCCATATACATATTTTCTTACAAGAAATTTAAACATTAGTAATTTTTTTTTAACTACTTGCGAAAAGAAAATTTTATGAAGAAATACTTGTTATCTAACAATATGATATTTTTTTTCTTCAAGCATATTATTTTTTGTTCAGAAACATTTTTTAAATATTTGACATAGCATAATTATATATGGAAACAAATATTTTCTTCAATTTTAACCTTCCGTCTACCAGACGGGTCCATTGGACCCAACAGCAATATTTCTGATGTCAATGGTAAAATGAGAAATTGTCGATTGACACTGGAATTTATAAAGGACTTGTCTAGATATTACGAATTCCTTAATTTAAGCTTTCATTGTAAAAGCAAAATTATATTAAAATATTACTGGTGCCGTTTGCAAGTTTGGAATTAAAATTAGGTGTTGCCGTAGATAAATGGGTGTTTTGTCTGGTAGATGGAAGGTTAAACTAATTTCTCATTTATTGTGCATTCAGATGCTTCATTCTAAGTTTAGATGTTCATCCTAGGATTTTTTAACTGAAACTTAAATCCGTATTTTTTGATAAAATTTTATTTTTACTGAATATATAATTCTTACAATCAATCATGTTTTTCTTATGCACATGCTTACAAAAATTAATTATAAGAAGATGAAGAACATTGAATCTCCTTATGAATTCAAAACTGAGAATTGTGTTCTCATTGGAAAAACATTCATCTAAAAAGGGGGGGGGGGGATAAAGAAATTTATTATCTTAAGTTGCACTTAAGATACTTCACAAATTCCCTGCTGACAACAAAAAATGTTAGGACTCATCGCCCGATTTATTTTTATGCTTAAAAAGGAATGAAATTAACAGGTATATTGAAGTGATTTTTAATTAAATAGCGTTTTCCATTTTCAGATAAATAAATTACTTAGAGTTATAAGTCATCCTTGTTACGTAACAATTTTTTCTTCTTTCTTGCACTGATATACCGTGAATTTGGCTAAAAACTCCAACTTTTACTGTATGTTCTGTAAAATTATATGCGTTTACCATGAAATGAAAAAGTCATTCGATTAAAATCTGAATTAGAAACATTCTAACTTAATGTGTTTTCAAGCAAAAATGAATTCAGAAATGTGTCAGAAAATAGCTTCTTTAGATTTGAGAACAGCCTTAAGATTGTTTTCAAACCCAGACTGGTTACATTCCAGAATTCATATTTGTTTGTATTTGGATGAGAGTGACAGATACTGTTATTTAGATAGTATGAAATAGAACGGTATTTCCAATTTTCATTAAAAGCAATCTTTCTCAAAATGCTGTTAAAAAAGCATTTAGAATTTGAACTAAATTTCAATAAAGCACTCTAAACTGAGTTTTCAGATGTTATAAAACAATAAAATATAAAATTTTTATCGAACAACGACCGCTTATAATTCAACATGTAATTCAGTTTATGTAAAAATGAAAGGTTATTAAATTTTAAGTCAATTCAAAATCATGTCTGTAACATGCTTTTGCATTTAAAAGGTATGTAAATTTGTAAATTTCAAGGATAACTCTTACAAAATCCTTAAATCTTTCAACCACATGATTTTCTAATTTCGTATTAAATTAACACATCTGCTCCAAATAATTTTAAGCTTTTATTTATCTATAAATATAAAATATCATTTTCAATAATAAATGATCTCCTATAAAAGAAAAATACATTTTAAATAATATGTTGTAATTGACTTTAATTAAATATTTTGAAGATAAAAATCATAATTTTTAAATAGCTTTTTTTAAATAAAAAGTCAAATTTTTAAATAGAAATATTGGATCAGTTATTTGGTAATTCAGAAAAAATATCGAATACATGAATGGATGAAAATAATGTGAAAAAAATAACATATTAAGGGTGTTCTTAAATCAAAAAGGGCCACTTTGTGACACATGCATTAATTTATTTTTGTTCAGAAACTCATGAAAATAGCAGGTGTTCTTATTCAGAAACTGTCTAATTGCACTCAATTTTCTGTTTTTTTAAAAGCACAATAGATTTTTCATAACAAGCCTTCAAAGTTGGCCTTTTTGGTCACATTTCCCAATGAAAGCAGAAAAACTGGTCAAAAAGCAGGAGAAAAACGGGTGATCACATGATCGAAATAGCTTAGAACTGGATAGGTAATTTAACTATCATAAAATGGAAAATTAAGCTGGATTCGAAATCCCTTCCATAATCAGGCATTCCAATTTTATATCTTTCCATTAAAAATATATGTAATCATTTTTCAAAACAATTCTTCATAATGAAACTAAGTTTAATATTTAATATAATCTAAGGGTTAATAATTAAAATGAAATATCTATTTTAAAGCAATAATAACATGAATAATATTTTGTTTTTTGACATTCCCATTATTTATTCTATTAATATTTTATCTATCCCACTGATCAAAATATAAAAAATTCACTCTTCGTTACCACTTTAATTTTTAGCTTTTATTTATCTACAAGTTTAATATTTATAAATTCCTTGTCACTTTTTTGCAGTCTTTTTTTTCCCGGTCACTTTTTTCCCCGTGTCACTTTTTTTTTCTCTTTCCCTGCTCTTCTTTTTTTTCGGTAACTTTTTCTCCATTTACCTTAACCTCTGAGATATTTACTAAGCACTGCCATTATAAATGAAAAAATGTTTTTTATCCAAGTCTCAATAAGACGTAATGTATTGCTAGATGAATGTAGACCAAGTGTTTATAAGTGTTATGACTATTGTCGCCAAGAGTTACGATGGCTCCATTTGCACCCAGAAGAATTTTTAGGAAAAAAATCTCATTAAGGCAACCCTCAATAGAATGATGGATTACTTATCTCAGCCCCCTTGAGCACACAAGATACAGATGGGAAAGAAGCTGCGAGCGCACTAGATGATCTCCTCGTACTTGTGGGCACACTTGATGTACACCCCATGCTTTCTCCCATGCTCTGCTTCTAGATAACTTTTCCTTAGAGTGGAGGAATTCCTCATAATTTTCAGTCTTCTAGGTCTCTTATGTTTTGATTTTAAGAATGAGGAATTTCTAAACCATCATCCACTCAAAAAAAAAAAAAAAAAAAAAAAAAATTAATTTGAAGCTTTATTTTCATCTTACTATTGATTGCATATATCATTTTAAAGAAAGAATATTTCATTTGAGCAAACCGAAAAAAAAAAAAAAAAACATGTTTTAACTGATAATGCAATTATTAGATAGCTTTTCTTCCTTTTAGCAAAAAAACAGCAAATTACATTAATATATTTTTTAAATATTATTCTAAAAAGTAGAAAAGAGAAACAATCTGGTAATTTAAAAGAAAAATATATATGTGAGATTACTGTTGATTGTGTATCCTCATTGAAAAAATGTGGTAGAATTACAAAGAATTTTTAGACAACTTTTTGAGAAACTTAATTGGTATGACTTTTTTCTTCAAACAGTTTCAAATTTAAAACAAATTACATCAAAATCTCATAACATTTAAATAAGAAATCATTTCTAAAATAAACATATTTCATCAAAGCCTAAAAATTCAGATAACATATGGATATATACTCAAGAGCCAAAACATTATGACCACCCTCACATTTTGCAATGAATTCACTTGGATGTCGTGGAAGGCACACAATCCAGTGGGAATGGTATTTAAATGCTGATAAGGAGTCTCAGTAATCATTTACATCTGTTTGTGAGGGTAAAGGCTGCAGATCTAAATTACTTTGATAGAAGGCAGCAACTTTTAAACTGTATGTCTCATGGGTTGTTCAGGACATATCATTGTTAGTACTTGTAACAAAATAGATGGATGAAAGTGAAACCATCAATTGAATTCGTCTTATTGGACACCCAGGCATTATGAAATAAAAAGGATGTCAGAGACTTCCCCCCCCCCCCTTGGTAGAGCAAAATCAACACCAGAGACTACTCCATTTACATCCCAAGACAATATAGGTCCAAATGGAATTCTTTCGGAGCATAGAGTTCAGCTGAAACTATTGAATGGCAAGACTACAGGACCACTCAAGGCCTCTGTTGACCAAACATCATCGCCTAATATACTTACACTAGGCCCAGGAACATTGGGAGAGTGTTGCCTCATCGGATGAAATACGATTCATTCTTCAACATGTTCATGGTCATGTTTGGTTACGCCATCTTCTATGTGAATTGTTACTTCCTCTTATGTAACAGGTCATACACAGGCCAGTTATGGCAATATTAAGCTTTGGAGAATGTTCTCATGTGCATATCTGGGACCTGTTGTTGTAGAACAACTCATGAACACCACGGACTATCTGAACATCATAGTGGATCACATAGCATAGGTGTAACTTGGGCTCTGAGACTGGGGGGATCAAAAGTCTCAAAGTATTTTTCCTAAAAAATCATAACCCCCTCCCCTTTCCAGTCATCGCACACATACATGTACACTTAAAAGTTTAAAATTTTTAATATTTGAAAAAAAAAATTAAAAATAAATGTTCAATCATATACAGAAAAACAAAGAAAAAATCAAAATTACTCTTTCATGTCTTTAAGAAGATATTTTAAAATATTGAATGCACAACTCTTATGTTTGATGTACTGTTCATCCAGAAAAAAAGTACAAAACAAACAAAATCTGTTAAAACCTTATAGAGGAAATTCTGGGTTGAAAGAAACTTATTTTTGCCCAGCCCGGTGTAAAAATTATAAATTCGGACCGTACAGAAATCAGTGAAAAAAGGCCAGGCCTGGCTCAATCTGGTCCAATTCAACTTCTACAAAAAAAAATCTGATTTTACTTAACACTCAATAAATATTTTTTTTAAAAGTACTGCACACATATTTATGGGATAAATTGACAATATATTTTAAAGTTACTATGTGCGAGACAGACAATACACAATAGCAACAATAACGATTACAGCAGGACCTCAATTAACCAAGATTCGATTAATCGAGGTTTCTGTTAACCGATCAAATGACAGTCTGTTTTTGTGAATGAACCTTGAAAAAGACTACACGTTTTATAGTCAGTGTTCAGGCCTGGTCCTGCAGAATCAGGACATTATTTTCAAAGGGCCAGGCTGGCAGAAAAAAATTTAATGGATCTACTAGTCCGATAGAAAAATTTAAACAAAAGGCGATAAAATATGAACCATTTTCAATGAATATCACTTTTCGATGAATAAATATAAATGAGAGTCATGAACCAATGTGAATTCGACAATATCAATACAGAAATATAACATGTCCAGTGTAGAGATTGGCAATGGACAGTGTTTCAGCAACAGGCTTAGTTTTTCCATCAGACTCGTACGAGACTGAGATCAACCTTGCATTTTTAGGTAGATTTTGTATGAAATACTACCTATTGAGGTCGCTCCTATGTTGAAGTTTCTGAAAAACTTTTGCAAATCTACACCGATTGTGACATCTAGACTCGAAAACTACCATTAGTAAAAAAGTTTATGTATCTATCTATATATAAATATATATAACTTTCTTCTGGACATGATAACTTATTTAATTCTGCTCCAATCTTCTCCAAACTGATACCTAAAATCAAGGGGTATAAAATCTCTGTCGAGTTTGTTAATGGGCAAAATCGGACCAAGGGGATGGAAATAGGGAGGGTTTTTGTGAAAACAAAAAAGGGATAACTTTTTAATTAAAATAGATATTGAATCAGTTTAAAGTTTATATTACTTCAAAAAATGGGCCAAAAGCTTATGCATGACAGATTTTTGATAAAATGGGCTCAAAAGGTGAAAAAAACAGGGTTTTGGGGAGAAAAAAAATTCATAACTTCGTCAATTCTCAAAATATCAAATCCAACTAAATTTTTTATAGATATTCTCAAAATTATCTAAAACTTTTGTATACTTACAAGTTTTTGATAGGACCAACTTTTACCGATGAAAAAAATTAAAAACAAAAACAAAAAGTTGGTGGAAAAAGAAAAAAATCCATAACTTGGTCGATTCTGAAGCTATCAAATCTAATTAAATTTATTTTACACCTTCTCAATAATATCTACAATTTTTATTTAACAAGCTTTTCATAGGACCAATTCTCATAGCCAAAAAAAAAAAAAAAAAAAAAAAAAAAGGAAGAAAAAACCTCAAATCCAAACTGCTTACATTCTGACTCATTTTTAAACTAATTTTTGATTTTAAGCGCATCCAAATAGCAGATCCTCTAATTTAGGAATAATATAATTTGACATATTGGCCAGTTTTTTTATAAAAGGCAGATACATTTCAAGAAAGGCTGCCAAAAAGGGTATTTAGAAGAGAATTTCCCGAAGTGATCACGATTGAAAATCGAGAAAGTATGACAAATTGCGTTTTTTCTGACTCATTTTTAAATCCATTTTTGCTCTCAAATACATCCAATTTACAGGTCCTCCTATTTAGAAACTATATAATGTGATGGATTGGCCAGTTTTTTGATAAAGGCAGAATATATTTAAAAAAAGGCTGCCAAAATGGGTACATTGAACAGAATATCCCGAAGCAATCGTGATTGAAAAATTGAGGTATTTAAATTAAAAAAATTCCGTTTTTCTGACTCATTTTTAAATTCAGTTTTGCTCTCAAATGCATCCAATTGACAGGTTCTGTTATTTAGGAATTGTATAATGTGCTGTATTGGTGGTTTTTTGACAAAGGCTGAATATATTTAAAAAAAGCTGTTAAAGTGGGCAGTTCGCACAAATTTCTCCAAACGATATGTGATTAAAGAATTGAAGATGCATTGGTTATTTTATGAATCATTTTTAAATTCAATTTTGTTCTCAAATGCATTCAACTGACAGTCTTTTTGTTATTCAGGAACTATATAATGTGCGTATTGGTCGATTTTTTAATAAAATCAGAATATATTTCAAAATATGTCATCAAAATGGGTATTTGAGCCGAATTTTGCTTAAGATGATTCTGATAAAACTTGTTCTTTCAGAAAAATAAAATAAAAAAATTTTCAAAAGCGGAAAAAAAAAAATGTTGTTAAACTGTGTTTATCTCTAATCGTTATATTTTTTGTTGCTGAAATGAGCACTCTTCGAAATCTACCTCCGCCTATAGGCTAATCCAACAGGGATTTTTTTCCTACATAGTTGAGCCGGGCTGAAACTAGACTTTCTCATTTACTATGATAATCGATATTCTGGTGGAATTCTGGTCTATCAAAAATTCCTGGACTCTAACCCGATTTTTTGCCTAATCTTCCAAATATCCTTGATTCGTAGGATGCTGGAAAGCATCCTACGAACAACAATTGCCACGCAAAAATTCGACAAAGTTCGACAAAATTTGCATGGATGATTTTGAGTATAAAAAGAAATTCTGAAATCCACAACAAATTTTCTAAAAGGTTACAACAGAGAAGGTCGGGAGAAAATTAGTTTCCTGATGATAATTATGCATTTTTTCCTCAACTTTTTGATGAAATGACTTTTTTTTTTTTATAACCATCAACAAAATCTGTTTTTTTCCACGATACTTCGACGAGATTCGTGCTTTTTTTCGTGATTCTTTGGCGAAATTTGTGTTTTTCTGCAATTTTTTGTCAGAATTTTTTATTTTTTACAATCCTAGAGCAAAATTCGCTTTGTGACCGGCAGTCTGACAGAAATTTGCACTTGTGCTCGATCTTTTGCCAGAAATTTGTATTTTTTCCGTAATCTTTTGACAAAATGTGCATTTTTTTCCACGATTCTTTGGCAAAATTCGTGTTTTTCCACAATCCTTTGACAGAATTTTTGTTTTTTTGACAAAATGTGTTTTTTCTGTGATTTTTTGATAAAGAAGATTTTGCGTTAGTTTACATTATTCAACTAAATTTGCGTTATAGTACAATTCTTTGACGAAATTCACATTTTCTCAAGATCATTTGACAAAATTTGCTTTTTTCCACGATTCTTTGCCAAAATTAGCCTTTTTCTACCATAAATTGACAAAATTCTAATTGTTTTGTGATATTAAAAAAAAACTGAGGTTTTTTTCGCGATCCTTTGACAAAATTTGCATATTTCTGCAATTTTTTTTGACGAAATTCCCCTTTTTTCCCACATTTTTTTTTGACGAAATTAGATTTTGTTTTCGCGATTCTTTGACATAATTATTATCATTTCTACTGTGATCCTTTGACAGAAATTTGTGATTTTTCCGCAATGCTTTGACAAATGTCCACATTTTTTCGCAGACCTACGAAAAAAATTCGTTTTTTTTCTTCTCTTTTTTTTTTTTTTTTAAATAAATTTCTCTTTTTTATGATTCTTTGATGAAATGAGAGTTTTTTCTGAAATTTTTTAAGAAGATTTGCATTTTTCCACGATTTTTTGACAAAATTCACATTTTTTCAGTTATTTTTTACCAAAATTATCCATTTTTTATGCAAAAGATAAACAAAATTGATAATTTTCGTCGACCATTTTTCGAAATTTGCGATATTTTACCGAGAAGCTTTTTTATGTCTGATTTTTCAGTCTGATGACCATTTTTTTTGGGTACCGAATGCTTTAAATTTTCGGAAATTTTGGAATAAATCAGAGATTCGTGGGAATTTTTATTTATTTATTTATTTATTTATTTATTTATTTTTTTTTTTGTATTTGATTGATGAGACTAGCTATTTTAAACTGAAAGGATTGTGACATTTCTGGAAATTTTCAAGCACTTTTTATTCCTTGAAAATGAATACCTTTTATTCTAGCACTTTTCCATTTTTTTTTTCAAAGCGAACGAACCATGAAATCAGTTTCTGGGCATTCGCAAGCCCTCGGAAGGAAAAAGATGAGTTTCTGATGAAAGTTTTTTCTGATTTTGAATTAATAGCTGCTCAACTATTTATCAGAAATTTAAAATTTTGAGTCTTAGGTACACTAGGACTTGGACTATTCTCATTTAAATTTTCAGACTTATACATGCGATACATTTTTCTAGCCATACCACACACACAGAGTGGAAATTTTTTTTATTAGTATTGGTATATTTTTACGTTTATGAATTTTAAAATGACACAAATCCAAACGAACATTGAAAAACTGACTATGATAGCAGATTTTTCTATTTCCCTTTAAAGTAACTACTCTACAGCTACATAATTCTATTTTTCTGCTCAACACATAAAAACTTATTAAATGGGATTTGTTTTATAAACAGAAGTGTTCTATATATTTCTGTTTCTACTGACTATCCCCAGTGATGCTTGGTGTAGTTCTATCGTCACTGTGAATTACTAGTGTGTGAGTGATACCTTGGAATAAAGGACTATATAGCCAGATGTATTCATATAATCATGAGGTTAGAAAATGACAATAATGATGGCCTCGAGAAATAATCAAGAGATCCATCCCATACAACCAACTCTAAAATGAAAAAGGGCTCATAAGTTCAGCATTTCTGGAGGGGAAAAAAGAGCAGAATTTTTTTTTAAATTGAACATAGAATGTGGCATTTAAAAAGTTTACTACAATATATGTCGGTAATTACTGATAGGAATGCAAATATGTCACTGCTGGGTATTTAGAATTATCCAGCATTTATTCTAGATTGCTCTCAATATATAGCATCATATAAATAAATAAAAAACAACAGAAATTCAAAATAGAAAATTGGACCATAACTACAGAATAATGCAAAAAACTGGAGGGGCAAAATGTAAGTCTTGCCCCTGCTCCTGAAAAACTAGGGGTGCAAATGCCCCCCTCGCCCCCGCCAGATTACGCCCATGGTGGATCATTTGCACCATTACATGGTAGTTCTCTTCTGAAATGGAGCTTTCATGCATAACAATGCACCATGCCACATGACTAATTGTCTTGATTGGTTTCAGGAACAAAATAATAAATTCCAGTTAAAGTCCTAGTCTTGTAACTCGACAGATCTTAATCCCACAGAGCACATTTCAGGTGTCATTTAACAGCAGCTCTCAGAGCTCAAAAACGACCATTTTGGAATATCCTGGATATGCATGACCACTGCTTGAATAACTAATACAATTTATCTTCGGTCATCCACCATAAACTTGTGACAGAAATTTTTTGATGGACTTAGATTTATTAAGTCCTGCTTTATGGAAATCAAAAATTTAAAATTTTTCTTCCAAGTAGTTTTCAAATGATGGTAAAAAAAAAAATGGCAAAATTTAAAAAATGGCAAAATGATGGTTTAAGAGGCCATCTGCAATAGAAGTGTCTAGATAGTTTGAAACTCCTTATGTTATCCTGTAATCTAGCAATCTTCAATGAGTAACGCCTAAGATGCCTTCATCAAGAAAGGGGGCTCTCTTGGTCAACAATCAAGTACCGAATTTCAATCTGGATATAGTCTCTAAGATATGCTCATTTCAAATAATTTATTGGAAACTTATCATACAAATTGCATGTAAATTTGTTTTTAGGCTAATTGAGGGTGTAGAGTTCATTTATGCTGTCAAAATTGGGTACAGCTATTGAAAAAGTTAGGATTCATTTTGATATATAGACGGACCCCAAAGCAAACTTTATATACATCATTTAACACTAGAATGCCCGGCAATTTTACTCAAGTTTCATAATTATACTTCAAGCCAGAATTTTTATTCAAAATCATTTAATTGATTTATTTAATGTAAATCTGTGTGGTTTATATTTAACTAATTTAAAAAAAAAAATTCTGGCTCAAATTGAAATTTAAATCACATGGCCGGAGTCCAATCGACTCCTTTCAGGCATTCTAGTGTTAAAAGTTGACTTTATTCCCAATCTTTATGTACTAGAAATTTTCTTCTATAATAATTTTTTGCAGAGTTAATAAGGGGTGTTTACTTTCTTTTTTCCATGTCTGTACCTGATCAGATTGATGCATTTAATTGATAGTGTTATGTCATGTTGTATTAAATTTGGAAAGTAATATATTTATTTAAATTTATTTCATGACCTACCTAGTGTTTTTCCCATCCCCAAGTCTATTTCATTCTATTTTGAAAGTACGCTTAGTGCCATTCATTCACACATCGCATTTCAGGTAAATAAATAATCCTGTTAAGCTACATTTACTGTGATTCTAGATCACTTTTATTCTCCATTCACAGCTTTTGCCAATACCACCGTAGTCTATGCTTGGCGCCATAGTTTGTGAGCCAATGGCATTTTACGTATGTAATTTTTGCATATGTTTTCATTTGAGTTTTGCACTTTAGGTAATGGCAACATCTGTATGCAGATTTTTCAAAACAGACTGGTATATAACACAGGGCTTGAATTTCAGGGCGGGATGGCAGGATTCGCGCCCAAAATTTTGAAATCCCGCCCAAAAGAATAACATGGGCGGGAAGCTCCCGCTCAAAAAATTTTGCATTTTGAAACTACGATCAACTCATACGACCATTTTGCAAATTTTGTGATATTTTCGTCAAAAAAATTGCAAAAAACGTGAATTTTGTCCAATGGTTGTGGAAAATGTAGTCGTCTTCTTAGAAAACAGCATGCACTCAAAATATGTGTTTATTATTGTATGTATAGTTTTTAATCGAAAATAATATTAATCTAATTTTTGTAAAATTGGGTTCAACCCTAACTCAACTTTCTGGAATCTACACTCAATCTAAAATTGAGCCAAACCAAAAATAAAGTTTACTAGACCTGTCACAAAAACAGTTAGCACCGGGATTGAATTTACCACTTGTAAAGACTAGTCAGTATAAAAGTTACTTTTTCTTTTAAAACACATTTTGCATATTTATTCCGAGTTGTTGATATAAATTGCTTCAGTGGCATTTTTCTATGTCTGTATTCTTATAACCCTTTAAACAGCAGATAAAGTAATAACAGGCTTTATTTATTTTTTTTTTCTCTCTCTCCCAAGCAGCTAAACTCCCCTCCATTTATAAATGTTGGTAGGGAGACTCCTATAGGGCAAAATTGGGAAATTTCATCAGCGGCCATTGGCCAGTAAGACTTGTTTTTCAAGTGGCCACTTTATTTAAACTAGTGGCCACTTTTTAATTTAAAAATACTAAACAGTAAAATTTCTATAAGTATTAATCTAAAACAGAATAGACCACATAAATAAGTTAATATAAATGTATTGGAACCTAAAACAAGTAGAATGTTTGATGAAATGCAAGTAAATTGTATTCTTTCCTTGTAAAAAAGTGGTCAGAAAGTGGCCGCTGATAAACAATTTTTCACTGGCTACTTTTTCTTGTTTACTGGCCCTGTGGCCGGTGGCTAGTGCTAATTTTGATCTTTAGAGACTTTGAAAAATTGAATTTCAAGCCCTGTAACATGAGTATGCGAGTTTGTGCTTCGCTTGCTTACTTTCATTGCATCTTTGCTTGTTTGAAAGCAGCAAATTGTTTTTTCACCATATGATGAAGGCGCTATAGCTTAGACTACTGTTATAATATGATGTTGCTAATAGTTTGAGTTTTATGTGTTTATTTCATTCAGCAAAATCTGCTGAAATTATGTCATTTGTAAATATATTTCATCATCTTTTCATTAATCCATGCCTTTTCATTGAAGTCTTCAACTAATACATTTCCTTTACAATGAGATTCCACTTCCAAATATTTATTTTTAGTAAATTTGAGATTATCTTTAACAAACAGCGATTTTTTTTAGATTTTTTTTTTTTTTTTTTTTTTGGGGGGGGGGAAGACGTACTAAAAATTTCCAAATAATATTTCATCTAGAAATCATCAGAAATTTCGTATAATACATTTTTGGGTTCCATAGCTCAGTTTGTTTTTAAAAAATGCCTCATTTAAAAAGAACAGTTTCAAAATCCTTGTTTGTGCATGATATTTTTATTATCTATTATTATTGTAATATAAAGTCTTAAATCCGGAATCTTCGGGACTTTTCCAAGTCCAAATTTCCGATTTTTCTGAACTTTGGGTCATTAAAAATATTGCATTTTCAATAAAACAAAAAATAAATTTCATTTCTGAAAAAGACAAAATATGACGTTCATACATTTAAAATTGCATAAAACAACAATTATTACTAAATTAAACAATAATTTTCATTAAATAAATCATAACAAAGTAAAAAGTAAAGGAAAAACCTTTATTTAAGGGATCACACAATTTAAGAACTAATTATAGCTTGTTTAACTATTGAACATTTCAAAATTAGCTGTCCTTTTTTTGTGGATACTACCAGATAAATGGTAAACTTAGGTTTATCATTAAGAAGCAGGGCCCTAACTATAAACTTGGAGCCCCCGGGGCAAAAAACCCAAAGGGGGGGGGGGGTAGGAATTGGAACTTAGCCCTGGGCACAGGTGTTTTTTCCCCGCACGCTGCTGTTTAAATACACACAGTATGATAAGCCCAAAAATGACTAAAAACAACATAGAATTGGGCAATCCTACTCGGCAGGCACCTAGCGGCAATGGAATTTTTGATGATCCCACTGAAGCTAGCATAGGGGAGAATATACGGTCTCTGATTGGTCGAATACTTTAAAGAGCGTTTTGTTTAGGTTCATTTTTGAGTTTATGTAACTTAATCATTCGTTTCTGTTTAAAAACTTTTTGAAAGGTGGATTTTGATAACTTTTTAGATGCTTTTTACATTATTCAATCAATCAGAAGCCAGTATTTTCTTCCTTATACGTAAGTTGATCTAAAAAAAAGTTTACAAGCAGAAGCATTTGAAATGTAATTATTGTAGAGCAAATATTTCCACCCAGGGTGGTTGACAGATGGCTCTAGTTGTCCTACAGCGTTTCTACGAGTAAGTAGCGCCAGTATGCAGACACATAAGAGTGACAGTAATGACACGACATCTAGAAAAGTGGTCTCGCATAGAGGTGCGAGCCGTAATTCAATTCTTATAGGCCAAGAATGTGGCGGCATCCGAAATTCACACACAAATCGTTGAGCTATACGTCATTCTTCTGCATGACAATGCTAGGCATCATATAGCTGGCCAGACTCAGAATTGCTGCAAAGGTTCCACTGGGAGGTCTGGAATACCCCCCCCCCCGCCCATACAGCCCCGATTTGGCTCCAAGTGACTGTTTCCTTTTTCCGGTGTTGAAGCGAAAATTATCTGGAACATGTTTCACCTCAAACGATGCAGTGAAAACAGCTGCCGAGAAATGGCTCAATGAGCAGGGACCTGATTACTACCAAGATGGGATAAATAAGTTGGTCTAACATTCTGACAAATGCCTAAACAGGTTTGGCGACTATGTGGAAAAGTAAAGGCCAGATGTGTCTCTTGATTTCTATTTGTATCTTGTATCTATTGTTAAGAAATACTTTTTCCTATGCCTTGTAAACTTTTTTTTGGATTACCCCTCGTACTAGATTTGGTGAGATCGGCAAACATGTTGGTGCGACATGACACATTCGAATAGACATTCTGCTGTCTGCTCTAGAGCTGCTTTTGCATGTGAAGCATATGGAGTACGGACACACAAAAAGATTTACTCTAGCACTTTGATTTTTTTTAAATTACTAACTGTTAGCTAGGTAATAGGCATTTTATAGGAAGTTAGACTAGAAACTAGATCAATAGTTTTTTAACCATTAGTTTGGTACCCCTCAGGCTTGGAGGCCTTGGGGCAGTGCCCTAGCTGCCCCGGCGGTAGTTATGGCCCTGTTAAGAAGTTTACATTTTATTCCATACATAGACATGAGTAACATTTCAGTAATAAAGCTTATTTACTCTAGAACCTTTTTCTGTTTCAATATATATATATTTTTTCTCCTTTCTTGAATACTGCCGCTAAAAAGCCTGAACTTTGGGTATCCGAACTTTAGACTTTGTACTTAATATTGAACTATCTCTCCTTTCTTGTAAAAAATAAACATACAAGAATTTTTTAAGAAAGGTGCAAGAAAACATGCACTCAAGGCATTGTTTGATTTTATATATTTTTTTATTTTAACTCATTCTTAAATAATATTAAAAAAAGAAATCTCCTCAGCAACATAAAATTTCTGACTCATTTTTAAAACATAAAATCATGATACTTGCATGTATGATTATTAAAGTGATGTGCAATCTGACAATTTTTTATTTTCCAATAAATGAATTATATCTTAGGTTATAAGCGATTGTTGTCTCGGTGAGGCAGTTTTTGTTCCTTTCACACACTGTCGTGTCCCATAAATTCAGTTTAAAATACCAACTTTGACAGAATTTTCTGAAAAATCTTTTGCCTTTAATGGAAACAAACAGAAACAGCTTTGTTAAAAGAACATCGTCCAGTGTTTAAGGTTTTTGAACAACAATTAATTAGTGTCCAAAAGTTATCATACGAATCTTAATATTTTATGCAATTATTTATTTTTCTTTCTTTTTTTTCTGTGTTACACACATTCTTATCCATATTACTAAAAATATTCCAATTTTATTCTTTTAGTATATAGTAAATAATATATAGTAAATTTTATTCTTTTTTTAATAAAGTCCATATGGAATTCATAGAGCGATTTTTTAATTTTTAATGAGATTTTTTTTTTTTATTCCATGGTAACTGTTTGAGATTTGTAAAAGGAATTTTAATTTTAATCTAATGTGTCAAAGTGGTAAATTTTGTCCTCTATGATTTTTGAATTTTTTGCATTTTTTAAATTTTATTTGTTTATTTATTATTTTTGTTATTATCATTATTATTTTTACAATTATAAAAGAAATCCAATTTCAGTCCCTAAAAAAGTTTTTTTTTATATATATATGATATTTATATTTTTAATACCTAAGCAGTTTTTTATTCTTAAATAATTGTAAATAGGTGAATATTATATAAACTTAGCCAAACAAAAAATTCGAAGCAAGATAGATTTGTAATATGTAGATTATGAAATCAGTGTAGTTGAATTTTATTCATAATTGTAATTGTTCAGTAAATGCAATTCAACCAAAAATTATTAATCGTAATCTAAACGTACTCGTACTCAAGAATTAAAAAAGAATATATCACATAGTATTTTCTTTTCTTTTTCCCCTGATAAATCATCTTGAGTTATAAACGATAATTGTCTCAGGAAGGCAGTTTTCCAATCCTGCGCTGATGCATCTGGAAATGTGGTTCAAAACGTAAACTTTAGCATCATTTTCTGAAATTCTTTTTGCCTTTACCAAAAAATGGTTTGATAAGATAGCAAGTGGACTTACCAATTTCGTTCGTCCATGAACAAAAATGAGAAAAAAAAATTAGTCAGTTTGAATTTGAGAACAACATTAAATAAAATATGCATGCAAAATTTAAGTCGATAAATAAAAACAGATACATTATGTACATAAAATGTACATGCAAAAATTTAGCATACATTTAAAATTCCAAATACTTTTTTAACCTTTTTAATTTAATTACATTTATCACTCTTCACTTCATTTTCCCCCCAAAAATTTGGTTTGGATTGACTAGGGTTCAACTAATAAGGAAGAGCAGAAATATATTTCCCCTCAAAATTTGGCTAATTAAATACGATAGCAAAGTAGCTATAAATTTGGGGAAATATAACTAAAAGATGTCAATATTGCAGAATGCTGAATGTAAGTTCTTTATGTAGCAAAAATATATTCTAAAAATGTTTGATTAAAATCCTATATTATTATGCAAAAATAACATGGGATTACTGATGCCTGATTGATATTTATAAACTAGGCTGACATTTTCAACTCTGGGCTTGGATATCATCTTACTGCAGAACAGGGCTTGAAATGTACCCAAGCAAACCAGAACACTATTTTATTTTGGCACGTGAAATTATAGCAAATATTGTTCTCATTCATGAAATTATGAGAAATATTGTTCTGGTTTGTAAAATTATTGTGAATACCATTTCGGTTCATGCAATAATTAAAACATTATTACAACTTGATACACAGAATTTTTTGAGCTAGCTGAAATGCAACTTTTTATTTAGAATCTTAAGTATATTTTTAAAACTGCTTAAAGGATGATCAAAATTTGTCTATATTGTATCAATTCATGGATTTTCTTATACTGAGCCTTTACTAAAAAACAAATACTTGTAAGAAAGAAAAAGAGAGAGATGTTTTGCTTTTATATATTGGGCTATGCATCCCTGAAGAGAAGTTTAATACAAAAGCCTTCTACTGTCTATTTATCCATTTACCTTTCTTAATTTTGGTAATCTACTCTCTATATCACTTCAAACGATTTTAATAGGATTTTCATGTTAATTATACTTAAAGATAGTATAAATACTGCAGCTTTCAATGGATTATTGTTATGATAATATCTGAGTTACTTTGGTTTTATTTGTAAAAGTGTATATATATATATATATATCAGTGTTGGGCACGCTCACAAAATAAACGAACTAACTCAAACTCACATTCAATTTCTGAAAAGTGATTTAAGTTCACGTTCAAATTCAAAAATTTTCAAACGCACTCGTTCAAATCAAACTCATTTGTAAAAGTGAACGAAGTTCACTAAAAAGAAGTTCACTTTTTTATGTTTGGATATTATTGTCCAAATTTACAAAATTTTGTGAACTAATCATTTGATTATTCGATATGTAAGACAGAGGTGTGCATGGACGGAAATTTCCAGGCCCGATCCATAGAAAAGAAATGTCCGGCCCGATATTAAAATAAAAATTTCGGCCCGAGCCAAGCCCAGCTCGTAGAGAAAATTTAGCAGCCCGACCCGGCCGGATATAATAGCTAAAATCAAGGCTCGACCCGGCCCGATATAATGGCTAAAAACAAGACCCAAGCTTGGCCCGGCCCGAAAAAAAAGTTGAAATTTCGCATCAAACCCGACCCGACCCCAAGTACATTTCTACAGGACATTGATATTTACCCTTACGGAAGAGTTCTGGCCAAAAAAACTTACCTTAGTCTGTTTATAATCTCCATTTATGCAGAAGCGCCATAGGCTGCGATGTTTATGCTTTCTTTTAAAATCTTTCCGATTTAGACATATTTCCGCCTTACACAGTCCACCTTGTACAGAGAGTTTACTGTATATATCTATTTTCGGCGAAATTATATACAGCCCAGGTCCGGTTCAGCGCGACCCGTGTCTGCAGAAGAAGTAAGACTAGGATGCTACCCAGAGAAGTGATATCCAGACTTAACCCGTCCTGAGGCTCGTGTACGCCTCTAAATGGCATTTGAAAGAGGGAAAAAGTGTACTAAGGTCTGTAAAAATTTTAAATAAATTATGAAAAATTGAACGTTAATTTCGTTTAAACTCGGCTATTTTTTGAGTTTCCGTTCAGTTCAAACTTGTTTATAAAATAGTGAGTGAAGTTCAGTTCAAAGTTCACAAATAGTGAGCGAAACTCGTGAGTTTTCATTCAGTGAGCGCGTTCATACCCAACACTGATATATATACTGGAAATTAGCATATAATTTAAATTCTATTTATGTCCTTTTTAATTAAGTAATTTCCCCCAAATTTCCCTTAATACTTTTTTTTTTTGAATCATCAGAAGTCTACTGATATAGTAATACTGTTACACTGATGTAGGTAAGCAAAATATATTCATGATTACTGATACACCAATTAATTTGAGTAGTTAAATACATCACAAATTTGAGGTAACATGTCAATATTGTAGAAATGCATAATTTAATTGATTCAGGCTCAATTCGAACTACAATAGACTCCCTCAAATCTGCGCAGCTTGGGACCATGGGTTGAGTGGATTTTAGAATTTTCTGGATTTTCAGTCACTGCATTGTTTACATATTTTAAACAGTAATTTGAACGTAATTAATAATGCATTTAAAACTATAATGAATGCTTAAATATAATAAAATATTAAAATAAGTAAAAAACTAAAATAATAAAAATTTAGTTGACTTTTAAAATGACTTATAAAATATTAAATGCAAAGGTCAAGTTAATAATTAATGATGTATGATTAAATATTCACTATAAAGATTAAACGTATTTTCCCTAAATTATTCAATGAAACTTGCCTCATAAAGTTGCATTACTAATTAACATAAAAATCATAAAATAAGGAAGTTTTGTTTCAGGTTTAGCCAGACTTAATAGGAATAAATGCTTTATTAATACATGAATATATTTGGTAAGAAGACTGATTACCAATGATATCAGCAATATCTTAAAATTTTTCAGAAATAAATTTATTTTTCTTTCATGAAAAAACATGAATTCGGTAGTATTAGCAAAAATTACAAATTAAAATATATATGGAATTGATATCAAACTAAAATAGTCAAATTTTGTCCTTATAACTGAACTGAATGTTTCATTGTTTACATCTGTAAATTATGTGCAGATTTTAGAGAGTTGTGGATTTGAAGGAGTCTACAGTATTTACATTTTTGTAGTTCACAGTTCGGACACCCAAGACAATCTATGAAATAAGCCCTACCAGATTCAATTTCTACAAAGAATTCTCAATCTATTCATTAGAATAAACACACATATGTAAAAAAAATATATATAACATATTTAAGACTACATAGCAGTGAAATAGTAAAGAAATTAATATAGTTTTTAAAAAAACTTAAAGTTTTGAAGCTATAATAATGAAAAATAACCTTTGTGAATGTACTGAAAGAGTAAGAAAAGATTATATCCACTCTTCTTCACTTTGTTTACCTGGTCTCAATTTGACAGGTTCTCAAACATTCGATTTTGATTCTCAAACAGGAAATGATATGAATAGACATTAAGAAAATGGGCTTATCGGAAGTAATTCTTAATAGCTCTTTCTGAGTGAAATTCACTGCTATCTATTGGAAAAAGGTGATTTTGTGGTTTGCTGACAGTTAGCTTTAATCCCCTGACCACTGAGCAAAAGGGCAAAAATGCAATGTTGTTTTCTCCTTAATTTATTTTAAATGTTAATAAAAGAGGGATTTCAGGGCTCCCAACACATTTTAGTCCTCAAAAAGGGGGAAAGGGGACCATCTTTACTTAAAAGGGGGACTTTGGGGTACCATTTTTGCTTAAAAAGAGGACTTTGGGGGACCAATTTTATTAAAAATGGAAACCAAATAAGGATCATATGTGTGTAAAAATATAGCACAAATTTTCCTAAATAATAAAGTAAAATTTTAAAATTACCCCAGAAAATATGTTAGATGGTTATCTTTATAAGATTTCATTAAACAATGTACACAATTTTATTTAAGCACATTTAAATATCGTACTGAAAAATTATATAAGGCATTCAATGTTTTGGCATTCACCTTGATAATTCTTGTTAGGGGTAAAAAATAATAGTGATCAGTTAATAAAAACAAGTAAGTGGGTAAGTATGATCACAGATCACTCAGGGGGTTTTATTTAATATACCTTTCAAAACATTCTAAACTTTAATTAATAAACCAGAATTGTTAATAATTAAATTTGTTAAAAATTAATAATGGTTTATAATGATTAAATCCTTACATAGATGGGGATGATACAAGGCAGTGAGAATGGAGATAGAGAAAGAGAGTGAAGAATAACATTATTCATAACCTGGCCTTTCATTTAAGATATTACATGACGTAATGTAGATTAAATTTTTTGAGAATTTATTTCAATAGCATCCCCTGGCGACAGAAAAGGATGAAAAGATGCTAACCGTTAAGATATGTTGAGCAGATTTTTTATCTTAATTTTTTAGAAAATTTATGGAGTGGTAATGAACGAAATTAAACATTAAACTATCTGCTAGTGGTGAAAAAATGAGTTAAGATGGTGGGAAATGGGTGCTTAAGCCAAGAGTTTTAAAAGGATGTGTGAAAAAAAATCACTTTTTTGATTCCCCACCCCACATGCACATGAAGAAATGCCCTTAATTGTCTGGGGTCAAAATAGACCCTAGCAAGATGTTGGGCTCGATGAGATAAGTCTTTCAGTCAATCCTTCAAATGAGATTGAATCTTGCTGTAGTTTAATTAGGAGTTGAGTTAGAAAATTGCTTAAAATACTTAAATTAGAGCCTAGAGAAGTAAAAAAGAAACTTTGAAATTTAATTCCACCGCCCCCCACACACTTCTTAAAGTTTGTGTGTTATAAAAAATATTTGAGATTTTAGAATTGATAACTTGGTTACTTTTCTTAATTTCATTCTTTTTAGGTGCGTTTGTAATTATGTAAAGCACCTATAGTTGTCGTGCAGTCTGTCTGTCTGGCCGCATATAACAATGCAAAAACTACCCAACCAAATCGTTTGAAATTTAAAATATATAATATAATTATTACATAATTTTGTCTAGACATTTCAAATTTTATGAAAATCGGATGCATTGATAAATTACAGGGGCAATCAAAAGTATTCCATTACATTATGGTCAAAGGCGAATAAAGTTTCAAATGCATTTTAATTGTTTGAAATTTAAAATCCATACTTATTACATAACTTGGTCAAGTTATTTCAAATTTTGTCAAAATCCGATGCATAGTTCAATTACAGGGACAATCAAAAGTATTCTGTTACATTACGGTCAATGGGGAAAAATATTTCAAATGCATTTTAATGTTGTTACTCATTCGAACATAATAAAATTGATATACATCTATGAAATACATTTGCATAATCTGTGGTGCAAAGAACATTGGTTATTGATTTACAAGGCCACACATAAGTATTCCATTACCTAATGGCACAAGGAGAACATTGTTTGGTGTGCATTTTAATTGTAATTAACTATTTACAATTTTATGAGATTGATATATGAGAGTGATATTTTTAAAATTTCGTTATCATTCGAACACACATCATTTGCTATGCTTCACATGAAATTTCCAACTTTTTTTTTTTTTTTTTTTTTTTTTTTTTTTTTTTGTTAAATGTAATATTTGGATTAGGGCTAACTATTACCACTCATAAATAAAAGGGGCCAATAAGTTCATTTTACATAGCCTATAATAACAAATCAGACATAAAATAATGATAATTAGTGGAGAAACACTTAGATTTAAATAACATGTCATACAAAAGCATTTCTTTTTCTTTTTAAAAAGTGATATTTGAATAAAATAAAATCTTAATTTTTATGAAAATTACACATTCAGAATTAGTGTTTAAAATAGGCATATATGCACAAGTTTAAAATCTATAAATGCAGTACATGTAAATATTATGTACTCCCAGGAACAGTCCTTGCCAAACTAATCAAATGTGGCAATCCCGAAACTTTCTTCTACCTCATACATGTTAATACTTCAAAATTCACTATCACAGTCCCAAAATTAAATTGCAACTCATGCTCATTATGAGAATTCTAAAGATATGGAATTTTGTGTATTAGTTCTTAAATATGGCTATCGCTAAACTTGTGCAAATCCCGTGGAGTAACAAAACCAGAAGTTTGATGAAATTTCATGTGCTATTAGTTTTTGAGATAAACCTATTGCGATACTCATAAATAATGCAGCATGGCAGTGCAACCTGTTAAGCATTTTACATCAAAGGATAATCAACACCAAATTATATTAAGGACTAACAGAATCTGAAGTTTTATGAAAATCTGTGCATCAGTTCTTGAGATAGAGCTATTAATGAAACTGTGAATAATGCAGCATAACAGTGTCACTTGTTGAGCGATATACACTAAAACTAATCAGCTCTAGTTTATATCGAGGTCTAAGTGAATCTAAAGTTTTGTGCATTAGTTCTTAAGGTACAGCGCCCACAGAATTTTTGCCACATACAGACATTTTCTAAAAACCACCAAATCGTGTTCAGGACCTCCTAAAGTATATAAATCCATCAAAAACTGGAAGTCAAAATTATTTCATGAATTCAATATTTTCTTCTTGTAACGGTAGAAAAAAGTAAAAATATGTGAAAAGGCATTTTACTCCAACCATTTTCTTTAATATGATTCAGAGTTGTGAACTTTATATAATTTTTTTTTTATAGTTTTAATCGTCTGTTTCCCCACAATTCAATGATTCTTTCCATTCAAAAAAGCTTAATTTTTTTAGGGGGGGGGGGGGGTTAAAGATTGAAGCATGCAAAGGCCCATTATTGAATACAGTAACTTCAGTGTTCTGCAATTTTTTTATTTTTAAGAATTTTAATGAGATTCTTAAAGTTTGCCTATATTCTGTGGTGATTTTTTAACATTTAGATTCATGAAAGAATTTCAGTTACAATGCTTTTTTATACCCATTATAAAGCTTTTTTTTACATCCACTTTAATAAATTTTGTCTTTTTGGATTTTTAAGCTTTTAGTGATTTTCAGAGTTTTTTTATTTTTATTTTGCGGCGATTTTTTTCAAACACAGAAAAGGGAACTTGGGGGAACCAAAATACAAAAAAGGGGACTAAAGAGGACCTTTTTCTAAAAAGGGGACTTTTGGGGGGAAAAGGGGACCATTTGGGAGCCCTGGGATTTTCTAACATGGTATAATTTTTTTGTAACATATATGCTTATAAGACTTGAAAGTATCAATCATAACTTAATTTCTTAAAACTGAATTATATTTGTAGAATTATATTAATTTAAATAAAGCTTCAATTGCAGTGAAACCTGCAGCCTAGTGAACGAATATATTCGGTCACGGCAGAGGGAAGGTTAAAATCCTTAGATCTCCATTTGTGGATAAAAATGGTTTGCTGTTTGTAGGTGGTAGATTAATGCATTCTAACTTACTTTTTGATGCCAAACATCAATTGATTATAACCAGTGATCACAAGCTCACTAGATTATTTTTTGAGCACTTTTGAGTAAAAAATATCTACCTATAGGTGCTTAGAGATTGGTTAATCAAATATGCATGCAAATGCATCAAATATGCATCGATTAAAGCTAAAAGCATTGCCTGAAAAAGAGTGCATTCTTGTGTTACATGCTTCAGGCACAACCCCCAAGGCATTAGATCAATTAACAGAAAACCTCCCATCACAACACTAACATCCAATTCAACGTTTCTAAATTCAGGTGTAGACTTATACAGCTCATTCTAAATAAAGTACAAAAATCAAAGAGTATTTATTAAAGTTTTCTGTGGCCTCATTTATATGTATGTCTACAAAGGCTATTCATTTAGAGATAGTTGTAAGTGATTTGTTCACTACTGCATTCATCACTATGCTTAAAGGATTATGCACTAGGAGAGGCAAAGTAAATATACTAACTTTAAGCAAGCATCAACAGAATTAAATATATTCAATGCATTTGGAAACATTAGTCAATTGACTATCTAAATCACTTGGAGCAACATGGTAAATGGCAATTTACAAAGTGAAACATTGAGTTAGGATATCTTATTACTATTCAAAGAAGAACCTCTACAACAATGTAAATGGATGTAATTCTCGCAAGGATTTATAAGGATTTATGCAGTAAAAGTCAAAACTGCTTCTGGCATATTTATGAGCTATTTTATAAATAATTTGGTGAACACTACACTTCAAGATAATGATATTATTTAGATTTTGTTAAATAATGCCCATCTCTAAAATAAATTTTTACTTATGTTTTCAGAATAGTATCTATTTATTATTATGATTATACAAAATATCTTTTCATCTATTATTTTTAAAAACTAACAAAATATCAAAATTATTCCCTATTTAAGCTGCTTAAAATATTTATTTTATTGACATGAATTTTCAGAGTAAAAATTATGATAAAATAATCAATAAATAAATATTTTGAAATAATCCTATGAAATGTTCGGAGAATGAAAACTCAAAAAATAGGAAGAAATAAATAAAACAAGAATCCAAACTAATTTCTAGCTTCCTTTGTACAAACAAAATTTCATATGAATATTAGCCGTTTTATATTAATTTTAAGACATAATAATAAATCAGAAAATACCTTGTTCATCAAGAACGTCGGATAGGTAATCTTCCATTTCATTGGATTCTGCAATATCAATTGGTAGATCACCATCATTGTTAACTGCAGCAACATTGGCCCCATGTTCAATTAAGTACCTAAAATTTATTAAATATATTTACACTTTGAAGATTATATTAAACAAATATCAATACTTTTCCATTAGCCAGGCACAAACTTCCACCAATAGTAGAGTTTTTTCTCTCACCAATGTTAGCTTTTCTTTTTGTGTATAAATTGGAAACAATGTTTTAATGTTGAAATAAGATACTTTTAATTTAGGATATTATTTCTTATTAAAAATTTTATTTTATTATTATTTATTTATTTTTTGTATTTAAAGTGAAATGAATTAAAGGCAAATATTTTTTAAAAATAAGCATAAGTTTTGCACTTAAAATTAATGCAATGCAATAAATGAATGCAATTTAAGTAAGATTTGACAATTTATCGTCCACATCCAGCTAATAGAAAAGTTAAAAAATATCATGCATTTTAACCTAAAAAAAAATTAAATAAGAAGGAATATTTAAAATAAAGTTAATTTATATACATATGTATGTGCATATTTATTAGTTCCAAGAAAACTTCGTTAATCTCTTAAAGGAAAGGCATAGAGTATCAGAAACAATTAGATAATTAAAAAGACATGACTCTTAGCTGAAATTGCTGAGGTCAAATTGATTGTTGAAATATCTATTTGATATTTTCAGAGCTATTTTTTATTAGCTCATAAAATACTATACATTTCTCAGGAAAGATTTAATAATTATCATTAGGAAAGAATTACCAAAAACTTTAAGATAGCCTAAATATAAAATTTTCAAAATTTCTGGTTAAATAAATATTTGTGTAATTATTAAAATATTTCAAGAAAATCTGCTAAAACATTAAAAATATTGAAAATATATACAGCGGCGGTCAAAAGTTTCCGGCCAGCAAAATTTCAGTTAATTTGTAAACATACCCATATGAAAAGGAATCTCAAAGTGATACTTATACATATTATTGACATGATAGTTAGGAACTTCTTTATGGAATAATAAATATATATTAAAAAATTTAATTGAAAAAATTAAGTACTAATGAAAACGCATGTTCTCAAAAGTTTCCGGCCACCTTTATAAGTTTGAAAAAAAAATTATATTATAATAGAAAATAACAGTGATCAACAAAATTTACAATTAGTATTTTATTGCCCTAACCTGAGTAATAAGTACTACGGTGCAGCAACATGACATTGATTCAATCAAAAGTTGAAGACCGTCTATTTTTTCCGAAGTTTTTTCTCCCCTTGCAAATTTTAAGGAAATTTCTGCTAAATTGGAATATTTATAGTTTTACATACATTTGCCAAGTTCTTTCCAAAGATTTCCTATTGGATTTATATGGAAAGGTTGGGGTTGCCATTTCAAAAGCGAATTTTTTTTGTGCAAAAGCCATTTGCTTGACAAGCTTGCATATATTCTTTGGGTCATTACAACGTTGTTGAAACAAATAAATCCGATCAAAATTTTTGTTCCAATAAGGCAACAAATGATCCTGTTAGATATACATTGCATCATTCATCTTAACGCAGATTTCAAGTGACAGACCGACACTTGAAGAAAGTGCTCTCAACAGCATGTCCTCCACCATGCTTCATTGCAGAAATAATGAATTTTAGAAATTAAAAACTCTTTAATTAAAGTTTTGATTGTAAAAACAAAATTTCACTAAAATATTCTTGATGCCGATTGCAAGTTTGGAATTTAAATTAAGTATGCCTGGAGTGGGCACACTGTGCCTGGACGAGTTAAGTATTTATAATTAAAAGCATTTAGAAAATAATTCATAATTTAAGAGGGAAATTGGAGTTTGGAAAAAAAAAATGCAACAATGTGTAAAAAAAAGTATCCTAAGTGTAAAAGAGTAAATTTTACACCTAATGTGTAAAACTTTGTAAGTATGTGTATATTTTTAAAATGTTATTAGATTAAACTAGCCTGCAAAAATTGTGTTATGTCATATTTTTTAGTTTTTGATAATTTTTTCTCATTTATTCTGTACTGCTGCATCCTAAATCTTCATTTTTTTTTTTACCATCAAGTAAATATTTTTTTGCAAATTGTAAATTTTAAAGTAAAAAAAAAAAAAAAAAATTGATATTACAAAATAAATGCAACTGCTTAACTCTTGACAACTGATTTTAATGTATTTTTTACTGATGAATGCAGAAATTTCCTTTATTTTTAAACATCTTGTCATGATTTTTTGCAAATTGTAAATTTTAAATTTAAATTTGAAACTTCTCTTTCACTTTATCGGACCATTCAGCTGTAAGAATGCCAGTACAGCCAAAAAATTTAATAAATTATTGGATTAAATAAAATTAAATGAAAAAAAAATAAAACATTTGTTTTATAGTATCAGATTTCCACTAGATTTTAATTTTGACATTTACGATTTAAAAAAATCTAATGTGATGGGTAAAAGATGGTCATAACAGTGTTAAAAAGGGCATAAAAATCAATTATCAAAACTTAAACAACTTGGAAATTGTATGCCAAACGTGACAAATAAGGTGCATTTGTCTATAACAAGTTTATAAATTTTCAGGTGCAGTAACTTTAGCACTCTTAAGCAAAAATGCATCTATACAAAATTTATTACGATTATATATAATAAATTCAGTAATATGGTAATATAACCTCCATCTTAAATGGGACGTATTTGCCTGGTAACCAAGTAATCATTACCTATCATGGGGTATCATTAAATTAGTTACATGTAATAGGATTTAACAGAATGAAAAAACTTTTATTAATATCTTTTAAAGTTTTGATTCGATTTTCAAAAAATTTGAAATGATTAGCGAAAATTCTCCTATGATTAGGAAAGAAGGGCACATGATAACAATACATATTTCACTCAGTTAATCTGAAGAAAAAAAATTCAAAATAAATATTCATGTGCGAGTATAACTTGTGCCCAGAGGGTTCAAAATAAATATATGAATTATTAACTGTATTGCAAAAAATTGTTGCTAAAAGATAAATCGTTGCTAATAATATGATTTTGCAAAAACAAACTATGCAATGCAGGATTGGGTATAGCTGTACATACTAGAAAAGTGTGAATGGGCATACCATAAAAGTTCAAAACGATATGAAGCTTAAATAATATTAATCATTACTATTCTGTATGACTCCTTTTTTAATCTTATCTTAATCTGTTTATGATGATGATGAAACTTAATTCGGTTTTCCATAAAAGTAGTGCATCCTATAATTTCATTTGGCATTCAAAAAACTAAATTCAGCGTAGTAATTGTCTTTCTTTTTTACAGTACAGCTAAAATATTCCCTTGTGCAAATTTTAAATCTGGCATTGTGTTAAACGTACTTCGAAAGGAAATTGCAAGTTACAATGTCCCCCCTGGTCTGAGTCGCATTTTTCCAGATAGGTTTTTATTTAACTTTTAAAGATACGGAAAGCATATTGAGAGATCCACTGAATAATAACTATCAGTGAATCCCATAATATTTATGTGATTAAATCTAATTCAATTAGTCTGTTTTTAACAATCTGGTGTTTATTGCTTCTGGGTATTGCATTATACAAATATACCATTAAAAGTTGTTATCTATGCTTTAAAAGCTGGTGGTGCATAGAATAAGCCACTTCTGTCATAATGTAAGCATCTTTAATGGTTAATAATCTTGCTAATTTCGAAAGATTTATTTCAAAAATCACTATCAAAAATGCTTTTATAATTTTGTAACAATAGGTACCGCCAGCGCTCAAAATACCTTTTCTGAATGCCTGCAAATAGAAATATGTAACGGAAAAATGCACTTTTCAAAAACTATGTGACCTACAGTAATTGCTATAGTTTTCTCACAAGGTTTAAATGAACGTCTACTACCTCTTATTTTTCACAATCTTAATTTCAGTAGATTGAGAAATAGATGAGGGGGAAGGGGAAGTCTATTTTTACACTATATTTCTAATCCTATTGCTGAAAATATAATACCTAAAATTAAATAAATGTAATTTTGAGTTTTGCATTATGAACATTTTCACACAATACCCCACATGATATACATACACACACAATATACATATATATATGCATGGTGATTTATAAATAGCAAAAAAAATTGTGTCTTTAATTGTCTCGTCAGTGTAACAGGAAAATTTGACTAAATATAAATTATAGGCTTAGTTAATAGGATTTAAGTTATAAGGGACCGTATAAAAATTTATATTTCATAAATTTAAGAAATGCTTTTATTGCTCCTTTAACTCTTTAATTACTTCTTTACCACATTTAAAACACTTTTGTAATTGCAACTATATTTCTATGACTAACAGTTTAGGAATTACTCATTGGATACCGTTGAGAGTGGACTCCATGTATAATACAATAGATGATGAATTCTGTAAAATGATATCCCTCAACAAAAGCGATCCAACCTCGAAGTTCACCGTGTTAAATGCCATTCAGGAGCAATATTTAAATCTAAACATTATCGAACAAATGCAGGAGAATCCAAGAAATTCTCCACATTGAAAAGAAACTAAAAAAATACTAAAACTCAAGGTATATTTAAGATTAATATCATGGTTCCAGGCAACGCCGGGTCAGTCAGTATTAATATTTTAATAATGATTGAATATCAATGGCACTTTTTTGCCTTACGTAAGAGTATTTCAAACATAAGCAAAATATCTTAAATCTTAGTTTTCTTAAAGTATAAGTAATACATTATGACATACGGTGGACAGTACTGAAAATTTTGAAAAATGTGCATTATAAATTGGTCGATTTCTTAATGCACCAGACTAGGGGTGCACAACCTTTTCAAGAGAAGGACCACTTACAATGTCTGAGTGGTCGAGGGCCACATCAATAACACGCAGACAATTCGATTTAGAGGAGGTGATCTGTGGTCTATAATCGGATAAAAAATATGGTTTCAGATGGGAGAGGGGGGGTTACCCCTTTAAGTTTGCTTACCCAGTCAAAATATCCAATTCAGTTGGTAAGGATATATCAGCAGTTTTTATGTATAACAGATATGGCAAGGATTATTTTCAAAATGTAAAAATATTCCTTCACTCTATGCAGGGAGTAAGTTTTGTTTTATTAAAAGTGCTAAAAAACAAGTATAAATGGCTGGTGACAAAAAAATGTGAATTTTATTAACGATGGAGAGAGAAAGAGACGATCAACAAGATTTTTCTGCGCCTCATCAACGAAATTCCAGATTTTCTGTGCCCAATCAATGAAATGTGTAATTCTTTCATGCCTGATCGATCAAATTTGCACTTTTTATGAAACCAATCGAGAAAATGTATGATATTTCCTGACCTAATCAACAAAATTTTCAATTCTTACAAAACCGATTGAGAAAATCCACGATTTTTCCCAACTGATCAACAAAATTCGCTATTTTTACAAAGCCGATCGATGAAATTATTGATTTTTAAAAAGCCGATCAACAAAATTAATGATTTTTAAAAAGCCGATCAATCCAATTTGCGATTTTTCCTCACATGACGACGAAATTCTCAATACTTTTCCTGCACTTGATCGTGAAATTCTCAATTTTTCGACCCCTAATCGACAATAATTTCAATTTTTCGACTACTGATAGAGGAAATTCGCAATTTTTACGAAACCGATCGGTGAAATTCGCAATTTTATGAAGCCGATCGACGAAATTTCCGATTTTTAAGAAGCCGATCGATAAAATTCGTGATTTTTATGAAACTGATCGACGAAATTTGCGATTTTTCCTCACATGATTGAGAAAATTTGAGATTTTCCCGCCCCTGACCGACGAAATTTTCGATTTTTTCGCGCTTGATAAACACAGTTCGCCATTTTTCGAAGCAGGTCAACGAAATTCGTGAATTTTCAGCACTTAATCGACGAAATTCGCAGTTTTTACAAAACTTATTGGAGAAATTCGCGATTTTTCTGAGCTCGATCGACGAAATTCACGATTTTTACAAAATTCATCGGCAAAATTCGCGATTTTTCTTCGCATGATCGATAAAATTCGCGATTTTTTGCGCTTGATTGTCGAAATATGCGATTTTTCAGAGCTTGTTCGACGAAACTTGCATATTTTACGAGGCCAATCGACGATATTCGTGATTTTTACAAAGCTGATAACCGAAATTGGCGAATTTTCCTCGCATAATCAATAAAATTGACATTTTTTCCGCGTATGATTGACGAATTTCGCGATTTTCCAGCGCCTGACTGACGAAAATCGCGATTTTTACGAAGTCGATCGACGATGTTCCATATCGGCAAAATTCCTGATTTTTTCCCCCCACATTGATGAAATTCGCGATTTTTCTTCGCATGATCGACAAATTTTGTGATTTTTTTTCCGCACCCGATCGACGAAATTTGCAATTTTATTAGAGCCTGATCGATATAATTAGCAATTTTTCCGAGTATGATAAACAAAATTTACAATATTCTCGTACCCAACCAAAAAAATTGCAATTTTTTATAATCATATCAAGTAAAACTCGTGATTTTTCGGTGTCCGATTGACGAAATGTGCGCATTTTGCATCTTTAATGGACGAAATACGCATTTTTCTGCCCTTGATCAACGAAATTCGCGAACTTTGTACTAAATCTATGTTTTTTTACGCTTTAAGATGAAATTCGCGACATTTTTCTCTTGGTAAACTGACGAAATTCATGATTGTTTCGCAGCCGAATTTTCAATTTTTTTCGCATTTTTTCTTTAAATACGCGATTTTTGCGTGCCTTATCAACGAGATTTGAAAATTTTTCGTCACTGATAGAAAAAAATTGCGATTGTTCCGTGTCCGATCAACAAAATTGGTGTTCTTTTTGACGCGGTAAGCCGAGAAAGTATGCTATTTTTTTCGCAATTGTGTCACAATTTAATATGCAATTTTTTCAAGCATCATTAACGACTGGCGATTTTGTCTTGCCCAGTCAACGAAATGGTCGATTTTTCGCGCCAGACCGACAAAATTTGCAATTTTTCCGTGGCTGATCGACAAAACTCGCGATTTTTTCGGGCCCGATCTGTGAAATTTTCTGCATTCTTGCCGAGCCCCATGGGCAAAATTCGCGATTTTTCCATTTCTGATGCGCGAAACTTGCGATTTTTCCGAGCTTCATCGACAAAATTTGCCTTTTTCCGTGCCGATCAATGAAATTTGCGATTTTTAAGTGACGAAATTTTATATTTTCAAACGGTAAACTGACGAAATTTACGATTTTTTCCTGCGACATATGCACAAAAACTGCAATTTTTTCCAGTAGTAAATTGACGAAACTCACGGACCACACGTTAACCCATCGCGGGCCACAGGTTGTGCATCCCTACACCAGATGAATGATAGTGCAAACTCGTTACAAAGCAGAAAGATTATTCTGAGTAGGATAAAAATTGAAAAATAATATATGAAATCATTTTAGCTTAATTCAGCAACACTTGTTAGTTACAATCACTTTTCGAATTCTAAATAAATTTTTTTTTGTTCTTGTTGCAGTTTAATGTGATTTAGTTTCCATTGCTTTTTATATAAAATTAGGTATGTAATCAAATTATATATGATATTTACGTTAATTGCTTATCTGTAAAATAATTTTGTTCTGTTAAATTTTAAAATAATGAAAGTTAAAATGTAGTATTGAGTACAATGTTTCTAAATCCAAATGTTGTATCAAATATTGTTAACACATTACCGACCGGCCGTCGATTAATCGATGTTTGCTCCCCAGCGCTTACCGACTGGCCGTCAGTTAATCGACTTTGATCTTTCTGTTAGATTTGGTTAGGTTAGATTGGCAAGTAGCAAGCAGCAAGCATTTCGCATTCTTTATTCAGATAATCGGTGCTTTTTTATAAGCTTTAGCCCTTAGAAATGAATGGAAAGAGATTAAGAAAAGCGCATATATTCCCGCGTGTTAGTCTAGACCGAAACCAAGCCGGTGTCTCGGACGATCTGCGGCTGATCGGGCGGTGAAAGGGCATAGTATGTTCGAACCGCTGCCGGTCGGTAAAGTGTTAAGTATTTATTTTTACAACAAACCCTTCCAAGTGTTGTATAAAATCTTTCATTTAAAAAATTAAATTTTAGTTTCCTTTCTCAGTCAAAATGAGTTTTGAATGCAAATGGTCAAAATTTATTTGAGCAACACGATTAAAGCAGTTTTTTTCCTGGTGGTTAGAAACACCCCCTGGTTAAAACCAATACAACTATCAGGGACCGATTTACAAATTTGAGGGGCCCTGGGCACAGGGGCTTACAGGGGGCCCCCTTGGAAAGTTGCTTACAAAAAGATTGAGCTCCCCCTCCCCCAAAAAAAAGTTATTTATTAAGAGAACCATGATAGACTTCACGATTGAATCACTTTTAAATACCAATTAAAAAATTAAATATGATAATCATTTATTTAGGATTTTTAATAACTATTTCAAAATATGAAATCTAAATAAGTAGAAGTAGTACAATAAATTGTGGATTGATAATTATCTTTTGCTACGCAAGTTTATATGTCTGGAATTATAAAGTATGTAACACCTAATCATAAATATCCCACAATACCAAACTATAGTTATTTAAAATATTGTGGGACTCTGCCGCCTATGAACTGCACTCACCAACCCCAAATAATTTGACAAGAACGAGAACATGATTAAATAAAAATTAAAAATATAATATATTTTTAAAGTGATAAAGATAAAGCAAAATATTCACTATAATAAAGTAATTAAATACGGATGTTTCAACCAAAATACACAACGTTGTAAAAATAAAATATGAACACAGTAGAATGTAGAATGAAACGTAAAATTCCACTAGATTTTGTAAGCAGTTGTATTGATTTTGGACAATAGTTGAAAACTTTTCAGTAGCATTTGGGGCCCCCTGAAAATTGGGGGCCCTGGGCCTGTGCCCCGAAGGCCCTGCCCTAAATCAGGCACTGACAACTATAGTCCCAGATATCAGCATTTTTAAAATTTTTTATGACATTATGCATTAAATGATTAATTTGTATAATACGAGCATTTTAATGCATACAATGAAATGAATTCTGATTATTTAAAATTCAATGTACAGGACCCGATTAACCTCTGAAGCTGTGCACTCTAAAAATGGGAGGAGTGAAAAGCTCACTTTTTGTAAGAGTGATTTGCATTTTCACTCTTTTTAAGCTGCTATTAGACACACGGACTTTAGGCGAGACAAACTTTTCAGCGGATTTTAACTCCAACATTTTCCCATTCAAAGGGGGACAAAGGTTTGCAACTGTCTTTGAAAAATTCGGAGGAAAAGCCGTAAAACCAGTTTCTACTCGTGCCAGGCGTTAACATTTATCGCCTACTCGTATCAATCGCTTACCTCTGATTCGTTGAAACGTTCGATGTTGGATGAAAAATCTAAGCTAAGCCAGATTTTTTTGAACGTGCGGAAAAAAGTCTGGGAGACATTGCAGTTTGCTATTACACTGGAAGTTGGGAGGATATTTCCCGAAAAGTTGGAGGAAATAGAGTGTTGGCTCAAAAGTCTTACTAAATGTTGATGTATCTGATAGCGGCTTTAGAGTGAATTTTACACAAATACATTCTTTAAAGAGTGGAATTTCCGACTCCCTAAAAAGAAGTGAAATATCTGACTCCGTTGCCGAGAGTGAAATATCTCACTCCATGGTCGAGAGTGAAAAATCTCACTCCGTTAACGAGAGTGAAAGCCCGGCATTTATATACTTGAAAAAAAAATACCCGTTAAACTTTGAACCAACATATAGAGGAAAACAATGAAAAGTACCAAAATATGTCAATTCTTAATTTTCAAAAACTACATTTAATAATAAAACCTATAAAATTATGCTTATTTGCTATTAAAACACTCTTTTTCAAAAATGAGTGTCACTCCTTCGAAAGAGTGAATGGTCACTCCGCTTAAAAAGTGACTTACAAGGAAGGTCTCCATTGGGGGCATACTCAGAATTTTTTGAAAAAAATAAGAATTAAACTACTCGTGTAGGTAATAAAGAATCAGTGAAAATTAGCGGCGGAATTACATTATTAGATATGTAAAAAAATAAAATAGTTTGGAATAATTGGCGTGAAAAGCTGAAAGCGACGCGGGAATTGGCGAGCAGTGCATTTTCTCGCCAAAAGCAGACGATTTTAACGAATCTGAAAATATATTTTAATTGACTTTACTGTTAAAAATGTGAAGCATTTACTGCAACGTCACTCCACTACTTTTATAGAATATCTCTCTTCTGACCAATGAGAATGCTCCATAGCAGGGTGAATTGACCATGTGAAACCAGGGTGAATTGACACTGTTAAAAATCTGTTGCATTTTTAAAAATCTGCTGCATCTGTTGCAACGCACTCCACCGCTTGTATATAATATCTCTATTCCAACCAATGAGAAAGCTCCATTTCACGGCCAAGTAACCGATTTCTATACAAGCAAGGGAGTGCGTTGCAAGAAAATGAAGCAGATTTTTAACAGTGTATTTTTCAATTTGGAACAATTTTAATCAATTTAAATTGTGTTTTAAATGATAAAATATATTAATTTCATTTTGTTATAAGAACATATAAACGTATATGACAAAATTACACTTAAAGTAAAGTAAAAATGCAAAACTAAAATTACTTAAACTAAACTTATTTAAATAAATTGAACATAAAGTTTTTTCTTTAAAAAGTATTCGAATTGTAAAAGCGTATTTTTCAAAATTTCGTTTTTTCGCCAACCGGAGATAAATCGCCAAATAAACGAAAATTTTATTATTTTTTTACGGACGTTATAAGGAGGTTCCGCCGAAATTTTTTTATAAACATATATAACTATATGAGAAGAACATTCTGTAATTTTTTCAGATTTTTCTGAGTATGCCCGTATGGAGACCTTCCTTGTTAGATATGTATTACGCCTCAGCCAATCAGAAACCGTCTTCTAGGTTGTGATGATAAAAATGTATTCGCCATTTTATCGTGTCCGTTATGTGTCCGACTTTCGTTTCCTTGGTCTACATATGTGGATCTTTAATTTGTATTATTAATACTGAAACGCAGTTTAAATTTCAATCTTGGAATGATATACTCCGATATATTATGATTCAAAATAATCCACATAGATTAAATTTCTTGTTCTGGAGTCAAAATGGAGAACAAATAATTCAGTAAAAAGCAATAATACTCCATTAATACTCAGTGCACTGCACATATCTTATTTATTAAACAAAGGATTATTATTCATCAAACAAGGGATAATATTTAACAAAAAACCGGTAAGTCAATTTTAATTTCAACTTTTTATTTTCCGAAAGTAAGTTCTAGAATGTTGAGTTAAAAGTTTTACTTTATACAGGAAGCTGTCTATCTTTATGCGCTCAGAGAAAAGAAAAATTGCTGACGCAAATATTGGTATTTTATGCGTAATATTTACAGTTTAAACGGCTTTGGTAATTTTAAAAGTTTGCAGTATGACTTATATTAGATGAAATTTGTTTATTAGAGATAAATAACTCACTAAAAATGTTTTTCCAACAGTAAGAATAATACATATATGTAGTCATTTCTTTTATTCTATATTTTCTTCATTTTTCTTTTTCCTACACGAGTATATTTTTATAAAACTTTAACTCACATTCATAGAATACTATAGGGTAGATGTAGTAGTAATGTACACCCCTGAATGTTTTTGGTTTATATATTAAAAAAAATAACTAATAAAAAATTAGCTTTTATCATTTTTTTTTTCGTAACTCGCCTTTGCATATTTTATAATTTAGCTCTATTGTTGACACTCTTAAATAAACCAATCAGGAAGCAGAAAATAATGTTTTTAAGTTCCATTGTTTTTCATTGAAAATCATGATAAACATACTATAAGCTAGCTTCATTTAGTAAATTTACATATTCTTTATTTTCTTGCAAAATTTGCAATTTTTTGTTTCTGTAGTTAAAAAAAAACTTCGAATTTTATAACTTCATTAATTTTTAAGGTTTTGAGAGGAGTGTCCATTACTGGAACACTTAAGTAGTCATTTTCCAGTAATGTACACCTCATACAGGCATTGTTAAAAATGCAATTTCGGTTATGTTTATAGCAGTGTTGAATTCATACACTTATCTCTGGGGGGGATATTTCTGGCTCCTAGGGGGACATTATATAGTTCCAAGGGGGGGGGGATTACCCATTTTGACCATTGAAAACGCAAAATCTCAAAATTTCCAGGGGGGAAGACATTTCAATGCTCCGGGGGAATGTCCCCCCGGACCACCCCTGAATTCAACACTGTGTTTATAGTACAAAAAATATTTTAACTTAATTAACTTAAATAGTCAACTTTAATTTTTAAATTGCACTTACCAAAATGTAATGACGACAAAATTTTTAAATAGTTGCTTTTAAGTTATATTAATGTGATTAATAAAATTTCAATATCTTCATTTTATTATTTTTTTTAAATGAATCTAACTATGTTTTGTCTATTTTATAATCAAACCACTCATGAAGCCAAAAATATTGTTTAAGGGCACAGTCAAAGAGGTGCTTATAGGGCTTAATCGTTCACCATTTAAATAAAAACATTTAAGTTACAGAAGTCGTTAAAAACATATTTTTTCTCTTAAATATTTGCTTATTTTTCCTTTTTCAATTTTGGCTGCAGATATTTTTTAGAATAACACTTTCATTTTTGGTATCGGTTTTGAAAGTGAAAGAAAGTTTATAAAAAATATCTGCGACCGAAGTCGAAAAGTAAAAAATATGCAATATAGAGACAAACTTCAGCTATTCAATGCAAAATAAATAAATAAAATGTCGAAATGCAAACGAGATATATGAAAAATTCCTTCCCATAGGGTTAGCATTAGCTCGTGAATGTTTTCGCCGGCAGGGATAGATGCCTTTATCCTCTCACATCTACTCTATATACGGAAATAAAAATTTTTAATTAAATATGACTTACCATGTAGTTTTATAAATAAGGGTTGCATTAATATATATTTTTCAGCAATAATATTTTTAATTACACATAAAAAAAAAAACAGATAACGTACATTATGTATTTATTTAAATAATATGTAAAACTTAATGGGTATCTGAAAAAAATATATTGATTGTTTAAGATTTTAAAACTGTTTAATAATTTGATGAACATTTTAAAAGTATCATATATTTATGGGTCTACCGATGAAAGCAAACATAAGGAGAAAGACTGGAATAAAATATTTTATTTCTGTCAATAATCTAATTTAATTCATAGTAACTTTAATTATGTTTTCCCTTAAAAAGTTCAATTAATGTAACATAATATGAATTAAATATTGTCAATAAAGAATTTATTCCAATCTTTACCACACTTGTATTTATTTTCATTGTATGCTCTAAAAGATATGATTCTTTTAAAATGCCCATAATAGCAAAAATATTATTGAAAAAGGAAAAAAAAAAAAGATTCACTCCTATGAAAAAGTGACTACTCACTCCTACGAGAAGTGAAAAAACGCACTCCTTTAGCAAAAGTGAATAGTCACTCCCTAGAAAAAGTGATTATTTATCCCTGTTTAGAGTGAATATTTACTTCCCAGGAGTGAGTATTCACTCTTTCAAAGAGTCAACGATTCCACTTTTGCTCATAGTGAATAGTCACTCTAAAGAGGTTGGGCATATTTTGAGTCTGTGATAGAGTGAGTATTCACTCTTCCGGAGTGAATAGTCACTCCTTTTTATTTAGAGTGTGGGAAGCACAGTGTTATTTTGAGAGCCCATCGAGAAGTGCTTCCTAAATACGGCATACACGGAAACTCACCAAAGCTACAATACAAATATTATTAAAATTATTACAAATATAATTCAAATTACTACAAATATTATATTATTGGATTTTCTCGATTTTGATTAGTTGTACGATAATGCTGCCTGATAAATTGGCGATTTAAACCTGGTTGGACAAATTGAGGAATTGTGATCGAAATTGTGGGTGAAACTGATCTACTGTATGAAAAATTAATTTGATGTGAAATGTATTTTTATGAAATATATCTTTAGGAAATTTTTTTAAAATATGTAAATAGATATACAGGGTGAGTCATAAATATCGATCTCCTTAAATATTGCCCCTAGACCCATTACTTTCAATTGCAAAAATTCATAAAAAAAGGTGAAATTTTTGATAAGCTAAGTTGCAACGCCGTGGGGGGGGGGGGGAGTTGTTTGAAAAAATATGAAAATTAAATTTTTATACGGCCCCCATAGGACAAAATTCCCAATTATATAATTACTCCTTATCCATTCTTAAATTGAACGAAAAAAATTTCATCTTCATATCTAAAAACCTCACAGAGATATTAAAATCCAAAATTCGTAACTTCCACCACTTAACCGTGCCTGTAAATGAAAAGTATTTGACTCATTTTGAAAGGAAGTGAGGGATCGTCCACAAATTGACTGTTATTAAATGTCGATTTAAGACAGTGCCTCTTATTTGGACATACCAAAAGCAGTGTATTGATTTAAAGCTAAACTTGTTTTGAAAATTTGCTAGTAGTCTGCACTGGAGGTCAACATGGGTCGAAATATCTAGGCCCCGTCCCAAACCGACCCATAGAGAAAAAAAGTTCGGTGCGGCCTGGAAAAATGTTAAAATCATAACCTGGACCGGTCTGGAAAAAAGTTCAAATCGTAGCCCGTAAATTTCTACATAGTTTTTTTTTTTTTTTTTTTTTTTTTTTTTTTTGTCTCGGTATGATTAAAAAAAGGTTTTGTATGGAAGAATTCTGACCTAAAATACTTATTATATCTTTTCGTTTTTCATACTTATACTTTTTATATTAAATAAGCGCCAAAGGCTGCGATATATTTATTGAAAGGAAAACTTCTTTAGGCACGTTGGGCATTTTTGAGACTGGAAAAACTATCGAACTTGCGACACTATTGCCACATACGACACCTCTATACATAAGTATCTATATTTTAGGGGACCTCTTCTGGGGGGGGAGGGGTTAACATACACCTTAAAATTTTGTTATCTAATTCTCTACCATTTTTAACTTACAAATTTAAACTATGTGGCACCCTCGGGGCTGTGGACTCCCCCTGTCAGTTACTCACCTAATTTTGCTCATTTCTTCACTTCATTTTAGTCTTTAAAAGGCTATAACTTTGCTTCTATCGGAGCTACAGTGGGGAGAAAAATACTGGCATAGCTAACTTGTTTTCGCCATTCTTGTTGTTATTTCAGTTTTCCGATTTCCCCAAAGGACTGTTTTTTTGGGGGGGGGGCAGGGGGGGGCTTTTCTTATTTTTTAATGTAATATGTCTATCACGAGCTTATGCTTCATATAAATCTAGCATAAAAAATTTCTCCCGTCATTGTGGGTCACGTTATGAACCCATAATGAGTTAAAATTTAAATTTCTTCGTAATTGTAAAGTTTTCATTTCTGTCGGCACTCCCGGAGTGCCATTATTTTTTTTTTATCAATGAATCTCTGTTTATACGCAAATGTTTCACTTATATTTTAATATCGTTAATCCATATTCATGCGTTGGAGACTGAAAAATGTTATACAGTAAAACCTTTTAAGACGGAATCGCATAGGAAAGAAAAAAATACTTTATAGACAAATGCGCCCTACTTAGTAGATGTAAAGGGAATACATTTTTTTTCTCAGGTATTGTATTTATTTCGCGTGAATCAACACATTTTTCGTTTAAGACAGGATTACATCATAGGCAGATTTTTTTGTATTTAATTTTTTAGCCTCTAAAAATAAATTTCAAAAAGGTTTTTTTTTTTTTTTTTTTTTTTTGGGGGGGGGGGGGGGGTAAAATAAAGGCAATTTCAAAATTTATGTGTTTTTTGTAAAAATTTTGAATGAGTCAAATTTTACTTATTTTATACATGTATTAGGTCAGTCAGAGACAGTGATTTTAATACGGGTTGTGTCGAGACCGGAAATGAAAATTTCGCCAATGCAGACCTAGGAAGAAAGAAGCTGTCCCTTCCGGTATGAAAAATACCTTAGGCCTGGCCAGGAGAGTCTTTAGAAAAAGGTAACGTCTCGGTCCTGGCCTGGCCTGGCCTAGCCCCAGAATACAGATTTTTTAACAGCCTCTCCAAGATGATAAAGAGCCTGAAGTTGTAACAGCTAAATTTATAAAAAAGACTTAATCCGCATCTTAGAAAAAGCACTGTTTTAAACAACTGACGGACATTTAAACAGTACAGAAAGGAGATGGAAGTGGAAAAAGTGAAACTGAATCGGAAGTTCGAACGACAGAAAGGAGTTACTTTACATTTTAATTTTTTTTTAAGCATTAAAACATATTAGGAGCCAAACTTTATTTAAAACTTTAAATTCGTTTTTCTGCATGATGAATTTTTCCCCATTTTTTCTCGTCTTTAAATTATTAAAAGTCAAGAATTGTTAAAGAAAAAAGTACAAACTTGAAAAAATATTTACTCTTGAAAATATGATTTATATCAGTTATATCATTTTTTAAATAAATATTTTTAAAAGTTTTAAAATTAATATTGAAAAAAAAAAAAAAAAACCCTGCAACAAAACTAAAATCAGATTTTAATCTTTAATTAAATGGAAAGAAATAATAATCCAATAAATAATGTTTCGAATCGTAATGATTTTAAGTTATCCCATTTAAACCAGTACTAATCATTTGGAATTTTTATAAATTTTGTGAGAAATTTTAGGATGTGACTCTCTAAGCAAATTATATGGCTAACCATCACAAAAAACGAAAAAAAAAAATCAAAATTCTAACTCAGCAGATAGATTTTCTACACGTTTCCTAGAACTGTTAAAGTAACAGTTTCTTGAATTGCGCGCATTTCAATTTGTGTTTAATTCAGGACTGTATAGGGAAAATTTTCATTATTGGAATTTTTATCCTACGGGGGCATATAAAAATTTACGTATTTTTTCAAATTCCCCCTTGAATTTGAAACTTTTTACGAATTTTTGCAATAGGAAGTATGGGTCTAGAGGCAATATTTAAGGAAATAGCCTATTGTTTCGATATTTATTACTCACCCTGTATACATATAAATGAGTTAATAATTTGGAAAGAATTTAGAATTTAGGAATGTTATTAATTCAATATAAAATTTGAGGCCCCCTTCAAAATTTTCTATGGAAAGCATGTCCTTCAGGTGCCTATTCAGTAATCAGGGCCTGTCAATGTACACACAGTATAAGAAAGGGAAAAAAAATACACAAATTTTTAATTAAAAAAAAAGATGCTAATAATTTTTTTTTACTTGGCAATACTAATAAAGCCACAAGAAGCAGTGGCATGAAGAGGAGTCCAACCTTCATTATCACCGCGATTCACATCACATCCATGCTCAACAAGGAACTGAACCATTTCTAGATTATTATCAATGCATGCCTGTAAAAAAAAAAAAAAGACCATCATCAGGTAAAATTTTTCTCGAAATCTAATAAAACATATACAAAAGATAAATGAGTTTCAAAAGGAAAATTAAATTCATAATAGTTTCAATAAAAGTATTTCAATTACATTTTTCTGTTTAGTTTATACACATGTTCGCATTCAGAGAAAAATATTGCTACGATTAGATGATGTACTTTAATATAGAAGAGATTAATATACAAGATTGATATTTTGCTTCAAATAAGACTAAACTTATTTTTAATGTTTATACATACTTCACAGGCCATGGTTAAAATTCATAAGTAAGAAACAAACTTTTTATCATAATTATTTTCAATTTTAAATTATTTATCATATAAGTGTGGATCTAAAATTTAAAGCATTGTCAATCTATACTAATAAAAGAACAAAACGCTCTGTCTGTCTGCGTTGGCTAGCAAAATCTACAGCATGTACAAGGCTCAAAAATTTTTTGAGAGTAGCCCCAAATCTCTCCTGATGCACCTGAGCTTCAGAATTTCGAAATTCTCTTTATTAACTGAGTAATTATTTAAATTCCAAAGATCACTCTCATAAAAAAATCGCCTTTTTTCCACTTTTTTCCCCTTTATTTGTTTATGGTTGGTTGGTTGCATAAAATTTTCGCAGAAATAATTAAAAAGGCTGTGACCAAAACTGCATATATTTCCCAAGCGTTCCAACTTCTATGGAAGAGGTGTCCGCAAGATTAAAGGCGGGGTCAAGACATATGCCATCTAGTGGCAGGGGTGCATAACTAGAAGATTATTAAGTAGATTGCAGTTTCTTTTGTGTGAATGGCAACAAAACTTTTTTGTTTCTATAAAATGTTACTTTAAAATATTGCATAGAATAAGTTTTAGGTTTGAAATGTTGTAAATAAATATAGAATAAATAAGTATAGTACGACTAAATATTAACATAAAATATACTAAGATGAAATATCATTTAACTATGCGATACAAATATCGCTGATTAAAATATGTTCGATTATAATTATGTTTTTAATGTAATGAAAGATGACTCATTAAATTTAGTAAGTAGATTATATAAATGCAGAATTTTGAAATAGTGGCACATTTTACTAAATTTTTGATGAGCTAAATTATACAAAATGGTATAAACCGTAGTATTTCCTATTTTATGATAATAGTGTTTAGAAATGTATAGAATTCAATATTAAATAAAATATTCAACTTTAGCTTTATTTTTCATTTATCAATTACAGACGATAAAAATCCAATGTTTTCTTGGTCGTATCGACTTTTATTATTTAACTTGCAAACATTTCATTCTTTTAATTAAAAAACCTATTTCATTATACGTATATTCGGAATAACTTTAATTTTAAATGTATGTATTAAATGTTGTTTTGTTAAACAAAGAAATATTGTTACTTTATTTGTTTAAACATTTAACGTTCTAGACAATAATTTTCCTAAAATCGTAGAATAGAGTCTCTCTCTCGTTTATTGCAAAATATTTTTGGTATAGTTTGTTTCGATAAAATCATGTACATTTAAAAAAATAGTCACAATATCATTATAATTTTGGGAGAAAAAGTACTAATTAGTACTCATTAAGTACCATATAATGCTACGAAAAATATCGACTTTTACCCTAAAATAACAAGGCGCCTTTTTTAAATACACATATTTTTAATAAAAAAAATCAGTGTATTTAAAAAAACTCGCATTGTCATTTTAATTTTAGAGTAAAGTCACTATTTTTCGTAGCATTATATGGTACTTATGAGTACTAGTTAGTACTTTTTATCCCAAAATTAAAATGATAGTGAGACTATTTTTTTAAATGTACATGATTTTATAGAAACAAACTGTAACAAAAATATTTTGCAATAAATCTCGTATACTTGATTAATCTGTCATGATTGAGAGAATTCAGAAAATATGCGCAAGAAACGTGGAGATAATAAACATCTGCGCATATATGACGTCAAACCCGCACATTTATTTGCACCCCTGCCACCAGATGGCATTTGCCTTGACCCCGCCTTTAATCTTGCGGACACCTCTTCCATAGGAGTTTGAACGCTTGAAATATATGCAGTTTTGGCTGGGACAGAATTAAAGAAACAAATTTGAGTGTTTAACATTTCCTAACTGAGAGTTTTTCAAAAGAGCTTTAAAATTCATAGACTGGCAAACTGTCAGTTTAACTGAGGATTTTTTATCGCAGCTGTTGTACACCATGGAGGAAAAAGTTAGGTGGAGGAGAAGCAAGCGGCAAAAAAAGATTTGCAATATGAAACCATTTATCGCTCAAATTTTAATGACCCAATCAAAAGTACGAGGAAGGAATTTTGTATTAATAAAATAAATTGAAAGAAATGAATTTCAGATGAAGCCCATTTTAAGAATAAATAGTAATTTTTTTAAAATGGTCTTTTTTATATATATTATTTATTAAAATAAATGTTTGCTTTTAAAATAATTGAAATTGGAAAATTAGAATAATTAAATGTCAAAATAAAATAAAATAACATATTGAAAACATTTGATTTCAACTAAAAATTGTATTACTAAAAGTTTTATTTTTTCAGAACTTTTTAATACTTTATAACGTAGAGAAAAATGTTTATGACTTAACAATATATTAATAATTGCATGTCAGTATATAAAATATATTGATGAAAACATTCTTTTAAAAACATGCATGAAAACTTAAATAACAAATATTAATCTAAAATCCAGATTTCACAGTGCAGACGATTTTAAGACATTAACGAAAGAATGTTAAATTTCCAAGCAAAATCTTAAATGATGCTTCTATATTGATATTTCAAAGTTATATGATAAAAATAATCAAATAATTCTTGCCAATGATTGATCTATTTGTATTTTTTATGCATTCCGATCGTGTATTACAGCTAATAATGGCACAAATCATCATTTTTTAAACGAAATTTTAGTCATCAGTTCAATAACAGTTTAACCCTTTGCGGGGCACGGAAAATTCATTCTTAAGTATTGAAAGTAATGACTGACACCGGAATTTGAAAACAACTTTATTCCTAAATAAGAAAACGCTATATTTCACGCATTCAATAAACCGTAATTTTCTTTAACAAAATTCCGGTGTGAATGTGGCGTTTGGGAATTAAAATTAAGTGGTATATCTATGAAACCACTGCCCCGCAAGGGGTTAAACGATAAAAAACAAAAATAAAGATATACGGGTTTAAACCAGTTTAAATTGATCGGCATGTCAGTATCATATTTCAAAGAACAATAACCCGATCACAGCAAGACAAAATAATTTTCGTGGTCATAAACCCGGCTCGAACCTAAAAAATTCTATTTGAAAAATCCTAAAATTTGACCGAAACCACATCTGAATTCGACCAAAATATTCAAAATTAACCCGATATGAACCTAAAACTCCCATTCGAAAAAATACCTGAAATTTGAATCGAACCATATCTGAATCTGACAAAAATATTTCAAAGAACCGCAACCGGATCCGAACAAGACAAAAAATTTTCATGGACTTGAACCCAATCCGAACCCCCCCCCCCCCAAAAAAAAAAAAATCATTGGAAAATTCTAAAAATCTGAACTGAACCAAATCTGAACTTGACAAAAATATTCCAGGAAAGCATGTCCTTATTCGAACAAGACAGAATAATGTCCATTAACATGCAAGAAGACCCGAACCCAAAAGTTGTATTTGAAGAAAAACCCGAAATTTGAATTGAACCAAATCTGAACCCAACAAAAATATTCCAAAGAACTATAACCAGATCCGAGCAAGACAAAATAATTTTCATGGATATAAATCCGACTCGAACCTAAAAAATTCTATTTGAAAAAACCTGAAATTTGACTCAAAACACATATGAATCCGACCAAAATATTCGAAAAAACTATAACCGGATACGAGTATCACCAAATAATTTCCGCTGACCCCGAATACGACACCGATACCCGATACGAACCTTAAACTTCTATTTGAAAAAATACCTGAAATTTGAATCGAACCAAATCTGAACCTGGCAAAAAAAATTCCAAAGAATAGTAACCGGATCCGAATAAGACAACAAATTTCCATGGACATGAACCGAATCTGAACCTAAAAAATCTCGAAATCTGAACTTGACAAAAATATTCCAGTGAAGCATGTTCTTATTCAAACAAGGCAGAATAATTTCCGTGGACACGCAAAAAGACAAGAAACCAAAAATTCCATTTGAATAAAAAGCCGAAATCTGAATTGAACCAAATCTGATCCCGACAAATATTCCAAAGAACCATAACTGGAACCGAGCAAGGCAAAAAATTTCCATGGACATGAATTCAACCCGAACATTAAAATCCAATTTCAAAAAATACCTGAAATTTGAATCGAACCAAATTTGAACCCGACGAAAATATTCTAAAGAACTATAACAAGATCCGAAAAAGGTAAACTAATCTCCATGGACATGAATCCAATATATGGTTAGGTAACATTTAGGTTGCAATTACATTACGTTATGGTTGTTATGGTTAGATTAAGGATAGGTTACAATAAGGTGACGGCTGATTACAATTATGTTATATTTAAGTTACGGTAGGGTACTGTTAAATCACAGTTAGGTTACACACAGGTTATGGTTATGGTACAAAAGTTTGCGGTTGGGAATTTGTCCACAGAGTGAACATTACGCATGCTTTGATTAAAAATATACACTTATTTTTGTTAAATGGCTCTGAAATTATAATACCATATGCAAACCTTTTAGCTAACATCGAGTATCGATTTCATTCACGGTATAGTCGGATTTAAGAGTGATATAATTAGCTTGAAATCCAGAATATTTCACTTGGGATTTCTATACTGTCAGAAAAATTCGTCAACATACACTAAGTTATCGTTATTTTTTCACAAATAATTATCGTATTCTCAGAAAACGTATTTGTTCTGTGAATTCATTCCGAACGTCGAAAAATGAGGTAGAGATTTCGTTTATTTCTTGCACGCATGCGTATTGGGTCTGTTAGTAATAAATTCGAATTTATTTTTAAATGATAAACAAAATATTCTATAGATTAAAATGTCTAATTTAGTTTAAAAAGACACAAATGTTTTCGAATTTAAAAGTAAATAACAATTACTTTCTTCATTCATTCAAAAATTCTCACAATTTGTTATTCATATTCAAAGTTAGATAAGTTGAATAAAGTTGAATTTACTAAGTTATTTATATAATAAATATTCCCATTTAAAATATACTTTAAGTGAACACATTTGAAAAATATTTTAATTAAAAAATAAAATGCAAAAAGAAAAAAAAAATTGATATTAAAAAAAATCTTGTCATAGAACATCCATATTTTTCTTCTAGCAATCTACGTAAATATACTTAAAATTCACATTTTTATACTATATTAATATAAAAATGTGAAATACGTAAAAAAAAAACCAGCCACAGTTTCATTAAAGATGAAATCTTCCCGAAATTAACTTCAAAATTAAAAGCTCTTTAACGAAATAAACCAAACCACACTCATAAGAAATAAAGGCTTCTACTTCAAAGCACTTTTCTACTGAGCAATCGTGGCGCCGAGACAAGGTGCTGGCTTTCTAATGCTGGGAACGTGGGTTCAATCCCCACCGCCAGCGTATTTATCTTTTCCAGACTTTTTTCAAAAGACGGATATTTTACCTCTTTTGACGGAGAAAAAAAATAAACGGATATTCGTCAATATACAGACAATTTCTGGCAGCAGTGCTGCCAGTACTTTTTCTGTGAAAAGATGGAAGTTTTTTTGAGAGTGTATATGGAAAAAAAATTGGTTACGTAACTTAACAGTGATTTTTATGGATAAATACCAACACTTTCACACAAAATCACGCAATTGTTGGACACATATTACCTCCCGCGTTTCCCATTGTTCATTTTGAGTTTTTTTTGAGCTTAATATTAGTTGTTTTTTAAACCGATTTTTAACACAGTCAGCTGCCACGTATTTCAAACAATGCATTTCTGCATGTTTCGAATTAATGATAAAATCATACAAATTTCAAGTTCGCTTAATATTGTTAATACGGACCCGGGCAACACCGGGCGGGTCAGCAAGTAAAAATTTAAAATTTAAGTGCAATTCAGTATTAAGACAACAGTCATCTATATATATAAAATAAGAGATGTATGCCTGCCTGCCTGACCACGGATAACGCCGAAATTATAACACCCAGATCTCTGAAATTTTTGTCATGTGTAGATGACAACACCGGAAAGTGCACTTCGCAGACAGATTTCAATTTTGATTTTTTTAATTAAAACTAACTGGGTAAGATGATATTTGCAGCTTTTCACCAATCTACGGCAACGAAGCAGCCAGGTTAGAGGTTATTTGCAGCTAAACACCAATCTACTGCAATGAAGCAGCAATCAATGAGAGCAGGTGGTTAATGAGGGATTTAATGACTGCATTTCATGGCTAAATGCTACACTGTTAATTTGAAACTTTTGCTGCATCGTCATACCACTGCTTTTATAGAAAATGATTATTTCACTGTATTATGGAACATTCTCATTGGTTAAAATAGAGATATTCTATAAAAGCGGTGGAGTGAGGATGCAGCAAAAGTTTCAAATTTTTAACAGTATAGCAATAAATTGCACACGCATTTGTTAATTTTTCCTGTTTTGATTTTGTTTTTCCTGATTGATCTACAATTGATTTTCAAAATCCATCCATGGCACCAGGTTTTGTTCAGATGTGCAGCGCATCGTGCGTGTGCTCAGAAGATTTTGCATGGAGCAGATCTCATTGAAGAAATGAATTTTAAAATAATTCAATTCTGCGGTTCAGAAGAGCTAAAATCAATGACAATATTTCTTTATCCTTCCAAAAGATGGTTTTCGTAACAGAAATACATACCTGGGTCACTCAGATAAAATTTAAAATGAATGGAGTATGAAATATTCACAATTTATTTGAAAACATACACTATCTACCAAAAAGTATTTGTACACTTTCAGTTTTTGACATTTTGTCAAATATTTAAAAATATATTGGTCGGATTCTTCTGGAACTTCAGAAATATAAAGATTATGTTTCACTTTATATTTATTTACATTCATTTGTTAAGCGGGTAATTAGGGGGCCGGCAAAAAAACAAATAATAATAGAAATATTTGAGATCGCCCTGTACATGAAAATGCACGAAACGACTTATCGCTTTAGAATACAAATATATGAATACAGTAGAATATATACACTAATTTTTGTGAGAATAGCATGTATATTTATGGCGATAGAGCAATTTTTTTGAAAAATTCAAAAAATTCTGGTATGTTTTTTGTTTATATCATGCTGGGTTTTTGACCAAATTTAACGCAAATTTCAGAAAAATTGACAAAATGCAGTAGAAAAAATGTAGCGCAATTGGAATATAAATATATTAAATATTTTATGAAATATGAGTAGTTGTATAAAATAATTTTTATCTGCGCATGCGCGAACTAGAAAAACATTTTTTTTACATCATTTAATAGTCAATTCTATGGAGTGACTTATAAAAAAAATCCAATCAAATATCGTGAAAATTCAAAAAGATATCATTATTTTAGTGAGATGTTTTTACTCTGCTCTCTAAAAACGGCTGAATCTTAAGGGATTCTCCACAAATTGACATTTTTTAATAACTGACTTTTAAAAAAAACTAGTATTGAATTAATACAATATCTAATACAATATTGCTGCTAATAAGTACTTGACAATTGTGATAGAAAAGAAAAAGAGCTTTATTCGCATTCAGGGCCAAAACTAAGAGAGGGGGGGGGGAGAAGGGCATGTGCTCCGGGCACTAGGATGAAAGTGTTCCAAATGTATCTTTCGTTTGGCGATTTTTTTCATGGCTATGTTTAGCATAATATTGTTAAAATTATTATATCTGGGCTATGCTAAAGCATAAAAAAATCTAATGATGATGGCTTAAGGTCCCTGCCCCTACCCGCGAAGATGCGCACGAGCTAATGCTATTTCTATGGGGATGCATTTTTCTAACTCTTTTGCATTTGGACATTTTTAAATAATATGTTTTGCATTGGATAGCGGAAGTCCTTTTCAAGATCGCTCCGTGATTACTTTTTCAATTTTGGCGTAGATATTTTTATAATGTTTCTTTCACTTCCAAAAGCGGTTCTGAAAGTGAAACTAACTTTATAAAAAATATCTATGACTCAAATCGAAAAAGTAGTCAAGGAGCAATTTTGTGAGGGACTTCCGCTATCCAATGCAAAAAAAAAAAAAAAAAAAAAAAAAAAAATTGAAAATTTCAAAATGCGAAAGAGTTATTAGAAAAGTGCCTCCCCACAGGAATAGCATTAGCTCAGCAGTGTCTTCGCGGGCAGGGACAAGGGCCTTAAAGATCCTGTTGAAAGTAGAATTTTTTTGATTCGGTTTAAAGTATCAAATTGGAGTATTTTAATAAAGCAGAATACATTATTTTATATTACATATTTTAAGTTTTAAAATAAGTCGGCTATTAATAAATTGGAGAAATTTTCTTTGTAAATATGCTTTGCGAAGGAGGGGGAAAGGGGTACCTTCAAAATCCACGTTTGCCTCGGGAAAAAAAGACTGGTTTTGGCCCTGTTCACATTTAATAATTTGTAGATCCTCCTCGAGAGGCAATTACAGCTGCGACTCTCCTGGGCATGCTCTCAACTAGTCCTTGTATTACATTTAATGGTATATTATTCCACTCTGTTTGCACAAGGCAGGTAAGCTCTTTTACTGATTTTGGGCGTGTGTCACCCGCCTTAATTCGACGATCCAACTCGTCCCAGAGGTTCTCTATTGGGTTCAGGTCTGGGCTCTGGGCAGGCCACTCGAGTCGATGCACTCCATTATCAGCATACCAATCCATGCTGGACCTCGCTACATGGCAGCTTGTGTTGTCATCCTGGAAATAACATGGGTCCAATCCATAGTATTGCCACAACGTAGGAAGTACACTGTTGTCCAGTATATTACAGTAGGCATCGGCATTGAGCTTACCATGAATTGGGACCAAGGGTCCTAGTCCGAACCAGGAAAAACAACCCCAGAACATAATTCCCCCTCCGCCAAATTTAACTGTGGGCACAATACATTCTGGTAGGAGCCGTTCTCCAGGCAGACGCCAGACCCAGACCCTACCATCAGAACGGTAGAGGGTGAAACTTGATTCATCACTCCAGAGAACCTGTTTCCATTGCTGTACAGTCCATTGCTGGCGTGTTTTGCACCAACTTAACCGAGCTGCGCGGTTGGACTTGGTGATTAAAGGCTTATGGGCGGCAGCATGGCCATAAAAATTAAGCAGATGAGCTTCCTTACGGATGGTATTTATGGAAACAACACATCCTGTAGCTTGTTGAAATTCTTGGCGTATGTGTAACATTGGTTGGTTGCGGTTCTTCCGAATTTCTCTAGACAGAACCCGTCGGTCTCTATCTCCCAGTTTCGTCGGTCTGCCTACTCTGGCCACATTCTGACAATCACCATTCAGCTTCCATTTTCTAATCACATAAGCCACAGTCGTTTTGGGGTAATTAAGCTCGCTAGATATGTCGATTAAAGATCGGCCATTTCGGTGGTACCCGATGATCACACCTTTCTCAAAATCAGACAGCTCTGTTCTTCTTGGCATCATGCATGCGATTGATGTCAGTGTTGTTTTTGACACCACATTTAACAGTGGAGAACTTGACGTATTTCAGGATTGCAGATATCGGCATTTGCATAAGAGCCATTATCAATTATGTATCAATGGGTAGATTTGACACAAATGCTTCGATTTTTTATAATTATTTTTATCCTGAAATAGGTTCGTTCTGGTAATTATCTAAGAAAAGAAGTAAATCACCAGTAAAAAACGTAAATGGAGATTTGGCAATTTGCGTAAAATCTGACGTCATTCAACTGCTTTCAGAGACCAATTGAAAATCAGTTCACTCCTATCCACAATAACTTTCTGAATTTCCATGAAATTCGATCAGATTTTTTTATGGGTAGCTCCATAGAGTTGAATATTAAATTATGTAAAATGATAAATTTTATCGTTCACGCATACGCTGATTAAAAAATATTTCATACAAATACTCATATTTTAGAAAACTTTTAATATATTTATATTTCAATAGCACCTTATTCTTTCTACTACATTTTGCGAATTTTTCTGAATGTGGCTTTATATTTGGTTGAAAATATTGCATGACATAGAACAATTTAGAAAATATTTAATATATTTATATTTCAATGAATTTTGGTGAACTCCCCCCCCCCTCCCTTTTCTTCTTTGCAAAGCATCTGCAAAAGTATTTGCAAAGAAAAATTTTCTAATTTATTAATAGCCGACTTATTTTAAAACTTAAAATATGTAATATTGATTAAAGTAGTCTGCTTTGTTTAAAAAAAATGATACCTTAAAATCGTGAAACCGAATCAAAAGGAAAAAAAAAAATCTGCTTTATGCAAGATCTTTATGCCATCATCATTAGATTCTTCTATGCTTTGGTATAGGAGAAATGCTTTGAATGGGGCGATTTTGACAATATCATGCTAAACATAGACATGGAAAAAATCGCCAAACAAAATGTACATTTGGGACACTTTCATCCTAGCGCCCGGGGCACATGCCCTTTTCCCCCAACCCTCTCTTAGTTTTGGCCCTGAATGTGAATAAAGCTCTTTTTCTTTTCTATCACAATTGTCAAGTACTTATTAGCAGCAATATTGTATTAGATATTGTATTAATTCAATACTAGTTTTTTTTAAATCAGTTATTAAAAAATGTCAATTTGTGGAGAATCCCTTAAGATTCAGCCGTTTTTAGAGAGCAGAGTAAAAACATCTCACTAAAATAATGATATCTTTTTGAATTTTCACGATATTTGATTGGATTTTTTTTATAAGTCACTCCATAGAATTGACTATTAAATGATGTAAAAAAAATGTTTTTCTAGTTCGCGCATGCGCAGATAAAAATTATTTCATAAAACTACTCATATTTCATAAAATATTTAATATATTTATATTCCAATTGCGCTGTATTTTTTCTAATAGATTTTGCCAATTTTTCTGAAATTTGCGTTAAATTTGGTCAAAAATCCAGCATGATATAAACAAAAAACATACCAGAATTTTTTGAATTTTTCAAAAAAATCGCTCTATCGCCATAAATATACATGCTATTCTCACAAAAATTAGTGTATATATTCTACTGTATTCATATATTTGTATTCTAAAGCGATAAGTCGTTTCGTGCATTTTCATGTACAGGGCGATCTCAAATATTTCTATTATTATTTGTTTTTTTGCCGGCCCCCTAATTACCCGCTTAACAAATGAATGTAAATAAATATAAAGTGAAACATAATCTTTATATTTCTGAAGTTCCAGAAGAATCCGACCAGTATATTTTTAAATATTTGACAAAATGTCAAAAACTGAAAGTGTACAAATACTTTTTGGTAGATAGTGTATATGGTCCCGGGCAACACCCTGTGGAACATCTTGTGTTTAATATATTAGACAGTTAGAAAATAAGTATCAGTATTTGGGTCTGCATATAGCTTGAGAGAAAAGGCTGAAATTTTGCATAACATTCAAGGAGGAAGATTATGATATGTAGACGAAATACAAGAAAAGAATGGGTTAAAATATCACTGAAAGAGGACGTTGAAAAACAGAAATCCGACATTCAGGACTCAGATTAACAAATAGACGCTTGTGTCTAAGAATCATGATTACTAATGGAAAAACCCTTGCACGTAGAATTTATTGATACGTGACTACGTCATGTTTGATTCTTAGTAAAGTTCTTACCAGGAAACTACCCGAATGGTGCAACAATTTAAAAAAAAAAAATAGCAATCGAAAGGGCCTATTGAAATGTGTTAGCTGTATAAATTATTTGCCCTCGTCTCATCGTTATCGAGATCTAAAGTTTTAAAATTTATAAAATAAAACATCTAGCGTTTAAAGGGGAGGGGCTTCCTGCAAGTCAGTGAGTGAAACATTTCATGCTCGTGAAACATTTCATGGTGTAGAGCAGTATTACCTTCCCTTCTTATCAGTTGGAAGTTCTTTGGGAAAATTATTGGTGCTACGTGACTTTATTAAGCTTCGAATCTATATTTTGAATATAGAACCCATAAAACATCTCATTCTCATTTTAAACTCTGTATGAAGCATATGTTACATTGTAAAGATGTGTCCTATTAATCCTTTAATTGAGTGTTCTAAAATAATGGACAAAAATCAAGCTTATGAAATGAAAAAAGACAACTTTATCCAGAAGAATAATGCAGTACATATGCACCATTAGCATTATATATATAAAATCCCTCTATGTATCCGGGGTCAACTCATCCACGAGAAAAAACACTTATTGTGACCAATGAATGACAAATTCTATTGTGAAAAGCTATCTCCGATTTTAAAGGGTATCAATTTTTTGTCCAATGCAAACGTTCCAGAGTCGTAATGGAGCGTTCTCATTTGTCAGATTTACAGTATGAGCTGTAAATGACGTCACTACATTTTACTGTGCTTTGAAATCTTTTCCCTATTTCAAACACAATATTCACACTGTTAAAAATTTGACTCATTTGCTGCAGCATCACTCCACCGCTTTTATAGAAAACAATTACTTTGCTGTGTTATGGAGCATTCTCATTGGTCATAAAAGATACATTCTATAAAAGCTGTAGAGTGACGCTGCAGTAAATGGGTCAAATTTTTAGCAGTACACCGTTAAAAATTTGACCCTTTTGCTGCATCATCACTCCCAGGCTTTTATAGAATACACTGTAAGTAACACACACAAAGTAACCGTTTTCTATAAAAACGTTGGAGTGATGCTGTAGCAACTGTTAAAAATTTGACCCATTTGCTGGAGCATCACTCCACTGCTTTTATTTAAAGCGGTTACTTTACTGTGATATGGAGCATTCTCATTGGTCATAAAAGAGATATTCTATAAAAACTGGAGTGACGCTGCAACAAATGGGCCAAATTTTTAACAGTGCAATATGGTAAAGTAATCATTTTCTATAAAAGCTGTGTAATGACGATGCAGCAAAACAGTCAAATTTTTAACAGTGTTTATTTAAAACTTTTTATTTAAGAAAAGCGAAGGTGAGTTTTAAATACAATATTGTTAGAATTTTTATATTCGTGTTGCTTTATTTATTTATTTATTTATTTTTTACAACCATGAATGACTTCATTGTCACATAACGAATCACGATTGTTTACTCTTTATTGCTAACTTTTGTTTTTGATCTTATAAAGTGTTTTCTTTTAAGTATTAGCTAATGGTATAAAATTGTTAATTCACAAATGTTTTAAATAGCATTATTAGTGCATGTTTCTCATTATTAATGCATGTTAATTTGCATGTTTTTTTGTGAAATAATTACTGTAATTTTGTGAGTGAAATTCATTAGCTGCATATTCTATGTCATTATTTTACCCATTCAATTAATAATTTGGCTACCCTCTCATATTCGTCTGGAAATGGCCAAAATGAGATTTTTTTTTTTTTTTTTTCCACATTTTGGATATTTTTATTATTTTCTCTCAGTATTTTAAAATATTTTTTGGTTGTAGTTTCACAATGTATTCTTTTATAATTGATGTTTTACGTTTCTTTATTCTTTTTAAATTTATGCATTTACCATTTGTTCATTACAATCCCTCCCCATCCACCAGATAGTTTTGTTATAATTTTAAATGCAAATTTCCACTGATTATTATTATTATTATTATTTTTTTTTTTTTTTTTTTTAAATTAAGATTTTTCCCTTGTGTTCAATCTTTGTATTTTTCAAAATTGTTTAAGCCTAAAGTGGCTATGATTGACCAAAGTTGTAATGTTTTATCATCCTTTTAAAAATGGAAACACGTCATTTTGACGGGCTGCCTTCTAGTTATTTAATAGTTTAATGCATCAGTGCGGCATTAAGAATCATTGACTGTGCAAACTGCCAAATGTGTGAAACGAACTTTATTACACATTAGGTGTTTGTCGTATTTCAAAATGTTCGCATATTGAACAAAAACTTGGTATGTTACTCTTTATTTTTATATATAACTTATTATATTGGGTCGTTCGGAAAGACCTGTCCATTTAGAAAAATCACTTCGTACCAGAAAATGCTGCCCATTGATTACTAAACATTAGATATCAGAAACAATATCTAATAGTTAAATGATAGAATTTTTCAACGAATTAATTTTCTCAAATAGACATGACTTTCCAAATGACCCAATAATACAATGGTGTGCAAAAATTAAGGATAGAGCAGATTAATTAGCATAAAAGCCAAAAAAGGCAACAGAACGAAATGAAAGACCAATCAGGAGATAAACCTGAAGCAAATGCAGTAGGACATGCTCATATATGGCATATGACATAAAAAGAGAAAGTGCTAAGGGAGATAAAGCACAGAGGAGGTGGTCGTTCAGGAATTTAGTGAAATCTATTTCATTGTGTAAAGTGATTTCAATGACGTTCTTTTAATTACTATTGTGTGATATGGTCAAGAGGCAATCCAGAAAATGTCATCTAGATGATCTTGCACGAGGTTGAGTTATTGGGAAGTTCAAAGACGGTCGAAGTGTGACAAGTGCGGCACAAGAGCTCGTTATGGCACACAGCATCATTTCACGAGCTTGGAGTAAATTTCAAATGAGGGGATCAGCTGTCCGAGCATTCAGCAATGATCACCCATGAGCAACAACAACAGCAGAGGACCATTATATTGTCCTACTGGCGAAAATAAAAAAAATAGCAGACAGCAATAGAAATTGACCACTAGCAGGGAGCGGAGTTTCCATTGTTTCCCACAAGCGTTGCGATATTTGATTGGCTTTTGGTGAACGCTTGTGGGATAAATACAGAAGTTGAGTAGCTGAAATCTGTTATGATGTTCTTTGACGTCAGAAATGCTAGTGGTCCATTGCAAGACAGATGGAGTAGACACTGGACGTCAGAAATCAAGTAGTACCATGGTTAAAGGGCTGCACAACAGTGGTCTATATGCACAGCGACCATTATGGTGTGTATCATTAATACCTGCTCGTCAGCGATGCCAGTTTCTGTGGTGCCAGGAACACAGGAAATGCACACAACAGGAGTGGGCTCGATAATTCTTTACAAATGTGAGCCAATTTAGTATGACGAGCTTTTCTGGACGTTTACACATCTGCAGAGAGTAGGGAACACGTAATCCCCATCGAACATCGTCGAAAGGGACCCTGATTGGGGGTGTCAGTTCTTTTTTGGAGTGGTATCCTGCTTAATAGTCATACAAGCCTCCACATCTTTCAAGGAGGTTCAGTCTCTTGTGCCCGCTCTTGCGCAGAGATTCTCTTGCCTCACATGCGTCTGTTGAGAGGTGCTGTCAATCCAAACCACTGAGCTCTATATATAATACGGAGGGCCTACTCGCCGAGCCGGCCAAACTACTTTCTTCCGGGACCGCATCACACTTTTCAGTGCGCGCAAGTAATGAGTCCTCTATTTTTCTTAATATTACAAGCATTTTTTGAAGCTTTTATGCAAACTCTTTATAATTTTTTTTTATTTCTATATGTTTTGATACTTTTATGAGCAATATTTAACAAATGTAGCTTTATTTTTTGTTGAGTTAACCTAAAATTTCCTTTTTAACTAATATCAAATTGAAAATTTGCGATGAATTTAAGTAAAATCAATAAATTTTTAATAAAAGAATATATATTAGTCAGTGTTAAAATTCCTAAAAAAAAGTCACTGGTCCTAAGGACCAGTAAGCATGAAAATTTACTGGTCCGCAGACATCATCACTGGTCCGCTATATAAAATTCTATAAAATAATTTTAACATTTAGAGTGGCTTCTTCCCCCCCCCCCCCTCCTTGGAAAATAAACCAATCTTACTTAGCATTAATCCAAATTTTTCAGCATAATACAATGTAAAATTATAATTTGCTAAAAATTAAAAAGAGAAATTTTCTGTACTTTTTAAAGAATAAATGTGCAAGATACAAATTTAATTATAAAATAATGCTTATTTAAGTGTAGAAGATAACAAGTACCACTATTGTTTGCATTTCTTTTAAAATGGGGCAAGACAGGTTTATTGAAAAAGACATTTTTGCTGAAAAAAGGTATATTTTTGTTGAGTAAATGGGTACTTTGCTTAATGAAATGGTGTTTTCAGAAGTCACATTCACTCAGAAAGATTTGGAGCAATAAAAATCCGATTGGGAAGCAGAAAAATCAGTTTTTGGAGCAGCAACAACAATTTTTAAGCAGGAAAATTAGTTTTTAAAACAGAAAAATTCTCAACCGGCGTTCACTTATTTTATTTATTTATTTTTTTCCGTTCTTTTTTGTCCACATTTCCGTCTTTTCGCGTTATTTTGACGAAATCTTTTGTTTTTTCGGGATTTATTGAAGAAATCTACCGTTTTTTGGGTTTTAGGATAAAATTCGCCGTTTTTTCGAGATTTTTTGACGATATTTGCCGGATATTAGTCGTTATTTAGCGCTTTTTTAACAAAATTTGTCGTTTTTGAGATTTTTTTTTTTTTTTTTTTTTTTTTCAAATTTTGCCGTTTTATCACGATTTTCGGGCAAAATTTGTCGTATTTTCATGATTTTTTGAAGAAATCTGCCTTTTATTTTGCAATTTTTTGAAGGAATCTGCCCTTATTTCGCTATTTTTTGAAAAAATCTGCCGTTTTTCGCGATTTTTTGGGGCAAAATTTGCCTTTTTTTCGCGGTTTTTTGAAGAAATTAGCTTTATGTTTCGGTTTTGAAATGAAATTAGCTATTTTTTCGAGAATTGTTTAACAAAATTTGCCGGAAATTAGTCGTTATTTCACAATTTAACGAAATTTGCCGTTTTTTTGCGATCCTTTAATGAAATTACGCGTCTCGTGGGACGCGTAAGAACTATTTTTTTGCGTCCCATCGCCGATTTTTTGAGTCTTTTACGCGCTATAGCGCGTCCGCGGCATCGCTAAAAAAAATCTTATGTGCGATCGGTTGCTGTTTTCTCAGGGCCTGCAAAGGCACTGGTCCTGCGGACCACTAAATTTTTCAGATTAGTGGTCCGATTAAATTATCGGTGGTCTCGGACCAGCGCACCACCAAGGATTTCGAACGCTGTTAGTGAAAATTGCAGCAATTTCATCGTAATTTTAAAAGAAAATTCTATTTGAAAATATCTATCCCATACTATCCTATGGGAGGAAATCTATGTTTTGCCAAAGATTTTCGTCGGAAAATCTTTGGCATTGTATTCATGGGCGGACCGCTGGATTCAATGTATCAGAATAGGGAGTTAGCTCTCCGTGTTATCTAGCTCAGTGGTCCAGACTTCTTCATGGAAGACAACGGTCCTTATCATCGTACAGCGCCTGTCTAGAAGCCTCTTGAAATGGGAAGACTTTCAACGCATGGATTGGCTTGCACGGTCTCCAGGGCTGAATCATATAGAACACAAATGGGACCTTCTCTAGAGATGCTTAGCATCACGTGGCCAGGTGTCAGCAATGATTCCGGTGCTGAACTTGGCGACTCAATGCTTTAACAGCTCTTAGAAAACCTCGTTCTCAGCATTATGAGATGCTGTAAACAGGGCCCGACTTAGAGAGTGGGGGGCCCTGGGGCAAACATTAGGGGGACCCCCTTATATTCTAAAATTTTTCATAAATTATAATGAAGTGACAAACTAAAATTCATGTTGGTATGTGTACATAAATTTCAAGTGATATTCACATCGATATATATAATAGCAGAAGAAAGATAACTTTAAGAAACTATAGAACGCAATTTTTTTCGGTTTCAAAAGTATAAGGATAAATGTGAGACCTTAAGAGGGCATGGGGCACAGAAACAGAGATGGGTAAGAGAAGAAAGCTCCTTAAAACTGAAAAAAAGAATTTGGTCACTTTTGTCCATTTTTTATCATTTGAAACTCTTAACGAAAAACTTATAAGCTTACATCTCCTTGGGGGGCCTTGGGGGGCCCGGGGCAATTGCCCTGCATGCCCCTGCATTGCCCTGCATGCCCTGGCTGTAAATCCTTCATTGCAGTCCGGGACGACATATCCCCTATTAGAGACTGAATTTATTCTGCCAAGTACCTGTAAGATGGACGTTTCTGTCTCCTCTTTTATCCAAGTGAGTGTGCTCCAAGTGAGCTTTTCAATAAAGTGCTTTTGTATACTTTTGATTCTTTGTGGTTTTTATCCCTTGCCCCATATTTTCATACCTTGAAGATCTTATGGTACGATTTTGATCGATGTGGAACACTTATGGTGATGTCACATTTGAAAAACCCTCTCGCCCTTAATTTTTGCACACCAGTGTATGTGTAATACTTTTGAAAATATAAATTTTAAAATTCCAGTCATTTATTTGTGCTAACCTTGTTAAATCTTAAAGTTTGGCAACCTTTTTATTTAATTTAGGCAAGAAGAATAGAGAAATTCAAAAATTTTACGAATCATATTAATAACAAATAAATTGTATTTAGATATAGTAATATAAAAATGAAAGATGGCTGTCAAAAAAAGATGTTATTGACAAATATGGTACTGAACAAAAAAGTGATTGAAGCATAGAAAATCGTGAAACCAAGCACATTTTATTAACTTAAATCTAGTGCATTTAATTTTATTCATAGGTTTGAATGTCATTTATCATTCATTCAAACCTATGAATAAAATTAAATTCTCTTCTTTGAAAGATCCTATTCCTACTGAGAAACAGTGAGGTATTTATTTTATCCCTTGTTCTTGTATTTAGGTTATATTGGTCAAACCAAGAGAGCATTAAAAAAAAGAAGGCGAGCATCAGAAATATCTTGAAAATCAAGAAATATCTAAATCCTCGATTGTTCTCATTGTTGGGCTTCCAATCATACTTTCAATTTCTCCATGGCCAGAATTATGTCTTATCCTGCCTCTACCTCTCATTTAAGTGTGCATGAAGCCTATTTTATTTATAAAAACTCTGATAATCTTGTCAATGATCTCTTATTATCTCCTTCCCTTTCTCTGCCATGGAAATTACTTTTGTAATTCCTTTCTCACGCTTCTTGCCTATTTTCATTAATAAATATTTTATTATTATTATTTTATTTTATTTTCGTATTATTTATTTTCAATTTTTCTTTATTTTGTTTTATTTTTTAATTTTCTTTATTATTTATTTTATTTTATTTACTATTATTATTTTCCACTTTTTTTCTGTTTATTTCCAACTTTTTCTCTCTTTTATTTTAGTATCACTTTAGTCTTTTGCATTATCTCTTTCAACTAGCGCCACCTGTCGCACCTCTTTCTTTCAGTTCATCTTCTATCTCGTGCCCTTACGGACACGTGTCTCCTTCAGCTGATGACGAGCTGCATTGTTTTTGCTCAAAACGAGTCTTGCTTTGTTTTTTATTTTATAATGATTTTAACAAAGTTTATTACTATAATTTTTCGATTAGACGTTCATTTTGGATCAAAATGGGTCAGAATGAAGTTAATTGTATCTAAAAAACGTCTCAATTTATTCTGACAAAATTTTGCGTTAACTTGTTTCAGGGTACGAGAAGATTATTGGATTAGGTTACATGCAAATTTGTATTAAACCAAAAAATTTCTGCGCACGTAAATATGGGTCAAAAACTTTCTGCAAATTAATTTAAAGAAAATTATGTGTTATATTATTTTGACATAGATGAAATTCACATTTTTTATGCAATTCATGAACGAAATTCGGGTTTCATTAGATTTTTGGACGAAATTCACGTTTTTTGTGCGGTCTTTGAACGAAATTCGCGTTTTTTTTAGGGGGGGGGGGCTTATTTTTTGTCGAAACTTCCGTCTTTCGCGCTGTCCTTAGTCGAAATTCGCGTCCTCCGCACAATTCTTTGTCGAAATAAGAGTTTTTTAGGCGATTCTTTGTTGAAATGCGCGTTTTTTTTGTGCCCCTGCCACAATATTTCGTGCTTTTTCCGCGGAACTAACTAAATTCGCGTTTTATTTCGTGATAATTTGACGAAATTAGAGACTTTTTCTGTGTAACTGACTAAATTCGTGTTTTCTCGTGATAATTTGAAGAAATTGGAAATGTTTTTCAGCGGACGAATGACAAAATTGATTTTTACGACAACCGCCTGTCGAATTTCGCGATTTTTTGGTGTTCGAAATTTCGATCTGATGAATTTTTAAAGTTTTCGGTATCAAATGCCTTAAATCTTCGTAAAATTCGAAAAGCGACTCTGTTTATGATTGTGCACTAACAATATATAATTCATAAAGTTGGGGGAATATTTTTATTTTTTCGGTGCTAAAAAAAAATATTACAAAAATAAAAATTGTTTCTTTCCTAAAATTTTCTGCGCACAGCGTACGTCTATATTATATAACTCTGGTTACGTGTTCGAGGAATTTCGATTAGTGGGTCACCTTTGGTCACTATGGCTCCCGGTCAAGTTAAATGTTATCTAAAAAATGCTTAAAGGATATAGAGAAAATATTATACTGTTTTCGGGTAAGAAAAAGATCACTGGACTAGATCACATACTCGAGAAATTTCGATTAGTGGGTTAGTTTGGGGTCACAACGGGTAAAAAAAAAAAAAAATTAATCTAGAAAACAAATCTAACAAGTTTCATTAAAGGGGGTAGCGGGTTAAGGGGGGTCTGGCGGCCCCCACCGAATCTGGTAAAATCGTTCCAAAAATCTTGAAGAGGGTCGAAAAACAAGCAGTATAAGCTTTTTACCGACATTACAACCCCAAACGAAAACACAGTAATGGCGAAAAATATGATTTTTTGTGATTTTTATTTTTTTCAACCAGTTTAATTTATTTTTAAATGGTTTAAACGCAATTAAAAATTTGTTTTGGATGTGTGGAAGTCCCTTGAATTTTTTCAGATTTTTTGGTCAATTAAAAACATGTGAATTTTAGGTTTAAATGCGAAAAAATCGTGAAAAACGCGTCATTTTCAAGATTCAACCCTCTAATTTTTAGGGTTGTTTTCATTTTCCCGAGGGGTGCTGTATAGTATAGATAGCGGCAATCGTCCTCTTTCGAATGCAGGCAACTGGACTAAATTTGGTCAATTTTGGTGAGCGGGGCGATTTTTTGAAAAAAACTCGAATTTTCAACTTTCGGTAAATTACGGCGCGTACTTGGTATAATGCGTCTTTGCTATAAAAAATACATCTCTATAGGGGTTTTTGAGGTCGCTGATCACGAATTTGATGTCAAAAAAATTTTTTGACAACAAATTCACCCATAAGTATTAATTAACACAGGTTTGATAATGTAAAAAAATATCATTGAATCACAGCATTTAAACAATTTTAATATCGTGTTCAACTAATATAATCAATGAAACTAAATTTTCTGGTATAAATCATATTTTATTCAAGCTTACGTAATAGTCACACAGTAATATAAAATAGCATAATACTTTTTTACAGAGCTAAGTTAACAATTTTAGTTTTAATCCTCGTCACTATCTTCTTCAATAACAGGTTCAACGCTTTGAAGAGAGAAAAGATTTGTGAGAATCTGTGCTGGACGAACAATTCGCAACAAATATCTCGCATGCCCTAAAAAGTAAATGATAGTGGCCACATGTGCACAACAACCGACAGTTCTGAGGCCATTCGCACAATCGCATACGTATTCTTCTATACCACTTCTTCCAATAGCGTTAGGAACGTATTTTACGTAACACCTGTACTTTTTCCGATTTATGTGCCTCGATTGAACTTCGCATTTCAAAATTGATTTATCTTCCAACAAGTAATGCATATTAAGAACTCCATCTTCAGTACATAATTCTGCTAAATAAGAAACGGTCTGTGATATCTGGTAAGACCCTGTAAAAAGTATCTTCAGATCTCTTTCTGTCAACTCCGGAAAGTCTACAACATCATTTGACGTCAGAGGTCTGAAGATCCTTTTTTTTCTGTTCCAGTTTTTCTCTTCTACCACTTTCGCTAAATCATTATTAACGTTTTTTTCTGAGCAACATTTCGTTAGTGATCTCATCTTGTAATTCGCTATCACAATTGAGTCGTTTTCTGAACAAGTTAACCAGAAAAATCGCTATTTTGCAATAAGTTTTAGCTGATAGCAAACGTTTATTGTCAAACTCATGATGCAAGAGTTGGAATTTGCTGCCAATGATCCCATGAACAGCCTCTACTACCCATCTTAGTTTAGTTACAAATGGACTGTCATTCGCCTCTTGAGTCGTTAGTTGTTTCCTTTTTCTTTTTAATGCAGGCATCAAAACAACAAATCCTTCAGACTGTAAGAAATTTTTTACATCTCGAAATCCTCTATCAAGTATAAAGACGTCGCCTTTTTGAAGAAGTGATCTTAAACCGCTTGGATCTTTAAAAATCTCCATCATGATTGTAGCATCATTAACCGTTGCTTCGTAAGGCCCGAAAACATCGTTTGATGTCGTTTTTTTGACATCAAATTCGTGATCAGCGACCTCAAAAACCCCTATAGAGATGTATTTTTTATAGCAAAGACGCATTATACCAAGTACGCGCCGTAATTTACCGAAAGTTGAAAATTCGAGTTTTTTTCAAAAAATCGCCCCGCTCACCAAAATTGACCAAATTGAGTCCAGTTGCCTGCATTCGAAAGAGGACGATTGCCGCTATCTATACTATACAGCACCCCTCGGGAAAATGAAAACAACCCTAAAAATTAGAGGGTTGAATCTTGAAAATGACGCGTTTTTCACGATTTTTTCGCATTTAAACCTAAAATTCACATGTTTTTACATGACCAAAAAATCTGAAAAAATTCAGGGGACTTCCACACATCCAAAACAAATTTTCAATTGCGTTTAAACCATTTAAATATAAATTAAACTGGTTAAAAAAATAAAAATCACAAAAAATCATATTTTTCGCCATTACTGTGTTTTCGTTTGGGGTTGTAATGTCGGTAAAAAGCTTATACTGCTTGTTTTTCGACCCTCTTCAAGATTTTTGGAACGATTTTACCAGATTCGGTGGGGGCCGCTAGACCCCCCTTAACCCGCTACCCCCTTTTGTATTCTATCACTTTCGAACTTTAGAAGATCATTAGATTAGGGCACTTGCTCAAGAAAATTCGATTAATGGATCCATTTGCGCCACTATGGATCCGGGTCAAAGTTAATTGTAAACGACGCAAACGATAGTGACAAAATTTTGTATTATATCGTTTGCGGGCATGAAAAAATTATTAGGCTAGATCACACGTTCAAAAAATTCCGATTAGTAGACTTTTTTTGTGTATCACTACGAGTCAAGCTAATTTTATCTAAAAAAGAGCTTCAACGATTTTGATTGAATTTTGCTCCTTACCTTTTTGTTTACCCGAAGACCATTGAGCTAATCATATGTTCAAACAAATTAAATTAGTGGGTCATTTTGGAAAACTACAGGTCACAAAGTCGAGAAGTTCACAGGAGCTAATAAGTTGGTGATATTTGATAGACTACTTTCAAGACTTTCAAGATTAGGAATGCTAAAACACATACTTGGAACCAAATGAAAGAATGTCGTTAAATTTGGATATATTTGCCCCCCCCCCCCTACTCCCTAAAAGAGCTTTCAGAACGTGAAGAAACTTTTTAGACATTCTTAATAGGAATCGAGATGCATGGTTAAACCAATCATAATTAAGCTGAAAATGTGGTATGGATTGATGTCTTTTCATTGTAAATGTGTAAATAACGTAAAATTTATAAACATGCACATACATTAGAGGTCTGCACGGCCCGGGCCGGGCCAGCAAAAAAATGAACGGGCCATACAGGCCGGACCGGGCCGATAAAAAAATTTTCGGGCCTGCCGGCCCGTTTTGAAGATTTAAGCAGAAACGATAAAATATGATCTATTTTCAGCGCAAAGTTCGAACGAGAATAAATATAAATGTGCGTCACGAGCCATACTAGTTTGACAGCATCAATATAAAAATGTAACTTGTACAGTGTGAGATCGGCATCCGACAGTTAAATTGTCTGTAAAACGTTTTAATATTTTTTTAGCTGACTCATACCGGGCCGAGATCAAGCTTGCATTATTTTTCTACATATAGACTTGCCGGACCGAAAAAAGAATTGTTCTCAAGATCTGTAGGGCAGACAACATGATTTGTAAAATTATTAACAGCGATAAAGAACTTATGTTAGATTAATCTTTGGATATATATATATACTTCTTGATGGTTTTTAAATTAATTTCTCAATAACGCGAAAGTTTGACACATTTTCAGATTAATTTTTAATTGTAAAAATATAAAAGTGATAAGCCTGACTATTGAAGGCATTTGGAATCTAATAGCATTTTTAATTTTTGATGAATAAAATACTTGCATAACCTTGTTCAGATACAATAGTTTCTCAAATTTTTGCAAGTTTTTCTCCCTTCCCATGCTATCGCTTCCGGAAATTCTATTGAAAACGCTAACTATAACAATAATTTATTTCCTTTCAGTATTCTTAAATTGCTTGTATCAAAAAATGGATAATGCAATTTGATTATATAGTTTCTGAATAAAGATACCTGCCATGCGTTTCTGAGAAAAAAATGAATTTAGAAATGTATCAGAAAGGCGCATATTTGAATTAAAGAATGAATTTGGATTTAAAACCTTTAATAAAATGATGTAGAAATATTTTTTATAAATCTTCTTTTATTAAACAGCCTCAAAAGTTACGATGTTTTTAACTTTCTTTCTTTTTTCTTATATTCTAAGCCGTATTAACTTTTTGATGAATCTTTATTTGATTGTTGAAAGCCTAAGAATATTAGTAATCACTAATGTTGCTAATGTGTATTTCCTGTAAAATATATTTTAAAATCATTCCATAGATATATATGCAGTATTCTTTAAAGAAATCTTAATTACATGAAAAAAATGTGATTTTTTTAGAAATCGTAGAAATTGTAACGGGCCAAAACGGGCCGGGCCAGTCTTCATTGATTTCTGTACGGGTCGGGCCGAACTTTTGAGTTTTATAACGGGCCGGGTCGGGCCGAAAAAATCTTCCTACGGGCCGGGCCCGGGCCTGGAAATTCCGGCCTGTGCAGACCTCTAACATACATACATATTTTTCATATTGATTGTTTTTGTAAATAATCCTTTACAAGTAATACGCTTTATAACAGTAATACAGATAGAATAATTCAGTGAGAATAATATATCAAGTTGAACACAAAGCTACTTTTGACTGAGCTGAGCTCGGTCAGCCCCAATAGTTTCTATTAAAATGTAAATAATTTACTTTTATTAACGAATGATACTTTTATCCTTTCTAACATACAAAATCAATAATATTCCCAAACTAACTCTCTCATAATTCATGAAGATATATTTTTTGAAATAAGCGTATGATGTAAATGTTACTATGGAAAGTTCGTGTTTCTGATGATAACTTTGATTTCAGAATAGGCTAATTCTTACAATCTCCAAGCCTTAAATTATAAATTTCATTAAATAAAAGGTGTGGTTAAAAAAGAATACATATGCCAACGAAATCTTTGACATTTGGACCAACACATTACGATATTCCACTTAATCAAGAAGTATTAAATACTCAAAATATTAAACTATCTAAAATATATTAATTCATTCTATAGATAATAATTTAAGCCATTCCATCAAATAGTTTTTTAAAAATCTTACGGATAGTCGTCAAAAATCAAGTTTTGAGAAAACGCGACTTAAAGTTGAAATTATATGGGTGCGGCTTTGGAAGTCTTGATACATAATAGTCTAAGAGCCAGTGAAAAGCTACCAACATGTATTTGACCAGACCTGAGTTTTTGTACATTGAGGTTCCTGTATCTACAGTCACCGCCAAAAAAAATCTTGACACTTTCGATTTTTGATGTTTTGTTAAATATCTAGAAATATACACAAGGAATTATTCTGAAACTCCTGGTGTGTAAACAAAATAGTACACGTCATATATTTTGACAAAGATTTTTCCCCGAAATCTAACAGGGGATCGTCAATAAATTGAAAAAGAACGAAGATCTTTTGGATCACCCTGTCAAAACTAATGAAGCAAAACAGTTTAAACTGTAGTTAATGATTAAGTGGCTTATTGTGATAAGTTGTGTCGATTTTTATGAATATAGCTTGAAAACTCGTAGAGAAATTAAAGTTTTTATAAAAACGGTCCAAAATTTTTCCAAGTTTTTTGCTTATAATTTTCAGAGCTCTTCATAAAACACAATAATCTTTTCAGAAAATATGACAAACAACATTGCACATAACACCCTGTAATCAGAATTAAAAAATAATAAAAAATGTATGTAAAATGAACGGGTTTACTAAATAATTTTTTACTGCGCATGCGGCAACGCTATTAAGATTTCATTTGCATATTATGTTAGTTAAATGTATAGAGTAACTTTTGTGAAAGTCTCAAAAACATAGCTTGAAAACTCTGAAAATTATCGTTAATAGAATATTGTCAAAATCCATTATTCCCAAAATGAAGCAAAAAGATGAGGGGCTGTATCCATATTCCATTGATTAGTACCTACACAGTATTGCACGTACTACTATATTTGGATACAACTCCTTATCTTTTTGCTTTATTTTGGAAATAACGGATTTTGACCATATTCTATTGACGATAATTTTTAGAGTTTTTAAGATATGTTTTTGAGACTTTTACAAAAGTTGCTCTATACATATAACTAACATAATATGCAAATGAAATTTTAATAACGTTGACGCATGCGCAGTAAAAAATTATTTAGTAAACCCGTTCATTTTTCATAAATTTTTTATTATTTTTTAATTCTGATTACAGGGTGTTATGTGCAACGTTGTTTGTCATATTTTCTGAAAAGATTATTGTGTTTTATGAAGAGATCTGAAAATTATAAACAAAAAACTTGGAAAAATTTTGGACCGTTTTTATAAAAACTTTAATTTCTCTACGAGTTTTCAAGCTATATTCATAAAAATCGACACAATTTATCGCAATAATCCACTTAATCATTATCTGCATTTTAAACTGTTTTGCTTCATTAGTTTTGACAGGGTGATCCAAAAGATCTTCGTTCTTTTTCAATTTATTGACGGTCCCCTGTTAGATTTCGGGGAAAAATCTTTGTCAAAATATATGACGTGTACTATTTTATTTACACACCAGTAGTTTCAGAATGATTCCTTTTGTATATTTCTAGATATTTAACAAAACATCAAAAATCGAAAGTGTCAAGATTTTTTTGGCGGTGCCTGTACTATACATGAGATGGGGAATTACTAAGCCCAAAGTGGTGGACGTGGCTACTGCGCAGGTAACACAGGTATCGATTTTTGGCAAATTTTAAATCTATTTGACCACGTCTGCCGTTTTGAAATTAAAAAATTATTAGTATTATCGGAAAACAACAATGGCAGACCATTATCGCGCGGTTAACACTGTGGCAGACAGTTTTGAAAGTACTGAAAAAGATAAAATTTTGAAAGTAATTGACCAGATCTGCCTTTTATATATTTTGTCTATTAGGGTCTTAAAAACATATTGATAACGGCAGACGTCTTCATTGAGTACACACTTCAGCAGACAACCAAATCTTAGCTAATACTCGGTGGTGTCTATGTATTAATTTCCCTGTTTTACATCAATATGACTTACTTTATCATTGTATTTATAAAAATAAATATTTAATTTTGTAAATTATGTACTAAAATTTATAAGTTTGATGATAAAAAAGTAAATATATTTCGAAACAATCTCAAATATTAAGCTGTATTGCAGATAACAAATAATCATTCAAATTATTGATTTTACTTTATTTTTATTCATTTAATGCAAATTAAAAAAAATAATAATTAAAAAATGAATCATGCATTACAAAATATTTATTTCTTTTCATTCATTTGAATCTCGCCTATCATTCTGTGACGATTCTATTCTAAAAAGGGTGCAAGGCTAAGGTCAGCGCTAAATCGCACAACGCTTATGGATAAACAAACTGAAGCTCCTCCCATACTAAGAAGCGAGCGCGATCTATTGGCGAATCCTTTCAAAATACGCCAGGCAGGGGGGCCAGCAAAAAGGGAGTTTAAAAATCAATTTAAAAATTGATTTTTAAACTCCTTTTTGCTTCAATGAATTGAAAACATTCTTTACTATACTCTTAAAATAATAATAAAAATGAAAAATATATTTTTTCAGTGTCTACCCATAAAATTTTCATTTTATGATATGACATCAAAGACTAGTAAATTTTAAATAATTTTTTTAGTAAAGTTAATAAAAAGAGAGATTGAGCGAGGGGATATATTTTAATACTAAATATTTAATTTATACGCTTTAACACTGAAATTAGGACTATCCTGTATCAAAATTAGCATGTTTAATTTATTTGTCATTTATTGTTTTACTTGAAATAAATTTATTTCAGATTTACTAGTTTATAATTTCATTTGGCAAAGTAAAAAATTTACGGCTGATCACAGAAAAATCCATGTTTAATTATTATTATTATTTAGGAATTCAAAGAAGAGCTTTGTTTTATTCATTATTTTTTCATCTCATTAAGAAACAAGAAAAGTTTATCTGAAGAAACCCCTATAATTTTACTTTTCATTCTAATATTTTGAATTTATATTTAATAAAAGAGAAAGGGAAAAATAATAGTATCATATAATAAATATAATTATTTTTGAATAATTATAGCTATCAACTATTTTCAAATACTTTTATCCAAATCTAACTTAATTATTTAAATTATTTTTATTAATAAAATAAACAGATTTATACAAAAGTATTTATAAAAGAATTATCTTAACCATCTTTGATAATTTACTAGAGAAAATAAATTATTTTTCATGGGAAAAAAAAAAAACAGTTACAAAAATGCATAATTTATTTAGCCTATTTCTGAAAAATGCATTTAAATGCATATTAAATAAAAAAGACAACATACTCTTATATTTGGGCTTGAAAAATAGTAAAAAGGTTTGTTTTTAAATATATTTAATAATTTATATTCAAATTTAGTGTAGTATGAAATTTAAATAAGGCTTAGCTAAAATTATTGGAAACTAAAAATTTTATATTTTTCCCTCCCTCTCTTTTTTTATTAAGTATAAATTCAAACAAATACTATGAAAAATAAGATCCTTGTTGGTTCTCAAAATTGAACTTTTCTTACTTGTTAACAAGATAAAAAATTGAAAAAAAAAATAAATAAAAGATTTCATTTGAATTCTTACATAATAAAAATAATTAAATATTATTTTTCTATTTAAACATGATTTCATAAATTAGTAAATCTCAAATAATTTTTCTATAAAGTAAAATAATTATAATAAAAGAAAGACAGAACAAATAAATAAATAAAACATGGTAATAGATGTTACTCTTAAATATATATATATATATATATATATATTTATTTATTTTTTTTATTTTTTTTTTTTTTTTTTTAAGGGAAGAAACTATTTGTGCATATATTATATTGCAGTACGTGTACAGAGCTTGAAAATAACTTCAACATAAAGGATATAAATGAAATATTTGGTATTAAAGTATACCCCCCCCCCTTTCTCTCTCTCTTTGTTCACGTTAAAGAATTTTTAAACAAATTCATTGGCTTATGATGTCATATCATATAACAAAAATTTTATGGATAGTCAGAGAAAGAATTATATTATTATCATTATTATTATTTTAAGAATATTATGAAAATGTTTTTAATGAATTACTAATTTTAAAAAAATATAAAATTAATTTGAATATTTTATTTATTTTTATTTGGATATTTATACTTTTAACTATATTTTTAAGAGAAACTCTTTACTACCTTTTTAAGACCAAACGTAAGAGTATGTATATTTTTAACGTAGCACGCTCTTAAGGGTGTATTCGAAAAAACTCTTTTCCACCTTCAACAGCTCGAAATTTTCCGAGTTAATTTCAGACAGAGTTTTAAAAGTAGAAACATGAAACTTGCTGAGGGGAATTTTGTAATTGATCTATTCATCCGATTTTCATAAAATTTGAAATGACTCGACAAAATTATATAATAATAATGTATTTTAAATTTCAAACGATTCGGTTGGGTAGTTTTTGCATTGTTATATGCGGACAGACGGACGGACTGAACGACAACTATAGGTGCTACGTATTTATATAATTACGAACGCACCTAAAAATAAGTGAAATAAATTATGCATCTTTGTTGTTTGTTACATTAAAAAATTAATTTACATAATTAAGTAAGATTCAGATAACGGTATTTATAAGTAACTGATAACAAAAATTATTAGAAATTATTTGTTATTATTAGTTTTTTCTCTCCATTTCTCTTTTATTAAATATAAATTCAAAATATTACTGTGAAAAATAAAATTCAAGGGGTTTCTTTTCAAATAAAAATTTCTTGTTTCTTAACAAAGTGAAAAATAATGAATAAAATAAAGTTCTTTGAATTCAATTAAATTCAATTTAAGTAATTAATTAAATATGGATTTATCTGTGACTAGGCGTAATTTTTCAATTTACTGCATTTAAATCTGAAATAAATTTCTTTAAAATAAAATAATGACAAATAAATTGAACATGCTAATATTAATTGGAGATAGTCTTAAGTCAAGATGCAAACCACAACTTCAATATTTAAGCATATGAATTAAATATTTAGCATTAAAATATATCCCCTTGCCCCTTCCCTCTCTCTTTATTATTATTTTTACTATTATTATTAATTTTACTTCAAAAAAGTTTTATTTTAAATTAGCTTATGATGTCATATCATAAAAAAAAAATAATATAGTGAAGAATGTTTTCAATTCATTGAAGCCAAGATAAGTTTAAAATTAATTTAAACAGTCCTGCATGACATATTTTTAAAGGATTCGTCAGTAGAGGTGGGAGGAGCTTCAGTTTGTATATCCCTAAGCGTTGTGCGATTTAGCGCTGACCCAAGGCTAAGATGGGCATTTTCTCGTCTGCGCTGTCATTAAAATTGGCTCTTTCTTCTGTTATTTTCTACTTCCAATCAAATTTTAAAATTCTATTACCGTAATTTCCGGCGTATAACACTACCCAACATCAAAAATGTTTCGGGCTCAAAAATAGTTGTTTCCGAAGTATTTTGTCTCGCTAAACACGAAAATCAACATAAAAAGTTGAGATTAGCTCTTGTTTTCAAGATAGGAGCCAACTTGAGAAATCCCATTATGGCTGTTATATAGGAAATCGAATGTTCGGATGTTGGTACTCCTAATAGTAATTCCCCTCAACTGCATTCTCAGTGTAGTCTTTTTCACATTCTTTTTCCCCATCAGCCATTCGGCCAGTTCCTTTCTTGGCTAATCTACCAATTTCTGAACCATCTAAAATTATGAGATTGAAGAGCAGTCAGTAGATCTTGGATTTTCCATAGCCCAGATTTCGAAGCAGAAGATTTGAACGAGTCTCACAGACTAAATCAGACAGAATTGAATGATCTCGTGAGAGATTTTGACTTGCTAAAGGAGAAAGCAGAGCTTCTGGCATCAAGACTGAAGCAATGGCATCTATTCCAATCAGAAGTTAAGATAACAGAATACAGGACTCATCACAAGAATCTTCTTCATTTCTTTGAGAAGAAGTTGTTGCTTGTACTGATGTTAATGGTTTGATGAGTTCCATGAACATAACTCATGATCCACAAAAGTGGGGGTTATTTATAGACTCTTCCAAACTTGGTTTGAATGCAGTTTTACTACACAACGGCTACATTATCCTTCCATTACCACATGACATTTCGTTCACATGCAGGAAATTCACAGAAATGTGAAATTACTTCTCGAGTCAATCAAATACTAGGATCATAATGGCAAATTTGTGGCCAACTTGAAAGTAATTGATTTACTCTAATTAGGCTATATCAAGTACTGCTGATTTCTGTGTTTGTGGGACAATCAAGATAGAAACTCTCAGTACATAAAAGACATATAGCCTTCAAGAAATCTAAGCCCAGGGGAGAGAAATGTCTAAAAAGAGCCTCTGGTTGATAGAAAAACATTCTGCTTCCACACCTGCACAATAAGCTGGGATTAATGAAGAACTTCGTGAAAGCCATGAACAAGGATGAAGAGGCTTTCCATTACCTTAGAGCGAATTTTCCAAGACTGAGTAAATCAAAGGTTAAAGAGGGAATCTTTGTGGGCCCTCAAATATGCCCAATAATGAAGGATTCTGCTTTTGATAAAGTTTTGGAAGGGAAAGAGAAAGCACCTGGGAAGCCTTGAGGTGTGGTACGAGGATTTCTAGGCAACAGAAAAGCCGAGAAGTACCAACAGTTGGTGAAAGAACTCCAACAAAAGTACAATAACCATGGATGCAACATGTGTCTCCCATCTTCATTTACTCCACTCCCATCTTCATTTACTCCACTCCCATCTTCATTTTCTCCCTAAAAACTGTGGAGCTGTAAGCAATAAGTACAGTGGAAGGCTTCACAAAGATATCTCTGAAATGGAACGAAGATATCAAGATCGTTGGGATGAGTCAATGCTGGCTGACTACTGCTGGACTGTTACAAGTGGTACGAGATTCTTGACATACAACAGGCAATTCTAAAGGAAATTTTTGCAAGAATAGGCTAGAAACAACCACTGCTTTCTGAAAAATGAAAATTGTTTAATGAAATATGCCTATTGAATTGTATTTATTATATAGGATTATTTTTCTTCTTTCTTCTTTCGCGGATTATAATCCGCGGATCAAACAATCATGTTTCGAGCCAGAATTTTTTTTAATGAAATGCAACTTAATAGATCGCCGTAAATATTTATCTTATCTCATTAAATAAGATTTCTGGGACCAAAAAGAATTGTTTGATAAGCGGATGATTCTCCGCAAATTACGGTAATATCACGTTTTAATTCAAATTAAAACTTCTATGTTTAGTGTTCAAACGGCTTATTCGAGTAGAAATAAATCTTTCAGGAGTAGTAGTGCGGCAATTTTATATGTCATTCAATTCTGTGATCATGGGTGCAAGTTTGAAATTTTGCCAGGACTGAAAATATTTTAAATCACCCCCCCCCCCCACCCACCAAGTGAACAAATATACATGTGCATGATTTATGTTTTTTAAATGACTGTTCATGACTGTTTGACGAAATTCGCTTTTTCCCACGATCTTTTGACAGAAATCGCGTCTCTTTAGCAATCCCTTGACAGAAATCGCGTCTCTATCGCGATCCTTGGACCAAAAATTGCGTTTTTTGTGATCCTTTGACAAAAATTCGCAACTTTTTCGCAATACTTTGACAAAAATTCGCGACTTTTTCGCGATACTTTGACAAAAATTTGTGACTTTTTCGCGATCCTTTGACAAAAATTCGCGATCTTTTGAAGAAAATTCGCGATTCTTTGGCAAACAATCACGACTTTTTTGCGATCCTTTGACAAAAAATCGTGTTTTTCCGCAATTCTTAAAAAATAGCGTTTTTCCTGCTATCATTTGACGAAAATAGCATCTTTTTGCGATTCTTTGAAAGAGACTGCGTCATTACCGCGATCCTTCGACAGGAATCGCTTTTTTTTTTTGCTATTCTTTAATAAAAAACGCGTCTTTTTTGCGATCTTTTGTCAGAAAAAGTGCTTTTTTCCGTGATCTTTTGACAAAAATCCTGTATTGTCAGCAATCTTTTGAAGAAAATCGTGTCTTTTTTCACGATCTTTTCGACGAAAAACAAATTTTACTCGATCTTTTGACAAAAATCGCAGTTTCTCTGCAATTCTGACAGAAATTGCGTTTTTCCACGATCATTTAAGGAAAATCGCGTCTTTTCTGCGATTCCTTGACAAATTCTTTGACGGAAATAACGTTTTCCTTGAGATCCGTCGACAGTAATCACGTTTATTCCGCAATTTTTTGACAAAATTGCGTCCTTTTGAAATTTTTTGAATGAAATAGCGCTTTTATCTGCGATCTTTTGATAGAAATATCACCCTTTTCCGCGATCATTTGACAAAAATCACGTTATATTCATAATGTTTTGACGAAAAATCGTTTCTTTTTTAGCGATCTTTTGGCAAAAAACGCGTCATTTTCGCGATCGTTTTCAATCGTCGAAGATTTTTCCGTCCCGCTTCCGTCCTCGGGAATTTTTAAAAGACGGAAATCCGTCCTGTAGACGGAAAACTTGCACCCATGTCTGTGATCAAGAGACAGAAAAAGAAAAATTATTTTTTTCGATAGCTAATTCTATAAAACGAGCCAGTCAAATTGCCTATGATTCTAGAAGTATTATTAAAAAAACGCGGAGAAACAAGAAATGCGCGTAATACCGTTTTTTAGTTCATCGCTAAAAAGAGTTAAAAAGAATACCATTGAAAAAAATATCGATAGATGATTTCGATTGTAGCGTTATTAAACAAACTGTACATGATTTGTTTGTCATATAGAAAACAATTCCGCCTTTGAATAAATTGCTTCCTGTTTTGAAATAAAGAAACTTTGCATCAATTACTCCAGAAAATTGGTTTTAACGATAAAGATGTCAAAAGAAAAGACTTAAAACGGGGAAAAAAGTATATATAAAATTTTTAGTTTTTATAAATATTAACTACGAAAACGTTTTTACATAAATCGATAATATTCCCCAAAAACGGATTTTTTTTTTTTTTTTTAATGTAACTAAACAAACTGTTCACCTCCATTTCGATAAAATAAACCAGACTTGACGCATGCGCAATAGCGCTGAGAGTTTTACGATACGATAGCAAACAGTATGTGTCCTTTAAATTTACAAAATACGAGGCATCTGTATGCAGGTTCAAAAATATACTCAAAACATCTGGAGCTATTCCATCTCAATTCAGGCAGACAGTACTGATATGCGTCAAGTCACCATCACAGATTTTTTTCAAAAAATTTCAATAGTTAGAACTAAGTGATTTATAAAATTTCCTAAAAGGATTTTTCCCTAAAAATTTTTTTTCTCTGATTACAGCACTTTAAAGTTCATGATAAAATTGGCAGTTTTCAGAAAAACTGAAAAACGCTTCATTTTGAAATGAACACAATACCAAACATATTCAACATATTCAGTCAATTTATTTTTTATAAACAGTTATTAAACTGAATTTTACTTTGGCATAGTTTTAAAAAATATAGTGACATTTTTACTTAATTAAAAAAATAGATTTTAAGTATAAAAAATATAATTATTAGTGAATTTAAGATTTTTTTTCAGAATGAAAAAAAAATATTTTAAAGCTAAACATTGATAGCAATCTAAAGACTTTTAATGGGAGTTTTACAGCAAATTTTATTTTAACTCTAAGGTGCTTACAACTTTTGTAATTCAATTTTAAATTTTGCAAAATTTTGTAAAATCACTACTTTTGAAATGCAATTTCTCAAAAACACCATTTTTTAAAAATCTGATAATATGCTCAATTCATATCTTATTAGTCTCTAATAAATACCTTACAAGCAAATCGTGTGTTTTTGCTTAGAAAAGTTTATATGATTTTTTGAAAATAACATGTTGTGTGTATTTTTCAACAGACCACAAAGGCAAGCTTTTCCTTATTTAACCGAACTTGTAATGTAATTAATATTTCAAACTAAAAAATACATCACTAGTACATAATTATTACTGTTAAATTATAGCTAATCATTTGCTTAAATTTAAAATTGCGTAAAATACAGCCAATAATAAAATTAGTATTGATCATATGTCATTTCATTCCATACTCATGAATGTGTTAAATCCATCTACAGTGTGTAAAAATTTTGTTATATAGTATGGATATAATATATTAATGTGTAAATAAATACATAACAGAAGAATTAGGTAGTGAAGGTTTCTTAAATTAACTTAAACTCCTTATCGTTGAAGGTATGAAGTCGCTCAGATTGTCCTATTGTAACTGGTTTTTCTGTTTCTAGAAGCACATTTTCCAATGGTAATGCACATTCATATTTTTTCTTTCCAGATTCTTTTGGCCACTGGAATGCTTTATCTATGGACCATGTTGGGTACATGAATGATACTTTAATGTCATTTAGTTCTTGTGATTGATATACCATTGATTTGTCCTATCCACCAATTATTTTCATAAATGCATCCAATGAAATCACCGATTTGGAAACTATGTATTGAATATTGTCTTTTCATTTGGCTGAAGGTTTCAACTTTTGTCAATTCATTTTTACTTGCTCGTTCCATATAATTTTCATTATTTACAATCACCCTGTAATGTTTATATCTAATACCAACAATAGATTTTGCATTAGCATATTCTTTCTCATTATTAGTTCTATAGGATTGCATAATATTTCTGTCTGGATGGACTAGAATGTTATTTTTTAGCAGAGAAGATAGTTCAGCAACAAATGAGACAGAATTTTGGATAGCTTTTATTGGCTCCTTTTGGAGATTAAATTTTGTTGCATAGTGCTTGTCTCAGTCCCCAATAGCATCACATGCACTTTTAACATGGCCAGCACCTGAAAATATCCTCTACTTCAGTACAATTTTATTTTTGTGCAATTCATAAAACTGATACTTGTTTTTAAAATGTGCTCCAGCTCCATCTGATATATACACAGGTGATTACAGTGTTTGTAATTGGTACAACTTAAATAATTCTTTTTTTACTTTTTCTATGTCACAAACAGCATGAGCTGTATCATGAGTTAATCATCAGAATCTATGATAAAACTTTTTATTTCTTCTCTAAAGTATGCTGTGCAGGTAACTAACGATATCTGAGTATTCTGCCAGTGGTAGCTTTGTACTTCATTTGGCAGTATTAGTGAGTAATTTTCAGCAAAGTCAAAATGCATCACAAGCGCAGATTTTTTTTAAGGAGTTTGGCTTATTTAATTTTATGAATAGGAATTTTTGAAGATTAGCTTATATTTATCTGCCATAATAATGTGCATATTATTATTTTTTCATTAAAAAATATTATTATAAATACAGAGAAATAAGAAAAATCTTGATCTTCTGGTTTTCTGAGAAAAAAAAAACTAATTGGAAAAAAACTAAATTTGAAAAAAAAAATCTAATTCAGTTGTAATGTATGTATTTGCATTTTAATATATTATATCCATACTATATAACAAAATATTTAACACACTGTAGATGAATTTAGCACATTTATGAGTATGGAATGAAATGACATATGATCAATACTAATTTTATTATTGACTGCATTTTACGCAATTTTTAATTTAAGCAAATGATTAGCTATGATTTAACTGTAATAATTATGTACTAGTGATGTATTTTTTAGTTTGAAATATTAATTACATTACAAGTTCGGTTAAATAAGGAAGAGCTTGCCTTTGTGGTCTGTTGAAAAATACACACAACATGTTATTTTCAAAAAATCATATAAAATTTTCTAAGCAAAAACACAAGATTTGCTTGTAAGGTATTTATTAGAGACTAATAAGGTATCAATTGAGCACATTATCAGATTTTTAAAAAATGGTGTTTTTGAGAAATTGCATTTCAAAAGTAGTGATTTTACAAAATTTTGCATAATTTAAAATTGAATTACAAAAGTTGTAAGCACCTTAGAGTTAAAATAAAATTTGTTGTAAAACTCCCATTAAAGGTCTTTGGATTGCCATCAATGTTTAGCTTTAAAATATTTTTTTCATTCTGAAAAAAAATCTTAAATTCACTAATAATTATATTTTTTGTACTTAAAATCTAATTTTTTTAATTAAGTAAAAATGCCACTATATTTTTTAAAACTATGCCAAAGTAAAATTCAGTTTAATAACTGTTTATAAAAAATAAATTGACTGAATATGTTGAATATGTTTGGTATTGTGTTCATTTCAAAATGAAGCGTTTTTCAGTTTTTCTGAAAACTGCTAATTTTATCATGAACTTTAAAGTGCTAATCAGAGAAAAAAAATTTTTAGGGAAAAATCCTTTTAGGAAATTTTATAAATCACTTAGTTCTAACTACTGAAATTTTTTGAAAAAAATCTGTGATGGTGATTTGACATGCCCTGCCTGAGCTGAGATGGAATTGCTCTCTGGCAAAAACCATTAGTGTCGGGACATAACATGCCCTCTCAGGTATAAATTTTAAATGCTAGAAACTATAAAAGAGAATACTATAGGCTAGAATGAGTACAATAGTAAATCATAGGGGAAAAAAGAAAGATAAATGTAGACAGTCTATGCATACATCTCACCGGGTAATAGATAAGATTTAGTTGTCTGCTGAAGTGTGTATTCAATGAAGACGTCTGCCGTGATCAATATAAGTTTTTAAGACCCTAATAAACAAAATATATTAATGGCAGATCTGGTCAATGACTTTCAAAATTTTATCTTTTTCAGCGCTTTCAGCACTGTCGGTTACAATGTTAACCGCCTGATAATGGTCTGCCATTGTTATTTTCCAATAATACTAATAATATATTTTTAAATTTCAAAACGGCAGACGTGGTCAAATGGATTTAAAATTTGCCAAAAATTGATACCTCTGTTACCTGCGGACTAGCCGCGTCCACCACTTTGGGCTTAGTGGCTCCCCATCTCATGTATAATAGGTATAGGGGCCTCAATGTACAAAAACTCAGGTCTGGTCAAATACATGTGGGTAGCTTTTCACTGGCTCTTAGACTATAAATGCTTATAACTCCGTTAAAAATGCAAATATTTTTATGCGGTTTTTTGCACTGAATTCAGAATTAATTGAATAATCAAAATAGATCGTAAAAAATCGATTTTTTGAAAAGTTTTCAAGCCCTGAGCCCCCTTAATGAACTTGACCAAGAATTTATGCCCCTTGATTTTTTGTTAAAGTTTGAAAGAGATCCGAGTAGAATTACAGAAGTTATCGTGTCCATAGGTAATTTTTGGGTGTGTAGGCGACATGATCGGTGTAGATCTGCAAAATATTTTCAGAAATTCCAACATGGGAACGACTGCAATAGGTAGTATTTCATACGAAATCTACCTAAAAAGGTTGCTTCAAATTCAGATGTTATTAAGTGAGTTTTAGTAATAGAAGAATGGGACTTTGTCTTACTTATATTTACATTTTACTTATATATTTATATAAAAAACTGTTTTGCTTGTTATACATACAATATATCGAGAGAAAAAATATATTTTTAAATAAGAAATACTTTTAATTTGCTCTTAGACTTTATTCAAACGGCTGCATTTTCCCCGTTTTAATTTTCAAATGTGAACATTTACAAGTTTTCGTTCTTTGGTAGCTTATGCAAAAGAACATCATGTAATCAGCCAGCTTCATGTTATCGTTATGTGCTTTGTTAACATTATTGTATAGCGAAGGATGACTTTTGGATGACTCTTTTTCTGTAATAATTAATCGTGGCCTATTTATTTTTTCCCATTCAAATAAACACATTTTTAAAATTTTTCTAGGAAGATAAAAACTAAAGCGTTGTGATTTGCTAGAGGGGTTTGTCATCTAGTGGTTGGAGGCACCCTCATTTTGGTATAAAAATATAAGTGAGAAAAGTAGATTTCTAATAAAAAGCAACTTTTCTCATGAATTTCTATCTTGTAAAATTATATATATCATCATCAACAATCGTTTTCAATTCACTGCTGGATGTAGGTCTCTCCCAGATTTTTCCATTGTTGCCTATCTAATGCTTTAGACATCCAATTAGCACTGGCTATTTTTTTTATTTCGTCACTCCATCTTACTTGAGGTCATCTTCTTGGTCGTTTTATAACTCTGCTATATAGGGTGTTTGTGTTCCATCTATTTTCTTTTCGTCTTCCTGTAATGTGACCAGCCCATTTCCATTTTAGCTGTTTTAATTCTCTCAATGATGTCAAAACTTCCGTTTGACTTCTTATAAAAGTAAAACTATTTCTACACACTTATAAGTTACTTTCACACGAAAACAACACTAAGGCATTTATTAAATATGCAAAACAGGACAAAGATAATTGTAGAAATAAAATATATAGTTTTAGAAGCTATAGATAAGTAAGTGCTACTATGCAGGGCCTGATTATCAACGGGGCAAGCTCCCACTAGAAAAGGGGGAAAAATCCTTATTTATAACAGCAATTTTGAGTGAAAAGGGCGTTTAAACAAGGCGAAAATTTCTATAACATTTTACTGGTGAGAAAATGCCCCGTTAGTAATCAGGTACTGAGAATATGGACTTATCAAACTGTATTTAAATCAATTAAAATGTTAAAAATAGTTCGCCATATCAAATAAAAACTGAAGAGTAGGAATTTCAGTAAGGACGAAATCCGAACTGAGGAAAATGAAGGAATAAGAGCAAACGAATGGCGAATAAAATGTGAAGGGTGGTGAAATGTAAACATTTATTTTTACTGAGCTGTCTGCTACTAGATCTGCGCACAGAAGATTACTTGTTAACCTTCCAAGTAATCCCTTGAATTGAAACGCTGCTCTATTTCCTCTATAAACAATTAAATAAACAAATGGCTTTTGGAGTAAAATAAATTAAAAAGAAAAAAAAATGTAGAACTAGTGACAGCGGGATCTTTTTTTGCCCTAATGCCACTCTCAAGAATCACAAAATAAAGTTGAAAATAAAAGAAAAACTAAACTGAAAAAAATTCAAGGTCGACACAAATTTTAAAATGTGTTTCAGAAAAGCTTGTTTTATTTTTAATATAACTGCATTGGTTTCATAATACAACGATAGTTTAAATTCAAAGAAAAAGTAATAATAACAAACGTGAAAAAGATTAACGAAATTATGGAGTATAACAGTTTGCCAGCACTCATTTTAATTAATCCAATATACTATTAGCAAGCGTATAATAAAGTATGAAATTAAAATTAATCCATTACTGAACATGCTTAGTGGAGGGTGGATGAAGATGGGTTGTCTCAATTTCAATCGCAAATTCACAGATGGCAGCACCAGCACCAAATAAAGTAAGAGTAGACGCGAAATTTACACAAAGATTCAACACGATTAGTCTAGAGTTATACTAAGTCAACAAGTGAAACTTCTGATAAAAGTAATATATTTATGAAAAGAAACAAAAACTTCATGGCATTGTTTTTTTTAGCTCACAGGCTATCAAAGCCTGAGAACTTATGCGTCTGCCCGTTCTGTATGTATGTATGTACGTGCGTAACGTGATAGCTCATCATAAATATATCCCCTACTATGTGGGGCTTGTTGCGCTTAAGCCATTCGGTAGGCCTCCCCACCTAGCTGAAACTGATAAATATATCCAATTCACATGAAATTTTGGATATGGGTATATTCTGATAAGGCGCTTCCCCGATTACTTTTGGGAGTTTACTCGATAAGTATAAGAGGGGAAACGGGGGCTAATGCCCCTCCCCTTAATTTATATAAATGGATTTTTCATGCAGAATTATCAGTTTTCGTTCAAGTTTTAGATACAGGATCATTCTGATGAGGCGGTTCCGTGATTAGTATTAGGTGTTGATTGGATAAGTATAAAGAGGGGGAACGGGGGCCTAATGCCCTTCCCCTTAATTTATATAAATGAGTTTTTCCTGCAGAAATTATCAGATTTCATTCAAATTTCAGACATAGGATCATTCTGATGAGGACACCCCAATGATTAGTTTTGAAAGTTCATTGGATACGTATAAAGAGGGGACGGGGACTAATACTCCATCCTTAATTTCGATAAAAGGGTTTTTCATACAGATTTGTCAGATTTCATTCAAATTTTAGACATAGGATCATTCTGACGACGGCCCCTCCATGATTTGATTAGCGAGTTCACTGGATAAGTCTAAAGGGGGGGGGGAAATGGGAGATATCCCCCCTTAATTTAGGTTAATGAGTTTATCACGCAGAATTTACCGATTTGTTTCAATGGGTTTTTATGCAGAATTATCCAATTTGCTTTACATTTTGGATGTAGGTTCTTTCTGATAAGGCGAATCTTATTGTATTTGATTTTTCTTTTGCAAATGAACAAGTTCAATTTTTTCATCTAAAAATATGACTTATTATTAGTGAGTACCCGCTTTTGTAAAAAACGGACCCAGAATTTCAGAAGTCCTGGGTCCCCGGGACCCAGGATTTTTCAAGTCCAGCGGCATCACTACTCCGGGTTTAGTCGGAAGATATATAAGCTAACATATTCCAAGATACTCAAACAAATTTATTTATGTAATGAAAATACCTAGTCTGAACTTAAAACAGATAAATATGAAAATAGGACAAAAAATATTAAAAACAACATTTTACACAGAAACTCAATGAAAATTTCTGGGTAAAAGCCCCCAAAGACCTCAAGAGATGAGTCACCAAATCAATTAACTTAAGATTTAATTAAAAAGAAGTTTTAAGCATAAATATCGATAAAAATAGACATTATTATATCATCATCTCAATATGATATGAAAAAGAAACAATCTATTAAAACGAGTCTTCCCTGCATAAAAAGGGTGATATGTAGCAATTAAAAACAATGGGAATAAAGAGCATTTACAAAGGAACACGAAGCTAAATAAAAAGAAGAGAAAACGCCGCCGAGTGACTTCATAGAGGCGCACCTCCTACTTCGACGATTATACAAGTGCTTTAAATCATAAAAAACGCTCTGAAAACAACGTCGACCTTCCCCTTGCGAATCACTTCAGACTGTCAAGGAAACAGACCAAAATCTGGCACGTGATACCACCCGGCTTTCCTAAATACATAAGAAATAAATACATGAAGAAAGAGATTAGCAGAGAGCAATATTACCTAAGATAAACACTAGTTTAGCACTGTTAACACAAGCACCACTCAGATTCATCAACGAGTTATAAATAAAACGCTTAGAGTACCAGCATAACAAAAAGTTTTGCTGGTAAAATTACTCACAAAGAGGAAAAAATATTCACAGGCAGAGGCTTAAAACTTGGTCGCCAAATTGCACAAAATTCTGTACATTAGAAAACTAAGGGTAGAAGATATTCTCCAAGTTAAGTACAAAGTAAAAGTTCACCTGTCAAAATCTTATCCACAAGCTTTAACTCATTAGCGGGCGGTCTGCACAAAACAGGAAACCTAATTTTAAGAATACTGGCATCTAGAATATTTAATTAAAAATTTCCTTTTATAAAGTACGCGAAAATAAGCAAGTTTTTATTTTCTAATAAATCCGTTTACTAATTCTGATGTCAGTCCATAATTTCATCATTTTACAAGCATAATTACTCAGCGCCGGAAAGGGTTAAACACGATTTTATTATACGACAGAGAGTAAAAATAATTTATTGCTCTTCCAAGCAGTTTGAAAGGAATAATAATAATAATAGATCCCCGCAGTCATCCGACCATAAGTGGCGTTGCTTTTCCCTTTTTAAAATCGACAGTAAAGTATTGTCATCAAAACAAACACACACAAAAATTTTTTGATTATCTTCCGAAAAAATATTTTCTGTAGGCTAGTGGTGCACAACCTTTTTGCCAGAAAATTGTTTGCCACCAGGATATCTGAAAAGTCACGTTTGTTTTATTTAATAGCAAAATTTGTCATTATTATAAGGAAAGTTATTCTGCATGAAAATAGTGGTATCTTTGTGGCCCGAAGTGCCACAGGTTGTGCATCCCTACTGTAGGCAGGTCTGCAGCTTTCAATGTCAGTACTAATAATTTGGACTGCTGCAGTGGTATAGCGATCAACAACGTTTAACTACAAAGTCCAAACTTGAGCATGAATCTCAAGAGGATCATTTTGGTGAATTTATTTACCAATAAAAAAAAAAAAAAAAAAAAAAAAAAAAAAAAAAAAAAAAAAAAAAAACATGTATACAGTGCGTCCCAAAAGTTTATTAACAATAGGGTTTTTTTTTTAAATAATTTTCTTCTTTCAATAGAGGAATAACAATTTCAAAGCAATTTATAATTATAAATAACAACAAGACAATAATAATACTATACACAAATAATATTACACTGTCATAGTCTTTGTGAGAAAAATTAAAACCTAAATTTGACTGTTGAAAAAGTTTAGAGCCAACTATTTTTTTCCCCTTTAACGTTCAAACTTTTAAGCCGTTTGTTCTAATCACTTCAAAAACTTGACCAGGCATATTCAAAACAAGAGTTTGAAGAACAAACAGCTTCGTTAAAATTGCAGCTTTAGATCTTGATCTTGCTGCAATTTAGCATATAAGTCTTTAGCTAATCTTCCCCAGAGGTACTCCATTGGGTTCATGTCAAGATTAAGGACTGGCCAGTCCATAACAGTGACTTGTTTTTGTAAAGTTGGTGACGAGATTCAGCAATGATCTTGCTGGCACATCCATTTGTAAACCACCCTCCCCTCAGCAACTTTCCAAATGGAAGTAGCTGTACTTCAAGCCTTTTCTGGTAATCTTCGGAACATTGACGACGTTTCAAAAAAGCAATATGGGTTGTACCATAAGAAAATGCTACGCACACAATAAGAGAACCCGTTCCTTGTTAACTATTAAGAAAATTTCGTGTACTAGGAAACGATCATAGTTCCTTGCGAAAAACTACACACTGTGAGGCATCTTTGTAGTTAGTTGGAAAAATAAAGACAGATTCGATTTTATCACAGGAAACTATTACGTCATACTTTAGAATATGCAAATTTTGGATATCAGTATTTAAATCAAGTTTTAACACTGACTGTCTACATATTTTTGGGACAACATTGCTTTTAATTTTTATATTAAATCAACGACTGCTAAAAGCTATTTGAATATTTTATTTTCTTTATTTCATCATTACATTTTTTTCATAATTTATTTCGCCTTTTTTACTTTTTTAGTTAGCTCTTAAAAAGTTATTTATAAACTCTTGGGATACACTGTATTTATTACATAACTTTTATTTACTAAAGATTTACATAAAGTTTTTTTTTTTCCACCAAAAAGCAAGATATTTCTTAAATTACTAACAAAATAATATACAGTAGGGGAAGGTGGTGTACCTCGGACCTATTTTGACTTTAATTTAAAAAAAAATTGCCAAAATTAAAAAAAGAAAAGATCTTATGAAACTTTAAGATGTTATACACCACATATATTTGTCTTAAATATTTATATAAATAATTTCCATGAAAAATTTTGAATTAAAAATAAAATGAAAATAGGACCGAAGTACAGCACGAGTGGTGTACCTTGGTCCCATTAATAAGAATGGAAAGAAATAACTTGTTTTTAGCAAATAAAATCACCATTTATTAATCAAGAAGCTACATATAAATTTTTGATACATTCCATTGTTTATTAGGTTTTTAAAATGAGAAATTCTAAATAGATAAAACTTCAGAACATTTACACTTACTATAATCACAAATGACATTAAAGCTTATTTATATTACTAATTATCTTTATTTTTTAGCCAAGATTGTAATTAGATAAGTCAATTCCAAATGTTAACTTCTTGAGCTGCCTTTCAGATCAATTAGACAATACCTAGTGTACCTTGGACCCAGTCCAAGGAACACCATTTTTATTAGGTTCAAGGTACACCACTTGACACTTAAAAACAAAACTACCAATCATGATGTTAAGGTTAGGCCTAACTTTATTTAAAGCACATGGTGTAGTAGCTAGAGCATTGCTTTATTATGCATAATCCTCATTTAAAAAAAAAATAGGTATGTTTTAGTATAAAAATAATATAGAAATATCTAAGAAAAATTTACTTTTGAAAGGGGAATATCCTTTTTTAAAAATTGTACAATTAGTTGAGCTTCTAAACAAATGCCAATAACTTAAATGAAACCTCAGATGGCAAATATTTAATATACGAATGTTCTTGTTTAATGATCTAAACAAGTAAAGCTAGAATTAGCATAGGTTCGGGGTACACATATGTCCAAGGTTCACCACTCCCCCCTATATATAACTGAGACAATATAAAAACATGAAAAACAATATAAACTAGTTGGATGAGCCAATCCCAAAATTTTGTATCTTCTTTGTCATATATATTAATATTTTAAAAAGTTGTTACACATGTTAATCCTTCAGTACTATTACTTCAATACTACACCAACTTTGATTTTCATCTTAAGCTTCCGCCTCATTTTACTAATCTGAGTAAAAAGAGTTAATCTCGATCATAATATTTAATAAAATATTTTTTGTTATTCTGCTGTAGATCTGCCGCTCGAGAAATCCACGGGTTAGCTGAATGCGAATTGCACATCGCTGCATGAACAGCCAATGCACAAAAGAACTATGAAAAATCGAGTAAACCCGTTATTAGAAAGTCCTCCTCTGACGGAATATTTCGAAATTGAAGGACAACCTGCTTGCCATAGCCAATGAAATTTGGTTCATTCTACACATAACTTCACACAATTTTCGGTGGTAAAAAATGGACACACGGACAGACAGGCATTTTGTATAAACTAAACAAGTTTTTGGAGATCTCTGACCAATAAAAAGTGTAAATTCTTCAAAAATCTATAGTCGAAAAAAAATTTCGATTAGAATACATTCTTCTTTAGAAAGAAGGAAGTAAAAAATATAGCACTAATATTAACCTTCCATTTCCGCAAAATTTTACTCAAAACTTTTTCTACAAATAAAGGATAGCGAAATTAAAATTAGGTGTTTTCTACCGATATGTATAACAATTCTTCTTAAATGTATCTTATTAGGATTATGAATATTGCTGCATTTATAATAGCATAAATGCTGTGCGTAAAAAATACGCCATGCCCCTGTTCACGCAAAAGATTTAAGTGTGACGTTTAAGATGTGATAATATGGTTAGCATGTTTTTATGTACAGTCAGGGGGAAAAAAGAGTAAACACACTACTTATTCTGCAAGAAATTTCTTTAGAAGAAAGTTATTGTTACTAAACGATTGAAAATAATGTCTACTTTTAAATGATGTATATAAAACTTGCTTAAGAGGCATAATAATGCCCCTATGACACATACAATTACACCCAACTATGTTTTTTCAATAGCAATACCTCAGTTTAACACCATAAACTATACACACTTCAATTAGCCTAAATCCAAATTTTTACTAAATTCGCCCGATTAGTTTCTCAGTAATTAATTATTGTAAAATGAGCATATTTTAAGCCCTTGAGGACGAATGACCGGTATACGCGCCACATAAGGTGCTCAGAATCCATGATTATTAGTGTTGACTCTAGAGAAAAAGGACCGCAGAGCTGGAATTTTTCAAAGAAAAGGGTATTTTTTTTTTTTTCAAAAAAAAAGGAATACCCTACAAAAATTGTTAATTTTTTTATAAAAAGGGAACACTATTTTTAAAAAAGGGGGGCAAACTTTTATCTTATTCACCAAAAATCCATCAAAAATATTTTCAACTGGTTTGTTTAGGGTCTCCTTAGAATTTGCGATATTTTCCCGGGATCAACTGAATTGCCACGGGGCACATTAGGAAGTGTTAAAAGGGGTCATCGAGTGAATCAGAAGGGTTTAAAAGAGCCGCCGGGAGCATGAAAGAAATAAAAAGGGCCACCGGGGTTGCACCCAGCTAAAACGGCTTAGAGTCAACACTAATTATTCTCACCAGTAAATTTTTACTGCAAATTTTGCCTTATTTAATTCGAGCATTTTCCCAATTCAATAAGGCAGAAATTTCTGTTTTGGAAAACCGGCGATAAAAGATTAAAAATCCCGCAGAGTCACCGAAGCACGATGCGTTATATACGTGTGTATACTTTTCTATAAATAAATCTAATAATTGTGCATCTTCAGATGTTGTACAAAAATATTATTGGAATTGTCTTGGAGATATTTACTGATTCGTTAAGATGGCGGAGAATTAATGGATACAAATGGAATTATCACAAGCTGATGCAGCTAGACGCCTTATTGAATATTATCGATAACATTTTTTATTTTTTAAATGAGTAGAAACATACTACTTAAATGTATTTATCGTAATTAGTTTTGTTTTTGTTTGTGTGCGTGAGAAAGAGAGAAGAGAGGTTCTCTCTCTTTTACTATGTGTGTTTTAACGTAATGTTCTAATCTTTTAGCAACTATTTTCCAGTTGTAAATAGGAAAGATAAGTATCATAATTTAAACGCAATCTATTAAATTTAGCTCCAACAATTTTTTTTCTTTTTTTTAGAAATCAACTAAATAAATTTGGTTATGCCTTAGTAAAAAGTTTTCTAAAGTTATCGAAATAAAAATTCATTCAAGACTTTTTTAAAGTAGAATATCAGCATTGCACTCTACAGTGACATTAATTAGATAAGTCTACAAAAAGCTTTGTTTCCTTATATCAATTTAAAATGTATTTTTTAAGCTGGGCTTAAGTTGGTAGATTGGGGTACTTGTGAACAGAACATACGGGGGCAGAAGTGAAAAGTTCACAAGCGTACTTTTTAAACCTATGAATGCATTTTTCTCTCTTTTTTTTATTTAGTTTAAAATTTAATTACCATTTTCAAACACTGAACTATAAATTCAATGCGTTTAGGATTTTTTCAAAGTTTTAATTTACTGGAAGTTAGATTACAGAAATATTGATTAGATAAAATTCTGGTAATGGCTTTCTGGAAAAAACAAATAATTAAAATTTAAAAAATGTTTTCTTTTGTTGTTGTTGTTCTTTGGTGATTTTCAATTTTAAACATTTTTTTCCCTTAGCCCACATTAAAGTAAATATTTTATGAAAGTAAATTTAGTTGGCCAAAAAGTGATAAGTAGTACTGTGATAATTACAGATTTTTTATGTCAAAATATAACCAATTTTTTAAAATATGGTGCACAGTTTTGTGATACACATTGCATAACATTTAGAAAAAAGTAAAAACACAATAATAGGATTATTCAATAACTAAGCAACACATTGCTATGCTTGACACAAAAGGAGTATGCATATTAGAGTATAATTTTACGAATAATTTCTTGTATCTATGTTGAAACATTTACTGATTTATCCACACAACTAGAAAGAGTGCATCTTATTTGTTTTTATCAATTTTTATATGCAAAAAATTATTTTTGTCTTATTCATGCATATGCATGTGTTCAAACTATGCGCCTCAAATATATTCACAACTACCTTTCCACCAGAGCATACGTGAACAAATTTAGACAATTTTTAAAATGATGATATAAGTTAAAAATTCCCGATAAAGGCATTCAAAAGTTTTATCAAAAGAACAAACAAAGTGTAAATATTCATACAAAACAACTTCAATAACTCGCAACAATTTTGAGAAATAGTCAAAAAGGTAAAAATTATTCACATGTGCCCCAACATTTAATTAACTGGAGGGCAATCTGTGAAATTTAAACCAAAACATTGATTTCAAGATCTGAATAGCGGGAAAATTAAAAAGAATGTACCAATTATAAATATCTGCTGTTGCGGAAACTGCATTTGCAGGTTCTTAGGATTGGTCGATCGCAGGAAACGACAACAGGTAAAACTAACTGGAATAAATTAAACAAAGAAACTTTCGTCAGTCATTTTCCGCCCCGCAATTGCAAACATGAAATTAATTCTCGTTGACATTTTTTTGACTCAAAAACTTACGTTTTTAAAGGAATTTTCTAAAAGGAGGATAACCACAACTCAGTGCATATATTAATAATAATCATTGGTGCAATATCATTTTTGCTTAATTTTCCTTTTAGACGGGGTATAAAACAACATATTTAATACACTTCTTTAGACACAAAATACATTATTTCGTGCAGCCCTTTTACTAGGATTTTGATATATACTGATTTCGCAGTATATTAAAAGTTTTGGCATAATAACCAAGTTTTAAGCCGATTAACTTTAAAAAGTTTATTTTTAAATCTAAGAATATTTTTTACCCAAATTTTAAATTAAAAGTTAAGTTTAAGAAAAAAATAATGACATTTTATTTTATTTTGTACAAGGTATTAGCGGACACCAGTGGCGTAGCTAAGGGGGGGGGGGGGGGCGTCTGCCCCGGGTGCCGAGGCCTAGGGGCGCCAAATTGCGAGAAATTGTTATATATCTATATTGGGGTGGGGGCGCAAAATTTCTTGCTGGCCCCGGGCGCCAAAAAACATAGCTACGCTACTGGCGGACACCACAAATGGCAAGCTCATCTGGTCATACATTTATTTTGTTACGCATCTAATCTAATGAATATTATTCGGCCGCATATTTAATAATTTGGAAGAGGAACAAATATATTATTCGGTATTCGGGCAAGTGCCGAACATAAAAATCTATATAGCGAATAATAATAATGCTTTGTTCCTAAGGATATTCTCCTCGATATCTCGTTTCAGAGTCTTATTTGGTATGGAGTTGTAAGATTTCTGAAGTATATCAGCACATATTTCGTAAAAAAAAAAGAACAGCCTTCCCCCCCCCCCCCCCTCATTACTAACAAGGAGAGGGTCCGAGGCTTGTGTCACCGAATTGGATGATTGTATATCGATAGAATATAGCTAGTATATAAATATACAGGGTTGCAAAAAACCCGGGTTTTTTATTAAAAAAAAAAAACCCATGTGGGTTTTTTCGGGTTTTATTGGGCTTTAATGGGTTTTTTGTTTTTTTAAGAGATGAGGGCAAGAAAGTCGCTTTTCTTTTAAAGTATGTTTTTAATTTTAAAAAATATAGTACTTTTATTAATTAACTTATATACAAATAATTTTCATTGTAAACAACATTAATCAGTATAAAAGGCTGTAAAAATGGTTTTTACTTCTGACATATGATGTTATATAATAAAACATATCACATATTTAAAAGTTACTTTAAGAAATTACTTTTTATCTGTATTCTCCATTAAGAACACATTTTTTAACAAATCTTTAATCAAAGGATGCTTGATAATATTTTCAAGATATCTATTTTTCACTGTATAAAGTAGTTTATTCTTCCAACATAATACAGAACTGTTACTAAAAATATTTTACAAAATTATTTCAGTTGCTATCTACATAAACAATTGTAATTATTTAATTTGAAAAATTTAAAATGAAGTTATAAAACTTATCTAATATCAGATAATGTTTATTTTTTATGAACAAACATGGATGGTACAGTATACAATAAGAAATGACATTTAAGAGGGGAAAAACTGATTTAAACAAACAAAAAATAGAAACAAGTTTAAACAAACATACTAAAAAAAAACATTTTTATTTATTTTTAAATCTCCCGTCCTGCCCTTTTTTTACTAACCCTGGCCAAATGTAAATAAGTGAAATTTGTATTCAGTTAGGAACTTGCGTTATGGAATTTTTTATTGTTAAATCTTGTATATAAAAGATCTTGTAATTTTTCATCTATGCGAAAATGTTACAATTAGCTATATATATTGATTTTGGCTTTTTTTTTTTCCTTCATAATATTAACAAGTTTTTAAAAGAATTAAGTACATTGTTTTATTTTGAAAATTTTGGTTTTGTCAAATTTGGCAGAACATTCATCTGTTTTGATAGGATAGCGTAACTTTTTTGAACATAATGATTAAAAAAACTAATATAAAAGCTTCTGAATATTAAATAATATCACAGATTGTAAAAAACCCGAATAAAACCCGCATTAAAGTGGGTGTTATTGGGTTTTTTAGAGTGGGTATTACCCAATAAAACCCAGCCGGGTTTTTTTTTTGGGGGGGGGGGGTAGGTGGGTTTTTTGCAACTCTGTAAATATATGCCAGCCATAAAGCGTAATACCCAGAGGGTCTGAAGAAAATAACCCTTAAAGTTCATGCTATAGTTTATAATCGGATAAATTTCCACCATGAACAAGCACCTCCGTGGCTTGAACGGTAGAGCGCTGGACTCGAGTTTTTTCCATCTGGGATCTAGCCCTGCTCCGACTTTTATTCGGAACGAATATTCACAGTGATTGTTTTTGAACCGCAATTGAAATAATATGCATGACAATTCAAATTTACAAAAAATATAAATTAAATTTACATTTTTGTAAGATATAAATGAATTATTAACTGCGAAAATTCATATATTTAAATGTGTACACATGTTTTTTTTAACTAAGCATGTTTATAGATAGGGGGGACGGGGGGGGGGGGACTGAGGCACATTGATACAGCTTTTTTCTAAGAATTTTTATGGTGTCCAGAAAGCGGAAATTTCAAGTTATTTTTCCATGTGGTGTCAGCAAAACTTGTGTAGTGTGTTATAAAAATGTATAATCATTGTTTTATAAATTTATTATATTGATATATTAATTGATATATTATTTATATATTAATTATTGTTTTATAATTTAAAAAAACCCAAAAAAAGTCATTTGTATCAATGCGCCCCATCCCCGTGGCAGATTGATACACCTCATGGGCAGGGTTGGGTTTCTTCCGGAAGAAACCTATTTCTTCCAGGACAGTGGAAGAAACTGGAAGAAATTGGAAGAAATGGAAGAAACTACCAAAAACCAAAACAAATGCTCAAAGTTAAAGTGTATTAACTATATAAAAGAATTAAAGTATAATTACATGAAATCTAAATTGGAAAATTTAATTATTATTATTATTATTATTATTATTTTTTTTTTTTTTTTTTTTTTTGGCAGAGTTAAGTTATTTTTTTATAACAAACTTCAGGTTCAGAGACATTTTCATTTGATGGATTTTTACTACTCTAGAGGTAGAGGGATGTTTTATTATTATTATTATTATTATTATTAATTACACTATTTATATAAAAAGAGAAAAAAAGCCACCAATAAATTGTTTATTTTTCATATAAAAATATATTATTTTTGTATAAAAATACCTTATTTTAAACTGTGCTACACAGTAAATAAATAAATTTGTAATTATTTATACTAATATCTAGCATGAATATCTCAATGCTGTAGTGTTCTAAAAATATCTAAGGGTATGTCAAAATACTTTTAAACTATCTTGAAGAGTAGGAACTGGAAAAAAAAAATCTTCATTTTTTGCATTCATCAAATTTAAGTTGAGAAACTGATTGCAGCATCCTACTGCTAAAAAATTTTTTCGCTATACTATGATGCATTGTACTAAGAAAAATTAGAATTTTAATGATTTTTTTTTAATACGAGGATTGACCGATACAGGTTTTTAAGGCCAAAACCAATTTTCAGAAAATTCAAAGTTTCAGCCAAAAAATGAAAACATAAAAAAAAGTAATTAAATTGTATGTTTTAAAGTAATTAATGCATACATAAATGTAAATTAATTATATATATAGTATTTATTAATTATGCACAATTGTTAATTATCCAAAAACTTTAATTTCATATATAATAAAACATAAATAATTCATCAATGACACAGGAAGATTTTCTGATTATACGAATTTCATTTAATTAAAAAATATTTTAGCTTTAAATATACACATCTTGATTTTTCTTCTATAATGATTTTTGTAAATAATCATTTATTATCCTAGAACTTTCTCAATATTTGAAACACTAACGCAGTTTAAACTAAAAAATTTCTGTAAGATGATTGCTAATTCATGTCTAATAATCATAAACAACAAAGTTCATTGCAATACAGTTCAAATCAATGACTAAAGTTGAAAATTTCCAAAGGAAGAAACAGGAATTTTGGAATACTGAGAGTTTCAGTCAAGCTGAATTTTCAGCCACGTTTTTGGCAAAACTAGGATTTTGGGCTGCAAATGAAACCATATTTTTTATCAATCTCTGTTTAATACAGTAATATTAAAAATTTAATATTAAGCTTTTAATATTACAGTAATTATTGTATGTTACTTATATTATTAAAACTGATGTAAATTAAAAGCTTTTATTTAAATTGGTTTCATTCTACCGTTGGTAAAGAATTCCTACTATTTACTACTAGTTTCAGAAATTTAAATAATTAAAATATATGTTGGTTAAATTGAAATGAATAACATTTAATTTAGTGGTTTTTAATTTTGGATAAAATTTCTTTTCATTTAGCCGATGGTTACAGATCTTTAGACAGGCGTTGTGTGTGATCTTGGCTAAAAAATTTGTGTACTTATTGATTTAGCATATATATTTAATTAAATTTGTTTTGGTCCAATGGAATTAATCCATTTAAAATTATAGAAAGAAGATATTTATTATATCTTACAAAATTGAAATTATATGGTAAATTCTAGAAGAAAAACAGTTTCTTCCATTTTTTCCACTTGGAAGAAACCTATTTCTTCCGGCCGGTTTTTTCCACTGCGGAAAGAACTTGCCAACCCTGCTCATGGGGCACTTTGATACGTTTGGGAAAAATGGAGACAAAGTAACACCAATGCATATTTTTCATAGAAAAATAGTTAGCAAATCATTTTATATATATTTATAAAAATTTAAATCACCCACTTTATTTGTAAAGAATATTAAAGAAATCAAAATGAAATGTATAATGACCGGTTCTGGTTGTTCCTTGTCTGATTGTTGGCTGTGGTAACTTTGTTATATCTGACACTTCAGCCCAAGCATTATCTTCTTTCTTAGGAAAAATGAAAAAATTACCAGGTTTTCTGTTTATAAATCTGTTTATAAACAGAAAATAAAGGACAATTATATTAAAAATTCTGTTTATAATATAATTATCCTGTGCCGTTCTGCAGCTTGTTTCTCTTACTTAACATTTCTCATGTCGAAAATACTTTTTTCTCTGGGAAATCGATATAAATTTGAGATTTTCCAGGCTGCCGCCCTTTTCTTTTGTTAGTTCTACTAGCACCAGGGCCGTAGCGACCGCCCCCCATACCCCCCATTTGGGGGGGGGGCGACGAAGTCAGGGGGCCCCTAATCGATTCTATCGACCTTTTTACCGAAGTTTATTTATTTTGAAAATGCAAGAAAACACTTCTTTTGATGTTTTTGTTTTATCAAATTCTCCTTTTCTTATTCAGGGGCCCGCCAGGTAATTTCCCCAGGTGCACCTTTTTAAAGCTCCCCGCCCCCCCAATTTTCATTAAAGGGTGCCAAATGCTTAAAATGTGCCAAAAGTGACCGAAATTTATACGTTTTCAAACATTTAGGAAGGGAATGCTGTTCTCCTTTTCCTCTCTGCTTCCAGTGTTCCCTCCACATACGCAGAAAACAAACTATATCATTAGAAAACAAATTATTAAAATTTTATTACAACCAGGGCCCGACTTTGATTGTGGGGGGCCCCTTTCTAACTTTTGGATTTTTTCTTGAATTATGCTAAAGTGTCTAAAACTAACCTTTATACTAGTTGTCTATTCGCATTTGTATGCAGAATAGCACAAAAAAGATAACTTTAAGAAATCATCGAATACATTTTTTTCTTCTGTTATAGAAATATAAGACTAAATGTGAGCCATTAAAATGTAAATACAACTGTGATGTAACTGTTAGATCCAGGGGAGAGGGGAAGGGGCATGGGGTTCCAAAACAGAGGAGAGATGAGAAAAGAGCCCCAATAAAGCTAAAAATAAAAAAAGAAGGAATTTTTGTCATTTTTGGCCATTTTTTTATTAGCCTTAACAAAAAAATTATATTTGCTCTTGAGGGCCCCCGATTGAGGGGGCCCCACGTCCGATGCAGTTGTTCTGCATGTCCGTGACTTAGCCAGGCCCTGATTACGACAACATAGTATCCTATAGCTTTTAAAAGAAATTTTTTATTAATGTTTCCTCGTAACGTGATAAGTTAAAACTGTTACGTCCAATTTTGAGCCTTCTTTTTTAGACATCTTGTAATGTACGTAGGTAAGCAAAGTGAAAATTTGCAAAGAAATACTTATCTCAATCAATCTATCATTTTTTCTATAATTATCAAATTAATATTTTTAAATAAAGTTGTGACCAATTTTTTGGGATATCTTGTATATAGATGTGAGTACAAAATTTATGCATGTGTGCAATATGTTTTTTATTTTTAGTGTTTGCCACTTCTACATTATTTAAAAAAAAAAGAAAAAAAATAGAGATAGATAGAGGAGGGGGGGGGGGTGTGTGTCCAGAATGATGTTTGTTCCGGGGCCCCCCGTAGCCTTAACGGGGCCCTGTTTTTATCAAAAACCTTGTTTAGATTTCAAAAACGCAGAAACCAAGAAACTGAAAATCCTTATTTTTTTACTCGTTTTTTCCCTCTCGTTTTTTGACCATGGATTTTTGCATGGAACTAAGAAAGATAAGGAAAGAGTATCGGTCATCGGATCGACTCTGAAGAAAGCCGGGTTCTTGTATAAAGCTGCTAGCGACAAAAGGGTGTTTTCTTTTGAAATACCGGAATATTATGTTCTTAGAAGATAGGTCATTTTTCACACCGATTTCACGATGTGTGTGACACCAATAACATCTAGAGAATCCCCTTAAAAGTTGACAGCTTAGTTAGTTAGTAGTAACCGGATTCCTTGACCTTGAAGGGATTACTGGCCTATTCAAGTACTTTAGCAGCCCGCTAATGCATACAAGTACATGTTTGTAGACAACACAACACTTCAAATGTGGATTTTCGTATGTTTTTTTCTGATTTATTTTAGTAATACCCATAGTATAGTATTTATAAAATTAAGTGTATATCTAGAGGAAAAAAGATCTACTCCTATACTAATCTGGTAAGTCATATTTATTACTTTATGTAATTTATATAGCAGTTATTAAAAGTTTTAAGTATTAGAAAATTTTGCACAGCTTGGAAAAATATATGTATACTAATAGAGCATATTTTAATAACACACATTTCTCATTTACATGTTTTTCATTTAAGTGTTTTATTAGGGCTCCTTCACAAAATTCTTTTTTATAAATCACACCATTCACAAAATTCTATTCCATAAAAATATACTCTAATTAATTTTATACTGTTAGGTTTTAAAATATGTGTTTTTCAAAGGAAACAAGTTCACCTGAAATGAGAAATTTAGCATATAGACTTAAATAAGTTATTATTAATAAATGTTTGATGCGAATTTCAATAACTGGAATTCAAATTTCATTACAAAATACAATAAATTTCATAAAAATAACTTTATTTTTCACAAAATGGGATCCAAGAAAAAATCCCTGCGTCAACTTCCGATTCCATTGCATTCATATGTTAAACTACTATTTCGTTTATTAACAAGTAATAACTAAATTCTTATTTAATTTATACTCTTATTTCCTTGAAAATTTAAGAGTTCTAAATTCATGTCACAATAAGAAATTGTGCTATTTTAAATTTTTCTATGCTCTTTCGGTCTTTCTTTCTTTTTCTCCGTGATGATAAATAATCTCACAGGCCCATAAAACCCATTCTTACCAACTAAAATACAAAGGGCCCCCGCAAATTTACTTTTCAAAGCTAATTTTCAATTCAATAAATTCAATCAGAGTAAAACATATATAGTTTTTTTATTATGAAATATTTTTTCTTACTATGCTGCAATTTGTAAAACATAAGAAATATTTTGAAGTTCAAATATTCTCAACTGTAATTCCATATATGCCTTTTACAAAATTAATTGGTTACGTATAATTATGTATTTAATAAAATATTGTTTAATGTGTATAATATGTAGATAATCAGTTTATAGTTATTTAATAGTAAAAACGTTATTTAATCGAAATTTGCATGGTAAAATTTCGAATAATTTAAACATACGAAAAATGGATTTAGTAAATGAAAAAACAACTGATAGGATAATAGGGACACCCCCCCCCCCCCTTCTGTGATGTTGGGCTTCCTCTACTTCTAATTCTTAATGGGCTCTGAAACTGACAAGAAATGGCACAGTCCTCGAGCCTGTTAAAGTGTTGCAGGGTCTGTCTTTAAGCACAATTCGAAATCTTTTGCCTCTTTTCAAAATAATAACAATTTTGCTTTCACTTTATCATTTAAGTTCTTATTTTAAAAAGATTTTTGTTTATTTATTTTAAGAAAAAGTCGGCATGAACTAGAGTTTATAATTGTCTTAAAACCTGTAGTTACTAGCATTTCATATTTTAAAAGGGGGAAAAGGTATATAAATTGTTACTTTAAAAAAATTAATATTAAAAAGAAAATTTTTATAAGTCAATCTCTGTAAATTCTTTGTCATTCAATACTTGGTTATGCAATGAATTTGGTTAATCAGTGCCCTTTGAGGATAGCTGAGATCGATCTGTATACGGGCTGTTTTTTGCTTTTTCAATTTTGTTTACAGCTAATTTTAATGAGGTCACTTTCATTTTTAAAACCGGTTTCGAAAATTAAAGCATCCTTTAAAAAAAAACTTTGCAAACAAAATAAAAAAAGGTGAAAAAATATCTGCATACAGATCGATCTGAGCTATCCAGTGAAAAAAAATCATTTAAAAATATTGAAATGCAACTGAGATATAAATTTCTTTCATAGTATTCCATTCCATTCTTCCATGCATTAGAGAATGGGTCTTTTCGCGTAACTGAAGTAGCCTCTTAAGTAGCGAATTGTTAAAATTATGTGTTTATATAATTTATTTACTTTCTATACTTTATAATAAAATCTTAGCATTATGTGCTTATTTGTAAAATTGTTTTAGACAAATTTTATTTTAACATTGTTAATTTATCTTTAAGCCCGGTGGCAGAACTATCTTCAAATGTCTGCAACGCTAATAATATTTTCAAAAATAGTCTGCAAAATGCAACGTATTACATAAATATATTTTTTCTGCTGTTGTAGTGCTAATTAATTATGGTAACATGCATGTGTATATGGAAATTATTTCCATCACTTACAAAATAATAATAATAATAAAACAGAAAAATCCACTTCCAGCAATATCTTTCTTTTTTTCCCTTGTGCCTTTGACGAAATTTTCGTTTTCTTCGCGATCTTTTGACGAAATCCGTCTTTATTTTCGAGATTTTTTGACAAAATTTGTCATTTTTTCGCGATTTTTTGACGTTATCTGTCTTTTTTTCAAGATTTTTTGATGAAATTTGCCGTTTTTGGGGTATTTTTTTTAAACAAAATTTGCCCTTTTTTTCGCAAGTTTTTGATGAAATCTGCTTTTGAGGGATTTTCTGACGAAATTTGCCGTTTTTTCGCGATGCTTTGATAATGTTTGCGTTTATTCTCGCGATCTTTGTATGAAATCTCTCTTATTTTGCGACGAAATTTTGACGAAATTACGCGTCCCACAGGAAAGAGCTATTTTTTGTGCCCCATGACCGATTTTTTGCATAATTTAAGCGCAATAGCGCGTCCGTGGCATTGCTGAGTCTGCAAGTGTCCTTAAAAGTCTGCGACGCTCGTCATAGTGTCGCGCGCATTTTGCCACGGGTTCTTTAAGAAATGCATATTTATTTCGTATTTGTGCAGAGTTATGAATGTCATAATAATTTTAATAATGATTTAAAATACTTATGATAATTATTAAATTTGTTTATTACATTAATATAATTTGAAACTCATTGGAAACTTCAATATAAATATATATTTTTTAAATTCAGTTGAAAGTGTGTGGGGGGGAGGGGGGGGGGGCCCAAAGTTATATTTTTTTTGGGGGGGGGCCCTCAAAACACCTTGCTACGGCCCTGACTAGCACTAGATGTTGGGTAAGTTCGTACGTCTTCTATTTGTAAAAATACTATAAAATGTTCTAATATAAAGAAATTAGAACCATTTCACTTCAATAAAAACTAATATTAGAAATTTTTGGCGAAAAATGGTTGGATTAAGAAGTGTATGGTAAAAAAATAAAATAAATAAAAAAATGAACTAGAAAATCATTTAGGTTGTATCAATGTGCCCCGACATAGACTGTATCAATGGGCCCCATACAGCCATTTTGAATAAAATGAGTCTCAAATCCAACACTTCATATTTTATCTAATAATAAAGAATGAGGAACTGATAAAGAGTAGCTTTACTTGCCAGGGAGAGTATTCTTTTCGGTTGAAAATACTGGAACTGTTGTATAATACCATTTAAATTGAACAACTCGAATTTACTTTTGACCTACAAACACAATAAATTACCCGTCCCATTTCATCAAACTACTGAATCATTCCAAGACATTCTTTATGCAGTTGAGTGCACTAGCATCACCTTTTGGAGCTGTTGTGAAACTTCCTGTAATGACCCTGTGAGCAGTAGAGAGGGTGTATCAATACGCCCCAGTTCCCCCTACGTATAGACTTGAAAATTTTTGTTATTTAAAATTTTTCAGTTTATTTTTCTATTAAAGAGAAAAAAAATACGTGAACAAATATGTTATTTTAATTTTCTCTCCGAGCAAATATTTGAAATACTTCCAAGTTTATTTGAAATATGATTTTTATATTTTAAAAATGATTTTTTTCCTCAAATCTTGGATTCTGGATTTTTAATTAGAATAAGCATCAATGCAGTAATTTTTTTCGGAATTTTTTAATGTTTAATATGTTTATATAATACAGTTTTATTATATTTTTATAATGAAACAAATTAAAATATTATTCACGCATTTATATCACGAATTTAATTTATTTGTCTGTAATAATTAGTAGATTATTCATTGAAATAAATGTAAACAATTTTAAATAACAAAATAAAAATTGTGGTATATAGACAAATTAAAGTACTTTTTTTTACATAAAATATTTAAACATGCAAAATTTTGCAGTTAAAAATATATTTATATCTTATAAAAAGTAAATTTAATTTATATTTTTCGTAAATTTCAATTGTCATGCATATTTTTTCAATTGCGGTTAAAAAAAATCACTGTAAATTTTCGTTCCGAAAAACAGGTCGGAGCGGGGTTTGATCCCAGGTGGAAAAAACTCGAGGGCAGCGCTCTATCGATCAAGCCACGAAGGCGCTTGCTGAAAGTGGAAGTTTATCAGATTATAAACTATAGCATGAACTTTAAGGGTTATTTTCTCCAGACCCCCTGGGTATTGCGCTTTATGGCTGTCATATATTTATATACTAATTATAATCTATCGATACAAAAACGTTCATCCAATTCGGTGACACAAGCCTCGGACCCTCTCCTTGTACAACAAATCAATTATAAATAGTGTGGCAATTTCTGCACTCATACAATGACACAAAAGCCATATTATACATTTTTTGTCCCTCTTAAAATAATTAAAATTATATATATTTTTTTCTTTTTTATGAAAATGACTTGAAATTTTTCTGAAAATATTTGATTTCGAATAAAACTGAGAAAAAAGCCATATGCAAATTCAGCGATAAAAACTCGTTTTAGTGCACATTAAAGGAAAACCATTCTCACAAAGCGGTAACATATATTCAGGAAATGAAAAGTCAAAAGAACATACCTCGTTTTTTTTTTTTTTTTTTTTTTTTTTTTTTTAAATCTTTTTTACATTATATACAGGAGAGAGGGGATACATAAGGACAATTTTTATGTTTCTGACTATTTCTCAAAATTATTGTGAGCTCTTAAAACAAAAATTTATATGAATATTTGCATTTTGTGTGTTCTTTTGGTGAAACTTTTGAATGCATTTATCAGGAATTTCTAACTTATATCATTATTCTAAAACTTGTTCAAGTTTTTTTACATGTGCTCCGGTGGAGAGGTAGTTGTGAACATACCTTGTGTGTGTGTGGGGGGGGGGGGGGGGGGGGGGGGGCACATGTGAACCCATGTGTAAATAAGACAAAAATATTTTTTGGGGAATAAAACTGTATTTGCGAATAAAAACTAATTAGATGCCCTCTTTGTAGTTGTGTGTACAAATCAATATAAATGTTTCAACAGAGATATAAGAAATTATTTCTAAAATTACACGAAAATCTAGTCCTTTTCGAGTAGGGATGTACCGGATATCCGGCCAATATCCGATATCTGGCAGATTTTTCAATATCCGAAATATCATCGGATATCCGGCAGAATGCAGCAAAGCAAATATAGATGAATAAAAATCGTTTGATCCCAAAAAATGCCGAAAAACTTTTGTTTATAATGCAAAAGATGAAATAATAAGTTCCCTATCAATGAGTAAAAGGTATTCTCAAAAGCTTAAAAAAATACCAGCTTTCCTTACTATTTATATTTAAATTCTGTAATAAATTCAAGAATTTACGTTTATGTCTTTTAGAAAATTGTATCTTTACTTTCAGATTGTAAAACAAAATTTGAAATCGAAATAGCAAATAAAGCCTTCTTATAAAAATGTATAAAGATAGAAAACCAAGATTTAGAAATGCTCAAATAATGTATGACAAGGTAGCAAATAGCCGTTTCGAATCTATTATCGAGATTCTTCATCAGTACAAGACTTAGCATGTAGCAAAAGGTAAGCGGAGAAAAGCGACAGAGAAACGCAGGCTTACATACCAATTACAGGAGCGAATGATAGTAGATTCGAAACGGCTGTTTGCTACCTTTACATGCATTATTTATACATTTCTAAATATTGGTTTTCTGTCTTTAGTCTTTATAACATTTGAAATTGTTTAATAAACTATGATTTTATTAATTTTCTTTCTTTCGCTTAATTTAAATAATGGGTTAATTGGTTTTTAAGTTAAACAACTAAACTAACATTTTTTGCTTTCTTCTATCAAGGATAGAAGAAAGTAATGTAATCATTTTTTTTTTCGACGAATTTATATGTTTTAGGGATCCAATATCCCAAAAAACATTTATTCAAAACCTGTCTGTCCCAGTGTCGCCATCATATCATCAAAAAGTGTATGAAGTTATACATAGAATGAACCAAATATTTATGCATGTTTTTAACTGTAGCCAGCAGGTTCATATTCAATATGAAAACATTTCGCTGTAAGGCGGTGCTGTAATCGCATTTTTTGTGCCATTTACATTACTGCATCAAACACTGTATGAAGTTATTTACATTATTCTACATCAAATACTGTATGAAGTTATGCATAGAATTGAACCAAATTTCATTGGATACGTTTCTGGGAGTGGCTGTCAGTACTTCCTTCAATCTGAAAATATTTCACCACAAGATGGTACTGTAATAATGATTTTTAACTCACAGGCTATCGAAGCCTGAGAGCTTATGTGCTCGCCCATTCTGTATGTATGTACATGCGTAACGCCATAACTCCTAATAAAAATATGCAATTCACTTGAAATTATGGGTATAGCTATATTCCGATAAGGCACTTCCCTGATTAGTTTTGAAAGTTCAATCGATAAGTATAAGCGGGGGAACGGGGGCTAATACTCTTCCCCTTAATTTATATCAATGAGTTTTTTATCCAAAATTATCAGTTTTCGCTCAAAATTTAGACATAGGATCATTCTGATGAGACGCCTCTGTGATTAGTATTAGGTGCTCATTGGATAAGTATAAAGAGGAGAAACGGGGGGCTAATTCCCCACCATTAACTTCGATAATTGGGTTTTTCATGCAGATTTATCAGATTTCATTCAAATTTTAGATATAGGATCATTTTGATGATCGAACCGCCATAATTAGTTCTGGGAGCTCATTGGATAAGTATAAAGAAGGGCAAGGGGACTAATCCCCCAGCCTTAATTTCAATAAGTGGGTTTTTCATGCAGATTTTTCAGATTTCATTCAAATTTTAGATATAGGATCATTCTGATGAGGACACCTCCATGATCAGTTTTGCGAGTTCATTGGATAAGTCTAAGAGGGGGAAATGGGAGTTAACTCTCCCCCCCTCTTTAATTTAGTTTAATGGGTTTTTCACACAGAATTTACAGATTTGCTTCAAAATTTGGATACAGGTTCATTCTGATAAGGCACTTCCCTGATTTGTTTTGGGAGCTCATTTAATAAGTATAAATGGGGGATAGGTGGGACTATCCCTCTTAATTTAGGTAAATGATTTTTCTTGCAGAATTAACCGATTTGCTTTAGTATTTGGATACAGGTTGATAGTGATAAGATGCTTCCTTAATTAGCTGTTGGGTTCTTTTGTTAAGCATAAAAGAGGTACGGGCGATTACCTCAAACCCCTTAAATTTGATAAATGAGTTTTTATGCAGAATTATCCTATTTGCTTTAAATTTTGGATGTACATTCTTTTTTATAAGGCAAATCTCAGTAGTTTTGGAAGTTTAATGGTTAAGTATAAAGAAGGGGGATAACGCCTCTTAAATTATATAAATGGGTTTTTTATGAAGAACTATTCGATTTGCAATGACTTTTGGATATAGGTTTTTTTTAATGTGATAAAGCATATCTTCGATTAGTTTAGGGGATTCAATGATTAAGTACAAAAAGGAGAAATGGGGGGAACTGTTCCCCCCCCCCCTTAATTTGTTTTTCGAACGTTTTTGAATTGCCAGTTCATGCAGCAATGGGAATTTCGTATCTTGCTAAAACTGACTATTTGCAAACAGCTGATGTATAGCGGAATAATAAATAACATTAATTTTAATAAATATCATGCTCGAGATTACCTCATTCTTAATCTAATTAATTGACTGCAGCAAAAATTCTAGATAAATCAAAGTTGGTATGATATTGAACTAACAATATTGATGTAGTATTAATATTTGTAAATGGTTTTGGAAACATTGAGATTTATGAAATAGAACTGAGTCTTGGGATTGGTGCATCCAACTAGTTATTTTCGTGACTTCATTATAAATATTTAAAATTAAAAGTAATTTTTTTAAATACATTTCAAAGTGATTTAACTTAAAATAAAATTAAATGTAGCTTAAGGTAAAACAGTATTGAATAATTAAAACATGAAAAAAAAAATCATCAATTAAACCTATGTTTGGAGATAACTCTTCAGCCATTGGTATATTAGTAAAACTTTTATGTTTACATTATAAAATGATGCTATGTATTTCTTTGTGAAAATGCTTTACAATTACAGATATATTAATAGGCGTGTAAAATTTGTTCTAAAAATTATCAGCATTTCATTATACATATTATTAGCAATTTTCAGCGGTTCATTGACAAATAAGCAGAGTATTTAAATGTTAGAATTGCATTTTTCATTCAATATTGTTATTATACGCATACAGGGTTTGTATTTAGGAACGGGATGGCAGGATTCATGCACTAAAGAATCTTGTGTCATTTTTGTTTAAAAAAAGAAAAAAAAAACACTTATCGAATATTTTTTTTTTTTTTTTTTTTTTTTTTTTTTGTGAAGTCTCAGGACCGACTGACTATTTTCTTCATATTTTCCTCTATCAGTTGACAAATCTCACAGTTTGCTCTTACGACAATTATACAAAATTCATGATTGTTTTTCTGCGTTTGACTGAATAGTTTTGCAATTTTTCTCACCAAATTTTCTTGCTTGCTCCTGATACAATTTTTTTTTTTTTTTTTTTCTGGAGACCAATTGGCAAATTTCACAAATTTATTTATCTCTACTAATTGACAAATTTAGCTATTATATTCTGCGACTGATTGGCAAATTTCCCTTTTTGTTTTTGTGTCATTCTGATGAAATTAACAATTATTTTCCTATATTCAGCTGAAAAAATTGTGTTTTTTCTTTGTTATTGGCTGACGAATTTCATGATATTTCCTTGTGACAGATTGACAAATTTTACGATATTTTACTATAATTGATTGACGAATTTCGCTATATTTTCCCAATGCCCAAGTTCTCTCAAAGTTCAAATTTTTTCCAGACCGGTTGACAGTTTTTAAAAATTTATTTTTGCCATGATGGACGAAATCAGCGATATTTTTTTTTAATGACCGATTTATATATTTTGCGAATTTTTTTCCTGTGCTGAAGCGAGAAATAGCTAAAATGGCAGTAATGGTCACTAGAGTCTGAGCTCTATCACATGAGTTTGGAATTAGCACTAAACAAAAGGAAATTAAATCCTGTGTTGCACATTGGAAAAAAAAGAACAATAAAAAAATGTTTTTAAATTTTTTCATTTTTCAAAATCATCGCACATTTTGTCATCAATGGGCTCAATAATCGTATCTCTTTTTTCGATATAAAAGACAATCCTTCATACAATGTTTCTGTTTGAGTTAGTTTTTTTTCCCCATATCTGATAATTTGCACCTGCCCATTTTGTAACTTTTCTACTCTTTTTTTTATTAACATGGACATTTTGATATCCTATTCAAATAAAAATTCTTCTAAATTTAAAGACTTTCGTAAAATAAATAAATGAAATGCGGACATCCATTGTCCAAAGTAAGATGCTTAAATGTTTCCCATTGAGTTATTGAAAATCAATAAAAGCATTTTTATGATGATGAAAACATGATTTATGTAATAAGAGTCATATTACGTATGTCAATGGATTAAACATTAATATTCCTGGGCGAATCATAAAATAAAATGCAGACACCACAAGTTCCATTTTCGACGGATAACAACAACCGTTTTCCAAATGATTTTTTAAAAAAAAATTGATAAACTTCAAGGAAACACATTTAGAAACAATAAATAGTTTATGTGCATAGTTCACAGAAATTGGGACATGACTTTTTTAAATAAACCATTTCTCATGTAATAGAAGAAACCTACTGACTATGTCCTTTTCAGAATTTCACATGGGTTTAAAATTCCAATGTATAATAGAACATAATTCAATTAGCTAAAATGTCAGGGATTATAGTATTGACGATAATTCCACTAAGTGATGTATAATCACCGAAGGATATTGATAATACAAATCACCTACATGCATTATTCTTGAAAGCAAATTAAAATTGAATGCACATCAGATTTTACATAATTAAGAAAAAAAAATAAGATGAAAAAAGCATAATCAAGTATTTCGATAATTTAATGTGTTAGAAAAGTTGCTCATTTTTGTTTGTCGAAAGTGTAACCTATAAAAGATTTTCTAAACCACACAAAATCGAATAAAATCTAAATTAAAAAATTCATTTAGCAACTCAGTTATTAATTGCCCATAACATTGAGTGAAAATTGAAAAATGGATATGACATATATAAGGCTTGATTCTTCTTTGTTTTAATTAAAATAATTATCTTGAGTTGTTGATTTAAATTATTTCAGTGGAATTTTGTCCTGTCGATATACATTGTAAACATTTAAGTGGCATGTAAAAAACAATAGGGTTTAAAAGATATCCCCCCCCCTCTCATATAGTCTAACTCCCCTGCACTTACAAATGTCATGAGGGAAACTCTTTCCTCCTGGGAAAACCTGAATTTCAAGCCCTGATAGTCAAAGATATATAGTTTCTGTAAAATATATTGCAATATGTTTAAAATGCTATAATGGTGTGTACAACATGTTTGCAATTTATTATATGAGATGGTATTGTATAAAGAAATAAACGAATATTCACCATAACTAAAAACGTATTTAGCACCGGATATCCGATTCCGGCAGACAAATCGGATACCGGATATCCGGTATCCGACAAGATCAGTATCCGGTGCATCCCTATTTTCGAGTCAAGCATAGAAAAACTGTTACTTTTGTATAAATTATTGAGTAATTCTGTTATGTTTTTTAATTTTTTTTATGTTATGCAATGTGTATCACAAAATTGTGCAACACGATTTTAAAAATTTGTAAAATTGCGATGTAAAAAATTGGTGATTGTCACGTTAATTTTTTTTTTTTTTTGGGGGGGGGGGCAACTAAATTTTACTTTCACAAAATAAAATATCTTACAAATACTTTAAATGAGCTAAGAAAAAATAAATATGTTTAAAACTGGAAATCATTAAAGAATAACAAATAAACTTATAGGTTTTTACAAAAAGCCGAATAATTCCTAAAAACATTAAATTTTTAGCTCAATGTTTGACAAAATAATCAAACTTTAAATTACTAAAAAATGCATTCACAGACTTAAATACACTTGTGAACTGTTCACGTCTGCCCTCATATATTCTGTTTATAAGTGCCCACTTCGCAGCCTAACTTATAATAATAAGATTATTTTTAATTGAAATAATGAAACAAAACTCTTTGTGGACTTACCTAATTAATTTCACTATAGAATGTAATGCTGGTATTCTACTTTAAAAAAAGTCTTGAATAACTTTTTACTTCAATAACTTTGGAAGATTTTTTTATTTAACATCTTCTAAAACAAATTAGAAGAACCAGAAATAAAAATGGCTGAGTGTTCTGAAAATTTAGCGCCAGTACAATTCTGAAATACCAGTGCTGGCATCTATTCGTATTTTTATTATTATTTTACTTCAGATTAACTGAGTAAAATATGTACTGTTCACATGTGCCCGCCTCTCTTCTACATTAAAATTCATTAAAAAAAATTAATTCTTTCTTTCAAGAAATTTTGTCTTATCAAAAAATAGTCAGACAAGATCGATCGACAAATCACATTTCCATCTATTGATTAATGATTAAAGCTTGTTAGCTAAGAAAAATTTCTTGACGTAAGCATTAAGAGAAAGTTTACATTTCACAACTTCCAATTACTGTTTGGTAGAAGAAGCTTAAAGATTATGTTACTTTACAGAAATAACAACTCTCAAGGTCGAGTTCTTAATTTATCATTCAAAATAAACTAAAAAAAATTGTCTCGTATCAGTGAGAATTTAGAAAAAAAAAAAAAAAAAAAAAAAAAAAAAAAAAGAAAGAAAGAAACCGCTGTGAAGATTCAAGAGACAACGAAATAGACTAAACTTGTGAGATTTCGCGACTTTAATCGAGTAAATTTAGTTGGATTCCGATATTTTTTTTAAAGAAAAATATTTTTTTAAATGTTAATTACAGGGATGACAAGAATTATAAAAGAGCGTTTTCGTTAAGGAAAGTGAAGATACCATCATGATCTTTAAATTTTTACAAAAGACACTGCGAGAACAATTGATGAAAGCTAACCAAGGTGCAAGCGACTGAACAAACTAGAAAAATAAACAAAAACAAAGAATGAAAAGATTTCAAAAAGGTGCAACATTCTAAAACGGGAAACTAAACTATCAACAAATCAAGAGACGCCAGTGGGAATGCAGATCGTCAGACACAAAGCGTACGTTTAAACACACTGAAGCGTTGGGCAGCTGTTGAATTGAGCCCCAAGGATTGTTGATACAAATTTATTGAGTTTCATACGGAATGAAGAGGAAAATATCAAGCGTAAACATTTTGAATAGTAGTAGGTGATAATATGTTCTCAACCATTGTGTCACAAGTGTGTTGGCAAAACTATTAAACCATTCTAATTATTTTAATAGAATAGCTATGAAATTTATTTTTTATTTTCCCTATTAACCAAAACAAAGATAGAAACAGCTATATTGGAGATTTGCAGCATAAAATTTATCTCATGATCAGTGCTGGGTTTTTGCAGGCAGAAAGTGGTTTCTGCCGTGCCAGTGGCAGAAAGTGTTTACAACTGGTTTTAACCGGCAGCAATTGACATAAACTCATTTCATGAAATAATCCAAGACTTTTTTTTATTAGTATTGAATTGTTTACAAAAATTTTATTCAGGATAAATAACAAATAAAATACTGTGAATAGTTTTAATTCAAAAATAAATTTGTATTAGAATTTGATAAACAAATGAACATAAAGAAAGGACAAGAAAAATGGCTTTTGATATTAATCTAAATTTTGTGCCATATGTAACAACACTTAGTAGCAAAACTCACTCCTTTCCCGGAAACATTTTCCCAAGGAAGTCCTAGATTTTTTTCAAATTTTACATCCTCAATAGTAATATTACCAGCAAAATATGCTGGTCTTGAAAGAATATTTTTTACTTTTCTTTCATTCAGAACAAAATAAAAAGCAGTCTAGATTAAGAATGGTTAGCAAAATTAAACCTATATTATGGAATGCTCTTAGTATATTATTATGTTTTCCCACAAAAATAAATTTGTTTTTTCAATATTGTATAATAATTGTTTAAGATATTTCTTTTATTTTCTGTTATTTTTGTGCCACAATTATTTACTTATATATTTTCACAAGAACCATTTCTCTTTATAAATAGTAGTAGATATTTTTTAAGTTGTTGCAGTACATTATTTATTCAAAAATACTCTGAAAAGGGATGTTAAAATATAGTTTTCTGTCAATTTCTTTTTTAAAACTTTTAAATCGAAATCCAAATTGTAAAAACAATAATAACAACAGTTAAATTAGTACAACATCAGATTACCATTATGAAAATTTCTGTTTTTTAAGTGATATTAAATTATTATATAAACAAAGTATATTTATATGATCCTTTTAAAGCTTTTTGCTACTTTGAATAACATTAATAACCATTATTTTAAACTTTTAACTGAATTCTTTATATATTAAATACATGCGTGAATTATGAATCATTGCAAGTTAAAGTTCTTAGTCTATTTCTTAGTTTCAGCCAGTTTTTGCCACTTATTGGCAGAAATTAGTTTCTACCATGCCGGTTTTAACCGCTGGTTTTAACCACCCTGGCAGAAACTTGCCAGCCCTGCTCATGATGCGCACAGGGTAAAAGACACATAGCTGGCAACTTCCTCCGTACTTTTAGACCATTTTCTTCTAATCTTCGTCTTATTTAATAACAGAATGCTTCTTAAACCAAATATTTCTACAAGAAAATAATGGTCTGAAAGAGAGAAAAAAAAGAGGAGGGGGGGGGGGAGGTAGAGGTTTTACAACTATGCAGTAGAGATGGGCAATATCGTTCCTTTTAAGGAATAGTTCCAGCCGGATTCGTTCACCAAAATGAACGAGTTCTTCGGATTCGTTGCGATTGATATCGTTCCAAAAAAAAAAAAAAAAGGAATGAAACGGAAAAAAAGAACGAATCCGAGAAAAAAAAAAAAAAAAAGGAACAAATACGATAAAAAAAAGGATAGATTTTGAGAAAAAAAAAAAAAGATTCCAAGGAAAAAAACGCGTGAGAACGATTTTAAGAAAAAGGGAATGAATTCGGATGCAGGGATGACCTCCGAATTCGGTCCTTTGCAATTTCAATGAACGACATGCAGTCCCTAAAGTTTATTACTAATTTATTTTCTTACATATCCATCTTTCTTAATAGCATTTCTAACCGTTCTCCTTATTATTTAAATATTTTGAACAAATAATTAAAAAAAAAATCAAAACAATTTTGTAAAATTTTAATAAACAACAAAAAAGCTACTTGTAGCTAATCTCTTATTTCACACCCCCATGCTCCTTACCCCTCTCTCCACTTATATTATTACTATTGCGCCTCTTGTCGGTGTGGGTGAATTTCGCACGCAGCGCAGAGTAGGGTATCGCAGATGCCCAATATATTTGTTTACGTTTGGACTTGAAGTTTGTGGAATGCTATAACTCATGAAGTCATTGAACTTTTCTACTATAGTTTTAAGCGAAATGGTCAACGCTCCTTCAGATGATTGGAAAATAGAGTCATTAGAGCTTGGCTATTGATATATAAGATATTATTGTATATATAAAATAATTATACATAAGGTTACTCGGACATATATCAATATTATAATACATATAACATATGTGATATTATATGCATAGTAAATATTATATATGTCAAAAAAAAAAAAAAAAAAAATAGTGATTTACTAAATTTCAAAGTTTTATTTCTTTAAATTTGAAATTTTTTAAGCTCTCAACTAAAAACCGATCGATTGGTTTAATTAAACTAAACAAATTAAAATAATATCCATTATTGCTACACGTTGTAGTAATGGCGTAAACATTGTAATAATGTTTGGTAATGTAAACATGTAACATTTGGTAAAGTAAACATGTAAACATTGTAATAATGTTTGGCGATTGAATGAAACACTTCTGCTTAAAGCCTGTTATAGATAGCACAAGCCTGTTATTGTTTGAGAATTTGACTTTTTTTTTTAATTTGGAGTTCTAAACTTTTTATTTTCAAAACTATTGAAAATAGAATTAAAAATTTTATTAAATTCAAACATTTTTAGAAAACTTTGCGTAATTTAAAAAAAAGAAGAAAATAAATAAATAAATGTTCTAGTTGAAAAAGAATAATAATACACAATGAAAATACATAAAATTTAGTGTTGTATTTCCAGTAATTTTTCGTTCAATAAAAACATAAGTTTGGTATTAGGCTTGAAACACCATATTTAGTTTGAGGTGAAGGGATCCTCACTTTGATCGAAATTCGAACTCAGATATACACTACCTGGCCATTGATGATCGTCTACTTAAGATTTTAGACATTTTGTTAAATATCTAGAAAAATACATGAGGAATTATCCTGCAACTCTCAGTGTATAAACATAATAGTACAGGGCATATATTTCTGTGAAGATTTTTTCCCAAAACTTTATAGGGGACCGTCAACAAATTTAAAAAATGAATATCTTTTGGATAACTGTCAAAACTAATGTAGCAAAAGTGCTCAAACTGTAGGTTGTGATTAAGTAGCTTATTGTTATAAACTGTGTTCATTTTTATGTCGATAGCATATATACTCGTAGAGAAATTAAGTTTTTATAAAAACAGTCCCAAATTTTTCCAAGATTTTTTCTTATAATTTGCAGAGTTCTGAATATAAAATAATATTCTTTTATGAAAATGTGACAAACAACATTGCACATAATACCCTGTAATTAGAATTAAAAAATAATAAAAATTATATGAAAAATGAGTAGATTTATTAAATAATTTTTCACTGCGCATGCGTCAACGATACCAAGATTTCATTTGCATATTATGCTAGCTAAATGTATAGAGCAACTTTTGTGAAAGTCTCAAAATCATAGCTTGAAAATTCTGAAAAATATTCATCAACAGAATAAGTTGAAAATCCGTTGTTCCCAAAATGAAGCAAAAAAATGAGGGATTTTATCCAAATGTAGTAGTACGTCCCATATTGTGTATTCTATATTGACACTAATCAATGAATATATTTCAATAATTCTTATATTATGTTTTTGGGTCACTGAATCCGAATTTTTTACTTTTCACCCCCCCCCCCAAAAAAAAAGTAAAATAATGGTCAATATAGGGTTTTTATATCTTTTGAGGAAAAATTATCTAGAAATACGGAAGGAGTTGCCGGGAGAAATTTTAATTCAGCGATCCAGAAAACGTAAAATAAGCCTTTTCTAGAGCTACTATGAATTTTGCTAGGTGGAGCCCCTATATAGTCTATTGCCTTGACTCAGGCGATCAGGGTCTTGCGAAGAGAAAACTGTGCCCGGGGCAAAGTCTCAATCTGACGCTCCCCTCCCTCCTCCCAACTTTTTCTTGGGACAGGCCAGAAATAACGCTGGTAGTATAATTTTGGCGCCCCCTAAGTTTCCGCGATCAGGGTGACCACCCCCGTCGCATTTCCCCCCTCCCTTTTACACGGGGCTGCAGACGACACAGTGCGGCAGCGCATGTTGGGAGGCAGACTCCCTCCTCCAAGTTCATGCTACGTCATGATGTCACATATCTTTTTTGTTGCAAATTTTGCCTACTTTCTGGATTTCTCTTTTTTTCCCAAAAATATTAAATATATATATATATACACACACACACATACAGGGTGGTCATAAAAAAACTTTGCCGATATACGGAGCTCTAGCGGCCAGTCCGCTTAACCGATCGAAATGAAATTTCAGATATAGCTATTCAGAGGTATGAGCTCGAGATTCTGTAAACGACAACAAAATGGCGTTCACGGTTACGGTTATAGTTACAGAAACTCGAAAATTTCCAATGGCAACACCCATTTTTTTTTATCGCAAAATGCTCAGCGCATGCGAAAACCCTCAAGAGCGTTGGAACCGTACGTGTATCGCAAGAAACGGACATGTTATGCACGCACAAAAAACCGTTCTGGGGATCCTCCCCCCCCCCCCCCCCCAATAGAAAAAACTCGATTGGGGTGCAAGGAGGAAATTTGCATATGACACAGAGTCAGTACACTAATCTCTGATTACAATACAGATCGGAGAAACTAAAACTTTTATTTTGATTACACATTTTCCACATGGGTGTCATCACAGGCAATTGCACGGTGATGTGCTCTGTGCATGGTGCTCTGTGTCATATGCAAATTTCCTCCTTGCACCCCAATCGAGTTTTTTCTATGGGGGGGGGGGAGGATTCCCAGAACGATTTTTTGTGCGTGCATAACATGTCCGTTTCTTGCGATACACGTACGGTTCCAACGCTCTTGAGGGTTTTCGCATGCGCTGAGCATTTTGCGATAAAAAAAATGGGTGTTGCCATTGGAAATTTTCGAGTTTCGGTAACTATAACCGTAACCGTGGACGCCATTTTGTTGCCGTTCACAGAATCTCGAGCTCATACCTCTGAATAGCTATACGTGAAATTTTACCTCGATCGGTTGAGCGGACTGGCCGCTAGAGCTCCATATATCAGCAAAGTTTTTTTTATGACCACCCTGTATATATATATATATATTAAAATTAAAGATTTTTTATTATAATACCCAAAATTAAACGTATTTTGGGCATCATTTTATCTTTTCTCTTCTTTCTTTCTGAGGGAGGATTTTAGCGAGAAGTTAAAAGTTCGGATTCAGCGATCCCAAAACATAAAGTAAGTCTTACAGAAAAAATTCGGAGGGATAACGGGAAAGCGAAGACAAATGATGCGATCAGGACCTCCTCAGTCCGGATGTCGTCTATAGATGACACTAAAAAACATCCATTAAATTCATTTAATGTAATCTAATTTAATAAATCTTTTAATTTAATCTAAAATTGCTAAAATTACTGACTTCTAGAGCTTTTTACTAAATGCGTTCATATTAGAAGCACCCATATATACTGATGCATCTTTGAATATGTTTTACAGTAATTTTAAACTAGTTTGTGTGGTCTTTCTTAATATTTGTCTCAGATTTGAGGAATTTAAGTGGAATTGCATAACATACAAGGGCACCACCAAACATGGTGCTCACAGATTTTGATGATTTCTAAGTATTTTGTAGGGGTCATACCACTAATTATTCCGATGGAAAGGTTTCTTGAAATGGGCCTTGGTTTTTGAGAAATTGGGGGTCAAAGTTCAGCGTATGTTTAAAATACTTATTAGTATGAATGCCGCATTTGAATCCATGGCGTCGTGGTAACGTACGTGCCTGCAAGTCGAAAGGTTGCGGGTTCGAATCGGTCATCGGCATTCATTTGTTTTATTTATTTATTTTTGTATTTTTACACGTTACAAATTAAGTATTTTTATTACAAAATTGCTACAGCTTTTGATATTTTCTTAATAAATTACATTTACATTTTAAAATTTTTTCATGAAAATTTATTTTTTTCTGCAATTTTTAAGCGAATATTTCTATTCACAAAACTACAAAACTAATTTACGCCTAGAACCTTTTTTTTATTAATTATTTGCGTTTTTTATTTTAAGCACAATCCTGAAATAATGATTTTTCTTTTTCCTATCGCTTTTTTATTTTATATCATTTTAAATGAAAACTTGCCTTTTTTGTACAAGTATAAATAATACAAAATAATTTTCGGGTGCAATTTTTTAAACGTCTTTAGGATTAGAATATTCAAGTAATGCGTATCTTCGAAAAAATAATAAAATATTAATGCAGTAATGTTAAAATGCAAGCTGTTACCAGTTATCCAAGTTTTCAATTTTCCAATTTTCTGTAAATACATTTATCTCCAAAGTTCAACATCAACATAAGTTATCGTTTGCATAAATAAGAAATGACAGATTACATCTATTTTTATAACAAATCAAAACACTCTTTCCGTAATTCAACTGAAGTACGAAAATCGTCTGTTTAATGAGATAAAATTTATAATATATATAAAAATACTTTTTTATACGTCTGCTTTCCTCCGTAATTATCAGAATAAATGAAGATTTCTTTTTATTGGCCTTATTTTTGCACTTTTACAAATGATGATTAATTTTTTTTCTTTTTACTTTCAATATATTTTTAAACATATTTATCACGAATAAGTATTTTAGTAATATAACTTATATTAAATGCAGTATTAAATTATCTAAAAATCCAAGCACATTGTGTAATACACATCTGAAGAGAAAAAAAGTGACTGATTAATCTAAAAATATTAATATTTAAAGTAGTGGAGATTTTAAAATATTGAAATTTTCTTATACTTTTTCAAAATTTTAATTAAATACAAATTATTATCTATTTCTTTGTTGCAAAATGTACTTTTAGTTGAACCCTGAAGTGCAGTCAGTTCACCATATTTTTAAAAAATAATAATTAAAAAAATGTTGACAAAGTAAACTGTCCTCTTCAGAAAATATCAAAAGGTTCAAAGCTGTAGAATTTTTAATTCTGCTTATAATTTGCGAAGTGTAAAAAACATAAAAATAAGTAAAAGGCCGAGGACAGATTCGAACCCGCAACCTTTCGACTTGCAAGCTCGTACGTTACCACGACGCCACGGATTCACATGCGGCACTCGTACTAATAAGTATTTGAAACATACGCTGAACTCTGACACCCCAATTTCTCAAAAACCAAGGGCCATTTGAAGAAACCTTTTCATCAGAATAATTAATGGTATGACCCCTACAACATACTTTGAAATCATCAAAATCTGTGAGCACCATGTTTGGTGGTGTTCTTTGTTAGTGCATGCAGCACCGCGGCGCATGTTGAGAGGCAGGCTCCCCTCTTCCCGTTCATCTTACGTCACAGTGATGCATTGTATTTGTGGCAAAATTTGTATACTTTTAAAATTTTTACATACTTTTTAACTAAAACGATAAAATAATTGAATTTTTTCTTAAACAACGTTTTTGGGGGGAGGTGGGGATTTTACCAAATTTTGGGGGAGTTGCCGAGTAAAATTTCTGTGGGAAGTTGAAAATTCAGATTCAGCAAATCAAAAAACATAAAGAAAGCCTTTTCCCAGAAATACCATGAATTTTGCTAGGTAGAGACCCAATACGGTCTATTACCTGGATTATTTTTCAAACAGATTTTCCTCTAAGTAATAAATCGCATTGTAAGTTGATTAAAACAGTCTTCGAGAGTTTCAATTTCAATATATTTTTCTTTTAATCATCTTCTTCAGGAGAGAAAAACAAGACGCTAAACTAGGATATAAAGTGGTATATGAGCGGTATTAGCTGGTCTTATTTTTCTTTTGACAGATTTCTCAAATACAAATTATGCTTGAGAAAAAATAACATGAAACTGAAATATATATAAAAGTGCGTAACTGTTAAAATAATCGAAAATCAGTTATTATCACATTAAAGTGCAATTTTTATGACATGGTGATGTATTTCTTATATTATTCAAAACCGTTTCAAATCAGTTTTTTTTTTACTTTATTTTTCTTGAAAATTCATTCAGAAAAAAAATATCATTTCGTATGATATATTTACCAATTAGAAAAAGTATTAGTGCATGTATCTAAGTCTATATGGTGTTCCATAACCTTCGGAGCCTGGTATTCAATCGATAAAGCACGCCAAGTTTCTCTATTAGAATCTCAGCTGGGGCATTTTTTCACTCAAATAGAAAAAATAAACTTCTTAAATTATTTATTTTAGATTAATTTTGAACAAAAAGATCAAATGATATTGTAATTAAGTCACAGATGAGAGTAAATAATTTGTAACAGACAATATCTTAAATGAAGTAAAATAATATACTTCTATTCTTCTAAACATTAAATTTAAGAGAATATAATACGCAGTTGTAGTTTATTAAACGTTTACCCCCTCCCACAACTTCAATTTCTTTTCTCTTTCTTTCGCTTTTCTTTGTTCCTCCTCACTCGCTTTTTTATGATACACATTCGAAGGGCATTTGGGCAATACACTCTGCTTTAATAAAATCAAAATCTCATTTTAAAATAAAATAGAGTATTTTAATTTTTTAAAACTGGCCAATCTACAAAAACAAGAACCGATTTTTCCGGAATCTATCCATTTCGGACCGAATCCGAGAAATCGGTCCTTTTCGGACCGAATCTGACGAATCGGTCTTTTTTGGACCGAATCCGAAGAATCTGTAATTTTCAGAGTCGTACGGAACGAGTCCAAGGAATCGGTCCTTTTCGGAGTCGTTTCATTACGGAACGAGTCCGAGGAATCGGTCCTTTTTGGAGTCGTTTCATTACGGAGAGAGTCCGAGGAATCGGTCCTTTGCGGAATCGTTCCGAAAAGAACCGATTCGTTCCAAAAAGGACCGATTCCGCAGAGTCGTTCCTTTTTGGTATCGTTCCGAAAAGGAACGAATCCTTTTTACAGAGAGGAATCGTTCCTTCAGTTCCACCGCCGGAATCGTTCCTCAACAAATGACACATCTCTACTATGCAGTCATAGACGAGATAGAAAAAAGTATATCAAATTGAAAACAGTCCAGAAAGAAGTATTGATATGCTATCATAATTAAATGCAAGGTAAAATTTCTAAGAGAAATGCTTTTATGGAGGGCTTCGACTCCATACATTCAGTGGCGCCAACTTATACGGGCCCGTGGGGTACAAGTCCACCCAATATTTTTATCTCTACTAATTTCAACTGATTTATATCAATATTTATTTTTTTAATCGCTGAAATAAAATTTAATTTTATTGACGTTATTAGAATAATTTTGATTGAAAAATAGTCACGTCGATTTAGACTTACAGGAACAGTGAAAATCCCTTCAGCGGATGTATAATTCAATTTCTCTCAAAAACCAGTTTTCTGCATATTTTGCCACCTAATTACAGTTATTTTGTCATTTTATTGTCTTGAATTCACTAAACAATTAACTGACTAAACAGTTTGTATTTCTTGACAATTTGACTTTTGCACATTCAATAGTTAGCAAATTTTATGCTATTTATAATAAATATTATTGCATTTGTAAGGAAGAATTTACGAGAATGTAATTTAATAGCATTATACATTACATTATAATAATTCTGTATTTTGCTTAGATAAAATATAATTTAACTTCGAATAATCATCTTTAGTCCATTCGTTCCTTTCCCGCCTGTTTCCACACACATACTAAGAGAGAGAAAAAAAAAAACTGAATACGTTATTTTACTCAGAATCAGAATACTTTGGGCTCACTCAATATTTTTCAAAAGTTGGCGCCACTGCATGCATTCATCGTTAATTGTACCAGCTACACTTCCAGAAAAGATACTTTTATAAAATGCCCATTCCTTAATCAGGGTGAGTAGCAACATTTTAGTTTAAAAAATAAGCACCTGTAAGCCACTTTTAGAGAAAAAGAAGCACCCAGGGGCGATTCTGGATGATTTTTTTTTCAGAAATTCGCATCGCATTTTCGGAAATTGGTACACTGTAAAAAAAAACTCCCTTACTTTACACCAAAAAGGGTGGCAACTAAGTTGCCACCCCAAGTGGTGTAATGAAATTCCACTTGTAAATTGGTGTAATGAGTCACCAACTATAAAATGGTATAAATAAACACCATTTTTAGTGGCAACTTAGTTGCCACCATGTTTGGTGTAAAGTAAGTAATATGTTTAAAATGTACGTTATAATAAATTGTCTCAATTAAAGGGAAGTTTAGCAACCTCTTTGCGTGAAGCTATTTATTTTAAATTATGGCTGTAATTTTTAAATTATTTTTTATTTTGCTACCATTTATTAAAGTACACTAAATGGTAAAAAAAGAAATTTCCTAATATTTACATGACTTTAACAGCAAAATAAAAAATAATTTAGAGATTACATTTTAAATTTAATACAGTCAGAATTTAAAATAAATAGTTTGACGCAAAGAGGCAGCGAAACTTCCTTTTAATGGAGGCAATTTATTATAACCTTCATTTTAAGCATATTACAGCAAAGAAATATGAACTAAACTTGAATGAAATAACTTTAATGAAACGAACTAAAATTTCCTATATTTGCATGCTTAAAAATATCTTTTTCATAGGTCAATAATGCGTTCAGTAAGTTAAAAAACATTATAATAACGAATTTTTTATGAAAATATTTTTTGTTAAAGTTCGGGCAAACGCTATAGTCGTACGATATAAAATATTTTTGTAACGAAATGTATAATTACTCGTAACTATCACTATAAGTTTAATTCGGAGTTTCTAGTTTTCTTAAGAAAATAACAAAAATAAGCTACATATGATATTAAATTACCTCACAATTATACAATTTAATGCATAATGTAAAAAAAGCTTAACTGTGTCTGCTATCATATAAACAAAGCTGTATAAAAAAAAAAGTTGATTACAACTGTTATACTAAAGGCATACTTCCCGTTAAATTCGAACATGTCGCCATTGTTCTTAAAATGGCAGTGCACTAACACATTATTAAAAAGTATTATCTAATTAAAAAAAACCCACATGCAAACATTATTTAGTCTTAAATCTTACTTCTACAAAGAATAATATTAATATTGCTTACCGTTAGTTTACTTTTCCACCTGCTATCCGAAAGTTAGAAAGAAGGATTAAATGCGAAGTAAAATGGCGGCGTGTCGTCTGCAAACATATGAAATCAAAACAGAAAGATGATATATGACTCTGAATTTGGTGTTAACGTTCAATAATTGCGACTAAAGAATAAAATACCGCCATTCCAAGATTATTCTTACATTTTTTACGGAGCTACTACCGAAAATAGTGTAGATTTAAAGTTTATTCAGCAATTCATAACCCTGATTTAAATGTAATATTGCTCCTTTGTTTTTACAGTGTAGGAGGGGGGGGGGTGTCGTGAGTCCCCATCCCCTCCGGCGATCTTCGGACAAAATCGGCGTTTTCCCGCTATCTTCAGACGAAACCAGCAATATTTTAGCAAAATCGGCGATTTACTGCGATCTTTTGCCCAAATCGGCGTTTCTCCCACGATCTTTTGAAGAAATCTGCGTTTTCCCATGTTTTTTAAGTGAAATCGGCATTTTTCGACGCTCTTTAGACAAAATTTGCTTTTTTACGCGATTTTTTTTCGAAAACGGCATTTTTTCTGTGATCTTTTGATGAAATCGGCGTATTTTTTCAAATATTCTTTTGACAAAATATTTTTAAGCGATCTTTTATCGAAAACGGCATTTTTTCTCGCGATAGTTTAACGAAATCGCCGTTATATCCGCAATCTTTAAACGAAATCGGCGTTTTCCCACCGTCTTCAGAAGAAATCGGCGTTTTATCTGCGATATTTGGTGAAATTCGCGTTTTTTCCGTGATCCGCACTGGAAATTCGCGTTTTTCATCGATCTTTTACAAAGTTCGTTTACAAAAACATTGTCGTTTTTTCCCGAAATATTGACGAAATGTATGCTATTTCGGCGATCCTATCACGAAATTTGCATTTCTATGCAATTGTTTTTTCTGGCGCAAAACCGTACAAGTTGTCAACTATGCGGAACTGATAACCCAATTTCAAATTTTCGGAAGAGGATGCCTTAAATTTTCGGACGAGAATCACCTCTGGAAGCACCCATTTATGTACATATACGCATTACAGGCGTGATTGTGTGTGTTCCTGGTGTACCCTGGATTTCCGAGTTTTTCGATCGATCCTTTCGGTTTTATATCGTTACACTTAGTAAAAAATTCAAACATTAAAAAATATCGCGAATTTTGTCAAAAATTAAAAGAAAGAAACGAATTTTTTTAAGGAACCGTGCAGAGAACAAATTTCCTTCTAGGATCCAGGAGTAAAAACGCAAATTCGTTTTGAAAAAGGCAAATTTTGTCAAAAAACGCGAAAAAATGATCAATTTCGTCAAAAAAATCGCGAAGAAAAATCGATTTCATCAAAAATTCTTTTTTTTTTTTTTCTTTACAGCTAATTTATTTTTTGGCCATTTTATTAATACTGAGAAATTCCTCTAAACCTGGCTCTTTTGAAATATATTTAAATTGGCATTTATTGTTGCATTGATACCTTAGATTAAATAATGATACAGTTGTAAAATCATGAAAAAATTTGAAAAAACCCACAATGGGTTTTTTCAAGTGGGCCCGTCCTAAAAAACCCAGTCAGGTTTTTTCGGGCTGGGCCCACTTGAGCGAACCCTGAAAATAAGTGGATTTTGTCTATTGGATTGATAAAAAAATGAATTTTGTCGATTGGATTGATAAAAATAGAGAATTTTGTTAATTGGATGAGAAAAAATAGTGAATTTTGTAGATTGGATGACAAAAAATAGTGAATTTTGTTGATTAGATGACAAAAAATAGTGGATTTTGTCGATAAAAAAATGAATGATGTTCATAAAAAAATGAATTTTGTCAATTGGATTGATAAAAATTAAAAATTTTGTCGATTGGATGACAAAAATAGTGAATTTTGTCAATTGGATGGAAATAGCTAATTTTATCAATTGGGTGACAAAAAAGAAAACAAATTTGTTGATTTGGTGCTGAAAAAGTGTTAATTTTGTTGAGTGGTTGTAGAAAAGCTACGAATTTTGTCGAATAGATGAATAAAAGAGCCAATTTTATCAGTTGGATGAAAAAAAAAAAAATGTTGATCAATGAAAAAGATAGTGAATTTCGATCAGGGGCAGAAAAATTATAAATTTTGTTGAGTGGTTCTGGTAAAAGTTCAAATTTCATAGATTGTTAAAAAAAAAGTCTTTTGGTTGTCAAAAATAGTAAATTTGTCGATTTAGTGCTTAGAAATTGCTAAATTTGTCCAGCCTTTGTAGAAAAACTGAGACTTTTCTTGATTGAATGAATAGACAAGCAAATTTTCTCAATTGGAAGAAAAAAAATGAATTTTTGTTGATCAATGAAAAAATAGTCTGTTTTGATCAGGTGCAGAAAAATTACAAATTTTGTTGAGCAGTTGTAGAAAAACTGCTAATTATGTCATTCAATGAAAAAAATAGTCAATTTTGATCAACTATGGAAAAGTTAGAAATTTTTTTGAATGGTTCTAATAAAAGTGCAAATCAGTTTTTTTTTTTTTTTTTTTTTTTTTTTACAAAAAATTGCAAATTTTGTCACTTAGGTGACAAAGCAAATTTGTTGATTTTGTGCTGAAAAATTGCTAAATTTGTCGAATAGTTGTAGAAAAGCTGCCAATTTCGTCAATTGGATGAAAAAAATTGTGAATTTTGTTGAGTGGTTCTGGTAAAAGTTCAAATTTCTTAGACTGTTTACAAAAAGTAGCAAATTTTGTCTTTTGGGTGACCAAAAAATAGTCAGTTTGCCGATTTGGTGCTGAGAAATTGGTTATTTTGTCAAGTGGTTGTTGAAAAACTGAATTGTGTCGATTGAATGAATAAACGAGTAAATTTTCTCAATTGGACAAAAAAAATGTGAATTTTGTTGATCAATGAAAAAATAGTCAACTTTGATCAGGCGCAAAAATATTATAAATTGTCAAGTGGTTCTGGTATAAGTGCAAATTTTATAGATTGTTTACAAAAAATAGCAAAATTTTTTGATTTGGTGATGAAAAATTGCTAATTTTGTCGAGCAGTTGTAGAAAAGCTTCGAATTTTGTCAATTGGATGAAAAGAAAAATATGAATTTTGTCGATCAGGTGCAGAAAAATTACAAATTTTAACGAGTTCTGGTGAAAGTGCAAATTTTATAGATTGCTTACCAAAAAAAGTAGCGAATTTTGTGGATTGGGTGACAAATTTTGTTTAAATTTCATTTAACAAACAGAATTTTTTTTTTTTTTTTTGGGGGGGGGGGGTGAAAAAAATAAATTTGTCGAGCATTTGTAGAAAAACTGCAAATTTTGTTGATTCAATGAATAAACAAGGAAATTTTCTCAGTTGCATGAAAAAAATGTGAATTTTGTTGATCAATGAAAAAAAAATATATCAATTTTGATCAGTTGCGAAAAAATTAAAAATTTTGTCGAGCCATTGCAGAAACACTGCGAAACTTAAAATTCTCTTTCCCCCTTCCACCGAGTTTCAGATCACATGCTGATTGGAAAATTGTAAATTTAAGATTTTGGAACACAAAATTACCAAAATAGAAAGATTTTATTTTCTTGTTTCTCTTAAAACTGTTGAATCAAAAATAAAACAAAGGTTTATTTGTATTTATTCATATTTCTGTAAAATTATGTCTGCACACGTATCAATTTTTTGTATCCTAAAAGTTTCATCCTTTCATTTTCAAAACAGGTGGATCAGATGTTTAGAGCAATTTCATCTTGTCGACTATGTGGCTATAAACCAAAAGGCAGTCGGTGTTCAGCAGGTTCCCAAAACTGTCTGGCAGATACTTTCTATGTAAATTGTGATTGTGTTATTAATTAGTCATATTTTTAATATGTATAATTTGTACTTTCAATAAATGGAGCGGCATACCGCAAGCCAACTGAATTGTGTTGCTTTCTTATTGTTTATTGTACCATTTTATTTCAGGTAATCCTCACTGCCATTGTAACTGTTTTCTTTTTTACTATTACCAGTATTTAAAAATAATTGTATATTATTGGTTAGAAACTAAAAGAATCTATGAAATTTAGAAAAAATAGTTAACTGTGGCAGCCCTGTTATTGTTAAATAAGTTTAATTGAGTAAGTATTTTAATCTATAGAATATCTACATCTTTCAAATGGATGAGTTACAAATATATTATATATAACTTAAAAAGTTCTATTTTTGTATTAAAATAGGCTAAAGTTAACAATTTTTATTGTGTTGTTGTAAATTTTGTAAAAAAGAAAAAAAAGTTTAAAATATCAGTAGTTTGTGCTTCAGAATTAGTTTTGAAAGCTTAATTCTCAAATTCACAATGATTAATTTTTTTTTTTTTTTTTTGTATGTAATGCACTACATCTCGATATCTGAAATATTCTTTTATTGGTATAGAAAAGATTAAATGATTTAATCTAGCTGCATATGATGGAATTGTTGCAATTTTTAAAAAGAATTGTGCATCAGTGAAATAGTTTTCAAATAACTTACTGTACTTTTAAATTGTATTTTTTGCCTTATCTGTTATGAAAATGTGATGGCTATACGTTAAAGAAAAATGAATGCAAACGGAAGTTATATTAAAGGGTGCATCTATATTTTATGTAAAAAAGTTATTTATAAATTTTTGTAGCATAAAATATGAAAGGCATACAGAAATTGTTAGAGTATTTGGCTTAATATTTATTAGATATTTCATATTCTTTCAAATTTCCTAAACTGGTATTAGCTTACCTCTTTAAAATTCTAGTGTAAATTATGAGAAAAGTAGCTGTAACTTTACTACAGTTTCTTAGAAGCGTTACAGATGTGAAAATGGATATACAAAAGTTTTTGTAATTCTATTAAAGGTTTTTTAAAAAACATACTAAAAAAAGACCTGTAACAGCTGCTAACAATTTCTTAGTTAAGATACAAAAGAAGTATCTGTAAATAATACTAACCATTTCTTAATAAACATCTGTAGTACTACTAGAAAATCTCTAGGCAACTGGGATTCCATAAACTTTTCTAGTAACCAATACAGTTTCTTCTTAAGTAAAACTACTGCATTAAACTTAGTAAACAGCACACAGACGTCCTTAGTGAACATACTAAGAAATCATTGTAGTATTACAGATACTTCTCTTGTCCTTCACTAAGAAATAGATAGTAATATTACTAACCATATACTAAATAAATACCTGTAATGGCTACTAAGAATTTCTTAGTAACGATACAAGAGAAGTATCTGTAAAACTACTAATCATTTATTGGTAAACATACTTAAAAAGGACCTGTAATGACTACTAAGAATTTTTTAGTGAAGATACAAGAGAAATATCTGTAATACTACTAACCATTTCTTAGTGAAGATACAAGAGAAGTATCTGTAATACTACTTATCATTTCTTAGTATCCCAACTAAATAAGCACCTGTAATGTCTACTAATGATTTCTTAGTACGCTCACTAAGGAAGTCTGTGTGCTGTTTACTAAGTTTAATGCAGTAGTGTTACTTAAGAAGAAACTGTATTGGTTACTAGAAAAGTTTATGGAATCCCAGTTGCCTAGAGATTTTCTAGTAGTACTACAGATTTTTTTTACAGTGTACTACTTCAAATTTTTAATTATTAAACAATTAACTTTCTAATTAAGAACACGTATATTTTTATGTTTACTAAAATAACAATATTATGGTATTCATTTTAGAAAGAAAAAGCGGCAGGTCAAGTTAAAAAAAAAAAAAAAAAAAAAAAAAAGTACTTGGATTTCATGATGTAATACATTAGTACTGTGAAACAATTCAGAAAGAAACAATATAATTTTTAGTGTGATAAATAAGGTGTCTTTGTTTTTAATAATTTTATGAATCACAAAAAAATACAACTAAATAAAAAGTCTTAATAACACCCTGTTTTCTTTCTCTAAAGAAATAAAGTTCTATCATTTTTTGCAAGGTCTTGGGCACATCAATTTAAAAATACTGTTGAATGAGGAATTTTTTACAAGAAATCTCTGGCTACAACTACATGTTAATTTCACTATTTTTTAAAAGCGGGGTGCATTTTGCTAATTTCAAAAGGGCTTAGGAGAGGCACCCCTAAAAGAAAGGCTTAAAAGCCTTTATAGAGTAATGCAAATAAGTAATATAGTAATTTGTATACTGTACATAAATAGTAAACTGTAAGTAATATAGAATTAATGCAAATAAGTAATTTCATTAATTAGTAGCACAAATAACAAGACTAACAAGCATTAATTGCAGCTCGTTTTGCATTTACTTAAAAAATATATTGTTAATAGCTTAAACCTAAACTTGACACATGCACGTGGTTGTTTAACAATTATTGTATCTAGTGCATACAAAATATTTCTACTGCGATGATTGATGTGTAATATAGAAACCTAGTGTCTTAGATGCCAATCTGCTCAATTTCAGAACCGTAGCTGCTATATTAACACAATTTTGGAGGAAGGGGTGAAGTTTTAGAGAGAGAGGAAGAAGAGGCCTAATTTTTTAGGGATTTTTTAAAAGGGGGTTGGGAGAGAAAAGCTGGTTTGGAACTTGTGGGGCCAGATTTGTGGCAGTGAGACATGGCTACATCACTATGATCCCGAATCCAAACTACATTAGCCACGCCTCATCCACTATCGCAACTCTAGTCCTATAAACTCTATCCTATAAGCCTTTCACCCCCATCAAAATATATTAATATCTCAGCTACGGTTCTGAAACTGAGCATATAGGCATTTAAGATATAAGACTTCGATTGAAAGAAATTAATATTGAAGTTAAAGCCTTTTTTTCACAAATTTAGAGAGAAACTTAACGTAGTTTTGTGGTCACGCATTCTTCATTAATTCTTACAAACAAAATCAAATAGTTGTTCTCTATATTAAAGATATTTTCGTTTCACACAGGTATTTATCAGACTTACTCCTTCGATAAATTTCTTAAATGAAATATTCCTTGCGATTTGAAGTTATTGATAATTTATGCAAAATAACCCCCTTCATATAAATACAAATTAATCAAGCGTAATTAAAATCTCAGTTTTTAAATGTTAGTTTTCTCCCACGATAAGTTCATAAATATCAGCACATTAATCTTCACTGTATTAATCGACTTTGTTACCAAATAATCAACATATTCCTTGAATAATTAGCTTCGAATGAAAAATTTTTAACATTAATTTAAGCTAATCGAGCATTAAGCTTATTCCTCACACCCATTTCACTCAATTGATACAAATCCATTCCACCGTAAAAATGGGTCCTTCATAAAAGGCTAACTTTCTTTTAAGAGATCATATTGGAAGAGCGATGCGATAATTTGGAACATAAAATAAAATATCAAATGTACAAAATATTATCGGGTGGTCTAAAAAACTCATTTTTGTTAATATACATATTGCCGAAGTTAAAATGTTTCGAAAAAAGATCAATAAAAGCACGGAAATTCCGACTTTATCTTCCATTTATATAGTTCACTTATAAATGAAAGGTTTCGAAAATATATGAAGTGAGAAAAGTTTTTCTCTATTTATTGCAATTAAGAACAAAGTTTAAATTTATTATCTAAATTGAAAGAAATTCTTTTATTGTTCATTGATTTTATTGTTATATCATACTAATAACTATTTCAGGTATAAAATTAAACTGTGTGTATTTCTATATCTAGATGCTTCCACATTATTCGCAATTTATCATTGCCAGTTAGACTTTTTTGGGTAGAGGGGGGGGGGGGAATCATTTGTTTTAACATAGCAGTTAATGAGTTAAAAGAGATCCAGGAAACAATGCGTTTTAACAATGCACACAAACTTTCTCTTGAATTAAACTATTTATGCCTAGCCCTTTAACGTAGTAAATAGGATTTCAGACAGCTAGAGCGCCACCATTATATCGCGGAATGAAGGTCTAGGTCTAGATCAAGGATGACAAACACCGTCTGAGAAGAAGTAGCAACTGCGAAAAAATTTCTCTCGCAAGAAAAACGACACATAAAACTGAAAGCGCTAAGCCGTATTAATGCTGAAGTATCGAAAGAAAATCTTGACAATTTTCTTTTAAAGAATTGATTTTCAACAATACAAAAAAGAAAGGAGCAGATAATTCCTTATAGACAAAGTTTTTAAAACATCGCATTAAAGTAAATTGACACGGGGATTTTCTTTTTTTTTTTTTTTTTTTTTTTTTTAAGAAAGAAAATCAACAATAATAGTGATTTATATCAGAAATATAACCTCTTCTCCCTGAACATTACTAATCCTGACTTAATAAAATAAATATTTTATTTAATTATTTTGATATAATAGATTGTAAAAATATATATATTTTTTTATTTTTATGTGTATTCAGTGGAATATATTTTTGGGTACACATATGTATACCTGAGTTTTCAATCAGATAAAATTGCATAGTTTTCTCAAATGATGAAATTCATATCAAATAATTATCAATTTATGTATTGTAACGTTATCTATTTAAAAGCAATTCTATTATTAATTAAAGAATCATAAATGGAATTTATTTAATACTTTTTTATTATTATTATAGATTATGTTTACATGAGTAATATTTATTTTGAATAAAAATTCTTACAGCGTTTTTTTCAAATATACATAAATATATTTTACATTTATACACGTTTTTATATACGGTTCTGTATTTACACCCTAATGAACCAGTGGATTTATAATAATGCACTTAATCCAACAATTCGAAATTAAAAGATAAATAAAATGTGTAAGCATGCTCGCAGTTCATTTTTTTTGTTTTTACTGAATAAAACTAAAAAACTAAATACAGATTGCAAACATGTATAATCCCATAGAATTTTTATACATACGAAATACAGCACTCTGCCTGGGAAATGCTATTGTTTTTCTATTATTCTTTTACACCACTCTAATATATATTTAACTCCCTATTCATGAAATAGCAATCCTTATTGTCCTTCCGTTTTAAATTATAATTTTTATTCGTAATGATGTAAATTATAATTTTTAAATTTTAATAATTATAAATTAGATTCGTAAATTTTTATCCGAATTTTGTAATCGCCTAGTACGAGTACCTACTCATTCCATTCCCCTCTCTTCAGTTCTTTGCTACTTTTGAGTTTCCGTTAATTGAAACCAATTCTATTACCATTTACTGATTAAACCAAGAAAATATTTTGCTTGATTCGGTTATTTTTGAACAAACATTGGGGTAAGATTTACCCCCAATTTGTACCATTTGAATCTGATATAGATTCATACAGTGGCGCCAACTTATATGGGCCCATGAAGCGCGAGCCCACCCATTAAATTGATATCTCTATCCACCCATTATTAATTGAGCCCACCCAATATTTATGTATTTGTTCAAAATCTTTTTGAGCCCACCCAATATTTTTCAAAAATTGGCGCCACTGGATTCATACATGCCTTTACTGTTGTACTTTAGGGGGAAAAAAACATTTATCATCCCTTCATTTCATCTATGAAACAAATTATTCTGCTGTAAAATGGCGAGTTTTTTTTCTTTTTAATCATTATGCCTAAAAAATCTGACAAAAGTTTAAGAATTACATTATCAATACTTAATTACTATATATTCTAAATCATTAAAGAAATTTAAACTTTGTAGTAAATAAATGTGAAAATTTTATTAAAACGTTTCATAGTTTAAAATTTTTTACTACATAATGTTTTAAAATAACTTTTAAAGTTAACTAATAAATTAAAAAATAGTACTAATGACACCTGTGCATTTAAACTACCAATTATTTGCCATATAACTAAATAAACAGACTTCTAACACGTTACACTACATTCAGTACGAATGTACACACACACACACATATATATAAGGTATTATTCATGATAAAATTTTTCAATGAAACTGTTTTAACCCGTTAACGTTCATTGGTTTCGCCACGAAACCACAAAATTTTAATTCCGATACACAACACTGACACCGGTATTTTTATCGAAAAATATCCTTTTTATTTTGTATGTGAAAAATCATGTTTTCTTATTTAGGAATATATTTGTTCTTAATTACCGGTGTCGATCATTCATTTAGACATCTTAGCAATGAAAATGCTATGATCCTTAAAGGGTTAAAAGAAAAAAAATACCCTAAGCAAATATTGAAACATCAACTTTTAAGAAAGTAATTTTATTACATTCATAAACGAGATCTAAAATTAAAAAAAAATAAGTTACGTTTCGGAGGACACCGATTTTCCATCATTTTTATTTAGAAAATCACTTCTTTAAACAGAAATTTCACGAGTAAGTTTGTTTTCGTGCAGTTATTTAACAGATACAATCTAAAGCTTAAAGATTCATCAAAATCAGACTTAGATAAAATGTTAAACTATCTGCAAACTCATAATTTCTTTAAATTTTTCTGAAAAAAAGTTGCAATTTTTTTTTCTTTTTTTTTAGTCCAATATTGCCACTAACAGCAAAAATGAAAAGTTATATACAAGTGAAGTGACACTAAGCAACACCACCAAAAGAAAAATATTAATTTACAAGCATTATTAAACTCGGTCAAGAAATGTATTGAATGTTATGCTTAATACAGAGAACTAATAAATGAAAGAAAAACTAGTGAAAAATTTAAAAATATATATTATATTTATTAAAGCACCCGCTTCGGTGTTGCACTGTTTCTGCTACCGATCCTGGCAGGAGGGGAAAAAAAAAGTATCTGCCGTGCAATAAATATTTTCAAGATTCAAACTCGTATATGCCGTGGTGCTTCTTAAAAAGAACACTGTACGATGGTACATGGCAAATAATTTCTAGCAAACTTTTTTTTCCCCTCCAGTTGAAAAATAGTCTGCAGACCTTCAAAAGAGTGCGAGGTGCGTCGCACCGATATTCCATCTGGAATCTTGATTTTTCATTTTAATATTAAGAAATTTGTAAAATAACCCATCAAAACTGTCTGCAAACTTTGAAAATTTTCTGCGAACGGCGTTTGCGTGTTCGTCTGTATTATCTAACTCTCATTGAAGTAAACATAAAATTAGAATTACAAATAGCCCTAGTATGAAATTTTAAAAACAGATATTATGAATCCACATACGTGGATCTACGTAACGAAGAGGATAAGAACTCGTGCTGCTAGAACATTTGTTTATATACAATATTTTTACTGATTATTTAGACAAAAATAATGCTTGTTTTCAGTTCTAGATAACCATCGCTAATTACGGTAGAACTTTAGACTAAATTAAAAAAAAAAAAAAAAAAAAAAAAAAAAAATAGTTGATTATGTTAAATATGGAATTTGAAAATTTAGTCACGTAGATTTCGAACGGTTGAGGTCAAACATCAATTAGACCGGTTTATCGGTGCTCCTTTCGATGATCAACTGAAGTATCAAATGACTTTCACCTCTGATGATTTATATAAAAATAAATCACTATAATTTGTATATATATTTTTTTATTGGCAGCAATAAGACAAATTATTTGACTTAATAAGAACATACAATCAAATCTATAATTGAAAAAACATTAAATAAGTTTACTGCATTAAAAAATTCCAGTAAATAAGTGATTTTGAGATTTTGCTGAAGCAAGCTAATTTGGGGCACTTTAAAGGAAGACGAAAATTACCACATGCTGTCTCTAATGAAAAATCGAGAGAAATGAAAGATTTAGATAATGGGATTTATCGCTAACAGTCTTTCATTAATCACAGATAAATTAGAACAATGTTTATTTTTTTTAAAAGAAAAAGCAATAGAACAGAGAAATGTAAATTTTAACAATATGCGTAAGTATGCAATATTTTAGATGAAAAAGTTACGTGTAATATATTACGTAAAATATTCTTCATATTTTCGTATTAAATAAAAAATGTATAATTATATCCATTCAAAAATACGATTAACAGATATTCCGTCTTGGGGAAATTAAATTTTAAAAACGAATTAAGAAAATATAAACATATTTTTTCTTTTCCTCTAAACCTTAGCAAAGGTGTTTCAGAAAAGCGTAACTTTACATAACATGCTACCTGAAAACAAGTAAACACTATTTCATCATCATGAAGGATGCCAATACACCTTGCTATTTCAGATTAAACGTAATTTAAAAGCAATAATAGTACTGCGCATGATAGGAATCGAAGAAATCTATTCTCAATTTTTCTGGCAAGACTACAAAAACATACTGAAGAGATTTTAAATGCATCGAAATAAATATAAGAAGAAAACATTAATGATAATAAATAAAAATGAGAGAGAAGAAGTATTCGGCTATTGAGAAGGTATATGTAACAAGGGCAGCTACTGCGAAAGGGGCGCAGGCGGCTTTCTCCTAAGTGATCTGACTTGTAAAATGATGACGCAGACCAGACGGAGAAAGTACTTCTTTCTCAAAGAAGCACATTGTCCCACCAACTCTCAGCACGGAAGTTAAATTTATCCGCAAAGCGTCTACACAGATTGTGGTACACTTATGGGTAACACACAATCAAGAAAGTCAACGAAACCAACAGTCTCAACCTTGCTTCCCTAATCATTGAAAAGCAGGCCACTCTGCACAAAACAGCAGAAAAGAAAGTCTCGAAACAACTTGAACTTCTTTTATCTCTATGACAATTAATGAAAGACGTCGCAAGAGGCAACAAATTTATTCTTCTTCCTTTGACGACGCTATTGTTCGGCAAAATTTCAAATAGTAAAATACCCAAATCGATTTGTTTCTTTTTAAAAAGATTGAGCTTTAAAACGCTGCTTAATTAGCCATTTAGCAGAAATTCTACATTCTTTCGTCACCTTGTTTCACTTAGTAAATGAATTGTTCGAAGCAAATATTCCCAACACTTCCCTAATTGTTTTTTAACACTTGCAAAGACAATCACATGGTCAAAACTTCACATATAGGAATAATTTAAAAATAAATAAAAATAAATCGAAAAATTTCTTTATAAATAAATTGTATTATGCAATCAAACTATACGTAGAAATCAGTTCGAAACATTGCATATACTGCTACCGTATACAGTAAAAGCTCTAAATAACGGACACCTCGGGAATGCAGAATTTGTCCACTATTTGGAGGTGTCCGCTATTGGGAATATCTCAGAAAATCAAAAACCGCTAAGAAATGCTTAATGTTTCATTAATTTACTTTTATATGTCCTAAAAGATTTATTATATAATTAATCAGAAATTTAATCAGAAATTAAAATTATTTTTAAGCAATAAAATTGAAATAAAATTGTGCACACTTTTATTCACTGATTATTACATTATCGTGAAAAAAATCTGTTACTAAAGTTTATTTTTACTTGCGATTACTCGTACAAGTAATTTGTTTTTCTGTGTGATGTTATTGAACATTAAGGGAGGGTTTGCACTTTTTGATCTTTAACACATTCCGGCGCAGTGTGTCCAGCCCGGGCACAACTAATTTTAATTCCAAACTTGCAATCGCCACCAAGAATATTTTAAAGAAATTTCGATTTTACATGAAAGCGTGAATTTAGGATTTCATAATTTCTAAAAAGTCGTTTTTAAATTCCGGTGTCAATCAATTTCTTATTTTATGAACAAATTTACTTGCACCGGAAAGGGTTAAAAGCATAAAATCTCAAAATGTTCTTAGATGACATTTCAATAGTCTGGGAGATTATTTCTCCCGGGCAACTCCCTGAATTTAGCACTTAACGTTGGGAGGGGGGGGGGAATTTTCCCCAGCTCTTTATTTACATTTAACTGTGATAACAAAATTTGTGACACGTTGTCCTGATAAATTCAGAGGCTTTTTTACTTTTTCCATTTTTTCGGTTTAAAAAATACTTTTTTTTTTCATCCTTTATCGCCGAATAAAGTGTCCATTATTCAGAGGTTAAACATACAGAAATTTAAGTTTTGGGAATGGGAATTGGAAAACTGTCCGTAAAACAGAGGTGTCCGCTATTCGGGAGTGTCCGTTATGGAGGTTTTACTGTACTTTCAAATATCACGAGAAAAAAATTCTTAAAATCCAACAATGCTTAAATAATTATAATAAACCATGTTTTAAAAATGCATTCAATTTTCGCGACAAGCGTCACACATGCGTGTCATATAGATTGCATAATATCCCTAATTTCGACCACCATTATCGCAATATTATAATTTCCGTGATTAGATATATCCATTTCTTATTGGGTAGGATGTCAACGATTTTAATCAAATAATTTAAATCGGCGATTAAAGAGAGATTTTTTTTTTTTTATCATTGTTTAAAATCACATATTCTGAATGTTTAAAATTACATAAAATTATTCAAATCTCAGAGGAACATGACATGGAAACTTCTTATAGGTGTTTTGCTTCATAAATAAAGAAAAAGGCTACTTAAGTATATTTGTTCTGAGCTTAAGAGACTGTTCCTTAGATATGAAATTACGTACAGCAAGTTTGTAAAAACAAGTTTATCTATCATAAAAATAATCTTACTTAAAAATGACACTTAAACCTAATTTCCATTGTCATAATTTCCTTCAAGTAATCAAATTATTCATTCTTTTATCAGGCATGAGATTGCAAAAAGTTAAAAAAAGAGGAAAAGCGCGTGAACCAGAAAATGAGAAATTATTTTGAAATAGCGCGCGTGTAAGACAATTAAGAAGCTTATTTTATTCACAACAAAATTGTCCATACTTTTGCTTAAATCCTGTTTTATTTTATTTGGGGGGTTGGAAAGAGGGTCAGAATGAAACCATATATGCAAATATTATAAGTAGTTCTGAAAATAAGTCAATAAATTAAATTCACACTTCTGATGCAATGTTTTACCCAGGAATCTTAGCTACTTGTCCAATTTTAATTTTCACATGTTTTCACTTAAAACAACAATTAACAAACATGGCAAGCTAATGTTTAATACGCCATTCAGTTGCAAAAAAGTTGCTGAAAACAATATTAAAGCAAATATTTTTTTCCAATTATTTTACGAAATTAACATTTTTTCGAAAATCCTTTGACACAATTAGTGTTTTTTTCCGCGATTCCTTCACGAAATTTGCATTTTTCCGCGATTCCTTCACGAAATTTGCATTTTTCCGCGATTCCTTCACGAAATTTACATTTTTCCGCGCTTTTCTCGCGATATTTTGCCGGAATCCGCGCTTTTCTCGCGATATTTTGCCGGAATCCGCGCTTTTCTCGCGATATTTTGCCGGAATCCGCGCTTTTCTCGCGATATTTTGCCGGAATCCGCGCTTTTCTCGCGATATTTTGCCGGAATCCGCGCTTTTCTCGCGATATTTTGCCGGAATCCGCGCTTTTCTCGCGATATTTTGCCGGAATCCGCGTTTTTCTCGCGATGTTTTGCCGGAATCCGCGTTTTTCTCGCGATGTTTTGTCAAAATCCGCGATGTTTTGTCAAAATCCCCGTTTTTCTTGCGACGTTTTAACGGAATTCGCGTTTTCCTCGCGGTGTCTTGACGGAATCCGCGTTTTTCTCGCGGTGTCTTGACGGAATAAGCGTTTTTCTCGAGGTGTTTTGACGAAAACCGCGTTATTCACGCGACATTTTGACAAAAATAGCATTTTTTCACACCTTTCGACGAAAATCCCGTCTTTTTCAGCCATCTTTTGACGAAAACCGCGGTTTTTCTCGCGATATTTTGACGGAATTCACGTTTTTCTTGCAATGTCTTGACGAAAACCGCGTTTTTCTTGCTATGTTTTGACTATGTTGTGTTTTTTCGCAATATTTTGGTGAAAACTGCGTTTTTCTCGCGACATTTTTACAAAAATAGCACTTTTTCGACAAAAATAGCGTTTTTTTCCGCGATCTTTCGACGAAAATCGCATTTTTATTCCGCGACATTTCGACGAAAATTTCGTTTTTTTCGCGGTCCTTTGAAGACAAAAAATCGGACAAGCGGAAAATGACAAAAAAGCGGAAAACCGCGGAAGAATCTCATGCCTGTTTTATATAAAATAAAAAATAAAAGAGTAGAAAATATATTAAATTTCTGCAAACAACAAAAAAATAAAATAAAAATAAAATAAAATAAAAAAATAAAAAGTATATTTCCCAGTTAAACTGATGGCATTGAGCTCACAGGCTACGCATACTAATTTTACATTACAACCTTATATTTTCAAGGTTAATTCCGTTCGAAAAAGAATTAAGAAGGGGAAACAGCTCTCCCCTTTTCTCTTTTTTATATTTAATCATTGAAACTCCTAAACTATCAAAGACATGCTTTATCATATAAAAAATCTATATCCAAAATTCAGAGCAAATTAGACAATTCTTAATAAAAACTCATTTAGCATTTATATAATTTAAAAGGAGCTATCACCCTCTTTTATACTTAACCATTAAACTTTCAAAACTATTCAGAGATTTGAACGAAATCTGACAATTCTGCTTGATAAACCCATTTGTATAAATTAAGGGGAGGGGCATGAGCCCCCGTTCCCCCTGTTTATACTTATTCAATAAACACCTAATAACAGTCACGGAATCGCCTCATCAGAATGATCCTATATCTAAATTTTGGACAAAAACTGTTAATTCTGCATGAAAAACCCATTTATATCCATTAAGGGGAGGAGCATGAGCCCTCCGTTCGCCCTCTTATACATATAGAATGAATTCCAAAAACTAATCAGGGAAGCGCCTTGTCAGGATATACCTATATATAAAATTTCAAGTGGATCGGATATTTTCTATCATGAGTTATCGCATTACGCACGAACGAACATACATACATACAGAACGGACGGGCACATAAGCTCTCAGGCTATGATAGCCTGTGAGCTAAAAAGGATTCCAGTATGTCATTTTCCCATTCTACTTTTAAAATAATGAATTTACAGCAAATTTCAGCAAAAGAAGAGAAAAATGAGACCTCCTCAAAAACTTTAAAAAGAATGGATATATGGAGTAAAGGAACTAAAAGATATAAAAATGTTAAGCTCAGAAACAGCTTCTTCGATAGAGTTTGAATAAATGTTTTTATTTTTATTTTATTTATTTATTTATTTATTTTTTACATTTAAACTCATGAGATTGAAAAGGCAGCAAAACTTTATTTATATATATAGATATTTTTTTTATTTGAAGTAATGAATGCTAATATAATAATGCTTACTAAGTCATAATGATACTGTTATTTGACATTTTGGGAATATTATATATAACTGGCTATTTTTATATTTACTCTGTGTATGAATGGCTTCATTTTGATTATTTTTATTTTATTTATTGTTTTGTTAGAATATACATACATGTGCGTAAGTTTGCATCTAAGCAATTAACAGTAATTTTTAAAAATTCAAACAACGTGCTGCAAATGATATTTGCTTGTTTTGTTATTATTTGTGTTACTAATTAATGAAATTATATTTACTTGTAGTTTTTATTAATTCTGTAATTATTTGCTCAAAGCCTTCTTTTTTAAAGTCGCAGCAACCAACTCTTTTTAAAAATTTCAAAACGACCTTACTATAAAAAATAACTAAGATAGTGAAATTTATCTTTAGTTGAAACTAGAGAATTCTTGTAAAAAACTTCTCCAACTAAAGTATTTCTAAATCCGTGTGCCTAAAACTTTGCAAAAGCTATAGAAAGCTTTATTTCTTTAGAAGAAGAAAAAAAGCATATTATTAAATGTTGTTATTTAATTGTATTTTTGAATTTGTAATTCATAAAATCTTCACTTTATTTATAATAATTAACAAGTTATATATATTTTTTCCCCTATTGATTAAGGTATCAGTATTTTGCTATATGATAAAAATATCATCTACGTATTTGATCTCTATATGAGGGGTATGATCCGTTTAATAAAAATATCTGTTTCTAAAGGACATAATTATAGGAGAAACCATTGGAGCCCCAGTATTTTGTTTATACATTTTATTATCAAAAGTGACTTTTGAAAAAGATTAACTGTTAAACACATAATTATTTGGTTTATTAACTGTTTAAACACAATGAAACATGTCAAATATGAATAAATAAAGGTATTTTTGCCTTTTTAAAAGTACTTTTATCACTTTAAACAAATATTAAATTAGTTTGTTGGATTCTAGTGGTTTCTATGTATAGTTTTAAGACATTGATTATCAATTCTTCTTTTGAAGAAACATCAATCGCGCTACGTCCGTATGGCCTTTTAAAACAAAATAGAACAATTTATCACTTCAGATATTACTGTTAATTGAGTAGCAATCGCAAATGCGATGTAATAGGAACACTTCATTGGTTAACGAACCATGTGTTGAATCATATTAGTTAAAACAAAGAAACTAATGAAATAGGTAATGTATGACTTAAAATTCGAGTTATCAGAACCGATGTTAAACTTTAACATACATTAAGTGGCAAAATTAGTAAAGTTCATTAGTGATGAATGGCCAACTTTAGGTAGTAGCAATTTTATTAGTGGTCGCTTTTTTAAAACTAGTAACTATTCTTTTAAAGTACTGAAAAATAAACGTTAAAATTTCTATTAGTATAAATCTAAAATTAAATAAACCAAATAATTATGTTAATGCTAAATTTTTATAAACAGCAAAAGTGTAATCATTGATAGCATGCAAGCAGAATTCGTTGTTTTAAGTCAGCCTGATTTCAATCCCGATTTAAATCAATTGTTTAAAAAAAAAATATGTTTCATTTTAATAAATTTTTGCAAAAATTATTTCAAACTTAGGTCAAGATATTTTGTAATATTAAGTTTTTCTAAAAATGCTTAGTAAATTTAAGGTATGGCAGAGGCTACGAAACCCATTTATCAAATTTAAGGATAGAGATAATCGCACCCCCTCCCCCTCTTTATCATTATCAAAAGAACTCCAAAACTAAGCGGCGAAGCGTGAAATTCCGAGGATCCGAAAACTGAAGTAAACCAATTAAGTCTGTATGAAATACCATTTAACTAAATTAAGAGGGGTAGTCTCCCCGATCTTCCTTTTATACTTATCCAATGTATTTCCAAAGTAACTCAGGATAGCGCCTGATCAGAATAAACCTATGTACAAAATTCGAAGAAAATTAGTAAATTCTGCGTGAAAAACCCACTAACCTGAAATAAGGGGGGTTACCCCCCCCCCCTTTGTACTTCTCTAAAAAAAACCCAATACTAATCACAGATGCGCTTCTTCATAATGATACTACATCTGAAATTTAAATGAAATTTGATAATTCCGCATGAAAAACCCATTTATCTAAATTAAGGGGGGGGGATATACTTATCATATACTTATCCAATGGACTCCCAAAACAAATCATGGAGGTGCCTTCATCAGAATGATCCTATGTCTAAAATTTCAAAGAAATCTGATAACCACCAAAAAGTATATTTACAAAGATAACATTAACATAAGTTCTTTATCGCTATTAATACTTTTACAAATCATGTTGTCTGTCCTTTACATCTTGAGAACAATTAAGTCTAGTTCCAGCCCGGCTCGACTACATGTACAAAAACAATACAAGCCTTATCTCGACCCCGTTCGAGTCTGCTAAAAAAAAAATATTGCCCGTGCAGACCTTTAAGGCAGATAACTATTAATAGCCATTTTTTTTTTCTCATTTAGTGGCCCTATAGCCGGATTAACTTCGAACTTTTATCTATATTCATTTTTAAACCCAATGTAACCAGTATCACTCATTTTGAGTCGCAGTTAGACAATGATATAAAATTTTTTGACTCCGTTTAAAATGATTATTTCAAAAACCTAAAGTAGCATTATGTACAGTAGTGAAAAAAAGTAAATACCTCCTAGTTACCGCAATACCAAATGATTAGAAATAAAGTTTACTTTTAAGTGATGTATATAGAATTTGCTTAAGGTGCCATCTACAAATCAAAACCTGCCCTACCTTTTTAAATGGCAATACCCAATTTTAACAATATATTTTAAGTTTTCGGTTCAAATTATACAAAATATGAAATTTCAAATCATTTGACTGATGAATTTTTAAATTATAAACATTAAAAATTTAGAACTTCTAATTTTGGAGCTCTGAATCTGAAGCTATATTCATAACATTTGGTTGATGATTTTTTAATTATAAACATTCAAAATTTAGATATTCTGATTTTGAAGCTATAATTATTTCATAAAATTATAATCGTAACGTTTTAATCTTTAGTGTGGTTATAAAACTAAAAACATACTAAGCAATCATAAATACATTGAATTTGTAATTTTTAGAATTTTATAATGTGAATTATGAAATTAACAATCGAAATTGCAATGAACATTTTTTTTTGTTTGTTTGTTTGATCTTTATTTAATTTCGTTCATGCGAATTGAAAGTTTCAAAAAATTTTCTCCAAGTTGTTTTTGAATAATGGCTAGAAAACGTTGAGATACTGGTTTAAAGGGTCGTCTAAGATGTACAAAAGAGCATAATTTAATTTGAAAAATAAGATTAACTCATTTCAGTGAAATATTTAAGGGGAGGGGGGGGAATTCATTCCCTAAGGAAGAAAGAGAAATATCTTTAATTTATTTTTACAAAAAGAAAAAAAAAATAGTCATACACTTGGAGGCGGCAACTCGGACAATCACCTCATCGAGTTCACGGAGGAAATTCAAGAATTAGTTAAAACTCGATTCACATGTTAAAACGCAATCTGTCTGTCAAGTGGCGGTGGAAAACACTTAAAAACCCGATTTTAACGCTGACTCGTAGGTTTACTATAGTGCTTTTCTGCATTCAAAGGTATGAAAACATTTAGGACTGGGTGCAGGAAAACAAACTTACGAGTCAGCCGCTAAAATCGGGTTTTCAGGTGTTTTCCACCAAGATATGACTTAGCGGACCGATTGTATTTTATTATGCCAACCTAGTTTTAACTCATTCTTGAATTTCAGCCGTGAACTCTGTGAGGTGATATTCAGTGCTGCCGCCTCCCGTTTTATCATGTTTAACATCGTTAATCCCAGGGTTCGTGATTTTTTTTTTAATAAGAATCAAAACAATCGGATTTTTTTTACTTAAATCTGATTTTTTTTTATTTTTTATTTAAATGTCACACATTGTTATTATTTTATACGTCTTTTTGTTTAATTTAAAAAATATAAATTTTATATACATAGACATACATGCTGTAAGTATTATCTATTAATAATATTACAATTTACATGTGTGATTCATATTATTTCAAGGTAAAATCTTAGGCTATGAAAGAATCTTGATTACACAAAATGCATGAAAAACTACAAATTAGGAGTCAAAAATTAATTCAACCTTCAATATTTTAATTAAAATAAAAACTTCTGTATATCACAAAAATTTTATACAAAATTGGAAGCAAACTAACTTCTGACTTATCAGTGTAGTGTTTGAGTTTATGCAGGAAATGTTTAAATAGCTATTTTATTTGTAGAATATATATCATCTTATAAAACAATAATTATTTAAATTTATTAATGAGAGATTCCACAAATAAAATAAAATTGTTTTTCAAAATTTTCTGGCCTGAATTCCAACACTAGTGAAAATTCGGTCAATTAGTGAATACGTCACAATTTGTGTTCTCTGGCCTTAAACATTTTGATGGCACTGGTTTAGCAGTTTCATCAGCTGATTTTTAATTTCTGAAAGTACCAGACCAAAGGCAGAAAAACATTGTTCTACTGAAGCAGATAAATCTATTGCAGTAGAAAGCTAGTTGATCATTAAATTCTCGAAGTTTTTTAATATCAGCCTTTTAGATAACTTTAACAAAAGTACCTTCCACCATTCTAAAGGGCTGAGATAGATTATATTAAATAAAAAATTAATACAAAGTAAATAAATAAATGACGGGTTCAGATTTTGTCCAAATCTTAATATAACAGGCCTCGCCAAAGTACAGCACTTAAAGTCATACAATTTTATTTTACCTCAACTTGCAGAAGTTTTTCTAAATACTAATGAGTAAATATTCAAATATTCAATATATTTCTGCTTAGATTTCTTTACTGTTGCAAGATTAAATTTCATTAGAATCAAATTATAAAATAAAGACTTTTTGTCTAAACTTTACATTTATTTTACTTTTTAAGAAAGCTTAAGCTTTATATTTCTGAAAGTTGTTAGATTATATATATTACATAAAACTAAATTATATTAAAGCACATTATTATGTTTGTTTACATCTTAAATTTATTAAAAAATAACTTAAAAGAAAAGCTAATTTAAATCAATCATTAAAAAAAAAATCAATTGATTTAAATCAACGAACCCTGGTTAATCTACATATTAATATTTTATTAAACACATAATGTAATAAGAAATTTTAAAACATTAGATATTATTAAAGTTATACACCAGCGCATCACTACGGATTTTGGATTTTCGAATTCCTTCCTTTAAAATGCATCGCCATTTTCTTAGGGCTTTTTTACATAAAGATAATATGAAATGACAAATATAAAAAAAATATGCATAATATAGAAACAAACTTAAAAAATTCTTAGTACAGTTAAAAAAGAAATTAACACTAAAGCTTAGAATAGCCTGGAAATGCAGTTCCTACCTACGCTTTTTTTTTTCTTTTCTTTTTGACGATCTCTCACGGTTAAAAATATCTAGAATACACTTAAGAAAAAAGATTTACGAAAAAAAAAAAGTAATTCATAAGAGATGACTTTGGAAATGTGGAATACACATCAAGGAAAGTATGAACGTTATTTCACAAAAAAGTGTCATATTTTTGTCTTCGAGAGTAGAAAAGATTATCTCGCAAAAGTAAATGCAATTCTACACTTCATTAGATGTAACTCTCATACTATTTTATCGCAGTCATAAGAAATCTGATAAATTGCTTCGATCATGATTTAGATTCCTGTTTTTAATTAAATAACACCGATGTTAATGTTGGAGGCAATGTTTGGAAAGAATTATGGAATATCTGCCAATTTTCGGGGGGGGGGGGGGGGATCGTAACAACTTAATGAGATAAAAATGAATTTTCTAAATACCTAACACACACCTTATAAAATATGGCGCCACCAACTTGACAAAAAACGAAACACTGCTAAATGACAATGCAGATAGTCAATGTTTCCAATTTAAAGGATTTCTTTATTCAAAAATTTACTATTTGTAAATAATATTAGCCTTATTTAAAATTAAATAAACGAGGAATTTTACTCAAGTTTTATAAAAATATTTCATACGAGGATTTTTATTTAAAACTATTTATCGTTTTAACTTATTTATGTATGATTTATATTATATTTATTTTATGAAAAAATTTCTGGTTTGAATCGAAATATTTTCATTTGGTACCGGTCAAATGGCCGGTTGTTGGTGCGTTAAGGCCCCTGTCGCTCGCGAGCTAGAAACGCTCGCGAGCTAATGCTATTCCTATGGGGAAGCATTTTTCTAATAACTCTTTCGCATATTGACATTTTTGAATAATTTTTTTTTGCATTGGATAGCTGAGGTGCATGCCGATAGCGCAGCTTTTTTACTTTTTCGATTTTGGTTGCAGATTTTTTTTTTAAGCACTTTCAGTTTCGAAACCGGTTTTGAAAGTGAAACTAACTTTGTAAAAAATATCTGCAACCAAAATCGAAAAAGTAAAAAAGGTGCGCTGTCGGCATGCACCTCAGAGCTATCCAATGAAAAAAAAAAAAAAATTCAAAAATGTCAACATGCGAAAGAGTTATTAGAAAAATGCTTCCCCATAGGAATAGCATTAGCTCGCGAGCGTTCCCTCGAACGAGGACAGGGGCCTTAAGTAATGACCACATTAACGCATGTATGGCACTTTAAGGCTAACTTTAATATTAGGAAATAACGGTACATTTTCCTACAGAAAAAATTCCCCTAAATCGGACACATTGCATACAGTAGCCAACTGCTAGTAATTACAAGAGAAAGACACTTTAAATAATAATCTGTGCCGGTATAACCATCGGACAAACATGACAGCTCTCCATTTTTTACTATCATTTTGATCATTTAAATTCTTATTAGAAAGTTTCTTCGCGAGAAATTGTAAGAATGAACTTGGGTCTCTTATGGTCAGAATTGATAAAAATGTCAGCAACCTACATATTACAGATTTGATAATTAATTTTCTAGAAATGGATTTCCAAAGAAGTCTCATCGTTTTCGAAGTACCGATATGCGACTGCCATTATTCATTCTAGCAGACAGACAACACAAATTTATAGATTTGTTTTCTATTTCCATGCTAATTATTTTTCGATCCGAAATCAAAGGCGGGCCCCGAGAGAATGGGGATGAGGGATGACATTCTCCTTCCTCTTGAACTAAAACAGGGGCCCGCAATCAGTTAATACCTCCGATAGCCTGTTTTACCATCAGCAAGAAAATCCCATTCAAAGACAAAACAAATTACATATCACATCATATATATTATAAAGGAGTAGACCCTAAATCTTTGGCCCGAATTCTTTGGCAAGAACTACCAGGTGGATTTTTTTGCAACGTGTATCATTTTATAGATAATTTTCCTGCGGTGGTTTATGAGTATAATTTACAGGTATTACCATAATTTAATTATAACTTAATAAATAATTTTATTAACTTACATTTTTCTAAGTTCTTTAGTATAAATACTAAATATTTATTAGAAATAACATAAAAATTGCTAAATCTTGAAAATGCAAAAACCAAATTTCAAGAAAACATACATTTGAGCCATCTATGTGTTTTATCAGTTCAAGACATTAAAACAAATGGCAAAATCGGCAAGAAATTTGTTTTTGAGAGTAGTTTAACTATTCATCAGTACTGCTGCAAGTCTAATTGATCTCATTACCATTTATAAACAAGATTATTTTGGAAATGCCAATAAAATAAATTTTTATTTCAGCGGTAAAGTAAAATAAATAACGAATTAAATTGAAATTGGGTAAGCTCGCACCATACGGGCCCATATAAATTGGTGCCACTGCCGGCATGAGCACACATACTTATATATTTTGATAACTTTACGTTAAAAATTGGCGTGTTGCAGAATTTTCAATTAAATGAATATATGCAAGACACTGATTTTAAAAAATGAGAAAGAATGACTTGAATAATGAAATGTAATATTGTAATTGACAGAGATCTATTAAGGCAGAGCTTCACTGCCAGTTGGGAAACATACTATAACTTGTAACATTTCGTCGGTGCAAATGTTGAATGACTAATTTAGAAAACCAGAGAATTCGCACAGAGTATAAAATATCCAAGTATGAATCGCATTATTGAAAAGAAATATCCCCCTCCCCGTCCTACTTCAAACTATGGGGATTTTATGTTTTCCTCCATTCTCAGATAGCTGATCAGATAGCTGATAAATTAGAAAATGGAATTTTTGAACAGCAAATTAGAAAGTTATTGTACAATGTTAGTAGGAATTCGTAGCAGAGATATTTGAAAAAATAAACTTGATCTGTCAAATATATAGGTGTAACTACCTATTCCAGTAAATCAGATTTCCGATAGTGCTACCACTATAAATGAAGCAAAGAAGAATGAAAACATAGAAACCCTAATATCGGTAAGCAAGTGTTTAAAACTTTTGAAGTAAGAAAATTCACGTTGCAGCATTTAAAAATGACAAATATCGCAATCTTAAAAATGTACGCATTTTACAAATCAGAAAAGTAGTTGTTTATGAAATTTGTTTACATTCCCTGAGAAAACATTGTATTGAAGGGGTGTGTGTGTGTATAAGAACTTTACGGTTTAAAATGTCTTAAGACGGCAGTTATTACTCCAGACATTAATACTTATCAACTAACCTAAAAAAACACGTACCTATAAAAGAAACTGATCACATTAAACAGGGCGGACCAAGGGATGGGCACCCCGTTATGATTGCATTCACCGGATGGAGGCCAAATGTAAAATGAGTATGGAATAATAAAATAAAATGTAAAACATATCGTCGACATTCCTCCTGTTATAATGAAATAACCTAAGAGAAATGTGCTCATCATGGGCGCCAGCTACGGGTGTTCAATTTTGTCAGAAGAATGCAAGTTTTCGTATTGATCAGCATTCTTCAATGTACGTACGCACTCTAACTGAAAAATATTTTGGGGTAATAAAACAGAGAAAAGTAAATAATAAAGAAATTTCAGAACTACTTTTTTCCCGGTTTTAAACCACCTCGTTTTTATCAAAAAAGAAAATAAATGAAATCGACGAATAAATTATTTTCATTGACGCTTTGCGAATTATATAAAAAGACATTGTAAATTTAATATCCAAAAAGTAAAATACAAAATGTATTAGCAATAAATTCGATTCAATCATCACTCATTTCAATGATTTGGATATCAACGCTAAATAAGGTACCTTCCCCCCCCCCCCCGGGGGGGGTGTCATTCACCGATAAGTTTGTAGGAGAAATTTACATTTATGTTTAATTTGATAAAACAGCATTTTTTCAAAAAACAAAAGATCTCGATTCCGTTGCTCCCAGGCAATATTGCTGAAATTACTCAAAAAGAAAAAAAAAATCTACGTGAAATAAGACGCATTCTGGAGAACCTTGAATCATAATGACAAGATTACTAAAGATAAAAGGGAAACAGTAATTAGAAATAAAAAAAAAGAATTATGAATCATACTGCATTAATAAGAAGATTAAAAAAAAAGACTTGAACTGTCAAATCAATAATTCTCATACCACTTGTGGAATGTGGAAAAAAAAAAAAATCAAATTTATTGAATGGCTTTTTTTTTTAATAAACATTCACAGGTAATGAGATTTATTACATTTTTGTGAATTAAGCGACTGAAAAAAAGAAACTGTGCGAAGAATTTTTAAAAGGAAGAGGCTTAATCAGAACGTTAGAACACATACGATAAATAGAATACATAATATTAAAGCAGTAGCCTTTTTTTTTTTTTCAGCACACTCAAACTGGTCTCAAACGCATTCGTGCTTGCGCAGATCCGACCAGATCACGGCAAATGCTCTTGCGCAGTAAACAGAACCAATGAGAGAAGAGATAGTTACTGTCTCTAAATGTTAGCGTGGTATGCCCGCGCTCGTTGTTTGTATTGTAGCAGAGCCATTTGATCTACTGTGTGCTGAGTGACATATGTTTAAAATGTGCAATTAAATATATGTATGGAATTTTTTATCGCAACGTAGTTAGTATATTTTTAACATAGGATCAGAGTAATCTATTACACCTTAAATTAGTCTTTTCAACAATATAACCTGGTAAGTGAGAACTTTTTTTTGAATGGCAATGTGACATCGGGTCGATCGAGTTTATTTATTTTGATTTTGCCCGTTTTTATTGATGGACATAATTTAACCGTTTTTTCTATTGCATAACACTTCTTATTTTGTTTTCAATCTTTTTCTTTTTTTAAAAGTAATTCCTTATTGTGATCTTCATTTCTGTCATATGAAAATTTCATTTCTATTTTGCCTATAGCATTTACATTTGTCGCATTATCATTTTGAAAATTGATAAAAAATAACAAAAGACAAAACATTGCAAATTCTAAATTCGTATTACTCAGCTAAATAAACGTAGGTCTTGCAAAAAATAAACAAAATAATAAGAGATCAAAATAGATGCCTTATAAATAACTTACTTTTTTAAATCTGCAGTTACAATATATATATATATTTAATTTGGACATGCAAAAAACATTCTGAAATGTCTCAATCAATCACAAGATTTTTGTGGGGACTTCTACTGATTGATAATTTTTGTGGGATTTTTACATAACTGAATGACTTTTTTTCCATGATTGATTAATGAATTTTATAATTTTTACCCCACATGACCAACTGTCGAACTGATTGACAAATTTTCGATTTTTCATGTGATGGATCGAGAAATTGATTTTTTTTCTGATGAACAAAGAAATGTTGCATCTTTTCTCCCTGCAATTAACGAAAGTTGTTTTTTGAAATTTGTTGTTTTTTTCTCGCAATCTTTTAATGTAATTTGCCGTTTTATCGAATTTATCCTTTTTTCGTGTTTTTTTTTTTTTTTTTTTGAGAAATTGTCGTCTTTTGTTATCATTTTGAAAAATTTGTCTTTTTTTTTTTTTTTTTGCTTTTTTGCGAAATTTACCTTTTTTTTTTGCGATTACCTAGACAAAATTTCTGTGCTTTTGAGATCATTGGACGAAATTTGTGTCTTTTATGATACCTGGACAGTTTCGAAGAAGTTTATAGTTTTTCTCGAGTTCTTTCGATGAAATTGTCGTTTTGTCACGATCTTTCGATGTAAATTCCCGTTTTATGGAAGATCTTTTTGCAAAATTTGTTGTTGTTTTTTTGCGAAATGTACCTTTTTTGTGATTATTTGATGAAATTTGCTTTTTTTTTCCAGTCCTTTGACGAAATTTGCTGTTTACTCACAATCATTTGTCAAAATTTGTTGTTTTCTCACAATATTTTGAATTTTTTTTTTCACAATATGTTTACAAATTTGCCATTTTTTAGGGATTTTTTTTTGTCAAAATTTGCTTTTTTTCGAAATTTTTTTAAACGTTTTGGCAAAATTTTGATTTTTTGCAATACTTTCACGAAATTTGTTTTATTTGAGATACCCGGACAATTTTTTTTTTCTGCAGTTTTTTGACAAATTTTTTAGAGATCTTTTGAAGAAATTTGTTGTTTTTTGCAATCTGTTGACGAAATTTGCTGTTTTTTTCACATGTATTTACAAAATTTCCGGGTATTTTTTTTTTTTTGGGGGGGGGGGGTATTTTGACGAAATTTGCTATTTTTTGTGATTATTTGCCACAATTCATGTTTTTTATGATACTTGGACAAAATTATTTGTTTTCTCAGGGATTTTCGGTGAAATTTGTCATTTTCTCACGATCTTTCGATGTAATTTGCTGTTTTATCGAAATTATCTTTGTTTTGTGAAATTTTTCATTTTTTGTTATTTTCAGAAAATTGTCATTTTTTTCACCTTTTTTTTTTTTTTTTTTTTTTTGCAAAATTTACCTTTTTTGTGATCTTTTGATGAAATGTGCCTCTTTTTTTCATCTTTTGACAAAATGTGTTGTTTTCTCACAATCTGTTTACCAATATTTGCATTTTTTGAAGTACCTAGACAAATTTAAAGTATTTTCACGATCTTTTGACGAAATTCACGTCTTTTATGATACCAGGAAATAATTATTTGTTTTCTGAGGGATTTTCGGTGAAATTTGCCGTTTTTTCTGTCATCTTTCGATGTAATTTGTCGTTTTATCGAATTTATCCTTTTTTCGTGAAATTTGTTGTTGTTTTTTTTTTCGTTTTTTTTTTTCAGAAATTTGTCAACATTATGTAAATGCTATAGGCAAAATAGAAATGAATTTTTCATATGACAGAAATGAAGATCACAATAAGAAATTACTTAAAAAAAAGATTGAAAACAAAATAAGAAGTGTTATGCAATAGAAAAAATGGTTAAATTATATCCTTTAAAAAAAAAAAAAAAAAAAAAAGGCAAAATCAAAATAAACTCGATCGACTCGATGTTACATTGCCTATCAATAAAAAAGTTAGTTCTCACTTACCCGGTTGTATTGTTGAAAAGACTAATTTAAGGTGTAATAGATTACTCTGATCCTATGTTAAAAATATACTTATTACGTTGCGATAAAAAATTCCATACATATATTTAATTGCCTACAGACATGAGGAAATAAACATATGTCACTCAGCACACAGTTCAATGGGTACACTGAACTGCAGTATTCCCATCGTAAGATTACCCAGAAAAAACATTCTGAAATGTCTCGATCAATCACAAGATTTTTGTGGGGACTTCTACTGATTGGTAATTTTTGTGGGCTTTTTTACATAACTAAATGACTTTTTATCCATGATTCATTAATGAATTTATAATTTTTACCCCACATGACCAACTGTCGATTTTTGTATTTTTCCTTCAACTGATTGACAAATTTTCTATTTTTCATGTGATGGATCGAGAAATTTTGTGAAATTTTTTTTTTTTTTTTTCTGATGAACAAAGAAATGTTGCATCTTTTCCCCCTGCAATTAATGAAAGTTTTTTTTTTTTAAATTTGTTGTTTTTTTCTCGCAATCTTTTAATGTAATTTGCCGTTTTATCAAATTTATCCTTTTTTCGTGTTTTTTTTTTTTTTTTTTTTTTTGAGAAATTGTCGTTTTTTGTTATTTTGAATTTTTTTTTTCTTTTTTGCGAAATTTACCTTTTTTTGCGATTACCTAGACAAAATTTCTGTGCTTTTGAGATCTTTGGACGAAATTCGTGTCTTTTATGATACCTGGACAGTTTCGGAGAAGTTTATCGTTTTTCTCGAGTTCTTTCGATGAAATTGTCGTTTTGTCATGATCTTTCGATGTAATTTGCCGTTTTATTGAAGATCTTTTTGCAAAATTTTTTGGGTTTTTTGCGAAATTTACCTTTTTTTGTGATTATTTGATGAAATTTGCCTTTTTTTTTCAATCCTTTGACGAAATTTGTTGTTTACTCACAATCATTTGTCAAAATTTGTTGTTTTCTTACAATATTTTGAATTTTTTTTCACAATATGTTTACAAATTTGCTATTTTTTAGGGATTTTTTTTTTTTTTTTTTTTTTTTTTTTTTTTTTTTTTTTTGTCATATTTGGCTTTTTTTTTTCGAAATTTTTTAATCATTGCCAATTTTTTTAGACGTTTTGGCAAAATTTTTATTTTTTGCAATACTTTGACGAAATTTGTTTTATTTGGGATACCTAGACAATTTTTTTTTTTGCATTGTTTTGACAATTTTTTAGAGATCTTTTCATGGAATTTGTTGTTTTTTGCAATCTGTTGGCGAAATTTGCTGGGGTTTTTTTTTCACATTTATTTACAAAATTTCCGGGTGATTTTTTTTTTTTTTTTTTTGGGGGGGGGGGTATTTTGACGAAAATAGCTATTTTTGTGATTATTTGCCAAAATTTGCATTTTTTATGGTAGGGTAACATCCCCAGTAATTGGCACTTTAAGAATTTGTCTTTAAACTTACTTCAATTTTTATTACAAAGAAATAAGATATTTACTTGGAAACATTTTTAAATCAAAAAATGCATATCTATGCATCTATTTTGCCCACTAAAAGAAAATTTGAAAAAGTATTTAATTGGCACCTAGAGCACCAATGTATGACACCTTGTGATCCAGTAATTGGCACAAGTTTATATTAAAAAAACCTTTACATTTTGCATTGGGTTTAATCGCTTTAAATGAATTTACTGTAGATGAAGATGCCATATTTCATGTTTTTGAGAGTAAGAAATCAGCATATTAGTCTGAAATGTGAACACTTTAAAATAATACAATATACTTACATTAATACCCAGTAATTGTCATGCTGTCTCCAGTAATTGTCATATGAAGCTTTAATTAAGGATGGGACGAATAGTGATTTGGCCGAATAGCCGAATACCGAATATTCGGCCAAATTTTAGGCCGTATATCAACTTTTTTTTCCAATAAAGAAAATAAATTTTGATTATATATAATTTAAAAAATAGGAGCTCTTTAATAATTATTACTCTTAAATGTGCTTTTAAATATATTTTTAAATTTGAAACATTTATTTTAACACAAAGAAAATTATGAAATTGCATTATTTTCTTTTATTTTAATATACATCAAATTGATTTTCAGTAAGTCAGGATGGTAAGATATTTTCACTAAAATATGAAGAATGTACTTCACTTTTACTATCAAATGATACTTTTACCCTTTCTTACATCCAAAATTAATACTATTCTTAATCTCTCTCTGAGAACTCATGAGTAGATATATTCTGAAATAACCTTTAATGAAGTAAATTAGATCATGTGTCGCTAATGATAAGCGAATTCGTAAGAATGAGCCTGCTATGAAATCAGTTGATAAGCTTTAAATTACAAATTACGTTAAAGCAAAAGGTTATGCTTAATGTAGAATGCATATGGTAACAAAATCTTTGACATTTGAATTGGCGCATACAATATTCAACTTCAATACTCCACTTATTCAACAAGCATTAAAAGGATAAACAGAAATTGATAACAACATGAATGAAGGAATATGGAAATTAAAAATATATACATAATAATGTTACATATTTAAGTCAGTAATTATCCAAATAATTATTTAAAATTGAAAACTATAGAATAAAAAAAAATTATTTTGTTCAGTATTTAAAATTTATGTTTAAATACTTATAAAACGATCTTCATAAAGCTAGTTGTCTCATCTAATGCGTATCTAGTTTGCCACCAGCTCTGTTTTCAGATGTACCATTGTAGTATTTGGAATAGTGATATTTGATGTCTAATTTTGAAAACGAATCATTATTAATACACCTAGTGAATGAATTTTTTCATTTCTTACTTTACGGAAATAAGTTACAAATTTCGTAAGAGCCTTTTTTATATGTGCATGGAATTTGCAGACATTAATAAATATTCAAGTGTTTTAAAATAAGGCAGTGTTTTTTTTTTTTTTTTTTTTTCATAAGTGCTGTTATATTTTGAATTGTAATATATCATTCTCTAATGTAAACATTTCCTACACAATTAAATCTCCAACTTGGGCAGCATTTTCTAAAATATCACTCACTTTTAGAGGAAATACAGAAAGGCTGTGTATTTTTTAGCAATCGAATAACTGTATATTTTGTACATAAATGAAGTAGCCAATTTGGATTAGAGAAAAAAAAATTGTAAGAAATGAAACTCTTTAAATCCTAAATTTATTTGGCAAGATATCTTTCACTATTCGGCCAGATATCTCTAAATATTCGGCTACAGGTATTCGGCCGAAGTATTCGGTCAACAAGCCTTTGATATTCGGCCAACCGAATATTTGGCAAAAGGGCGAATAGGCCGAGTACCGAATAGTGACCGAATATTAGTCCCATCCCTAGCTTTAATGGATTCCAATTACTGATAATATTTTATATTTTCAAATGAAACAAATGATAAACAAAATTAGTCTATAACTTTAACAGTACTTCCAAAATAAGTGGTTTAATCTCAAATTCCTTGCGTATTCCTTGTAATTGGAATAGGTGCCAATTACTTGGAACTAGCAAAATTGAAGCACCATTAATTGGCATCTATCATTAATTCAGAAATCCAAATATTTGGGTCGAAAATACTTTTACAAAATTAAAGTAACCCTTTTTAACTAAACAAAACTGTTGTCAATTAAAATTTGAAATATATTATAAATCATATTATAATGAATTGAAAAGCATGCCTGCCTTAAACCAAAGAAGAAGCATTTGCAACAAAAATGGCTAATTTCATACAAGCCATAATTGTTTCTCTTTCCTAGGCACTATTGTCATCTAGTAGCATAAATCAAAGTTATAATCTTTAACGTAAATGAGCATATAACTGGTATATTGTCTTGCATTTTTAAAAGACTGGATGCAAATCTTATTTTAGGACATGTTTGTAAGATGTGCCAATCACTGGTGCATGCCAATTACTGGGGGTGTTACCCTACCTAGACAATTTTTTTTTTTTTTTTTTTTTTACATAGTAAATGATTTCTAGCATTTTTTAAAAGAAACTTTAACAGTTGAAAAATAATCTTCAAACATTTTCAAGAGTCTGTGACGTGTGTCGCAGCGTTGTACCGATTCTGCGCCCGGGATCATGTCATGTTGGTGTTACGTTGGTAAATGGAAAAACATTGAAATTTTTAATAAATATTAATTTTTTTATAGCGGCAAAATACTTTTTTTTCTTTGATTCTTTCATATTGTTGCCGTCAAGTTTTGACGGGTTTCACCTAGCCAGAATAAATATGATTAATTTTTTTAATATGTGAAATCGACATGTATTTTTGATTTATGAAAATGTAATAGAAAAGTTAGTTGAAAATGCAAATGTTTATTTGTTGAATGGGTTGGGTAATGTAAAAACAAATTAACCACTGAGAGGATCATTGTTACAGTTGTTGCTAAATGGCAAACTATAAATTCAGTCTTATTTTGCTGCGAAGTAAGTGAAGTATGTATATTTTGTATGAAATGAGAAATGACAGTAATTTATGATTTATTCATGTCATGTACAATTTATCATGGAAGACGGCAGTATTCCTGTGACGCAGCCTTAAGCCTAAAATCGTATCGTAGAATTGTCGAATGGCGGAACATATATACAGCTAGTTTGAGATCAAAGAAAATGCGGAAAGCCGCCTTTTAATAACTCAGCAAATATAGCTCACATTGTTCTGATTTTTTAAAAAGAGTCTTATATCTGCCGTCTAATTCTATTTTGAATTTTTTACGTTTCTACGTGCTTTATCTTTTAACATTTCGATACCCATTTTTAAACCGAAATCGATAGTGTTTGTTCCTGATAATGAGATCTAGAAAACTGCCTGGGAGATTTTATTAAAACTTATATATAATATGAATCTCTTTAAGATAGAGTGAATAAGACTTGCCTAGTTTCTAGGAAAACTCTTGTTTGTTATATATTGGTCTTGAAAAATTGGACTATATTTTCTGCATTTCTATGGGAATCTCAATGCAAATGCTCGATAAACCATTTATTGTACTCATACGCATGTTTCTTTTTTCTTTATCTATCTTTTTCTCCGAGTTACTGCGTACTTGCTTGCTCAATCGGTATGTCGTCGGATTTGAGAACTGAACATCTCGAGTTCTGCCCCGGTCGAGACGTTACGTTTTATTTTTGTTTTGAGCTTTTTTAAGTCAGTTAATAAAATAAAGTTGACTTTTATTATCCATTCCTTTATATTTTTTATTGTCAATGAGACCATTAAATGAAATTTTAATTAAGAAAAATAAAATTGTAATAAGTTAAATAAAATTACAATTACAACTAATTTAAATGAAATAAAAATTCACTTTAAATAAATTTCAATTCACTTTTAAAATTAAATTTAAGTAAAATATTTTTTTATTGTTAAAATGGACATTTATTTTAAATTATAAAAGGAAATAAATATTTACTTTTACAAAATACTTTTACTTTTACAATATTTTATTATGAATGCGTCTAACCATAAATTTCTGGATTTTGACGGCACTCAGATTAGAACTTCAAGCTTACCAATCTTCAGATACAAAATTTTAGCTGACAAACATCGATTTTGGGACCACATTTATGAATAATGTATGGTTCAAAAATATTTTAAAAATACAAAATATGAATGCGAAAGTATGCGACATTATAAATGACACTGTTTTTAGGTTTTGTTGGGCGAAAAATATGATTATGTCCAGTAGCACAGTTTAATTTTTTATTACGTAATCCAAAAACTTCATAATTTCTATTCTAAATTGGATGGCATTAAGATTCAATGTACTGGGGAAAAAAATGTAAATTTTCAAGAATTTGAAAAGTTGAAACTAATCTTTAGTTGTAAATTGTAGTTTAAGCACTTTTTTTCCACAGATATTATGTCGAAATTCCATATAGATTTTTTTTTTTTTTTTTTTTTTTCAAATGAATTGATAGTAAACAAGAAATACTTAGTAGGTCTTAAAGCCAATAGATGGCAGCACTAAAGCTCTGTGTGAGAGGGAGTTTTTAATTTTGATTGCAGTCATTCGCTGTTGCATTTCATTCCTAGAAGGTTCCTTGCTGAAGTTGAATCATGCATTGTCAGAATTGAGATTTGTTTTCAAATTTTTTTCTAGGCGAAATTTATTTTCGATCTTACTGCCAATATCCCTCTGACGCATCGTACGCACGTTGTTGTCGATAGATTTTAAGTGCAAAATGGCAGAAGATTTGGAAATGTTAGAAATTTTAATTTTTCTATTATCATTTAAATTGTAGAAAAAAGAATGTTTGAATAAAAAGATTTTAGTTTTAAAATTTAAATAGGAAAAATCCCTTTAATAAAAAAAGCATTGTAATTTAAAAATATTTTTTATAATCGTTGAGCATTCACAGTAATAACAAACATGATTTACAATTTGAATAAACATTTTTTTCAATTGCAAAGAATATTTTGAATGAACAAAGTTTGTATTTTTTAAATTTTAATTTAGTTTAAAAAATCATTTTAGTGATTAAAATTTTATAAAATCATTGTACAATGATAATAATTATTCATAAGTCACTTTTTTAAATTGAAAAAAAAAATTAAAAAAAAAAGAGAGAGAGAGCCTTAAAGATTTTATTTTTTAAAAAAATTGTTACAAAAAGGACATTTTAATTTTTAAAAATATTTAAAAAAGAAAACTGAGTGCAGAAGTATCGTGCCTTCTAGCAATATAATCCGAAGATTTGGTGTATGGTGTATGGTGTATTTTTGTCGTCCGATTATCTACACTAGGGATATAGGACCAGGGGGAGTGCCCTTCGTGGGGGTCTTTCTAAGGGAACCTAACCCGTATTTACGCAAGGTTCGAAGAAAACCACGAAAACTCCGAACGGTTAGGCCGACGGCCGCGATTGGGTTCGAACCCAGCACCTGCCGTCTACCAGTTGAGAGGTCAGAGCCTCTCGGCCACTCCGAAGATTTGGATGAGCGAGGAACTTTGTTGCAGATGATTTTTTTTTTTTTTTTTTTTTTTTTTTTTTTATCAATTTTTATTAACAAACGAAATAATCTAATGCATAATTTCTGTTCAAAGAAATATATGTGTGAGAAAAGAAATATATGTGTTCCAATATTTATGCTAGAATCATATTTTGTAATGATTTAAAACATAAATGATGCAAAATTATTTTTTAATAATAATAATAATTCAAGTATAAACATTAATACAAAAACATTATGCTGTGATTTAAAAACATAAAAAATAAATGAAAAGTACAAAATTATTTTTTTAAATATAACCTTTTGATTCCAATTATTATATGGCATTAAAAATTGGATTTAATAGAATATTTTAGTAAGTTCTTATAAAATAATATGCAAAAATAATGAATTCCGTAAAAAGATATCTCCACTTCTGCACATCACCCCAATTAAAAACAACTTTCCCACTTTTCGTCTTTCCATAGGGATCCATCTAGAAATGAGGTGCTAATTTGTGACTAGGGAAGAGTATTAAGGGATGGGACATCTGCAATAATTCTTAAAATATGTTTTATTTTTAATTTATGACTTTTCCAAATCATGGAATAATCATTGTCTTATACTTGTTGCTATAAGCCTTTTTATAGTTGCAACTATTAGTTTGAGACTTAAAAAGGCCATTTTACAATACCTAAAAATAAGAATTACTCTAATATTTAATGTACATTTTCAATCTCATTTTTGTTGCTAACTTAATTATTTTTAAAATTTCGTAAATTCAACAATATGCCTTTTATAAATAAATAGTTAAGTTAAATATAATAATCTTATGCTTGTTGAAAAAAATTAATTATTTTAATGTTGCTCTAAGGTAAGGACAGGACACTATGACTCAGGAGGGATGGGGCATGTCCCATCTTTGCCAAATGATATATCTATTAAAATAATTATGCTTAATAACATACAAGTTTTTGGTATTTTATATTTATATTTTATGTTTAGGATACAAATGTTTCTAATTGTGTTATATAAAGAATGTTATATTTGTTTCCTGAAGTAAAGCCTTTTTTTGTTTTGTATCTTTAAAGCAAATATAAAATGAACTAAAATGCATAATTAAAAAAAATAAAAATTGAAACAAACTAATATTTATAGCTCTAAATAATCAATTTTTATGCATTTAGATCTTAAATAAATTTCAAATTTTAAAGAAATTACTTTGTTAACATTTTCGTTTCATACTTATGAATCAGAAACTGCGAATTTTGCTTTCAGTATCCATATCAATGTAAATTTTCAAAATATGATGTAAATTTTTTTTTAAATCTTTAATTTATATATATATGTGTCTGTTTAAAAAGAAAAGATTAACTCATATTTATTTTAAGGATAAGTTTCAAAAATAAGAAACATAGAAAAATTAAATTTATTGCATTATTACATTCGCCGAATAGAAATGTGGTTCAAAACGCTAACTTTAAGAACATTTTCTGGAAAATCTTTTTCTGAAAAAGCTTTTACCAAATAATGGAAAAAATTTTTCCGTTATGCAATTTCTGCATTAAATACTGGACAGTTTTTTCGAATAAAATGAATTAAAAATGTCTCATAAAGTTGGTAACTTAGGATATGAAATAGACTTAAAAGTAAAGTTGTATTTAGATTAATAAATAAGAAATTTTTTTGTTGAAATTGCTTCAGAGTAGCATCCTCCTCTTTTCTTTTTAATTACATCTGTTTTGGGATTAAAATCTGAAAAATACAAGATATTTCTTATTCAAAAAATGTAAAGAAAACATTAATTTTTCGATTTTTCTTCTTAAATTCTGCATTAAATCTCATAAATGTATATTCTACTAATCCAATGATCACTAACCTAAAAAAAGTAATGGTATCAATACAAAAACCCTTAATGGGTTAAAAGTTTTGACGCAGCTGTTTATTTTATGGCTCTAAGAATTTTGAATATGAATTTTAAAAATAATGATATCAAATTTTGAGTGACGCCTTGTTATTAATTGAAAAATGCATTTTTCTACTATTTCATTAATCATTTTATTTTTTTTCTATTTATAATATCATGTGCAAAAGTTATTTTCAACATAAAAAGATATATACAACTTTATTCACCTATGCTTTTTCACACACATCTCCCATAAATTCAAAATATGTGTTTTAAAAGATATGATATAAAATTTAAGTTACGCCTTTAAAAAGTTTGATTTAAAATTCAATTTTTTTTTCCATTTTGATTTGGTAAAATATATTTACACATCTAAAAAACTGTTTTAAATTTACATTTCGTTGTTAAATATATAATTTTCATTGAATCTATACTATGCATTGGAATGCATTTATCTCAATAAACTGATTTATCATTTGTGTCACGTTATTCAAAATTGTAAGCAATATTTATGTAAATGGTTTCTTTGCGTCAGATTATCCATTTACATGCGTTTCACTTAGTTTGGATAATTTAGAGCAAAGAAACCATTTACATAAATACTGATAAAAGCGTATAAGCAGTGATATTTGCAGTTTAATAATACTAGAAGTATATTATTATTCATTAATCAGATATGTAATATCTATCATAGTTTTTAATGTCTATCAAATTCTAATATCGATAACTAATATCTATGAAAATATGCATTTCGAACGAGTTATTTAACTTTGTATGTGCAACAAACAATAACAAAAACGTTAAAACTATGCAAAAAAATTCAGTCTGATAGTATTAATTCTTTTTACAAAGCGTATTACCTTTAGCGGAATGTGACCTATGAATATGAACGTAATATTTCGTACCTTCTTAAATAAAAAATATGACATATTCAGGAAAATTTTCGAAATGCTCAAAAACCTTTACTTAGACTGATTTCTTACTATTTTTATCAACTTAAGAGAGAAAACTTAAACGTACATTTCAGTTTTTCAACAGCTATAACCTTAATGAGTATTGATAATTAAGTAGAAAATAATGGAAAATATCAAGTTTTATAGAAAAGAATGATTTCTTACATTTTTTCAACTCAAACTTCAGAATATCAATTTGAGATAAAGAAATTTAAACGTACCTTTCGGTTTTTAAATGGTTATCACTTTTATATCGTCTTAACCCTCTAAGCGTTTGGAACGTAATATTCCGTTCACTAAGCTCCAAGTGTTACTGCAATGCAAGCAATATTTAATATAATTCTATAGATTTAATAAATTTTCAAGATATTTTAGAATGTTTAATACTCTTAAGGATTACATTCATATTTGTAATTAGTTTTTTTACATAAAGATGAGAAATATATATTTTCTGAGCATTTAAAGTAAAATGTAGGGAAAACAACATTACAATTTTACCCATTTGCAAGACGCTCAGAGGGGTAATGAGTTTTGTTAATAAAGCAAAACAACGGAAAATACAGATTTTTAAAGAAAGAAAAACAATTGCATTAGCTTTTTTACATCAAACTAATGATTTTACCATTTTTTACTGAATTTTATATGGTTAAACAATTTACACTACATTACAAACCTTATAATTTAAAATCACGTTCTTATAAAAGTATGACATGACCAGGTTTTTTTTCCCTTTCTATTCACACCCATGTAAATATCTCCAACTTCCCCTCTTCCGAAGGGTTGAATACAATAGCCTGACGTCACCTGTTTACTAAACTACAAGAATGCGTTATGCTTTTAGAAAAGAGCGTTTCTTAACGAAAAATCATCTTAAAAAATATTTTAACATTATTACAAGGATAATTTTTAAACTTTAATAAATTATTTATTTATTTATTTATTATTAATTATCTAATTTATTATATTATATACTATATTTATGATACTACATTTCATACATTTAGACAGATTTTAAGAATTTCCCATTCAATAAGTAAATATTATCTATATTTTTAACAGAAACCATGTTTTCCAACGTTAGTTCATAAAGACGAATTTGTATAATAAATAGTATGTATTCGTTTAAAATCATGTGAACCTTTACTAAACTATTTGAAATTTTCACCGCATAAGAGCATATATTATGTAAATTTTTAGTTTTAATAGCAAAAACTTAAATTTTCAACTTTGAAATACATTCGTTTATATATTGTTACAAGATACTAATTTTATTTCTAAACTATTTTTAAAAGCTTGAATGTCATTATAAAATGTTCATATTTATATTTTTCACGTCTTGACTACATTCGACATCTTACAACCAATAGTATACATTTCTTTTTTATTCTAGAAACTGAAAAAGTCACTTCTTACTGCTTCAGACACTTGACATGTGAAAACTTCTCTGAGTTATTCGATTCACATTTTAATCAAATTGACATGTTTCACCTCACCTTTTTGAAATTTCCATATTACCAAACATCAAGTTATTTAAAATATAAATACCGTGCTTAGTGTTTAGATAGTATACATGAATGATTCTATTTATTCTGTTCGTATAATTAATCAAATTAGCAATTTATTATAAAACTTATTTGTACGCATGCGCGAGTTGTCACGTGACATAAACGATTAACAGTAATATGAATTTTCGAATAGCAATGCAACGTTCCTCATTACTGCAGTTAGACTTGTGTGGGAAGGTAATTCGAAAAGCAGCGCAGCATTTTACATTCCCACTGTTAGACTTGAGAGGGAAGGTGACTGCTGCACAACTCTGATTAACTTCCAGATTTTAATACAAGTGAAAACCGTTTTCTTCGTTAACGAATAAAGTAAGTTTTATTATATCATTGCAATATATATGTATCAATAAAAATAAATTAAATGAAATTAAAAAAAAAGTTTTTTTTATACATTAAGCATTTATTAAGCATATAAATATACTTCTTTTATTACACAGATGTTTCAGCTAGAAGAATCAAAACAGCAGCAAATTTCCGAAATGTGTGATCCAACTGATTCGTCCTTAGCACATACAAAGTTAAAGAATAATACATACGGGAGTTACTTATATGTTAAATGCTAGAATTCATACACTATATATAATTAGGTTAAATTTGCATTAAAATATTTTGTTCTATATTCAATAAGAAGTATTTTTATTTGTAATATTAGAGTGATATCTAACTGTTTACATTAATTTCCCTTACAGAATTGCTCTTTTTGTGATAAAAACTTTTCATCTAAATGGAATTTAAAAGAACATATACAGATTCATACCAATGAAAAGCCATTTACTTGTGAGGACTGCGAAAAACTGTTTTCAAGAAAGTGCGAATTAAAAAAGCATATGATGATGTATGATACTCTATCACCTGTTGTATGTGAAATTTGCAAATTATATTTTACTAGGAAATGCGCTCTAATAACTCATATGAAAACACATCCAAACAGAAAATTGTTTAATCGTGAAAAGTGTGAGAAATACTTCAACTGTCGTTATAGATTAAATAAACACAAGATTATTCACAATAGACCACAATTAAACTGTTATGAATGTGGGAAATCGTTTTCAAATGAAAATAAGATGAATCACCATTTAAAAATTCATCAAGTCCAACATCGTCCACTGTTTAAGTGTGAAAAGTGTGAGAAATCCTTCAGCTATCGTTATAGATTAAATCAGCATATGCATATTCACAATAGACCACAATTACATTGCTATGAATGTGGGAAATCGTTTTCAAGTGAAAATAAGCTGAATCACCATTTAAAAAACCATCAAGTCCAACATCCACTGTTTAAGCGTGAAAAGTGTGAGAAGATCTTCAGCTACCGTTATAGATTAAATCAGCATATGCATATTCACAATCAACCTCAATTCAATTGTAATGAATGCAAGGAAACATTTTCAAATGAAAATAGACTAAACCGTCATTTGAAAGTGCACCAAAACCTACAGCATACATGTGATCAGTGTAAACATAAATTTAGTAATAAATTAAATTTAAATCAACATTTACGTACACACCATACTAAAAAACGTCTTGTTAATGTTAACAGTGAAATGCCTTTACCCATTGTAGAGTTTAAAAGAATAAAACATGAAATACCAGCTTTCGGAGTGTTTAAAACTCTAACTTTTCATCCTGAGAAAAATGAAGAAGGTTACTTAGTTACAATGATGGATATTCAAAAATTAACCAATCATTTGAAGAATTTAACAGTCAAGGATCAGATTGGCGACTTCGAAAAATTAAATGTTTAGAACTGAATATTTCAAAGTATGGCACCTTATCTAGAAACTGATTTTACATCATGTAAATATGTATTCCTTTTAAGTGTCGAATTAAATTATGTAATTATGAAATTTATGTATTTAGGATAGTTACTTAATCTAATTGCACAAGAGTTCAACTTATTACAAGATAATCAAAAAAGAAAATTTGGGAAACATGCATATTGTTGTAAGAAATTTTTTTAGACAACCATAGATTTTGTCACCGTGATTTTATAATTGATAGGAATGTATATTACTAACAGTGTATTGTATAAATAGCAGTAATAAATAAATAAATAAATAAATAAACATAGTCTTGAGTTAGTCCTTTCATATTATTAATCAAATTATGTTTCGTCCTACATTTCAGCGCTTTCTGAATTAACGTCCAACAAGCTGTTTAAAATATAAATACAACCTTTATAGTTTCAATGGTACATAGCATACATGGTTTATCTTGAGTTAGACCTTCCATAATATTAATCAAATTATATGTTCCATCTTACACTTCCGAATTATCGTCCATCTAGTTGTTTAAAATATTAATAAAATGTTTATAGTTTTTGATTATACATAGTATGTATTAATACAATCTTTAATTTTTAACAGTTCATATTTCAAATACCCTATTTTCGAAACCAAACTATGTGAATTTTACCACAATGCTTATCATCATACAAAGATTTGTGTTTCATACTTTTTCTAAAAATTATCAGATATGTACTCCTCAGAGGAATTTCTATCATATGAATAAATGAAAAAAAATTAATTTATATTAAACGTACACGAAATTTGATTGCAATATACATGTATTTAATAAAAATAAATAAATAAGCGATTATTTATACATTAAACCTTTACTAAATATATATTTCTTGCATTATACAAATGTTTCAACAAGACGAACCAAAACAGCAGCAAACTTCAGAAATTAATGATCTGAATGATTCATCTCTAGCACATGCAGCGTTAATGAATAATACATATGTAAGTACTTATATGAGAAATGCTAGAATTCGTATATGAAACGTAATTAGAGTAAATATAAAATGATTTTTCTTACTGCCTACACTTTAACAAATGCCTTTTTACCTATATTGTTGAAGAGAATCCTAATTGTTTGCATTTATTTCTATTACAGATGTGTTCTATTTGCTACAAACACTTCTTAAGTAAATGGAATTTAACAGAACATACAAAAAACCATACAGGTGAAAAACCTTACACTTGGGAAGATTACCAAATGCTGTTTTCAAGAAGACGTGAATCAAAAATGCGCACATCATCATATAAAGCATCGTCAGTTATACAGGGTGAGTCATAAATATCGAAACAATAGGCTATCTCCTCAAATATTGCCCCTAGACCCATACTTCCAATTGCAAAAATTCCTAAAAAAAGGTGAAATTTCTGATAAGATAAGTTGCAAGTCTATGGGGGGTCTATTTAAGAAAAATACGAAAATTAAGGTTTTATATGGCCCCCGTACGGAAAAATTCCCAATTAGGAAATTATTCTTTATCCATTCCTAAATTGAACAAAACAAATTTCATCACCGTATCTAAAAATCCCACAGAGATATTAAATCTCAAAATCCTCAAAAATTCCTGACTTACACCACTTTTCCCTGCCTCTAAACTGTGTTTTCTTAACTCAATTTCAACGCTAGTTAGGGAACATTCACAAATTGCAATTTATTAAAAATCGGTTTAAGATAGCGCTTTTTCTTTGGAGATAAAATAGCAGCGTATAGTTTTTACGTTAAATTTGTATACCAGACGTCTGCCTGGGTCAAAATATCTAGGTCAGGTCCCAAATTGACCCATAGGGGAAAAAGTTCGGCGTAGCCTGAAAAAAAATGTCAACATAACAACTCGAACCGGTCTGGAAAATAGTTTAAATCATAGCTCGGTTCAGTCGCAAATTTCTACATAGTTTTTTACTTCGGCATGGGAAAAAATTGTTTCATATGGAGGTGTTCTGACTAAAAAATTCTTTTATAGCTTTTCGTTTTTTATATTTATACTTTTTATTATAAAAGAAGCGCCAAAGGCTGTAATATATTTATTTTATCAATGAATCTCTATTTATATGTAAATGTTTCACTTATATTTTAATATCGTTAATCCATATCCAATGCGTTGGAGACTTTGAAAAATGTTATACAGTAAAACTTTTTAAGACGGAATCACATAGGAAAGAAAAATTACGTTATAGACAGATGCCCTCCCTAGAAGATGTAATTGAAGCTTATTTTTTTCTCAGGTACTATTGTATTTATTTTGCGTGGATCAACATATTTTCCGTTTAAGACAGAATTCCGTCAGATTTTTTTCACTGGTTTCATTGTATTCAATTTTTTTAGCCTTTGAATAATCTATTTAAGACAAATGAATTTTAAAGTTTTTCCTTTTTTTTCTTTTTCTTTTCTTTTTTCTTTCTTTTTTTTTTTTTTTTTTTTCTTTTTTTTTTTTTTTTTTTTTTTGTGATTTTAATACGGATTTTGTCGAGACCGGGTTTGAAAATTTTATCCAGTGTGCACCTAAGTTGAAGGAAGCAGCCCCCTCCCTTATGAAAAGTACGCTAGGCCCGGCCGGGCGAGTCTTCAGAAAAAAATAACATCTCGGTCTTGGACCTACCTGGGCCCAGAATACAGATTTTTGAACATCCTCTGGAGGACGGTATAAAGCCTGAAAGTGTCAGAGCTAAATTTAAAAAGAAAAAAAAGGCTTAATCTGCATCTTAGAAAAAGCATTTTTTTAAATAACTGACGGACATTTAAACAATACACTTCGTTTTTCTGCGTAATAATTTTTTCCCCTCTATTTCTTGCCTTTAAGTTATTAAATATTAAGAATTTTTAAAGGAAAAAGAACTTGAAACACGTCATTTTTCATTTTTCTACATTAGTTTTGTTTTGGCAAATTTGAAAAAATGTTTACTTTTAAAAAAATGTTTGCTTTTGAAAATATGATTTTTTTTAAAGTTTAATAGTTTTAAAATTAATATAAAAAAACCTTGGAACAAAACTATAATCAGATTATCATCTTTAATTAAATGGAAAGAAATTGAAATCCGATAAATAATGTTACGATTTATAACGATTTTTGATTGTCACATTTAAACCGGTACTAACCACATGAAACTTTTATAAATTGTATGAGAAATTTTAAGATGTGATTTTCTTAGTTAATTATAAGGCTAACCATCACAAAAAAGAAAAAAAAATCAAAATTCTAACTCAAAAAATAGATTTTTTACGCGTTTCCTAGAACTGTTAAAGTAACATTGTTTTCTGAATTGCGCGCATTTCAATTTGTGTCTAATCCCTTAAAACCTGATGAATTTTTTTAAACGGCTATAACTTTGCGAATTTTGGAGATATGAAGATACAACTTTTTGTGTTTTATTCAGGACTGAATAAGGAAAGTTTTCCTAATTGGAATTTTTGTCCTACGGGGGCCGTATAAAAATTTAATTTTCGTAACTTTTCAACTAGACCCCCCATGGAGTCGTAATTTGTCTTATCAAAAATTTCACATTTTTGTATGAATTTTTGCAATTGGAAGTATGGGTCTAAAAGCAATATTTAAGAAGATAGCCTATTGTTTCGATATTTATGACTCACCCTGTATGTAAACTTAGTGAAGATATTCAAAAATTAGTCAGACGTTTGAAGAATTTAGAAATAAAGGAAGATATGTCGACTATTTATCCATCATATTTTCATAACAGTTACCACAATATCTCAAACTTAAAATTTGGAAGACATACATAGCTGAAAAGAAATTTTGTTACCCGTGATTTTTCTAACCAGCGTGAATGTATAGATATTATTTTGCAATGTATTCTTTAAATGCTCACATTAAATATTCTTTTATATACATTTATCGTTGTGTTTATTTTTCTAAAATCTATTCCATTAATGAAATACATAACATTTTAAGTGAAACAACACTTTCACAACTTAAAAAATGCATAAGAACATACAAAATAAGCAGATGTATGGAAGTTTACAGAACAAGACGCTCAGAGGGGTAATGAGTTACGTTTCCGTAGTAATGAGTTACGTACTAAGTATGCAAGTTTACAGAATAATTTCAAAGTTTTCTAGAAATACTAACAAAAAATATTTACAATATAAAAAAATTACAAAAGTGAAAAGAAAAACACAAATGTAAAACAAAAAATCACAAAGTAAAAAACTCACAAAACAGTTTTTGAAAAAAAAAATTTACAACAAAATTTTTATTTACAAAAACCAAAACTTCAAAAAATATTTTTACAAAAAAATTTTTACAAAATTTTTTTTTTATCAAAAATTTTGTTGTTTTTAATACAGTATGCAATGGTGAAACCATTGTATTTGCTATTAAAAACAACAAAATTTTTGATACTTTTTTCATAACTTTTTTTGCAAATTTTTGCACATTTTTTTAACTAAAATTTTTCATTTTTTTAACTTTACTTTTGTAAAAATTTATTTTGAAAAAAAAAATTGTAAAAAATGTTTTTGAAAAAAAAATTTTTTAAGATGATTTTTCGTTAAGAAACGCTCTTTTCTGAAAGCATAACACATTCTTGTAGTTTAGTAAACAGGTGACGTCAGGCTATTGTATTTAGCCCTTTGGAAGAGGGGAAGTTGGAGATATTTACTTTTACTTGGGTGTGAATAGAAAGGGGAAAAAAACTGGTCATGTCATACTTTTATAAGAACGTTATTTTAAATTATAACGTTTGTAATGTAGTGTAAATTGTTTAACCATATAAAATTCAGTAAAAAATGGTAAAATCATTAGTTTGATGTAAAAAAAGCTAATGCAATTGGTTTTCTTTCTTTAAAAATCTGTATTTTCCGTTGTTTTGCTTTATTAACAAAACTCATTACCCCTCTGAGCGTCTTGCAAATGGGTAAAATTGTAATGTTGTTTTCCCTACATTTTACTTTAAATGCTCAGAAAATATAATTTTCTCAACATTATGTAAAAAAACTAATTACAAATATGAATGTAATCCTTAAGAGTATTAATCATTCTAAAATATCTTGAAAATTTATTAAATCTATAGAATTATATTAAATATTGCTTGCATTGCAGTAACACCTGGAGCTTAGTGAACGGAATATTACGTTCCAAACGCTTAGAGGGTTAAGACGATATTAAAGTGATAACCACTTAAAAACCGAAAGGTACGTTTAAATTTCTTTATCTCAAATTGATATTTTGAAGTTTGAGTTAAAAAAATGTAACAAATCATTCTTTTCTATAAAAATTTGATATTATATATCAAATTTGATATATTTGATAAAAATAGTAAGAAATCAGTCTTCTTCTATCAAACTTGATATTTTCCATTGTTTTTTACTTAATTAACGATACTCATTAAGGTTATATCTGTTGAAAAACTAGGATGCATGTTTAACTTTCAACTTTTAAGTCGATACATTGATCATGTAGTTGATAAAATCGTAAGAAATCAGTCTTTTTCTATAAAACTTGATATTTTCTATTGTTTTACTTAATACTACTCATTAAGATGTCTATCAAGCAAAATTCAAATATATGTTTAACTTTCTTGTGTTAAATTGATAATCTCATCTTGTAGTTGAAGAAATCTAAATAAAATGGTTAAAAACTGATATTTTCCATTGTTTCGCTTAATTAATAATACTCATTAAAATTATGATTGTTCAAAATTCAAATATAAATTTAATCTTCATCTTAAAGTATGATTCCATGTTGAGATGTGATTGATAATATTTTTGAATAGGGAAGGTTGTTCACCTCTCCTGTTATAATAGAATGTTCCTTTTTTTCCGCTAGGGGGGCGATCGTGGAGGGGGCACAGTAGGGGACACCGCAGGAGACACGGTGCCTCCGTGCCTCCTGCGCTTGTCCTTAAACTCTTGTTTTCCTACTACTGATGATGCTTTACAACTTTTTCACAGAATTGTTGATCGTATCTCTATAAGTTCGGGGTGTGATTCTAACTCCACACTTAACCGCTAAGAGACTGGCAGATCCCTCATCATGTAGCTCATACCCGTTTACACATAACCTTTTTCACCAATTATTTGAGACGAAATGGATTTGAGGAAATCACTTATATACAAGAAAAATATACAAGCATATTTAGCATTGAAAACTCAACAAAAAATTAATATTTTAAATTTTAGGAAATAAAAATGTAAACACTTAATAATAATAATTAAAAAAAAACTTACTCAAGCAGTACTATTTTTTTAGAGAGTATACACTAAGGAGGCACTTACCTAAAAAAATAGATAACTATATTAATTGAATGTTTACATTTTAATAACTGTATTATTTTTAAAACTTTTGAATATGAATACTTTTCTTGTTTATAGATTTTTTTTTTTTTTTTTTTTTAACTGGATGTGGATTTATATTTCATTTGAACTTCCAAAAACATATAAAGTACAATTTCAATGCAATAATATGTACAAATATATTTTTAAAGATTGTTATAAAATTATCTGTGATATTTAAATAAAATTTTGTTTGTGGAAAAAAAAAAAAAAAAAAAAAAAAAAAAAACTTGATCTGTCGCACCTAAAAAGCAATTTTGAGCTTTCCTATTACGTGTGTTTACATCCTGAAATCTGGAGATCAGAAGAAAAAGAAACTGCGCCACCCTCGTGTAACTTTATCCCCACATTGTCGCAGGGAATGCGAAAAGCAACATTTAACATGGAACTATGTCTTCTTTCCTAATATGAATGCATTTTTAAAAATAAATCTTATGTTCAGTTTAAAAACCGTGCCAATAGTCATTTTTCGAATGGTAACACCCACTTTTGAATTTCATAGATTTCCAGTCCAGAAAATTGTAGACTTCTATACATTTTTCTTTCTTCTTAAATCATTAGAAAATAAAAATTAAAAAATATTTGGGGTTTATCCATAAAAGTAGAAAAATAAAATTAAGATCATAATAGGAAAAGTATACAGAACAATTGATCAGAAACCTGAAAACCGTTATTCAAATTCTAAATATGAAATAAAATAAATATTTGGGATGTAAAAAATAGTATGGTATAAATTGTCCGTAAAGTAAATTACCAAATTTTACGCAGAATAGTGACATTTATAACTAGGCTGTTATATATAACTAGGGTGTTAAAAAAATCCCCGATTTAAAAAGATTTTTTTTAATTAAAATTAGATTGTTTTTATTTAAATAGCATGTTTTTTTTTAATGCGTTAAAATACGGAATAGCAACTAATAATTTTAAGTTACCAAAGCAATTAAACCTCTAATTGCTGATATAATTTCTGTTTTTAAGCTTTAATTAATTACAGTGCGTGTCAGAAGTTTAAGCACAACAGAAAATTTCAAAATAAAATTTTATTAATGAATGAAACTTAATTTCCTTTTCACATAATCTACAAATTGTAGTTTTAAAAAGATAGTTAACAGATTTATGCTATAAAATTTATCTTAAATAATAAAATTTATCAAAACAACAAAAATGAGTGTGTCAAAAGTTTAAGCACAGTAGTTTTTAGTCTTTAGCAGAACTATAATTAAAAAAATTTTTACATGACTATTGCACCTTTATGCTGAATTACTTTAAATATACGGTCTTCCATCGATAAAATGAGATTCTGTATTGTTTCTGGTTCAATTTTAAACGAAGCGTTCTCAATGGTATCTTTCAAATCTTTAACTGAAGAATACTACTTTCCATTTGGATAAACTGCATGAATGAGAATACCCCACATATTTTCTATAGGGTTTAAATCTGGACTAATTTGCCGGCCATTTCAAAACAGACACATTTTTTCGGGTACACGACATTTCGGTCCCTAGACATTTCGGTCCCTGGCCATTTCGGTCCCGAGACATTTCGGTCCCTGGCCATTTCGGTCCCGAGACATTTCGGTCCATGGCCATTTCGGTCCTTAGTCATTTCGGTCCCATGCCATTTCGGTCCTTAGTCATTTCGGTCCCATGCCATTTCGGTCTCTTGTTATTTCTTTACCGGCCACCTTATAACTTGGTTTCTGATTGATGAAGGCCCACTAAACGCTGTAAGCTCAACATTGTTCGGGCTTTTTTTTTATATTTTTATGCTCCTGCCCCCCCCCCCTTCCCTCAAATTTTATACAAAGCTGAGTATAATAGTCCAATAAGTTAATCTACTGTAACTCGTGATAATAAAATCACAGCGAGTTGAAAATCTGATTAAATAATGTTATGAAATTTTAAACTGTCTTTATTATTATTATTTAACAGAATGACTATTTTAAGTTTTATCATATATTCTTTGTATTAGGTATTTTATCTATACTATAAACTAAAATCCATATTTTATTGAATGTTTTCGCACACTTTCTTAGAATCTTTAAATTAGTGATTTCGTAACTAGGCGTGCTACGAAAAATTTTTGTTTAAAAAAATAAAAATGCTCCAACGATCTTTTTTTTTATGTATTAATTATTGGTTGCAATTTTTTTTCTTTTTTACAGTTTTCTCACTTTATGAAGACAATTTTTGTGAGTTAATTTTATTGAAAGTGGGCCTATTTCTTTGTAATAAAATGATTATTTTTTAATTTTATATAATAATGTAACTATAATTTTAAATAATTTTATTTTCAATTTTTAACTGACAAAACTAAGCGTTTTTAATTTATCGTTTATTTATTTATTTATTTGCATTACCTTTTCGCTCCCACTTTCACAGAGAAAAATATTGATAATTCTTATTTTAATTTTATTATTAATTGAATTAATAGTTTTAAATTTCAGTAATTTTAAATATAAAATAAATAAACAGGTAAACAATACTAGACTTGTTACTTCTAATTAATCGCATTACACTAAAATTTTATGTGGCTTTCAGTTAAAAAACCAGTGTTGAATTCAGACACTTTTCTCCGGGAGGGACTTCTGTGGCTCCGGGGGGGATTCAATAGAGTCCCGGGGGAGAATTACACATTTTTACCACTGAAAGCACAAAATCTCAAAATTTCCGGGGGGGGGGGAGAGATTTGATAGCTCCGGGGGGAATGACCCGCCCCTGAATTCGAAACACTAAAATGTTCCCTATAAAATTATGTCAGATATTTCCCGTGCACAAAATTTCAGTTTGCTGGAGAAGGGACGGAAATGTCTGAGGACCGAAAAGTCCAGGGACCGAAACGTCTCGGGACCGAAATGTCTCGGGACCGAAACGGCTCGGGAACGAAATGTCTCGGGACCGAAACGTCCTGCTTCCCATTTTTTCGACTTTAGCCACAATGAAGTTGAATTTGAGGTATGGATGGAAGCATTATTATGCTAAAATAACCATTTTTCTCCCCCCAAAACCTCGGCAACAGGAAGCAAATGATTGGCAAGTGTCTCTTGATAGTTTTCAGAGTTTTCACGACCACTGATGAATGCTAGAGATGTCTGACCATTGAAAGAAATAGCCCCCATACCATTACAGAACGGCCATTATGTTGTCGGCTAAATACACTGCTAGGTTCTTTGCGGAGATCATGCCAAAAATCATGCCACTTAAACCCATCAGGGCCATCAAGGTTCCATTTTTTTTTCCATCACTGAATATGACATTCAGCCATTTTTCACCAAATGACATATGGGTCATTCCATGTCAGATCACCCAGACCATGGCACCCACCATCATCAATTTTTATAAAATTCAGTGAATTTGTAGAGTTTAAAATGCTGATTCCAAAAATATCAATTATATTGAAATTGATCAAACGGTTTGTTAGTTATGAGCTTTTAAATAGCTACCAAGATGGCCGATTTGCCGCCATTTTAAATAGTACATGTGACAACAAAAAAGCCCATAACTTTTTTCAGATTTAAGTTAGAGCTTTCAAATATTTTTTTGTTTTGTTCAGAATAAAGTAAACTTTCATTTAAACAAATTTTTGTGAACCTCATTTTATAAAAATGCTGTCAGAAAATGACTTTTTGTCATTTTTTTATGTAAAAAAAGGTGCAACTTCAATGGCTGATTTCCCCCAATGTACCCCTTCAATTTTCACCTAATTGCATAAATAGGCAACTCAAAGTGTGTTTTGATGACTGATAAAAAAATTTTAATGGGCGGTTCACAGGTTTTTATTTTAAAAAATAAATTCAATTTTACTGACTTTCCACAATAACAGAAAACGCAAGATAATGTTTATTTCTTTTATTACCAGAAATACCATACATATTTACATCTAAAAGTTTGATAAGATTTTATGTTACATAGATATACAGTCGAGTCTCTATATAACGAAATCCAGCGTTCCAGTAAAAAATTCGTTATATAGAGAATTTCGATGTATAGAGAATGATGTTAAAAATCGTATTTAATATGTGAAATTTGAACAAGTATTATTTTTGATCTTTTGAATTAAGAATTTGAAATGTTTAAAAGTAATTATTAACCTAACATTTTATTTTTTAATTATTTAAGCTGTTTCAAAAAAGAGAACAGACATTTATTTGAAAGCTTAATGAAAATCAAATAAGGAAAACTTCATTAATTTCAGACGATGAAATCTGTAATTTTTTTGTTGCTTTAATTTTAAAGTTGTAAAAAAAATGCTCAAATTTTAGCAAGGAATGAAAAATTGTAGTTAACATTTCCCACCATTTGAAGGCTTCTCTTATGTGCCTCTCATTGATTCCTCTCTTGCATGTGTATCAATCCAATTGACACTGTTTTGAGAAGGATGTGTAAAGGTGTGTGGGAGGTGAGATAAATTCGTTGGATTTAAAGAACAAAGGAGAAGGAATATTAAAAAAAAAAAAAAAAAAAAAAAAAAAACTCAGCATTAACGATAAATCAAAAATAAGTGATGGAAAAATTGATTTCATATGATTTCGCAAGCTTTTAAAAATTGAATAAATTAAGACCAATTTATGAAAAAATTCGCTGTATGGAGATAGATATTTCGCTATATAGAGATTGTTTTTAATGTAATCGTGCGAAAAGGGGACCGTTCCTACTAAATATTCGTTATATAGAGAAATTCGATGTATGGAGTTTCGTTATAGAGAGACTACTGTATATATTTAATGTGGCTAAAAAAAGGAAAATCCCAAAGAAATTAATAGGAATGCCAATAATGGATTCTTGCAAGACATAGAAATATTCTCCTGAAAAATTGAAATTGATTGCAGAGTTCAATAAATTATAAGTAAAAATTAAATGATAGAAAAAAGTCTACAAATAGGTACATCATAACAAAATCATTCTTGTATATAATACAAAATGTGATAAAATTGCAACTCTTAAATAAAAATTATGGTACTTTAAAATAATACAAAATAGCATATCACATACACAATAAACATGCTATTGAAAATATATCTACATCAATAATAATTTAAAGTAAAGATAATTAATATTTAAAAAAACCCCTGCCAACAGGCAGATGTAAATTTTGAAGTTAAATACAGTAGACTCCCTCAAATCCGCACAGCTTGGAACCAGAAGTTATGCGGATTTTAGAATTTTGTCGATTTCTGGTCATTACTTTGTTTACATTTTTTATACAGAAATTTGAATGCAATTAATAATGCAATCAAAACTAAAATGAATGCTTTACAATATAATAAAATATTAAAATAAGTAATAAATTAAAATAATAAAAATTTAGATAATTATCAAAGTGATTAAAATATTAAAAGCAAAAGGTCAAGTTAATAATCAATAATATTATTAAATATTCATTATAAACATGAAATATATTTTTCTTAAATTATTCAATGTACCATCATCAATGTATCCTTGCATCATAAATTCACAACAAAATAATAAAATAAGGAAGTTTTATTTCAGGTTTAGCCAGATTTAGATTTAATAACCAAAAAAGCTTGATTAATACATAAAAATATTTGATAAGAAGATTGTGATTACCAATAATATCAAAAAAACCTTGATTTTATTTATTTTTTTTTTTTTTTCAGAATAAATTTATTCTTACTTCATGTAAAAAAAAAATAAATAAATAAATAAAAATAAAAATTAATAATAATAATAAAATAAATAAAAGATGAATTCAGCACTGTCGGACGTTCCTCTCAGTCCACACAACTTTAAAGAATGTCCGTGGTAGATATAGCTGCCACCACCGATATTACTAGGTGATATCGGTCACCCACTGTGAGGTTTGTGTAAATGAAGACTTACGCTAGTAACTGAATTATCAGTTTATTAAGAATATATGTACACACAAAATACGCTATTTACAAATATATACAACTACAACTCGGATATAGGTGATCCGGTTCAACATTAAATTAGATACCATAAAGATTGGTTGTGTACTATTCCAATTACACTTTCCACCTCACACTCAATACACGTTAAATTCACTTTTTTAGAGCTCAACCTTGAGTCTCCCAACACAAGTATACTGGGCCTGCACTTCTTAGCCCAGAGCACTAAACACCAGGACGTCCGTGTACTTTGCGCACCAGAAAACGCACTGCTTATGCTCTTCCACACAGAGCAACCTCTAGGTACGACACCTAGGTACGGAAAGAATGATCTGAGGCAAACTTGCCCTCTCCAAATCACTGCTTTCCCCAACATAAACCCCTTTGGAGCTTCCTCATTGGATACATATTCCATTCTTTTCTTGCTTAGTGACATGCTGCTAATCTGCTCATCATCCGCATACTTCACTGACAGATGGACATGCCTCTGAGCAATCTCCTTTCTCTAACACACCACCTGCAACGGATTATCTGGCAATTCCCCTTTCCACAAAGAGGGAATGTCACCTTGGAAATTCTGTACACAACCATACAATACTAGATATTCAAATAGAGAAAGAGTAGACATTACATTCTTTAGCACAGGTGCTATCAGATCCTGACAAGTACTATTAACAAAAATTACAAATTAAAATAAAATAGTATTGATATAAAATTATAAAAGTCAAATTTTGTCCCTATATCTGAACTGAATTTTTTATTTACATCCATAATTTATGCGCGGATTTTTGAGAGTTGTGGATTTTAGGGTTTCAGATTTGAGGGAGTCTACTGTACTTGTTTCATTAACAAAAACTAAATCAAATTTAGATATAAACCTAGCTTAACAATTTTATTTGGATGTTTTTAAAATTTAATTTTTCGCTAAGAACTGGTTTTATCAGAATGTTGGCAGTGTATACAAAAAAATATTTTTGTACTCTCAACAACTCAAAATTTTCTGACACTTTTTTAAAAGTACAAACATTATACTTGTTGATGTGACTTTTTGAAGAGATTTATAAGAATGTAAGCGACCTCAAGGCTGCTACATGCAACAATTTTTATATTCTTTGCACACCAGTATTTTTCTAAGTTTGAAGTACATTTTTCTTGCAAACGCTATCAAAGCATCTATTAGGGATTTCAGTTTTAAGAAAGTGGTGCCAGTTAAAATGAAAAAAAAGTGGCCTGTGGCAGCCTTGCAACCTGTGTTTTTGGTTCAATGAATTACATCTTGATTTACAACAATTATTTTCTCAGTATGACCATTTTTTCGGTTTCCAATACTATCGCTTTGGAAAATTCAATTCAAAATGCCCATTTTGACAGCATTTTTAAAAATATATTATGCGTTATATATAGAACCTGCCAACTGAATGCTTTTGTGAGCAAAAATGGATCTAAAAACAAATCAGAAAGTCCAATGATTTTGCTTTGCCGGACTGTCCTGTTCACATAGAAAGCAAGGCATTTTTGTGTACCCAGCTTTTGTGCCAATAATATTAATATAAATTTGAAGTCACTGCAGATAAATCATTTGTATACCTCATGCTGAATACAGTCGGATTGTATTCTAAAAGTCGTTAGATAAGTTTGCAAGCATCCACAAGTATACATTTACATTATCTGTGACTATTACATGATGCTTGTTCCCGGCAATAAATCTTCGAAATCAACACTGGTTGATTGCAAACAAACTATATGTGATAGAAGAAAACTAAGAACAGTTGCGTAATTTGCATAAAAAAATGCTTAAGGGGTTGCATTGGTTCTTAATCATCACATATCATGCAGACTAGCGTAACTTTTCCTTACTGTATTTTTTAAGAGTTTTAATTTTATCACATTTTGTATTATATGCAAGTATGATTTTGTTATATAATGTACCTATTTGTAGAATTTTTTCTATCATTTAATTTTTACTTATAATTTATTGAACTCTGCAATCAATTTCAATTTGTCAGGAGAGTACTTCTATGTCTTGCAAGAATCCATTATTGGCATTTTTATTAATTTCTTTGGGATTCTCCTTTTTTTAGCCACATTAAATATATATATTTATGTAACATAAAATCTTATCAAACTTTTAGATGTAAATATGTATGATATTTCTGGTAATAAAAGAAATATCAACATTATCTTGCGTTTTCTGTTATTGTGGAAAGTCAGTAAAATTGAATTTATTTTTTTAAATAAAAACCTGTGAACCGCCCATTAAAATTTTTTTATCAGTCATCAAAACACACTTTGAGTTGCCTATTTATGCAGTTAGGTGAAAATTGAAGGGGGTACATTGGGGGAAATCAGCCATTGAAGTTGCACCTTTTTTTACTTAAAAAAATGACAAAAAGTCATTTTCTGATAGCATTTTTATAAAATGAGGTTCACAAAAATCTGTTTAAATGAAAGCTTGCTTTATTCTGAACAAGCAAAAAAAATGTGAAAGCTCTAGCTTAAACCTGAAAGAAGTTATGGACTTTTTTGTTGTCACATGTGCTATTCAAAATGGCGGCAAATCGGCCATCTTGGGAGCTATTTAAAAGCTCATAAATCACAAACCGTTTCATCAATTTCAATATAATTGATATTTTTGGAATCAGCATTAGAAATTCTACAAATCCACTGAATTTTATCTAAATTGGTGATGGTGGGCGTCATTTTTGGAAAAATCTGGGTGATTTGACATGGAATGACCCATATGCTAATTAGCCCATTGTAATCTAGCTTCTTTATGGTGTCGTTTGAGACACGGTAATCGAGCCATTTTACGGTATTTGATGTATTTGAATTCCAAAATTCTTCTATGAACAGTTTTTTTTTTTTTTTTTTTTTTTTTTTTCGATATTTGTCCTCCAACTGCATATTTTATTTGCGAAAGGGAGTAATTACCAGTTGAAGCAAAATTTCTGATACGGCTATCTTCGCACAAACTAGTCACTCGTGGCCTTCCTGAACTAAAATTTCGTTTGAAATTATTACCACGAGCCAAAATTTGATGAATACCTCGTTTTGATCTGTTAAAATAGATACTATTAACATATACAAGACAGATATTGAAATAAAGTGAATATTTAAAGTTTTATTTGAAAATTGCTATTGTGCTTAAACTTTAGACACGCACTTTATAATTAGTAGTTACAGTAATCATAAAAACTGCATTCATTTTCATTAGCTAGTAGTTTACAATAATGTAATATACATTTTCTAATAATTGTGTAAAACCATATTAAATACTACTGATATTTATTAAAATTATTAATAATTGTATTTAAATTATTAAATTGTTAACGCTGCTTAAAATTAATAATTATTAAACAGCTATTTTATTGGGAAAACATACATTTTTAGGCTTTAATTTCTAAAATAATAATAAACCAGTATTCATTCTAGATAAGGAAAGGAGGCAAAGTGCTAGTTCCCAAAAAATGCACTAGTTCAGCCAAAAAAGGGCATTATTTCATAAGGAAATATATTAGTAATCTGATTAATAATGAAATGAGTCATTCCATGTCCACCAAAGCACCTTTTCTCCCTTGACTTCTCATATTTTAATGAGGCTTGATTTATCAATTGTCCTTACATAGTTATCAAAGAAATCAATGAAGTAAATTTTAATTTATTTTTAATTTTATTCACATGTATTTGCAGCCTTTTTTCATTAAAATTTCCTACATTTGAATTACTCAATTGCCATTTTCTCAAAATCTAAATGTGATACAAACTTGGTTTATATATCATTTTAAAGCTCTTTTTAAGACCTTTAATTTGATATTCAATGTGATTAAATTTATCAATTTATTATTTTTTTAATTCAAATTTAAAAATTTTTAATTTCTCAAAAAGCGACATTTTTAGAAATTTCAAAAAATTCTCGAACTCACTTCATATTGCACTTGTATATTTCCCAAAGTTTTATGATGGGATCTCGTGAAATTGAAGTTCATATGCATAACGAAAATTTTAACTTTTCAACATCTTTATTTTCAATTAATGACAAAGTAATGAAAAAAAAATATATATATACCACAAACTAATATTTTTCATATTTTAAATAAATCTTTCAATTTTCGAAATATATTAGAAAACTAAAAAGGAGAAATGAATAGTAGTTGGCTATTACTATTTGATAATTCACAAATATCTATACACATACCAGTGACAGAACTATCTTCAAGTGTCTGCAACGCAAATAGTATTTTCAAAAATAGTCTGCAGGATGCAACGTATATCAATGTAATCTATTCTTTGTGTTGTTGTAGTACTAATTATGTATGTGTATGTGTAAACTATTTCCATCATTTACAGAAAAGAAAAAAAAAACCTTTACATAAACAAAGATTTATTTAAGGCATAGGCGGAAAATTAGAAACAAAAAGAACATTGAAAAATGCTTGTGCCAGGTAAAAGAATACAACATTATTTTTGAATGCAAGAAAGAGAATTTCAAGTGGTCATATTTGTTTTCGTCTATATAATTAAATGATTAAATTGATTAATCCAGATTAAATTAAATCTGATGATTTAATCATAAGAAAATCGTCTGTATAATTAATGATTCAATTAATTAATCATAAGAAAAGAGCAATTACTTTTTCAATTTCAATCTTGATAAATTAAATTAGGATAAAATTTCGTATGATTAAATATTTAATTGACTAATCAATCAGTCAATCAACTAATCGATTAATACCCTGGTTAGGGCGATCAACGGTATTCTAGTTACCGTGGGGCGATCGCTAGTTTCATCGCCCCACCAACTCACTTACCGCTTTTCAGTGTCATAAATTTGTGTATTTTCTCTTTTAAATTTGTCCAGTTTTAATTTTTTTTTTTTTTCTATTTAGAGTCAAAGGCATAAGGGTCATACGTAAAGACGTACCCTCTAAGCCATTTTTTTTTCAAGTTGCAGCACTCTTTTAATTGGCAAAATGTACCCAAGTTAAAAAATATATACATATACTATGGATTTCAGTCTCAGCCCCCCAAGCAAGCTACAACCGCCAACTCCCGTTCAGGTTTTGCAGGCTCTAAAAACATAGAGGCAATACATATATAACGTTATCAAGGATTTGCTAATTTTGTACCCCCCTCTCCGTTTACGATATCATACGTTATTCGTCAAACTCCGCCCCCGACTGATGTTATCGTTATCAAAATCTAAAAATTCTTATATTTTTGGATACTTTTTTCTTTCTTTTTATGCGCTTGCAGTGATATACGCATATGATTATACATTTATTGGTCACATGCTATACAGATTCAAGAAGAAAATAAAATATCAATGCATGAAATAAATTTAACAGAGCCATCTAAAAGAGTTTGTTACAATTTAAAAGTATTTAATAATAAATGCAGTTATGTAAGAATTTATCACAGATTTAAAAAAGGGTAGGGCGCTACTGTTGTGAAAAGGGCACTTTTAACATTCTTCAAGGCACATTTGATTTTTAAGGGCACTTTTTTTTTTTTTTTAAATAGAATTGAGTTTAGAATCTTAATGCCTTTTTTGATGCGGCCGTTCGATTCATTTCTTTTTCTAGTAGCAAGAGGGATAATAATCACAAAATCCGTCCATTTATCACGGGAAAAAATTATTTGATTGAAAGGAAAAAATCTTGAAATTTGTCAACCACTTGTGGAAAAATCTTCGATCGGTCGCGAAAGAATCGCGAATCCAAAAATCGTGAAAAAAACGGAAATTTCGTCAAAAAATCGAGAAAAAAACCGAAAATTTCGTTTAAAGATTGAAAAAAAAAAATTGTGAAAAGATAGAGAAAAAACAGCAAATTTTATCAGCATATCGCGAAAAAATGGCACACTTCGTAAAAAAAAGCGTGAAAATACCGCAAGTTTTGTCAAAAGATCACTAAAAAACACAAATTTCGAAAAAGGGGCGCGAAAAGGAAAAGAAAACACATAGTTCATACTGGGAGTGGAATCCGCCCCCTCCCGAAATTAACGCTTTTTATTGCCATCTTTTGTCATAATTACCTTTTTTTTCCTCTATCTTGCCTTTCCTACGATTCTTTAACGAAATACGCTTTTTCCCGCGATTCTTTGATGATTTTTTTTTTTCTGCGAACGATTGACAAAAACTTTCAGCGACCATTTGTTGAAATTCGCGATACTTTTTATGGCTAAATTTTCTGATAGATGACCTTTTTTTTTTTCTTATTTTTCGAAATTGAATATCTTGAATTTTTGGAAATTTCGAAGCAGAATCACCCCAGGTTAGAAAAACAGAATAATTTTCCTTAAATTTTTCCTCTCTTTTAGCCAATTTTATTTTATTGATGCATGTTCTTTTTTGGATTAGAAAGCATCATGTCATTGACTGGCAATTTGCTTATCGCGACCTTGACCTATCAAGTATACGACAAAATTGGGAAATTTCATTAGCGGCCACTGACCAGAAAGACTACTTTTCAAGTGGCCAATATGTTTAAACTAGTAGCCATTTTTTTATTTAAAAATACCAAACAGTAAAATTTCTATAAGGTTAAGTCCATGTCAATCCAAGTTGCCAAAGAAAAAAAAATCTTACCTTCATAGTCTCAAAAGTTCTTTAATTAAACATATGTTGAAATTCAGGAAAAAATAAAACTCCTGTATTTTTTGGTTTTGCCCCCAAAAATATCGACCTACATACAAGGCGCAAAGATGGCATCCCGAGCACTATTTCCCGTTTGCGATGTTTGAAAAAAAAAAAATAAAGTGCTTTATCTCTGAAACGATGCAAGATATTTTGTTGCGTTTCTTTTAAAGATATTTTTCTGTTTAAAATGATGTATTCCATTTTGAAATATTTATTTATTTGTTAATTTATTTTTATTTTATTTATTTATTTCTATTTTTTTACTGCAACCTTTAAAAAAAAATTTTTTTTCTAAAAAATGCCAATCTTAAAAATTTTGACACTGACTATTAATCAATACCATTGAGTGCTACCTTCACCACTTTTGAATTTTACAAATTTTAGAAACAAATGTAAAAGTTTTCCACATATTTTAAGAGTTTCCATCAAGACAGTCAGATACTGATCTCATGAAATCAAAATCCAATTTTATTTCTTAATAAATATAAGAAACAGACAGCTTTAAAAATAGCTTACCCCCCCCCCCCCACAAAAAAAATAATTCTTAAGTTTACAAAAAATATATGGAAGTTTCCAAACATTACTTCCTGTATACTCTGCTTAGAACTGAAATTAGAAATTCAATAAACTAAAAATTTGTTGAATTGCATCAGTATCTTCCTTTGATATTGGGTGATACATTGTTAACGATGATTGCTGGAAGTAAATTTTTTGTTGCAATGTGAGTTTTTAAGATCAACTAAATGTTTGTATATTATGCTGTGTGTATAAATGCTGTAGATCATATACAGGGCTACACAAAAGAAATTGTAAGAGTTACTGAAAGTGAACGAAAGTAGCTTGAGCGAGATTTGTAAATGAGTTAATGCATTTTTACGCTGAACTACATTTAGTATACTAAGATATGTTTGTAGAACATAGATTAAACGATATACAGGTCCACACAAAGAATTAGACACATGGCCATCTATGGATAATTATCTCTGGAAGAGTGATTTCACTAGTTTTAAGTGTGTTTTAGTCTAAATTAAAAATTAGCTAAATAGTGCTATGTAGAGGAGAGGGGGGCACGTTTGAACTGGGGGCACCTTTGAACACTCTAAATATTTTCCTTCAAATAAATTATTTTTAAAAAATGTATAATGCAATACATTACTGCTGCTTCAAGGGAATAATTATACAAAGCTGTACCATTTTGTATGAACAGTACTGTCTAAACAAGATATGTATTTTACTCCCTCTTGAATCTAAACGTAAGAAAATAAAGTTGTAAGATTTTTGTTTACAAACTTCTACCCTTAAAATTTTAATTTATTGCTCAATGCTTAAACAAAGATGTTAGCTTTAGTTTATAAGCTTTGTTTTATTCAAATTCTTCAGCTGAATTGAGTAAACCGTTGTAATGTTAAACTCCATGTGATGGGGCACCATTGAAGAGCGAAAAAACACCGAATAAACTGATGATAAATAATAATTGAAATAATTTAAAGAGAACTTTTAAAACTATGAAGTAAAGAGTTGTTAATGTATCTAAATATTATTATTTCTGATTTTTTTTTTTTATGTGAAAAGAGATTAATTAAAAATGTCAAAAAACATGGATTTATACTGCTAACAATTTCCCTTACTGCACACATAGGTTCCAACCCCTATATGTATCTGCGATGGGAAGTTTCAAATCTGAATTGAATCAAATCTAAATTCATTTATTGGATAATTGCAAATCCTGGATACAAAATAATGATTCATGCTTTAAAAGGTTTCCAAACATTATTTCTGGATTCCGTAACGGATAAAACTGAATTTTATATCAGATCTATTAAAAATAAATAAATTAAATAGCGAATGAAAAATTTTAATTTTCCAGAAGCATCAGATATCACATTGGTGCATTTCAAGAATATTGTAAAAAAGTTTTCACAACCTTTTTACAACTGGAAGGACAATTTTGTGTTTTATCAACAATGAGTTTTGACATCAATTTTGATGGATTTAAGTTTGGTTAAATAATGAAAAAAAAAATAGTAAATTCAACAAAATGTAGTTATTTAATTTTATTCATATTACTTTATATTTCTGTAACATATGCAACTTTTTATAAAAACTCTCAATATTTTCATGTTTTATTCATTTGTTCAAAGGTGCCCCTTGCTAGTTCAAAGGCGCCCCTACATGGGGCAGGTTTGGATAAAATCTGTCAACTGTTTAAATCATCACAACTTATTTAATTTCTTTGGAATATGTTTAATTTATGGTTCATATGAAGAAATGCGTTGTTTTTATTATGTAGTATTTAAAACTCAATAAATATAATTCAAGTAAGAAATACATTGATTTCACTAGTTTACAGTACATCTGTTGCCAAAAAAATTTTAGCTGTTGCTGACTACATATGATATGCTATTTTCAAAAATATAGTTAGAATATTTCAATCAGCTCTAGTTTCTGAGTTTCAGCTATGTAGGTGTTAAACAGAAAAAACATGTATTTACTAAGAAAAACCTTATTAAAAAAATAATCATTGAGTTCTAAAAAACTTTGTTTAAAAGCTCTTCTCTGATGTGTAGGCTTTGGAAAATGACATATCAGAGACCAACAATAGTCAGACATTATATTTATATCCCAGAAACCCCGATAGCGCTCTTCCATGACGCTTAAGTCCTGATGCATACGTTCTCCCTGCTCTTCGCTCATATCTCCTAATTTTTCCGGAAACTTGTCCAGGTGACTATGGAGGAAGTGGAGTATTATGCTCATATCGCACCCCATATTTAATTGTAGCAGAAAGTCTTCTACAAGTTCAATATAATTTTCAGATTTTTTATTTCCGATAAAGAGCAATTTTAGTATCTGTGAAAGCAATTTTTTTCTTTTAGTCTTGATGCTAATAATTCTGAAGCTTGTTTAGAAAGCTCTTACAAGATCATCTAACTCATTTTGGGAAAAGCATTTTGACTCATTTGACATACCTTCAAAATCAGCATCATTTTTGTGATGAGCTTGGTCCTACAGTGTCTTGTTCTAATGGTTCAGATATATTTTTAGTCTCTGAAGAGTCAAGTGAACGCTGCAGTGGACGTTAAACACAACTAGTGCTTGGGTACTGCCATTTAGCACGATTTTTAATGTTTAAACAGTTTACGTTCACGCTACAAGAACAACAGTCTTCGAGATGGTTTCGTGGTTTTCGACAAATAGTCGGTGTTCCTGGCACTTCTTTTACCCCTTTTCCGTAAAATATTAAACACGCGATTTACAAACACAATTGGGAGGCCAAGACTTCTCATTTTTATCCAAGAGCATCCCAAAATACTCAAAATAGATATTTTTCACCAACTCTGATATAATTTTTCTACAATTGTTAAAAACATATTCTCCGCATATATAGCAAAAATGATCTGGATTGTTTAAACAACGTCTTCTTGAATTACTCATGACACAAAAACTTGAGAAACTAATCATAACACAGTAAAATATGCCTATTATCAACTAATATAAGGTATGCCACTCAGAAAATAGCCAAAAAGAGGAAATTATGCGTGAAGTAAAATTTACGACATTTTTCATGACATTTATGCATGAATTTTGTAAACTATATTGTTTATAATAAATTAAAAAAGAATTGCAGCTGTTTCTTTTTCTTTCTTTTTTTTAACTTTTAATTTATAAGAGTAAATAAAAAATGATTTTTCTTTAGTTTACAGTATTTTACATGAATTAATTTAATCCAGCAACAAATTCAGTCAGGAATTTTATGTATCACATGATTTTAAATCAATTTAAGTAACCCAGCAATAGATTCGATGATTATTCCAGGAGTAAATAGTAAAAATTTGCAAGTTTTCTTTTTTTTATTAATTTTGTTTGTTTTTCCGCGATTTTTTTTTCATTTGACGAAAATAGCTGCTTTATTTTATGATCGTTTGATGGAAAATGCAGTTTTATTTCGCGATCGTTTGACGAAAATCGCCATTTTACATCGCGATTGTTTGACGAAACTCGCCATTTTACATCGCGATTGTTTGACGAAACGCCGTTTTATAGAGGTCTGCACGGGCCGGGCCTCGGCCCGAAGCCCGAGCCCGGCCCGGCCCGCGGGCCGGGCTCGGGCCGATTTCCAATAATGGCATTCGGGCCGGGCCGGGCCGGGCCTAGTCATTAATCTTTTCGGACCGGGCCGGGCCGGGCCTAGTCATTAATCTTTTCGGACCGGGCCGGGCCGGGCCTAGTCACTAATCTTTTCGGGCCGGGCGGGCTCGGGCCTTAATTTTTTTGCTGGAGTATCGGACCGCGCCTAACTTTTTTTTCCGCACGAAGCCGAGACTGATTCCATTCTTCCTAGTTTTCATTGACCAAAATAATCAGTTCCTATTGAATCTTCCTATATGAAAATCCTTTTCTCGACTTTTTATAAATGAGTAATATTTGGCATTGTCCAAAAATTTTTGCAAAAAAGTCATATACTTTTAAGCCGTCATTATTTTACAATTAAACATTAGGATTTATTCCTTTTAAAGAATCGTAGATTACTAGGCGTTTTAAAGTAGAATTAAACACACACACACACACAAAAACATTATGACGGAATTTTTTTTACAGGGGATATGGATTAATAATACTAGTGATAACTGTAACATTTACATACAACAAACAAAGATTCATTTAAAAGCGTAAATATCGCAGCCTACGGCACTTCTGCATAAATGGAGATTATAAACATGGAAAAAAAAAGACTAATATAATTTTTTTTGGTCAGAACTCTTCCATATGATTAAAGATCAATATTCTGTAGAAATTCACTCGAGCCGGGCCGGGTTCGGGCCGAATTTTAAACTTTTTTCAGGACCGGGCCGAGCTCGGGCCGAAATTTTAACTTTCGGGCCGGGCCGGGTCGGGCCAATATTTTTTTCGTTCGGGCCGGGCCGGGCTCGGGCCGAAATTTTAACTTTCGGGCCGGGCCGGGTCGGGCCAATATTTTTTTCGTTCGGGCCGGGCCGGGTCCGGGCCGAAATTTTAACTTTCGGGCCGGGCTCGGGCCTGGAAATTTCGGCCCGTGCAGACCTCTACCGTTTTATTTCGCGATCGTTTGACGAAAATCGCCGTTTTACATGGCGGTTGTTTGACGGAACTCGCCGTTTTATTTCGCGATCGTTTGACGAAAATCGCCGTTTTACATGGCGATTGTTTGACGAAACTCGCCGTTTTATTTCGCGATCGTTTGTCGAAAATTGCCGGTTTACATCGCGATCGTTTGACGAAAATCACCGTTTCACACTGCGATCGTTTCACGAAAATCACAGTTTCGTTTCGAGATTGTTTGATGAAAATTGCTGTTTTATATCGCGATCGTTTGATGAAAATAACCATTTTATTTTGCGATCTTTTGACAAAAATCACCGTTATATTTCGCGATCTTTTAACGAAAATTGCTGTTATATTTTACGATCTTTTAACGAAAATTGCTGTTATATTTTACGATCTTTTAACGAAAATTGCTGTTATATTTTACGATCTTTTAACGAAAATCGTTGCTATATTTCGCGATCACTTGACGAAAAAAGCTGTTGTATTTCTCGATCGCTTGACGAAAATTGCTGTGTAATTTCGCAATCGTTTGACGAAAATTCACGTTTTATTTCGCGATCGTTCGACGAAAATCGCTATTTTTTCGCGATCGTTGGACGAAAATCGCTATTTTTTTTTCGTGATCGCTTAACGAAAATCGACAATTCTTAAAAATTAAAAAAAGCGGAAATCCGCCTTTCGGCGGAAAAGTGGCATCCCTGTAATATCTATGCTTAAATGATAAAAATCAAAAACAAATTAACTCGAGCGGCTCAAAAAATTTTCCTACTACATTTGACAAAAACAAGTCATAAGTGAACATTATCAACCACAGAATCCGAAGCAACAGACAAAAAATTTAATTTTGTAAACTAGTGTTTTCTGAAAAAATGTTCAAAAGGTGCCCCCCTCTCCTCTATATAAAGATAATAGGTAAAATACGAGGCTGTATAAAAGTATGATTGCATCTATTGGTATAAATTTCTGAAAGTCAAATTTAAAACAATTGTACGTTTTTAACATTCTCCAACAAAGTTGAAACTCTTTATGTGGAGTTGAAAATCTTCATTCAGTTTGTCTGTCAGTTTGTTCAAACTCTAACATGCGTTAATATAGATGTATTGCTTTGTAATTGATATGTTATTCAGACTTACTATGCAATGTTCGGTATGGAAAATAAAGTATGTATCATTTCAAATATTATGAAAATTGAATTAAAAACTTAAAAACATATTATTAACGAATGTTTTCTTCATTCTATTAAATCCTTTCATACATAATTAATTCAATGATATGCAGTATAGGATTATTTTAGGATATGCAGTAGGCTACATATGATACGAATAAACAAAAAATCAGAGACTTTTACTGGAACTGCTAATATATAGTTTCTGTAAAATTCTCTAAAATATTAAAATGTTTCTAAAATTTATTAAACTCAAAAGTGGAACTTCTGCTTTGCAGTGAAGGTAGTACTCAAAGGTACTGATTAACAGTATAACAATCAAAATTTTTAGAACTGGCATTTTTGAGAAAAAAAAAATTTTTTGATTAAAAAAAGTTTTTTTTTTGAAGGCTGAAAAAAAAAGTAAATACATATTTCAAAATGAAGTATATCTTTTTAAACAGAAAAATATTATCTTTAAAATGAAAAAAAAAACTGCAATAAAATATCTTGCACCGTTCCAGAGATAGAGCACTTTACATTTTTTTTTTTTTTTTTTTTTTTCGAAAATCGCGTATAGGAAATGTTGCTCGTCATGCCATCTTTGGCGGCCTGTTTCTCGGTTCAGAAACTAAACCTCGGACAAAACCATAAAATACAGGAGTTTTATTTTTCTTTCTGGATTTCAACATATGTTCAATTAAGGAACTTCTAAGACTATGAAAATACCCCCCCCCCCCCCCTGCTTGAATTGACATGGATTCGACCATAAGTATTAATCTAAAACTGAACAGCCCAAATAAATATGTTGGAACCTAAAAAAACAGAATCTTTGAAATGTAAGTAGATTGTATTCTCTCCTTGTAAAAAAAGTGGCCAGAAGGTAGCTGCTGATAGACAATTTTTTACTGGCCACTTTTCCACATTTACTGGTCCTGTGGCCAGTGGCTAGTGCTAATTTTGCCCTTTATTATCAAGACTTGTATATCGCGATGCAAGGTTTGAGAGCGCACGATTCTAAGTGCAATAATGAGAAGACAACTAGCAGGCGCGAGTTCAGTAAGGGTATTTTTTTTCTTCAAATAAGAGATAAGGGCGCTAGTTTTTGAATGAAGAGCAAGATGGGCGCTAGTTTTTAACCTAACGGGCAGGAGCAGCGGAGCGCCCGGCTGAAACCCTCTGGGGGAAACTCTGTATGTAACCAATTTTTATTCATCTTATTTTAAAAAATGCATTGTACATGTCCCATTCCGCCTTTTACTGGCATGTCCCATTCCTGCGCACTTCCTTGTTTGTGCTAGACTTCTTGTATAAAGAAAAATGCTGATTTTAGGCCCAAATTATGGATAATATACAGTATGATGTTCCATAAATAAGGAAACTATAACATATATGCATAAACAAATCATTAATATACAGAAAGCATAAAAGTATATGAAGCAAATTTACTTTTCATTCTTGAAATAATCTTTTTTTATTAAACAATTGCAAGGTGATACAAATCGAAAAAAATTTTGAACTGAAGATTGGGCTACCACTGCTTCATCTTGTGTGTGACTGATGAAATGTTTAAAATGATACATTGAGAAAAATCTACTGTCTCATTCCTCCCACTGTCCCACTCCACTCCACTCCACATTCCCTTATATAGTTTCTTGGTATAAAGAGTCATTAATTTTAATACATTTTGATTTACAAATTGAAGTTAAATTACAATTAAAGTATATTTAAATAACAACATGTTTTAATTTTTTTTTTTTTTCTAAAGAAATAAAATTCTACCATTTTTGATCTTAGACACATAGATTTAGAAATACTGTGGAGTTTGGAAATTTTTTTATAAGAAATCTGTCTGCAAATTCACGTGAATTTCGTTATTTTTTAAAAAGGCAGGTTGCATTTTGCCAATTTCAAAAGAAGTAAGTTGTGATGCCATAAAATAAATTACCTGGAGGAAACAATAAGTAATTATAGAATTAATAAAAATTGCAAATAAGTAATTTCATCAGCTGGTGGTCCAAATAACAAACTTAACAAATATTCTTTGCAAATCATTTTGCATTTGTACTAAATCTAAACTTACACACACGTATGCTATGCTAACATTCCAAAAATATTAAAATATTTTAACACATTCATACACAGATACAGAGTAAATACAAGGAATAACCAGTTACACCTGAAATCCTGAAAACATTTAAACAGCATTCAGCACTCAGTGGGAATTCACAGCATTCAGTATTTCAAATAATTTTGATGCCTTTTTAATCATTAACAATTTTTATTTGGTGGATACGAGTTTAAAAAATAAAAAATATATTTATTCAACCTTTACTGAAGAAGTTCTTTCTGTGCTTAATATTTTACACCAATTGATTCTTTTTATCTTTATTTATTTTTTTTATTTTATTTTTTTTTTTTACAATACTGGTTTAGCCGATATCATTCATTCAATGCTAATATTTGCCATAAATTTATCAATGCAAAAGTAGAATGAGAAAATAAGCTTCTGGTTATTTTATTCTTTTACTTTCAAAAATTTATTATACTTGCTATGCTTATTTTATATATTTTTAAAATGAATAATCTGATTATTAAAAGAACATTTTGACATTGCAAGTTCTATTAAGTTTAAATATCATTTAAAAACGAAATCCTTTTATGTTACATAAGATAAAAACTAGGCTTTTTACAAACTTGCTATACTTAAACTTTTTACAAGTCAGGAATTAAGCTTGTAGAAATTTTCCAAATTAATTTCATCTTTTTTTAGCTCACAGGCTATCAAAGCCTGAGAGCTTATGTGCCCGCCCGTTCTGTATGTATGTACGTACGTGCGTATGTACGTAACGCGATAACTCATGATAAAAATATCCAATTCATTTGAAATTTTGGATAAAGGTTTATTATGTTATAATCAGGCGCTTCCCTGATTAGTTTTGAGAGTTCATTCGATAAGTATAAGAAGGGGAACGAGGCCTACTGCCCCTCCCCATAATTTATAAAAATGGGTTTTTTATGCAGAATTATCAGTTTTTGCTCAAATCTTATGTATAGGATCATTCTGATGAGGCATCTCCCTGATTAATATTGGGTGTTTATTAGATAAGTATTAAGAAGGGGAACGGAGCTAATGCCCCTCCCCTTAATTTGTGTAAATGGGTTTTTCATGCAAAATTATCAGATTTCTTTCAAGTCTTACTAGGGAACTGCAAGAAGTGTAAGTCACCGATTTTGACGAAAGTGGTATCGTTGGAAAGATCTCATCGAGAGCAGTAAAAAACTCAATGAAGCTACCCGTCGCAAATGAGCCGTTATCGAGATATCCGACAATTTATGTCACTTAATTAGGGATAGTTAATCGGGGGCTGCAAAAAATTTTAGTCTAGATTTTAACGAAAGTGGTATCGTTAAAAAGATATCATGAGGGAGGGAAAACTCAACCGAGCTACCCGTCGGAATTGAGCCGTTTTCGAGATATCCGATAATTTATGTCACGTAGCGAGTGCATACTGTTCTAGTGCATACTTAATGGGGGACCGCAAAAAGTTGTTTTCTCGATCTTGATAAAAATGGTGTCGTTGCAAACATATCATTGTGAGAAGTAAAAAAATAATGGAACTAACCATCTGAAATGAACTGTTTTCGAGATATCCGACAATTTATGTTACTTAATGCAGTTTCCCAGCACTGTGCATTAGCAACACTAGTCACAAAAAAAGACCCTAACGTAAAGTCTATGGGAGCGTTCTTTTCAAATATCTCGCTCAAATTTTTAATACTTTTTACATGATTTTTGAGTGAGGTAACATGAGTAGAAGGGGGGACGTTCCTTGATTTTTTTTTTTTTTTTTTTTTTTTTTAATGAATTGTTTTATTGAAAATTTTAAAGAACATAGATATGTTTTGGTGTTTCGTTTTTCCGGTTCGGCTAATTCGTGTTTAGAAAGGCGGGAGCAAAAAAATCTGCTTACGCAATTTCGGATCTTGTCTGCTTCCACGTGTCGGAACAGGGTTTAACTGGCAAGTGTCGTCGCACCTTTTTTCGATACTCTTTTTAATTGCGGTTTTTAATTAATATATCGATTAATTATTTTGAAAAAATGAATTTGACTCTCAGGTGCAACAAGGCCTCCTTTGCACTATATTCATTGAATTTTTAGACTTCTACGAGCGGTATCATTGCCATTTACTACACACACAACACAAACTCTCTCTTTTATTTTATAGATTTTCTACAGAGTACTTTCGGTATCGTGCTCGAGCTTTGATGACAATTTTTTTCGAACTCGGGTGGACTCCGATTTCAAATCATCGGGCTAGAGCTCCAATTAAAAAGAACCCGAACACATCTCTAAAACACACACACGTCGATCTTTGTCATTGTGTTTAATGAAAGACACCCCCTCTGCCCTCATTTAAGCACAAAAAACAATTCAACTGCTTATAAAATCTGATTTGGATATACAATATAATTTAAATAAATATAAAATATACTCTATCCTCTGCACTGCCTGGGTCCACATATGTGGACCGCTATTCTATCCATTTTTATTAATGATACTCTAACATAATTGCAATTTCGATCTTCGAATGATGTGCTCCGATATCTAAGATTCAAGATAATCCAAATAGTTTAATACACTTTCTCTGAAGTCAAAATGAAAAAAAAATAATTCAGTAATAATCAATAATATTGCATTAATATTCAATATCAAACAGGCTGTACTAACATTCATAAATTTTATAGAACTAACTTTTTATAACTATGTAAGGACTTTAGTGTTTTAGGTTCAAAGTTACACCCATCAAAAAATTATTTTATTAGAATATTTATCAATATGTCAGACTTAAGGTTGGATTTATCATAATTTAACGGAAAAAAAAATTACAGAACTTTTACCTGATATTTTTATGGATAAAAATCTATTATTTATTATTAGGAATATGAAATCAATTAAAATGAGTTTATCTCCCATAATGATGTTTCAGTAGTATTGGAAAGTTTAAGTTTCTTTAAGGAAAAAAATAAATACAAATGACTGAAATTCGTTTTAGCAATACATTACGATATTAACTCATTATTCCGACGGGAATTGGTTGAAGAAAAAACTGTCCTGTTTTTTTCCCCCATCATACATATCTCTGAATCGTTAATAAAATCAAGACGTAAATTCGTACATCAACTATGAGCATACTTGAGAAAAGGAGTTACGGACCGCGAAAGATGAAAAGGGGGGGGGGGGAGCAGTTTTCAACTAATGAATATAGATCTAACTTTCTATGTAAGACTTGTCTCGTCATCGAGAATTATTTGACATGATATATAAAGGGCAACGTCACGGAGAGAAGTATTTGAAGACAGGACAGAAATTTAAGTAAGCGAGATGCAGAAACGCGAAATGAATGGCGACACAAATACCTAAAATATTTCAGCAGCAACTGCAACTTTTTTCTTTCTAGCATTACTACAAGTTTCATTTCCTGACAGTATCCACATAGACCGCTAAACAAGTTAAGTCAATGACCTATATATTTTAATTGTAAATAAACATATACATGACTATATATATTTATAATTCATTTTGAATTTTTTTATATATATTATGTATCAATGTTAAAAAAAAATCGTTTATTGTCTAAAACTGGAAAGTTTAAGAACTTTTTTCTTTAGTAACTATGAAATAAATAGATTTAGTTTTTAACTGCAACAAAGATTCAAATAACTACATATTAATTATTAACAATTATTACTACAAACTGTTATTGCACTAATCATTATTACAAAGAACTACATAATGATATGCATATGAATATATATCTGTAACTAGCGGCCTTCGCCCGCTACGCTGGTCGGTTTATCTAAAGAAATCTTGAAGAAGTAGTTAGATAAGGTTCAGACATACATTAAAAAAAAAAAGTCCTTCCGGCAATGCCGGGAAGAAGAGGTAGCTTTCATATACTTATATATTTATTTATTTATTTTAAGGTAAGTTATATTGTTCAAAAATACTAAGCTCAAATTAGTGGAAATAATCTTATAAAATTATTGATTTTATAAGATTGAAACTAGTTTTTGTCAAGACTGAATATTAATAGGAGTTTTTAGAAATTAGTCATCTTTTATTCAACCTGTTTTATTTTAAGAGATTTAGAGAGTCACCAAATTCCACGATATCATAAAGTGTATGCCATTTTAAAGCAACATTGTGGATCGTTCAGATCAGACCGTTTCAAAGTGTCAATCATAAGCAAAATTCGAAGTGCTATAACTCAGTCATTTTTTAAGATATAGACAAAATAAAAAGTGTTCTGAAATTGTTGTTTTAAGTTCTAACACGTAAAAGAAAAATATTTTTCCATTTTTAATTTTTTCGTATTTAATTTTAAATTTTAAATTTTTTAAAAAATTTAAAATGGCCGCCATTTTGAAACAAAATGGCGGATGATACTGGCCAACGAACTCGGTCGAGACATTTGTATGTACTATGTACATACCAAGTTTCATCGAAATCGGTTCATAAATACGCGTGTTATCACGTGACAAAAATCAGGTCGTTTCAAAATGTCAGCCATAAGAAAAATTCAAAGTGCTATAACTCAATCATTTTGCAAGATATAGACAAAATAAAAAGTGTTCTGGAATCTTTGTTTTAAGTTCTAACACATAAAAGGAAAATATTTTTCAACTTTTAATTTTTTCGTATTTAATTTTAAATTTTAATTTTTTTTAAAATTTAAAATGGCCGCCATTTTGAAACAAAATGGCGGATGATGCTGACCAACGAACTCGGTCGATACATTTGTATGTACTATGTACATACCAAGTTTTATTCAAATCGGTTCATAAATACGTTAGTTATCGCATGACAAAAATCAGATATATATATATATATATATATATGGTTATATATGTCAACATTTGAACGGAGGGTGGTTTTGGGGTCTGGGGGTCATGATCGGTGAAAATATACCAAAATTTTCCGGAAGTGTTTTCCTCCGGACGGCTGCAATAGGTAGCTTTTTACTTTTTGTAATGAAAGCTACCTAAAAAAGCAAGTCGATCATTCAAAAAACGTTGGGAAATATCAAATATTTACTGTAATTTTTTAAGAAAAACAAAGTTTCGAAAAAAAAAATTAAATCGAAAAAAAAAATTACACTGACATATTAATGCAAGGAAATTTTCCCAGAGAGAAAATTCGCCTTGAATACAATATTTCAAATTCTTTTAATTGCTTATAGGCGTTAATGCCAACATAGTGAAAAAAAATTCCATGCTGGGAATCGAACCCGGGCCATCAGTATGGCGCACTGACGTTCTACCGACTAAACCACATGGAACGACAGCCAGCTTGAAACTTTCTCATACTTAAGTAGACTGGCGAAAACATAACGATAGCGCGTTTTAAAATCGCACAGTGACATCTATTGGATTTTATATGTACTAAAAAACGTTATGTACTAAAAAACGTGAGCAGCGCACCTAATAGTTTCTTTTGTTTCTTTTTGTTACTTTTTTGTCTGTTGTCCGATTTTGATGAAACAAAGCCTATACACTGCCCGGGAGTGTGCATTCTTCATTAGTGAAAACCGCATAAAAATCCATTCAGTAGTTACGAAGATAACCTCGAACAAACAGACAGACAGACAGACAGACAGACAGACAGACAAAAAATTCAAAAAATTTTTTTTTGTGTTTCATTGGTTTTCTTTTATCGCCCTGACTCCATTTTTGTCAATTATCTTCAATGTACAGACACACCGGGTCCTACTGTTTTATTATATGTATAGATTTCGAATTTATTATACATACATTAATGTATGAGTTTTAACCTCTTCAGACCTGAGCATAAAATAATTATTTTATGCTCACAAATATATATTTATTGCTTTTGCATAATCGAAATGGCACCATAGATGATAGAAAGAGTCATTTTTATGAAATCAGTACTTTAGCGGACTGGTAATTTAAGTTCACAAATATGGATATAAAAGTACTAATCCCCTTAAAACATCAGTTTAACTATCGATAATATAAATTTACGCAATTACAAAATTAAAGTCTTTAAACAAGTAAATGTTCAGCAAATCCTCAAAATTTTTTATTGTAAAGTATTTAAGTTAAATAACCATGAATATTTCTTACTTTCTCGGCCACAATGTATTGAAGGTATTTTTGAAACTCGGATGGAAATAATATTTATTTTATGTGGTAATATTCATCAGTGCTGACATTTATTGGTTTTGTTTTAAAGCAAAAAACATTCAGCTATATAGAAATAAAGTAAAAATGCAAAAACTTCGAATAGTTTAGTTTTTATGAGGAAAAGAATGGCGGTACACATTTATGTACCTCAGGCATGAAGAGGTTAAAGTTGCTTATTGTCTAAAACTTGAAAGTTTAAAAAACTGTTTTCTTTAATATCTAGGGGCTGTGCAAATATAACGTTATCATTTAAGGGGGGAGGGGGGGGGGGTTGGCACATGATATCGTAAGATATCTCTACGGGGAAGGAAGTTGTCTTTTGAAATCTATATCATTTTTTATCCTGTCAAAACTTTCTCTTTTTATTACTAATATGGTCTTTTATTCAAAATAGTATGTTATCTCTTTTAGCCTCTTATCTATTTTTATGAAAATACAAAGTTATTAAAATCCCTAAATTATTATAAAATTATTTAAATATGAAATATTTCAGACGTTTGACATTCTTATTTTTCTGTCACTTGTGTATGCATCTAGAATCATTGTTCGATCAACTATATGTGATGTACATTTGTATTGTGTTTATGTTTACTAAAGCTGTTATCAGATTCACAAACTTTACGCGCGGCAAACTTTCCAGCCGATTTTAACCCCAATTTTTTCCCGTTCAAAGAAAGAAAAAGGTTACATTTGTCATTAAAAAAGTTGGAGAAAAGGCAGGAAAATCAGTACTGCTAGTACCAGCCGCTAATATTTATCGCCTATTCGTATCAATTGCCTTGAGTATAATACCAAGAATAATACCTTGAGTTCCTTCTGGTATTCCAGAAAATTATTAATTGAAAAATAAAGTCTTGATTAAAAAATTAAGTCTAAAAAAATATTTGGAAACGCTGAAGCGGTATGTTTTACCACCATATTCTCCAAGTATTGCTCCTTCTGATTACTGGTTGTTTTGACGGCTATAGCACGATTTAAGAGATCACCGGTTCACTTCTTTCTCAGAAATCTAAAAAACTCCAAACTTGGATCGCCTCAAAAGACGAGTTATTTTTTTCGAGATGACATTTGAAAATTGCCTCAGAGTTGACAAAACATAGCAGCCAGCAATTGTCAATACTTAGATAAACTGTTCACTCATTTTGTTTTGAAATAAATGCATATTTAATTTATTTTGAAATAAATGTATGAATAACACAAAACGACGGACCGAACTAATTTGTACTCCCAATACAAATCATTTTCATTTATACAAACGGGTCAATCCATGTGAAATCATCCAGACCATGTTGCTCAATATTTTTGATTTTTTTAATTCTTTACCTGTTAATTTATTGTACTTTAAGCAGTCTAAAACAAGGATTAAAAAAATTTTAAGCCTTTTGAATTTTTTTTTTTTTTGGCATCCATTTTTTTTGTCATGTCACAAGCGGTATTTCATGAAAATAGTACTTTACAGAATCCTTTATAACTTTTTTATTTCTAAATGTATCAAAATGATTTAAAAACCATTATATTTACTAATGAATGAACTATATTTTCATAATAGGTATTTTTATTATAATGATTAAAAAAATTATATAAAATAAGATTAAATGTATCATTTTTACAGTGAAAAATTGTCTTTTTTGACACAAACATTTTAATAGAAGAAAGTAAAATTCACCTTTACATTTATTTTTCTGAATATATACCCTAATGAACTATTCTCAGAAGAAATATGAAACATTTAGAGACACTCCTTCTTTTTTCTATAGTTAGTCAAAGTTGGCATCTCAGCATCAAAACACTAAATTTGAAGTTCAATATCTAAAAAAGGACTGGCTAAAAAAATATGAAAATTTAGCAGGATAACCTTCATTTGGATGTAAACATGTACCAAAAATATTATGAGTGATATATACGTGGTTTTAAAAATATGGAACTTTGAAATTGACTTGAAAATCACATTTGTTTACACATTTTTTTAAAAGAAAAACTACTCCTAAATGCATAATTTTGTTTTATTATTATTATTTCACATGCTACTGTTAAAGGTATAATACATGTTTTTTCTTACATAGAATACATAATAATTAAATCTACTTTACACTCATAGAAATAATTATCTGGATATTTCATTACAAAGTGTCTCAGTAATATTGTAGCTGTGTACAATGACTGTAATTAGTTCCAATGGTGTTAGTTTCTGAAGCATGTTACTTACAGGAATTGAATCATTTTTAGACAATTGAAAAAAAGTTGTTGGTCTATAGAGTAAAGGTGAAAAAAAAGTGAATAAACAGGTCATTGTTTTCTTCACTTAGCTCAAGAATTTTTCCAATCCACCACTTTTTATCATAAATGCACAAAATATAATCATTTACTTTGAATTATAGCAAGCTTTTCCAAATTTTTGATTGAGATATTGTGATCATTATACTGTTCACATATAGATGTTACAAAGCACCTGATAACACTTTCACTTAATGGTATAAATTGGCGATATGCTCGTGTACCAGGAATTTGTTGGCAGAACAACCTTTAACACAGAACACAACTGAGTTCTCCTAATGAGAAGCTAAATAAATTCTAGAAATGAACAAGTTAAAACATGATACATTCATTCACTATTCACTGAGTGATCATAACTAAATAGGATAGAACAAGAAAAATTGTTTTCAATCACAAAATCAAGCATGCAACAGTTTAAGTTACAGTTTAAGACATGATATATTTATACACTGAATAAATAAAAAGCAAAAATGCAAATTTGTTCTAAATTATAAAATGAAGTATGCAGTATTTACAGTTTAAACCACAATATATTTATGCACTGGCATATTAAAAATAAACAGGACAGGACAAGAAAACTTGTTCTCAGTCATAGAATTTAACAAAAGAGAGTTTGTAAATTTGTTCTTAATCATAAAATTAGTACTCACATTCACTTAATCCTGGCTTAAAAATAAATGAAATAGTAAGTTTGAGAGCATAAATTAGGTTTTAATATACAGTAGACTCCCTCAAATCCACAACCCTCTAAAATCTGCACATAATTTACAAATGTAAACAATGAGGCATTCAATTCAGATATAGGGACAAAATTTGACTTTTTTACTTTTGTATCAATTCCATACATTAATTTGTAATTTTTGTTATTATTACTGAATTCATGTTTTTTCTTCAAGGAAGAATAAATTTATTTCAGAAAGAATTCAAGATACTGCTGATATCACCGATAATCCATAATCTTATCAAATATATTTATGTATTAATCAAACTTCTTTGGTTATTAAATCTGGCTGAACCTGGAATAAAACTTCCTTATTTTATTATTTTGATGTGATTTAATATTCTACATTATTTATGAGGGAAATTTCATTGAATAATTCAGGAAAAATACATTTCATCTTTATAATGAATAGTTAATCATACATTATTCATTTGATCTTTGCTTTTAATATTTTAAAAATTATCAAAATTTTTATTATTTTAGTTTATTACTTACTGTAATGCTTTAATATATTGAAAGCATTCATTATAATTTTTATTGCAATATTTATTGCATTCCAATTACTGTTTTAAAAATGTAAACAAAGAAATAACCAGAAATCCGCAAAATTCTAAGATCCGCACGACCTCTGGTCCCAAGCTTTGCGGATTTGAGGAAGTCTAATTATATTTATGTAAAAAGTTATTTATACTTAAAAAAGGGCATCTGCAGAAATAAGCAGAATATATTATACATTATGAGTTCTTCATGGTGTAAAAATATATGTAAGCAAATGTGACTTTCGAGCCAATTTCAAAGTTCCATATTTTTAAAACCATGTATAAATCACTCATAATATTTTTGGTACATGTTTACATCTATAAGAAGGTTATCCTGCTAAATTTTCATATTTTTTTAGCCAGTCCTTTTTTAGATATTGAACTTCTAATTTAGCGTTTTGATGCTGAGATGCCAACTTTGACTAATTATAGAAAAAGAAGGAGCGTCTCTAAATATTTCATATTTCTTCTGAGAATAGTTCATTAGGGTATATATTCAGAAAAAGAAATGTAAAGGTGAATTTTACTTTCTTCTATTAAAATGTTTATGTCAAAAAAGACAATTTTTCACAGTAAAAATGATACATTTAATCTTATTTTATACCGATTTTTTAATCATTATCATAAAAATACCTATTATGAAAATTTAATTCATTCATTACTAAATATAATGGTTTTTAAATCATTTTGATACGTTTATAAATAAAAAAGTTAAAGGATTCTGTAAAGTACTATTTTCATGAAAAACCGCTTGTGACATGACAAAAACATGGATGCCAAAAAAAATTCAAAAGGTTTAAAATTTTTTAAATCCTTGTTTTAGACTCCTAAAAGTACAATAAATTAACTGGTAAAGAATTTAAAAAAATCAAAAATATTGAGCAACATTTTTTCTTTTTCTGGATGATTTCACATGGATTGACCCAAACAAAATTTATATGCATTCCCAGATTAGGATATTAAAATAGTTTTTTGTATACTTAGTACTAGATCTTTCATTAAATTTGTTTTTTAATTGTTGCCCACCTTTTTGCAATTTTCACATTCGAAAAATCTATTTAAAACATCCAATTTTTCAGTATTTTCTGAAGAACACTTTACTGCTAAAACAAAATGAAACCGGGAAAAGGTAATCAATTCTTTAGAATCTGAACGAAAATATCTAAATCTTTTACAAGACGATAATTTTATAAACGCGTGAGGTTGAATTTCAGCATAGCAGTATTATTCGAGTGACCCATTATGGTCGAATCTCCACTGAATAAAATTAAAAGCAGGGTTGGGTTTCTTCCGGAAGAAACTGGAAGAAACGGAAAAAACTGGAAGAAATGGAAGAAACTAACAGAAACCAAAATAAATGGTCAAAGTTAAAGTATATTAACTATGTAAAAGAATTAAAGTATAATTACATGAAATCTGAATTGGAAAATTTAATTATTATTAAAAATATTTTTGCAAATAAGTTATTTTTTAATAACAAACTTCAGGTTCAGCAGATATTTTCAGGTGATGGATTGTTACTACTATAGAGGTTGGGATTTTTTTATTATGGAATGGGTTTTTTTATTAAATGCTCCACTTATAAAAAAGAAACAGAAACTATCTACAAATTGTTTATTTTTCATATAAAAATATATTATTTTCATATAAATGGCATTATTTTAAACAGTGCAGCACAATAAATAAATTAATTTGTAATTTTTTATATTTTTCAGCTAGCAAGAATATTTCAATGTTGATATTAAAAGATTAGTATTCTAAAAACATCTATGGGTATGTCAAAATGCTTTTAAACTATTATAAAATATAGAACTTGGAATTTTTTTTTTTTTTTTTTTTTTTTTTTTTTGCTTTTATTCAATTTAAGTTGAGAAATTGATTGCAGCATCCTACTGCTATAAAACTTTTTTTGCTATACTATGTTGCATTATCCTAAGAAAAATAAAGATTTTAATGATTTTTTTTAACACTGAGGATAGACCGAAACATGTTTTTAAGGCCAAAACCGAATTTAGGTGACCTTTCTATTTTTTGGCCGAAAATGATAACCTCCAAAAGAAATTTTTTTTAGTAATTAAATTGTCATATTTTAAAGTAAATAATAACATACATAATTGAAATTAATTATATGTATACTATTTATTAATTATGTAAAACTGTTAATAATCCAAAAACTTTATTTTCATATACAATAATACGTAATTAATTCATCCATGATACAAAGATTTTCTAATTATACGAATTTCATTTAATTAAAAAATATTTTAGTTTTAGGTATACACATCTTGATTTTTCTTCTATAATGATTTTTGTAAATGATCATTTGTTATTCTAGAACTTTCTCAAAGAATATTTGAAATCTAATGCAGTTTAAATAAAATTTTTCTACGAGATGATTGATAAATCATGACTAATAATTAAAAACAATGAAGTTCATTGTAATACATTCATATGTGTGGATACAGTTCAAATCAATAATTAATATTGAAAATTTTTGAAGGTTGAAACAAGATTTTTGAAATACTAAGGTGTTTCAATCTGGCCAAATTTTTGCCCTCATTTTTAGCAAAACTCAGATTTTGGGCCAAAAACGAAACTGTATTTTTGATTGATCTCTATTTAATATAGTAATTATTATACATTATTTACATTAATAAAATTGATGTAAATTAAAAGATTTTATTTAAATGGGTTTCATTCTACCATTAGTAAAGAATCTCTACTATTTACTACTAGTTTCAAAAATTTAAATAAAAAAAATATGTTGATTAAATTGAAATGGTTAACATTTAACTGATTTTGTGAATTTTGGATAAAATTTCTTTTCATTTAGCCAATGGTTGAAGATCTCTAGATAAGTGTTGTGTGTGATCTTGGCTAATAAAACTGATGTAATTATTAATTTATCATATATATTTAATTAAATTTGTTTTAGTCCAGTAGATATATTAAATTGTAGGAAGAAGATATTTATTATATTTTACAAAATTGAAAATATATCGTAAATTCTTAAAGAAAAACAGTTTCTTCTATTTCTTCCACTTGGAAAAAACCTATTTCTTCCGGCCGATTTTTTCCACTGCGGAAGAAACTTGCCAACCCTGATTAAAAGATTCGTAAAATTATAAATCCAAATTTCAATCTTAATATATAAGTAACGCATCAAGTATAGGAATGTCTCTTAGATGTTTAAAATAAATTAGAGTGATTAGGTTATATTAGCACATGATTAAACAGAAAAAAGTAAACTTATTAAACGGTAATTGGTTGAAACATGTCACTTTAGATGCTTATGAGTGTGATACATAACTAATTTTTCACATGTCACAACAGCTAGCTCATTATAAGCGCATAGATCATTACTGGTACGTTTAACTTATTACAAGATTTTTCAAAGGTGAATTAGGTTTGCCTTTTGTAAAAGATTTATCTACTTTCACACCGCTTTAAAAAAAAAAAAATCAAACTTTGAAGTGTTCCTAAAAGACTTGTGCTGAATTAACCCTAGTGTTGCCAGTAATCGAATTTTTTTTTTTTTTTTTTTACTTATACAGTCGAGTCTCTCTATAACGAAAGTCCATACATCGAATTTTTCTATATAACGAATTTTTTGTAGGAACGGTCCCCTTTTCGCATGATTACATTAAAAACAGTCTCTATATAGCGAAATATCGATCTCCATATAACGAATTTTTTCATAAAATGGTCTTAATTTATTCAGTTTTAAAAAAGCTTCGAAATCATATGGAATCAATTTTCCATCACTTATTTTTGATTTATCGTTCAGTGCTAAGTTTTTTTATATTACTTTTCTCCTTGTTCTTGAAATCCAACGAATTCATCCCACCTACCACACACCTTTCAACATCCTTCTCAAAACAGAGTCAATTAGATTATTACACATATAAGAGAGGAATCAATGAGAGGCACATAAGTGAGGCTTTCAAATGGAGGAAAATGTTAACTACAATTTTTCATTGCTAAAATTTGAGCCTTTTTTTTTTTTTTTTTTTTTTTTTTTTTTCCCTCTCTCTCTTTAATAGCATAACAATTTAAAAATCAAAACAACAAAAAATTAGATTTTTTTCTTCTGAAATTAATGCAAGTCTTCCTTATTTGATTTTCATTAAGCTTCCAAATAAATGTCTGTTCTCTTTTTTGAAACTGCTTAAATAATTAAGAAATAAAATGTTAGGTTAATATTTACTTTTAAGAGCCTACATCACTGAATTCGAAACTCAAAATCCTCTCACGAAGCTATGCGAGTTGCCACCGGAAGGCGTATCCCAAACCCAAAGATTGGCATTTTAAAAGACCAATGATATTTCCCAAGCTTGTAATTGACAAGAAAAATTGTCACCCCACGACATCCTTTCCCTACAGGCGAAAAATAAAGGGGATTTGATCCCCTGCTGGTAAAAAGTCATTAGCAAATACTAAACGAAGATAAACTGTCGCACCTTTTTACTGCCCTGATAGCCCTAGAGAAATGGTCATTGGCAAAGTTCTTCGGGCTGATGTTTGATCAAAACAGTCGGAGCCATTAAAAAACATGTTGACTTAGGCCTTTTTTGTTTGTCAGTTTGAAGTGAAATTAAACCATTTATATGTAATTTTAAATCCACAAAAAATTATTATTATTATTATTGGATTATATCGTACTATCCAACTTAAAGATTCCCAATAGACTGTCCGGCGTACACAGTAGATGAAAGCCGTTTTTAATGAAAAACTGGTTGATTCCAAATTATTTCCAGGCTACTATAATTTTCATCTTTTTATTTATTTATTTACTTATTTTCTTTCCATTGAAACTTTTTTGCTCTAGAGGACACGAATTAACAACAAAATTGTAAACATTTCCCCTTTTCAAGTACGTGGATCCGAAATTGTAAAATTTCTATTTTGTTTTATTCTTTAGATTTCGATAGTTGAATTTTTTGGGTTTGTGGAACGCGAAATTGAAAAATTAGTAAAACGGAATATATTATTCTTTCAAAGTCTTAAGAACTGAATTAATACCGAAAAGATGAAAATTTTGCCTTATTTTTCATGCGTCCCTTATAATTTTAAACAAAAGCACCACTGGTATATTAATTAGCAGTTTGGAGTCAGAATTGGCGTCGAATGCATTAAAATTTCTGGAATAAAAATCGGCCCTTTTTTTTTTTTTTACTGACTCTGCAACCCTGCTTTCTGTGGCAAAAAAACTACAAAATTTTGGAACTTTTTGTTATTTCCAAATATCTCGAGACACATAGCCATAGATAATGATAGATGTCAAATAGATTATTAAAGACGATAAAGTTCTGTACAAAGACCGTTTTTTACTTTTTCGATTTTGATTATAGAATATTTTTATGGGAATTCTTTCTTTTTTAAACCGGTTCGAAAAATGAGTCTTCAATCCAATGCGGAAAAAAAAAATATTGAAATGCAACTGCGATATCTTTATACATTTCGTCCATAAAATTAGCATTAAAATATGGATTTTTCGCTTGACTGAAGCAGTCACCTCTCAGTTACATTTCAATATGTTTAAATGATTGTTTTCATTGAATAGATGAGATCGATCTGTGAGCCATTTATTGCTTATTTGATTTTGTTTATAGATATTTTTAGTCGAGCCACTTTCTTTTTCGGAACCCGTTTAGAAAGTGAAAGCATCCCTCCAAAAAAATTTCAATCAAAATTGAAGCAGTACAAAATGGCATTTGTACCGATCTATCTCAGCTATCATAAGCAAAAAAAAAATCAATTAAAAATATTGAAATGCAACCGAGATATCTTAATTTCCCCCATATTATTAGCATTAGCGAATGGGTTTTTCGCTTCATTGAAGTAGCCTCTTCTCGATTGCATTTCAATGTTATTTATTTATTTTGCATAGGATAAGTTGAGATCGATCTGCACGAAGGCTGTTTACTACATTTTAGATTTTTTGTTTACAGATATTGGCTTATTCAGTCAAGCGAAACAACCCACTTGCAAGTGTTAGTCTTACAATTGAAATTTATAAACATATCTTGTCGGCATTTTAATGTTTTATTTTTATTATTTTTTCATTTATATATTTTTTATTTTATTTATTTATTTATTGCATTAGATAGCTGAGGTGAGGTCAAACAATACAATATAAAGGACATTTTTTGTTCTTTCGATTTTATTTTCAGTTATTTTAAGTGAGGACACTTTTACTTTTCGGATTAGCTTCAAAAATAAAAAAATCCCCTCCCCCCTCCAAAAAAACTGCAATCGAAATCGAAAAGATAAAAAACAGCCTCCCTACAAATAAATTTTAACTATTCAATGCTAAAAAAAAGAGCATTTAAAAAAAAAAAAAGAAAGTGCTACCGAGATATCTTTATATGATTTTGACTTACGTTTGTTTAAAAAAGTCTTCTTAGTTGCATTTCAATATTTTTATATGGTTTATTTTGCATTGGATAGCTAACATCGATCTGTACAGAGCCCATTTTCTGCTTTTTAGCACTTCCAACAAAGTTGAAAAGTGCTTACGCTTTCGGTTTGTCTGGCCGTATGGAGTTTGGCCGCGCTCTAACTCTCGTAAATATCTTCGGATTGCCATGAAATTTTTGGACGTTATTGACGTTTGCCCCTGCGCGGACCCTATGGAAAAGGAAGTCTCTACCATGATTAGTTTATTTACGGGGTCAGTCAAGTTTTCCGTTACATTATGGCCTATGGGTAAAAATCGTTTCAAACGAATTTTAAAGATGTTACACCCTATTGAAATTTATATGCATCAACAAATTTCATTAAAAAATATATGTATTCTGTAAAGTATGCACTGAAAAGAATAGTTATTACTCTTTAACAGAGCCACACAAAAGAATTCATTACATAATAATAAAGAAGGAAATTGCTTGCGAAGTATTTTAATTATGATAAACGATTTCATGTGTAATCAAATTGATATATATCATTGAGACTTAACTTGAGTTATTTTAAGATTAATACGAAGTGCATAATATTTACAGGGACACACAAACTATTTCAAGCAGTGTATTCTATCTCAAGTACTGTATATCATACATTTTGGCTGTTGGATGGATGAAATGCATTTTCAATTATGATATGCGCTTTTAAGTTTTACTAAGTATATGAGCATTATATGGTGTGTATAAATGCTAATAGTTACACAATTTAGATATACAGGGTGGCACAAAAGAGCTCGGAAAGGTTACTGAATACAAGCGTAATTTACTTGTGGTTTTTAAATAAGTGATGCATTTTTATGTTGAAATGCATGCAGTTTACTAAGAAATGTTTGTAGAATATAGATAAAGGCTAGTTCCATGGGTTTTGTAGTGTAAGTCACATTACCTTATAATTGCTATGCTTGTTTGCCACCGTTATTTTCGAAAATTCTGCTTGGCCTTATTCAATTAATGAGAATGTGCCGATAAAATAAATCACATTTTTTCGTACTAAAATACTGGTAGCCAAAAATCGTAGGATGTGACGTACACTACAAGTACTCATGGAAATAGCCTAAAAAGATATATAGGATCACGCAAAAAACTACACTGGTGGACAAAATTAAGAGATGGAAGGCATTTTCCCAAATATCTCGAGAAATACTGGATAAAAATAAATGAAAATTGGTATGGATATAACTTATAGTATGACAATAATATGTGCAAATCAAAAATTAAAGTGTCATTCATTGGCAAGAGTTATTGGCATCAGTACAATGTGGACTGAAATTCATGATGAAAGATGGCAATGAAAGTGAGGCTTGTATGGTGTGTGGTCGCCTCCAGTAGGGTGTGTGGTCACCTCTGACAGATAGACAGTATGTACAACGAGTATGCATGCTGTTAATAAGAGAGTTAAGGATTGCTTGTGGAAGACTCTCCCACTCTTCCACCAGAGCAGTTTTTAACTCCGGAATGGTTCTGGGTGGGGCTTGGCGTCTCGCAATAGCCCTTCCAAGAGCATCCCAAGCATGTTCAATGGGGTTAAGGTCAGGAGATTTGGCTGGCCAATCCATTCGATAAATATTCTCGCTTTCCAGTTACTCCTCAACAGACGTCTACAGTGACACAACTGTCTAGGGACCTTGCTGTTGCCACAGGAACATTAGTTTCAAGGATGAATGTTGCCAAAAGGCTCGGTGAAAGACGGTTGTATGCCAGGAAGCCTGCCATTTGCATCCGACTCGCTTTCCAGATACTCTTCAACCAGACGAGCCCTATGTGTTCGGGCATTATCGTCCATAAAAACGAATTCAGAGCCAACAGCACCCCTGTAAAGACACACGTAGGATTGTAGGATCTCCTGCCTGCACCTCTGGGCATTCACTGAACCAGTGTCAAACACATGGAGCGGGGTGCGAGTATCTTGCATGACCCTGCCCAAAACATCAGTCCTCCACCAGCATAATGGTCCCTTTCCATGATGTTACTGGGAGTGTATCGGGTCCCAGGTTCCCTCCATATGAATATTCGACGAGAATCAGATTGAAGACTGAATCTGGACTCATCTGTGAACAGAACATTAGCCCATTGGAGCTGTGTCCAATGCTGATGCTGTCTGCACCATTGTGTACGCTCTCTTTTGTGGAAAGGAGTGAGTGGGATGCAAATTGCAGGCTTCCTGGCATACAACTCTCTTTCACCGAGTCTCCTGGCAACATTCATCCTTGAAACTAATGTTCCTGTGGCAACAGCAAGGTCCCTAGACAGTTGTGTCACTGTAGACGTCTGTTGAGGAGTAACTGGAAAGCGAGAATATTTATCGAATGGATTGGCCAGCCAAATCTCCAGACCTTAACCCCAATGAACATGCTTGGGATGCTCTTGAAAGGGCTATTGCGAGATGCCAACCCCCACCCAGAACCATTCCGGAGTTAAAAACTGCTCTGGTGGAAAAGCGGGAGAGTCTTCCAGAAGCAATCCTTAACTCTCTTATTAACAGCATGCATACGCGTTGTGCATACTGTCTATCTGTCAGAAGTGACCACACACCATACAAGCCTCACTTTCATTGCCATCTTTCATCATGAATTTCAGTCCACATTGGACTGTTGCCAATAATTCTTGCCAATGAATTTCACTTTAATTTTTGCTTTGCACATATTCTTGTCATACTATAAGTTATATCCATACCAATTTTCATTTATTTTTATCCAGTATTTCTCGAGATATTTGGGAAAATGCCTTCCATCTCTTAATTTTATCCACCAGTGTATATAGAGTCGCCTGTGAATGGTAATTTCTGAAAATGTGATTTAAGTAGTTTAAAGAGTATTTTCATATGAAGTAAATTTTAGCAAAATACTTTCATGTAATAAAGGTACTAGATAAAGTACAGGGCAGAACAAAAGTATTCAAGTATGTTTCCATCTGTTAGTATAAATTGCTGAAAGACTTTTTCGACTTTGTTTAGGAGAATTTTAAAAAAGCTACTTCAGTCAAGTGAAATCCAATGGTAGAAATTTATAAAAATATCTCTTCTACATTTTAATATTTTTAAATGATTTTTTTTTGTCATTGGATAGCTGAGATCTTTCGGTACAAAGACCGTTTTGTACTTTTTCTACTTTGTTTAGAGGAATTTTAAAAAAGCTACTTCAGTCAAATGAAATCCAATGGTAGAAATTTATAAAAATATCTCTTCTACATTTTAATATTTTTAAATGATTTTTTGGCATTGGATAGCTGAGATCTTTCTTTACAAAGACCGTTTTGTACTTTTTTGATTTTGTTTACAGGTGTTTTAAAGAGGCCATTTCAGTCAAGTGAAATCCAATGGTAGAAATTTATAAAAATATCTGTTCTATATTTTAATATTTTTAAACTATTTTTTGTCATGGAGAGATCTTTCGGTACAAAGACCGTTTTGTGCTTTTTCTCCTTTGCTTAGGGGAATTTTAAAAAAAGCTACTTCAGTCAAGTGAAATCCAATGGTAGGAACAAAAATTAAAATATCTCTTCTACATTTTAATACTTTTAAATGATGTTTTTTGTCATGGGATAGCTGAGATTTTTCGGTGCAAAGACCGTTTTGTACTTTTTTGATTTTGTTTACAGGTGTTTTAAAGAGGCTACTTCAGTCAAGTGAAATCCAATGGTAGAAATTTATAAAAATCTCTCTTCTACAGTTTAATATTTTTAAATGATTTTTTTGTCATTGGATAGCTGATATCTTTCGGTGCAAAGACAGTTTCGTACTTTTTTGATTTTGTTTACAGATGTTTTAAAGAGGCTACTTTATCAAGTGAAATCCAATGGTAGAAACTTATAAAAATATAAAAGTTTTAAGGTTTTTTTTTTTTTTTTTTTTTTTTTTTTTTTTTTTTTTTTTTTTACACATTGCCTAGTTGATATCGATTTGCACAAAGGCCATTTTCTACTTTTTCGATTTATTTTACGGGTATTTAAAAAAAATCATCAGTCAAGCGAAACAATTCACTAGCTTATGACAATCCAACGGTCGAAATTTATTAATGTTATTTATTTTATTTTATTTTTATTTATTTTGGCATTGAGTAGCTGAGATGTATTTGTACAAAGGCCATTTTCTGCTTTTTCGATTTATTTTACGGGTATTTTAAAAAGAATAATTCAGTCAAGCGAAACAATTTACTAGCTTATGGTAATTCTTTCGACGATTATTCAACGGTCGAAATTTATAAATAAATCTCGTCTGCATTTTAATATTTTTTCCCCTTTAATAGCTCAGAGCGATCTCTTCAAAGGCCTTTTTCTACTTTTTCAATTTTCTTTACAGGACAGTTTCATTTTCGGAACCGTTTTCAAAAGTGATATTATCCTCATATTTAAAATCTAGAATCAGTATCGAAAAAAGTAAAAAGCGGTCTTTATATAAACCATCGTCAGCTATACTATGCAGAAAAAAAAAAATTAAAAATTGGAATGAAAATATGGTACCTTTATAAAAATTTTCCGTAGGTTTAGTATAATTGAGTTTGTCTTTTCGCGTGACTGAAACAACCGTTATTCTGAAATTTAGATCAGTTAGACTATGACAGGCTTTGGAATATATGCTTTGTCGGACGTTCCTCTCAGTCCGCACAACTTTGAAGAAAGTCCGTGGTAGTTATAGCTGCCACCACCGATATTACTAGGTGATATCGGTCACCCACTGTGAGGATTGTGTAAATGAACACTGACGCTGTCAATTAACTGAATTAACAGTTTATTTAGAATATATGTACACAATAAATATGCTATTTACAATTTTATACAATTACAACTCTGATATAGGTGATCCGGTTCAACATTAAATTAAATACAGTAAAGGTTGGCTGTGTACTGTTCAAATTACACCTTCTCCCTCACACTCAATGCACGTTAGATTCACTTTATCGGAGATCAATCTCGAATCTCCCAACACATGTATACTCGGCCTGCACTATCCGGCCCAGAGCACAACACCAGGACGTCTGTGTCCCCTGCTCTTCAGATACGCACTGCTTACGCTCTACCACACAGAGCACTCTCTAGGTACGAAACCCAGATACCAACTGAACTAATCTAAGACTTGCTATTCTCAAATCACTGTGTTTCCCCAACGTCAACCCCCTTTGGAGCTTATTCATTGGACACATTCTACATTCCTTTCTTGATTAGTGACATGTTGCTTGTCTGCTCATCATCCACATACCGCATTGACGGTTGAACACGCCTCTCAGCAATCTCCTCTTTCTCCCAACACCACCTGTACAGGATTACCAGCCAATTCTCCCTTCAACAAAGAAAGAATGTCACTTTGAAAATTCTAGTACACAGCCAGGACAATACAAAATATTAAGATAGAGAAATAGCGGAAAATCCAATCTTCAGCAGAGGTGGTCTCAGAACCTGACATGCTTATTCAAGTCAAAATAGTATAAGAACTTTAAAAATTATTCATTTATCTTTCTGAAAGGGAAAAAGAAAGACAATTTATATACAATAAAGCATAAATATATCATTTGCGGATGTGAATTTTACCGCAACAGAATATATTTGCTAAAGTATTGTAAATTAGTCATCATTTTCGATAGAAGTGTCAAAATAAATGTATTTCTCTTTTAAATTAGTGTTATCCAGTTTAATAATGAATTGCATAATAATTATCTTATATTTTAGAGTGGGTATACTACAAACTTTTATTGATTAAAATAGAAATACAGTAGAACCCCGCAAATCCGGACCCCGTAAATCCGGATCAATTTGGTCAAGCGATTGAGAAACGATTTGGTTAATTTCCATAGCATAAACTTGTTTCATCGTCATATTCTGAATAAATAAACTTTTTTCTGAAATCTTTTCGAAAGAATACCTTAAGCTTTCTTATTTAAATTCTTATTTAAACTACACCCACGAACTACTTATGCTTAAGCAGATGCGTGACTGTACGGCTTACAAAAGGTATAAAAAACTGGCACAGCAAAAAATTACAAACTTTTTTATTACAAAGTAAACATTTTTACTGTCTGTAAATAATCAATAAGATAAACATAAAGGTGATTTTCTGTACGTATGTATTATTTTATTTCATTTTTTTCTTGGTCTGGTCCCAATTAATCCGAATTATCGGGGTTTTACTGTATTTATGAAAAGGAACATTTAAACTAATTCATTAAGAATTGTCTAATCGAGTGCAGATGACAAAAAGTTAATTCTATTATGCTTTATGAATTAACGAATATTTCATTTTGATGTTGTACGCAATTAAAGAATCTTTTTTAGAAATTAAACTTCAAATATATGGAAGAAAAATAATAAAAATGGTAAATGTGTTTTTATTCGAAATCAATATTGCTTTTAAAGTACATTTGAGATTACATGCCTAGTTAAACAAACTTTTTGAAATCAACATGTATTTACATCATTTCTGAAATTCATTTCTGATCGAACTTCTTGTGTGAAATATCATGCACTCAGGAAAGGATGTTTTTATTTTTTATCCTAAAAGCAGCAAACAGCATTTTACGAATAGCCAGAGGCAAGAAATTTCACCCACACGACCCAGGACTCCCTGGAGAATAAAGACATATCGTCTTACTCTCCAGGATTCTCCATACTCCAATTATTTTTAAGGAGTCTCCCTTTTGAAGACGGGGATAAACACCATTTTCGACTATTTTAAATCAAAGTGTTTCAACTTTTTATACAAACAGCATAGATTAATTTTTTTTTAAATCAAAATAAAAAACATTTTCTGAAAGCTAAATAATTAAACTCTGCATGCTGTTTTACCAAATTTTTAAATGTCAAACAGATTTTTCGTAATAAGACATTAAAGGTAAATTTTAAAGACTATAAAATAACGCATTTGTATCGCCTTAAAATTAAAAAAAGAAATAAAATTTCAAAATGACGTGCATAGTTTAAACCTACAGGTTTTCAAAACAACAAAAATTATTAAATTTGAGCAAAATGCAAAGGAATGAAAGCGATAAATTTCTTCTATTGGAATAACATTAGCCATTCTATCTCGAAGCGTTGCTGAAGTAGGGCCTTAAACTTTTCAAATTCTTAATTAGAAACATCAAAAATAATATTTGTTCAAAATTTACACATTAAATACGATTTTTAACATCATTTTCTATACATCGAATTTCTCTATATAACGAATTTTTTACTGGAACGATGGATTTCGTTATATAGAGACTCGACTGTATTTCCTTTAACAGCGAAAGCATTTTATTTATAGTGCTTTAATGAAATTTTACTACACTATGTGGCCAAAGGTGACCAGCCACTTGCGATCTAAAAAAATCGATCTAAATATCTAAAAAAATACATAAGCAATTATCTTGAAACTCAAAGTCCGTAACAATAAGGGTCATACATTTCCGTGAAGATTTTTTTCCCGAAAATCTTTATAGATTTTCGGGAAAAAAATTGAGCAACAAATTGAAAAAGAACGATTATCTTATGAATAACACAGTCAAAATTAATGTAGCAAAGTGTTCAAACTGTAGATTATGATTAAGTAGCTTATTTTAATAAACTGTGTTCATTTTTATGTGAGTAGCATGCATACTAATAGAGATTTTTTTTTTTTTTTTTTTTTTTTTTTTATAAAAACAGTCCCAAATTTTACCAAGTTTTTTTGCTTATAATTTGCAGAGTTCTATATTAACACTAATCAATATATAAATGGATACAGTCCCTCATCTTTTTGCTTCATTTTGGGAGTAACGGATTTTGAACTTATTTTATCGATGATCATTTTTAGAATTTTCAAGCTATGTTTTTGAGACTTTCACAAAAGCTGCTCTGTATATTTAACTAACACAATATGTAAATGTAATTTAGATAGCGTCCACGCATGCGCAATGAAAGATTTAGTAAACCTCATTTATCATACAATTTAAGTTCTGATTATAGGATATTGTGTACAATATTGTTTGCCGTATTTTCGGAAAATAACATTATTTTATATTAAGGACTCTGCAAATTATAAGCAAATAACTTGGAAAAATTTGGGACTTTTTTTTATAAAAATCTTAATTTCTCTACTAGTATACATGCTATTCGCATAAAAATGAATACAGTTTATTACAATACAGTTTGAACACTTTTGCTGCATTAGTTTTGACAGGGTTATCGAAAAGATATTCGTTCTTTTTCAATTTGTTGATGGTCCCCTATAGATTTTCAGCAAAAAAAAAAAAAATTTAAGGAAATGTATGACTTGTGCTAATATGTTTACACACTTGGAGTTTCAGGATCAGTGGCGCCAACTTTTGAAAAATGTTGGGTTGACTCAAAAATATTGGGTGGGCTGAAAAATATTTTTGTAAAATGGTGTGACCAGTTTATTTTTCTTTGAAGGGTTGACAGATGGTGAAAGATGAGAATTTTAAGTCGAACTATCATATTTTAATAAAGTTGCAATTTTAATAAATTATATCCTCGTGCGTTTGTTTTCTTACGAAGACAATGATATTTATTCCAATGTCATCATGATGTTATGAACATGACTACAAAATGAATTAGCAGAAAGTAAAACATGGAGCAAAACACTTCAGTCATTTAGGATTTATGGGTATCAATTGGAGAAATTAAACACATGGTCATTGCCAAAACAACTTTTATTCTAAGGAAAAAAAGGAATAATAAAATAATAACGAAATAAATATCTAAAACAATGAAAATTGGGTACGCTATGATTAAAAATTATTGGGTGGGCTCGGGCCCCACGAGCCCAAGTTGGTGCTACTGTTTAGGATATTTCCTCATTTATTTTCTAGATATTTAACAAAATGTGTAAATGGCTGATTACGTTTGGCCACATAGTGTATTCATAAAACTGATCTCGTAAAATAAGATACCATGCAACACATTCATTTTACTCAAACATTTAGTGGCAATTTTCTTCCCTTTAAATTATCATTTCCAACAAATGAACTCTTACGTCGCTTCTTTCTCTTCAAAAGAAAAACAAAACACATATTTCAAGCAATAAACTAATATTATATCGCACATTCGTTCAATATCAATTGCAAGTCATTGCTCCATTCGCACCGAGTACATATAATTTGCAGTCACTATGCTACCAAGCATTTAATGCCAACAATGATGAGCACAATAAATAAATAAATATTTGAAACGGAAGAAAAAGCATTGGCTACTAGCCAACCGAGTACCGCTGGTCGTTGCACTGCCTATTACAAGATGTTCAAAGAAACGAGTAACGGCTCAAATTAGCCCAAAGAGTCGGTAAGCATCGACAAAGGCCAAGGACCAAGTATCTCGGTCTGTCAATCGAGCAAAAAACGGGGAAGAAAACGCATAAAGAATAAATTATAAATATGTCAAAAAAGACACTTAAAAGTCTGAAGGTTAAGGTAGCGAAAGACCATCAGGAAGTTTCGTAACATGACAGTCATAAAAGACATACGATCTCATCAGAGCATTTCAACGGTTTGTCTTTAAATTTATAAAGGGGCATAGACAAAGCGGAAAGAAAGAAAACTAGAATCAGGCAGACATTAAACTCCTTCGCGACAAATGCAGAGGTGATTGTGGGTTCATGAAAAAATATCTGAAATTTTAGCAAGAAAACGTTTCTGTATGGAAACAAGGGGGCAAAGAGAAAATAATTTACTACTACAAATTTCATAATATATAAATTTTAGTTATGTTTAGCATTCGATAAAATTGATATTCTACTGTTATTTTACAAATTGAACTATCAGAAAATATAAAATTTTGGCATTGTAAATTGTAAAAAAAAAAACTTGAATTCAGGTACGTAACCTGGATACGATCAGCCCTGCAAATGTCCTATACACTACCTTTAAATTTTTTCACCACTTTTTCCGAATACTAATTTTCAACATTTAATCGCTGAAAATCATTGATTTGATAAGGTGAAAATTGTTGTTCAAACGCAATAGTTTTCCAATTAAAGGATTCCCCACGCCCTAAGTGCAATTGCCGCTCGTCTAGAAGGATTAAACTGATAAGGCATTTTCTAATTTTGCTGTAAACCTGCAAGATGTGATTAAAGGCCATTAAACATTCTCTATCAGCAGCCATTACAAAGACTATCGTTCTTATTTCATATTATTATTTAGTTCAACATTATGCTAACATCAAATCTTGAAATTTGTAGACTTTATTAAATATCTATTGTAAAAAAACTATTATTTTGAATAACATACTGACATAGTTTTAATTTCCTTTTGCTCGCTATACATTGTAATTTAAAGTAAAAACAAGAGGCAAATGAGTCATTTTAAATTTGCATCTCTTCTGAAAATAAACTTTTCCCTTGTAAAAAAAAAAAAAAAAAAAAAAAAATCGACATATTTACTCAGAGTTGCTACAACTTTTGATATATTCTCAAAAAACATGAAGTATGTTTATTAAGAAATATATATGAGGACCTCAGAAGCCAAAAGGTACAAGTGACAAAAATTAGATTTGAGGTAAATTGAGTACAAATATAACTGACATTAAATTTTAACATGAATAATAATTGACTGAATTGGAAAAGGAAACTTGCGGCTTGTTTCATTGTGGTCTTTGAACTCTTATTTCAATAACTGTAAAAAAAGAAGAGTAAATTTTCTTTAAATTTATATTGATAATTGTTCGGCCAAAGTGGTTGAATTCTAGAACGAAGCATATAATTTGAAAATCGCTTATTTCTTTGCCTGAAAAGAAAAAAGCATGCTTCCAGGTCGTCTGTGCACTTAGTTAATTTTTTTTTTTTTTTTTTTTTTTTTAAGCTATTGCATAGCTTTTATCGCGGGCTTTGAGCGCGGCGACCGAATCCAAAAATTCCGTAACGCGTAAAATCCTAACACATCCGTAACGAAAAAACCTAACACTCGGCTAACGTCGTTTGAGCTCGGCAGACTTCGGCATGGTGCCGAAGTCTGCCGAGCTGAAACGACGTTAGCCGGAGTGTTTTTCTATCTTCTTTAGATACAATATTTTAGTTCAACAGTGAATGGCAGTCGCTGGTGATTAGCTGTACGCGTAAAATTTGTGTATAAAGTTTTTAAATATGAATAAACAAAGTGCATTTATTAATGAAGAAAGTGTTGAAAAAATAGGAGACCCCCCCCCCCCCCAACGTGAGGGTCGAAAAATTTAAAATGCTTATAACTCGCGATCTAATTTTCGAATCGCGGCCAAATTTTGTTTGGTAATTTATTATGAGACATTGTTAATTTTTGGTGACAGGAGACCCCCCCCCCCCCCACGGTGAGGGTTAAGAAATTTAAAAAACTTATAACTCGCGATCTACTTTTCGTAGCGCGGCCAAATTTTGTTTGGTAATTTATTATGAGACATTGTCAATTTTTTGTGATATGAGACCCCGACGGTGAGGGTCGAAAAATTTTAAATGCTTTTAACTCGCGATCTAATTTTCTTAGCGCGGCCAAATTTTGTTTGGTAATTTATTATGAGACAGTGTTAATTTTTGGTGACAGGAGACCCCCCCCCCCGCACCGTGAGGGTCGAAAAATTTTAAATGCTTATAACTTGCGATCTAATTTTCGTAGCGGGACCAAATTTTGTTTGGTAATTTATTAAGCTATTGCATAGCTTTTATCGCGGGCTTTGAGCGCGGCGACCATATATAGAAATTCCGTAACGAGAAAAAATCCTAACACTCCGGCTAACGTCGTTTCAGTTCGGCAGACATCGGCACGGTATCCTTCGGTAGACTTCGGCAGGCATTGACGCGGTATTTTTGCATAAATTGATAACAAATGCTATGCAATAGCTTTACCGCGGCAGTCCCCGAGTGCCACACGTATTTTTTTTTTTTTTTTTTTGGTCACTTACACCTTGGCTTTCGGGATCCTCTTATAGCCCCCCCCCCCCCCCCCAAGATTGCCTTAAAAAGTTTCTTTGAAATATATTGTTTTTTAGCATTGTATAACATTATCATGTGCAAGCATTTTATTGTATGAAAATATATTTTTATAATTAATGTGTTATATAAATAAATTCTTCCAGTCCATGTTTTGTCATATGTATTTATTTTTTCTAATTATTATTATTATTAAAAAGTGGGTATTCCTGGTTTGTGCAACTTTTGTTCTTACATATGCAATTTTTTCCCCATTCTTGTCAAAAGCAAGCAGTGTACATGATGCAAGTGATGTTCATAAGTAAACAAATCAGTCACATTAGCCATTTTTTAATAACAGCTAAGAAAATTAAATACAGAGGGCAGATTTGCATTTTTCTCGGTAATCGGTTTTTCAGTCCGATTTCTGTTGCTAGTTAGTTAACACACTTTAATTTGAAACTTTAGAAAAGATAAAATACAGTGATTAATGTGCACTGGAGCTCAGCTACGGTACTTCTTTCTTTTGTTGAATATTTAAATATTGGTCAGAATTCAACGGAGCTCGTCTCTCCGGAGCCCAGCGGAACAACCCTTACGAAATCTAAATCCGCTTTTCGTTTTCGTCTCATCTCCAATCATTTGCATTATTCCCTACTCAAAAAATAAATGACATAGCATGCTATACACGTTGGATCATACTTCTCTTTAACACTCTCAAATGTAAACTCAATGGTTTTTATATCACAATGATTTTCGAATGGCGACGAGGAATGCCAGAATTGATAGCAGCCGTTTTACTTGTGGTAGTGTTATGTTTACTTACTGCTTTTTTGTTCGTGTTTGTAAAATATTCTTACTGATCAAACTTGTTCCACGGGGTACTTAATTTGTACCGCAGCTCCAGTATTTTATTTTTATTAAATAGGAAGTATATAACACGTCGAATTTCGCAGAAAAAAAATGTTAAAGAAGGGACTGCTTCATTGTTTTTGTAATAAACCTACAAAATTATTCACAATAAAATATGCACCTTATATTGGTTAATGTAACTGTCGGACGTTCCTCTCAGCCCGCACAACTTTGAAGAAAGTCCGTGGTAGTTATAGCTGCCACCACCGATGTTATTAGGTGATATAGGTCACCCACTGTGAGGATTGTGTGAATGAACACTGACGCTGTCAATTAACTGAACTAACAGTTTATTTATACTATAGGTACACAAGAAATACACTATTTATAATTATATACAATTACAACTCGGATATAGATGATCCGGTTCAACATTAAATTAAATACCGTAAAAAGTTGGCTGTGTACTGTTCAAATTACACCTTCTCCCTCACACTCAATGCACGTACTCAATGCAACTACTCCAAACTCAGACAAGACTTGAACTTCTCAAATCACTGCCTTCCCCAATGTACACCCCCTCTGGAGCTTCTTCATTGGACGCATCCCACATTGCTTTCTTGATCCGTGACATGTTCTTTGTTTGCTCATCATTCACATACATCGCTGACGGATGGACACGCCTCTCGGCAATATTCTCTATCTCACTCATCGCCTGTAGATGATCACCTGTCAATTCTCTCTTCAACAAAGAAAGAATGTCACCTTGAAAATTCCAGTACACAGCCGGTACAATACATAGAATATTAAGATAGAGAAATAATAGAAATTCCAATTTGTAGCAGGTGTTTACTCAAAACCTGACAGTAACTCTCCATCAAATATTATTTTAATCTAAAGTTACCAAACTACTATTTCTATAAAACTCAGTTCTCCGAATTATTGACAAATTAAACTTTAATCGCATACGTAATCAGGCAAATACAACCGGCTCTCGTTAATTCGAAATCGGATAAATCGAATATTCGCTTAATTCGAACTAAACGTTAAGTCCCGAAATTTTCAATAGCAGAATGACGTTAAATTTTTTTTTATTTATTCGAACTCATTTTCTCTTGACTTCGTTTGCTTTGAACTAACGAAATTTCGATTTTTCATTTTTCCTTACTTTCTACTGGACTTCAGTTGCGTAAAATAACATTTTTTTCTTTCATTTTTGTCAGAATTATTCTGAACAAGTATACATATAGCCCCATGCATTTGATATTCGCTTTTTTAGTGCTCCATCTGTCCGTCAATGACATCTCCACCCTATCTTCGTTTGTGCTTATTCTTAATCCCTTAGTTAATTATTTATATCTTTTAATTTAAGTCATATTCTAATGATAACAACCGAAATATTTTTAAAAAATGCTGTAACATTTCTTTGTAATAGTACAATTTAAATATGTTTTCCTCTCACACTTTCCATAATTCGAACATTGTTTGTGGTTCCGACGAGTTTGAATCAACGAGAGCCGACCGTATAATAAAGATAAGTTATTAGATGGAGTTTTCAATTGAGGCTCTTATGCTCGATACTTTGGAATGAAAAATATAGCAAAATTTATTCCACTTTGACACAAACACAGAATTTTTCCTCCAATGACTTCATAATTTCCCCCTAAACTTCATACCATTTTCACCTTCTCAAATTTTAACTACTTACCTTTCATATCCGTAATCACTTTTTAATTGAGAAAATAAAATTTGTCGCTATACGTAAACAAATATTTTTCGTCTCACTGTGTACTATTAATTGTACAAAATGCAATTATTGTAGCTAAAATGTAAAGAAAAATATCCACTAAAAATTAAAATCTGCGAGTAAAATTAAAATACCATAAAATGATATTAAACCTTTTCTACACGGATGAAGCTTTGCCTAGTTCTGGGATTACTCAAATATCTGTAAAACTATACGGGTCATTCATGTCAAAACTACAACGGACGAAGAACTACCAACTTTTGCCACTACTAATGTGTAGTTTATATTCAGAAAATGTATAATTTTATAGGAGGTATCAAATATCAAACAATTCATACACCACAAATCAAAAGTTCAGTAATAAAAATACTAAAGCCTTATACAAATATGCATTTTATTTATTTATTTCACGTTTAAAGTCATCTTGTAAGTTTTACAAAGCCTTCATTTTTATTTAACATCACAAGATAAAAATTTAAGCCGAAATGTAAATTTAATAGTTTTACTTGAACTATTTTACACAGTATACTAACTGCACAATATAATGCTGTAAATAAAATTTACAATGAGAAATGTGTACATGATGAAAGATTAAAAAGAAACAAAGCATGAACAGAAATATGACAAAACATAATTTCACATTAATAAAATATCTTAAAAAGGAGTAAGCAACGTGTAGTGAGTTGATAGAAGACTAATGTGTAGTTGTTGGTAACCCTGTTCGTGTTCATGCAACTTCAGAATTAAGGGCTGGTTGTTTGGTTGTGTTTATGCCGGCATACAACACATGTGATATAGGCCCTAAAGGGGGGGGGGGATTGAAATCCGTGGAGGCCTTTTTAAGGGAGCCAAACCCGTATTTATACAAGGAAATCCAAGTTTCGAAAAAAGTCGCGGAAAACTCTGAACGATTAGGCCGATTGGTTTCGAACCCAGCACTCACAATTGCTGGTGGGGGAAATAAGGGTTGTAAAGTAGATATTAATTACCTTTTCACTAATTAGCAGGGATCTGTTTAGGGAGAAATTGGGTCCTTTAAAAGACCCATCACAAAAGTTTCCATTTAAAAAAAGGACCCTTGACAAAAACATTTATCTCAAAACATTACCCTTCAAAAATGTTTTCATCTTAAAACAGGACTCTTCACAAAAACCCTTTAAAAATAGGTCTTTCACAAAAAATTTCTATTTCTAAAATAAACATCCCACAAATTTAATCATTTAAAAGCAAGACCTGTCATTTTATATATATGTGTGTGTATTTTAAATACATATATTTTTAGAAATGTATAAACGAGAACTTGAATGAATATAATGATCATTTCAAATTCACAAAATTATACTAGATTTTTCACAAAAATAAAAAGCTTTTCACAATTTCATAAAAAACAGGACCGACCCTGAGAAAAAAGTCTGAAGAAGTCTCTGTCTATGTAAGAATAAATTTTTAACTCTTTATGCCTCGACGGTACTTTAAAGTAGAATAAAATAAACTTGTTATAAAATTAATTCAAGAAATCAAGGATTCTTCTTTGTACAAAGCGAAAATAATTTTTAATGAGTAATTTATTTTCCAGTTATAAAAATGTCTGGCTCTCTTGATGTTCAAAAACAGGCAGTGGAATGAGTTCAAAAAGCCTATATTTATAGGCAAACATTGTACATTTTTTTATTCTGTAAAATATAAAAAATATTTTAAATCTTATATACAGCTACAGTTAAGCTCAAAAAGCCCCTATTAAGTTCAAAAAGTCTCTATTTATAGGCAAACATTGTACATTTTTTAATTCTGTAAAATATTAAAAATAATATTTTAAATCTTATATACGGCTACAGTTAAGCTCAAAAAGCCTCTATTTATAGGCAAACATTGTACATTTTTTTATTCTGTAAAATATTAAAAATAATATTTTAAATCTTATAATACAGCTACAGTTTATTTAGTGTTACTAAATATAAGTACAGCTGAGTAATATTCTACAAAACTCGTATAAATATTAACAAAAAAAAAAAAAAAAAAAAAATCATTGTAAGCATCTTTTAACGTATAGTTCAAAATTTTAGGAAAGCACTTTGAGTGGTTATATTTTAATTAATTTATAATTTAGAGCAAAAAGGGTTAAAATTAAAGCAAAATGTAGATTGCTATTGAACACATAGGTGGTCTGCATTATGCAAAAAATTACTAACAAGGAAGGTCTCCATAGTGGGCATACTCAGATTTTTTTGAAAAAAATACTAATTAAACTACTCATGTATGTAATAAAGGATCAGTGAAAATTAGTGGCGGAATCGCATTAGAAAACATGTAAAAAAAAATAAAATACTTTCGAATATTTGGCGTGAAAAGACCAAAGTGTCGCATGATTTGGCGAGCAGCATTTTTTCCCGCCAAAAGCAAACGATTTTAAATGCAGCTGAAAACTTTTGGATTTTTAGAATACGCATAAACGGTGTTTGATGAATTTAAACATAAACAATGATATAATTTAATATATTTTATCTATACACACATATACACTATACTGCCATTGATTATGGGACACTTGCGATTTTAGACATTTTACTAAATATCTAGAAAAATACATGAGGAATCATCTCGAAACTCTTAGTGTATAAATATAATAGTATACGTCATACATCTCCGTAAAGATTTTTTACCGAAACGCCATAGGGGACCGTCAACAAATTAAAAAAGAATGAATATCTTTTGAATAACCCTGTCAAAACTAATGTAGCAAAAGCGCTCAAACTCTAGATTATGATTGAATGCCTTATTGTAATACACTGTGTTCATTTTTATGCAAATAGCATGCACACTCGCAGAGTAATTAAGGTTTTTATAAAAATGGTCCCAAGTTTTTCCATTATAATTTTCAGAGTTCTTAATATAAAATATTTTTTTTTTTTCAGAAAATATGACAAACAACATTGCACACAGCACCCTATAATCAGAATTAAAAAATAATAAAAATTGTATGAAAAATGAGTAGGTTTACTATATAATTTTTTACTGCGCATGCGTCAAAGATATCAAAATTTCATTTGCATATTATGTTAGCTAAATGTATAGAGCAACTTTTGTAAAAGTCTCAAAATCATAGCTTGAAAATTCTGAAAGTAATCGTCTATAGAAAAAGGACAAAATCCGTTGTTTCCAAAATGAAGCAAAAAAATGAGGGATTTTATCCAAATGCAGTAGTACATCCCATATTGTGTATTCTATATTGACACTAATCAATGACTATATGGATACAACCCCTCTTGTTTTTGCTTCATTTTGAGAATAACTGATTTTCGACTTATTCAATTGACGATTATTGTCAGAATTTTCAAGTTATGATTTTGTGACTTTCCCAAAAGTTGCTCTATACATTTAGCTAACATAATATGCAAATGAAATTTTGATATCGTTGACGCATGCGCAGTAAAAAATTATTTAATAAACCAACTCATTTTTTATACAATTTTCATTATTTTTTAATTTTGATTACAGGGTGTGTGCAATGTTGTTTGTCATATTTTCTGAAAAAAATATTTTATATTAAGAACTCTGAAAATTATAAGGAAAAAAGTTGGAAAAATTTGGGATCTTTTTTATAAAAACCTTAATTACTCTGCGAGTATGCATGCTATTTGCATAAAAATGAACAAGGCTTATTACAATAAGGCATTCAATCACAATCTAGAGTTTGAGCGCTTTTGCTACATTAGTTTTGACAGGGTTATTCAAAAGATATTCATTCTTTTTTAATTTGTTGACGGTCCCCTTTGGAGTTTCGGTAAAAAATCTTCACGGAGATGTATGACGTATGCTATTATATTTATACACTAAGAGTTTTGAGATGATTCCTCATGTATTTTTCTAGATATTTAGTAAAATGTCTAAAATCGCAAGTGTCCCATAATCAATGGCAATATAGTGTATATATATTGAATTGGATATGTATATATTATTTGTTGCTGTAGTTATTTAAATTACCTCTGGGAAAAACCTTTTCATACATAAAAAATTCTAAGAGAGGGGGTTTTTAATTGATGATAGACCTGTTAAACGATATGCTGTATTAAATTTTATTTATTTCTAAACTACATAATAAAAAAATGAAAAATGGCTTGTAGCATCAGAGGTTTAAGATTTACGGGGTGAATCGGAACACGTTTTCTCTCATGGTTTATTTTTCTATACAGTAATAGTTTCATGCAATATATGAAAATATATGTATGAATATGTATTGTAACATTATTTTGTTCGTTTTAACTACTAGAAGAGTTTAAAAGTGCCAAGAAAGTACTTGGTTAAACAAAAAAAGTCAACGCTTAAGCCAACAGATATGGAACACACAATAAAAGAATTAAAAAATAGCAAATTAGTTAGAAAAACTGCACAGAATTATTCTCTGACATCCACAACATTACAAAAAATCTCAAAATAAAAACCCAATTAAAAAGAGAGGGATGCAAACAATACTAAGGGCTGGGGATGGGGGGGTATTAGTAGATCGTATTAATACATGCAGCGATTGGGTCTAATGTTCAATGAGATGCAAAAAATACCGGCAAAAAATAGTTGTCCGTTACTCCAAAGTCTAAAGCGTTCTCTATCGGCATTTTTTTTTTTTTTTTTTTAATTTATCTTTATAATTTAATTTAAAGAAAATACCGACATAAAGGAATAATTTTAGTGAAAACCGCAATTCAATCGACCGATTTTTCAGATTTTATGTGTATTTGAAATTTTGGTCCCTAAACTTTAATGGCGGCTATCTCCTTTGGAAAACGTTTGGGACACTTGGTCTCCTATTTAATATTGTTTGTCTTGATGTGTACTATCACCCCTCTTTTATTGTAAAAAAAATTTAGAATCACCCTTTGTGTGTATATATATATACACATAAAATATTATATATATATTAGGGATGCACCGAATAGTGATTTTGGCCGAATACCGAATGCCGAATATTCGGCCGACAGGTGAACCGAATACCGAATATTCGGCTAGCCGAATAGTAATTGTTGGGCCGAATACCGAATATTCGGCTTTCCAAATATTTTTATATTTCAAAATTTAAAGCTATTAAAATGTTACTTTTTAAAACAGTTTTACATAATATTTAATAAAAGAAACCTACATTTTGATAAACAAGAGCTTTTTATAAGAGCATTTAGTATTGAAAAAAATCTGCCTTGAGTTATTTAAGAATTGCAATTATGAAACTTTAATTAATAAAATTTTCTACAACTCAAAACAAACATTTTAAAATCAAATATTGAAAAAATGGACGAAGAAAAATTTTACAGTCTGATAATTGTCCTTTTTAAATAACTCAAGGCAGATTTTTTTCAATATAAAGTAAAAATACTTTCAACTTAATTCTGAATAAAGGTATGTTTGGCTCATAGTTCTTTTCTTATGAATGGTTGTATTTTCCACCCTTCCCATCATATCATATTTTACAGAAATCAAAGCATGCGAGTTGAAAATATGTTATCTTATTTATTGTTAATGTAATAAATGAACACACAAGTTTTGACCTAGAGTGAGATGAAATACAAAGTACTTATGACTCAATAAGTTGATTATGATTATGGTTTCAGGAACAAAAATTGTCTGCCTTGATAGCTATAACTAATCTCTCGGCACATAATTTATTCTTAAGGAGAATCCTAATAAATCACCATTTTAATCCTTCTCATGGTTAATTTTCTTAAGTTATACTTTACAAACAACAAATAATGTAAAAACATTCTATTTTATTTAAAAATGATTTTGTTTCTAGTTATTTTAAATATAAATTAAAAAATTGACAGTTAAAAGTAGAAATAGTGAAAATTTTTTAAAAGGTTTTATTAAGTATTGGATTCGGCCGAATACTTTGATATCCGGCCATACCGAATATTCAGCAGGCCGAATAGTTTCATATTCGGCCAAGCCGAATATTCGGCTCAACCGAATAGTTTAATATTCGGCCTAACAGAATATTCGGTAACATGGCCGAATAGGCCGAATACCGAATAGATACCGAATATTCGGTGCATCCCTAATATATATATATATTGCACCATTTCAGAGATATAGAACTTAAAAATTTTATCAAAAATCGCGAATGGGAAATGGGGCCCGGGATACTATCTTTGGCACTATACCCTGAATCTCAGGCCAGGAATTTTTTGTGGCAAAACAAAACTATACAAGTATCTTACTTTTTCGTGAATTTTAACATATGTTCAATTCAAAAATTTCTGCTACTATGGAGATAACCCCGTGTCTGAATTCACATGAATTTGGCCATTTATATTTTATTTTTTAGTTTGTACTTTATAATTTTGCCAGTTATTATTTAAGTAATTAAATAGTTAAAATTTTACTGATAAATAATGCATAGAGTATGAACAATAGGAAACGTACTATTTTTAAGGAAAATACTCTGCAACAAAAGATCATTGCAAAAAGTAGTACATGGTATTGTATATTTCTTAAGACATTTGATAAGAAATATAAATTCATTTACAGTGCAAACAAATTTCAAGTGGATATAAGCTAAGCTTTTAAAAGTTAGTATAATTAAATTAAAATTTTATGAAAGAAATAATGGCAATTTTGGTTTTCATTAAATACAGAATAAATTTTTAAAGTTACATAGCTAAAGTTTTTAAAAATTGATTTTGATTGAAATCAATGCCTTCTACTTCTGCATATTTTCTATATTAATTACATCAAAGCAGATAAAGTTTTGATTTTTAGCACAGTAACTTTTGAATACAACTTTGAAAAGCAAACAAAATTGTAATTTAATAAAAGAATGTGAAAAAATAATTTTCAGCCTACCTAATGTATTTACGATAATATTGCATATATACATTACATCTTGGAGAAAAAAAAAAACTTTTTTTTATTTCCAACAAAAAACAAAATTTAAAAAATTAAGCGGGTAAATGTGAACATCTTAAAAAATTAATAAAACTAAAATTAAATTCTATCAAAAAAATAAAAATATTCCTTTTATTTATGCCTACTGAATGATATTTTTAAATTATATAACGAAAATGTTTAAAAAATGATCGCTAATCAAATTATTACATCCTGCAATTTTTACTTAAACTTTAATTTGAATCAAAAAATTCTTCATTTGTATTGATGCTGATAGGTGGCCCAAAACAAAAGTTGAGTCAGTCTTCAGTCAGCCCACAGAGCCTAGTTGACGAAAAAACTGTTGACTTTTGAGTCATTCATTTTTTTGAAATGTTGTAAACTTACTGCTTATAAATGTAAACAAAAGTGAAAAAAGTATTTCAAAATATATTTAAAGGCCATAATATGCTTTTTACAAATATTTTAAAAGCAGAATTAGATTTCTTCCTACAAAAAAAAAAAAAAAAAACGCTTAGAGTTGTCTATTTGTTTCTAGATTTGGAATTTGTGCTATTCAGAGGCAATGGTGAAGTGTATTTGTCTATATTGTTTATAATAGCTTTTTTTTTTTTTTTTGGGAGGGGGGGAACTTAATATATCATAATTGGATATATGTATGTTTAATTGGACATGATATGCATGTTTAATTGGAAAATATGCTGAACAAACATTGTTTTAAGTAAAAGAAATTATCATTTAGCTGTCATATGTTAGCATACATTTTCGCTTAAGCCTAATATGACATTTAGCTACGGTCAATTTGCAAACCAGAATGGTTACCTACATCTTTCTTCACTCAAATTTTATTATAAGTTGATGTTTCAAACATTTTGGTTTTGTAGTTTTTGTAAAAAAATAATGACAATTTTTACGCAGTAGGCTGATTTTTGTAACATTTAACGATGAAATGCTAGTCACCAAGTAGCAAATGATTATTATAACTTTATGACACATAGCATTTATTTAAAAACATGAGAAACAGCATTCCATTCTTAGGTACATGAAGGTGAGAAGCTAAAATTTTTAGGTAAATGAGAAGAAAATTCATGATATTGAGTGAAAGAAAAACATTTTAAAGACCGTTAGAAACAGGGGAAACACATAATAATAGTCGCCGTCATTAATAAAAACTGTTCACTTGTTTTGAAAATGGGAGTTCATGTCCTTGTGCTTTTATTATTATTATTATTATTATTATTATTATTATTTATTATAATGAGTTTGGACCAAGTTCAGGTAAAACATGTAAAATGTATTCGTACAAATCTATGTTAAGAGGACACAGTATCTTTGAAAATATCTCTTCAATTTTGAATAATATTGTAATATATCTGGTGGTACAATACTTAATACTAAAAATTATTATTATTTGTAAAACAACCTATTTTACTAAATTTAAAAAATAACTTTTTAAAAATCCTTATTGTAGGGATGCACAACCTGTGGCCCGCGGTGGGTTAACATGTGGCCCGCGAGCTTCGTTAATTTACAACTTGAAAAAATTGGAATTTTTGTACTCATGTCACAGGAAAAATCGTAAATTTCATCAATTTACTGCGGGAAAATATAAAATTCCATCACTTAAGAATCACGAATTTCGTTGATCGACGCGGAAAAATCGCGAATTTCATGGATCAAGTGCGAAAAAAAATCGAATTTTGTCGACGAGGCTCCGAAAAACCACAAATTTCGCACATCAGATTTGGAAAAATCGCGAATATTGCCCATGAAATTCCGAAAAAAGACCAAATTTCTCCAATCAGGCACGGAAAAATCGCGAATTTTGTCGATCAGGCACTTAAAAATCGTGAATTTTGTCGGTCTTACGCGAAAAATCGCACATTTCGTTGATCGGGTAAGAAAAAATTGTGAGTTCTGCTGATGATGACCAAAAAAAATTGCAAATTAAATTTATCATTTGCTTAAGAAAGCATGTTTTCTTGGTTTATTGCATGAAAAAAAAATTTCATTGATCGGGCATGGACGAAAAAATAGCAAATTTCGTAGGTAAAGCGAGGAAAAAATGAAAACTTTGTTAATCGACTGCGAGACAATCGTGAATTTCACCAGTTTATCCGGAAAAAAAAGTGCGAGTTTCATCCTGCCATGTAAAATATGCAGATTTCGTCATAGAACAAATATCGAGAATTTCGTTGATCGGGCGCGGAAAAATGAGTATTTCGTTGATTTAGGATGGAAAAGGAGCACATTTCGTCGATCGAACACAGAAAAATCGCGAGTTCTGTTGATCGGTTTCCGGAAAATCGCAAATTTTGCTGGTCAGAGACGGGAATATTGCGAATTTTGTTGATCACACCTGAAAAAATGCTAATTTACGTCGATTAGGCTCTAAGAAAAAAGCGAATTTCCTCGGCTACGAAAAATTGCGATCAAGTGAAAAAAATCACGAGTTTCGTCGATCGGCTTCGTAAAAATTTCGAATTTCGTCGATTAGACGTGGAAAAATTGGGAATTTTGCCGATTTGAAACGGAAAAAATCGTGAATTTCGTCCACCAGCTTTGAAAAATTGCGAATTCAGTTGATCGGCTTCGTAAAAGTCACGAATTTAGTTGGTCAGGCATTGGATAATCGTGAACTTTGTCGATTAGACAAGGAAAAAATACTAATTTTATTGATCAAGCAAGGAAAAATCGCGAATTTCGTCAATCAGCTTTGTAAAAAACGGAATATCGTTGATCGGAATCATAAAAATAATGAATGTTTACGATTTTTTGAATATTTTTATTTATTTTTATATATTATTATTATATTACGATTTATTACGAATTTTTTGTTGTTCAGGAGTGGAAAGATCATGAATTCTCTCGATCGGCTTCGTAAAAATTTTGAATTTTGTTAATCAGAAGCGAAAAATTCCTGAATTTTTTCGAAAATGTTCGTAAAAATTGCGAATGCTGCCGACCAGACGCGAAAAATGGCAAATTTTGCCGATCATGCAAAAAGTCGACAATTTCTTCGATCATGCGAAGAAAAATCGAGAATTTTGTCGATCAATTTCGTAAAAATCGCAAATTATGCTGATCGACTTCATAAAAATCGCGAATTCCATCGACTGACTTTGTAAAAATCGGAATTCCGTCGATCAACCTTGTAAAAATCGCGAAATCAGCCGATCAGGCTCGGAAACATCTCGAATTTCACTAATCGTGCAAAGAAAAATAGCGAATTTCGTCGATCATGCGAAGAAAAATCACGAATTTCGTCGCTCACGCGCAGAAAAATGCGAAATTTGTCGATCAAGCTCATAAAAGTCCGAATTTTGTTGATCAGGTGTGGAGAAATCAAATTTTGTCGATTATGCGAAGAAAAATCCCGAATTTCGTCGATCATGTGAAGAAAAATCGCGAGTTTTGTCGATGAGGTTCATAGAAATCGCGAATTCTGCTGATCAGGGTCATAAAAATCACTAATTTCGTTGATCATGTGTGGGAAAAATCACGAATTTCATGGATCATTCGAAGGAAAATCAAAAATATTGTCGATTAGGCGCCGAAAAATCAAGAATTTCGTCTATCAAATGCAAAAAAAAATCGAGAAGTTTGTCGATCATGTGATTAAAAACCGAGAAGTTTGTCGTTCATGTGATTAAAAATCGTGAATTCTGTCGAACGGCTTTTCAAAAATCGCTAGTTTTGTCGATCAGCTTTGTAAAAATAGCGAATTTTGTTGATCAGGTGCGGATAAATCGTTAGTTTTCTCAATCTGTTTCGTAAGAATTGCGAATTTGATTGATCAGGCAAGGAAATGCACAGAATTTTCTCGATCGATTTCGTAAAAATTGCGAATTTTGTCGATTGGTTTCGTAAAAAGCACAAATTTCGTCATTCAAACTAGGAAGAATTACAAATTTTATTGATCAGGTGCCGAAAATTCTTGTTCATTGGCTCCGTTTCTCTTCTTCATTCATAAAGGTCATTTTCTTTTTGGATCAGCGATTTAAATCTGTTTTTTAGCACTTTTAATGTAACAGAAATTACTCTTCTGAATAAAGTCATGGAATATTTTTACATCTTGAAAATATTCCTTGCTGTTTCTGATATAAAAACATAGAAACTGCTGGCTGATATGTCGTTACCATGTAAATTGAATATTTTGACTGGGGAAGCAAAATTAAAAAGATAATCCCCCACCCTCCCGCCACTCTCCTCTGAAATCATATTTTTTTATCCGATTATAGGCCACAGATCACCTAAAAGATCGCATAAAATTCTTTGCATGTTCTTGATGTGGCCCTCGACCACCCAGACATTTTTGTAAGTGGCCCTTCTCTTGAAAAGGTTGTGCACCCCTACCTTATTGCATTTATGAATATGAACATTGTGGCTTTGATTTTTTTTCTCCCTTTTTCATTGGAATATATTACATAGTATTGGAATATATTACATAAGTTTGAATTTTTAGACTATGGGATTTTACATTAAATATGAATTTTTTTCTCTTCTATATATCAAAAACTGGCAAATTCAATAGACTTTCAATTTAAATATTTGTTAAAAATAAAGTATAAACTTGAATGGTAAATACATAGCAAAAATATTCAGTACCCCATGGAGAACAACTAAAAAAATTTCAAACTTCTATCTAAATTAGCAAAAAAAAATCTTTACAGATTTTATAGATTTTTTTTTTTGAGGATGAATACATATACACTTTTGAATACATATCAATGTCGAAAAAGTAAAAATCGACCTTTGTACAGATCGATCTCAACAATTCAATGAATAAAAGTCATTTAAAGATGTGTACATTCGAACGAGGTACTTTTAAAATCTCTTCCATAGGATTTTAGCATTAGCAAAACGGTCTTTTTGCTCGACTGAAGTAGCCTCTTAAAATACAGGGTTCAGAGGTACACAGTCCATAATTGTTTTATATTCATTTTCCGATGATCACTAAGTATTTTCCATTCAGGAAGGTTTCATTATAGAGAGGTTACGCTTTAGTAGGGTTCCTATATAGACAGTTCCATTTTATCAGTTTTTACTTTATTGAGCTGGCTTAAGTACTGTATGTAGAGCTAAAAGATGTTAGCCCCACAAAAAAATTTCAGAAGCTCCCCGCCTCTCCCCGACATGATTCACTGGTTATGGCCCTAGTTAATTTCTGTGACACTTCATGGATTTATTGATTATACTGCTTTTTATTTGCAGTGAAAGAACATTTAATAGAGTACTTTGATGCAATGTTGAGTTAATTTTAAAAATTAATAACTTATGCAGATTTTATGGATGTGATGCATGGAACAAGTCTGATTTGTTTGCATATCACTTGAGATTTATGACATTTCTCAACATATTTAAATTATTAAATTATGAGAATACATGATAAATTAGATACTTATGTATTCCGCATGATAAAGATATTTATTTAAATTAACTGACAGTAGATGACACCAGTGTACTCATAATTTAAAAAATTTTAACAAGTAAACAATCTTGGAAAGATTTTAATACAAGCAACAAAAATCAATGTAATAAACCAGAGTTTGCCCTAGAGGGTTGCAGGGAGGTGCTCAGCCCTTCCTGAGCTTTAGTTTAAAAAATAGCACCGCTCTTGCCACTCATTCAAAAAAAATAGTGCCCTGTTTGCTTTCATTTGAAAAAATGCTGCTGTTGCGTCCATACTGAATGTGCCCCTGCTAGTTGCCTTCTCATTCATTCACCTAGGATTGTGCATTCTCGATGCTTGGCATCGCGATAGACAAGACTTCATATGTCAAGGTCACAATAGACAAATTTCTGATAGATGACACGACGCCTTCTGATCCAAAAAGAACATGCACCAATAAAATAAAATTGCCTTAAAAGAGAGAAAAAAATATAAGAAAAATAATTTTTTCTAACCAGGGGCGATTCTGTTCCGAGATTTCAAAAAAAGGTCATCAATCAGAAAATTCACGCATAAAAAGTATAGCAAATTCCAACAAATGGTTGCTAAAAATTTTTATCAATTGTTAGCAGAAAAAAATGCAAATTTCATCAAAGAATCGTGGAAAAAAAGCTTATTTCATTAAAGAAACAAAGGGAAAAGCTTACAAATTGCAGAAAACAAGGTAATTTCGGCAAAGGATCGCAGACAAAAGTGTTAATTTCATCAAAATGTAGCAGACAAAAGCATGAATTTTATTAAGGTACTAAAGAAAAATACGAATTTTGTCAAAGAAACAATGCAAATAAAAATAAAAAAGAGCTTCGAATTTCATAAGGCGCCACCGAAATGCCGTGGATTTTGTTCAATGACCACCAACAAAAATAGAGTTATGTCAAGTGACCTGAGAAAAATAAGGGGTTTTTTTTCCCCCTAAGGGCCGCTGAAGAAATACCAATTTCATCAAAGTACAGCAGGCAAAAAACACAAAGTTTGTCAAAATGGTGTGGAAAAATTAGAATCGCATCAAAAAGCCACGGAATAAATTAGTTTTTTTTTTTAACTTTCGAAGAAATTTGCCATTTTTTAATGAAATTTCCGTTTTTTTTTTGTGGGTTTTTTGTTGAAATTCACGTTTTTTTTCATGATCCCTGAATGAAATTCACATCTTTTTATGATCCTCTGACAATGTTAATGTTTTTCTCACAATCCTATAACGAAATTGGCGATTTTTTTTTCAATAAGTTACAATAATTATTTTTTTTTAATCATTTGTCAAAATTTGCGATTGATTTTATGTCCGAATTTTTTGAAGTTATGACCGACATTTATAATTTTCGGAAATGAATGCCGTAATTTCTCTTAATTTGGGGAAAAATATGACAGAATTACAAAAGTGATTCTCTCCAAATAGGCCAAAATAATACTCATGAGGGAGTGATGAATTAAAAAAAAAAAAATTCCCATTTACTTTGTTTACCATAATCTGAATTGAGATGAGGCTTATTGGGTTTTAAGTCTATCTAAATACTTCTAAATAGTAGTAATAATTGATATTTTTCTAATATTTACCTGTATTCAGTAGAGTCTGATGAGAGAGTGATGAGGTCCTAAGCCTTTCTCATCACTCCCTCATAAGCATCTACTAATTACAGGTAAATATTAAGAATTTTAAATTACTGAATTATAAGTATTTAGACAGAGTTAAATCCCACTAAGCCTAATCACAAAAAAGTAAATGGGCATTTTGTTAAAATTCATCACTCCCTCATGAGTACTATTTTGGTCTATTTGGAGAGAATCGCCCTTCTAAACAGCAAAAGAAAATTGAAGTTCACAGCAAATTTTCTGAAAGATTACAACAGAGGTGGAAAAGGAAGGGGGGGTGATTCCATATCCAGCACGAACTATGTGCTTTTTTTCATGGCTCTTTTTCAAAATGCACATTTTTTCGTGATCTTTTGACAAAATTTTCCATTTGTTTTGTGATTTTTTAACAAAATTTGCTGTTTTTTCGTAATTTTTTTTTCTAATTTGCTTTTTTTTCGTGATTTTTTAAACAAAATATACCTTTTTTTGCAAACTTTTGGACTTTTTCTCGATACTATGATGAATTTTTTTGTTTTTCCATGACTTTATAAACAGCAATTCTTTCACGACTGATTGAAGATTTTTATACAACTGATTGACAAATTTCAAGATTATTCCTCCTCAATCAAATAACTTTTTTTTTTTCATGATAATTAGCATATTGTTCTATTTTTCATCTTGCTACTAGAAATAGAAATGAATTGAATAGTGCATCAAAAAAGTCAGATTCCAGACTCAACTCTATAAGTGCTCTTAAAAATCAAAAAAGTACTCTGAAGAACGTAAAAAGTGCCCTTTCCACAACAGTAGTGTCCTGCACCTTTTCAAAACTGAGGGAAACTTTGAATAAACTATATTTTAAAACTGCCATTTTTCTATTTCCTATTATTTAGCTTAAAAATATGTCAAACTTTTAAATTTCTAAATTAATCTTTATTTACAATATTTATTTTAACATATAAATGATGCACAGGACAAGTATGTGTGATGCATGGAACAAATTTAAAATGCTTATAATTTGAAAAATTATTAACATGAAAAAAATTAAATTTGAAATTAAAGTAATTTTTATTAAATTCAATAGAAATATACCTGCAGCTACTTTGAAAATCCAAAATTTGGATAAAAGTGCAGCATTTTTATTTATAGAGATTAATAAAATATAGGTGTATGACTGCATGTGATTTTTGTATTGTAAACATCAATTTTGATCTCCATATAATACATATAGAAAAAAAAAAAAAAAAAAAAAAAAACATGTAAAAATGTGAATTAAAAACCTCAGACAATGTACTTTAATTGTAATAATCATAAATAAAAAAGAAAAATTTTTTATTTTTTGAGGGTATTCCCTTTTGAAAAAATCAACCAAAAGTGACATTGTGTAATATAGAAGTTTTCCGTATAACACAAATAACTTGCCTTGCCTGTAGCAAGAAAAACCTATCACACACCTATTTATAAAATAAAACACAAAATGAAATTTTACAAGTTGTGTCACTTTATTTGCAGGTGAGCGATATATGAAAATTTCATATTCACAGAGAAAAAAAAATAAAAAAATAAAATTCACTGGGTACAATAATCAAGTTGTGCAGTAATATCAAAACGGCACAAAACTCATTAAGGCATGCTTAAGAGACATTAAAGGACATTTTGAAAATAATATTTTAAGGATTAATACAGTAGACTCCCTTAAATCCGCAAAAGGTTGGGACTAGACATTGTGTGGATTTCTGGTCATTTCTTTGTTTACATTTTTCAAACAGTAATTTGAATGTAATTAATAATGCAATCGAAACCAAGATGAATGCTTACAATATAATAAAATATTAAAATAAGTGAAACTAAAATAAAAATTTTAGTATTTTTAAAATGATTAAAGCATTAAATAAATGTAAAGGTCAAATTAATAATCAATGTATGAATAAATATTCATTATAAAGATGAAATGTATTTTTCCTAAATTATTCAATTAAACTTGCCTCATGAAAGCATATTACTATGTTCACATCAGGACGATTTTTACGTGGTGCACAGGACATTGTGTTAAAACCTTGCTTTGATAATTTTGAGGTATAAGACCATAACTCATACTTCAGAAAGACATGCAGATTTTGTTCCTCATTTAAAAATTAAACAAGAAATTAAAAGGTAAGCGTGATGCACGGGACCACAAAAAATCAAAATGCATACATCATAGGGTATGAAAGTTAATTTCTGTGATTCTTCATGAATTTATTGAATATACTTTTTTTGCAATGAAAGAACATTTAATAGATTGTTTTAGTGCAATATTTAGTTAATTTTAAAAATTAATAAATTATGTAGATTTATGGATGTGATGCACGGGACAAGTCAGATTTCTTTACATATCACTTGAGATTTATGACATTTCTCAACATATTTAAATTGTTAAATTGTGAGAATGCATGATAGATAAGATACTAATCATGTATTCCACATTATGCAGATATTAATTACTTAAAATAACTGACAGTAGATGGCACCAGTATGCTCTTAATTTGAAATTTTTTAACAAGTAAATTTTCTATCTTGATATTTATTGATCAATGGAAATGTATGATTTGTGTGTAGAGGTAAATTAAGATGTAAGAAATTTAAAAAAGCTGTCCTAACAAAGTTTTATCAATCTTAAAAGAAACCTTTTATTTAGTCACTTACCACTTATATATTAAATGGATTCAAAATTAATTTCAGTCTGATAAAAAACACCCTGATGCAAAAGTCCTGTTCACTAGAATGTTACAAATTACAATTGTGAATATCTAAAAGAAATTCAAAGTTCTCTTTGATCTAGAAGTAGTGTGAATTTATTCACAGCAACTATGTTCTCTCATGATATTTGTTTAACATTTTTAATTTGTTCAGATGCAAAAAAGAAGGGAAAAAATACAGCCAGAATTACTTTAATACTTTGATCTATCTAGAAACCCATTTCTGATAAAAATAAATATTTGGAAGACATGATTTGGACAGATGAACCACCATCTAAATTCAATTCCTTTTCTTTTTTAGAAGAAATTTAAATGTAAATACCAGAAATCTTTAAGCTTTAAATACTTTGCCACTTTACATGGGAAAGGTGATGTGGCTTGTAGGTGGAAGAGCAAAATTACTTGCTCGAAAAAAGTTACGAGCAAGGAAATTTTTCAAATTGCTTAGTCTGTTTCTAATTTTTACAACCTTGTAAAGATTTAAATACAAGTAACAAAACTTTCATTAGTTCAAGACAGGGGTGTAGTCGTAAAAATAACAGATTACATATGCTCAAAGCAGAGGGTATACACTCAAGGCAAAAGGTATACCCTAGAGTGTGAATATTATAGCTTTCTTGAGAAACAGAGGATATATGATGTTCCTTTAAAAAAATCCAGAGGATATATGGCACAATATCCCTGTACAGAGTCATGCGAAACAGGGGGGGGGGGGTCGCCCCGGGCGCGGACATTTAGGGGGTGCCAAATTTATACTACAAATGTTATTTTTGACCTGTCATAAGGAAAAGTTGGGGGGAGGCAGGGATGCAAAATATGTCAGATCTAGTGATCTAGGATCGAGGGAAATTTTTGGCTATCTAGGGAAATTTTGAACAAAAACATACAATTGATTTTGATTTTAACTATGAATTACGAAATTACTCAAGACGGAAAAATTCCCACCTGCAGTTAGAAAGATCAGTATAGTGACCTTTACAAAATTGATTTCAGAATATTATATACTTGCACATATAAAGAAAGTTTTGGGGAAAAATATCTATACCTATGGTAATTTACAGAATTTATGGAACTATATAACCAGACGTGTTACTTTCCATGGAAACGTGAAATTCTACTTTTTTGGCAGTAGATTTTATAAATCTTGAGATCAAAACAAACGTCCATTAAAATTTGATGAGGGGAGAGGTAGCAGTAGCAATCAAAGAGGATACGAACCATGCCAAAATGAGCTAATTTCTTCAAAAGATCCCAGAAATAACCAATAAATAGTCGAAGTGTCACAGAAAAAAAAAATGTGATTTCCATGAACGAATAATGAAAAAATACAGTTTTTGTCTAAAAATTATGAAAAAATGCAATTTTTGTTTAAGAATCACAAAAAAATGCTATTTCCCTCAAAGGATTGCAGAGGAAAATGCAATTTCCATCAAAGGATTATGACAAAAATGACAATTCTGTCAAACTACATGATTGCGGAAAGGATTGCGAAAAAGATGAGATTTTCGCAAAAGATCACGTAAAATGTGCAAATTTCATTGAAAGATTATTGAAAAAATTGCAGATTCTAATTTTTACAACCTTGTAAAGATTTAAATACAAGTAACAAAACTTTTATTAGTTGAGGACAGGGGTGTAGTCGTAAAAATAACAGAGGACATATGCTCAAAGCAGAGGGTGTACGCTCAAGGCAAATGGTATACCCTAGAGGGTGAATACTATAGCTTTCTTGAGAAACAGAGGATATATGATGTTCCTTTAAAAAAATCCAGAGGATATACGGCATAATATCATAGAGGATATATGATGAACCACAGAAAAGTTGTGAATTCCATTGAAGAAATGTGAAAAAAATGCAAATATTGACAAAAAAAAAATCCTGAAAAAATGCGATTTTTGTGAAATGATTGTTTAAAATTACTTCAATTTCATCAAAAGATCGTGTAAAATATGCAAGTTTTATTGAAAAATGCAAAATTTGTCATACGATTGTGGTAAACATCCAACTTCGGTGAAAGATCATGGAAAATATGCAATTTTTGGCAAAAAATCATGAGAAAAACCTGAAATTTGTCGGAGAATTGCGAAAAATGCAAATTTTATCCAAAAATCATGTAAAAACACAAAATTAGTCAAAACTGTGTGAAAAAAATGGATATTTCATCAAAAATTCATTATGCCTAAATGTTCACTGTTTTCTTTGCTGTGCCTGTACCATGTCTGTATAACATTGTAAAAGTTTGGGGGAAATTTTTATATGGATTGGGGGAAATGCTGGAAGTAAAAACATTTTCTGTACCCCTGGAGGAGGGGATGCCAAACTGACACTTCGCCTTGGGCGCAGTTTTCTCTTTGCATGCCCCTGCATACCCTCCAGTACATCCTTGGCTGAGGAGAAAAATATTCCACGAAATAAGATGTATAAATTAATCATAGGCCTATTTTCAGCATTTCCAGATTACATGGAATGAAATGCATGTCAATGCCAAATAATTGACTATTACAGTTTTTAAAACCACGATTTTTTTCTATTATTTAATATAAAAATATGTCAAATTTTTAAATTTCTAAATTAGTCTTTTTTTTTACAACATTTATTGATTACACCAATGATGCGCAGCACAAGGGTGTGTGACGCATGGGACAAATTTAAAATGCTTATAATTAAAAAAATTATTCACTTAAATTTATTGTAACAATGTATCGATTTTTCTTTTTAAAAGTATAAAGTAAATTAGAAATTATTTCCCATTTAAAATAAATATTATTTGTAGTGAAACTTACGGTAATTTTTATGTGATTCACGGGACATCTCCCTAAGTTATCTTAAATCTCAAACTATAGTTGAAAAAAAATTTAAATGAAAGTCATTTTTTATTAAATTGAATAGAAATGTACCTGCAGTGCTACTTTGAAAATCGAAAAATTGTATAAAAGTGCAGTATTTTTATTTGTAGAAATTAATGAAATAAGTGTGCATGACTGCATGCAAGTTTTAGTATTGAAAACATTAGTTTTGATCTCCATATGTATGTAGAAATAAACCACTTAGAAATAATAAAAAAACTACATGAATCAAATATTTCAGACAATGTACTTTAATTAGCCATAAATAAAAAAGAAAAATTTCATTTTCTATTTTTTGTGGGTACGGTTCATTTTTGGAAGAATCGCCCATCAAAATCATAAAATAAAGAAGTTTCATTTCAGGTTTAAACAGACTTAACCCTTAAATGCATATTGTATCATTTTCGAAACCATAAGTGTTCCCGATTTATTGGGGGTTTTATTCACATATTTCATATTCTCACCAGAAATTTAAAAGAGCAATTTTCACTTTATTTAATGACAGACCATTCATAATTAAATAAAGAAAAATTTACTATTTAGATTTTTCTGTTATGAATTCTGATTCTTTTAATTGCGCATTTTTTGGAATGCGTTCTATCCTATGCATTTAAGGGTTAATAACCAAAAAAAAAAAAAACTTTATTAATATCACAAAGATATTTGGTAAGAAAATTGGGATTACCTGTTAAATTAGCGATATCTTGAATTTTTTACAGAAATAAATTTATTCTTTATTAAAAAACATGGATTCAGTAATATTAACAAAAATTACAAAAAAATAGGTATGGAATTGATATAAAACAAAAAAGTCAAATTTTGTCCCTATATCTGAACTGAATGTTTCATTGTTTACATCTGAAAATTATGAGGGGATTTTAGAGAGTTGCAGATTTTAGGATCGAGGGAGTCTACTGTAGTTAATATCAGTATTTTAAAAATAGATTGCACTGTTAACAAACTGTATAATATAGACGCATGCATGAACACTGTGCATGGGAAATTCGGAATTTTGCTGAAAACAGTTAAAGGGAAAAAAAAAGATTTAAACTTTTTTTAATGCCAAAAATTTAAAATATTCCCCATTTTTATGTACAATTTATATATTGTTTTTCCACAATTTAAAGTTTAAAGACTCTAAACATTGTTATGACTTTACTGACCTTTTTATTTCTATTTTCCGCACTTATTGCCGATCTATTTTCTAACAGCATTTGCAATGACTTTGAAGCCCAGAGACAACAGTTAAATCAAATAATTTCCTAGTGGTATAAGAGTGATTGGCATTTTGTGTGAAAAAATAACAATGTTAAGAATTGAGCTGCTTCTAAATACATTGACAAAATAATTTTAAAAAAATTCAATTATCATGGATTTTGGTTTTATTTTTTAATTAAAATAATTATTTAAATAAACACAGCACAAAGACCAAGTACTTTTCTTCTTATTAAATATACTTTGTGCATAATTAATTAACAATCAAAATCTGTCAAAAATATAAGTAGAAAGATTGAAACTAAACATTTAACTGATCGAGTACAGAGGAGACAAGAGTGCTCCTCTTGTTATGTGCCAAAATTGTGAGAAGCCTGATAGCATTTCTATTTGTTGTCTCAGTTCGTTATGCAATTAAGCACACCAGGTTGCACTAGCAAAGCGTATGATTTCTGTGTACATTGTCAGCTTACAAGTGACTAAAGTGAAAAGAGGATTTTTGCAGAATCTTTTTTTGATTTTATAACCCTCATTTAATTATACATAATGGTAGAGTATTCTCTGAAACTGTTTTGAATTGAGTAGTGATGACAGAGTACATAACAGTGTCTATGAAAATGAGTTAAGAGATCAATCCTAACTTGCTCTATTTGTAAACGAAGAATTCATCCACTTTGAGCAACAAATCCCCCACCCCTGCAAAAAATGAATTATAACTTTCTCAATGCAATCAATGAAATAAATCAAGTTAACATTTTAAACTGCATTTACCGATTACAGAAGAAAAACCAGTCTTACGAAAGGAGAAAAATGCGTGATCGAAATCAATAACAACTCAAGAGGTAATTTAATTATCAAAAAATGGAAAACAAAGTTTGATTCAAAATCGCTTCTAAAGTCAGGCCTTCCAATTTTATGTCTTTTTGTTAAAAAATGAATTTGTAAATGCATCAAAATCTTTTGCGCTTGTTGAGCAGAGACATTAAGAACAGCCTTTAAAATTTCAGAACAAAATTAGAACCTGGAAAAAAAAGACTTTGTGGACTAATCACAACAGTAAAAAAAAAAAAAAAAAAAAAAAAATTATAAAATAAGAGATTTTTGTAGCATCATAATTTATAGGTCCAAAGCGTAACAAATATAATTTTTTCATAGCTATTGTAAGGTTTGCAATAAATATTACTTCTCTATTCAAATTAATATTGATGATCCTTGCAAAAAATTACATAATTACATATACAGTGAACAAAAAGAGTATTTGCACACCAGGTAAATTTGTTGTAGCATATGTATAAATAAAAAGCAACTAAGAATTAAAAATACCAACACTTTTACAAAGCAAATAATCATATTTAATATGACTTAATAATTGTGTTTAAAATATAAAAAAAGTAGCATTTGTCCTGCCAAAAAAATATTTGCACACTAGCAATAAAAATAGAACTAAAGGAATTATTTATAAGTTAAAAACAGTTCTAATATTTAGTATGAATGCCCTTTACTTCAATTAGAGCTTATAATTGTCTAGGCATTGATACTATTAATTTGTGACATGTTTAATTGCTGATTTGTAGCCATTCTTCCCTAAGAGCTTGCTTAAGTTCTGATTTGTTAGAAATGTTCTTTTTCCTTATTTTCACATTCAAAATATGCCATAATTTTTAAGTTGGATTGAGGTCTGGTGATTGTGATGCGTTTTCAATCGATTTTTTACATAATAAAGCAACCATAACCTCATAATATAGTCAGTGTGTTTCAGATTGTTATCCTGTTGGAAATAATGAATTAGAAATTCATAATTTCAGAGTGCTATTAGATAAATGATCTCGCAATATATTAATATATTGTTTAGCATTCATATTACTTTCAATAAAGGTAATTTTGCCAAATCTGTTAAACGACATGCATCCCTAAATCATTACATGACCACCACCATGTTTTACAGTTGTTTTTAATTTGAAGAGAATTTTTGGTTTTCGCCGTACAGTTTTCTTACCATCTGAGCCAAAAGTATTGAACTTGCTTTCATCAGAAAAAAATAAGTTTTCCAAAACTCTAGTGTAGGGGTGCACAACCTTTTCAAGACAAGGGCCACTTACAAATATGTCTGGGTGGTCGAGGGCCACATCAATAACATGGAGAGAATTCGAATGTGATCTGTGACCTATAATCAGATAAAAAATGTTTTCAGAGGGAGGTGGGGGAGATAGCCCTTTAGGTTCGCTTAAACAGTCAAAATATCCAATTCAGTTGGTGAGGATATATCAGCAGTTTTTATGTTTATATATATAACAGATATAGCAAGGTTTATTCTCAAGATGTAAGAATATTCCTTGACTTTATTCAGGAGAGTAAATTTTGTTTTATTAAAAGTGCTAAAAAACAAAGATAAGTGGCTAATATGTGGAAGAAAATGTGAACTTTATGAATGAAGGAGTGGGAAGGAGCCATTAAGCAAGATTTTTCTGTGCCTCATCACTGAGACTTCCGATTTTTCAATGCCCTATCAACAAATTTTGCAACTTTCCATGCCTGATCGACCATATTTCGGCTTTTTATGAAAGTGATCTACAAAATTCACAATTTTTACGAAACTAATCGAGAAAATTTTACCTTGTCGTGCCTGATCAACAAAATTTGCAATCCTTACAAAATCAATTGTGAAAATTCGCAATTTTCACAAAACCGATCGACAAAATTCACAAATTTTACAAAGCCGATCGACGAAATTCTTTATTTTTATTTAAAAAAAAATTGACGAAATTCGCGATTTTTCTGCGGCTGATCGACGAAATTATAGATTTTTACGAAGCCAATCGACGAAATCTGTAATTTTTACGAAGCTGCATGGCGAAATTCGCGATTTTTCTGGGACTGATCGACGAAATTCGCGATTTTTACGAAGCCGATCGAGAAAATTCACAATTTTTCCATGCGTGATCAACAAAATTTACAGTTTTTCCGCACTTGATCAACAAAATTAGCGAATTATACTTAACCGATCGACGAAATTTGCCTTTTTCCTCACATGAACTATAATATTCGTCATTTTTTCCGCGGATTATTGACGAAATTTTCGATTTTTATGAAGCCGGACGACGAAATTCGCGATTTTTACGCAGCCAAACGACGAAATTGGCGATTTTTATAAAGCCGATAGAGAATTATCTTTGCGCCTAACCAGCAAAATTTGAGAATTTTATGAAGCTGATCGCCGAAGTTCGCGATTTTTAGGAAGCTGATCGACAAAATTTGGAATTTTTTCTTGCATGACTGAGAAAATTCGCGATTCTTCCGTACCAGATAGACGAATTTCGCGATTTTTACAAACCTTATCGACCAAATTCGCGATTTTTATAAAGCCGTTTGACGGAATTCACAATTTTTACGATCGTGATCGATGAAATTCGCAATTTTTATGGTCGTGATCGACGAAATTTGCGATTTTTGCAAAGTCGATTGACGAAATTCACAATTTTTCTTCACCTGATCGACAAAATTCCTGATTTTTCTGCACCAGATAGACGAAATTCGCGATTTTATTTGAGCTGATCGACAAAATTTGCAATTTTTCCGCGTGAGATTCACAAAATTTGCGATATTCTCGTGTCCGAGAAACAAAATTTGCAATTTTTCGGAACCCGATCAATAAAACTCATCACAAAATTCGCGATTTTCCCGTGCCTTATCAACGAACTTCGCGATTTTTTTGTTCCCTGATCGACAAATTTTGCGATTTTTTTCATGCCCCATCAACAAAATTCGCATTTTTTTCACACGATAAACCGAGAAAACATGCGATTTTTCCACAACTGATGAGTTTAATTTGCTATTTTTTCTTGCCCGACCAACGAAATGTGCAATTTTTCGTATCCGACCAATGAAATTCGCGATTTTTATAAAGCCGATAGAGAATTATCTTTGCGCCTAACCAGCAAAATTTGAGATTTTATAAAGCTGATCGCCGAAGTTCGCGATTTTTAGGAAGCTGATCGACAAAATTTGGAATTTTTTCTCGCATGACTGAGAAAATTCGCGATTCTTCCGTACCAGATAGACGAATTTCACGATTTTTACAAACCTTATCGACCAAATTCGCGATTTTTATAAAGCCGTTTGACGGAATACACAATTTTTACGATCGTGATCGACGAAATTCGCAATTTTTATGGTCGTGATCGACGAAATTTGTGATTTTTGCAAAGTCGATTGACGAAATTCACAATTTTTCTTCACCTGATCGCAGAGTTGGTATAAAAACCGGTTTTTTTTGAAAAAACCAAAAAACCGGGTTTTTTTGGTTTAAACCAGGTTTTTTTGGTTTAAACCGGGTTTTTTTCAAATCATTATTTAAATAGCATTTGCAAGAAAAATAACTTGAGTTTTAGAAAGTCATGAGGATTTTTTGTAATTAATAGTTAATTAATGTTAAACATTCACATTAGTATTTATTTTTTTGATAATTAAATAACTAAAGCATAAAAATGTATAATTAAATTATCTTATAAGTTTAGGTTTCTATAGGGAAATATTCATTGTGTGAAAAAAAAAAAAAAACTATTAATTTATTAGTATACTTATATAAACTTTTTAGATAATAATTTAAGAAATAATTATACGCAGGTTGATAATGAAGAACATAGTAAAGGGCAAACAAACATATTTTACTAAATTAACAGAAATAAGCTGAAATAGAAAACATTTTCTTGTGCATAATTTAGAAATTATTTACAGTATTAACATCAACAAATGATTATTAATCTCTTACTACATATATTTACTTAAAAAATATCAATATGCATTTTATTAATGCTAAAAAATACATGTGTAAGTGTATTGACTTACTTGATACATCAACGAATGTAATGCTTACACAAATTGAGACAGAGGCTTAGAAAAATTATTATTATTATTTTAATACAAACTTTATTTTTTCTGTTTCTTTGTTCTTCAAAAGGTGAAGATTTAGCATTAAATTTTATTATCTGTGCAAGCATCAAGTTACATGGATATTTTTGTTTTGTGAAATTTAATGTATCTTTTTTTCTTGTTCACATAGTTCACCTTGACTGTATTGTGGTTCAAGCATGTATACCTAAAAGGGCATGGGTGCTAGAGCTATTTTATACCTGGACTAAAAAACTATGAGACTTCTTTATTTACATTTTTTTTCTCTTAATATTTTTTGAAGACCTGTCCAATTATAAACTGCATTAGTAATGGAACTTATTACTTTAGATATTATCCAGGGCAACTGCAATAGAATTTAACAGTTTAAACATATCTTCAACATTTCTTTTAAAATAAAAATTAGACAGATACAAGTTTTTGAATATTTTTATCAATAACATTCCTATTTTCTACAAAAATTTTAAGTAAAGTGGGGCAATTTTTAAGGTAAACTTCTAAAGCATCTGAAAATGAATCATACCTAGTATTATAAAGAAGAGCTAATTTGACAGCATTTACATTGCATGCAATTTTTACATTTGGTTCTTAAACATGTTTTTGATGTATTTCTTATTCCCTCAAATGAAAACCAGATTATATTTTCCTTTTTTCTAGGTTTAGACATTCTTTTATTTCAATATATATAAGTAACTTTCTTAAAATAAAATACAATACAAAGTAACTAGAAACAGAAAAAAATAATGTAAAAACTGCCAATCTAAGAAAAACCAAAGCTTACTAAAACCAATAGCTATGGAACAGAGAAAATTCATAGCCAATCATTCATTAGCATACAAAGCAAGAGTAACCAATGGAAAGAATGACTTATGATTATGTCATTATTGATGCTTTGATACATGATACAATCCTTAGTAAATCATAATCAAGCTATCTAAGCAGTAAAATTGCATTTTTGGCTGGCATATGCCATTTTTGCATTTAAAAAAAAAATAAAAGGTTTAAAAAAGAATTAAAACTAACTACCTTTTTTAATCCTCCACAGTTCACTGTAGAAAAATATTTTGCCATGTCAATTTATAGCTAGTAAGAAAAATTAGATTGATTAAAGATGTTTGTCACTTTAAAAATTTAATTTGTTTTTAGCTTTGCTTGTAGCTCCTCCATAACTTTGATTTTGCACATTTTAATAATGTGTAAAATAAATGAAAACATTAGGGAAAAGGGAAAAAAAACCAAATTAAAAAAAACCACTTGGTTTAAACCAGCGTGGTTTAAACCAAACAACCCTGCCTGATCGACAAAATTCCTGATTTTTCTGCACCAGATAGACGAAATTCGCGATTTTATTTGAGCTGATCGACAAAATTTGCAATTTTTCTGCATGAGATTCACAAAATTCGCGATATTCTCGTGTCCGAGAAACAAAATTTGCAATTTTTCGGAACCCGATCAATAAAACATCACAAAATTCGCGATTTTCCTGTGCCCTATCAACGAACTTCGCGATTTTTTCTTCCCTGATCGACAAATTTTGCGATTTTTTTCGTGCCCCATCAACAAAATTCGCATTTTTTTCACACGATAAACCGAGAAAACATGCGATTTTTCTGCAACTGATGAGTTTAATTTGCTATTTTTTCTTGCCCGACCAACAAAATGTGCAATTTTTCGTATCCGACCAATGAAATTCGCGATTTTTCCGTGCCTGATCGACGAATCGCACATTTGCTATTTTTTCCAAGCCTCATAGGCAAAATTCGTGATTTTTTCATACCTGATGAACGAAATGTGCCATTTTTCCGATTTATCAATGAATTTCGTGAGTTTTCCGTGCACGATCTACGAAATTTTCGATTCTTAAGTGATTGATGAAATTTTATATTTTCCCGTGATAAATTGACGAAATTTACAATTTTTTTCTTTCACGTGCACAAAAATTGCATTTTTTTTCAAGTTGTAAATTGACGAAGTTTGCGGGCCACACGTTAACCCATCGGTTGTGCATCCCTACTCTAGTGATTTGCTGACATAAACTTTTGCAAATTCAAGTCTTTTCACCCTATTCGTTTCACTAATAAATGTTTTTTTCTCGTCATTTGGCTCTTTGGGCTCTTGTCTAATATATTTGCATCATGAACAAAGTTGGCATGATTTAAATCAACCGATTTTTTTTTTAAATATCATTTGATTTAAATCAATTTTTTGCAGTATCACATTAATGCACATATCGAAGGAAAATTTTGGATAAAAAGTTAGCAAATGTATTAGATAATGATAGAATTACAAAATTTAAAGCAAGATATGAACAAGCTATTAATGGCTGTCATTTTGCTGTAGTTTTATTAAGTCCCTCTGTTTTAAATCGAAATGAAATTTCACTTAGTGTACAGGAAAATAATGAAATCTTGGCATTCATTAAAGAAGATTGTCTAAATCTTCTCATCACTGTAGTACATTTTCAAGCAATAAATGGCCCATTCCAAAAATTACCATTGCTTAAGAAAAAAGTTTCTGATATTATGACAAATTATGATTGGTGGAAGTCCTTTTATGTAATCGGAGGTAAAGAGAGAATCAGCGAAATTGAAATTAAATTTATTTACCAAATAACAATTGCAGTAGCTTCATCTGCTGGAGTAGAAAGACAATTTTCTTCATTTGGACTAGTTCATTCAAGATTTCATAATAAAGTAGCAGTAGACAAAGCTTCTAAATCAGTATTTTTGTTCAAACAATTAAATCTCTGATTTTTTCCTATTTGCTTAGAAAATATTGAATTAATTGTGATTTTTATCCCTTAATAAATAGTATTTTCGGGCGTAAGCGCCGCGGCGCATACGAGTTTAAAAGTTAAAATTATGCTTACTGCGGCGCTTCTGCTGGGTCGGCGGATACGATATATATTTTTTTCCCCTTGCAGCGATATTCATTACAGAGGTGATTCTGATCGGAATTTTTCTGAAAATTGTGAAAAGTCAATCATCAGGAAGAAAATGCGAAGCATAAAAAATATCGCGAATTTCGACAAATAATAGCTTAATTTCTATCAATCATTCGCAGAAAAAGCAAGAATTTTATCAAAGGATCCGGAGAAAAAATACGACTTTTATTAAAGGTTCGCGGGAAAAGCACGAATATGTAATAAGAAAAAAATGTATTTCATGAAAGGATCACTTGAAAAACTACAATTGTATTATCGTCAAATCCCGTTAATCCGTCCTTCCCAATCCAACGCTAGTTCCCACTATAAAAAATCGCTGAAAAAAAATGCTAATTTCAAAGAATCACAAAAAATAACCACAAATTTATTGAAAGGAATCAATAAAATCATGAACTTTGCCGAAGTATCGCTAAAAAACCCACATTACGACAAAAGATTGCATTAAAAACGCGAAATATGTCAAAAAATCTCTAAAAAAACACAAATTATGTCAAAAGATCGCGGAAAAATCATAAATTTCTTAAAGGATCGCGAAAAAGAATTGTCAAAACAATTGTTAGAAAAAACGCCAATATGTCGTATCTATAAATAAACGGTTAAAGAACGAGAAAAAACGTAAATTCAGGCGAAAAAACGCAGAAAAAAGGACAAATTTGAAAAAACAGCATGAAATCTATTAAAAAATCTCGAAAAAACGAACATTTCATCAAAGATTCATGATTCATTCATTTCATCATGGTTCATTCCGCTCTCAAAGGCGAATGAGAACGGTAATAATCATGATGAAATGAATGGCTCATGAATCTTTGATGAAATGTGTGTTTTTTCGAGATTTTTTTTAATAGATTTCATTCTTTTTATGCTTTTTCTTACAAATTTCTCCTTTTTTCTGCGCTTTTTCAACAGAATTTACGTTTTTTTTTTTTTTTAACGCAATTTTTTTCAAGCATTGCTTCAAGTATCAAAATTCATGATTCATTAAAATTTTCATGATTCATTCAATTTATCATAATCCATCCCTTGCTCATCCCCATAAAAAAACGCAAATTTTTTCAAGTATCGCGTAAAACTTCTGCAAATTCGTCAAATATCGCGATAAAACCCTGCAAACCTCGTTACAAACAATTATAAACATATTAAAAAATCGCAAAAAGAAAGCTGCACAAATTCAAATTTATCGTAAAAAATATACAAAATATACTAAATTTAAAATTGGAGTTATATTACGAATGTTAAAAAAACGCAAAAAAACACTGAATATAACTCAAGTTTTAACATTTTGATGTATTTTCGTAAGTGCGGCACATACGGCGGTGCGGCGCTTCTGATGAATATTTGTTTTTATTTTAATGCATTTTCGGAGGTACGGCGCTTACGGTGTGTGCGGCACATACGCCCGAAAATACGGTAGCTTGCATTAAATGAATACAGTAGATTCCCTCAAATCTGCACAGCTGGGACCAGAGGTTGTGTGGAATTTAGAATTTTGCAGATTTCTGATCATGGTTTTGTTTACATTTTTAAAACAGTAATTTGATTGTAATTAATAATGCAATTGAAATTATAATGAAGGCTTATAATATAATAAAACATTAAAACAATTATGTAAGGTAATACACTAAAATAATAAAAATTTAGATAATTAAAAATGATTAAAATATTGAAAGCCGCAAAGATGAAGTAAATAATCAATAATGCATAACTAAATATCAGGGTTGGCACGGTTTAAACCAATTGGTTTTTTTCTCAAAAAAACCAATTGGTTTTTTTTAAAAAAATCTAATGATATTTTCTCGGTTTTTTTTTTCGCAATTTAAGACTTACAAATTATTGGATATAAATATTTTCTACGTTTAACACTTTAATTCAGCAAGAAGTATTAAATATAGTGATTCTAGGTTATTTTTTATGTATAGGATGAAATTCAGTATGCATTGGTGAACATATTCCATTGCTCTAAAGAAAAATCTTAGAATATGTGAACTGATCAAAGATAAAATGGATTAAAAATATTTCATATTTAGTGTAAAATATTTTCATTAAAAAATGCAGATTATTTAAAGCACTCTATCATAACATGTGCAATGCTTTTGAATATGGAGCTACATAATTGGATAATCTTTAAGATTTTGGTGAAAGTACAAAAGAAATTTTTTTTTCTATCAGGGAGATTATCTTTAAGAATTAAAATCAAAATATGAAGTTGAATGAGTATTCAAAAATTGGGGGCTCATTATAGTATTTTAATAATAACAAATTATTTTTTCTCCTCAGTTATCTGCTAAATCCAATGACCATAAATGTTGATTTCAAATTGATTCTCAAAACACAAAACCCTCAAGAACAATCTCAAATTTATTTTTTTTTTTTTTTTAAATTGTAGAAAAGAATTATATTAATCAAACTACATCAAATGTTTATTATAAGTAATAAAAAGATTATATATAAACATTTTCAATGCATCAATGTTTCACTATGTAGAGTAGCTTATTGTTTGAACATATAACTTTACTAATATCTATTTAAATTAAAATATTTTTTTTAATTTTCTACATAATTAACTATAATTATTTAATTTAAATTATTTTCAAATGATTTTATACTACTTATAATTCAACAATGTCTATTTTTATCAATAAATATGATGTATATGTAATAAAAAAGGATGTTTTAAAAAACCCCGGTTTAAACCAAAAAAACCTGGTTTAAACCAAAAAAACCAGTTTTTTTGGTTTTTTTCAAAAAAACCTGGTTTTTTTCCAACCCTGCTAAATATTAATTCACAATTCACACTAATGTATAACTAAATATTAATTCACTACTAATTCATATCAAAATCATAAAATAAAGAAGTTTTATTTCAAGTTTAACCAAATTCAATAATAAAAAAAGCTTGATGAATGTATAAATGCATTTTGCAAAAAGATGGTGATCACCACATCACTGATTTTAGCAATATCTTGATTTTTTTTTTTCAGCGCAAATAAATTTATTCTTCCTTCATGAAAAAGCATGAATTAAGTAATATTAATGAAAGTTACAGATTAAAATATATATAGAATTGATATAAAAATAAAAAAGTCAAATTTTGTCACTATACCTGACCTGAAAGCTTCATTGTTTACATCTGTAAATTATGTACAGATTTTAGAGAGTTGTGGATATTAGGGCTGCGGATTTGAGGGAGTCTACTGTATTTAATTTGTTTTTTTAATTTTACCATTTTCTATTCATTTACAACATATTTAAATTTATTTCTTATTTAATATGCACAACTTAATTGCAAAATAATAGAATGGCTTTAGATTAAAGCCTAGATGTTTAATTTTTAGTACCAATCAGTTACTAGAATACAGTAGACTCCCTCAAATCTGCAACTCTCTAAAATCTGCACTTTTAAAATCCGCAACTCTCTAAAATCTGCACATAATTTATGGATGTAAACAATGAAACATTCAGTTTACATGCAGGTGCAAATTTTGACTTTTTCAGTTTTATATCAATTCCATACATTGTTTTATTTGTAATTTTGTTAGTGTTATTGAATTCATGTTTTTTTCATGAAGAAAGGATAATTTATTTCTGAAAAAAAAAAAACCAAGATATTGCAGATATAATTGGTAATCACAATCTTACCAAATATATTTATATATAGCTTTTTTTAGTTAAGTCTGGTTAAACCTGAAATAAATTTTCGTTATATTATTATCCTGATGTGAATTAGTAATGTACTTTTATGAGGCAAGTTCTATTGTAATTTAGGAAAAACACATTTAAATTTATAATGAATATTTAATTGACATTATTGATTAGTAACTTGACCCTTGGTTTTAGTATTTTAATCATTTTAAAAATTAACTAATTTTTTTATTATTTTAGTTTATTACTTATTTTAATATTTTAGTATATTGTAAGCATTCATAATACTTTTGATTTCATTATTAATTACACTCAAATTACTTTTTAAAAAATATAAACAAAGACATGACCAGAAATCCGCAAAACCTCTTGTCCCAAGCTGTGCGGATTTTAGGGAGTCTACTGTATCATATTTTCTTAACTATATAATTATTTCTTAAATAATTTTTATAAATTATAAATATTATTTATTCTAAAAAACTGCTCCATTTATTGTAAAAACATAAAAACACAGTAATTAAATACAGGATTCTAAACAAATCAAATCCGATTTAAATCAAAAAAATCTGATTTAAATCAAATAAATCCGATTTTTTTCTTTTTGAAATTGTGATTTTTTTTCCAACCCTGATCATGAAGGATATTTCTAATTGATTGTGGGGTAACTATTGTTCCCGACGTTGAAGCGATATCAACAGCCAATTTTCAAGCACTTAGAAAAGGGTTTTTTGAAGATTCTTTTATGATGACTCTCCTTTGCTTGGTATTTAGCTTTCTCGGACACTCAGTTCGCAGCTTATTTATTGTCGAACCAGTTTCTTTTTTCTTCTTAATTACATAACGAACACTAGAAAAGTTTAGATTTATTTTTTTACCTATTCTTCAGTAACTGAATCCAGAATTATTCAGAAATAAAATCTTCTCACGGGTAGCAACAGACACTTCACACATTTTCAGGGCCCTTAGAACAAAAACTCCCCAGAATCCCTTCTCCAGTTAATCAATTACGTGACTTTAAAGTGTGGGGCTAATGTACTGCGAGACTGACATGCTAAACATTTATAAAATGTTCACATTTAATGCCTTTTTTAACAGTCAATGCCTCGTATGCAAATACTTTTTAGGTCTGAGAAAATATAATTTTTTTTTTTTTTTTAATGTGTAATATTACTTTTTAAGGAGAATGGACAGTTATTTTTATTTTCTTATTTAAATAAATGAATAATTAAGAAAATAGTATCAAATTTGCCTTTATGGTTACTTATGCAAAAAATAGTCTGCGTGCAAAACTTCTTTTTTGCTCACTGTAGAATAAAACCAAACAAAAGTAACTATTTATTATTCTTGGAGCCGAATTTTAAAGGGTACCTTTAACAGATCCTTTACATAAATTAGGCTAGATTGTACAAAATTCAAGCCTCTAACGAATGAAACTTCATGATGAAACACGAATTAAGCAATATGAAACCAATGATCTGAGTAAATAAAAAATACACAAAGAAAATGCCTATATTTTACTGATATAAAGAAAGGGTCATGATTTGGGGTTATAACTTGAGTATGATTAATACAATTGAGTAATTTACAGCACATTATTTCCTAATATATAATATACTGTTTTAATAATCATGAAAAAAATTACTATGGTGGTCTAGAGATTAATCAGAAGTATCATGGTATGAAATCCATGTCCTGCTCCAAATGTAAACAAACATTTCTATAGCCGTTTAAGCATTTTAATACGGTTTTTAAACCAATAATTACTCTTAAGGGAGCATATTAGTTCTAAATCTAACAATTTACTTAATTTTATAAGAGATACAATGAATAAATGGTAAGATAACGTGAATAAAAAAACAGTATTGATATTACCTGATGTAAAGCTGTCAAACCATCCACATTAGTTGTGTTTATATCCGTTCCTTTTTCTAACAGTCGTTCAACTTCTTCTGTGTCACCTGCAGCACATGCTGCTAAAAAAACACAACCATCACTAAATTTAATTTTACATTTCTTATCCTTGGGTACAACAGGTGAAACATTATTAGTTTCGGAATCTTCCCATCGTTTCAATTGTTCTGCTCTCCGGAAAAGAGCACTATTTGATCTCGCTTCGATAGGCATTAAGACTATAAATAAAATAACATAAACACTCAAAAAATCATTTAGAAACAGTTTTTTTTATCCTTCTCAAAGCATGTACTTATTCTGCCGACATCTAACTAATGTGATGAGAATCATCGAACTCCAGTAATTTTAGTTTGTCGCTTTTTCACTAGGGGAAGATTCGATACCGTAAAGTAGAGTTGTGATATTGCTGAATGTCTCGAATTTTTAAATGCAAATTAAAAACAGTAAACAAACAAAAGAAATAAGAATTTTTAAACTTTGGGCGTGTTCAGCGGAACTTACCAAAGTAACCAATGTTACCGACCGATTGCAGGGCAGTACGAAAGCGAATTGTGGCACCAATGAAAACTATCCTGTTGAGTTGTAGCTGACGTCACGCTTCGCCTTGATTTTTATTTCGTACTTATCCACAATCGGTAAGTAACCGGAAAGTGACCGGTAAGTTGTGCTGAACACGCCCTTTATCACAAGATGAAAAATGTATTTTAAATGTTTATACAACATATTTTTAAGAATTTAAAGAGTTCAAAAGGAATGCCAGAATGAAATATATTATATGCCTAAAACCTCTTCGTATAAAAAGAAATACAGAAATCAAATGAATTTTTTAGATTAGCAAGTACATACGACTCATTTTTTATGATGCGACTCTATTTCAAGCGCATGCCAAACTACATACCGAAGTCACAAGGAACACAACTCTCAGCGTCACATACAGGAAAATTGTCCCTTTAATTTCCCTTTAACTAATGTTAAAGTGCCATTGAAATAAACAATAAAAAGCGATAAGCATTGAAATGCATTTGAAAGTTTTAGATATTCAAATTCGGCTAATTTTTACTTTCTCATAAATGACGGAATACAAATGTCACAGAAAATCCGAAACTTTGCAAAAGAATAATTTTTTTTAAGCAAATTTAAAATACACGTAATGCAATGCGCTTGCACGGCACTGACCTGAAACGAGAATTTCCATATTTTCTCCACCTGATAATGTATTCGAACGCTTGAATCGCTTTGAAAGAAAAAGGAACAGGGGAGAATTTCAGGGCTGTGATTAAGATAGATTTTTTGCTGTTAGCCAAACGGGGTTGACCAATCAGAAGGCTGCATTTTTGCAACCAGCGAAAAGTTCGGAAAAATGCGGGCTTCTGATTAGTGAATCTCGTTCTCACTCGCTCTCAAGCTCATCAGTAAGGGCATGTTACAAAGGGCATGTACCAAAATGGAAAGGGCATGTTTACAAACAAACAATTCTGTCAACCAATCTACCGCTACATTTTTGTCATAGCGATCATTGTAGGAATCATCTTGACGGACGTAGCCCAATCATAGCAAGCAGACAACCATAATAAAATTTGTAGACCAATCAGAATGCCTGAATTCATACGTACACTGTTAAAAATCTGCTGCATTTTGCTGCAACGCACTCCCCTGCTTGTATAGAAAACGGTTACTTGGCCGTGAAATGGCGCTTTCTCATTGGTTGGAATAGATAGAGTGAGTGCTATAACGAAGCACGGGCGAAAACAACTTGCCCACACCAATAAGAGCGCACAGTGACGTCAGCTGCCCTTTTCTTATTGATCTGTATTGCGGCCTGTAATCAGTGTGACCGTTTTTGGATTGTTGTAAGAAATCTGGACTGTTGTAGGACTTACAACAAGCTAAATCAAGCTAAAAACTCAGGCTAAAAGATAGTTGTCAGTCTATTGATGTACTGGCCCTCAATAGATGGCAGGACCATCGAATTTATTTTTAGCTTGTCGTCAGTCCAAATCTAGCCTGATTTTAGCTTGAAAAAACGGTCACACTGCCTGTAATTCGTATCCCACATCTCACATTGTATCGATTTTCATCTTGGTGTGTGGCCGACCTCAAGTTTGCTTAGGGTACCTCTTTACCCAGTGGCGCAGCGAGGGGGGGTTTTGGGGGTTAACCCCCCCCCCCAGAGCCATGACAAAAATACAAAAATTTCCATTTTTATGAACCAAATCATAAAAAACAAAACTAATGTTAGAATTTTATTTGTTTTGTTCTCGAAATCTGCCGCTTTATTGAATCAAATTTTATTTAAAAATTTGACTCGTTTAAGCGGCAGTAATGTATTTTCTTTGAAAAATGGGGAAAGCACATAGCAACAGTATCAGCATCGAAAACTTGTCACTCAATTTCGGAAAAGGCCGGCATTCATTTATACTATTGGAAATCAGCCGAAGGCTAAAAGGAATGGTCATTTCCTGTCGCTGCCAATGCCGTCTCGGGTTTTTTAATACTGCACCATTGGGGGAAGGGGGGGGGGTTCTTAATTAGTTGCATCTGTTTCTTGCTCTTTTTTTGGAAACGGGACTTGACTCTCGAATTCCAGGAAAAACGCAAGCTCGCATGCTTTGAAGGATAGACTTAATTCCACAAACATTCTGTTGTTAGTTGCTGTAGTGCAAAGGTTTCCTTTATTGTGCGTTTCGCTATGGATATTAAATCCTCTTCAGAGAAGAAAATTATGAAAAAGATGGATATAAGAGATCATTTTTTTAATCTTTCGAGTTCTTTCAAGCATTCTTGAAATCCAGGTATGTTTGGAAAGTATATAATTCGTTTATATTTATGTTTCTGGAAAGATATTAACAGCGCCGTGCGAAAGAGGGGGGGAGGGGTGGCAGTCGCCCCGGACGCAGAGATTTAGGGGGAAAATATTTCTAACTACTTTCTACTTACTACTATTTTAAAGGGACTACTTTCAGACAATTTTTTTTAATTAATATTAATTCTCATTTAAAAAACGCCCGAAATAGGCAAGTGGATAAACGGAAAAAAAGTTACCGGAAAAAAAAGTGACATAAACTACAAAAGCGGAAAAAAAGTTACCGGAAAAAAAAGGGACATAGAATTGATTTTGGGAATTTATTATTGATTTTGGGAATTCATTATTGATTTTGAGGATTCATTGGTTAAGTATTTAAGGGGATCAGGGGGAGACTCTTAATTTAGGTAAATGGGTTTTTCGTGCTGAATTAACTGTTTTGGTTCTGTTTTTGGACATATGATACCCCCCCCCCCATCCGCAACCTCTCAAATTAAATTAATAGTTTTTTTACGCAGATTTATCCGATTCGCTTGGAATTTCGGACATAGGTTCATTATGATAAGATGTATTTCTGATTAGTTAAAGGGTTCTTTTGCTTATTATAAAGGGAGGATGGTCAATCCCCCCCCCACACACAAATTAGATAGATCGGTTTTTATGCAAAATTATCCGATGTATTTCAAATTTTAAATATAAGTTCTTTCTGATAAGGTGAATCCCTGAATAGTTTTAAGGTTTTAATGGCTAAGTATAAAGGCAAAAACAGAGGATAACTCCCCCTAAATTAAATAAATAGCTTTTATGAAGAATTATCCAATTTGCTTCAAATTTTGGATGTAGGTTCTTTACGATAAGGCGTATTCCGGATTAGTTATGAGGTTCTTGTGCTAAGTATAAATAGGGAAACGGACGAGACTTTTTACGCAGAATTATCCGATTTGCTTCAAATTTTGGATGTAGTTTCATTATGGTAAGGCGTATAAGCTAATGAATATAGTTAAAATAGGGAGGGATGCAGCAGTCCATTTAGGAAACTCTTTCGGGGAAAGTAGCTAGCTTTCCCCATTCGACGGGGGGGGGATGTCCGGTAGATATCGCGGGCGGTTAGTCTCTTAGGAAATTGTCGATCAGGGGATTTCCCAGTAAAGGTTTGCCTCAAAAATATTCAAGTAACATAAAAAAGCGAGTTGAATGCAACTGAGCGCAAATAACAAATAAAAACAATTTTTCTTTATTTTTTAATTTAATGATTGAAAACTATTATGACAGAAAACATTATAACACATTTTACCTTTTTTCTTATAATGATTCATTTCCATTCATTTTGCATTTAAAACTGGTTTAATTATTTATTTTTTTATTTGTGAAAAAAGTAATGTACTAAATCATTTGTTGTAATTGTCATTTTAATTTACGCCAAATATTTATCATTTAAAACTGGATTTTTACTAATTAATGTCCCATATCACGCATCACAAAATATAATATAAAACATTAAAAATATATATGTTAGAAAATTTTAATGTACAAACTATATTGTATGTCACGAATGAATGAACTAGCGAATTCATTAATTTGTAATAATAAAAATAGTTTTTTTTTCTAGCTTATGTTAGTAATTAGAAAGTTAATTGTTTAAAAACCTGTAGTTCTTGATAAATCTTCAGGTTTGAACGCTTAAAAAAAAAAAAAAAAAACAGATTTCCTTCTATAGTAAAAAAAAAACTAGCCTTAAAAGGAATGACTCCTGGAATGATGCTGATGTGGAAGATTTCCGGATCTAACGAATCCGGGTTGTCCACTCCTTCCATGAGTCGAATAGACCAATCAGGAAACGGCTCCGTCTGTGCATCGCCGTATGGGTTACCATAAAGAGAGGAAAGGTTACCATCGCCAACAATCGCCAAGTTTGTCGCCAACTTGGCGATATATCGCCAAATTTGGCGACCAAAATTAGTTGTCAAAAGTGACGCCAACTTGGCGATAACTGTAATATTTCGCCAAATTCTTAATTTCTTTACAACACCAGTCGTTTGATACATCATTTGAGAGGTTTGCAACTGCTTGTTCATATAATGGATGTCTTGTGTGTTATCCCCCATTCTGTTCCCCAGGGGGGGACACATTTTTAATTTCTTTACAACACCAGTCGTGTTACACAAGATTTGAAAGGTCTGCAACTGCTTATTCATATTATGGATGTCTTGTGTGTCACCCCCACACTCTACTCTCCCCAGGGCGGGGGTCACATTTTTAATTTCTTTACAACGCCAGTTGTGTGACACATCATTTGAAAGGTCTGCAACTGCTTATTCATATTATGGATGTGTTGTGTGTCATCCCTCACTCTACCCCCCAGGGGGGCACATTTTTAATTTCTTTACAACACCAATTGTAGGACACATCATTTGAGAGGTCTGCAACTGCTTATTCATATTATGGATATCTTGTGTGTAACCCCCCCCCCCTCTGCCCTCAGAGGGGGCGCATTTTGCAATTTCTTTACAACACCAATTGTGTGACACATCATTTGAAAGGTCTGCAACTGTTTATTCATTTTATGGATGTCTTGTGTGTCACCCCCACCCTAGGGGGGCACATTTTTAATTTTTTTACAACACCAGTCGTGTGACATATCATTTGAGAGCTCTGCAGCTGCTTATTCATATTATGTATGTCTTTTGTGTCGCCTCCCACTCTGTCCCTCAGGGGGGCACATTTTTAATTTCTTTACAACACCAGTCGTGTGACACATTATTTGAAAGGTCTGGAACTGCTTATTCATACCATGGGGTATTGGGGAGCGCAGCAAGCAGGGGCAGCCAATAATTTGGAATCGCGAAGCGATTATGCGGGGGGTTGGCGAGCATAGCGAGCAGGGGGGCGGGGCCCCCCTAGTAACTTAAAAAAAAGAAAAGAAAAACAGGATATTTTTTTCTTTGTTACGATATTTATAGAATACTGAAAAATGCTATGCAGCAACATAAATCAGAGTTTTAAATGCAAACAGCTATTGAGGATATATAAACAAACACTTAAAACTATTCAGGGATTCACTTTATGAGAAAGAACCTATAGCCAAAATTTGAAATACATCGGATAATTATGCATAAAAACAATTTATCTAATTTAAGGGGGGGATAATCGCGACCCCCTTTTTAATTAGCAAAAGAACCCCATAACTAATCAGGGATACCCCTTATCTTAATGAACCTACATTCAAAATTTGAAGCCAATCGGATTATTCTGCTTAAAAAGCCATTTATTTAATTTAAGAGAGGTTATTCCTCATGCACCCTCTATACTTAACCATTGAACTCCCAAAATTCTTGAGGCATTATATACTGTGACGACATACTGACAACTTTAATCGTGGCAGAAGATGGATAGCGAAGTCTTATTGTGAAAAGGTATGCAGAGTTGAAAGTATCTTCATTCAAAAACTGTTAAGAACCTCAAGGAACATGCCTAGAAAATAATGGCACTGGTCTAGTGGCAATGAGCTGAGGGGGACACTGGGATTATTGGGAATCGAGAGGGAAAGAAAGTAATTGGAAGAGAGACATGTGCTGGTAATGTACAAGAAAGTACATTGATGTAAGATGGCTGAGACTTGCTAAGCGAAATGTAATATTGGAGTGTGGCTCCTATGTAGTTGTAATGTTGTTTTATTTATTTTTTTTTAATAATTGATCTATGCACTGTAAAAGCAAAATACCCCAATTGGGTTGAAAGATTTTTGGGTACAGCATTGTTCCAATTTGGAAAGTTCAGTTTGTAGCACGAAATCGTTTTAAATAAGTCTGATTTTTAATGACATTAAAACAATTAAAATTTCTTAGATAGTATATACATTATACCTGAGAAATTCTGATTAATTTAATGTTAATACAGATCTGTTCTGTTTTGAACCATTTTGGGTTATCTATTTTGGGAACAATACTCTACCATTTTGGAATCCTTACTGTACCATTTCAGGAAAATTACTATACCCAAAAATCTTTCAACCTAATTTGGGTCTTCAATTTTTACTGTGTGGTTCTAATAAAAAACTTGGAGAATTAAAAATGTGTTATTGATGAACTTAACAAATAAACCAACTTAGTAAAGAGAAACTCAGGGCGCGACACCACAATACTATATATAAGCCTTATTAGAAAGAACCTATATCCAAAATTTGACACACGTTGGATAATTCTGCTTAAAAACCATTCATCTTATTTAGGGCGGAGGGGGAGGGGTAATCGTCCGTTCCCAAAACTAATCAGGCAAGCATCTTTTCAATATGAACGTATATCCAAAAATTGAATCAAAGCAGTTAATTCAGCATGAAAAAAACCATTCACTTAAATTAAGAGCCAGCCCCCGACCTTCCCCCCTCATCATACTTAGCCAATAAATCCCCAAAATCAAAAATAAATCCCCAAAATCAAAAATAAATCCCCAAAATAAATTCCTTGTCACTCGGTAACATTTTTATCTTGTCCGTTTTTTTCGCGGAAAAAACGGCAATTTCACCAAATATCGCAGATAAAACGCTGATTTCGTCTGAAGACCGCGGGGAAAACGTCGATTTCGTCTAAAAATTTCTGATATAATGCCGATTTCGTTAAAAAATCAGGGGAAAAACGCCGTTTTCGATAAAAGATTGCTTAAAAACATTTTGTCAAAAGATCATTGAAAAAAAAGGCCGCTTTCATCAAAAGATCACAGAAAAAACGCCGATTTCGTCTTAAGACCGCGGGAATAAAACGCCTTTTTCAAGAAAAGATCGCGTAAAATTGCAAATTTTGTATAAAGATCGTCGAAAAAAACGCCGATTTCATAAAAAAAAACCACTGAAAAACACCGATTTCGTCCGAAGATCGCGGAAAAACCACCAATTTCGACAAAAGATCGCAAAAAATCGCCGATTTTGCTAAAATATCACAGATAAATCGCTGATTTCTTCTAGAGGTTGCGGAAAAACGTCGATTTCGTCAAAAAATCGCGGAAAACCGCCGATTATCACGAAAGATCGCAATAAATCGCCGATTTTGATAAATATCGCAAATAAATCACTGATTTCGTCTGAAGGTCGCGGAAAAACGCCCATTTCGTCTGAAGATCGCGGATAAACCCTTTTCGCATGGGGGGGGGGGAGCTCGCGGAATCCCCCCCCGCCGATTTCCGAAAATGCGATGTGAATTTCCGAAAAAAAAAATTCTACAGAATTACTTCTGAAGCAACTCTATCCCCCCCCCCCCCCCCAGAGCCGAATTCTGGCTGCGCCACTGTCTTTACCCTAAAGAAATGTGCAAGATTTCGTCACGAACATGTTTTTGCTTCTGCTATAGGACAGAGATTGGTACCTTTATCACGATAAATGTCACGTGATGTGAACTGCTCCATAGATATTAGAGTGGTGACAACGATGATCGCAATATGCTTAAGTGCATTTGTCCAAACTATGGCAGTGGTGACTTTGACAGTCTTTCCGAATTTCATCCTCTCATTGATGAGTGGCAACTATCAGAACTATATGGATGAGAACTATATCGCTATCGAACTATATATCAGAACTATATCGCTGTTAGCAAAATGAGATTGACAATGGGGTGTTCAAAGGCTACGCGCGCTCAGGAGCCAGGGACATGGAGTGGGTTCTTATCGCGGACGGGATATCCGTTTACTACTCTTTACTGTGCTACAGGTACTGTAACTGTGCGCTCAATAACAGGTGGAGAACAGATCACGGATTTGATTGTTTACGGTGCTAATTTAAAGATAATCTGTTGCAAATGAAGGTGAGCTTGGAGGCCGAACGATTAGAGCGTTGAGCAGGGGCGTAGCTACAGGGGGAGGGGGGTGCGACACTTCCCCACCCACATTCGGTATACTCATTTCATTCGGTAAATTTACTTTCGCCCCAAAACTGTATCATTTCACACTGTATTTTTTCCTTCTAAGAATTAAAAAAAAAATTAAAAATTATTGCAAAACAGAAAACATTGTCAAATTATATTTAAAATATTTCCAGCATACTCATACTCCTCGTTTGCAATACTCATTACATTCGGTAATTTCACTTTCGTTCAAAAATTGTATTATTTCGTGCAGTATTTTTCCCTTATAAGAATTGCGCCACCAGTTGCAGAGAGGTTTTGTCCCCGAAACTAGTAGACGGTAGGTGCTGGGTTCGAACCCAATCGCGGCCGTGGGCCTAATCGTTCGGATTTTTCCGTGATTTTCTTCAAACCTTGGATTTCCTTTCGTAAATAAGTACTAGGTTCATTTAGAAAGACCCCCAAGGAGGGCACACCACCCCATTAGGAGCTATATCCCAAGAGCTGATAATTGGCCGTCAAACAAAAACAAAACCCTTGTAAGAATTAAAAAAAATATATTACAAAACATAAAAATCCCTGTCAGCATGGCCTATAGACGGAGGTAGATTTCGAAAAGTTTTCATCTCAAAAGAAAAAAAAAATATTAGAGATAAATCCAGTTTAACTACTTTATTCAGCCGCTTTTAAAAAATTTTTAATTTCATTTTTCTGTAAGAACTGGTTTTATCAAAATCATCTTAAACGAAATTCTTCTCAAAAGCCCATTTTGGCAACATATTTTAGAATTATATTCTTACTTTACTTAAAAAATTGACCAATATGCTCATTATATAGTTCTTAAATATCAAAAAACTGTTAATTAAATTCGTTTGACAGCAAAATTGAATTTAAAAATGAGTCATAAAATAACCAATTTATTATTTTAATACATCCACAATTCTTTAATCAAGATCGCTTTGGGAAATTTTGTGTGAGGTGCCCACTTTGACAGCTTTTTTAAAATATATATTTAGCCTTTATCAAAAATCTGACCAATACGGCAAATTACACAGTTCCTAAATAACAAATAACTATTAATTGAATGCGTTTAAGAGCAAAATTGAATTTAAAATGAGTCATAAAATAAATAATTTGTTATTTGAATACAATCTCAATTCTTTTATCATGATCGCTTTGGGAAATTTTTTTGCGAAGTGCTTACTTTGACAGCTTTTAAAAAATATATATTCACTAGGGTGGTGCGAAAAAACAAAAGTTTTTATCTCCGAATCGCTATAGTGCGGAAAAGTTGCGATTGGTAAATACAAGAAAAACTAAAAAATTTTTTTTGAAATCGGACATTATCTTCCGATCGCGCAAACCACCTAAAAATTCAAAAAAATTGAAAAATTCCGATTTTTTCAAATTTTTTTAAAAATATTACATATACGTATATTTTATCACTATAGTGATAAATATTTGCATATTGTACTGTTTAATAATAATTAAAAAAATAAATTGCGTTTAAAGAATGTCTTCCGATCGCGCAAGCTCATTAAAAATCGGGAAAAATTCAATTCTCAGTGATTTTTGATATATTAAGAAAATAATTAAATAAGCTCAGTTTGCAGTCTCATGTTAAAATTTAAATGTAAATTAATACTATTGAGCATGTTATGCTATTTTTGAAAAACCGAGATCTTACCACAACGAGATCACTGCAAGGTTTAGTAGTTCTTTAAGGTTTAGAGTTTCGCGCGCATCCTGTTAGCCACGTTGCGAAAAATCGTTGAAGTCGCCTTACGTGTCCACATGCTTCTGTCCCCAACCTCGTCCACTTGCGCAGAGCGCCATTTCGTATCAGAGAGCCCGTGAACGAATTTCGTTTGTTAATTGGATATATTGTGTTATTAAAAATACACTAACATGTGACAGGGACACGGATCTGGATACGTCGTTGACAAAGAAAATTACTAGACAATCTTTTCATTGTCCTATATTCGGTCATCCAAGAGATTTTTTGCCAAATATTCTTCCAACACACGAAGATGTTCTTCAATGCTACCTTGAGGAGAGGTCTCTATTAGCAAGAAAATTCAACATCATTAAAGTGAGTTTCTCCTTTGTCAGCAATACAGTGGCACAAAAAATAAAATATATTTATTAGAAGGCGTCAATCCCAAAAGTGTTTGATTGTAGAATCATTTAGCTAATTAATGCCTACTACGATAATATTCTAAACTAACGAAATCTTATATTCTAGACAAGGAATAGCCAAACCTTATAAAAAAGTTTGATGAATTTAAAAAACAAGAAACTCAACTGTGTGATATTTCAGCCTGCAAACGTGTAATGAATTTATATTGCTCCTGTAAAAAGTTACCAGATCTGAGGGAGTGTCTAATTGAGAGTAATTGTACGTCTCAAAAACACAACAAAATTCCAGTCATTGAGCATAGATTTATCTACCTCCAGAGAAAGGACGGAAGGGGAAAAATTGGTACTAAAGTTAAAAAAAAAAAAAAGAAAAAAAAAAAAGAAAAAAAAAAGAAAAGAAAAAAAACTGACAAGGAAGGTCTCCATTGGGGGCATACTCAGAATTTTTTGAAAAAAATAGGAATTAAACTACTCATGTAGGTAATAAAGAATCAGTGAAAATTAGCGGCGGAATTACATTATTAGATATGTAAAAAAATAAAATAGTTTGGAATAATTGGCGTGAAAAGCTGAAAGCGACGCAGGATTTGGCAAGCAGTGCATTTCCTCGCCAAAAGCAGACGATTTTAACGAATCTGAAAATTTATTTTAATTGAATTCACTGTTAAAAATCTGCAGCATTTACTGCAACGTCACTCCACTACTTTTATAGAATATCTCTCTTCTGACCAATGAGAATGCTCCATAGCAAGGTGAATTGACCGTGTCATACACTGTTAAAAATCTGCTGCATTTTGTTGCAACGCACTCCACCGCTTGTATATAATATCTCTATTCCAACCAATGAGAAAGCTCCATTTCACGGCCAAGTAACCGTTTTCTATACAAGCAAGGGAGTGCGTTGCAACAAAATGTAGCAGATTTTTAACAGTGTCTTTTACAATTTGGAACAATTTTAATCAATTTAAATTGTGTTTTAAATGATAAAATATATTAATTTCATTTTGTTATAAGTACATATAAACGTATATGACAAAATTACACTTAAAGTAAAGTAAAAATGCAAAACTAAAATTACTTAAACTAAACTTATTTAAATAAATTGAACATACAAAGTTTTCTCTTTAAAAAGTATTCGAAGCGTAAAAGCGTATTTTTCAAAATTTCGTTTTTTCGCCAACTGGAGATAAATTGCCAAATAAGCGAAATTATTATTATTTTTTTACGGACGTTATAAGGAGGTTCCGCCGAAATTTTTTTTATAAACATATATAACTATATGAGAAGAACATTCTGTAATTTTTTCAGATTTTTCTGAGTATGCCCGTATGGAGACCTTCCTTGTGAGTACAAGACTTGAAAGACGAAACTATATATTGAAAAGGCAACCTTCCAAATTTGTTGAAGCGAAAATAAAAGACCTTGAGCATTTAGATGAAATACATGAGAATTTTAATGCTAATGTAGTTATATGTGAAATATCATTACCATGACGGATACAGCCTATCAGATTTAAGAAAAAATTGAAAATTTCTTCTTAAAAGGAAGGAAGGAATTGGCAGGAATCTTCTTGAAGGAATTGGCAAATGAAAGTGGAGTTACAATCTACATCTTTACATTGCGATCGCAATGGTGCATCTGACAGTGCAAGTGCTTCTAAAGCGTTGAGTGTACTAGAAGATATTCCTGTAATAAATAAAACAGATGCTTTTCAAGTTATTGACCTATACAAAATTAGAAGAAAACAAACAGAAAGAAAAAAATTACGGCAAAGTCAAGTGGAATCAGAAGAACCACATGACATACATTTTGATGGAAAAAAGGACGATTATTTAGTTATCCTCCTCAGTCCTGAGACAAATATCACGATGGACAATATACACTGTTTAAAATTACTATAAACCATCTTCAAATTACACGCAATTTATTTCCGCTACAAAATCACGCAATTTATTTTTTTTATTATTATTAAATAGTACAATATGTAAATATTTTTCACTATAGTGATAAAATATGTGTATATGTAATATTTTTTAAAAAATTCTGAAAAAATCGAAAATTTTCAATTTTTTTGAATTTTTAGGTGGTTTGCGCGATCGGAAGATAATGTCCGATTTCAAAAATTTTTTTTTTAGTTTTTCTTATATTTACCAATCGCAACTTTTCCGCACTATAGCGATTCGGAAATAAAAACTTTTGTTTTTTTCGCACCACCCTAATATTCACCCTTTATCAAAAAATCGACGAATACGCACATTATATAGTTCCTAAGTAACAAAAAACTGTCAATTGAATGCGTTTCAGAGCAAAATTGGGTTTAAAAATGAGTCTTAAAATAACCAATTTGTTATTTGAATACCCACAGTTCATGAATCATGATCGCTTTGGGAAATTTTGTGCGAAGTGCCCATTTTGGCAGCCTTTTTTTTTTTTAAATATATTCTGCCTTTATCAAAAAACTGGCCAATCCGTCACATTACATAGTTCATAAATAAAAGGACCTGTAAATTGGAAGGGTTTGAGAACAAAAATGAATTTAAAAATGACTCAGAAAAAACGCAATTTGTTATATTTCCTCAATTTTTCAATGGCGATAACTTCGGGAAATTCTGTTCAAAATACCCTTTTTGGCAGCCTATTTAAAAACATATTATGCCTTTATCAAAAAACTGGCCAATACGTTAAGTTATATAGTTCCTAAATAGGAGGACCTGTAAATTGGATGGGTTTGAGAACGAAAATGGATTTAAAAATGACTCAGAAAAAACGCAATTTGTTATATTAATCAATTTTTTAATGACGATAACTTCGGGAAATCTGTTAAAAAACCCCTTTTTGGCAGCCTTTTTAAAAATATATTCTGCCTTTATCAAAAAACTGGCGAATACGTCGCATTATACAGTTCCTAAATAAGAGGATCTGTCATTTGGATGCGTTTAAAATCAAAAATAAATTTAAAAATGAGTCAGAATATAAGCAGTTTGGATTTGAGGTTTTTTCTCCAACTGCTATTTTTGTTTAATTTATTTTTGCTATAAGAATAGGTTCTATGAAAAACTTGTTAATATAAAAGTTGTAGATATTATTGTGAAGATGTAAAATAAATTTAATTAGATTTGATGGCTTAAGAATTGAGTAAGTTATGGATTTTTTTCTTTTTCCTCCCCCCTTTTTCTTTTCGTTTTTAATTTTTTTCATCGGTAAAAATTGGTCCTATCAAAAACTTGTAAATACAAAAGTTTTAGATAATATTGAGTACATTTATATAAAATTTAGTTGGATTTGACATCCTGAGAATTGACGAAGTTATGAATTTTTTTCTCCCAAAAACCATGTTTTTTACGCCCCCTTTAGCCCATTTTTAACTTTATCAAAAATCTGTCATACATAAACTTTTTGCCCATTTTTTAGAAGTAATACAAACTTTAAACTGATTAGATATCTATTTTAATTAAGAAGTTATCGCGTTTATTCGGTTTTCACAAAAACCCTCCCTATTTCCACCCCCTTGGTCCGATTTTGCCCATTAACGAACTCGACTGAGATTTTAAGCTCCTTGATTTTATGTAAAATTTGAAGAAGATCTGAGCATAATTATGGAAGTTATCGTGTCCAGAAGAAAGTGATATACACCGATAGATAGATAGTTAGATAGATAGATAGATAGATAGATAGATAGATAGATAAACTTTTTACTGATGGTAGTTTTGGGGTCTAGGAGTCATGATTCGTGTAGATCCGCAAAAAGTTTTCAGAAATTCCAACATGGGAGAGAATGCAATAGGTAGTATTTTATACGAAATCTACCTAAAATATTTCATACGAAATCTACCTAAAACAATGTTAAAACATATTTAAAACTATTAAATAGTTTTAGAATACTCATACCTCACATTCGGAATGTTCATTACATTCGGAGATTTCACTTTACTCAAAAAGTGCATCATTTTGGGCTGTATTTTTCATTTTTAAGAATATATTTTTTAAATTTTCACAAAGCATAAAACAATGGCAAAACTATTAAACATTTTCGGAATACTCATACCCAACATTCGGTAATTTCACTATTGTTCAAAAATTACTTCATTTCGTGCTGTATTTTTCCTTTCTAAAAAAATTTATCAATATATTTAAAAAATATTACGAAGCATAGAACAATGTAAAAAGTGATGGACAGAAATTGTCAATATTTAAAACTATTAAATATTTTTGGAATATTCATACCCCAAATTCCAAATACACATTACATTCGGTAATTTCACTTTCGTTCAAAAATTGCACCATTTCGTCTGTATTTTTTCCTTCTAAGAATTTTTGAAAATTTATTAAAAAATTATTAAAAAAACATAAAACAATGTCAATTTTTTTTAAACTATTAAATATTTTAAAAATACTCATACCCCACATTCGGAATACTCATTACATTCCGTACTTTATTTCATTCAAAAAATGCATCGTTTCATGCTGTATTTTTTTAATTCTAAGAATTTTTAAAAATATATTTAAAAATGTATTAAAAAACATAAAACAGTATCAAAACATACTTAAAACTACTGAATATTTTCTTAATTATTAACGCTCTATTATTTACATTATATTATTATTATTCATTCTGAGTTGAATACCCTTTTCCGCCATTCTCTTGTAAAAATGCAACAAGATAGAGACAAATCTTTATCTTGCTTTCAGAGCCGTAACGATCATCCCCACGCCCCCGTAATCTTCTTTTCCGATCTTTTAACTGAAATTTGTAAAATTAAAAAAAGTACATGTTTTAAATTAGGGAAGCCCGACCTGTGACCCGCGGGTCCAAAGAGGCCCGCGATGGGTTAACGTACGGCCCGCGAATTTCGTCAAATTATAACTGGATAAAATTGCAATTTTCAGCATAGGTCGCAGGAAAAAAAATCGTAAATTTCGTCAATTCGCGGTATGAAAATTGAAAATTTAGTCAGTCACTTAAGAATCGCAAATTTCGTTGATCAGGCAAGGAAAAATCGCGAATTTTGTTGATCAAGTGCAAAAATGTATCGAATTTTACCGATGAGGCGCGGGAAAAAAATTGCAAATTTCACCGTTCGGGCGCAAAAAAATCGAGATTTTGTCGATCAGGCTCGAAAAAAATCACGAATTTATCGATAGGGCGTAAAAAAATCTTAGATTTCGTTCATCGGACAAGAAAAAAATTCTAAATTTTTTTATGATGCGTGAAAAAGTTGTAAATTTTGTTCCTAGGTTGCGGAAAAGTCGCCTATTTTGTCTGTTTACCGAGCGAATAAAATGCTTATTTCGTTGTCGGGCACGGAAAAATCAATTTCCTCGATCAGGTACGATAAAGATCGCCAATTTTGTCGATTCCCAACGAAAAATTCGCTAATTTCGTTGATAAGGCAAGGAGAGACTGCAGATTTTGTCGATGATTCATGGAAAATTAAAAATTCCTTTCAGCTGCTTCAGAACAATCGTGAGATTCGTCAGTCTATCGAAAGAAAAAATTAAAGATTTCATGAATTTACGGTGGAAAAAAATGCAGATTTCGTCAGTCAGTTAAGCATCGCAAATTTCATTGTTCGTACGCGAAAAAATGAGTCTTTCATCGATCAAGGACGGAAAAAGTCTATTTTTGTCGATTGGGCACAGAAAAATTGCGAATATGGTCGATCGCCTTCGATATACGGAGCAAATTTAGTCGATCGGGAACGAAAAAATCACGAATTTTGTTGATCGAGTGCAAAAAAAGTATCGAATTTTACTGATGAGGCGCGGGAAAGAATAGCAAATTTTGCCGTTCGGGCACGAAAAAATCGCGAATTTTGTCGATCAGGCTCGGAAAAATCACGAATTTTGTTGATCGGACGCGAAAACTTACAGATTTCATCGATCAGGCGAGAATAAAAATCTAAGTTGCATGAAATAATTGCAAATTTTGTTCATAAGTTGCGGAAAAGTCGCTGTTTCATCTATTTACCGCTCGAAAAAAAAAAACGCGAATCTCGTCGACCGGAGGTGGAAAATTCAAAATTATAGGCTATTGGACATGAAAAAATCCGAATTTTGTCTATCGGCCTTCGAAAATTCTCGAATTTTGTCTACAGGTCTCCGAAATATGACGATTGAGCACGAAAAAAAAAAAAAAAAACAATCGCAAACTTTGTCGATCTGGGACGAAAAAAATAGCGAACTTTATTGAGAAGGATCGGAAAAATCGTCAATTTTGTCGATGAGGCAAGGAAAAATCGTGAATTTTGTCGATCGGCTTCTTAAGAAGCGCGGATTTGTAAGATCGGGTACGAAAAACTCGCGAATTTTGTCGATTCGCGACGAAAAAATCGCCAATTACATAGATAGGGTACGGAAAACTGCAGATTTTGTCGATGATGCGCCAGAAAATTGGAAATTACTTTGAGCAGATACAGAATAATCATGAGTTTCGTTACTTTATCGTGAGAAAAAAATCACGGATTTCATCAATTTACGGCGGAAAAAATGTAGGTTTCGTCAGTCACGCGAACAGTCACGCGTCAGTCACGCGTCAGAATCGCGAACTTCACTATTTGTGCGCGGAAAAATACGTGTTTCATCGAGCAAGGGCAAAAGAAGGCACTAATTTCGTCGATTGAGCACGGAAAAATCACGAATATGGTCAATCGCCTTCATAAAAATTGCGAATTTAGTCGATCGGAAACCAAAAAATCGCGAATTCCATTGATATGGCACGCAAAAAGTTGCTAATTTCGTTGGTTGGGAATGAAACAATCGGGAATATGGTCAATTAGCTTTGTAAAAGACGTGAATTCGGGTGATCGGGTATGAAAAACTCGCAAATTTTGTCTACTTGGAACGAAAAAAATAACAACCGCAGATTTTGTCGATGAGGCGCGGAAAAATTGAAAATTTCTTTGAGTGGCTTCTGAAATATCCCGAGATTCGTCAGTTTATGGTGAGAAAAAATCGCGGAGTTCATCAATTTGCGGCGGCAAAAAATGCAGATTTCGTCAGTCAGTTAAGAATCGCGAACTTCATTTTTCGTAATTGTTTGTCATTGTTCGTAAAACGCGAATTTTATCGATTGAGGACGGAAAAAGGCGCTAATTTCGTCGATTGGGCACGGAAAAATCGGGGATTTTGTCGATCACGTGAAGAAAAATCGCAAATTTTTGTTCAATCATTTTCGGAAAAATCTCAAATTTCGTCAATCAGATCTAGAAAAACCGTGAATTTCGTCGATGAGGCAAAAAATCGTAGATTTCGTCCATCAGACATAGAAAAATTGCGAATTTTGTTGATCGGCTTCGCAAAAATCACGAATTTCACCGATCGGGTGAGAAAAAATTGTGAATTATGTCAAACAGGCGCGGAAAAATCGCGAATTTTCTCAATCGGCTTCGAAAGAAAGTGCAAATACTTTCAATTAGGCGTGGAAAAATCACAAATTTCATTGGTCGGGCGCGGAAAAAACGGGAATTTCGTTGATCAGGAAAATCTTGTTGATCAGCTCCTCTCTTGCCTTCGTTCATAAATTTCACATTTTTTACTCGGCACTACTAACTTATACTGTTTTTTTAGCACTTTATACGAAACAAAATTTAGTTTCCCGAAAAGTCAAAGATTATTGAAATTTTTGATATTGAAATCTGATCATCTTGAAAATATAATTCTTGCGATATAAGTTATATATACAAACGTAAAAACTTTTGATACATCCTTATCAATTAAACTGGTGAGTGAATCTAAAGGAGTACCCCCCCCCCCCCCCCCATTCCCTCTGAGATTTTACCTCATTATAGGCTACAGATCATCTTAAAATAGAATTCTCTTCGTGTTATTGCACTCTAAAAAAAAAAAATGTGTAAATTTACACACAAAAATGTGTAAATCGATGATACAAAAACGACATGTCTATATGTGTAAATTTGTGTGTAAATTGCGCCAAATGTGTAAATTTCAGAATACACATTTTAATGTGTAATTTGATGATAAGTCCAAATGTGTAAAAGTTATCTGATAACTCTTGAAATACACACTTTAATGTGTGAATTGCACTGAAATACACATATTTCTGAGCACTATTTTTACACATACATATGTGTAATATTCTTTTTTTACATATATTTTTGTGCAATAGGAAAATACCTACAATGTTGTGTAATATGCAAAATACACATGTTTTTGTGTTATGTATAGAATGCACAGATTTTTGTGTAATATTCTGTTTTTACACATATGTCTACGTAAAATGGAAAATACACATTTTTGTGTAATATTTAAAATATATAGGTTTTTGTGTATACATAGATATTTACCTTATTCTTTGATGTGTAAACTGCGAAAAAAGGTTTTCAAATCGCAAAATAAAATTACATGAAGAACAAATTCGTATTTGCTTCATGTGTTTCTAAGTACGCGTTCGTAATTATGTACATTGGTAGCACCTATAGTTGTTATTCAATCCGTCCGTCTGTCTACCTGTCCGTTCACATATAAGAACGCAAAAACTACACAACCGAATCGTTTGAAATTTAAAATACATAACCGTTGCATAATTTTATTGAGTCATTTAAATTTTTATGAAAATGAGATGCATAATTCAATTATAGAGACAATCAAAAGTGTTCCCTTGCATTATGACCAATGGGAAAAAATAGTTTCAAGTGCATCTTAATAATGTTACACACTTTTGAACATAATAAAATTGATATGCGTCTAGGAAGTACATACTACAATATAAATTCTGTATAATCTGTAGTGCAAAGAATAGTTTTTATTAATTTACAAGGCTAAACTAAAAAATCCCATTACATTATAATAAAAAAGGAAATATTGTTTGGGACGCGTTTTAATTATATTAAAATATTTCACATTTTATGAAATTGATGCTTATGTTGCTGAGATTCGTTAAAGATTACTTATTTTATAATAGAAAGCAGATATATAGTGTTTACAAAGAGAAAGAAAAAATTTCGGATACTTAAACAGTATCCGAAGTACTGTCTACTATTACACCTAGATCTGAATTTTTTTTAACTTCTTTATAGTACGAAATGCACCTGATTTGCCTTGTTTAACGCGCATTTTCCAACTTGTTTCTTTCTAACAGATTTGTAATCTTAAAACAAGAATTATTTACGCTCAATCAAGAAACAGGGTCGTCTCAAATTGTAATCTATTATCTTTCTGATATTATAATCTATTTTCTTTATTACTTTCTTCTATCTTTACAAGAAGAAAGTATTGGATTCATGAAAATTTTCGACTTCCGGTTTTCGACGGATTTATACGTTTTAGAAGGTCCTGAACACGTTTTGACTGTTTTTAGAAAATGTCTGTCTGTGAGTCTGTCCGTCTGTCTGTCTGTCTGTCTGTCTGTGTGTCTGTCTGTCTGTATGTGACAAAAAATTTGTGGGCGCTCTATCTCAAGAACTAATGCTCGAAATTTAATAAAATTTTATATTCAGTTAGACCTTGATATAAATTAGTGCCTATTGGTTTTTGGTGAAAATTAGCCTGCAGGTGGCGCTGCTATACTACTTTTTTCATGATTTTCAAGATTGCTACATCTTAAGAACTAATGCACAGAATTTCACCAAACTTCAGATTCTGTGACTTCTTGATATACATAGACGTTGATTAAGTTTTGGTGTAAATTGGCCAGCAGGTGGCGCTGCTATGCCAAGTTTTTCATGATTTTCATGATAGCTATATGTCAAGAACTAATGGACAGAATTTCACCAAACTTCAGATTCCAAGATACCTTGAAATACATAGCCGCTGATAAGGTTTTTGTGTGAACTGCCCTATAGGTGGCGCTGCTATGCTACATTTTGCACGATTTTTGCGATAGCTATATCTCAAGAACTAATGCAGAGAACTTCATCAAATTTTAGATTCTGTTACACTAGAATATATATCATAATTAGACGCTGATTACATTTTGGTATTAACCTTGCAACAGGTGGTGCAGCTATGCTGCATTTTGCACAATTTTCCCGATAGCTATATCTCAACAACCAACGCACAGAATTTCATCAAACTTGAGATTTTGTTACAAAATGACATATAACATAATTACACGATGATTACATTTTGTTATAAATCATTCAACTGATGGTGCTGCTGTGCTATATTTTACACTTTTTTTTAAACTAGCTATATCTCAAGAACTAATGCACATAATTTCATCAAACTTCAGATTCTTTTACACCATAACATAATTAGACGCTTTTTTATGTTTTGGCATAAATTGTCCAAGATATGGTGTTGCTGTGCTACGTTTTGCAAATTTTTTGTTATAACTATATCTCAAGAACTAATGGAGGAAATTCCATCAAATTTCAGATTCTGTTAGGTCTTGACATAAATAGATGCTTATTAGGTTTTAGTAGAAATTACCCAACATGAGGCACTACTAAGCTCATTTTATCAGAATATTAATTAAATTTTGCGTTTTAGGCTTTTCGGATACCAGAATCTCATTAGGATAGGTCAAATGTTCGAAGAAATTCGATAGTGGGTAACTTTGGGGTCACCACGTTTTTCTTTTAAATATTAAAATGTACTTATGAGATAGAAGAAAGTTTTGGGATTGACACATCCAACTAGTTTTTATTAATCTGTTTTCTTTCTGAAATTATAATATATTATCTCCTTCTGTTTGCATATATACAACGTGATGACAGAAAGGATTAATTCATTTTACATAAGGGTTTGCAAGCAGTAAAAGAAAACTTAAAAACAATTTTTTGATTATTAAAAAAATAACTTTAATAATAGAATGTAGATATTACATTCTTATTTATGAAATTATACATTTAAATCAATAAAACTCTTGATACATGATTTTTAAAAACGGTCATTAATTGTTTATATCTTACAGCAACTGAATGCTGTACTCTATTTTGCCTATAATGTAAAATTTTTATGTTCGTTTTTTTTTTTTTTTTTTTTCTCTTTTTTTTTCAAAAATGTAATTTCTGGCTGGATTCTGTTGCTAAAGCCATTATAACACTGATACTATCATAAATAGTACAAGGGATTAGAATTATTACTATGCAATTTTTAGAATAAAATGGGGTGAAAAAATTACTTTTATCAGTGTATTAAAAATACAAGTTATTTTTTATAAGACACAATAAAAATAGAATAAGGAATGTGAATCCAGTAATGGAACCTCACAAAAGTAATAGATTTTATAACAATAATTAGAGCCAGAATTTAATGAAGGCATGCTAATAAAACAAAATATTTGCTTCAAATAAATTTAACAAATGGGAATTATTAGATTTAATTGAGCGCCCCCCGCCCTCAGTAACAGTAACACACGCTTCTTAAATTCTTAAAAATAAATGAAATTTTGCAAATAGTCATAAGTACATAAAATTCAAAATTTTCTTTCTAACGAAACATAAACACATGCAAATTTTGCAAGGAAAGGAAAATGACAGTATTAGTTTTTTAAATGGAGACAACTCTTAGCAAATTCATTCAAATTTTCCTGAAAATCGATGGAACTTTAAAATATTATTTTCTGTGTCTTTATTAGGAGCATAAAAAATAATTTAGACTTTAAATCATGTAGAGAGGAGTTAATGAAATATATATAAATAAATTAAATTGTTAATTATTTTTTATTAACCAAAAATATTGAAGCTTGTCCATTACCTTCCCATCTAGCCTATATATACCTCATATGCATGTTGTACATATCATACATTTCATATTCATACATTTTATAATGCGATTATGATTCATATATGAGTTAAATCTCTGTTTAAAGTAGAAACTATTGGGATGTGATAATACATGTATAGTAATTATGTTAACTATTGGTTAAAGTACTTTTAAAACCCAAAACTTTTAAAATTTTAAGAAACGTAATTTTAACCGCATAGTTTTAAAAAGGAAAAAAAAAATCTGATTTAAATACTATTTAAATGAATAAATCGTTGGCATGCGGCCTTTTATTTCAACAAAATAAAAATTAAATTTAGTAAAGTTTATTGAATTGATAAAAGTTAAATTAATGTTAATCATTGCTTTTATAAAATGTTTATGTGAAATTAACTAAAACTAAAACTATTAACTAAAAGAGAAAGCTGAGAAAATACTTTTCCCTTACCTATTTCTTATGAATGACCTTCCTCTGTGTTAAATTAGGATAATCCAAATAGAAATACGTAGATTCTTTCGCAGAATTATGTCCGAATACAGTACAATGACATTAATGAGCTCTTTTTAACTACATTACTGACACTGTACCTTTTCGGACTGTCATGTAAAATATCCTTTGGCCGCATTCTTGTAACATTTTCCTAAAAGTTTTAAAATTCATGCGAACTATATACGTTTATAAAAGAACAATATACACTATATTGCCATTGATTATGGGACACTTGCGAATTTAGACATTTTACTAAATATCTAGAAAAATACATTAGGAATCATCTCGAAACTCTTAGTGTATAAATATAATAGTATACGTCATACATCTCCGTGAAGATTTTTTACCGAAACTCCATAGGGGACCGACAACAAATTAAAAAAGAATGAATATCTTTTGAATAACCCTGTCAAAACTAATGTAGCAAAAGCGCTCAAACTCTAGATTATGATTGAATGCCTTATTGTAATATACTGTGTTCATTTTTATGCAAATAGCATGCATACTCGCAGAGTAATTAAGGTTTTTATAAAAATGGCCCCAAATTTTTCTAAGTTTTTCCCTTATAATTTTCAGAGTTCTTAATATAAAATAATCTTTTTTTCAGAAAATATGACAAACAACATTGTACACAGTACCCTGTAATCAAAATTAAAAAATAATAAAAATTGTATGAAAAATGAGTAGGTTTACTAAATAATTTTTTACTGCGCATGCGTCAAAGATATCAAAATTTCATTTGCATATTATGTTAGCTAAATGTATAGAGCAACGTTTGTAAAAGTCTCATAATCATAGCTTGAAAATTCTGAAAGTAATCGTCTATAGAAAAAGGACAAAATCCGTTGTTTCCAAAATGAAGCAAAAAAATGAGGGATTTTATCCAAAAGTAGTCGTAACATCCCGTATTTTGTATTCTATATTGGCACTAATCAATGAATATATGGATACAACCCCTCTTGTTTTTGCTTCATTTTGAGAATAACGGATTTTCAACTTATTCAATTGACGATTATTTTCAGAATTTTCAAGTTATGATTTTGTGACTTTCACAAAAGTTGCTCTATACATTTAGCTAACATAATATGCAAATGATATTTTGATATCGTTGACGCATGCGCAGTAAAAAATTATTTAGAAAACCAACTCATTTTGTATACAATTTTCATTATTTTTTAATTCTGATTACAGGCTACTGTGTGCAATGTTATTTGTCATATTTTCGGAAAAAAATATTATTTTATATTAAGAACTCTGAAAATTATAAGGGAAAAACTTAGAAAAATTTGGGGCCATTTTTATAAAAACCTTAATTACTCTGCGAGTATTCATGCTATTTGCATAAAAATGAACACAGTGTATCACAATAAGTCATTCAAGCATAATCTACAGTTTGAGCGCTTTTGCTACATTAGTTTTGACAGGGTTATTCAAAAGATATTCATTCTTTTTTAATTTGTTGACGGTCCCCTATGGAGTTTCGGTAAAAAATCTTCACGGAGATGTATGACGTATACTATTATATTTATACACTAAGAGTTTCGAGATGATTCCTAATGTATTTTTCTAGATATTTAGTAAAATGTCTAAAATCGCAAGTGTCCCATAATCAATGGCAATATAGTGTATACGAACAAACTGAACGTTTTTTATTCCAAAGACTAACTGTTGTGATCGTCTGCGTGTGAATTTATTGCTGCGAAACGCAGAGCAGATGTTGAAACGCAGCAGATGTTGTTTTCCTTTTATTTATTCAATGCTAGATTTGGAAGTTAAACGCACGTTATTTTCATAAAAGTGGCTCTAATTAAAATTTTCGGTTTTAATTTTTTTTTTTTTTTTTATGCATTTCACTTTTGTTTCTATTCAATTTCAAAAAGTTTCCTGTTAAAATGAATTGTAGAGTTTCTTTTTTATAAATTATTATATTGTATTAGTCATAATTTGGGTTGTGAATTAAAATATTGCCTTAATACATGTATCAATTACAGAGCAATCCAACTATTAACGCAAGTTAGAATACGGACAAACAAACCGTATTCTTAAGCATTTTCAACAAAGTTGTAAAGTATTAAAACGACTAATAGGTTGAAATTTGACTTTTAGAATTTTATACCCAAAAGACGATAGCAAATTTTAATTCTTTTGTACAGCCCTGTATTTTGTCTACTATTTTTGCATAAGGTTATGCCACTATTTAGCTATGATTTAATTAAAACAAAAACACGTTTAAATCTAGTGAACTTACATTTCCAGAGGTTATCATACATAGGCAGCCATGTATCAAATTCTTTCGGTGGTCCTGTATATCATTTTTCTCCATATATATCTCAGCTTATTAAATGCAATTCTGTGTAAAAATGTAGAATTTATTTTAAAACCACCTTTAAGCTACTTCCGTTCATGTACTGTAATCTGTGCACTTTCTGCTGTGTTACACTGTACATGATCTACAGCATTTGTACACAGAACGCAATATGCAAAAATCAATATAAAAACTCATATCTCAATGAACAAGAAAGAAAAATTATGCGTTAAGGATAGATTACGAAACACTTTCCAACACTTCCTGAAATCTTTAACAAAACTTCATTATTTAGGAAAATAACGTGTTAATGTCCATAGGCAAATATGTATTTCAATACTTTTGAACAGCCCTGTATTTAATCTGTCTGTTGATATATATACTATATAATAAGAAAATTTAGTTAAGCAAGAAAACGCTAAATTTTCGTTAAATTTATTTATTAGTAATTCATACTAATGGATAAAAACGTACTTGAATACTTTTGATCAGCTCTGTAGTTTACCTAGTACCTGTATTACAGTCCAATATTTACCTAAAATCTATTTTAAACTAAAACACTCTTAAAACTTCTTAAATAACATTTCCAGAAGTTATCATCGAATTGTGACCACGTATCCAGTACTTTACATGATCCTGTATATCATTTTATCTATATTCTACAAACATTTCTGAGTAAGCGGTTCAACATAAAAATGTATAACTTATTTAAAAAACCACCTTTTAATAAATTACGCTCGTATTCAGTAACCTTTACGAGTTCTTTTGTGTAACCTTGTATCTAAACTATAGAATTTATACACACTATGTTATATGCATATATTTAGTGAAACTTAAAAACGCATATCATAATTAAAAATGCATTTCATCCATCCATCAACCATCATCGATAATACACAGTACTTCAAATAGAATATACTATTTGAAATCTTTTGTATCTCCCTGTAAATGCTATGCACTTCATATTATGACTCAGCGTATCACCATATCAAATTTATTGTACACGAAGTCGTTTAACATTATTAAAATATCTCGCAAATAATCCCCCGCCCTTTTGTTCTTGCATAATGGAATTCTTTCGTGTGGCCCTGTAAATAAATAATAACTATCATTTATACTGCATTTTTAAATACATATTTTAACGTACTTTCCAAATGCATATAAATTTAAATATGTTTGGCAGGGTGTTACACCTTTAAAACTCATTCGAAACTATTTTTTCCCATAGGCCGTAATGTAATGGTAAATTTTGACTATCCCTGTAAATAAATTAATCATGATAGAAACTCCATTTTCAGTAGGGTTTGTGCTAATGTGAACATCAATAACATCTAAAATTTTCATGGAAATTTGAGTATATTTAGGAGAGTTAGAGCGCGGACAGATGGACAGACAAAACGAATGCACTTTTCAATTTTGTCGGAAAGTCTTCTAATACATTTAGAAACTGTCTTTTAAAATTTACATATTTATAATTATGTAAAACACTCCAATTCGCGTAAATACACGTAATCTTTAACATTTACACACTTCTGTGTGTCTATTAACTGATAAAAACTTACGTACCCATTCTAATAAACAAAATACACATAAAAACAGGCAATTTTTTGTACGAAATGTGTAAATTTTAAAACAAGTGGGTGATTTCAGAAATTTACACACTTCTCTGAGTACACATCATTATGCTTAAATTAGAATAACACTCCAATTCGTGTAAATTCGGGCATTTTTCGGAATTTACACACTTGTCTGAGTTTATCAAGTGATAACAAATTACACACTTACTTTCAGACGCTAAATACACACAAAAACAGGTAAATTTCCGAAAAAAATGTGTAATTTTTATTACAGGTGTGTAATTTTACAAAATTACACATATATGTGTGTAAAATTAGCCAATTTACACATTTATTTTTTACAGTGTGATGTGGCCCTCGATTATCTTGACATATTTGTTAAGTAGCCCTTCCCTTGAAAAAGGTTCTGCATCACTACCGTGGATACAATTATTTTCACAGTGCTCATTCTAAAATATAATAAGGCTTTAATATACAAGAATAGAAAAATACAACGTTGAATCACAATCATTCAGTGATTTTCCATTAACATTCGGTAAATTAAATCTGCCCCCCCCCCACCCAAACAAAATGCTCTAGCTACGCGACTGGCGTTCAGCTTGCAATCAGACGTTATAGGTTTATGGATTTTGGCATTCTTCGTATAATCGCTATCGAAACAAGTCAAGATATATTAGCTTGGCAGCAGTGGCTGGCTTGCTAAGAAGCCTTGGTGATTTGGTTTTGTCCAAAATCATCTCAATCCTTCAAATTTTAGATCCCGTACGTCGCCACACTCATACCTGGGCTCCCTACCTTAGATCACTGTAAAAGAACATTATCCAAGAGTGGCAACAGAAACGCTTCTGCAGATATATGCTACCCAAAAAACTGATTATTGGACGCTGACGAAACAATATTGAAAGATTCTTCAGTGGGTTCAAACTGGTTTTTATTTATATGTACCCGCAGCTGGTATGCTGGTCCACTCGATCCAGATCCCAAGCCATTCTGATTGGCCCATCAGATTCAGATGAAATTATCTCTATGGAGATCTTAATGACTTTAATCATTTTGGAATCTATGGTCACGAATTAGAATTTGTTCTAAGCTGTTTCGCTGTAAATGAGTTGTAGCTATGTGGTATATCGCCTGTCTCCAGTCCAGTTGTATCCCAGTTCAAACCCAAGTAGTGGAAGGTTTGAAAAAACGGAGAGTTTTGTTTTTAACCGACTTCAAAGAGGAGGTTATGATTTCGGCCTGTATGTATTTGTTGTTCACTCATAACTTCTTTCAATATGAACCGATTTTGATAATTCTTTTTTTGCTTGAAAGCATAAGATACCCATGTGGTCCTATTTTAATTTAATTAAATTTTGACTTTTTAAAAAATAAAAACTTTAAAAATTCAAATTGTTTTTGAAGCAATCATCCAGTTAAAAGCGTTCATTTTTCTGGCAATTACTCATACACATATATGAGATCATTTTTATACAACGTGCAAAGTCTGGACTGAAAAAAATCAGGATCCAGATAGGCTTTGCGAAATTTGCGAAAACAGATCGACCAATAAGAAAATTTACACTGCACTGTAAAAAAATTGACCCTTTTGCTGCATCGTTACACCATCGCTTTTATAGAATATCTCTGTTTTGACCAATGAGAATGCTCCATCATACAGTGAAATAATCGTTTCCTATAAAAGCGATGGAGTGACGATGCAGCAAAAAGGTAAATTTTTTTACAGTGTGTGATAAATCTATAGCTATAGCCGCATAATCACTCCACTGTTTGTATAGGATATCTCTACTCTGACCAATAAAAAATGCTCCATACGTAATAAACTAACTGTTTTATTTAAAAGCGGTGGAGTGATGATGCAGCTGCAGCTGCAAATTTTAAATAGAGTGCCTACTTAAACTAGCAAATATTCAGCAAAAATTCAGATTTTTGATTGGGTAATAACAGAAATAATGAGCAGTTTCTGATTTCAATAACAGCCTGAAATCTATTTGAACCCCATTCAAGTTCGGTTATCCGCCAAACCGGAAGGCTCATACCGATACCAAAGAAAGTAGGTCGACAGTTTTTGATTTACATTTAACTGTTAAGTTAATTTACATTAACTTTTACTTTTCTGAAGACGCAACCTTTTATCCCTATTTGTTTTCATTAAACGCTTCTTTCTCATGCGTACCGCGTGTTTTGTTGGTCTAACCATTGCTTATTTATTTTTCTTATATAACTGCACCATGTTAACTTAATGCAATAATATCTGCAAACTGAGTTATCTCCTCGATTTCTGCCCATTGTTCTGTTCCTGGTGCCACAGAATTTCTTTAAAGCACCCTAATTGTATCAAAGTTAAATCATCACACAAACAGAAGCTTTATTTTTAATGCTATGAGCATGATCAGCGCAACTTACTGGTCACTTACCAAAAGGACCAATATTACCAACCAATTGTAGGGCAGTACGAAATGACAATCAAGACGAGTTGTGACATCACTACAATTCAGCAGGATAGTTTTCATTGGTGCCACAATTCGCTTTCGTACTGCCCCACAATCGGTCGGTAACATTGGTCATTTCGGTAAGTTGTGCTGAACATGCCTTGTGTTTCTCTCACAGAGATGCGAGGTCTTTCCAAAGTAAGAAAATTTGACTACACATGTCCTCGCATCCACCAAACAGAAAAGACCACATCGATCATAACCGACACCAAAAGTAGATATCGAATACCTGAAAATCCACCGTCAAAATACAATCATGTAGGGAGACAGCATGGCAGCATACGAGGTATAAAATTGATTGATTTACACAATTTTGAACAAATTTCAATAGCCAGTTATGGGCCTCCGTGGCTGAGTGGTTAAGACATCACGCCGCTAATCGTGAGGTTGTGGGTTCGAATCCCACTGGCTCCATTGCACACACACTTTGTGTGGAGCTCCTGGTTGTACTTCTCGTGTGTTGTAACATTTCCTTGTGTGCTATCTCGTCCCTGTATATTGACGATGGCTTATAAGCAGGCTTCATGTCGAGCACACAAGTCAGATGTATGTTGTTCAATAAACAAACAATAGCCAGTTATCTTCATGAGCCAATTATTATAGCCAAGCTAATGACTACACTGTTAAAAGTTTGAAAATTTTGTTGCATCATCACTCCACTGCTTATATAGAAAATGATTACTTAAGGGTGTATTCGAAAAAACGCTTTTCCACCTTCAGCAGCTCCAAATTTTCGGATACAAGTTCAGGTACATTTTTAAAAGTAGAAACATGAAAACCTCAGCAAATTGAAATTTGCTGAGGGCATTTTTGGAGGGTGCCGTGTGATGTCTTTTTGCGCTCAATTTATAAAAATTTGATTTATAAACAATTACCGTCTCAGGAAGACCCTTTTTTTCGTCCCCAGTCTCCCACTTCGAAAAAATCGGTTCAAATTGCCATTTTTGATTGCTTTTTTTGCAATATTTTGTGCACTTATCAAAGAATCGACAATCACGGCACCTTGTGCACTTTCTATATAAGAGAATCTGCGAGTTTGATGTGTTTGAGAGCAAAAGTGAATTCAAAAATAAATCGGAAAGCAGGCAGTTTGAATCGAAATACACCCTTAAATGTATTATGGAGGATTCTCATTTGTCAAAATCTCTATTTTGACTCTATTATTCTATCAAAGCGATGGAGTGGCAGTGCAGCAAAAGTTTCAAATTTTTAACAATGTACAACTCCTTTAAACTATAGCACCACGAATATGCGCTGTTAAAAATTTGATCCATTTGTTGCAGCGTCACTCCACAGCTTTTATAGAATATCCCTTTATGACCAATGAGAATGCTCCATAACACAGTAAAGCAACCGTTTTCTATAAAAGCGGTGGAGTGACGCTGCAGCAAATCGGAAATTTTTTTAAACAGTGTATAATGTAGAAATTGGCCACACTGTTAAAAATTTGATCCATTTGCTGTAAGTAGTAGGAAAAGGAGAGTACGGGCTCAGGAGGCGGTGGCGGTGGTACGGTGGCACCGTGCCACCGCCTCACCCAGTGCCACCGCCACCGTCCCTGCGGTCCCGCCACTCGAAATCATACTATAAGATGTAGATTAAATTTATATTTGAATTTTGAACAACCGTAATTTTAATGAGTATTATTAATTAAGCGAAACAATTAAAATCTCAGTTTTTAACCATTTTATTTAGATTTCTTCAACTACAAGATGAGATTATCAATTTAACACAAGAAAGTTAAACATATATTTGAATTTTGCTTGATAGACATCTTAATGAGTAGTATTAATTAAATAAAAACAATAGAAAATATCCAGTTTTATAGAAAAAGACTGATTTCTTACGATTTTTATCAACTATATGATCAATGTAACGTCTTAAAAGTTGAAAGTGAAACATGTATCCTAGTTTTTCAACAGCTATAGCCTTAATCAGTATCGTTAATTAAGTAAAAAAACAATGGAAAATATCAAGTTTTATGGAAAAAGACTGATCTCTTACGATTTTTATCAACTTAAGAGAGAAAATTTAAACATACATTTCAGTTTTTCAACAGCTATAACCTTAATGAGCATTCATAATTAAGTAAAAAACAATGGAAAATATCGATTTTTACAGAAAAAGACTGATTTCTTACGATTTTTATCAACTGCAACATCAGAATATCAATTTGATAGAAAGAAATTTAAGCATGCATTCCAGTTTTGGACAACCATTTCCTTCATGAACATTATTAATTAAGCAAAACAACAGAAAATATTAAATTTTTAACTGATTTCTTCATATTTTTTTTATTTATTTATTTTTTTTTTTTTAAATATAAAATCAGAATACACAACTTAAAATAGAAATTTAAAGATATTTTTTTAGTTTTTGAACAGTCGTTACCTCAAAGAATTTCGATAATTGAACAATTAACAAAGGAAACTAATGATTTTTTAACGAAAAAAGACGAATTAAACGAATTTGGTTAACTTTTACTCTAATTGGAAATTTCATCGTACTTTATATATACTAAGTAGAATTTTAAAATATAAACGAATAATTTAAAGAAATCCTCTACACACAAATGTGAACCTGCAGAGCATTCCTTATTACGTCATATCTAAACTAAAACTTTTTTCTGCAATCCCTCCATGCATGCATTCCAGGTAGGGGAACATAACAAAGAATTTTGACGTCACAACTTACAATGGTATACAACAAAATGTTTACGTCCAAGAAAAAGTATCACATAGAGAGAAAAAAAGAAGAGATTTAAGCTATTTATCCATTCTAGTTTTATAACAGTTACCACAACATCTCCAAATTAAAATTTGGAAGTCATAATGAGTGTAATTAATTAAGCAAATCAATAGAAATATTAGTTTTTCAGAGGGGAAAAGACGAATTTAAACAAATTTTATCAGTTTTACACTAGTTTAATAATAATTTTAAGAGGAAAAATACGAATTTGAACTTTTTTTTTTTTTTTTTTTTTAGTTTTACACTATTTTTTCTCATCTCCAACACGGATATATCAATTTTAACAGAAGAATTAAACATATAATTTAGTTTTAACAACAAAATCTTAACAAGTATCATTAATTAAACAAAAATAAATATCAGTTTTAAAGAAAAGACGAATTTGAATAATTTTACACTAGTATTTTCAAAAGCAACATGGAAATATCAATACTTATTCACATATTTCACTTATTCACTGTATTCAATACTATATTTAATAAATTTGGATACAATTTAAGAATTTCCTAATCTATAATTATATATTAGCTGTATATTTAATGTTACCCGTGTTTTCAACATTAGTCCATAATCGTGAATTTTGTATTTTAAATACCATCTATTCAGGTTCAGATTATTTTCACTTGAAATCATACAGAATTTTTTAACAGAGTTTGTTTTTGAAATCATTGAAGCAACTATATTTAATATTTTTAACACCAATTTTCTAACATTTTCCGATTATACATTCCTCATAAGTACATTTCTAAATGCTACAATCACTTTACATATCGAAAAGATATCATTGAAGCAACTGTATTTAATATTTTTAACACCAATTTTCTAAGATTTTTTAACATTTTCCGGTTATACATTCCTCAAAAGTATATATTCTAAACAATAGAAAATATTAATTTTAAGAATAAAAAGACGAATTTAAACAAATTTTATTAGTTTTACAATATTTTTTCTCATCTCCAACACGGATATATCAATTTTAACAGAATTAAACGCATATTTTAGTTTTAAGAACAAAAATGTAATAAGTATCATTAATTAAACAAAAAATAAATATCAATTTTCAAAAAAAGACAATTTTTTACACAAATTTTCAACTTTGAAATACATTTGTTTACATATATTGTTACAATATATTACTAAACTTAAACTTTTTAAAAAGTTTGAATGTCTTTACAAAGGGTTCATATTTATATTTTTCACGTCTTGACTGCATTCGAAATCTTACAACAAAAGTATACTTTTATTATTTTTATTATTATTATTATTCTAGAAAACCTAAAAAGTCATTTCTTGCTGCTTTAAACACTTGACATTTTAAAACTACTCTCACATATTCTACCCATATAATTAATCAAATTAGGACATGATTCACCTTACACTTGAAAATTTCTGAATTTTTACAATACTTATTTTCATCAAACTTTATTCTTGATCCTATATATTTTAGGAGTACAGAATTTTAACATCTGTTTTTATCTACTTATCAGAAAATTATTAAAACACCCAACACCATTTTCCAAATATGAATATTATCTTTACAGTTTAATAATGCAAAACATACACGAATACAAAGTTAAATTTTTACAAACATTTCATATTTCAAACCAAACTGTTCGAAATTTTCACAACATAAGAGCAAACATTAGACGAACTTTTTAACATTAATATTGCTTAGATCTTTTCATCATAACCTTTAACTATGATAATTATCCATTTTTAGATTGATTGTCGAAAAACTGTAACTGAAATTACATAAACTTAATGTAAAAAAACATGTTCTCACACAATTTCTTGAAATTCAACAAAGAATGGACTATTACTCTAATACTTATCTACATCAATCTCGACTCTCGATAGTATATAGATATTTCATCATTACATACTTACAACTCTTTTCAAACGTTTATCAGAAAATCAAGTCAATCAAAGTCTAGTAATTATCACACCTGTTCCTCAGAAATATTACTATCATATGAAACAGTAAAGAAAATTAATAAATATTTAATATTTAATAACCTCATACGTAAAATTACTGCTGAATGAGAATACTAATAATCAATAAAATCAACTGTTGGACAAAAAATAGTACAGAATACCGAAAATTCAAATCATTTTTTCTACAAAAATTACAAAAATTAACAAATGAATGACAAGTTAGAGAAATAACTAAAAAAATTAATGAACATATTTACAAATTTATTAAAATCACACCTTTTTCTGGATTACAAACCACAATTTCTTGAAAAATTTAACACCGAATTTGTAAGATTTTAATCCTAGTATTACATACACTCAACAAATATTCAAAATTAACAAAAAAAATATTTTTTTAGTCTCATCAATAAGCAGAAATTCTATATTAAAAGAATATTTTCATAGTAGTACTTATAAAAATGAGAGTTTACAAACTGATTTTCATAATTTTATCACATTTAAACTTAATTTTTATACATAAAACATTATTTAATCAAATTTTATACGTTCTAATTCAGTAAAATTCAATACTTTTTTAGTTTTTAAACCAATACCACAATATTTATTTACATCAAACTTGATTCTTTACCTTTTATATTTCCACATTACACAAGTGAGATAAATACTAACTTGGAACGAGAGTTGAAGTCAATTGATTCTATTCGATTTTCATCGTATACGCATTGCTACTACACGAAATTTCTTACTTCTATAAGCATCTAATGTATTAAAACTAATCTACTCATATTTTTAATCAATTCATCAGATGTTTCATCTCGCATTTCTGAATTATCATCCATTAAGTTGCTTAAAATATAAATACTATCTTTATAGTTTTAATGTAGTATACATGACTAATCTTGAGTTAGACCTTCCATAGTATTAATCAAATTATCATATGTTTCATCTTACAGTTAACGATTTCTGAATTATCGTCCATCTAGTTGTTTAAAATATTAATAAAATGTTTATAGTTTTTGATTATACATAGTATGTATGAATACAATCTTTAATTTTTAACAGTTCATATTTCAAATAATCTATTTTCGAAACCAAACTATGTGAATTTTACCACAATGGTTATCATCATACAGAGATTTGTGTTTCATACTTTTTCTAAAAATTATCAGATATGTACTCTTCAGAGGAATTTCTATCATATGAGTAAATAAAAAAAAAAATTATATTAAACGTACAACGAAATTTGATTGCAATATACATGTATTTAATAAAAATAAATAAATAAGCGATTATTTATACATTAAACCTTTACTAAATATATATTTCTTGCGTTATACAGATGTTTCAACAAGATGAACTAAAACAGCAGCAAACTTCAGAAATTAATGATCTGAATGATTCATCCCTAGCACATGTAGCGTTAATGAATAATACATATGTAAGTACTTATATGAAAAATACTAGAATTCGTATATGTAACGTAATTAGAGTAATATAAAATGATTTGTCTTACTGCCTACACTTTAACAAATACCTTTTTACCTATATTGTTGAAGATAAATGTCAGTACTTATATGAAAAATACTAGAATTCGTATATGTAACGTAATTAGAGTAATATAAAATGATTTGTCTTACTGCCTACACTTTAACAAATACCTTTTTACCTATATTGTTGAAGATAATCCTAATTGTTTGCATTTATTTCTATTACAGATGTGTTCTATTTGCTACAAACACTTCTTAAGTAAATGGAATTTAACAGAACATACAAAAATCCATACAGGTGAAAAACCTTACACTTGGGAAGATTACCAAATGCGGTTTTCAAGAAGACGTGAATCAAAAATGCACACATCATCATATAAAGCGTCGTCATTTATATGCAAACTTAGTGAAGATATTCAAAAATTAGTCAGACGTTTGAAGAATTTAGACATAAAGGAAGATATTTAGACTATATATCCATCATATTTTCATAACACTTACCACAATATCTCAAACTTAAAATTTGGAAGACACACACTGCTGAAAAGTAATTTTGTTACCCGTGATTCTTCTAACCAGCATGAATGTATAGATATTATTTTGCAATGTATTATTTAAATGCTCACAATAAATATTCTTTTATATACATATATCGTTGTGTTTATTTTTTTAAAACCTATTACATTAATAAAATAGGTCACACACACATACATACACATAACATTTTAAGTGAAACAACACTCTCACAACTTAAAAAATGCATAAGAACATACAAAAATAAGCAGATGTATGAAAAAATATGCAAGTTTACAAAATAATTTCACTGTTTTCTAGAAATACCAACAAAAAATATTTACAATATAAAAAAATTACAAAAGTGAAAAGAAAAAACACAAATGTAAAACAAAAAAATCACAAAGTGAAAAACTCACAACAAAGTTTTTGAAAAAAAAATTTACAACAAAAATTTTTTTTACAAAAACCAAAACTTCAAAAAATATTTTTACAAAAAAATTTTTTTCAAAAACATTTTTCACAAAAATTTTTTTTTTCAAAATAAGTTTTTACAAAAGTAAAAAATAAAAAATCACAACGTTAAAAAAAATGAAAAATTTTAATTAAAAAAGTGTAAAAAAAATTGCAAAAAAAGTTGCAAAAATTTCAAAAAAAGTTATGAAAAAAATATCAAAAATTTTGTTCTTTTTAATAGCAAATACAATGGTTTCGCCATTGCATACTGTATTAAAAAGAACAAAATTTTTGATATTTTTTCATAACTTTTTTTGAAATTTTTGCAACTTTTTTTGCAATTTTTTTTACACTTTTTTAATTAAAATTTTTCATTTTTTTTAACGTTGGGATTTTTTATTTTTTACTTTTGTAAAAACTTATTTTGAAAAAAAAATTTTTTGTGAAAAATGTTTTTGAAAAAAATTTTTTTGTAAAAATATTTTTTGAAGTTTTGGTTTTTGTAAAAAAAATTTTTGTTGTAAATTTTTTTTTCAAAAACTTTGTTGTGAGTTTTTCACTTTGTGATTTTTTTGTTTTACATTTGTGTTTTTTCTTTTCACTTTTGTAATTTTTTTATATTGTAAATATTTTTTGTTGGTATTTCTAGAAAACAGTGAAATTATTTTGTAAACTTGCATATTTTTTCATACATCTGCTTATTTTTGTATGTTCTTATGCATTTTTTAAGTTGTGAGAGTGTTGTTTCACTTAAAATGTTATGTGTATGTATGTGTGTGTGACCTATTTTATTAATGTAATAGGTTTTAAAAAAATAAACACAACGATATATGTATATAAAAGAATATTTATTGTGAGCATTTAAATAATACATTGCAAAATAATATCTATACATTCATGCTGGTTAGAAGAATCACGGGTAACAAAATTACTTTTCAGCAGTGTGTGTCTTCCAAATTTTAAGTTTGAGATATTGTGGTAAGTGTTATGAAAATATGATGGATATATAGTCTAAATATCTTCCTTTATGTCTAAATTCTTCAAACGTCTGACTAATTTTTGAATATCTTCACTAAGTTTGCATATAAATGACGACGCTTTATATGATGATGTGTGCATTTTTGATTCACGTCTTCTTGAAAACCGCATTTGGTAATCTTCCCAAGTGTAAGGTTTTTCACCTGTATGGATTTTTGTATGTTCTGTTAAATTCCATTTACTTAAGAAGTGTTTGTAGCAAATAGAACACATCTGTAATAGAAATAAATGCAAACAATTAGGATTATCTTCAACAATATAGGTAAAAAGGTATTTGTTAAAGTGTAGGCAGTAAGACAAATCATTTTATATTACTCTAATTACGTTACATATACGAATTCTAGTATTTTTCATATAAGTACTGACATTTATCTTCAACAATATAGGTAAAAAGGTATTTGTTAAAGTGTAGGCAGTAAGACAAATCATTTTATATTACTCTAATTACGTTACATATACGAATTCTAGTATTTTTCATATAAGTACTTACATATGTATTATTCATTAACGCTACATGTGCTAGGGATGAATCATTCAGATCATTAATTTCTGAAGTTTGCTGCTGTTTTAGTTCATCTTGTTGAAACATCTGTATAACGCAAGAAATATATATTTAGTAAAGGTTTAATGTATAAATAATCGCTTATTTATTTATTTTTATTAAATACATGTATATTGCAATCAAATTTCGTTGTACGTTTAATATAATTTTTTTTTTTATTTACTCATATGATAGAAATTCCTCTGAAGAGTACATATCTGATAATTTTTAGAAAAAGTATGAAACACAAATCTCTGTATGATGATAACCATTGTGGTAAAATTCACATAGTTTGGTTTCGAAAATAGATTATTTGAAATATGAACTGTTAAAAATTAAAGATTGTATTCATACATACTATGTATAATCAAAAACTATAAACATTTTATTAATATTTTAAACAACTAGATGGACGATAATTCAGAAATCGTTAACTGTAAGATGAAACATATGATAATTTGATTAATACTATGGAAGGTCTAACTCAAGATTAGTCATGTATACTACATTAAAACTATAAAGATAGTATTTATATTTTAAGCAACTTAATGGATGATAATTCAGAAATGCGAGATGAAACATCTGATGAATTGATTAAAAATATGAGTAGATTAGTTTTAATACATTAGATGCTTATAGAAGTAAGAAATTTCGTGTAGTAGCAATGCGTATACGATGAAAATCGAATAGAATCAATTGACTTCAACTCTCGTTCCAAGTTAGTATTTATCTCACTTGTGTAATGTGGAAATATAAAAGGTAAAGAATCAAGTTTGATGTAAATAAATATTGTGGTATTGGTTTAAAAACTAAAAAAGTATTGAATTTTACTGAATTAGAACGTATAAAATTTGATTAAATAATGTTTTATGTATAAAAATTAAGTTTAAATGTGATAAAATTATGAAAATCAGTTTGTAAACTCTCATTTTTATAAGTACTACTATGAAAATATTCTTTTAATATAGAATTTCTGCTTATTGATGAGACTAAAAAAATATTTTTTTTGTTAATTTTGAATATTTGTTGAGTGTATGTAATACTAGGATTAAAATCTTACAAATTCGGTGTTAAATTTTTCAAGAAATTGTGGTTTGTAATCCAGAAAAAGGTGTGATTTTAATAAATTTGTAAATATGTTCATTAATTTTTTTAGTTATTTCTCTAACTTGTCATTCATTTGTTAATTTTTGTAATTTTTGTAGAAAAAATGATTTGAATTTTCGGTATTCTGTACTATTTTTTGTCCAACAGTTGATTTTATTGATTATTAGTATTCTCATTCAGCAGTAATTTTACGTATGAGGTTATTAAATATTAAATATTTATTAATTTTCTTTACTGTTTCATATGATAGTAATATTTCTGAGGAACAGGTGTGATAATTACTAGACTTTGATTGACTTGATTTTCTGATAAACGTTTGAAAAGAGTTGTAAGTATGTAATGATGAAATATCTATATACTATCGAGAGTCGAGATTGATGTAGATAAGTATTAGAGTAATAGTCCATTCTTTGTTGAATTTCAAGAAATTGTGTGAGAACATGTTTTTTTACATTAAGTTTATGTAATTTCAGTTACAGTTTTTCGACAATCAATCTAAAAATGGATAATTATCATAGTTAAAGGTTATGATGAAAAGATCTAAGCAATATTAATGTTAAAAAGTTCGTCTAATGTTTGCTCTTATGTTGTGAAAATTTCGAACAGTTTGGTTTGAAATATGAAATGTTTGTAAAAATTTAACTTTGTATTCGTGTATGTTTTGCATTATTAAACTGTAAAGATAATATTCATATTTGGAAAATGGTGTTGGGAGTTTTAATAATTTTCTGATAAGTAGATAAAAACAGATGTTAAAATTCTGTACTCCTAAAATATATAGGATCAAGAATAAAGTTTGATGAAAATAAGTATTGTAAAAATTCAGAAATTTTGAAGTGTAAGGTGAATCATGTCCTAATTTGATTAATTATATGGGTAGAATATGTGAGAGTAGTTTTAAAATGTCAAGTGTTTAAAGCAGCAAGAAATGACTTTTTAGGTTTTCTAGAATAATAATAATAATAAAAATAATAAAAGTATACTTTTGTTGTAAGATTTCGAATGCAGTCAAGACGTGAAAAATATAAATATGAACCCTTTTACATTCAAACTTTTTAAAAAGTTTAAGTTTAGTAATATATTGTAACAATATATGTAAACAAATGTATTTCAAAGTTGAAAATTTGTGTAAAAAATTGTCTTTTTTTGAAAATTGATATTTATTTTTTTGTTTAATTAATGATACTTATTACATTTTTGTTCTTAAAACTAAAATATGCGTTTAATTCTGTTAAAATTGATATATCCGTGTTGGAGATGAGAAAAAATATTGTAAAACTAATAAAATTTGTTTAAATTCGTCTTTTTATTCTTAAAATTAATATTTTCTATTGTTTAGAATATATACTTTTGAGGAATGTATAACCGGAAAATGTTAAAAAATCTTAGAAAATTGGTGTTAAAAATATTAAATACAGTTGCTTCAATGATATCTTTTCGATATGTAAAGTGATTGTAGCATTTAGAAATGTACTTATGAGGAATGTATAATCGGAAAATGTTAGAAAATTGGTGTTAAAAATATTAAATATAGTTGCTTCAATGATTTCAAAAACAAACTCTGTTAAAAAATTCTGTATGATTTCAAGTGAAAATAATCTGAACCTGAATAGATGGTATTTAAAATACAAAATTCACGATTATGAACTAATGTTGAAAACATGGGTAACATTAAATATACAGCTAATATATAATTATAGATTAGGAAATTCTTAAAGTGTATCCAAATTTATTAAATATAGTATTGAATACAGTGAATAAGTGAAATATGTGAATAAGTATTGATATTTCCATGTTGCTTTTGAAAATACTAGTGTAAAATTATTCAAATTCGTCTTTTCTTTAAAACTGATATTTATTTTTGTTTAATTAATGATACTTGTTAAGATTTTGTTGTTAAAACTAAATTATATGTTTAATTCTTCTGTTAAAATTGATATATCCGTGTTGGAGATGAGAAAAAATAGTGTAAAACTAAAAAAAAAAAAAAAAAAAAAGTTCAAATTCGTATTTTTCCTCTTAAAATTATTATTAAACTAGTGTAAAACTGATAAAATTTGTTTAAATTCGTCTTTTCCCCTCTGAAAAACTAATATTTCTATTGATTTGCTTAATTAATTACACTCATTATGACTTCCAAATTTTAATTTGGAGATGTTGTGGTAACTGTTATAAAACTAGAATGGATAAATAGCTTAAATCTCTTCCTTTTTTCTCTCTATGTGATACTTTTTCTTGGACGTAAGCATTTTGTTGTATACCATTGTAAGTTGTGACGTCAAAATTCTTTGTTATGTTCCCCTACCTGGAATGCATGCATGGAGGGATTGCAGAAAAAAGTTTTAGTTTAGATATGACGTAATAAGGAATGCTCTGCAGGTTCACATTTGTGTGTAGAGGATTTCTTTAAATTATTCGTTTATATTTTAAAATTCTACTTAGTATATATAAAGTACGATGAAATTTCCAATTAGAGTAAAAGTTAACCAAATTCGTTTAATTCGTCTTTTTTCGTTAAAAAATCACTAGTTTCCTTTGTTAATTGTTCAATTATCGAAATTCTTTGAGGTAACGACTGTTCAAAAACTAAAAAAATATCTTTAAATTTCTATTTTAAGTTGTGTATTCTGATTTTATATTTAAAAAAAAATAAATAAATAAATAAAATATGAAGAAATCAGTTAAAAATTTAATATTTTCTGTTGTTTTGCTTAATTAATAATGTTCATGAAGGAAATGGTTGTCCAAAACTGGAATGCATGCTTAAATTTCTTTCTATCAAATTGATATTCTGATGTTGCAGTTGATAAAAATCGTAAGAAATCAGTCTTTTTCTATAAAAATCGATATTTTCCATTGTTTTTTACTTAATTATGAATGCTCATTAAGGTTATAGCTGTTGAAAAACTGAAATGTATGTTTAAATTTTCTCTCTTAAGTTGATAAAAATCGTAAGAGATCAGTCTTTTTCCATAAAACTTGATATTTTCCATTGTTTTTTTACTTAATTAACGATACTGATTAAGGCTATAGCTGTTGAAAAACTAGGATACATGTTTCACTTTCAACTTTTAAGACGTTACATTGATCATATAGTTGATAAAAATCGTAAGAAATCAGTCTTTTTCTATAAAACTGGATATTTTCTATTGTTTTTATTTAATTAATACTACTCATTAAGATGTCTATCAAGCAAAATTCAAATATATGTTTAACTTTCTTGTGTTAAATTGATAATCTCATCTTGTAGTTGAAGAAATCTAAATAAAATGGTTAAAAACTGAGATTTTAATTGTTTCGCTTAATTAATAATACTCATTAAAATTACGGTTGTTCAAAATTCAAATATAAATTTAATCTACATCTTATAGTATGATTTCGAGTGGCGGGACCGCAGGGACGGTGGCGGTGGCACTGGGTGAGGCGGTGGCACGGTGCCACCGTACCACCGCCACCGCCTCCTGAGCCCGTACTCTCCTTTTCCTACTACTGCTGTACCGTCACTCCACCGCTTTTATAGAAAACGGTTGCTTTACATTGTTATGAAGCATTCTCATTGGTCATAAAATTGGTATTCTATAAAAGCTGTGGAGTGACACTGAAGAAAATGGGTCCATTTTTTTAACAGTGTATAGTGTAGAAATTGGCTACACTGTTAAAAATTGACCCATTTGCTGCATCGTCACTCCACCGCTTTTATAGAAAACGGTTACTTTACTGTGTTATGGGGCATTCTCATTGGTTATAAAAGAGGTATTCGATAAAAACTGTGGAGTGACGCTGCAGCAAATGGGTCAAATTTTTAACAGTGTACCCCCAGGGCCGTAACTACCGCCGCACAGTGGGGCAGGAAGCCTCCAAAGTTGGCAAAAAATAAAATTTACTTTGAACAAAAAAAAGCACATCACGGATTCTTTTGTAGAAGAAAAGTAGTAAAATTTTAAACTTTTACATAAGCTAAACTTTTACATAAGTAATTTATTAATTAATTTACAAACCTTTTTCAATATTTTTTGTAGAAAAATGAGTTAAAAACAAGAATTTAAGATAGTTTTATACTAATTAGATATTTATGAATCATCCATAATATCGCATTAAAAAATGTAAACATAATTAGTAATTTTAAATATTCTCAAGCAAACCTTATAATGAATATTAGCGACTCGTTTTGAAGGATTGGATCAACCTTTCTCAGGCAAAAAGTACGCATTACTATAAAGACAGCAGAAGAAAAACTGTTTCTGTTGTTTTAGTGCTAACACACACTTTTTGTTTTCTTGTTTTTCAGATCTAAAACTCATACATGTCACGTACACTAACGAATATGTAGAACTAGAATTGTATAACCGTTTTACTCTTGATCTTTTTGATCGTCCAGAACAAATTCAGACGGAATATGAAGATGAGCACGTTTGCTTTTCATTGACGCTTCTGTTTGTTTTTCAAATCGAGGAAATGAAAGCGATTTGCCAAGCCACTCTTTGTTAATTCTAAAGCATTTCCCTTGTTTCGCCAGGCTTTTGCTCATCGGAATTTATATTAAACTTTAAAACATTTAATCTTCTTTTCATATAAAATACTTGTTCGTAGTTTCTCCGATTATGGAGCTCTTATACCACAAAATCATATTACTTTTCAAAAGTTTTTTGTTAAAACGTTCCATAATAGTCAGTTTCATTTAAATACATTATGTATACTAATAAAAGAACAAAACGCTCTGTCTGTGTGTGTGTCTGTCTGTGTGTCTGTGTGTGTGTCTACGATGCCTAGCAAAATCTACAGCACGTACAAAGCTCAAAAGTTTTTTGAGAGTAGCCCAATATCTCTCCTGATGCACCTGAGCTTCAGAATTTCAAAATTCCAATTATTAACTGAGTAATTAATTAAAATCAAGAGGTCACTCTCATAAAAAATCATCTTTTTCCAAATTTTTTTCTCTTTCATTTGTTTACGGTTGGTTGGTTGTGTAAAAATTTTCGCAGAAGTAATAAGAAAGCTGAGACAGAATTAAAGAAACCCATGGAGGAATAAGATAAGTGGAGGTGAAGTAAGCTCAAAAAAGGTTTGCGATATGAAACCATTTATCGCTCAAATTTAATCTGGCAAACAAAAGGACGTGGAAGAGATTTTGTATTATAAGACGAATTGAAAGAAATGAATTACAGTTGAAGCATATTTCAAGAGGAAATAGCAAATTTTTAAAATGGTCTTCGTTCTATTATTATTTATTAGAATAAATATTCGCTTTTAAAATGAAGGAAATTGGAACATTAGCAATAATTAAATATCAAATTAAAATTAAATAAGATATTGAAAACATTTGATACGAATTAAAAATTGTATAACTAAAAGTTTCCTTCATTAATGTAATTTTCAATACTTTATAACGTAGATGAAAAATGTTTATGACTTAATAATTGCATGTAAATAAATATTTAAAATATAATGATGAAAACATTCTTTTAAAATCATGTATGAAAACTTAAGTAATAAATATTAATCTAAAATATAAATTTCTGACTGCAGACGATTTTAATGTACTAACAAAATAATGTTATATTTTCAAGCAAAACGTTGAAATAATTTTCTATATTGATATTTAAAACACATATGATAAAATAATTAATAAATTTTTACCGGTGAAGCGATAAATTAGTTCTTTTTTTAAAAACGAGAGAAAAAAATACAGGTTTAAACCTGTTTCAATTGATAGCGAAATTTTAAAATGGAGGGCCAAAATCACAGTCCGGTGAAATCCAAACACCTCATTGGTCATTGAGCCGCGTCCTTTTCAGGGAACAATCTCTTAGCAGTTGGGTAAATGTTGTCATACTCCTTTTTCCGAGAAAAAATCGTAGCGGCAGTTTTGAAGTAAATCTTATCTCTTTTCATTTATAATCTAAATTTTTCACTCTCATTTTATAAAATGGCATCAAAATATCTTAATTGAGTTAATTTCGAAGGTTTATCTTAAATAAGAACAGGCGGTAACAATCGCTTAAAAAATACTTTCCCCCTCACCTTTTTCAAATGGAGAAACAAGTTCGTGATTTTCACCCTTACCACACGACCAATGGGGTGGCTGGATTTCACTTGACTGTGATTTTGGCCCTTCATTTTAAAATTTCGCCAATTGATAGGCGTGTCAAAGCAGGTGCTTTTGTTGGTACTTAATTGGACTTAATGTAGGGTTACATCTTAAGCATCATCTCCAGAGATAATACCTCCACTCTATTAATTTCTTTTTACTCTATAAAAGAAACCAATTTGAGATTTTGACATTTCAAAAGTGACTGTTTTTTTCCCAAAGACCTTTAAAATTCATAGACTGGCAAAATGTCAGTTTAACTTAGGATTTTTGGACATAGCTATTACGTCAGATCGTTGGTACTTCGTACATTAGAATGTATTTGTTGTTGGCTAAGTTGCAGTTAATATATGTATATGTATATATGAGGCTTTTTTAGCAGTTTTTTTAAATCATTGATTAAATTTGAATGCATTTATTTAAGTTAAAATTTTATTAAGACTTTAATTTGTTTTTAAAACAAAAATGAAATGGCTCTTTGACGTACAATTGTTCGAATAGGCAGACGATTCATACACAGTAATAAATTATCAAATAGCAAAATAAATTATATATAAAAAATAGTCACTAAAAGAATAGTAGCAAAACATAATATTTAGGCGTATTAACACATAACCCGATCCCAACCAGAAAAAAACAGACTATACTCCGATCCAAGCAAGACAAAAATTTCATGAGCATAAACGCGACCCGAACCTAAAAATTCCATTTGAAAAAAAAACTATGGATTTGATATTTGACCCGAATCAAATCTGAATCCCACAAAAATATTCAAATGAAGCATACCCCAATTCGATCAAAGAAAAATAATGTTCGTGTATATGCAACCCGACCCGAACCTAAAATTTTTCTCTGAAATAACCCAAAAAATGACCAGAACGAAACCTGAAATCGATAAAAATATTCCAAAGAACTATAACCTGATAAGAGCAAGACAAAAAAACTTCCATGAACATAAACCTGACTCGAACCTAAAAAATTCCATTTGAAAAAAAAGCCTGAAGTTTTATGCAAACTACATCTGAATCCGATCAAAATATTCGAAAGAACCATAACCGGATTCGAATAAGAGAAAATAATTTTCGTGGACATGAAACCGATCGGAACCTAAAATTCCATTTGAAAAAAATACCTGAAATTTGAATCGACAAAAATATTCCACAGAACCATACCCGGACCTGAACAAGACAAAAAAATTTCCATGAACATGAACCCAATCCGAACCTAAAAAATGAACTAAATCTGAATCTGACAAAAATATTCCAGAGAAGCATATCCTTATTCGAACAATGCAGAATAATTTCCGTTGATGCGCAACCCAACCTGAACCTAAAAATTCCATTAAAAAGCCGAAATCTGAATTGAACGACATCTGAACCCGAAAAAAATATTCCAAAGAACCAAAACCCGATCCGAGCAAGACAAAATAATTTCCCTGGACATGAATCCAACCAGAACCTTAAAAATCAATTTAAAAAAATACCTAAAATCTGAATCGAACCAAATCTGAATCCGACGAAAATAGTCCAAATAACTATAACCAAATACGAACAAGACAATATAATTTCCATGGACATAATCCCCATTCCAAACCAAAAAATTTGTAAAAAAAAAGAAAAAAAAAATCCCGAAATTTGAACCAAACTTAATCTGAACCTAACAAAAATATTTCAGTGAAGTATAACCTCATTGGAACTAGGTAAAATAATTTTCATATAAGTACAACCCGACCCGAACTTAAAAATCCCATTTGAAGGGAAAAAAAAACCCCACGAAAACTGAATTGAACCGAATCTAAACTGAACACAAATATTCCAAACAACCATAACTGTATCCGAAGAAGACAAAATAATTTCCATGAACTTGAATCCAATCCGAACCTAAAATTCGGATGTTCTACAAAACATAATGCGCTCCGTAGCGGTGGAAAGTGAAACTAAGTACTTAGCGCGAGATGGTTAAAATATTTCGTTTATAGTAAATGTTAAATTAGAACTTGGTTACGGTTAGATAACAGTTAGGTTGCAATTACGTTCCGGTGACCCTTTTGTTATTTTATTTTCCGGTTAGGTTACAGTTAGGTCAAGGTTAAGTTACAGTTAGGTTAAGGTTAAGTTGCGGTTAGGTTGTGGTTAGATTATGGGTAGGTTATGATTAGGTGACGGCCAAGTTACATTTATGTTATATTTAACTTGCAGTTAGGTTACTGTTAAGATACAGCTAAGTTACAGACAAGTTATGATTCCGATACAATTAGGTTACGGTTAGGATTTTGTTCATAGAATGAACATTACGCATGTTTGATAAAAAATATACACCTATTTTTGTAAAATGGCTCTGAATTTATAATATTATATACTAACCTTTTAGCGAATCATCGAGAATCGATTTCATTCGCGGTATAGTCAGATTTAAGAGTGATATATAATTAGTTTGAAATTCAAAATATTTCACTTGGGATATCTATGTGAAAAAAGTATTTAGTTAAGTCACTTAACAGTAATTTTAAGGATAAATATCAACACGAAATCGTTGGACACATATTCCCTCCTGCGTTTCCCATTGCAGTCATTTTAGGTATTTTTGCAGCTAAATATTAGTTTTTTTTAAAAACCAATTTTTGACAGTCAGGGGGCACGTATTTAATATAATGTACACTGTAAAAAGTTTGACCCTTTTTCTGTATCATCACTCCCCCGCTTTTATAGAATATATCTCTTTTGACCTATGACAATGCTCCAAAATAGGCTGAAGTAATCATTTTCTATAAAAGCGGTGGAGTGACGATGCAGCAAAAGGGTCAAATTCTTAACAGTGTATTAACACATATTTTGAGTTGAAGATAAAATCATAAAAATTTCAAGTTCGTTTAACATTATTATAACGGACCCGGGCAACGCCGGGCGGGTCAGCTAGTTTTGTAATAAACAATGCATTAAAATTCGTATTTAATAAAGAAAATATTTATAATCATGTTTGGCACACCCGAATACCTACTGTTATCGAATACCTAAAAATCTGAAATCATGTGTCGGCATAAAAATGATAAATTTAATATGTACAATCTAATATCCACCAAACATAGATTTTTGAGAGAATATTTTTTACAAGAGATGAATTTTCAGATTTATCATTTAATATACAGATATATACATTTAAAAAGTAATAAATTACTTTATGAAGTTCGGTGCAAAACTATCTTAATGATGTAAAAGATGATACAAAGTCGGAAAAAATAACATATTTCTTCAGGAAATTCATTGCTTAATCGTTATCAATGGGAGTAGTTTTGCACCGAAGTTCAAAAAGAAATTGATAACTTTTTACATGTATATATCCGTATATTAAATGATAAATGTGAAAATTCATCTCTTGTAAAAAATATTCTCTCGAAAATCCATGTTTGGTGGATATTAGATTGTACATATTAAATTTATCATTTTTATGCCGACACATGATTTCAGATTTTTAGGTATTCGATAACATTTAGTCATTAGAGAATTTTAAATAATTATTTAATTCTTTTTAGCGCTTTTTTTAAGTCGGTTAGTAGTTTTTTTTAAAAGCGTATTTTATTCACCATACGATGTACGCAGTTTGCTTTGTCGCATTTGAAGCAATTAAAAAAAAAAAAAAAAAAAAAAAAAAAAAAATGATAAATGTATTTACCGTAATTTCGGGTGTATAAGCCGCGGATCAAACAATTCTTTTTAGACTCAGAAATCTTATTTAGTGATTGAACACGAATATTTACGGTAATCTAAGTAGTAACATTCATTTTTATAAAAATTCTGGGTCAAAAAAGAATTGTTTGATCTGCGGCTTATACACCCGAAATTACTGTAATAATTTAAGTATATACTTCCGTATCTTTTACCTTATTCCGAAACGTTCTTAAAATGTGTACGTCAGAAATACGCAATGATGCATTGCGTATTTTTCACCATTCATTTCGTATTTTCATTATTCATCAGTCGATCGTCACTTCCAAGAGATTAAAAAATAGTATGTTCTGAATCTAGCAAGCCAATCAGAAGGGCTCTCAATCTGAACCGAGAAGGTATTGTGAATACGCCCGCAGCCCGCAGATGACATGACTTAAGTAAAGTTGATTACAGTGTCTCCGTAATAAATGAATGGACTTTACCTATGTGACATCAGACACGGGTAATAGAAGAAAAAGCATTAAGAACATTTTAACCAGGGCCTAATTATCAGCGGGTCACATTGCCACAAGGAAAAAAATTCCTTATTTATGGCAGTAATTTTGATGTGTTTAAACAAGGAGAAAATGTCTATAACATTTTACTGGAAGATAGTGCCCCGTTAGTAATCAGACCCCGATTTTAACAGTGCTTTCCCTACTCCAATTTATTTATTTATTTATTGCACATATACATCTAACTTAACGTCCGGCTTGACGTGTGACTTGACGAGTGCTTGACGTCCGTTGTCCGCTTATAAGTCATCGTGAATATACAATGGCCAGGATCACGATAGATTTTTAGTTTCTGATTAATCAATCCCGTTTTTCTAAACAGCGAAGAAGCTATCTGGATCCTGGCCAAGGACGAGGTAGCACAAATAAATTTACACCAGCAGAGAATTAAAAATGGAGATCCACAAAAGGTGTGCAATGGAGCCAGCGGAAATCGAGCCTGCAACCAACCTACGTTCTCAAGCGATTAGCGGTGAAGTACCTTAACCACTCAGCCGCAGTGCGCCCATCTCCAATAAACGTTTTTTTTTTATTTTTTTTTCGGGCTTTATTTCCAGCAGAGGTGTGGCAGTTGCCGTTCACGGATAAAGTCCATGGCAAAGCGCTGCTAACATCAATAAGAGTAAAAGCGAGGCTCACGATAAAGACGGGCTGCCGCAGTTCATTCCACGTATCTTTTAAGAGACCGCTGCAGTCACGTGATGCTCGAATGCATCAAATTTTCGTGCACCACAAATACATAAAATCTAAAAAAAAATCTAATCAAAAAATCGAAAATCGAGCTTTGAGGTCCAAAACTTCACGTATAGAGGCACCGTCTCCCCCCTCCCCCTCAAATTTTGTAGCTCTACGTGCAACGGTCTCTTCAAAACATTCCCGACACACACACTTTCACACAAACTTCCTTCTATATTATTATCGATTAATCAGTTTTCTGCAACCTGAATATTGATTTTTTGGATGCTATTAATTCTTGATCAAACAATCAGCAACGAACTTGAACTTATAAATGCAAGAGTAACAAAATAATATTAATGCTAATGCTAATGTTAATGTTATTAATTCATCATGTTTGACTGAAAAACATGTTTAGGGAACATGAAAATGTTTTCTTGAAAGTTGACAATATTCAAAAAATCTATATTCCGTCTTGAGAATATTCATTAGGGTTATTCAGAGATAAAGGGAAATTTTATATCCTTAGCTAAAAAATGTGAATTAATCAAGTCAAACTATGAATGTAACATTTTCTGTGAACATTCTTCTTTAAGCATTGTATAATACTACAGTAGTTTAAATGTGAAAAGAAAATTAATTTCAGTATCTAAACAAATTTAAAGTTGTAAATGTCATTACCAAGGCTTGTCCCAACTTAAAATAATTTAATTGAAAAATAAAATTATTGCGCGGGTGTATTTCATGTTTTTTTATATACATTTGATACTTTAGGCAAAGCAGAAAAGATCTTTTAAAATTATCCTTATTTAAATTTTGTTCCTATCATTAATTGTCATTACCCTGCTCCACAATATTTTTTCATTCAGTTCTCCACTAGATGTCATTTTGATATAGGAGCGTTTTCAGTATGTTTAATTCCACATGTTCTTACGAGCAGTAATAAAGTTACATGGAACAACTGGGCTATAATTTTACAATGTGACTCTAGAAATTCTGTCAATTCAGCTTCCAAAAGCTAATGTTTCCTTAAAGTAATGTCCGAGTCTTTGTAAATGTGTTCTGTTGGGTCCACTTTTGCAAACAAAAAATTTCAAAATTACATTTTGATGTAAAAAAAAACATATACTTTATTTTTCTCTTTTCATGGTTCAGTTGCCCCATAAGAATGGGGCAACTGGACAAGGAGGGTCTATTTTCTACACACCTTTGCTTTTTAGCTCACAGGCTATCATAGCCTGAGAGCTTATGTGCCCGTCCGTTCTGTATGTACATTCGTGCGTAACGCGATAATTCATGATAAAAATATCAGATCCACTTGAAATTTTGTAAATAGGTATATCCTGATAAGGCGCTTCCCTGATTAGTTTTTGGAGTTCATTTGATATGTATAAGAGGGGGAACGGGGGGCTCATGCCCCTCCCCTATATTGATATAAACGGGATTTCATGCAGAATTAACAGTTTTCGTTCAAAATTTAGATACAGGATCATTCTGATGAGGCGATACCGTGGCTGTTATTAGGTGTTCATTGAATAAGTATAAACAGGGAGAACGGGGGTTCTATTGCCCCCCCCCTTTTAACTTGTATAAATGGATTTTTCTAGCAGAATTGTCAGATTTCGTTCAAATCTCTGAATAGTTTTGGAAGTTTAATGGTTAAGTATAAAAGAGGGGAATAACTCCTCTTAAATTATATAAATGCAAAATGGGTTTTTATTAAGAATTATCCGATTTGCTCTGAATATTGGATATAGATTTTTTATATGATAAAGCATGTCCTTGATAGTTTAGGAGGTTAAGTGATTAAGTATAAAAAAGGAGAAAGGGGAGAGCTGTTTCCCCTTCTTAATTTTTTTTCGAATGGAATTAACGAAATACAAGGCTGTAATGTACAATTAGTATGCGTAGCCTGTGAGCTCAATGCCATCAGTTTAACTGGGCAATATTCTTTTTATTTTAAATATAGGGTATAAGGTCCTGTTTAAAAAAGTGTAAATAATTTTAAAAAGTTTAAACCAATTAGATCATGTGAGTTACATATCAACTTTTTAGAGAGACTTTTGCTATCAAAGTGTTTAAAAAAAGTATCAAACGTGAAATTATTAGATTTATTTATAGAAAAAACATGAGAATTAAGTAAGTACATATTTACTTTCTATAGTATTTTTAAGTAATAAGTATAAAAGTAACATGAGTATTTTAGGCAAAAAATATATAAATCTATGAAAACATGGGTACGTAAGTACTTAAATATTCCATTATCCGTTTTAATTTACCCCAATGAAAGTTCGATAAGTCCAATAAACCAGTGGAGAATGTAACAACGTTTCTATATCAAAACAGAACTACTTTTTTATGGGTTTCGATAGTTTTTTTTAATAATGTCACTTTGTCTAATGTATCTTTCTTCATCTCTATCGTATAACTTCCATGTTTAGATATCTCACTTATGTAATTTGAATTTGGCATTCTTTTTTTAAATTTTATGTTGTAATTTTAATAATATATTATATAATTTAATAATTTTAATAATATATTACATACTGCCATCAAAATACAATGGAGAAATCATTTTCGTTTTCTAAGAGATGCTCCAAAAACGTATTTATAACTGGAGGGGTCACTGGATCCTACATGGTTCACGTACGCCTGACCCATGTCCCAGTTACCTTATTTTTGAAAAATTTATGGTATAACTGAACACCGGCCTTACATTTGAAACATGAAGTAAAATTGTATAGATACCTAACAATAACAATTTAATTATATGCATAGTCTTTTAAATAAAATAAGTAATAATAAGTAAATAAAAAGAATATTGCCCAGTTAAACTGATGGCATTGAGCTCACAGGCTACGCATACTAATTGTACATTACAGCCTTGTATTTTCGTTAATTCCGTTCGAAAAAAAAATTAAGAAGGGGAAACAGCTCTCCCCTTTCTCCTTTTTTATACTTAATCATTGAACTTCCTAAACTATCAAGTACATGCTTTATCATATTAAAAAATCTATATCCAAAATTCAGAGCAAATCGGATAATTCTTAATAAAAACCCATTTAGCATTTATATAATTTAAGAGGAGTTATTCCCCTCTTTTATACTTAACCATTAAACTTCCAAAACTATTCAGAGATTTGAACGAAATCTGACAATTCTGATTGAAAAATCCATTTATGCAAGTTAAGGGGAGGGGCATTAGAACCCCCGTTCCCCCTGTTTATACTTATTCAATGAACACCTAATAACAGCCATGGACTCGCCTTATCAGAATGATCCTATATCTAAATTTTGAACGAAAACTGTTAATTCTGCATGAAAATCCCGTTTATATCAATTAAGGGGAGGGGCATGAGCCCCCCGTTCCCCCTGTTTATACTTATTCAATGAACACATAATAACAGTCACGGAATCGCCTCATCAGAATGATCCTATATCTAAATTTTGGACAAAAACTGTTAATTCTGCATGAAAATCCCGTTTATATCAATTAAGGGGTGGGGCATGAGCCCCCCGTTCCCCCTGTTTATACTTATTCAATGAACACATAATAACAGTCACGGAATCGCCTCATCAGAATGATCCTATATCTAAATTTTGGACAAAAACTTAATTCTGCATGAAAAACCCGTTTATATCAATTAAGGGGTGGGGGGCATGAGCCCCCCGTTCCCCCTGTTTATACTTATTCAATGAACACCTAATAACAGCCACGGTATCGCCTCATCCGAATGATCCTATATCTAAATTTTGAACGAAAACTGTTAATTCTGCATGAAAATCCCGTTTATATCAATTAAGGGGGGGGATGAGCCCCCCGTTCCCCCTGTTTATACTTATTCAATGAACACATAATAACAGTCACGGAATCGCCTCATCAGAATGATCCTATATCTAAATTTTGGACAAAAAATGTTAATTCTGCATGAAAAACCCATTCATATCCATTAAGGGGAGGGGCATGAGCCCCCCGTTCCCCCTCTTATACATATCGAATGAACTCCAAAAATTAATCAGGGAAGCGCCTTATCAGGATATACCTATATACAAAATTTCAAGTGGATCCGATATTTTTATCATGAGTTATCGCGTTACGCACGAACGCACATACATACAGAACGGACGGGCACATAAGCTCTCAGGCTATGATAGCCTGTGAGCTAAAAAGCGATTGATTAATAAAAGCGCTTACTGTATTTTAATAAAAAGATGAAGACATTCAATCATATTGTTAAAAAAAATCCCGAATTTTCGGTAACATATCACTGAAAAGGCAGTGTGTGTTAACACACGTTGTCGTAAGAAGTAGAGATTGGGGTTAAACGAGGGGCGTGCAAAGAGGAAACTGACCCAAGGCAAAGTTTTAATTTGGCACCCCCTCTCTTTCAACTTGATGCTAGACCCGAAGAATGAGGTTGGTACTGTAATTTCCTTTGTATATTCCGCGGATCAAACAAGTATTTTTAGACCCAGAATATTTTTAAAAAGAAATGTAACTTTTCAGATTGCCGTAAATATTTGTCTTCAATCACTAAATAGTATTTTTGGGTCAAAAAAAAATTGTTTGATCCGTGGATTATACGCCGGAAATTTCGATAGTACTAATTTGGAGCCCCTAAATTTCTACTTCCGGGCAACCGCCCCCTTCTCTCCCTCTTTCACTCGGAACTGGGTTAAACGTTCACAATAGCTAAAACTTAAAAGTCATCTACTTTTTTTTTTTGTTAAATAGCCTATGGATCAGTTACCTCTTGGGTCCAGTTATCCCAGCTTACCTTACCTATTTTTAATTAACTATGCAAGAACTACTTCAATTTGTGCCTTTTGTTCTAAAATATTTCTAATCCCGGTTGAAATTTCTACTTCAGAAAAGTGGTAGCAATCAAAATCGGAATTTTTTTAAAAAAAACCTACACTTATCAAGAGAGACGTTTGAGAGGTTAGTAAATAACCGAAAAGGTTGTGAAAAATTGTTAAATAGAAAAGTAAAGAAAAAAATTATAAAAAAAAATATATAGAAACGGGATGTTAAACTATCTTTAAATGTAGCTCATATAATTATTTTGGTTTGAACTTATTATAAGCTTTTGATTAGATTTTTTTAAATTCAACTAAAAAGAATTCTTTAAAAAATATATATATGTATACATATACATATTGCATGTATTTATTTTATTTTTAATCTAAAAGAATATTTTTCCAAAAAACGTGACAGTGAGTCTATGAGTAAATAATTTAAAACTGCCCCCGGTGGTGCGTACCCTCCCCCCCCCCCCCCATGTTGGGAACCATGGCATAATGCAATGTCCAGTAGCAGTATAAACGCCATAAACTTCAAATCATTAAAAGCAAACTAATTTAATTAGAAATAATTATATAAATTCTATGGTATTTGCGATTAGTTTCCATTTAGTGGATCTCTCAATATGACACTCGTGTCTTTAAAAGTTAACTACAAATTTCGCTGGAAAAACACGGCATGGATGAAGTTGGCATTGCAACATGACGACCTCCTTTCGATTAGTGCTCAACACAATACCAAATTTGAACTTTGAACAAGAGTTTCGTTTAGGTACACTGTAAAAAGAAAATATTATTCATACGCTAAATTTAGTTTTATGAAATTGTGACGTGGCTGGGTATGCCGCCGGTGCTATGTTGGTTAAATGAAAACACAGTTTAAGTAAAAGTTAAAATCCAACACTTTATTTACTGCTTCTGGGAAATGGAGCTAAAATTCAATGTTTCTAGTAACTAAACACAATACTATGAGATTAAGCTCATACTCACATGCACGACTAACAAGGAAGGTCTCCATTGGGGGCATACTCAGAATTTTTTGAAAAAAATACGAATTAAACTACTCATGTAGGTAATAAAGGATCAGTGAAAATTAGCGGCGGAATTACATTATTAGATATGTAAAAAAATAAAATAGTTTGGAATAATTGGCGTGAAAAGCTGAAAGCGACGCGGGATTTGGCGAGCAGTGCATTTCCTCGCCAAAAGCAGACGATTTTAACGAATCTGAAAATTTATTTTAATTGACTTCACTGTTAAAAATCTGCAGCATTTACTGCAACGTCACTCCACTACTTTTATAGAATATCTCTCTTCTGACCAATGAGAATGCTCCATAGCATGGTGAATTGACCGTGTCATACACTGTTAAAAATCTGCTGCATTTTGCTGCAACGCACTCCACCGCTTGTATATAATATCTCTATTCCAACCAATGAGATAGCTCCATTTCACGGCCAAGTAACCGTTTTCTATACAAGCAAAGAAGTGCGTTGCAACAAAATGCAGCAGATTTTTAACTGTGTATTTTTCAGTTTGGAACAATTTTAATCAATTTAAATTGTGTTTTAAATGATAAAATATATTAATTTCATTTTGTTATAAGTACATATAAACGTATATGACAAAATTACATTTAAAGTAAAGTAAAAATGCAAAACTAAAATTACTTAAACTAAACTTATATAAATAAATTGAACATAAGTTTTTTCTTTAAAAAGTATTCAAAGCGTAAAAGCGTATTTTTCAAAATTTCGTTTTTTTCGCCAACCGGCGATAAATCGCGAAATAAACGAAATTTTTATCATTTTTTTACGGACGTTATAAGGAGGTTCCGCCAAAAAAAATTTTATAAACATATATAACTACATGAGAAGAACATTCTGTAATTTTTTCAGATTTTTCTGAGTATGCCCGTATGGGCACCTTCCTTGTAAGTCTAGCTCAGAGCACTCACAACGGCTCTACTTTCAGGTCGCGGCTTAATGATACTTTATAAGAAAACAGCCCGTGGCTGCACAAAATCTTTATTCTCAAATACTCAAAGTGATAGTTAACTCTTACCCGCTGGCTCTCCTCGCCTCGCAACACAAGCTATCCTTTTCTGGAGGCTCCTCTCGACACACAACACTTTGCTTCGCTGTAGGCTATATCAGTTCACAACACACCTTGCTGGTTCTCCTCGCTTCACAACACACCACACACTCCAACTCACAGCTTTTATACATTGCAAACTGAAGACGGAGCAATAAATTTGCATAATACTCTTAACCGCAGTTAACTGTTAGACTCGAGGGCGCTACACACATTCCGGAAAGTTAAAGTTGCATAAAGGATAGGGGTCGCTTTTGCGCCACACATGTTAGATCATTGACGTCACGATCTCACTCAAAATACTAGCGTGCCTTTATTACAAAGGGACACTCACTCACAAAATGCTAAATGAAGTTTAGATATACACTAATTTCATTTTAAGTATCTTATTAAATTAATCATAAGAAAAACAATCAGGCAGGGATAACATTCAAAAGAAAAGAGTTATTCATAATAGACATATTTGATATTACATAGGCTTCATATCTCTTTCAGCTTCTGTGGTATAGACATTGCTACTTTTCTAGTACATAGAGAAGCTATACTCAATCATGTGTTATACAGTTTTTTTAGAAAGTCTTAGTATTATTTCCGCAGTTTATAATTTGTATAGTTATTTTATACAATTTATAATTTATATAGTTGCTGTACGGAACCCTTTAAGAGTGAGCAACACTGGCACTTGATAGTTTATTTAGTTATTACCATATATTCAGCATATTTTATTTCATTTTCACAAAGCTTTAAGGATTACAGTCTTCCCGTAAGACATGGTGACGTCACAGTGGCGTCGTTGTAAAGTCACATTGTGACTTTGTGACCGTCGATGTGACGTCACGTGACGTCGATGTGAAGTCGCAGTGACTAAAATGTGAAGTCGTTATGGCCGTTTTAGAGCTCGTTTGTGACGTCACATTGTGACCACTTTGTGAAGTCACAGTGTGACCAAAATGTGAAAAATGTGTCATTTGTGACAAAATTGTCATTAAAACTGTGACTATTTTGTGACGATAGTGACAAGGTTGTGAAGACAGTTTGCGATTATTTTTCGATTTGTGACAAATTTGTCACTTACTTTATGACGGTGGCAGCATTGTCATCGTTGAGAAGGCACAATGGGACACAATTATACAGTTATGAACACTGTTATGTAGTGTAAAATCACTTACATCTATAATTTTATTATACTTTGGCGATACATCTCAATTAAAACTTGGGAGCTGCTATAAAAAGAATGTACCAAAAGAAAGTTGCTAAATCAAAATGTAATGCCGTGCAGACTTTAATCTTTGATATATTTTGTTCTGTTGCAATAAATGAGAATATTTAAGACAATTTAATATTCGATCTATCACAATTATTTCAAATTTAGCAATTTTTTTTCTAATAAGCATTAAAATTATCAAAGAAACACTTCCTTTAACCCATTTTCGGCCAAAGGTTCGTATACGAAACATTTCGATAAATATTTTTTTTTAACACTCTGACACATTTTTTTCAAGAATTTTATTTTTCTTCTATTTTTTAAGGCTTTTGAAGACATCCATAAAATATTAGTAATTCAATTGGAGTAAACACTTTCTCTTAAAAAATTTTCAAAATACGCTAGAGTTTTAATTTGAAACGCCTTTGACAAATTCGACTTTTTAAAAATATATTATTATTCCAATTTAAATGAATTATATGTTTTTAAAATAGATTAAAGTTGCAAATTCTGTATATGAAATAAGAATAAAACAAAAGTCATAAAAATATTATTCATATTCATATTATTTATTATAAGAAATAATATTTTATATTATTATATAAAATATTATTTCTTATATAAAATATTATTTTTCATGCACGAATCTTTTTTTGTGTCTTAATGTATGTAATTTAAGCATATTTCAATAAAAATAATGCTACATTTTATAAAATTTCTGTGCTTGGCCTAAAATGGGTTAAGGTGCAACAATAGTCACAGAAAAAGACCCGGATGATAATATAAAGTCTATGGGAGCGTTCTTTTCAAATTTTAATATTTTTGCATGATTTTTTTGCATAGGATAGCTGAAGACGATCTACAACCGGCCTAGTTTTTATCTTTTCAATTTTGCTTATATATATTTTATATTTTGATAGTTTCAATATCAGAACCGGTTTAAACCGGTTTTGAAATTTAATATATATATTTTTTTTAATCTGAAGCCAAAATTGAAAAAGTAAAAACTAGGCCGGTTGTGGATCGTTCTTATCTATCCTATACAAAAAAAATCCTGTAAAAATATTAAAATTTGAGCGAGATATTTGAAAAGAATGCTCCTACAGACTTTACATAAACATCCGTGTCTTTTTCTGTGACTAGGACTGCACCATAAAGGAAGTGTTTCTTTTATAATTTTAATGCTTATCAGAAAAACAAATGGCTAAATTTGAAATAATTGTGATAGATCGAATATTCAATTGTCTTAAATATTCTCATTTATTGCAACAGAAAAAAATGTGCAACAAAGATTAAAGTCTGCATGACATTACATTTTGATTCAGTAACTTTCTTTTGATACATTCTTTTTATAGCTGCTCCCATGTTTTAATTGAGATGTATCGCCAAAGTGTAATAAAATTATAGATGTCAGTGATTTTACACTACATAACTATGTTCATAACTGTATAAATGTGTCCCAGTGTGACTTCACATCGTTGACAATGCTGTCACCGTCACAAAGTTAGTGACAAATTTGTCACAAATCAAAAAATAATCGCAAACTATCTTCACATACTGTCTTCTATAAATATTAAAATATTATTAAAACATGCAAAAAGGAGTTATGAAAAAAATCAAAGCTAAATATTTATTAGTATATTAATGAACAAAAAACATTAAACAGATCCATTACTGGAAGGCTGTCTGTCACAGACACATCTAACTAATAAGAATTCCAACGATAAAATAGAACAACAAATACGTTAATTGAAATTATTAATATTTTATTTATAATATTAGAGAGTAGTTATAAATAAGAGACCCACTTTAATCACGATGTATACTAATGCTACATATAATGTATATTTTGAAATTTACCTCTGTAAAATCTTTCAGGAAAAGAAATAATAAAAGTGTCTAGAATGAATAATAAATAATAAAATACAGTTATTATTTTTTAGCTTCATACCGTTTAAGTATTTCTGTTATTTGTTTTAAATACAATCAAGTTTAAATTCTTATTGATAACTTCTAAATTTTCATTCAGACTTCTAGTTCTCTCTGAAAACATTCCAATAAGAATATTTAAAACTGAAACGTTTTCACCTACAATGACCATCCATTTAGAAATTTTATAACATTTCATAGTTTGAAAAATAAACTAAACAATAATTAACATTATTTTTTTTTAATATGAAACATCTAAGATTTCTTTTAGTTTTTCTTCTCGTTCTCTTATAAATTCCTCTTCTGAGCATATGTAATTTTTTTAAATAAAATTATGTAACGGTTCAGAAGATTACTTAATACAAAAATTAAAAAAGAATGTTTGCAAATAATTTTATTCTATAAAAAGCTTCTTTATTAAAAAATATAAGATTTTATGTTTACGGAAACATATTATTTTAACCAGATATTTTAAATAAGGAAACAACGCAGATTAAAATGCAGTTAAAATCACTACTTTTAACACTTAATCCAAATTATTAATTATCAAGTTTTCTATGTCAACAAAATAAATAATGAATGTATTAGACTTTATAAAGTTAATAGAGCATTAATGTTTTATAGCATGTTTTTGAGAAGCTAATTAAAATCATTCTAAGAACAATAATAACTAAAAAGCAACCATGAAAAATATTTTTTCATACCTTTTTTCCACGGAAGTCATTCGTCGTTCTAGTTATTCTTTTTGCCGCACAAACTAAATCCGATAATAATTAAAGTGGCAAAGACCAAATCATTTTCACAGTCAAAGCCTCATTAATTTTCTCGGACTTATATTTTGCCTCTTCGAAGAGCTGTAGTAGATTTTCTTGTTTAAATTGTTAAATCCGTATCAATACGAAACTACCCACAACTGCCATAAATTCCAGCCAACTAACTTTTTGCGTCTATCATCAATTTAAAATATTTCTGTTTACGTTTATTTATTCTTTCCACGGAGTAAAAACCCCGGAGTAAGTTTCTTACTCCGTGATTCTTTCGTTTGCAGACGATTTTAATTTTCCACGCGCATGGCCGTTTTGTTTTTTCTTTTTCTATACAATATTTTAGGAATTTAAATACGCAATAATTTTATGAGAGTGTCTTTAATTATTTTTTTTAAAGAATTTTTTAATGTATTTTTACCTTTTATTTTTATTAGTTTCAAAACAATTCAAGTTAAAATAAATTGTAAAACCATTTTTTGTAAATAATAATAATAATAATAATATTCATAATAAGAGTTCATTAGATAAAATATTGTTTTTAGAGAGTAAAAATGATAGATTTAATGCTAATAATAAAGAAAAACTTAAAAAAAAAATAAAGCTTGTATCACATGCAAAAATACATAGTATCTTAATAAAAAAAGAGGGGGGGGGCTTACCCGTAAAGCATGGTGACGTCACTGCAACGTCGTTGTGAAGTCACATTGTGACATTGTGACCATCGATTGTCGATGTGACGTCATGTGATGTCGATGTGAAGTCACTGTGAGTAAAATGTGAAGTCGTTATGGCCGTTTTAGAGTTTTTTTTTTTACTTTTCACAAAGTGGTCACAATGTGATAAATTTGTGACAAATGTGTCATTCGTGACTAATTTGACATTAATATTGTGACGAAACTGTGACAAAAGCGATGACATTTAAATTGCCAGAAACAGGTTTTTAAAAGTAAATAACATGTTTTGATGGATATTTATAAATTTCTAAAGATTTTTAAGAAAGTCACATCTCAGTCACAATGTGACGTCACTGAGTGGTGGCATTTTGGTCACAGATGTGATGTGACCAAAATGCCACCCCTCAGTGACGTCACATTGTGACTGAAATGTGACCTTCTTAGAAATTTAAAAAATATATACAAAAATTCTTCAAAAGATGTTATTTAATGGAAAGAATATTTTTCTGTCAATTGAAAAAGTTTTTGTGACGTCACTGTACCAAAAGGCCACCACTCAGTGAAGTCACATTGTGACTGAAATGTGGCCTTCTTAGATAATTTAAAAAAAATACAAAAATTCTTCAAAAGATGTTATTTAATGGAAAAAATATTCTTCTGTCAATTAAAAAATTTTGGTGACGTCACTGTAATGCCACTGCAAATAACGTCCTCAATATTTGTATTTAAAAATGGATGTATTACACATAATTATTAATTAGGATGAACTGAAAAAAGATTTTATACCGAAATCGAATCGAAAGACACAAATAAAAAGCTTTTATCCTCTATAACCCCCCTTTTTTTGTATTAAGAAGATATTATGTATGTTCACATGTGATACAAACTTTATTTTAAAACAAGTTTTTTTATTATTAACGTTAAATCTATTATTTTAAATCTTTAAAAAATTAAACAAAATTTTATCTAATAAACTTTAATTGTGATTATTATTAACTACTATTTACAAAAAAAGAAAAAAATGATTTTACAATTCATTTTTAACTTGAATTGTTTTGAAACTAATAAAAATAAAAAATAAAAATACAGTAAAAAATTTTTCAAATAAAAAAAATTGATCAGAATCACTCTTATAAAATTATTGCGTATTTAAACTCCAAAATATTGCATAAGAAAAGAAAAAACTAAACGGTCATGCGCATGGAAAGTGAAAATCGTCTGCAAGACAAGACTCTAGCGGGAGTCCGTGCAGGCTACTCTCGTAACCAAAGATTAAACAACTCCGGTTAAGAAAAATAAAACCATATGAGAAATGACGTAACAGGAATGTCACATGCGAGAAATATTTTTTTTTAAATTTATTGTTATTTTTCGTTTGTTAATTTATTTGGTTATCTTGTTAAACATTTTTTAACATGTAATTTTGATACTTTATTATTTTTTAACACCTTTTAAGAAATTTTACCGAAATAAACAACCTACACTTCTGTTTAATATCACAACAGCTGACTAGCGCAAGGCACACTGGGAAAATAAAATATCGCTGATGGTGACAAACCCTGGTAGACAACCCTGACAAACGAGAGTGCCTTGCACGATAGTTAGGACTCTCGCTAGAGTCTATAGTGTGCAAGCGAAAGAATAAATAAACGTAAACAAAAATATTTTAAATTGATGATAGAAGACGCGAGAGGTTAGTTGACTGGAATTTATGGCAGATGTGAGTTGTGAGCAGATGCGTATTGACACGGATTTACAATTTAAACAAGAATGTCCACTACAACTCTTCGAAGCGGCAAAACATAAGTCCGAGAAAATTAAGGGGGCTTTGACTGTTAAAATGATTTGGTCTTTGCCACTTTAATTATTATCGGATTTAGTTTGTGCGACAAAAAGAATAACTAGAATGAATGAATTCGATAGAAAAAAGGTATGGAAAAATATTATTTTTCATGGTTGCATTTATTATTATTATTATACTGAGAAGGATTTTAATTACCTTTTCAAAAACATGCTATAAAACATTAGTGCTTTATTAACTTAATAAAGTCTAATACATCCATTATTTATTTTGTTGACATAAAAAACTTGATTATTAATAATTTGGATTAGGTTGTCAAAGGTAGTGATTTTAATTGCATTTTAATCTGTGTTGTTTCCTTTTTTAAAATAATTGGTTAAAATGTTTCCATAAACATAAAATCATATGAAAATATATTATAATAAATTGTTAATATAATTATTAAACATTTAAAGATAATTATATTTTGTAATAAAGAAGCTTTTTTATAGAATAAAATTATTAACAAACATCCTTTTTAAATTTTTGTATCAAGTAATCTTCGGAAACATTGCATAATGTTATTTAAAAAAATGCATCCGCTCAGAAGAGGAATTTATAAGAGAACGAGAAGAACTATTAAAAGAAATCGTAGATGTTTGATATTTAAAAAAAAACAATAACGTTAATGATTGTTTAATGTATTTTTTAACCTGTGAAATGTTATAAAATTTTTGAATAGAAAGTCATTGTGGGTGAAAACGTTTCAGTTGTAAATATTCTTATTGGAATGTTTTCAGAGAGAATTTGGAAGTTAAGACAACCAATAAGAATTTAAACATGATTGTATTTAAAACAAATAACGCAAATACTTGAACGGTATGAAGCTAAAAAGTAATAATTGTATTTTATTATTAATTTTTCATTCCAGACACTTTTATTATTTCCTTTAATGAATCATTTTACAGAGGTAAATTTCAAAATATCCATTATATGTAGTATTAGTATACATCGTGATTAAAGTGGGTATTATAAATACTTTCTAATATTATAAATAAAAAATTAATAATTATGATTAACGTATTTGTTGTTCTATTTTATGTTTATCGTCGGAATTTTTATTAGGTAGATGTGTCTATGATGGACAGCCTTCCAGTTATGGATATCCCCTTAATTTTTTTTTTGTTTATTAATATACTAATAAATATTTAGCTTTAATTTTTTTTATAATTCCTCTTTGCATGTTTTAATAATATTTTAATATTCATAGAAGACAGTATATGAAGACAGTTTGCGAATATTTTTTGATTTGTGACAAATTTGTCACTAACTTTGTGACGGTGGCAGCATTGTCAATGTTGTGAAGTCCCACTGGGACACAATTATACAGTTATGAATATTGTTATGCAGTGTAAAATCACTTGCATCTATAATTTTATTATACTTTGGCGATACATCTCAATTAAAACTTAGGAGCTGCTATAAAAAGAATGTACCAAAAGAAAGTTACTGAATCAAAATGTAATGCTATGCAGACTTTAATCTTTGCTACATATTTTTTTCTGTTGCAATAAATGAGAATATTTAGGACAATTGAATATTCGATCTATTACAATTATTTCAAATTCAGCAATTTGTTTTTCTAATAAGCATTAAAATTAAAAAGAAAAAAACTCTTCCTTTAAGTTGCAACACTAGCCACAGAAAAAGACCCGGATGATAATGTAAAGTCTGTGGGAGCGTTCTTTTCAAATATCTCGCTCAAATTTTAATATTTTTACATGATTTCTTTTCATAGGATAGCTGAAGGCGATCCACAACCAGCCTAGTTTTTACTTTTTCAATTTTGGTTTCAGATTAAAAAAAAATATTTTAAATTTCAAAACCGGTTTAAACCGGTTCTGATATTGAAACTATCATAATATAAAAAAATATATAAGCAAAATTGAAAAAGTAAAAAATAGGCCGGTTGTAGATCGTCCTCAGCTATCCTATGCAAAAAATCATGCAAAAATATTAAAATTTGAGCGAGATATTTGAAAAGAAAGCTCCCACAGACTTTACATTATCACCCGGGACTTTTTCTGTGACTAGTGACCTTAAAGGAAGTGTTTTTATGATAATTTTAATGCTTATTAGAAAAACAAATTGCTAAATTTCAAATAATTGTGATAGATCGAATATTCATTTGTCTTAAATATTCTCATTTATTGCAACAGAAAAAAAATGTATCAAAGATTAAAGTCTGCATGGCATTACATTTTGATTCAGTGACTTTGTTTTGGTACATTCTTTTTATAGCAGCTCCCAAGTTTTAATTGAGATGTATCGCCAAAGTATAATAAAATTACAGATGTAAGTGATTTTACTCTGTATAACATTGTTCATAATTGTATAATTATGTCCCAGTGTAACTTCACAACATTGACAATGCTGCCACCGTCACAAAGTTAGTGACAAATTTGTCACAAATCAAAAAATAATCGCAAACTGTCTTCACAACCTTGTCACTATCGTCACAGAATAGTCACAGTTTTAATGACAATTTTGTCACAAATGACACATTTTTCACATTTTGGTCACACTGTGACTTCACAAAGTGGTCACAATGTGACGTCACAAACGAGCTCTAAAACGGCCATAACGACTTCGCATTTTAGTCACAGTGACTTCACATCGACGTCACGTGACGTCACATCGACGGTCACAAAGTCACAATGTGACTTCACATCGACGTCACCGTGACGTCACCATGTCTTACGGGTAGGGTTTTGAATACACACAGGAATTCCAATTATCCAGAATGTGTTCTGAAAGCAATCCGGATACCCAGAATTCTGAATAAATGATATAACATTTATAAAAATTATAGTGTGAAATAAAAATTTGATAAAATAATTTTTGTTTAGTGGAAAGTCAAATTATTCAACAACAGATGCTTTTCGCTTAAAAATCTGTTTACAATTTTTAAAATACTAGTGAATTCTTCATATTTTCTTAGAATATGAAAAAAGAGGAATACAACATCCTTGAAAATGTCGAAATATCGAATTGGAATTAAACAAATATAAACTTTGACATTTCCTAATAAACATAAATTTTAATGCTGCTAAAAAAGGAATTTCAAAGAAGCAGGGCTTCTCACTCGGTCCGTTTTTTGAACACATTTTAAACGAAAATTTTTCTTTATAATTTTCATCGAAACTTACCTCGAGAGGTATTTTCTCTGCTGTGGTTGAAAAAACTAACACGAATTTTTCTCTTAAAAATACTAGTTTTCAAAAAACGGCCCAGTGGGAGCCTTAAGGGGGCTCAGGGGTTGATCGGTACGGAAAAACATGTAAACAGAGCTCTCGCTTCGAGTCCATATAAAAACAGAAGTATTCAATGTAAACTTTCTGATAACAATAAACAATTTAAACTTTCTGATATTTTAAAGGTATGTTTGCAGTTTTATAAAATTAGAAAATGAAGTACTTCAATGTAATATAATAAGAAATATAGCAAAATTTATGTAACACAATTTTCGAAAAAAAAATTATGTGTTACATCACCAACATCAAGATATCTTAACGTTGAATTGACATAAGAACATAATTTTTGCTTTAAAATTATCCGGAAACTTTACTCTAGAGAATGAATTAAGGATATAACTATCACTCAAAAACAACATTATTAAAAAAACTCTGAATTTTGAAAATTGAAAAAATTTCTAAAAGATACAACTTTTTTTTATTAAAAATACTCAAAATATTAAACTATCTAAACAATATTAATTCATTCTATAGATAATGATGTTATATGCATGCGAAAAAAAAAGCCATTCCATCAAATAGTTTTTTTAAATCTTGGTGTTAGTCGTCACAAATCAAGTTTTGAGAAAACGCGACTTAAAGTTGAAATTATATGGGTGCGGCTATGAAAAGTGTTGATACATAAATGCTTATAACTCCGATAAAAATGCAAATATTTTTATGCGGCTTTTTGCATCGAGTTAAAAATTAATTAAATGATCAAACTAGATCATAAAAAAATCGATTTTTTGAAAAGTTTTCAACCCCTGAACCCCCTTAAAAAAATTACCAGCAGTTATTCGAACTTTCGACTTATTCGTACGAATTAGAAAGTCCCAAAAATCTTGCATTAGAAAGAATGTTAAAGCTAGTTTGTTAATCTTAACTTACTTTTATCATATAAGACAATTTAAGCTAAACAATTTGATTACTTAAAAAAAAAAAAAAAAAAAAAAAAAGAAGAAGAACGACGAAAATAGGCGGTATTTTCTAGAGAATTGGGAAGAATTTTTGTCCATATTCTTATTTTAATAGGCTAATATGTTTCTCAAATATCATGATGAAAAATAATGCATAGTTTTAAAATTATTGCCTGATTAGTACATAAGAAACCAAAAGAACTTTTAGTGTTTGTTCTCCCCACAAAAATGATTCATAAAATGTGCAAAAGACAAGGTTATTGTAACAATAAGGTTTTGATGTCAGAACTTTCGTACTTAAAAAAAAACTCATCTGTGAAAACATTACATTATCTGATTATGAGCAGTGGGAATTAAATACAAAATGTGTGAAAAAGAAAGTGATAAGGCAATTATTTGAACTATTATTGGCAAAGAACGCCAAAGATAAAGGATTCGAATGAGGATTTTGGCTCCAATAATAAGATCAATTATGTCTTTAAACGTACTTATAAAAATTAGTAATAATAATCTAATCAGCATTTTAAAAACTTTTATTCAGATAAAGCCTTCAGCAAACAGAATACTTGAATGTTTATTCAAAATAGGAAGACAGACTGAAAAATGGAACTTGCAACAGAAATCAATTGAGCACAGTGTTCTCAGGAAAGGCATTTTTTAATTAAAATTTTTAGGAAATTACACATTTCAATTTATCCTGCTTTATTTCAATTATTTTCATAAACATAAGACATTTTTCATATTTTAAGATTAACATGTTTCTAATAATTTTAATTCATCAATATAATGCATCTTTTATAATTTAATATGTTGAAATAAATTTGAATTATATAAATTGTACAAATTTGTAACGTTATGTTATAACGTTATATTCGTATTTAAATAATCTTATTCATCATTTTTTTATTGATTTAACGTAATTTTTTGTTCTCTGATTTGTTTTGGATATTTGGCGATCTGTATAACTACAGTTCGGAAAACTGAAATTTTACTTATACTTTAAAAGGATGAACTTTAGTTTCTTCTTCTTCCTCTTCTTAATTCTACAAATTCGGCAATACGTTGGAGAGCAGCCATTTCGGCATGTAAATGTCTGCGTAAATGTCTCATCTCATTTACAATATTGGGAATTCGTGTACTTTGCAGAGATTTTATGGCATCAACCATGGACAATACATTTAAACCCAGGCGGCCCCAAACTGGAAAAGATGCGATGTTCTGATCGGCCAATGCTAGAGCTGGTATACTTTGACACACAGCGAATCGTAGAGGACTGCTGCTTTGCAGCTGAACAATTATTCTTGTAATGTCGAGAATGACTGGGTGACGGCGAAGAACAATCCTGAAATTATAAAAAAAAAATCCCATAAGTAATTTAAGCGTGAACTTGTTTTTCATCAATATTTTTAATATTTTTTCCAAAATACAATATTTAACATTAGGTTGTTTGTTTTATTGAACAACATACATCTGATTTATGTGCTTGACATGAAGCCTCCATCGTCAATAATTAGGTTGTTTATAGTTGTCGTTGATGTTGATGAAATGTAATGCTATAAATTTACTCATTCATTTGAGAATTGAATATATAAAAATCTATAATTAAAAACTCATTTACGATGCGTTGTCTATCAATGACAATGATTTAATTGCAATGATGGCAAAATATTTCTGTGTAAAATCATAGTATGAACTCAGTTGCAGTTTTGAGCGAATATTCATTTTCTACAGTGGTGCAAAGGAATACTTTTTGTATCGCTCTATTTTTCAGACAGATAAGTCAAAAAATAAGTTGTAGTTGGCTATAACTTTGTGTGTATGAAACTATAGCAATAGTTGAATGAAAAAAAAAGTCGGTCTGAAGGAGATGATATGATTAGAGGCTTTCAGATTCAAAGAAGATCAAGTCCTGTTTTTTGTTTAATTGAATTTGAGGTGACTTTAAGTCCTATGGACAATTAATTTTTTGATACCCTCATAAACAAAGTCCTAGATTTAGAATGCGAATAATATATGGCACTAGACTTCTATATCATTCTGAATCAAATATTTGATAACTCAAAAATTTTACAGCATTCTTATCTGTTCTTTGCCTGAATAATATTTATGGACTTGAAATACATTGTAAACTCATTTACTAAATGTCTCTATTCTTGTCGATATATTAATATCACGTAAACCAGAATTCATCGAGAATTAGATAAATCTGAAACTGCAATGTTACCAATGGGCAAATGAAACTTTTATCGCATTGCTCTCAAAAGAGTAGACGAAAGAGTTATAAACTTGCCATTTCAATCAACGAATAATAATAATATATTGATGGCATATCAGCTATAGATATATTAAATATTCAACTAATTTTATGCCACAAGTTATCAATAGACTGACATTTTTATTTCAGATATAAATGCCTATTATCCCTGGCTAACTAGCGTTTATACATTTATGAAGAAAGTTTGAAAATATTATAAGCATTTACACTGAAATGCTTCTATTAGTCAAACATTGCTTTACTTAAAAATATTCCCAGTCCGGTTTCGTTATTTTCACAAACTGGTAATATTTAATTAATATTTCCAGTTCAGTATCACATTATACAAACGTTACATTATTTACATTTTAAAATTTTCTGTGTAAACTCATAACATGAACGCAGCCGCAATATTGATCCAATATTCACTTCTCACTGTGGTGCAAAGGAATATATTTTGTATAGCTTAACCCTTTCAAGGGTGGTGGTTCATTTTTGGACTGCCTAATTTTAATTTCTAAAATGGGACATTGACACCAGAGTTGGGGTTTTGAAATTTTCCTTTTATGAAGAATGCGAAGAAAGGCTTTTACTTATTTTAAAATAAATTTAACTGTAAATTCCGGTGTCAATCATTCGTTTCTGTATTTTACGGATATAAATGCCTTGCCTCTGAAAGGGTTAAACATTCAGACAGGTAAGTCAAAAAATTAGTTGTACTTGGCTATAAGTTTGTGTGTATGAAATTATACACACTTATCGGCAAAACTTGCTGGAAACGTTAACAAAACGCCCATTTATAAGGCCTGTCAGATATTTGCTCATGGTTGTAAAAGTATGTAAATTTTGAATCATTTTCACGTCGATTTCAAAAAACGCCCCTATTGTGATTTCGTGTAGCAATCCATTTTCATGTGAATAGTGCAATTGAAATGAGATATCACTCGGTGTAACTCGTTTACTTGTAATAATGAGATCTTTTTATCAATCAATGTTATATCTGTCATTAATGTCGTTATTGGCGGAAAGAAATTATGTGTCAAATCCATTGCAGTTATCTTTAATGGTATGATGGACATTGCTAAAAAAGAAACAAACTGCACTATTTAACCAAAACATTTTTATTCATTGTACACTTCTTGGAACTAGCTAGTTTTATTTGAATTATTGGATTGATCGGAAAGTCACGTCGGGTCGGTGAAATCAATTCGTACCGGAAAATTCTTCCTGTTAGTTATTACACCTTATATATCCGAATTAATTTCTATTAATTAACAAGCAGAATATTCCGGTACGAATTGATTTCCCTGACACGACACGACTTTCCGATTGACCCAATATGTTTTCATGCTCACAAGACCGAATTACTGCATGAAATTTCCATTTATCTATCCTTTCATCTCTTAATCTTCCAATGTCCTGCGCAGCTATAAATCTGGGTAACTCTGGCATAAATATAACTTTAATAATTCCCGTAATGCTAGTATAAAAAAAATTCTGCCACTATAGGGCTAACACCAAATGCAAATACCGTCATCATTTTTAACTCTAATTTTCTAGTTTTCTTGTATTTATTGATTTAATAAACGAATAGGTAACATGGTTAGAGTAAAAATAAAGATAGTATAGATGTTAAAAATGCAGACAACTGTTTCGAAGCTTCCAACAATGCAGCAGTTTATATCACAAGAAATAAATGTATAAAAACATAGAGTGAGTTAGTAATACAGCTCCCATGGTAGAGGGTGAAACGATCGCAAGTGAGAAAACAGCTTAGCCGAGGAATTCTGGATGAATGACATAACCGAGGAGGCCAATGAAAAGACAGAGCCTAATTCATTCTAAGTAAGGTAAGAAGTGTTTAAGAGAGATGCACGAAGTCGGAGATGAGGCTGGAGAGAAAAGAGAAAGAATTAAAGAAACGGTAGCCAGACATTAGAAAATCTGGGGGCACTGGAAATTTTTTTTATCGAACTGCTAGACGTCTTTCCTATATCATAAGCTTCCCATATGTAATAATGTGATAAAACTTTCCCTAAATATGATAAGATTTCCATAATGTGATAAGCTTTCCATACGTCATAAACTTCTCATTCTGGCAGATTGTCCAGTTTAACAATTTCACCAGTGCCCCAAGATTTTCTAATGTATGATTACATTTTTTTAAATTCCCTCTCACCCACAACCTCTCCTACTACTTCCTACATCTTACTTAAATTCTTCCTTCTCTACTACGATTGAATTGTCTTTTTTTTCTCTTTACGGTTACGTCCTCCATTCGGGAATCCTCGTTTCTGTTGTTTCCCCATTTACCGCCATTTTATGCTTAAACACGGATTGAATTTCTTGCTTCTTCTAAGTTTGCATGCAATTATTTATTCTGATTTTAATTATTGCTCTAATGATGACTAGAGACTCCGAAACATCTGCCTATCTTTCAGCATCAATATTTTTATTTGTTCACTTATTACCTTATACAGCCCGAATTTTTCTTTTGTAAGAGTTTTTATTCATATTTCGAGTTGGATATCGCTTAAGAGTAATTCTTTGCCTTCTTTAATAGCAGACTTCCTGCATTGCATAAGGCGAATTTTTTTTATTATAGTGGTAGCATAGAACTGAATTTGTTTATTAAATGTTAAATTTTAATTAATTCCTATGTGCGTCACTGTGCAGTGTAGGATTAATATATCGACTCAAAGTTAAATACTGTCTTTTTAATTAATTATTGATTTGGCTAATTAAATTAACCGATGTAGTTTTTGAAATGTTGATTTTCGAAAATGGTATTCGTGAGTTTCAGTAGTCCAAAAGTTGTTGATGCTCTGAAAAGACAATTGGCATATCATTGAATACTTATCATTCGTATTCGATTCTTTAAATGGGCAGATTAATTTAGATTGATTGAAAAGATTTAAAGATCCGCTTTTTGAGAAATAATATGCCTTAAGCAGATGCACGAAATATTTCGAAATTTTATTGACTACTTACCACTCGCACCAATCTTGAGATGCTGGGTATAAACTAAAATTTATTAAATTTCGCATCAATCCTACGTCTTTTAATCGTCCAATATCCTGTTCAGCTATAGATCTTATTAAGGTTGCCAGTAATCTTACTGGAGTAATCTCTGTATTTCTAGCATCCGCGAATTCTGCCACCATATGGCTTGTAACATCAAATGGAAACACAGTCTGCATGGCTAACTCGAGTTCTTCCGTTTGCTGGTACCATCTTTGAATGGGAGCAATCATTTCCTGGTCAAAAGCTATTTGACTCATTAAATTATCCAGTGTTGTCTTTGAGATGTTCATTTCCATAAAAGTGCTCGCAAGTCCCACCAATCCAATAGTTGTTGCAGCCCTGAAAGCCCAATTAGCACAGTCTGGATGAGAATCCCTAAGCAAAAGACCTCCAATTGTTCCAGCAATATCAACTGCAGATCCAACAAGCCTACCAAAATTTGTTAAGTTATAGGTTGTCTGTATTTCTTTTTCATTTCGAGCTAATGATTCTAACAGACGTTGCCGTACAGGTTCCTGCCGTCGTATGAGATAAAGGAGACTGTCTAAATTGTTTGCGCGCTCAATAATGTTCCAGAGGCTCTCGAGACCATCTTCTGTTCGTTCAAAGTTTCTGAAGCTTTCTTGCAATATGCGGCAGAATTTGGTTAACAAATCTGTGTTAGTACGAATATTTTGAAGTTCTTCATCAGACAACCTTTGAAGATACTGTTCCAAACATTCTCCTTCCTAAAATATAAGAAAAAAAGTGTAAAAGCATTCAGCACTATAAAAAAATGAAATTATAAAGTTCAACAGTATATATATTTTAATATCATGCATACGCATAACTTTAAAACGAATATTGCTAGTTTGATGATTTGTTTTAATAGTGAACCCGTGTAAATTTTATTAGACTCGAAAAATGGCGTATTAAAATACGCTTAGGTCATATTCATGGAAGGTGGTCTTTCGTCGGATTCTTTGACATAGAGTCTCCTGTTGTACTATAAGAGAGGAGGCTGTCTATCGGAGAAGAGTCCCTGATATGCTTACCACCTATGACGCGGAGAATTTTTTTTGTTTATTTTGTGTGCTTTGCTTCCATGTATTTGAAGAGTAATAAGAGAGCAGGTCACAACTGAAGTTTTGTCCAAAGCCATAGAACCTTTGTTAAAGAAAGCCCAGCTAAATAACTTGTGACTTGTCTTAGAATTTGAAAATTTTATCTGCATGGAACCAAAGTCTATCTTCTTGTACTCTTCCTTCCTCAAACCACAAGCTTCTTTAACCTTCGTGAAAATAGACTAGTCATTTAATTTTTAATTAATTATACTATGAATATATTTTTACCCTTTTCAAGTATGGATGAGTTATTAAAATACTTTTCTTTAAAGGATTTCAGAATTATAAACCCCTTTTATAGAATAGAATTATTTTGAAATCTTTTTACTACAAGCTGTATCTCAATATCTATATTCTGAATTAAGTTATATTACAATTCGTGAAAAAAGAATTATTAGAATTTCACGCTGCTACCTTAAACGGCTGCTGAGATGTGTTCCAGAATTTTCGACCTTCCGTTTGTCCCCATTAGAGGGGAATTTTTGAAAAATCCCATCTTAGTGCACGCTTACATCATAAGAAATATATTTTCCCCAAATTTCAAATTTCTATGTTCAGTAGTTTGGGCTGTGCGTTGATTATCAGTCAGTCAGGACAAACTATTTTATATATGTATAGATTATAGATAATGAAACTGGTTAGAGTTTGAAAATAACTACATCGATATTCATTGGTAGAGTCAATTTATGATCATACTTTTTAAATTATGCACTTATTGTATTATGTAGATCTAGTATATCTATATTAGTAAAAATATCTTTTAAAATCATACGTCGTTATATTGTTTACACATTTAACATTTTTTAGAATGCTGACCATTTAGTAGCTATTTTTTTGTACAATATGTATTGCCTATTGTTTTTGTAAGGATATACACTTGATTAAGAATTTTTAATAGGGGTTTGTTAACTCTATTATTTATATGCATTGCATCCAATAATGACAGTTGTACATTTAATTGATATGTTATGAAATTAGGGCATAAGAACTAAATAAGAATAATTAAAGTTTGTAGAGGAAATATTTAGTAGTTTATAATAACTAATATGAATTTTATGATTGTTTACAATTACGTATTAGTTTTTTGGAAAGAATTATTAGAAGAAATACAGTGTGTAAGAAGTTAGTGATAGTAACATTTACATGTAATTGCATAATTATTTGGAGATTTGTCTATATAGGGGAGAGGGGAGCACGTTTGAACAATTTTTTTTTAAAAATCAATACATTTTTTATTTGAATTATATTTTTTGCGTTTTCAGTATTACATAATACAAACAATGCATTTCTTCATCATATGAACCAGAAATTAAAAGTTTCCCATGTAAATTAAAAAAGTTGCGAGGATTTAAAAAGCTGAAAGATTTCTGTTCAAACCTGCCCCATGTAAGGGTTTATTTGAACAAGTAAGGGGCACCTTTGAACAACTGAATAAAATAGGGAAATATTGAGAGTTTTTATACAAAGCTGCGTATGTTTCAGAAATATAAAGTAATATGAATAAAATTAAATAGCTACATTTTATTAAAACTAACAATTTTTCTATTATTTAACCAAATTTAAATCCATCAAAGTTGATGTCAAAAATCATTGTTGAAACAACACAGTGTCCCTCGATTTATGCTTGGTTGTGAAAACTTTTTATAATATCTTTGTAATACACCAATATAATACCTGATGCTTCTGGAAAATCAAACTTTTTCACACATTCACTCTTTTTTATGAAAAAACCTGACTTAAATTCCATTTTATCTAGTACGAAAACCAAAAATAATGTTTGGGAGAGAGTAAATGAAAGAGTATAAGCTTTGTTAGACAAACCTGCTAAACCAGGAATCCTTATTGTATATCTGGGATTTGCAATTATAAAATAAATGCATGCCATAATCAATTTAGATTTTAAACTAGGTCCTATCGCTGATACATCCAAAGATTGTAATGAATGTGCAGTAAGGAAGGATTGTTAACAGTCCATGTTTTTTTATATTCTTAATTAACCTTTTTTCACATACAAAAAAATTCCAAAAATAATAATATTTAGGTACATCAACAACTCTTTACTTCATAGTTTTAGATGTTCAATAGTGCCTCAGCTTTTTTGTTCAATGGCGCCCCATCACATGGAGTTCAACATTACAACTGTTTACTCAATTCTGCTTAAGAATTTGAATAAATCAAAGCTTATAAATTAAAGATTACATCTTTATTTAAGTGTTGAACAATAAATCAAAATAATTTTAGGGATACAAAATTGTCAACAAAAATTTTACAACTTTATTTTCTTAAATTTAGATTTAAGAGGGAGAAAAATACATATCTTGCTTGGACAGAATTGTGCATACAAAATGGTGCAGCTTTGTATACTTACTGCATTGAACCAGTAGTAATGTATTGCCATAGATAATTTTTAAAAATAATTTATTTGAAGGAAAATATTTAGAGTGTTCAAAGGTGCATCCAGTTCAAACGTGTCCCCCCCCCTCCCCTATGTAATAACATAGTTTTTTTTGTTAATTTGCTGGAAAAAAAGGCTTTGTGTTAATAGTAACCAGATCTGAAACATCATACTTTAACAGCCTTTGTTAATTTTTAAATTACCAGTATTTTCCATTGATTAAAATATTCAATAGGTTTATTGTATGATATTGAAATTTTATATGTAAATAAATCTATATCATATGTAATCTGTTTTAAAAAAAGTATTCATGTTAAATTTTGAAGGAAGTCTACATTTAGTTCCATAACCCATTAGTTTTTCAGTGCAACATTCAGTGTAAGTCATTCACAATTTTAAGATTTCCAGTGATTATAGGTCCATGATCATTATTAGTGTATTTTTGAAGGGAGGGTAACTGCATTTACACGAAAAATATGTTAACCTGTTAACGGTTTTCTATGCCCGTGATAATAATCTTAAACAAACCTTCAAGTTTGAGGGATTTTACATCTTTAACCCGACTTTGTATGAACTTATATTTTTAAATAAAAAATTATTGATATTTAATGGTAAAAGAGCTCGAAAGAAGATTTTTTCTCGTTTTTTATTGTATGGTCGTTTTATAGTTTAAAAAATAGATCGTGATTCCGAACTCTTTTAAATTTTTATTCGTTACAAATATAACGGTTTTACAGCTTGTGTAAGAATCTAAGAATTTCTAAGAATTTTTCTAAAAAGAATACTGAAAAATGCTTTCATGAACATATATTTCTTTTAAATATTCGATTTGTGGTAACTACATTAGGCATTGCGTTAAAAGTTAAAATAAGAAAAATGCTTGATTACAAATTTTATAAGTGGAAATAAACACACATTTAATAAGGATTCTTATAAAATCATTGAAACATACAGTGGCATTACAAACGGCACAATTCATAAAAATCGATTATTTTGCATGATTATGAATCTTTTTTAACATTATTAGAGAAAAGCATTATTAAATGTTATATATATGATTTTTAAAAGTTTATTTGTGATGCATAGCTCAATATAAAATGTTAAGAATTATTTCATTCAAACTTTATAATTATCTACAAAAGAAGCAAAATGAGAACAATTAAAAAAAAATCTTATTTATTCTGATATTATTCGAAAAGTTCACCAACCAATTTCTAAAAGAAAAAAAATCTATGCATGTATCATAAATCTATGTCACATTTGCAAATGATTTTTGTATTTCCAGTTGACAAAAATGTTAAGTATTATGTTGACAGCGTTTTTAGGTGCTTTCGTCATTATATAAATACGTAGCACCTATAGTCGTCGTTCGTCCGTCTGTCCGCATATAACAGAGCAAAAACGACCCAACCGAACCATTTGAAATTTTAAAAATATAATCGTTGGATAATGTTGTCGAGTCAATTAAAATTTTATGAAAATCGGATGAATAGTTTAATTACTGGGGCAATCAAAAGTATTCCGTTACATTACGGCCAATCGGAAAGTATAGTTTCAAGTGCATTTTAATGGTGTTATTCTCTTTTGAATATAGTCTTCTCTTTTCAATATATCTCTTAGAATTATCACGAATCTATGAAGTATATACTAAAATATATATTCTGTATAATCTGTGGTGTAAATAATATTTGTTATTAATTTACAGAGCTTCACAAAAGTATTAAATTACATAATGGTCAGGGTGAAACATTGTTAAGGGCGCATTTTATTAATATTAAACTACAGTAGACTCCCTCAAATCCGCACTCCTAAAATCCGCAACTGTCTAAAATCCGCACATATTTTACAGATGTAAACAATGAAGCATTCAGTTCAGATGTAGGTGCAAAATTTGACTTTTTTAGTTTTATATCAATTCCATACATTTTTTAATTTGTAACTTTTGTTAAGGTTATTGAATTCATGTTTTTTCACGAAGAAAGAATAATTTATTTCTGAAAAAATAAAGATATTGCTGATATCATTGGTAATCACAATCTTATCAAATATATTTATGTATTAATCAAGCTCTTATACTTATCATGTCTGGCTAAAAACCTGAAATAAAGCTTCATTATTTTATGATCTTGATGTGAATTAGTAATGAACCTTTATGAGGCAAGTTTTATTGAATAATTTAGGAAAAACACATTTCATCTCTATAATGAATATTTAATTGTATATTACTGATTTATTAATTTAACTTTTGCTTTTAGTATTTTTATCATTTTAAAAACTATCTAATTTTTTATTATTTTAGTTTATTACTTATTTTAATATTTTAGCATATTGTAACCATTCATTATACCTTTGATTTCATTATAATTACATTCAAATTACTTTAAAAAAATGTAAACAAAGCAATGACCAGAAATCCGCAAAACCTCTGGTACCAAGCTGTGCGGATTTTAGGGAATTCTACTGTATTTCGCATTTTATGAAATTGATATACGTTGCTGAGGTTTACTACAAGTTACTTCCTGTATAATAGAAAGCAGATAGTATTTACAGGGATACAGAAAAGATTTAGGATACTTTACTGTATCCGAAGTACTGGCGAATTCCATGCCAACTGAAACCAGTAGTGAATTTTTTAACTTCATGTTATCTTCAAGTATTTGGTGTCATTTTAAAGGCAATTTATTGCAGTTACTGGATTTAATATTTATTTTTGAAAATTATGCATGCTTCATTTAAACTTTATGATAAATAATGGGTATTTAATGATTTTGATTTATAATGTTAAAAAGGTGACTTTTTAAAAGATCAATTATTTATTAAAAATATGGTGATTTTATATATTTTTTCATTTATAAAGTGAGTTAAATGGTTCCTAATCATAATTTTACAGTAATAATCTTCATATAAAACTTTCTTCTTATTTCTTTAAAATGAAGTTATTTACAATTTTTATTTGTCCCCTCTGTTACAATTTTTTTTAAAAAGTTTATTTTATTCAATATATAAAAAAGATTTAAATTTAATAAAAAGTGTTAAATAATATAATTCAACAAATATCATTTGTGTAATCATATTATGTAATAATTTTGAAGATATATTCATTTTTTTTTTTAAATACATGCGTAACAGAGGGGATGTAACAGAGGAGATGGAGCTAAATGTCCCCTCTGTTACACATGGTTGCGAACGAATCTAATTATTTTAACACAAACTAATTTTCAATACAATATAGTTATTTTAAGCAGCTTAGATAAAATCCAACCAAGTGTGTGTTACAAGTAGATTTTAGTGAAAACTTTACTTTTGTTACACAAAGTGAGATACAATCAGCACATTGGATTCACAAGCAGTGTTCTTTGTTTTACTGATGTTGCTTGGCTCCCAAAATGATGATCTCTTGGAAGAAAAAGAAATTAGGAGTTATGTCGTAGCCAGTGACTATATGCAGCATGACAAATATGCAATCCCACTCTCAATGAAATCCTATTTGATAAATTATAAAAGGAATTCACTGTGTTAAAAGAAATTGACACTTTTAATGATGGGCCATCATCACAATTCAAACAGAAATACACACTTTGCAATGTTACTTTCTCGCCCTTTAAAGTCAATTGGCATTATTTTGCTACTAGTCTAGTAAAGAATGCAGTGGATGTAGTGGAAGGTACTGTAAAGAGGGCTGTGTACCGAGGAATTATGTCTGGGAAAATGCGCTCCTCCACCATCTGATGCTAAATCATTTGCTGATACCATTTGCAATGGAGTAGAAATTTTTTATTGTGCAAAAGAGGATGTAGAAAGGGACATTGCTGCCTTTAATGGAGTAATATATTATAAAAGCTATATCAAATTTAAGGAGAATTCATTGTGTTAGAGTGCTACAAAAATATTGTATTTCTTATTCATCTGTGTCTGTTGAAAAAGGTGTACAGTTTTGCTTCAAAGATGGTATGGATAAATCTTTAGAAAATAACAATTTGTTAACTCCTGATGTTAATGTTGGCAATTTTGCAATTGCTAGATTTCAAAGAAAGAAGAGGATGGTGGAATTTGTTGCCCAAATAACTGAAATTGACAAGGAAACTGACAATGTCCATGTTGTTTTTTTGTCGGTCTAGTGGACTGAAAACATTTAAATATAATCATAAAGATATAGCATGGGTTCATATGTTTGAAATAAAACAAGTATTACCAACTCCAACATTAAATAATCAAAACGTCACCTTTGATAATGATATTGCACTGGAAACATAATCACTGAATTTGTAAGATGTCCCCTCTGTTACATTCCATGTTCCCTCTGTTACGTTCGATTAATTTCATTTAAATAAAATTTGTTTTCAATTTAAACAATATGATAGGTAATTATTTTACCCTGATATGTCTTTACTTAAAAAATACATTTAATTTTTTTTTTGTAATTTCCAAATCACAGAGTTTTATATAAATCGTAGTGCATGTCAAAAAATTCTGGGTTTTTTTTGTCCCCTCTGTTACATACTATTTTAATTAAATTATAATTAAATAATTAAGCTTTTTCATGGTTTCTAATTAATTAATTAAGCACTGTTCCATAAATTAACATAGTCTTGTAAAATTTTTGTCTTTGGAAAATTTAGTAAGTATTTAAATGGTAAAATTCTTGTGTAATTTCCCCTCTGTTATGCTTGGAATTCATCTACTGTATACTATTACAGCAAGATCTGAGTATTTTTAAAAGTTCTTTATAGTACGAACGCACCTCATTTGCTTCGGTTGACGTGAAATTTCCACCTTGTTAGTTATTAGAATGAAAATTTATTTTGAAATTTAATCTGTAAACTTTTTAGTTAAATGAATATAGAGGACGTTATAAAATTATACAATTGGTAAAATTTTACATATGAATGTTACTACTTTAATATATTATAATTGTTTTGAGATATGCGATTCGAATTAACTTCACGTGAAAAATATTTCGAATATGCTATGTAAAAAAATACATTTTCATTTAAAATTTTCTAAAGTAATATATGTATTTATAAATTATTTCTGATTTTTTACTTATTTATTTTATTTATTTATTTATAATTTTCTTTCTTACGCATTCGCAACCCTGTTAAAATTGATGTTTTCTCAAATTAAAATGTTATAATATTTGAATCTTGTTTAACACTTAATTTCTAAGTGATTAGATCTAGTTTGAAAATTCATTAGTGATTTTTTATTTTTTTAGATTCATTAATTAATTTAATAAATGTTGCTCCAAATTTAATATATATACTGCTTGTATCGTAGCTTGATACTCAATTTATAAATTATATAAATGTGGTAATTTGTAATTTTTAGTAATGGTATTATATATACACACACACACACACATATATATATATACAGGGTGTCCGAAAAGTCTGGAAACGGCCGAATAACTCGAGAAATACATATGAGATTGAAAAACGTAAATATACGTGTTAAATATTATATATATAAAACCCCTCCGTGTACGACGATTCCGGGGTCAACCCATCCACGAGAAAAAGAAATTTATTGCAATTGCGTCCACGTTAGGCTTAACTATTCCTAGCCGTTCACAAATATTCTAATTGTTCAACTTATGAAAATATACATGCAAAAGATTTATTCATTACGCATTTTCTTTAAAACCTACAAAAACTATGTAATTATAATGTTTAAGTTCTAAATAAAACAACCAGCAATTACGAAAAAGAACAAACAATGTAAACAAGTTAATACTGTTACCATTTAAGAATGACAAATTCCGTGGATGAATCTTTAGAATGACTCCATTGTAACATCACGACCCAGGAATGATTGGGTGCGTTCGGGAGCTATGCGCGCTGAGTGCGCGTGTTCAGGAGACAGTTACATGGAGTGAATATTACAGCGGATTTAGTACTCGGAAGCAAAAATCCCTGAGCTCGCGCGCGCAGCACGTGTGTCTCAGGAACACGCGCTGTTTACTCTTTGTTGTTTTCATTTGTTTCCGATCTTATAGAGTGTTTTTGTTAAGTATTAGCTAAAAAATAGTCCAAAATAGGAAATTTTTTTTATACATTTTAGCTATTTTTATTATTTTCTCTCAGTATTTTTATATATTTTTTGGCTGTAGTTTCACAATATAATCTTTTATAATTGATTTTTTGCGTTACTTTATTCTTTTAAAATTTATGTATTTACGATTTGTTCATTACAATCTCTCCCCCCCCCCCATCCACCAGACAGTTTTGTTATAGTTTTAAATGCAAATTTCTGTTAAAATTTCCTTTTTTTATAAAGATTTTTTTCCGCGTGTTTAATCGCTGTATTTTTTAAAAATTGTTTAAGCCTACAGTGGCTGATTGTAATTTTTTTATCATCCTTTTAAAAATGCAAACACGTCATTTTGACGGGCTGTCTTCTAGTTTTTAAATAAGCTACTCTGTGATACCAAATTTGACCTTCGAAATCGACCCCCTTGGGGGTCAGAGGGGGTCCAACATTGAAATCTTAAATTATAACCCCCATTTTTTTATTGCAGATTCGGATTCTACGGACAAAAATACGTGACTTTTGTATTTGATGTTTATTTCAAATCTTCGTTTATCACGGTGTAATCGAGCATATTAAATCGATACATATTCCCGCTTTTCCAACGGGATTTTCCCTAATCGAAACTGATTGGGCGGAATTTTTGACGTCAAATTCCTCGTCTTTTGTAGGAATAGCGTTTGCTGAAAATTACCCGTGGCGATTATTTCAATAGTGCTACACAGTTCAAAATTTGACCCATTTGCTGCAGCGTCACTCCACAGCTATTATAGAATATCTTTTTTGTGACCAATGAGAATGCTCCATAACACAGTAAAGTAATCGTTTTCTATAAAAGTGGTGGAGTGACGATGCAGCAAAAGGGTCAATTTTTTTACAGTGTACTTTACTGTGTTATGGAACATTCTCATTGGTCATGAAAGAGATATTCTATAAAAGCTGTGGAGTGACGCTACAGCAAATGGATCAAATTTTTAACTGTGTAGCACTACCGAAATAATCGGCACGGGTGATTTTCAGGAAACGCTATTATTGCAAAAGACGAGGAATTTGATGTCATAAATTCTCCCCAGTTAGTTTCGATTAGGGAAAATCCAGTTGGAAAAGCCGAAATATGTATCGATTTAATATGCTCAATTATACCGTGATAAACGAGGATTCGAAATAAACATCAAATACAAAAGTTACGTATTTTTGTCCGTAGAATCCGAATCTGCAATAAAAAATGGGGGTTATAAGATTTCAAAGTTGGACCCTCTCTGACCCCCAGGGGGTCGGTTACGAAGGTCAAATTTGGTATCACTTAGTAGCTTATTTAAAAATATTTAACACGTATATTTACGTTTTTCAATCTCATATGTATTTTTCGAGTTATTTGACCGTTTCCAGACTTTTCGGACACCCTGTATATATATATATATATACATAATTTCAGAACTGTACTTAAGATGTAAAAAGGTAAATAACAAATATATAAATAAAAATTTCTGAGACATAAATTAATTTGGATTTTCATCAACTAAAATATTTATTTAAAATTGCAGAAAAAATATAGCATATGAAAAATTCAAACTATAAATGTAATTTATCAGGAAAATATCAAAAAGTTCAAAGCTACAGATTTCATAATTCTGTTTAAAACTTTTAGCATTTCAAAATATAAAATTAATTAGAAATGAAGAAAAAAGTGGGATCGAATGTTCGTAACTTCGACTGCAAGCGAGAATGCCTCCTCTTTGCCACGAAGATAACAAATGGAAGCTCAGATTAATGTGTATTTGAAACGTGTACTAAACTTTAATCCCCATTTTTCAAAAGCTAAGACACATTTGAAGAAAACCTTTCACAAGAATAATTAGGTACATGACTAGTACAACATACTTTAATATAATCAAAATCGATGCACACCATGTTTAGTGTTTGTTATAAGAGAAATCGAAAGTTTGCCGCTAGTAAAGCGGGCTTCAGAAAGTGTAACAGATAAACTTTGAACATTTAGACTTTAACGAATCCTCGATGAAAAGAAAAATCTCCTAGTTCAATGGAATTGATTTAGAAATAGTGTAACATGGAAAACATTGTTCCGTACATATCTATTTACTAATCTTTTTTTTTTTTTTTTTTTTTTTTTTTTTTTTTTTTTTTTTTTTGTCAGTTTACCCAAAGATTTATTCAGCGAGCTGTGCGTCGAACTAGAATGAACAATTATTTACTGAGTTCAGAGACCGTATTCAGGGCTCCAAAATGGTCCGCGAACTGAACATCAGTATTTTTTAACAGAAAATTTCATAATACGTTTGCGCTAGAATCAACTTCCGAAAGTGGTTTCTTGACAATTTGCAAGAAAAATCTAAAAAGAAAATTTCTCTAAGAAAATGCTGATGTTTAGTTGGCGGACCATTTGGGAGCCCTGCCGTATTTGATCACATCATATGTTGTATAGGGTTTAGGCTGAAGCTCTAGAAACTTTAAAACTTGATATTAGATTTTGCGAACACATTAGTGTAATTTGTTAACTTATAGCTAAGACACTTATTTATTGTTATCTTAATAAAGATTTTTACCTGGTTATTTGAATGAGAAGTACCTGAAAAGTATGTAAAACACTGTTCTGTACATATCTATTTACTAATCTTCACTTTGTTCGATCAGCTCGACTGACGTATTCAGCGAGCAGTGCGTCGAACTAGAATGAATAAATATTTACTGAGCTCAGAGACTGTATTTGATCACAACATATGTTGTAAAGGGTGTAGGCTGAAACTCTAGAAACTTTGAAACTTGATTTTACATTTTGCGAACACTTTAGTGTAATGTGTTAACTTATAGATAGGACACTTATTTATTGTTATATCTTAATAAAGATTTTTATTTAGTTATTTGAATGAGAAATACCTGAGAAGTATGTAAAACACTGTTCCGTACGCATTAAACTCTGTTTACTCGATTAAAGACCACAGAGATGTTTCCGGTGTCCTGATTGGTTAGTTTCTGTTTCGTATTTTCTTATCTAACCCATTAATGCCCAAATTATTTTCTTCATTAAAAATGAAATTTTGGGTTTCATACCACTTTTAAAAGGCGAATAACTCTTGTTTTAATTTATCGAGGAATTTGTCGCGTGAAAAATAGCGCTTATTTATCTTTCTATTTACTGGTGCGAAAAGTGCATTACTGCCCTTTTTTATAATCTTCCCTAAAAAAGGACACTAGGCACTAATGGGTTAAAGTCTTTGGAATTTGTAATTTCGAATTACACTACTAATGATATACTATTATGCAATTGTTTTGTTATTTTTCACATACATGAATCAGCATTTAACGTTCAACATTTTAATCTAATTTAATTCTAATCAATTAATTTTTGAATTCAGATTTCCGTAAAATGTTATTACATTAGAAATCACAAACTAAATGGAACTCATTAAATATACATATAATACATACTTTTTTTTTGGGGGGGGGAGGGAGGGAGGATTGAATCTGATTTTAGATATCATTGCTGCTAAGTGCGATTATTTTTCCGGGAACTGATTCGATTTCATTAAAATGTGTAGTCAGAAGTTTCACTCCTCAAAAGCAGATATTTCAGGAAAAGTAGGGAGGGAAAACCTTATTACTGAGCCGTTCTTTCATAATCTGTGTTTTACGTTTTGATAATGGCACTGAAAGAAAATGCATGAAAGAAACCAACCTATCAGAAGGCCGGAAACTTCTCGGTGGTCCCTAATCAAGTAAACAGAGTTTAAACGCGTTCCATACATATCTATTTACTAATCTTCATTTTGTTCAGTCAACCCGACAGATTTATTCAGCGAGCTGTGCGTCGAAATAGAATGAACAAATATTTACTGAGCTCAGAGACTGTATTTGATCACAACATATGTTGTATGGGGCTGAAACTCTAGAAACTTTGAAACTTGATATTATATTTTGCGAACACATTAGTGCAATCTGTTAACTTATAGCTAAGACACTTATTTACTGTTATCTTAGTAAAGATTTTTACCTGGTTATTCGAATGAGAAGTATCTGAAAAGTATGTAAAACACTGTTCCGTACATATCTATTTACTAATCTTCACTTTGTTCAGTCAGCTCGACTGACGTATTTAGCGAGCTGTGAGCCGAACTAGCCTCCTGACTGCCGCGACCGGATTTTTGTAGCACACTTCGCTGCAGATTTCACTGCAACACAAGCACTATTTAAATTAATATAATTCTACAAATAACACTCAGTTTTGAAAAATTCAGTTAGGATTAATATTCTCAAAGATTATACACCAATATGTAATAACATATTTTGTATCAGGTTGGAAGAGACCTCTTTTTTAATATTTTTAATAAATTACAGAGAAAATTTACCCTTTTGCTGGGCAGTCAGGGGGCTAGAATGAACAAATATTTACTGAGCTCAGAGACCTTATCTGATCACATCACATGTTGTATAGGGTATAGGCTGAAACGTTGCAACTTGATATTACATTTTGCGAACACATTAGTGTAACCTGTTGACTTATAGCTAAGATATTTATATATTGTTATCTTAACCTTTTATACGCCAATGTTCCAAAAATGGAACATCAACTTCAAAATTCTGCAAAAAAAAATATTTTTATTCGTATTGCTTTGTAAAAATTAGTATTTATATAGAAAGTATGGATTAATATTTTGGCGTCGATATTTTATTGATACAATTAATCATGTCTAAGGGAAAAAATGGTAATTTAAACCTTTTTTTAGACTTTTCGTTGGGCAAAATTCACAAATTCATATAAAATTCAAAATTTAACAAATATTTTTTATAACTAAGTTTGATCGAGTGAAAATTAATCATTTTATTAGTAGAATACAAGTTTAAAAAAAAGATGGATTTATATTGTTTCTTTTAGATAAGAAATTCGCATGTCCCAAAAATGGAACATTGGCGTGTAAAGGTATATTTTTTAACATGATACAGTTCTTTGGTTGCAATACATGTAACTATTGATAAAAAGATTCCGAATACGAGGTGGTTTAGTAAGTGTCGACAAAAGATGTTTATGTTTGTAATACACTTTCTGTTACCCCCACTCCACACCCTGTCCTTTTCACCCCCCCCTCCCCCCCATCTCTCTCACACGCTTATTCTCCTGAAGTGGATCTGAAGTGGATTACTCATAACTGACGGGGTAAATATGCCTGTTTGTTGGTAGTTAGACATTGTTTATGACTCAAATAAGCTAGAATGTAAGAGGTGACTTTAGAAAATAGCGTGATAAGGAATTTTTATTATTTCACTTTATGATTTTCTTCAGTTAGTTAGGATACGTCAGTCAAACGAGTTGTCTCTTTCAAATCCGATTCGAACAGTAGAAGAGGCACAATAATTTTTTAATAAATTATCAGATGATTCTGAAGAGAAATGCATTGACATTAGTCAATTTAATTATATTATGCCATCAACACAAGGACAATGTGTTGTATGCCAAAAGAACACTACAAAAAATGTTTTGAGTGTGAAAAAAGACTACATGTGAAATGCTTTCCTAGCTACCATCGACAATAGATCAAATGTAGGACACAAAAATTAAAGACATATATATATATATATATATATTAAGTTTTTGGTAAATTTTTTTCTTGTTTATATTTTTAAGATTTTGATTTATTTGATTATTTTATTGTGAATTGTAGAACAGACATTTTTATTATTGCTATTATCTTGTATCGTTTTGTACATATTTCTTTTTTAACTTTGATAAATAATTGTAAAGCTACTTTTACACAGTAATTACTGTCCATCATATATGTAATAATTTTTTTTTTAAGTAAGTGGGAAAGCTTTTTTGTATAAGCTTTATTTTACTAATTTATACTTGTTGGAATCCTGAGTCAAACGATATAAAGGCGGGCGAAGCCCGGCTATTTACTTTCTTAACCTGTGTTTTTATTGACAAATGCCTATACATTACCTATAATCCTGAAAAAAAAATGTGCACAGAAATAAGGATTTTAATTTAAATGTCGTTAATCGCATTTTATGAAAACATGTGAAAAAACTAAGTGTTTCCCGCCAATGTTCCATTTTTGGAAAATGTTAGAAATCATACACAATTTTTTTTTTCGAGAAATAAAATTACTCATAGTGCTTATGTTTGAGTTTTAATAGGATTTTTACCAAAAAATAGTTTGTGTTACATTTCGATCATAGTGCGGCGTTTAAAAGGTTTTAATAAAGATTTTTACCTGGTTATTTGAGTTAGAAATACCTGAAATCATATATGACTTCACCCATCAATCTCACATCGTATTATCTATCTATCTATATATGTGTATATTGGAAACATGGGAATTCTGAAGAACTGATTTTATTTTTACAATATTTTTTTCTGAGTATGTAAAAGTTAAGTGCACAGCACTAGGTTTTTCTAATAGTAAATATTGTTTTGCATATTTTTATATTTATTATAAAAGATGAACTTGGAATTTTGGAAAAGCATGTTTTCCCTTCTTTTATTCTTTTGTAACTGTTGTATCCCTTGTTGTAACTTCCTGTGCTAGTTGTAAATAAAGTTAATGAAGGTATTTTGGCTGTGATTGTATTTCAATTAAAGATTAAAAAGATAAGATTGTTCTGTTCCATTAGAGCTCGATATAGGTATTTTAACGTGTTTTTACACTTTCCATTCAAAATGGTTGCTGCTGGATGTTTGACCTATAGCACTTGGAAGTAATTTGACCGGCAACAAATATTACTTTTTCAAAATATTGTAAAAGATCAAAAAAGTACAATAATTTTACTTCAGTAGTTGATAGCGTAATTTTTATGAACGTTTTAAAATATAAACTGTAATACTATAGTTAGATTTAAACTGAATGAAATATTCCAGTTAAACAAATGATATGAAGCACAAATTCAAACAAAAGTGTCTTACAATTTTGAATAAATTATTCATCGGGATATAACTACGCAGATATTCTATGTATATCGTAGGAATAATATTTATATATCACAGCTGTGTGAAACATTGCGTAAATTTCTTCTGATTATTTCTAGTCCTGCTAAGATGTTCAGGTCTATTTCGACCCCAAAGTCATATTCAGCGTTCTTGAGTCTTCGGCTTTTGCACGCCACTATTATTTTAGAGAAATTGTTGTTCTGTTAAATCTATCAAATGTTCCAATTAAATAAAAGAACATTTTCTGAATTAAAATATTAGTAAGAAACTTGAAGCTCTGCATATTTGAAATGTTGTACATTCGAAATGAACACCGTTTGACGGTTAAGATGCCACATGTCATCAAGAGTAGCTTTAAAAATGAAACCTGGCTTTTCTGGTAATGTAAATTTTTATTTATTTTATACGTTAAAAGAGCTTCGGATTCTTAAAACCACTTTTGTGTGGCATCCATATTCAATTCAATCACCGAATTCTGCTGTTAAAATAATAATAAAAATTTGCGGAAAAATTGGGCTTCAAAATGTACAACTATTTGCACCCATGAGCTTTGTGAATTATTGTATGTGAGATAGTAACACATGATCATTAGCTTTATCCACTGGGCAGGTCAAATAAATAAGTTTTAAAAAAGAAATTTTATTTAATTTAAAAAGAAAATTAATTTCGTGAATAAGTTACATTTTATATTAGAAATTTTTTTGTGAAAATATATTTATATAAGTGGGTCAAGTGTCTCTGAAATGCGGACCATTGCCACCTGTATTCTAGGCCTGACAAAGAAGCTCCATATTGGTCATACTCAGAATATTTTGAAAAAAAAAATTACGAACTAAACTACTCATGTAGGTAATAAAGGATCAGTCAAATTTAGCGGCGGAATTACAATAGAAGATATGAAAAAAAAAAATACTTTGGAATAAATGGTGTGAAAAGCTGAAAGCGACGCGCGATTTGGCGAGCAGCGCATTTCCTCGCCAAAAGCAGACGATTTTAACGAATCTGAAAATTGATTTTAATTGACTTGTAGAATGTGCAATATTTAATGAATTTAAACATGGAAGAATTTATTATTATTTTTGTCATTATTTTGTATTATACATGCTGCTTGTTGCTACATCAATTTAATTTTTTTATTGAAAAAATATTTATGTGTATTATGTTTAGAAAATATCTGTTTTAAGTTATAGGCAACCTGACATTTATTTTCAATTATTCGATTTATTTCTTTTATATTTTGAAAGTTACAAAAATTTACTTTCACTTTCTGTTAACTTTTAAGATTTTGTTTTAGTATCTGGAATATTAAATCGTTTTCCGTTTTTGTTTAAAATAATGGTTTTGAGAATGAACACATATAATGTAGTTTGGATGCTATTGAAAGAATATATGGAAAGGAATGGCTGTCAAATGTTACAGAAGAGGAAATTCAATTAAAAAATCGCATAGTCGAAATTTTAAAAGAATATGAATGTGAAAGACATATTAATGTAAATCACGAATCTATTGTTAATACATATCTATCATCGAAGGAAGTATTGCAAAATTCCGATGATAGTGAACTCTCAAGCATATTATCTTATGATGAATCAAAGCATACAAATATAAAACCTGTATCGTTGGATTATAAAAGGAAGGGCGTAAATCTCTGGCGTAATGAGTATTCGGGAAAATCAAATCGCAGTTTCAAACGTATACAAACGAAGTTTAAATATGTAAAAAGTTTACGTGCACTATACAAATGGGAAAAGCAAATTAAAAATGTAACTTCTAGTACGAAAAATTGGAAGGAAATAAAAAAAATATGCATTTCAAAAATTTCAGGAAGCAAGAAAACGTAAAAAAAAGCGTACACGACTGCGACCTGCAGCGCTAGGCTCGTATTAACACTAGAACCGCGGCGACGGGTCATTTTGACCTGCATCATATGGAGAGATGTCGATTCGAACCAGAAAACGCTTAATAAAATAATCTAAATATATGCTGAACAAAAATATTTTCAATAAATAACTTAAACAGTCTTAAATGAAAATTCCGGTGAGAAATATTTTTATAAAACTTGAATGAATTTTCCCGCGGTTCTAGTGTTAAAGCTACTGAATTTAATATACGGTTTCATGCTTCAAAAAAGTGGTTACTAAAATTCAAAAATGATTTTCATTGCTATTAGTTATAGCTCCTCTTATTCAGAATAATTTCCATTTTTTGTACAACATTTTCAACTTTCTGAATGTTTGCAGTAATATTAATTTAAAATATTCTGTAAAAAAGGTAAAATAAATATTTCATCTTCTTTTTTTCTTTTTATTACTGATTTGAATGAAATTTCGCCATTGATTTATTCCCCAATTCACATTTTTTTTTTAATTTAACCGTCTTTAACGGTTATAAAAATCACTTTTAAGGAAACTGTCGTCGTACATTTCCAATCCGAAAAAGAGGTTTCCATAGCAACAATGTCTAATCATCTCTGTCACATTTTTCAGTTTGGAACAATTTTAATCAATTTAAATTGTGTTTTAAATCGTAAAATATAATTGTTAAATTATGTTATAAGTACATATAAATGTATATGACAAAACTATACTCAAAGCAAACTAAAAATGCAAAACTAAAATTACTTAAACTAAACTTATTTAAACAAATTGAACATAGAAAGTATTTTCTTTAAAAAGTATTCGAAGCGTAAAAGCGTTTTTTTCAAAATTTTGTTTTTTCGCCAACCGGAGATAAATCGCCAAATAAACGAAATTTTCATAATTTTTTTACGGACGTTGTATGGAGGTTCCGTCGAAATTTTTTTATAAACATATATACCCACATGAGAAGAACATTCTGTAATTTTTTTCAAATTTTTCCGAGTATGCCCGTATGGAGACCTTCCTTGTGAGCACTGACACAAAATATGGTGGCTATCGTAGAATTTTTTTTCATCGTTTATACGACCATTTTAATTTGAATATCAATAATTTGTAAAAGTTTTTTCGTGAATAAGTTAATAAGGGTTTTTTTCTGCGATTAAATACATTAAAGAAAACTTTTAGAAAATACTGGTGTCTAAATTTTGCGGACCGTAAAAATGCTTAAAAAGATCCGTCTACGACAATCACCATTTTTCGTGTCAGCGCTCAGGCCTAGTATTCAAAGGGCATTGTGTCGAGTTTACAATTTATAAAGTTGTAGAATACAATGAAAAAAAAAATCAGTTTGTGCCTCTCAGAATTATGACACTGTAAAAAGATAGAATACATAATAAGTCATTTATGTGAGGTAAACTGAGAAGCCATTGATTCAGACTTTTGAGTCAAATATGCAAGTCAATGTCATGAAAAAGAGAGTCAAAATCACTCATTTGCTTAAAAATAAATTGCGAGAATTTTAGTAAAAAATAGAACAAACCATCGCAAGTCTTCTTTATATAATTTTCGAGTGTTCAAAAGGTGTCAGTTTCCAGTATTTGAATACTTTATAAATTTTGTAAATAAGAAGGTCGTGTCCTCATTTGAAAATTGTCAAAACAAATTATAGATTTTTGCATTTTATTTGGTTAAAGTAGTTATAAAGGAAAATTAATATTATTGCATTTTAAATGGTAAAATCATAAATTATATTCCATTATTATATTCCATTCCAGTTTTAAATCACATTTAAAATAATTAAAAGTAATAAGTAATAATAATATATAATGACAACATACCGTAGGAGATGGTAAAAGGGCTTGATCGTCCGACATTTCTGTCAGAATTGGCTCGACAAATTTGTTTGAGATAACAGAGCACTCTTTAAAAAAACAATTATTGATAAAACAAATAGATAATTGAGTCGGTTTCTTTTTCGATTTATGAGATAATCACTTCTAAATAAAATATATTCATATTTCTGTTTTCATATTTAAGGTTATCAGTACTGTTTAATTGCAATCAATCGTATTGTTTGAATGATATCAATTACGTAATGAAAATTTCTATTTTAACTTTCAATCTCATTACTTACTATCTCTTAAATGCAAATAATTATTTAAAGAATTATGCAATAATAAGATAGCGTAAATTTCGAATTTTTCCCTCGTTCCTCTCTCTATGCCACAGTTTGTAGCACTCGAGTGATTGATTCCCCCCATCCCTGTTCTGGGAGCACATTTTTTGCAACCATTATTTTAGAGCCAAATTTATAAAAAGAAAATTAAGTATATTCTAACATCAATGCTATGAGACCAATAAGAACTTTTGTGTTTCGACTTCAAGTTATTGGGATTCAAAGAAAAAAAAATGACATTCCTCATAAAGCCTGAATAAAATTATATATTATGAACTTTATTATGCTACTTGCAAATAACTTTTACCTAATTGTTTTCACATTTTACATGTTACGCTACAACATTTCAACCTCCTCCTCCTCCTGACACACTGTGTGTCATTATGTGGAGCATCCTCCTTCTCTTCAAGAATGACGCATTTAATAAATCATCCCTAATAAGAATTATTTCTAGTAATGCACTAGTCCAATCTCTTTCGTTAATCAGCGAAAAACTTCTTTCCAACTTGGCATTTCAAAGATGCATTTACAAAAAAAGTATGCTAATAAATTATACCAGGGAAATTGTAGGGGAGCTCCATTTTTACAAATTTTGCTGGAGACAGTAAAAACAGTTTAACTCAAAGAAAATCCACCTTGTGTTCTTCTGTAAAAATTGTGCTATAGTTTAATTAAAAATACACAAAGTAGTTAAATGTCACACTTTTAAATAAAAAAAGTTAAAACACAGCAATAATAATAATAAAACACAAGAATCCCTCTCCATTTTGGCACCGGGAAGTAATCTAAAATGTTCCCATACCAAATAATGTACTATAAAAAAGAAAGCAATAGCACTTTAAAATGTTTATTTATAAAACAATTACAAAATTTTAATCAGTAACTCAATTGTATTCGAACCTGATCTGGTTTGGGCCTGACCGACATTATCATAGGTACACCGCACAGCCCACATTAGTGACGAGCGATTCTCGAAAATTTACCAATCGATAAAAATCCTAATCGTAAAAAAAAAAAAAAAAAAACACAATAGATAAAGTCATAGATTAATTTCGAGAATCTACAATCGAGATGCTTTACAATCGATTGTTAAAATAATTGTTTTTACATGTTTATAAAGCAGATTTTAGTAAATACATGGTAACTGATAACAGACGGAATTAAAAAACAACAGCAAACCGAAAGGATGCTATAATGGACCCACAATAGTTGAAATGAATTGAATGGTCCAAAAATCAATTAAATCAGGCCTGATTTAATCCAAATCAATTTCTACAGAAAATTCCGATTTTTCTTAACACACAATTAAGATTCCTTGAAAGAATGTATCATACATATTTATGGGGTAATTTTATAGTACGTTTTAAATTTACGATGTGTTCGAAAGACAGATAGTAACATTGATAACTATACTTAGATTCTTAGACATTTCAATATTCAAATTAGAATTCATTAAAAAATAAATGTAGTGTAGATTAAAGAAACAAAAAGGAGTGTTAAAAACAACACAAGTTTTGAAGAAGTATAATAAAAAGTAGATTTGTAAAAATATTTCTCGGTCATTTATCAAATAATTTTGAATTAAATTATTTTCGGATATGCATGAAATTGGCATGTATTCTTATTAAGAAACTATGTAATCGAATGGAGAGGTCTTCTTATTCAAGAACTATGTAATCGAATGAAGTTAAATTTTTTTGTAAAAAGACAACATATTTTTGTGATAATACTGTCAAACTTAGCGTTTTGAATCAAAGTTCTGAAAGCAATAGTAAGGAAAAAACTTTCAATCACGTGACAAAAATCTATTATATCTCGACAAGTAATTTACTTATCAAAAATGGAAAACGATATTCGATTCCAAATCCCTTCAATAGTCAGGTCCGTTATTTTTTATGTTTTCACAGTTAAAAATTAGTCAGAAGATGTGTCAAAGTTTCGCATTCTTGAAAACCACCTTAATATATATTTCCAAAGGTGACGTTAACATACGTTCATTATCGCTATTAATATTTTTACAAAACATATTGCCTACCCTACACACCCTGAGAACAATTAAGTCCAGTTCCGGATCGGTTCAACTATGCATAAAAAAATGCAAGTTTGATGTCAGCCAGACCCCAATCTGCTGAAAAAATTAAGCCCTGGCTCAGATATCACGTAATTATTCGATGCAGATCTCTGCACTGGATATGTTACATTTCTGTATTGATCTTGTCAAACTAGCATAGGCTCGCGTCGTATATTTATATTTGTTCTCGCTAAAGTCATGTTCCTTGAAAATTGGCTCATATTTTATCGGCTTCGTTTTAATTTTTATATCGATCTGGTAAGCCCGCTATATTTTTCTTTATCGACCCGGACCGTTGACAAAATTGCTCCGTTCTGCCGGACCGGCCCTGCCTGTTTGAAAGTTCTACATTTTGCTGGGCCGGACCCGAGCCCCTGCAGACATCTATTCTGTTCTTAGTTGTCAAAAAGTAACAAAATTTTCTTCATATGAAGGCGAAGATGAGTGGCTTCGCTTCATTCAGAAAGTTGTGTTAAAATCACATTTGTGACAAGAATTTTATCTATTTGATAATCTGAAAAAAAAAAAAAAAAAAAAAAAAAAAAAAAAAAAAAAAAAAAAAACGCAGTTGTTAGCATAACTTTTTAGGATTTTCACCACGTGAATAAGACTTCATCTGTAACAGTTTCGAACGTTGTTCAAAACTGTTTCTGGCTTCGGTTTACCTGTCTGCCGTCTCTCCATGTTCTAAGTCTTGAATTCGGATTACCATGTAATTAATATATATTTTTAGAGCATGTTTGCCATTGAAACTGGAGTGTGTAGCCTTCATAGCTTATTTACAGAGACGCATAAAAAACTGCTACTTTATGCTCCACGGAGAAAAAATCAATTGCAGTGTATTTCAATTATGTTATATCATTTCAAGCATAATCCTTTAAGTTCTGGTGGATAAATTTCTTCAAAATACCTAAATATCACATTGGAACCAGTATTTTGCAAATAAAAAAAATTTAGTTTATTATATTCATGAAAAAAAAAAAAGCATTAATTTATTTTCAAATAATATTCGAACATTCCGGTGCCATTGTTACACTTGGAAATTAAAATTAAGTGGAAAGAAATTCGCCCACCGGAGCTCAATGTGTTAAATTAGTGTAAATTACTGAAGCATGCTAGAAAAGTATTACTGTAAAATAGGGTGTACACAGTATTTATCGTTCAGTTACAGAGTTACATAACAAAATTATTCGGTTATAAAACTTTCGATGAGTAATGATAGATGGAAATACGTTTTTAAGTGCAGCTAAATTTTTGGTTACTACGCGGTGTGTATAAATTGCATAGATCGTATACAGGGATGCACATAAGAATTTATAAGCATTACTGTTCATAGGTGTGAATTTCTAAAGCGCGCTTTTATTAACTTATGCATCTTACAACTGAACTGTATTCAATATACTGAGAGAGATGTTTTTAAATTATAATATATACTTATATATATATATATATATATACACTGTAAAAAATTTTGCGTAAGGTTCCTAAGAAAACCTGTGGCAGCTATTCTGCCACAGGTTTTCCCAGGAATTTAAACCAAAAAATGCCAGGAAACTTACATACGCCAGGAAAGTCCAGAAATCTATAATCTGGGATGTTACTCATGAAATATCAGTTAGGTTTCACCATTCTGAAAAGTCTAGAAACCTTTTATGTGTAACGTTACACATTAATTTTCTCTTAGTTTCCACCATTCTGAAACCTACAATCTGAAACATTACTCGTGAAATCTCAGTTAAATTCCTCCATTCTCAAAAGCTCTGAAACCTATAATCTGGAATACTACTCATAAAATCTCAGTTAGGTTCCACCTTTCTGAAAATTTCCGAAATCTTTAATATGGTATGTTTCTCATAAGATCTCAGTTAGGTTCCGCTATTCCGAAACCTATCACCTGGAACATTACTCATGGAAAATTATTTATGTTCCTTCATTTTGAAAAACTCTGAAACCTATAGCCTGGAACTTTACGCATAAAATCTCAGTTAAGTTTCTTCATTGTGAAAAGATCTGAAACATTTCACGAAATACGGTAAATGTTCCTGGGATATCCAGTGGCAGCAATTCTGCCACAGATTTCCACAGGAACTTTACCAAAAATTTGTCTAGAAGATTATGCAAATCTGAAAAGTTCAGAAATCTATAATCTAGTATGTTAAGGCCCTTTTCCAATAACTTAATTCTAATTTTCAGCATGCTATTCAAAGAGTTTTAAAATGCCTTAGAGTTACAGTTAAGTTTGGTTCTTAAACATGATACAGATTAATGAGTTAGTAATCTTTATTGAGAATATAAACGATGATTGCAGAGCTGAAAGTTAAACATTGTATTGAAATTATTTCTAATTAGTTGTTTTCATTTTTCAGTTGACAACACAAATCTAAAAAAACACAAAATATATATGTGTAAAATCTATTTTTAAATCATGGATATATTAAGATTACTTTTACAAAAAGAAATTGATTAGAATATTGATGCAAGGATAAATTATGATAAATATACACTTCAGAAACAAAAGAAATATCTAAATGAGGGATACGTGCTGTCATCTACAAAAATGCATGCTTAAGTTTTTCCACTTTTATATCAAGCTCAATATACCAATTTGAAGGTGTAAATTAAGAGATAATGTAACACAAAGTATACATTTTTGGCAAAATCTCGTACAAAGGAATTGTGTATTTTTAAAATAATCTTTAGATAATTTTGCCATATCATTTAATAATTTAAACAGATTATCAACTTGTCATTTGGCTAATACAACAGATTAGTCATTTGGCATAAAATGGTATATTTAATCTATCAAAGCATTCTTAAAATGTTTTACAGTATCTGAATATCTGCTCTTTTTGGGGAAGTATGTGGTTACTTGAAACTCCCCCCCCCCCCTTCCCCCACTATCTTCACTTAAATTGGATCAATTACCTTTGATAATTCTATTCCTTAAATAATTAATATAATATCACAGTAATCAATGAAAAAAGGTTTTTTATGCACGTGCTATACAGTACGAAATTCTTTTAAAAGATTATCCAAACCATTAAGTAGTTTTTACACAAATTTTCAAGGAAGTTAAAATATGCACAAATTTTTGAAAGAGATTTTAAAGTTATAATCAAAAATAACGTTTTAATTGTAATTTAAGCATTAGCATATTTAAAGAGATTCATTCATTTCGTTAAAGCACAAAATTCAATTTCAGATGTCAAGGGAAAAAAAGAATATTAACTGTCGAAAGAAGTTAACCTTTTAAAAAAATTGAAAATCTTAATACAGTGTACTCTTGATACTTCAAATAAAATACATTTCTCTCTTTGATATTATAAATTCCTGTAAATGACTTATCTGAACAATTAGCTATCACGTATTGTTTTTTTTTGTTTTTTTTGAATCCCTTCGACTTAAGATATCGAGAATATTATACAATTAAAAAATAACATAATCAAAAATAAAAATTCACAGAACTTTCATAATATGCACAAAACTTTATTGATATTATGGTTTAAAATTATAATCTAGAATTTTATCACATTTTGATTAATTTTTCACATAAAGTAACTACTTTTCGGGGAACTACAAATGATATGTTTCAACTTCAACAATTTTAGTTCAATGAAAGTGTAAGTCCCAGTGCTTTTGAGAGAATATTTTCTGTTATAACAATAATATAAAGCGATTGTCGAAACTACACTCTGTACAAATTCCACACTTTCAATTAAAATTTTATCTTCTACTTGCTTTCGTTCAGCTGTAGAGGGATTGTCTGTGTATTTGCAAATTCTTAAAGCTAAATGGTTCAGTAACACACTTTTTTCTGTCCACTGCAAGCAATCTTCATTTAAAGCTTTAGTTAGAGTAGAAAAAAAATGATGTGAAGGAATCTGAAAATCCTCGCGCCATGGGTGCTTTAATATACAAGTGACTGCTAATATTTAAAGAGCTGCTTTCAATACTTGAATTTAATTCTGCTGTTCCAAACTCTCCATTTGTTTCCGTTAGTGAACTATCATTACATTCAGATTCGATTATTATCCAAGGTGGCTACAAAAAAACAAAAAGCATATTATATTTTTTATTTTTTATGCATAAATTATTGAATACAATATTATTTATTCAGTTTCTGGAAAAATCAAAATGTTTATTGGAGAAGTTATTCTCATTTGCAAAAACACTTTGTATTATGCATTAGCTTGATAATATAGAATACTTGAATATGTGTCCTACAAAAGGCTTTAATAACAATACAAAAAGTACCACAACTACTTTTGTATATTCCCAGTATGTTTTACAAGAAATAAAAAAAGTTTCAAAGTATTCAATATATATCTTTTAAACAAGGTTTTTTTTTCAAGTGCACTGTTGTCAAGTTGCGCATGGTAAAAAATGAATGTCCATGAAATATACATGGTTTTGTTCCGTTTTGAAAAATGTATTGCAATATTTTGGATTTTAAGTGAAAAATTTCAATTTATTAGATAAAAATGGGTTTATACATCGTTCAAACATTTTATTCTCAATTCTATATTGATTTTATGAAATCTCCAATTAGTAGTGTAACTATAGTTTTGAGTCTTTTGCAAAATTTTCCACAAGGCCCCCTAGAATCTATATCTATTTCTCATAACAAAACGGGGTCCCCGTTTGTATGTAAGTGTTTGTAACTTTGTTAACGGTCAATAATTAAAACTCTGAGTAACTGGTCAGTGGCAAATGTTAATTTTTATCTATATTTTGCACCAACATACAAATGAAAGATTGCTGCAAGTAATTATGCACACATCTGTATAATAAAGACATATACACATAAAGTATTTCAATTATTCAGAATTTTTAAAAAGAAAATAACATTAAAAAAGTATGCCTGACAAATGTTAAAAAATTCAGCATAGTAATTGAAATATTGACTTTCTTAAAAACCTGATAAAAATCCAGCAATTCTTAATTTATGTAACACTTTTTTTCTTAAATTAAGATTTTAAATTGATATTATAAAATTTTGTTTAGCTTTCACTTAATCCTTCATTTGATATACAGAAAGTTTTTAGCTTATGATAATATGAATAGAATTTTTTATTTTATATAAGTCTGATTATGCATATAAGTTAAATTGCTTAAAAACATACGTAAGTGCTAAGTTAAAGAACATTTTTAAATGGAGGATTATGCGATTTACGACAACTTAATTAAACATGAAATTTGCTTTAACCTGGGAGGACGCGCGCAGGGCCTAAAAGACCCGGAGTGCGTATGGTTTTTATAATTGCAATCACTAATTTTTTTTAAGTATTCTTCAACCTATTTTATCGCAAAATTTGTAAGAATTATCTCCGTCTAAATAAAGTGACTGTTATAATTTGATTTTATTGGTGACGAAGTTAAACCATTCGTATCCTGGGTAAGCGCGCGTTCTCCCGGGTTAATTATTTTTATACACTATATAAAGAATACCATACAAACTTACCTGGTCGTTATTTAAATTCTAATCCACAAACTGGGCGCCTTTTTTAACAGTTTATTGATCTGTTAAATGAAACAGACCTAGTTTCTTTACGTTAGTGAGAATATTTGATCTTCAAAATTAAAAATTTGAGAGTCAATTTTGGGAAATACGCTAAATTTAAGAAACATGCGGGCGCTATAAAATCAACGATGTCTATTTGATCGAAAATCTCTAAGAAAATGTTATCAATGTAGAAAAATGCTTACAGTTTCGTTAAAAATCGAATGCCTTATTATATAGCATTTGGGATTCCTGTATTAAGATTTAAAGTAAAAAAAAAAACATTACCATACTTATTAATCATTTTTAGGCACAATAACCTTGCCACAAAATTAGTAATACTTTCTAGTAAGTAACTTAAAATTGTACCCTTTCATCTTCTATAGACCATCCTCATGTAGCTTCCAGATACTAAAGAAAAGAGGGGGGAGGGGGAAGAGATTTAAACATTTCTCTATTGATATGACTTTAATTTCAGGTTATCCACTCAATATTTTGAAAAATAAAATAGTTGGCCAGAGCTTCTCCCATTTCCCCTTCAAGCGTTCATTTTGTTTATAATAATTTTTAATGCTAGATTTATTGTTTTGGGGAACAGTCGAACTCGCTTAAGACGTGATATCGATTAATACCTGAATTTACTCCAGTTACAACATCACAAGAACATCGCTCTTACAACAGATGTAAACATTTTCCATTTAATATAAGATAAAGTTTTCATTCTTTGGACAAAAGATCTCGCTTACGACGCGAATGCATATACCTAGATATTAAGTTTTTGACATGAGCATCAAACTATTTCCGAATAGTAATAATCGCTTTATTTAATCACAGAAAGATTTACTATTCGGAAATAGTGATAGACATTGTAAAAAAATCCTCTAAACTGGACTGCTGATGAAATAAGGCGAATATTACTAATCGGAAATAGCAGGTATTTGAAGAAAAAGTTGCCGTACTAAGATCGAGAATTTCGTCAAATAATCACTGATAAAATAATTTCGTAAAACGGTCATTGGTAGAATTTGGAAAAATAGGTTTCAAAATGCACAATAAGATGGGTATACGCACTTTCATTCCAAAGTTAATTGCTCTAGATACCATAGTTTTTTTCTTCAACTGCGGCAACAAAATGACCCACACGCAAGAAAGCAGTTCATATAGAAATAAAGACCAAAGAACAGTTTTCAGAGTCTAAACTGGGAAAAAAATATTCGAGAATCACAATTAAACGCGTTGTTAAAGCCTCGGTAAAAATTAGTGACTCTAGTTTCCATATTCGATTCATAACTAAGCGAGCAAAATGATAAACACACAAAAAATTAGTTTTTACATGTAAAATATAGCTCAGGAGCTGTACAGGGCAGAAATTTGAACAAGAGCTTTGAGATGCACAATTAGAAGGGTATTCACACCTTCGTTTTATTTTTATAGCGCAAGATCCCGTAGTGTTTTCACAACTGGGATAATAAAATGACAGACACGCAAAAATAACGATTTTTTTTGTAATTAATATATTATCCACAAAATAAGGAATATTACACACAAAACATGTATAACTTTGCACAGATTACCAATAATTTCTATTTTAAAATAAATCCGAAAAGTTACACAAAAGCTCAAAAAGTATGCCTACTAAAACTAAGGAATGTTACACAGAAAATATTCGGAACGTTTCACAGTTTATCAGTAATTTCCCTTTTCTCAACTATTCCGAAAAGTTACACGAGATTGTGAAAGGTATTACACAAGATTTCTCGGTATTCTTGTATGAGCAGAAATAATCCGAGAAAACCCAGGAATGTTACACAGTAAATATCAAGAACATTGCGCAGATTTTTTACAGTGTACTAATATATGGATATTTGTATAGATACATCTATTAATTTCTATTAATATTATTTATATAATTTAATTAACTTCCATGATTAAGTTGTACCTAACTTTTAACAAATTGGAATCCTAAAATACTATTTTTAAGTGTATTAAATGCATACAATCACAGAAAAAAAAAATCTTGACATTTGCGATCTCAGACGTTTTGTCAAATATCAAGAAATGTACATGAGGAATGACTCTGAATCTCCTGATGTATAAACAAAATAGTACAGGTCATACATTTTTGAGAAGATTTTTTTTCCAAAATACAATAGGGGACCGTCAACAAAATGAAAAAGAACGAATATCTTTTGAATAACCCTGTAAAAACTAATGTAGCAAAAGCGTTCAAACTGCAGATTATTATTAAGTGGCTTATGGTAATAAACTGTGCTCATTTTTATGTGGATAGCATGTATAGTCGTAGAGAAATTAAGGTTTTTATAAAAATGGTCCCAAAATTTCCCAAGTTTTTTGCTTATAATTTGCAGAGTTCTTAATAAAAACGATGTTCTTTTCAGAAAATATGAGAAACAAAATTGTACAATAATTGTACAATTCTGTAATCAAAATTAAAAAATTTTAATAATTCTATGAAAAATGAGTAGGTTTACTAAATAAATTTTCGCTGCGCATGCATCAACTTTATAAAAATTTCATTTGCATATTGTGTTAGCTAAATGTATAGAGCAACTTTTTTTAACGTTTCAAAATCATACCTTGAAAATTGTGAAAATTATTATCGATAGAATAAGATCAAAATAAGTTATTTCCAAAATGAAGCATAAAGATGAGGAGCTGTATCCAAATATGTATAGTATGTGCAGTATTGTGTAGACATTAATCCTCTCATTTCTTTTGTTTTATTTTGGGAATGTCGGATTTTGATCTTATTCTTTCGACGATAATTTTTAGAATTTTCAAGCTATGATTTTGAAACTTTAACAAAAGTTGCTCTATACATTTAGCTAACACAAAATGCAAATGAATTTTTTATAAAGTTGACCATGCGTAGTGAAAATTTATTTAGTAAACCTGTTCATTTTTCATACAATTATTAATATTTTTAAATTTTGATTACAGGGTGATAATGTACAATGTCATTTCTCATATTTTATGAAAAGAACATTGTTTTGTATTGTGAACTTTGCAAATTATAAGCAGAAAACTTGGCAAAATTTGGGACCGTTTTTATAAAAACCTTAATTTCTCTACGAGTATACATGCTATCCACATAAAAATGAACACAGTTTATTACCATTAGCCATTTAATCATAATCTGCAGTTTAAATGCTTTTGCTACATTAGCTTTGACAGGGTTATTCAAAAGACATTCGTTGTTTTTCAATTACTTTACGATCCCCTATTGGATTTTGGAAAAAAATCTTTTCGAAAATATATGACCTGTACTATTTTGATTATACACCAGGAGTTTCAGAGTCATTCCTTATGTGCATTTTTAGATATGTAAGAAAACGTATGAAATCACACATGTCAGGATTTTTTTTTGCTGTGACTGTGTATTAATTATGTATTTTTATTTCATCTTATATTAAGATATTGAGTTTAGGTTAGCATAGTCAAATGAAATGATTTTGTTTACATATTAATGTATGGTATATATTTTTTATGTTAACACATTGCAAATGCGATTTTAATTTAATTTTTTAAAATAATTTTTCTCTTTTTATTTTTCCATCCAATTTTGTAATTTTGTTGTGTTTCGTTTTTGATATTTTTCTTAATTTAATTTTGATTTTATGTGCGTTGATAGCCTCAAATTCCTATTATTTTGCTTTTTCATGGCTAATACGAAGATGAAACCACACGCTTCATTTGCAGTTCCAAAGTATTTGGGGCTTGACAATTCAGCTTTGGTTCTGCAAATTCCATTTGTATTCATTTTATTTATTTATTTATTTTCCCACATGTTTCAATGTGGTAATTTTCTATTAAATTCAATGGTTCATATATTGTAATACAATTAATGGTTATCATTATATATATAATTCTTTTGTGTGTGTGTATATGACTGAACTCCTCCTAAACGACTGGACCGATTTTAATGAAATTTTTTGTGTGAGTTCCAATCGTTTCTAGAATGGTTTAGATTCACATTTCATCGAAATTGATTCAGTACTTTTTTAGTAATTAGGCAAAAACTAATAAAATTAGTGATTTTTCGTTAATTAAAAGTGTTAAATAAGTTCGCGGAGTAAAGTGCGGACAGAATGGCCGAGCGGTCTGAGACACCAGATTTAAACTCTTGTTCTCAAAGAGAGAGATCGTGTGTTCGAACCCCACTTCTGACATACGTGTATGATTTACAATAATCTTTGCCGTGTTATTAACCAACTTCAAAAAAGGAGAGGAGATTATCAATTCAACGCGTATGTATTTTGTTTTTTTATGTATGTTCACCAATTACTCCGAAACTATCCATCCGATTAATTTGGTTTTAGTGTTAAATGAAAGAGCTTACTCTCGAAATGGTACCAATTCCGTTTCATAGAAATTGATTCAGTACTATTTTTAATAAATATGCAAAAACTAATAAAATTAGGGATTTCTCGCAAATTAATAATAACATGGACATTGAATAAGTTCGACTTGTAGAGTGCAGTCAGGATGGCCGACCGGTCTAAATAGCCTCATTTAAGCTCTGGTTCTCGAAAGAGAAAGTGGGTTCGAAACTCCCTCCTGACATACATGTGTACAATAACCCTTTCCGTATTATAATTTTTAACCGATTTCAAAAAAAGAGGAAGAGGTTATCAATTTGATGCGTATGTATTTTTTATGCATGTTCACAGATTACTCTAAAACTATCCAACCGATTAATTTTTTTTTTTTTTTTTTTTTTTTTTTTTTTTTTTTTTTTTTTGTGTGTGTGTGTGTGTGTTAAATTAAAGAGGTTACTCTCGAATCGATACCACTTCTATTTCATCGAAATTGGTTCAGTGCTTTTTTAGTAATTAGGCAAAACTAATAAAATTAGTGACTTCTCGCAAATTAAAAGTAACATGGACGTTGAATAATCTCGCCGAATGGAGCGTAGTCAGGATTGTCGAGCGGTCTAAGGCGCCAGATTTAAGCTCGGGTTCTCGAAAGAGAGCGTGGGTTCGAACCCCTATCCTGACAGACATGTATACTATAACCTTTCCGTATTATAATTTTTAACCCACTTCAAAAAAAGAGGAAGAAATTATCAATTCAACGCGTATGTATTTTTTTATATATGTTCACCGATTACTCCGAAACTATCCAACCGATTAATTTCGTTTTTGAGTTAAATTAGAGGTTACTCTCGAGTTGGTACCACTTCCATTTTATCGAAATTGGTTCAGTACTTTTTTAGTAATTAGGCAAAAACTAATAAGATTAGGGATTTCTCGCAAATTAAAAGTAACATGGACGCTGGATAAGCTCGCCGAGTGGAAGGCAGTCAGATTTAAGCTCTGGTTTTCGAAAGAGAGCGTGGGTTCGAACCCCCTCCTGACATACGTGTATAATTTACAATAATTTTTTCTGTATTATAATTTTAATTAATCGACTTCAAAAAAATCGTTAACTTTTAACTAAAAAGAGAAAAATAAACTTTTCTAACAAAAATTGAACCGACTTCAAAAACTACTGCAAAGTGAAAAATAATTTCTTTACATAATTGTAATAAGAAATTAAATTAAGAGCGTAGTATTTACCATGCGTATTATTATATTTATGTGCATTTATTTGATTTTTGGAGTCGGTGCCAGCCAAACTAATATCCAAATTAAAATTAAATATCCAATGCAAATTGTAAAAGAATTAAGTTAATTTTTTAAACTAAATATTAAATTGTGAAAAAAATCGTAGATATTTGGATGTGTGTCTATTGGAAAATTGCATTTAACTTGGCTTGGCTGACACTGACTCCAAAAAATCAAATAAATGGACATAAATATAATAATACGCATGGTAAATAGTACGCTCATAGTATACATATACTCACGCGCTATCGATTGGTCGAATTGTGATAAATGTACATATAATGACGATAGATATTATAACTTTTTAATAAAAAAATCATCAAAACGGTCCAGATTGTTACAGCTTATTCAAAAAAGTTTTAAATTTTTGAATTAAAGACGTGACTACAGGACATCGTCTGTCGGGTCCGCTAGTATATATACATATATATGTATGTATTATACAAAGAACTAAATAAATTGCCGTCGTCTATGGGTGGTAATTGCTAGAAATGCATGTTTCGTTGCATTTTTGTTGCATTTACCTGAATTAAATTTTAGTCTAATGTGTGTGATGTGTACAAAAAGCTATAAATAATATACTGGACTGTATAGCGAAGAATTCATATGCATTTGCTTTTATAGGAGAAAATTTTTGTAAGCAAATTTCCAACTGCGTTATATATTTCTACTTCGTATCCATCTTATATTAGGTATGGATTCGGTATTCAGAGATACTACAGAATATTTGATAACAATCTCTTTCTTGCTTTTCCACAAACAGAGTTTTTCTAAGGAAAATTAAAAAAAACTTTTAAGGACGATAAACTCGTGAAGACAGACAGGCAGTGTTTTACAAAAAACAGAATCCACTTATTTAGTTAAATGTACAGTGCCTGTTACCTTTCAAGCCTAACCATAATATATTTTTTGTTATTTTAACAATAATGAAAATATTGTAATTACATTTTTAACAGACTTTGATTTTATGCTGTATGATGACATGACGAAAAATACAGGAAATTGCCATCATACCATACTGAACTAGGCATTTCATTATTCAGGATGCAAAAATGCAGCTAAATGCAAAAATGCATATACCATGCCACTAATTAAAATTCAGTCATTTCCAAGATTGACGTTATCAGTGGAATCGTATTTCATACAAGCAAAGCTAATATGAGAAAAATCTCTCTAAAATATCGCGACTTTTAGTAAAGATGCGAATGAAAATTAGCTTTCAGCTTGTAGGGGTCTTTTTGTAGAATGTTTTGTATTTTGAGTGTGAATTACGATGCCGGTTTCTTGCGCAAAAATGTTTGTCTAGGCCATATTATCTCCCCTAAAAGTTTGTTCCAAATTTGTAGGAACATCCTGTATGTTTACAATTTTTGAAAATAATCTTGCATTCTCCCAGATACTGATCTCTGATGCAATAAAAACTTCCTAACTAAATGATGGTTCGTAGGGGTACCGTTATTTTCCAGGTGAAAAACCAGCATTTTTCTATAGAAATATAAATATAGTTCAAAAGCTCGAAATTTCATCTTATTTGATCAAGATTTTCTATTAGAAACTACTGGTACCTAGGAATTTCTTGGTCATGAAATTCCAGTACCCGTACGAATCCTGTAAATTAAAAGGAATAGAAAAGTTATTTTTGCTGTGTGGCACCCTTTGAAAAGATTGTTCTTTATTTTTCTACATTAATATCCTAACAAATCCTAACAAATAAATCCTATCTAACGAATCTAACTATCCTAACAAATAAATATTATTTGACTGTAATTTTTTTTTCTAATTCCGTCAAATTTTCTATTTAATTTGTAATTATATTTGTTTAAGAATATACGAAAATTTTATTAACTTATTTTAAATATCAAAAGAAGCTACAATGTTTAAAATTTTAATAACTAAAAGAGTTTTAAGGCTGCCTTCCCCTCTTCTTAAATAATAACTCAAAGAATATTTTTTTAGCGCGAAGTTTACTTGTGAAAAAAATCTCGTTCATTAAAATGGAAGTATTTGTGTTATAAATCTGTATTATGTAAAATTGTTTAAAAATTTAACTTTGTTATCTTCAAAGTGGAATATAGAAGTATTTGGCCGAATAATCGGTATTTGGTTAAACTATGCAGAACATACGGAAGTTGGCCCAAAATACCATTCGGTGCATCTTTACTTTCTGCCTGAACTAAATTTTAACTTTCTCTATAATACATATGGATTCAAATCTATACAATATCACATTCATGCCTGCACGAGAAAAAAAAAAAAAAAAAAAAAAAAAAAAAAAAAAAAAACGAAAATCAACTTTTTTTTCGGGTATGGGTAGTATTTCATAAATTGCCTTATAAAGGGGCCAGTTTACCTTTTCAATTTTTTTTCTTTTAAATATGGTTCAATTGGTGAGCTTACTGCATTTCAAAGCTAAAAAAACTAAGAACTATGAAAAAAAATCTGTATTTAATTAAATATTTTAAAAATTTAAGAAAAAATTTCTATTTTCTAAAATTTCTACTACATTTTTAAATATTGAATTTTTTTTGCCCTGTGGTTATTTAAAATTTTTTAAATGCGTAATACACAAGACTGCAGATGTATTTTTAGATACATCTAATATTACATTTAATATAATATTTTTATTGTTTTATATATTAAAAAAGATGAAGTCTAACACATCTTCATATACTTTTATTTATAAGAACATAACAAAAAACCTGCAGGCTTATTCCATACATAAATTTATCACAAATACAGTAATATCCCCTAATCCAGCCCGTTCGGGACCTGACTCATGCCGAATTACAGAAATAATGTCGGGAAAAATATTTAGAAGTTAGAATTAAATAAAAAATGAGAGTAAAGTCTGTTTTTTTCCCTTTAAACTGCTTGAAATAAAAATGTTATTCATTAATGTAATGTACAACATATGAGGACGTGAGTTTCAAAACCCGCCTTATCCAGAAAATCAAGTTTTGGGAAATCACCAAAAACCTTTAACTGAATCTATTGGTTTTCATAGTAAACCAAAATTTTACAATGGCAGAAATAGGAAATAAAATTACTTTTTTGCAGACTGTTGTATTTTTCCGGTTGAAATTTACCGATAGAATAAATTGTTGGGAAAACACGGTTTTTTAAATTTTGGATAAGTCGAATTTTGAAACTCACGTCATGATATGTACATGAATGTGAAACGAAAAAAATGCTCTGTAGGTTTACATAATAGGCTTACTCGTAGAAGCTATCTAAAACAAATGTCGAATATCAGTTTGCTGTGTAATACTCTTCGCTCTTTTTAGAAAGACATTTCTTATGATGTTAAGTTTAATAATTATCGCATTAATGAACGAACTGTTGCGCTCGGAAAACTTGATGAATGTATTCAAAACATCAGCTGCTTGACTCCACTCCAACCGATGTTATTTGAATCGTCCACATCATCTTCGTCAAAGTTAATGTCTTTGGGGGCTTTAAGTCTTTGAAGAACCAGTTTTTAAAAAACTCTTGATTCATCCATACACTTGATTGAGCTCCATAACTAACAGGTAAACTTTTCATCCCTTTTTAAGTCCTAGGATTCTTTGACTTTCTCATTACAAAAGATTTTATTTTGTGATCACCGGATAAATAGGACCACAGAAGTACTGTTAATCGAACTTTATTTTTCTTAAAACCTTTTGCACTATTCTCCTGCTTATCAGTAAGGTTAGAGTTTGGTAGACAACGTTACAAAAGGCCGGTCTCCTCTGCATCATAGATTTGAAGAGCTTCCAGTCCATTTTCAGATACAATAGACTGGAATTTATCTTTGTTCTCTTTGCCACCAACAATATCGACGGATTTTAGCTCGCCAGAAATATATCATTTTCAGATACCATGACGAGTTTTGAAACTCTTCATCCAGCCCTCAGAAAATATGTAGCCGATATTAATATTCAAATTAGAGATCTGCACGGGCCGGGTCGGCCCAAAGCCCGAGATCGGTCCGCGGGCCGGGTTTGGGCCGATTTCCATTAACGGCATTCGGACCGGGCCGGGCTTGGGCCTTAATTTCTTCCCTGGACTATCGGGCCGGGCCTAACGTATTTTTTTCGTACGAAACCGAGACTGATTTCATTCTTCTTAGTCTTCACGGATCAAAATAACCAGTTCCTGTTCAATCATCCCGTATGGAAATCCTTTTCTCGACATGATCAAGTCTGTTCATAAATCAGCAAAATTTGGCTTGGTCCAAAAATTTTTGCAAAAAAGACAAATACTTTCAAGACGTCATTATTCAACAATTAAGCATTAGAATTTATTCTTTTTAAAGAATCGTAGATTACTAGGCTTATTAAAATAGAGTTAAACACTTGAAAAAAAAAAAAAAAAAAAAAAAAAAAAAAAAACTAGATTATGACGGAATTTTCTGTTGAACTAAAAACTGCAAATTTCTTTTAAACTATACATACATGCAAAATGAATACAACAATATGAAAGAAAAAAAATATGGTAAACATTTACATCTGCTAAGAGGGGAGCGTATTTTTTTCTATCCAATGGGATTCAGTCTTAGAAGATTTTACTTTTATCATATACCATTTTTTAGATTTTTATGTCTCCTACATCGAATATGGATTAATAAAACTAATGATAACTGAAACATTTACATACAACAAAGAAAGATTCATTGCCGAATTTTTTTTCTATGGATCGGGCCGGGTTCGGGCCTGGAAATTTCGGCCCATGCAGACCTCTAGTTCAAATGTTGTCGAAACTGCTTAGCTTTTTCAACAACAATAGGGCCAGTTATGGGCTTACCCTCTGATCTTTTTGCTGAAAACCAATTGCACAAGACCGAATCTAGTTGGTCTAACTTGAGTTTTTTTAAAGTTTGCCTTTCACCGAGATTTTTCAAAGTTTCCGATTCGTTCATAAACTGTTAGAATTTGTTTTTTTAATATTGTAAATTGTAGACGATTCTATGTCATAGTCATTCATAATGATGTGCCTACTAACGCCATTTTCAATCTTCTTTAGAATTCCCAGCTTTTGTGCCACAGTGAGAGTCGTATGTTTTCTCTTTGAATACACGGTATTAACTTTAGGATCCATGTTCATGTCAATTGTCAGTCACTATAATACACTACATGGTCATTGATGACCATCCACTTGCGATTTTAGGCATTTTGTTAAATATCTAGAAAACTACATGAGGAATTATCCCACAACGCTTAGTGTATAAATATAATAGTACACGTTATACATTTCCTTGAAGATTTTTTTCCAAAAACTACATAGGGGCCGTCAACAAATTAAAAAAGAATGAATATCTTTTGGATAACCCTGTCAAAACTAATGTAGCAAAAGCGCTGAAACTGTAGTTTATGATTAAATGGCTTATTGTAATAAACTGTGTTCATTTTTATGCGAATAGCATGTATACTCGTAGTGAAATTAAAGTTTTTATAAAAATAGTCCCAAATTTTGTCAAATTTTTTGCTTATAATTTGCTGAGTTCTTAATATAAAACAACATTCTTTCCTGAAACTATGAAAAATAATATTGCACACAATACCCTATAATCAGAATTAAAAAATAATAAAAATTGTATGAAAAATGAGTAGGTTTACTAAATAATTTTTCATTGCGCATGCGTCAACGATATTAAAATTTCATTGCATATTATGTTAGCTAAATGTATCGAGCAACTTTTGTGAAAGTATCAAAATTCTAGCTTGAAAATTCTGAAAATAAGCGTCAATAGATTAAGCACAAAATCCGTTGTTCCCAAAATGAAGCAAATGTGAGGGATTTTATCGAAATGTGGTAGTACGTCCCATACTGTGTATTCTATATTGACACGAATGAATATATGGATACAACCCCTCTTGTTTTTGCTTCATTTTGGGAATAAAGGATTTTCAACTTATTCTATTGACGATTATTTTCAGAATTTTCAAGCTATGATTTTGAGACTTTCACAAAAGTAGCTCTATACATTTAGCTAACATAATATGCAAATGAAATTTTGATATCATTGACGCGAGCGCAGTGAAAAATTATTTAGTAAACCTACTCATTTTTCACACAATTTTTATTATTTTTTAATTCTGATTACAGGATATTATGTGCAATGTTGTTTGTCATGTTTTCAGAAAATAATATTATTTTATATTAAGAACTCTGCAAATTATAAGCAAAAACTTGGAAAAATTTGTGATTGTTTTTATAAAAAACTTAATTTTTTTACGAGTATACATGCTAGCGACATAAAAATGAACACAGTTTATTACAATAAGCCACTTAATCATAATCTACAGTTTGAGTGCTTTTGCTACATTAGTTTTGCCAGGGTTATCCAAAATATATTCATTCTTTTTTGATTTGTTGACGGCCCCCTATAAAGTTTCGGGAAAAAAATATTCACGGAAATGTTTGACTTGTAATATTATATTTGTACACTAAGAGTTTCAGGATAATTCCTCATGTATTTTTCTAGATATTTATTAAAATGTCTAAAATCGCAAGTGGACGGTCATCAATGGTTATGTAGTGTATCACTCATAATCTCTAAAAAACACTGAAACACCACACGTTAAGAGTCTGCATCAGCTAAACCGAAACTCAAAATCCGATCACAAACCTATGCGTGTTGCCACTAGGAAGGCGTATCCCGAACCGAACGATTGACACTTTAAAAGACCAATGATATTTTCCAAGCTTGTAATTAATAAGAAAATGGTCATCTCACGCCACCCTTTACCTCCAGGCGATAAAAAGGGGATAAGATACCCCAGGAAGAAAAAAGTCATTAGCAAATGCTAAAAACTCTCGCACCTTTTCAATACTGATAGCCCGAGGGATATGTGCATTTGGATAGTTTCTTCGAGATAATTTCTGACCAAAACACTCGGATCCGTTTTAAAACAAGTCGACCTTTTTTGTTAGATAGTTTCAAGTGAAATTTATATGTAATTTTAAAAGACAACATACAGATCGTGATTATTATGTCAGAGATTGCACATTAAACATTTTCCAAAGAATCTCCTCTACATTTTAATATTTTTAAATGATTTTTTTAGCATTGAATAGCTGAGATCATTGAACTGTACAAAGACCGTTTTATATTTTTTCGATTTTGTTACGAGTATTTTATAGTGGCTTACATCAATAGAGCGAAATCCCAAGATAGGAATTTTTAAGATATCTCGTTTGTATTTTAATATTTTTAAATGATTTTTTTAACATTGAATAGCTGAGAATTTTCGGTATAAAGACCGTTTTGTACTTTTTTGATTTTGTTTACAGGTGTTTTAAAGAGGCTACTTCAGTCAAGTGAAATCCAATGGAAGAAATTTATAAAAATATCTCTTCTACATTTTAATATTTTTAAATTATTTTTTGGCATTCGATACCTCAGATATTTCGGTACAAAGACCATTTTGTACTTTTTCGACCTTGTTTATTTAAAAAGCTATTTCAGTCATGTGAAATGCCATTGTAGAAATTTATAAAAATATCTCTTCTACATTTTAATATTTTTAAATGATTTTTTTGTCATTGGATAGCTGAGATCTTTCGGTACAAAGACCGTTTTGTACATTTTCGACTTTGTTTAAGGGAATTTTAAAAAAGCTACTTCAGTCAAATGAAATCCAATGGAAGAAATTTATAAAAATATCTCTTCTACATTTTAATATTTTTAAATGAATTTTTGTCATTGGATAGCTGAGATCTTTCGGTACAAAGATCGTTTTGTACTTTTTCGACGTTGTTTAGGGAAATTTTAAAAAATCTACTTCAGTCAAGTGAAATCCAGTAATCCAGTGGTAGGAATTTATAAAAATATCTCTTCTACATTTTAATATTTTTAAATTATTTTTTGTCATTCGATATCTCAGATCTTTCGGTACAAAGACCGTTTTGTACTTTTTCGACTTTGTTTAGGGGAATTTTAAAAAAGCTATTTCAGTCAAGTGAAATCCAATGGTAGAAATTTATAAAAATATTTCTTCTACATTTTAATATTTTTAAATGATTTTTTTTGTCATTGGATAGCATAGATCTTTCTCTACAAAGACCGTTTTGTACATTTTCGACTTTGTTTAGGGGAATTTTAAAAAAGCTACTTCAGTCAAGTGAAATCCAATGGTAGGAATTTATAAAAATAAGTCTTCTACATTTTAATATTTTTAAATTATTTTTATGTCATGGGATGGCTGAGATCTTTCTATACAAAGACCGTTTTTTACATTTTCGACTTTCTCTAGGGGAATTTTTAAAAAGCTACTTCAGTCAAGTGAAATCCAATGCTAGAAATTTATAAAAATATCTTTTCTACATTTTAATATTTTTAAATGTTCTTTTTTGTCATTGGATAGCTTAGATCTTTCGGTACAAAGACCGTTTTGTACTTTTTCGACTCTGTTTAGGGGAATTTTAAAAAAGCTAATTCAGTGAAGTGAAATCCAATGGTAGAAATTTATAAAAATATCTCTTTTACATTTTAATATTTGTAAATCATTATTTGGCATTCGATATCTCAGATCTTTTGGTACAAAGACCGTTTTGTACTTTTTTGATTTTGTTTACAGTTGTTTTAAAGAGGCTACTTCAGTCAAATGAAGTCCAATGGTAGAAATTTATAAAAATATCTCTTCTACATTTTAATATTTTTAAATGAATTTTGTCATTGGATAGCTGAGATCTTTCGGTACAAAGACCATTTTTTTTTTGTTTTTGTTTGTTTACAGCTGTTTTAAAGAGGCTACTTCAGTCAAGCGAAATCCTATAGTAAAATTTTATAAATATGTCTTTTCGACATTTAAAGATTTTTAAATGATTTTTTTGTCATGGGATAGCTGAGATCTTTAGGTACAAATACCGTTTTGTATTTTTTTTTTTTTTTTTTTTTTTTGTTTACAGGTGTTTTAAAGAGGCTACTTCAGTCAAGCGAAATCCTATAGTAAAATTTTATAAATATGTCTTTTCGACATTTAAAGATTTTTAAATAATTTTTTTGTAATGGGATAGCTCAGATCTTTCGGTACAAAGACCGTTTTGTACTTTTTCGACTCTGTTTAGATGAATTTTAAAAAAGCTACTTCAGTCAAGTGAAATCCAAAGGTAGAAATTTATAAAAAAATCTCTTCTACATTTTAATATTTTTAAATGATTTTTTTTTTTTTACTGTCATTGGATAGCTTAGATCTTTCTGTACAAATACCTTTTTTTACATTTTCGACTTTATTTAGGGGAATTTTAAAAAAGCTACTTCAGTCAAGTGAAATCCAATGGAAGAAATTTATAAAAATATCTTTTCTACATTTTAATATTTTTAAATGTTTTTTTTTGTCATTGGATAGCTTAGATCTTTCGGTATAAAGACCGTTTTGTACTTTTTCGACTTTGTTTAGGGGAATTTTTAAAAAGCTTACTTCAGTGAAATGAAATCCAATTGTGGAAATTTATAAAAATATCTCTTCTACATTTTAATATTACTAAATGATTTTTTTGTCATGGGATAGCTGAGATCTTTCGGTCCAAATACCGTTTTGTACTTTTTTAATTTTGTTTACAGATGTTTTAAAAAAGATACTTCAGTCAAGTGAAATCGAATGCTAGGAATTTATAAAAATATCTCTTCTACATTTTAATATTTTTAAATGTTTTTTTGGCATTCCATATCTCAGATCTTTCGGTAAAGACCGTTTTGTACTTTTTCGACTTTGTTTAGGGGAATTTAAAAAAAACTACTTCAGTCAAGTGAAATCCAATGGTAGGAATTTATATAAATATCTCTTCTACATTTTAATATTTTTAAATGATTTTTTTGGCATTGGATAGCTGTGATCTTTCGGAACAAAGACTGTTTTGTACTTTTTTGATTTTGTTTACAGGTATTTTAAAGAAGCTACTTCATTCAAGCAAAATCCTATAGTAGAATTTTATAAATATGTCTTTTTACTTTTAAAGATTTTTAAATGATTTTTTGTCATTCGATGTCTCAGATCTTTCGGTACAAAGACCGTTTTGTACTTTTTCGACTTTGTTTAGGATAATTTTAAAAAAGCTACTTCAGTCAAGTGAAATCCAATGAAAGAAATTTATAAAAATATCTCTTCTATATTTTAATATTTTTAAAATATTTTTTGGCATTCGATATCTCAGATCTTTCGGTACAAAGACCGTTTTGTACTTTTTTGATTTTGTTTACAAGTGTTTTAAAGAGGCAAATGAAATCCAATGGTAGAAATTTATAAAAATATCTCTTCTACACTTTAATATTTTTAAATGATTTTTTTGTCATTGGATAGCTGAGATCTTTCGGTACAAAGACCGTTTTGTACTTTTTCGACTTTGTTTAGGGGAATTTTAAAAAAGCTATTTCAGTCAAGTGAAATCCAATGGTAGAAATTTATAAAAATATCTCTTCTACTTTTTAATATTTTTAAATGATTTTTTTGTCATTGGATAACTTAGATCTTCCTGTACAAAGACCGTCTTTTACATTTTCGACTTTGTTTAGATGAATTTTAAAAAAGCTACTACAGTCAAGTGAAATCCAATGGTAGAAATTTATAAAAATATCTCTTCTACATTTTAATATTTGTAAATTAATATATTTGTCATTCGATATCTCAGCTCTTTTGGTACAAAGACGGTTTTGTACTTTTTTGATTTTGTTTACAGGTGTTTTAAAGAGGCTACTTCAGTCAAGTGAAATCCAATGCTAGAAATTTCTAAAAGTATCTCTTCTACATTTTAATATTTTTAAATGATTTTTTTTTTTTTTTTTTTTTTTTTTTTTTTGTCATGGGATAGCTTAGATCTTTCGGTACAAAGACCATTTTGTACTTTTTCGACTCTGTTTAGGGGAATTTTAAAAAAGCTACTTCAGTGAAGTGAAATCCAATGGTACAAATTTATAAAAATATCTCTTTTACATTTTAATATTTGTAAATCATTATTTGGCATTCGATATCTCAGATCTTTTGGTACAAAGACCGTTTTGTACTTTTTTGATTTTGTTTACAGTTGTTTTAAAGAGGCTACTTCAGTCAAATGAAATCCAATGGTAGAAATTTATAAAAATATCTCTTCTACATTTTAATATTTTTAAATGAACTTTGTCATTTTATAGCTAAGATCTTTCGGTACAAAGACCATTTTTTTTTTGTTTACAGCTGTTTTAAAGAGGCTACTTCAGTCAAGCGAAATCCTATAGTAAAATTTTATAAATATGTCTTTTCGACATTTAAAGATTTTTAAATGATTTTTTTGTCATGGGATAGCTGAGATCTTTCGGTGCAAAGACAGTTTTGTACTTTTTCGACTCTGTTTAAGGGAATTTTATGAAAGCTGTTTCAGTCAAGTGAAATCCAATGGTAGAAATTTATAAAAATATCTCTTCTACATTTTAATATTTTTAAATGATTTTTTTGTCATTGAATAGCTTAGATCTTATTGTACAAAGACCGTTTTGTACTTTTTCGACTTTGTTTAGGGGAATTTTAAAAAAGCTACTTCAGTCAAGTTAAATCCAATGGTAGAAATTTATAAAAATATCTCTTCTACATTTTAATATTTTTAAATGATTTTTTGGCATTTCATAGCTGCGATCTTTCGGTACAAAGACTGTTTTGTACTTTTTTGATTTTGTTTAGAGGTGTTTTAAAGAAGCTACTTCATTCAAGCAAAATCCTATAGTGGAATTTTATAAATATATCTTTTTATTTTTAAAGATTTTTAAATGATTTTTTGGCATTCGATATCTCAGATCTTTCGGTAAAAAGACCGTTTTGTACTTTTTCGACTTTGTTTTGGATAATTTTAAAAAAGCTACTTCAGTCAAGTGAAATCAAATGGTAGTAATAATAATAATAATAATAATAATAATAATAATAATAATAAAAAGAATATCTTCTACATTTTCATGTTTTTAACACTAGAACGCCCGGATGGAGTCGATTCGACTCCAATCATGTAACTAAATTTCAATTCGAACCAGAAAAATTTTCTTGAAATAATTTAAATCTAATCCACGCAAATTTACGTTAAATAAATCAATTAAATAATTTTGAATAAAAATTCTGGTGAGAAATATTATTTTCAAACTTGAGTAGAATTTCCGGGCGTTCTAGTGTTAAATGTTTTTGGGGCATTGGATATTTCAGATCTTTCGGGACAAAGACTGTTTTGTACTTTTTCGACTTTGTTTAAGGGAATTTTAAAAAAGCTACTTCAGTCAAGTGAAATCCAATGGAAGAACTTTATAAAAATATCTCTTCTACATTTTAATATTTTTAAAATATTTTTTGGCATTCGATATCTCAGATCTTTCTGTACAAAGACCGTTTTGTACTTTTTCGACTTTGTTTATGGGAATTTTAAAAAGCTATTTCAGTCAAGTGAAATCCATTGGTAGAAATTTATAAAAATATCTCTTCTACATTTTAATATTTTTAAATGATTTTTTTGTCATTGGATAGCTGAGATCTTTCGGTGCAAAGACCGTTTTGTACTTTTTTGATTTTGTTTACAGGTGTTTTAGTGAGGCTACTTCAGTCAAGTGAATTCCAATGGTAGAAATTTATAAAAATATCTCTTCTACATTTTTAATATTTTTAAATGTTTTTTTGTCATTGGATAGCTAAGATCTTTCGGTACAAAGACCGTTTTGAACTTTTACGACTTTGTTTAGGGGAATTTTTAAAAAGCTACTTCAGTCAAGTGAAATCTAATGGTAGAAATTTATAAAAATATCTCTACTACATTTTAATATTTTTAAATGATTTTTTTGTCATTGGATAGCTAAGATCTTTCGGTACAAAGACCGTTTTGTACTTTTACGACTTTGTTTAGGGGAATTTTAAAAAAGCTACTTCAGTCAAGTGAATTCCAATGGTAGAAATTTATAAAAATATCTCGTCTACATTTTAATATTTGTAAATCATTATTTGGCATTCGATATCTCAGATCTTTTGGTACAAAGACCGTTTTGTACTTTTTTGATTTTGTTTACAGTTGTTTTAAAGAGGCTACTTCAGTCAAATGAAATCCAATGGTAGAAATTTATAAAAATATCTCTTCTACATTTTAATATTTTTAAATGAACTTTGTCATTTTATAGCTAAGATCTTTCGGTACAAAGACCATTTTTTTTTTTTTTTTTTTTTTACAGCTGTTTTAAAGAGGCTACTTCAGTCAAGCGAAATCCTATAGTAAAATTTTATAAATATGTCTTTTCGACATTTAAAGATTTTTAAATGATTTTTTTGTCATGGGATAGCTGAGATCTTTCGGTGCAAAGACAGTTTTGTACTTTTTCGACTCTGTTTAAGGGAATTTTATGAAAGCTGTTTCAGTCAATTGAAATCCAATGGTAGAAATTTATAAAAATATCTCTTCTACATTTTAATATTTTTAAATGATTTTTTTGTCATTGAATAGCTTAGATCTTATTGTACAAAGACCGTTTTGTACTTTTTCGACTTTGTTTAGGGGAATTTTAAAAAAGCTACTTCAGTCAAGTTAAATCCAATGGTAGAAATTTATAAAAATATCTCTTCTACATTTTAATATTTTTAAATGATTTTTTGGCATTTCATAGCTGCGATCTTTCGGTACAAAGACTGTTTTGTACTTTTTTGATTTTGTTTAGAGGTGTTTTAAAGAAGCTACTTCATTCAAGCAAAATCCTATAGTGGAATTTTATAAATATATCTTTTTATTTTTAAAGATTTTTAAATGATTTTTTGGCATTCGATATCTCAGATCTTTCGGTAAAAAGACCGTTTTGTACTTTTTCGACTTTGTTTTGGATAATTTTAAAAAAGCTATTTCAGTCAAGTGAAATCAAATGGTAGTAATAATAATAATAATAATAATAATAATAATAATAATAATAATAAAAAAAGAATATCTTCTACATTTTAATGTTTTTAACACTAGAACGCCCGGATGGAGTCGATTCGACTCCAATCATGTAACTAAATTTCAATTCGAACCAGAAAAATTTTCTTGAAATAATTTAAATCTAATCCACGCAAATTTACGTTAAATAAATCAATTAAATAATTTTGAATAAAAATTCTGGTGAGAAATATTATTTTCAATCTTGAGTAGAATTTCCGGGCGTTCTAGTGTTAAATGTTTTTGGGGCATTGGATATTTCAGATCTTTCGGGACAAAGACTGTTTTGTACTTTTTCGACTTTGTTTAAGGGAATTTTAAAAAAGCTACTTCAGTCAAGTGAAATCCAATGGAAGAACTTTATAAAAATATCTCTTCTACATTTTAATATTTTTAAAATATTTTTTGGCATTCGATATCTCAGATCTTTCTGTACAAAGACCGTTTTGTACTTTTTCGACTTTGTTTATGGGAATTTTAAAAAAGCTATTTCAGTCAAGTGAAATCCATTGGTAGAAATTTATAAAAATATCTCTTCTACATTTTAATATTTTTAAATGATTTTTTTGTCATTGGATAGCTGAGATCTTTCGGTGCAAAGACCGTTTTGTACTTTTTTGATTTTGTTTACAGGTGTTTTAGTGAGGCTACTTCAGTCAAGTGAATTCCAATGGTAGAAATTTATAAAAATATCTCTTCTACATTTTTAATATTTTTAAATGTTTTTTTGTCATTGGATAGCTAAGATCTTTCGGTACAAAGACCGTTTTGTACTTTTACGACTTTGTTTAGGGGAATTTTTAAAAAGCTACTTCAGTCAAGTGAAATCTAATGGTAGAAATTTATAAAAATATCTCTACTACATTTTAATATTTTTAAATGATTTTTTTGTCATTGGATAGCTAAGATCTTTCGGTACAAAGACCGTTTTGTTCTTTTACGACTTTGTTTAGGGGATTTTTAAAAAAGCTACTTCAGTCAAGTGAATTCCAATGGTAGAAATTTATAAAAATATCTCGTCTACATTTTAATATTTTTAAATGATTCTGTTGTTATGGGATAGCTAAGATCTTTCGGTACAAAGACCGTTTTGTACTTTTTCGACTTTGTTTACAGGTGTTTTAAAGAGGCTACTTCAGTCAAGTGAAATCCATTGGTAGAAATTTATAAAAATATCTCTACTACATTTTAATATTTTTAAATGATTTTTTTGTCATTGGATAGCTAAGATCTTTCGGTACAAAGACCGTTTTGTACTTTTACGACTTTGTTTAGGGGAATTTTAAAAAAGCTACTTCAGTCAAGTGAATTCCAATGGTAGAAATTTATAAAAATATCTCGTCTACATTTTAATATTTTTAAATGATTCTGTTGTTATGAGATAGCTAAGATCTTTCGGTACAAAGACCGTTTTGTACTTTTTCGACTTTGTTTACAGGTGTTTTAAAGAGGCTACTTCAGTCAAGTGAAATCCATTGGTAGAAATTTATAAAAATATCTCTTCTACATTTTAATATTTTTAAGTGATTTTTTTGTCATTGGATAGCTGAGATCATTCGGTACAAAGACCGTTTTGTACTTTTTTGATTTTGTTTACAGGTGTTTTAGTGAGGCTACTTCTGTCAAGTGAAATCCAATGGTAGAAATTTATAAAAATATCTCTTCTACATTTGAACATTTTTAAATTATTTTTTGGCATTCGATATCTCAGATCGTTCGGTACAAAGACCGTTTTGTACTTTTTCGACTTTGTTTACATGTGTTTTAAAGAGGCTACTTCAGTCTAGTGAAATCCATTGGTAGAAATTTATAAAAATATCTCTTCTACTTTTTAATATTTTTAAATGATTTTTTTGTCATTGGATAACTTAGATCTTCCCGTACAAAGACCGTCTTTTACATTTTCGACTTTGTTTAGATGAATTTTAAAAAAGCTACTTCAGTCAAGTGAATTCCAATGGTAGAAATTTATAAAAATATCTCTTCTACATTTTAATATTTTAAAATGATTTTTTTGTCATTGGATAGCTGAGATTTTTCGGTGTTAAGACCGTTTTGTACTTTTTTGGTTTTGTTTACAGGTGTTCAAAGAGGCTACTTCAGTCAAGCGAAGTCCTTTAGTAGAAATTTATAAATATATCTTTTCTACATTTAAATATTTTTAAATGTTTTTTTGGCATTGGATATCTGAGATCTTTCGGTACAAAGACCGGTTTATATTTTTTGGATTTTGTTATGGGAGTTTTAAAGGGGCTTACTTCAATCAAGCGAAATCCTATGAAGTTTTGAAGTTCATATAAATAAAAAATTTTCTCTTCTACATTTTAATATTTTTAAATGATTTTTTTAGCATTGAATGTTAGAAATTTATAAAGATATCTCGTCTACAAGTAAATATAAACTGATGATTACCTCAATCAAGGAAAATCCCATGGTAGAAATTTATAAAGATATCTTTAAGATCATTTAAAAGTCATTTGTAAAGATCATTTTAATATTTGTAATTTTTTTCCATCATATAACTGATATCTTTCTTTACAAAGAACGTTTTATATCTTTTCGATTTTGTTATGGGTATTTTAAAGTGACTTACTACAATAGATCTAAATCACATTTTAGAAATTTTTAAAAATATCTCGTTTGTATTTTAATTGTCTTTAAACTTTTTTTTTCGGGGGGGGGGGGGGCATTAGATATCGGAGATTTCTCTGTACAAACACCTTTTTACATTTTTTCGATTTTTTACGGGTATTTTAAAGTGGCTTACTTGAATAGAGAGAAGTCCCATTATAAAAATTTATAAAGATATCTCGTCAACATTTTAATTTTTTAAATGATTTTTTTAGCATTGAATTTCTGAGATATTTCTGTACAAATACCGCTTTATATTTTTTTCGATTTTTTACGGGTATTTTAAAGGGGCTTACTTCAATGAAGCGAAATCCTATCACAGAAATTTATAGAAATATCTCGTCTATATTTTAATAATCTTTTTTATATTGAACAGCTGAGATCTTTCTGTACAAAGGCCGTATTACAATTTTTGATTTCGATACAGGTATTTTAAAGTGACTTACTTCAGTCAAGCGAAATCCCATTGTAGAAATTTATAAAGATATCTCGCCTACATTAAAAAAAAAAAAAAATATATATATATATATATATATATATTTTACATTGAATAGCTTTTACGATTTCATTTATTTTAAAGAGGCTACTGCAGTTAAACGAAACAATGCCTTCGCTTTAAAACTAATGCTATGAAAGAAATTTATAAAAGTTTATCGTCTGCGTTTTAATAGTTTTTTTTTCTTTTTTTTTACTTTGCCTAGTTGTTATCGATTTGCACAAAGGCCATTTTCTATTTTTTCGATTTATTTTACGGGTATATATATATATATATATATATATATATATATATATATATACCACAAGGTGGTAGTACATCTAGTGTATTATCTGACTTATATTACTATGAACGTCATTATTTAAATAATACAATACATTTATATCGATATATAGATGATGTAATTTTAATTGATACTGATAACACCTGTATATCTCAATTCCCTGTTGATTATCCTTCTAATCTAGAACTTTCAAAAAACCTACTTCTTAATAATACAATCAATTTCTTAGATATTAAAATTATATTAAAAGAGAACAAATTTATAACTGATATTTATGACAAAAGGAAAGAATTTAATTTTAAAGTTAATACTTTTACTAATTTTAAATCATGTCTTCATAATTCTGTATATCGTAATATAATACTTAACCATTTATATAGAATAAAATGTCTATGTTCTTCCCATTTAATTAATACTAATATTAAAAAGCTTGTATATGATGCTATAAATAATGGTTATCCTAAAAAATTCATATATTCTTTAATTTATAATTAGATATTACATGATCTTATAATTAATTCTTTGCATAAAAAATGTATAAAAAAATTATAAAACATAAAAATAATAATAAAAAATTAAAAATGTTAAAAAGTAATAAAAAATATATATATAGGTTGGTTGGGTGGGTAGATGTTAGAGTACGGTGGAGGGTGGTGTTGTCTGGATAAAAACGCAAAGGTTAATTATTTATTTAAAAAAAAAATGAGTGGGTTATTTATTTTAACATAATTTTTAAACTGTTTAATTTACACCAATATATGGATATTCGTCTAGTTATATCTATAGTTAAATAGCTATATTTTAAATATCAAATTATATTTAATGTTATTGATATAATTTTTGGTATTATTATTAATAATATTATTACTATTATTATTTTTTTATTTATTTTATTATTATTATTATTATTATTATTATTATTATTTTATTATTATTATCCTATATTAAGATAATGAGTTTTTACCATGTAAAGTCACAATAAATGTTACTGATTAAAGTAACAATAATGTATTTTAAGTTATATGTTAATATGAATGTTATCTCTTAATTCTAATTTTAATCATTTTATTAATTTAATTTTATGTTAATATCGATTATTATTTTTTCCGGTTCAATTATATTTCCATTCAGCTTTATCTTTTTTGTTTGTTATGGATAACTATTATTTTTACTTACTTTCAACTCCTTTTTGTAAAATATCTTTGTTCCTTGTTTAATAATTTGGTTTTTGTGTGATGGTAGTCCCAAATTCGTATTGTTTTGCTTTTTCATGGCAAATACGAAGATGAAACCACACACTCCATTTGTAGTTCCAAAGTATTTGGGACCTGAAGATTCTGCTTTGGTTCTACAAATTTCAATTGTATTCATATTATACTTTTTTTCCTTCCATGTTCAATGTGCTATAAGTTATTAAATTCAATGGTTGATTTCAAATGGTTAATATTGTTTACTATAATTCAATTTAATTCTTCGTTTTGGTTTATTGTTTTATTGATAAAATCCGTTGGTGAATCTTGTCTACTTTTAATGGTATTATATATATATATATATATATATATATATATATATATATATATATATATATATAAACATTAATTAAACGAAACAATTTACTAGCTTATGATAATTCTTTTGACGATAATCCAACGGTCGAAGTTTATAAATAAGTCTCGTCTGCATTTTAATATTTTTCCCCTTTAATAGCTCAGAGGCCTCTTCAAAGGCCTTTTTCTACTTTTTTAATTTTCTTTACAGGATAGTTTCATTTTCGGAACCGTTTTCAAAAGTGATATTATCCTCATATTTAAAATCTACAGTCAGTATCGAAAAAAGTAAAAAGCGGCCTCTATACAAACCATCGTCAGCTATACTATGCAGAAAAAAAAATAATTAAAAATTGGAATGAAAATATGGTATCTTTTAAAAAATCTTCCATAGGTTTAGTATAATTGAGTTTGTCTTTTTGCGTGACTGAAAAAACCGCTATTCTAAAACTTAGATCAGTTAGACTATGACAGACTTTGGAATATATGCGTATTATTTAGTTAAAATAGTATAAGAACTTTAAAAATCATTCGTTTATCTTTCTGAAAGGGAAAAACATAGGAAAGACAATTTATATACAATAAAGCATAAATATATCATTTACGGATGTGAATTTTACCGCAACAGAATATATTTTCTAAAGTATTGTAAATTAGTCATAATTTTCGATAGAAGTGTCAAAATAAATATATTTCTATCTTTTAAATTAGTGTTATCCAATTTAATCATGAATTGCATAATAATTACTTTATATTTTAGAGTGGGTATACTGCAAACTTTTATTGATTAAAATAGAAATATTTATGAAATATTTATGAAAAGGAACATTTAAACTAATTCATTAAGAATTGTCTAAAAGAATGATAAGAAAAATTTAATACAAATGTATTTATTCGCGAATATATCTATTCATTTTTAATGTCAGAACCATTGTTATTTTCTTTCTGCCCTTTCTTCTTTTCCCTTTGTCGTCTGCAGATGACAAAAAGTTAATTCTATTATTTTTTATAAATTAACGAATATTTCATTTTGATGTTGTCCGCAATTAAAGAATCTTTTTTAGAAATTAAACTTTAAATTATATGGAAGAAAAATAATAATTATAAATTAACGAATATTTCATTTTGATGTTGTCCGCAATTAAAGAATCTTTTTTAGAAATTAAACTTTAAATATATGGAAGAAAAATAATAAAAATGTTAAATGTGTTTTTATTCGAAATCAATAATGCTTTTAAAGTACATTTGAGATTGAATGCCTAGTTAAACAAACTTTTTGAAATCAACATGTATTTACATCATTTCTGAAATTCATTTCTGATCGAACTATCATGCATTCAGGAAAGTATGTTTTTATTTTTTTTATCCTAAACCAGCAAACAACATTTTACTAATAGCCACAGGCAAGATTTTACACCTTCGTCCCTGTAGAAGTTCCCCCTTAGACTCCCTGGAGGTAAACCCATATCGTCTTTCACCCTAATTACTTTTAAGGCGTCTCCCTTTTAAAGGCGGAGTTAAACACCATTTTCTAATATTTTAAATCAAAGTATTTCAACTTTTTATACAAATAGCATAGATTAAATTTTTGTAAAAATCAAAATAAAAAACATTTTCTGAAAGCTAAATAATTAAACTCTGCATGCTGTTTTACCAAATTTTAAAATGTCAAACAGATTTTTCGTAATAAGACATTAAAATTGAATTTTAAAGACTATAAAATAACGCACTTGTATCGCCTTAAAATTAAAAAAAGAAATAAAATTTCAGAATGACGTGCATAGTTTAAACCTACAGGTTTACAAGACAACAAAAATTATTAAATTTGAGCAAAATGCAAAGGAATGAAAGCGATAAATTTCTTCCATTGAAATAACATTAGCCGTTCTATCTCGGAGCGTTACTGATGTAGGGCCTTAATTCGACATTGATCATGAGTCTGAGCGTCACTGAACAGCGAAACGCAAGCAAAGATGAAGAGAGAGAAAAACCGAACTGAAAATGAAACATAAACAAAGATATAGTGGCGACAAGTAAAAAAGTGGGGCACATAGGCATGATGCCAGTACTCTAAGTCCCATACGACATCTATCCCTAGCGCTTCCCGATGTTTTTCAATCGAAATAAATTTTTAAATACTCCGAAAATTCATCTAAGTTATTTTGTTTATCCTTCACAGAAATAAAACAAATATTGAATCTAATGGTCTACATTCATTATTTATTATTTGATGACCCATATCAATTTCCGTTTTAGCTTTCCGCTTGAGCATTTTTTTCTGAAATGGAAAAAGTATTTAATTCAGATGATAAAAAATTATTTTCCCTTTAAACAGTCTGATTTCGAAAATTATCCACAGAATTATTTTTTTTCTTCCTTCCTCATCGACGGGTGATTGAGATATTTATAGATTCGGGAGTTTCAACCGTTTGTAATGTAAAGGGTTGTTACGTAATTTTTCACTCTTCAGTTCCATTAGGTTATTTAGACATATGGAGTGATTAAACAAATAATATTTTCTTTCCGAAAGTCGTGCTGGATTATCCAGCGTGCCGAACATGCAATAGGATACAGACTAAAGGAATCTAACTGTATAATAAAGAACATACACACAAAAGTTTAAATCTATATATGAAATACAAAATGAGCCTTAGCATGATTAAAATAATAAACTTTCAGCTGTTCTCCTCTACAATCGGAAAACTATTCGAATTTTTTACCAGCTCTGTATATGATGTAGTGATTTGTATCTATTAACAACATGCATTCCAAAATTTAGTTCATTTAAGAGATACGTATATTTCAGTTAAAAAATCCCCTTCAGCAATTTCCTCTAATAAGGAGAATGGAATGCGAATACTTTTGTGCAACCCTGTGTATGAGGTATAGAATTTAAATATAAAGAGTAATATGCAAAAAAAACTAATGAAATTTAAAAGTGCATACTGGATTTTAAAATGTACGCTGTAAAAATAAGGAAGTATTATTGCAATTAATTTCGGTTTATAAAATACCCAGAAATTTTTAAATATGCTTTCTTTCTCGTGTCACTTTTAATTAATTTAAAATATTAAAAATAGTGTAATTTTACCTCTTTAAACAAATTTTACAAGCCGTACACTAATTCAAAGGAAATCAATCACCAATTGTAAAGCGAAATAGTGCGCCAATTTGAAATGTTCTGTCATGTTTCCGGATAAAAATTTTGTCTGATATTCGATTATAATTCCCAGTAATGATTACTGATTAAAAAGCTTTTGATATAGTTCTTATTCCACTTTTGTGGACTTACAGTAGTGATTAATTTAATTTGCTTGGACACAGGGCCGTAGCTAGAAGTGTACGATAGGGGGGGGGGGGGCTCAGGGGAATATAGGGGGGCTCAAGGGAATGTAGGTGGGGCTCATATTTTTTTATTCTTTCTCTAATGCAGAAAGATAAATTAGTGCATATTCACATTGTAGGTACTATGTTTCTCATTAAACTGTTGTAATAACTTCATTTTATGCTAAGAAAAGTATATGATGATGAAAATTTTGAATGTATAACTGGTGCAAAATTAAACATCCTGTTAGCTTGTCCTATACCAGTAGGATGAGGGAGTGTTGAAACACTTATTTTAGATACAATTTAGTAACTCTGCAAAACTGTGAAAGGTTCTCAAAACTAAATTAGATTTTTGAACAGAATTTCATTTGAATTTTTGGAACATTTAGTGACTTTGGAACTTTTTCCAGGGGGGGGGGGGTGTCTCAAAATATTTTAGGGGGGGGGGGCTGAGCCGCCCATAGCACCCCCTCAGCTACGGCCCTGCTTGGACAATTTATGAAAACAAAGGTCGAAAAAATTTATGGCAGCATTCTGCGGCGTTCTGTTTACAAAAAGAAAAAAGAGAATGCTCGTGACTTTAAATCCAAATATAATAAACGAATGTTTTATGAAGTGAAAAAAAAACTGCTATTTTGCATTTTGTTGGATTTTTTTACACTAATAAAAGCTCAGGAATTTTTGAAATAAGTAAGTGACGTATATTTAGTTTCTGTTTATAATTCTTTGTAAACTCGTGATTTTGTGATGCATTTGTTTTACGTACATATATATAAATATATATATATATATATATATATATTTAATTGATGCATAATGCTTGTAAAATATGATTTTGTACTCTAGCTATTTCGATATTATAAAAATCAAAATTACTTAATAATATAAGCGCGTGAAATTGTCACTTTCGTACAGAATTTTGAAATATTTAGATTTGATTTTATAGTGTTTTACATGCTAATTCCGTGAACTTGAACTTAACACTTTCTGGCACAGTGTGCCCAGCCCGGGATTACTAATTCTAACTCCAAACTTGCAAAAGGCACCAATAATATTTTAGAAAAATTTTGTTTTTACAATGAAAGCTTAAATTAGTGCTTCTTAATTTCTAAAAAAGTCGTTAATAAAGTCTGGTGAAAATCGATATATTCTCATTTTACTAACAGAATTTACCCGTGCCGGAAAGGGTTAAAGGAGTATTAATGCTAGAAGCGCCGGGCATTTTAACACTAGAACCGCGGGAAAATTTACTCAAATTTCATTAAAATATTTTTACACCAAAATTTTTATTTAAAGCTATTTAACTTAATTATTTATACTATTTTAATTCAAGGGGGATGTAACTTATTCTGTGAAGAAATTTCTGGTTTCAATCGATACATATTCCTTTTGTAGGGTCAAAATGACCCGTCACCGCGGTTCTAGTGTTAATCAAGTTTTACAAAAACAGTTTCTCAGCAGACTTTTAATTTTAAACTATTTAACTTTACTTGGTCTATTTATGGTCTGCATACATTTAACATATCTTACAAAGAAAATTCTGGTTCAAATCGACTATTATTCATCTGGTAGGGGTCATTTTGACCCTTAATGAAGGTTCTAGTGTTAAATAAATATGGTATTATATCTTGTTTTAACAATATATTTTTTCAATTTATATTTGTATTTTGATATTTTTTAGCTTATTGGGAGCAATATTAACAACGGGTAAAATTTCCATAATTTTTATTTCGTTTTTTTTTTAGATGTTGATACTGAAAGAGTTAAAGAGATTGTCATACTGTTATTTTTCTGTTTATTAAATAAGTAAAACATAATTAAAATGATAATGGAAGCCCATTTGATTATATTTAATGAAAATCTTAGTACTTTTATGGGGGGGGGGGGGGCGTTATGTTCAGAAAGTAATTTTCTGAAACGTCGAAAATTTTTCTTCCACCAAAACAAGCTTAATTTAATGCTAAACATGCATAATAAATGAGACTATATCAAAATTTAGAGGTGCTGCAGTTCCATTCTGCTAGAAAAATAATTTAAATATTATATTTTAAATTTAATACAGCCATTATTTAAAATAAATAGCTTCACGCAAAGAGTTTGATAAACTTCCTTTTAATTGAGCAATTTATTATAACGTACATTTTAAACATATCACTTACTTTACGCCAAAAATGGTGGCAACTAAATTATCATCCAAAGTGGTAATTGTTTACACCAGTCTATTGTTGGTGGTTTATTACACCAACTTATTGGTGGTGTCTTCTTACTCTACTTCTGGTGGCAACTTAGTTAGCACCCTTTTTGGTGTAAAGTCACTCGAAATTTTTTTACAGTGTACTCTCCAGCAATTATTACGCAATTAAGACAAATTTATTTTGTGTGTCTCTATAAATTAATAGAAGTGCTATGAATGTGCTGTTTTAACGTGATCGTAGTAAAATTCAGTGATTTATATCAGTTTCAATACATTTGAAATAGCGTAATGTCATTAAAATACTTTCCAAGTGATTTTTCCCCGTATACCATATGCAATATATTTTTTTGAGTGTCTCTATAAATGAATTATTAATCGTACATACTTCATACGCAATACCAAACATGCTTTTGTGTCTCTAAATAAGTTTTATCAATTGCATGAAAGTTTGCGTATATTTACAGGAATTAGAGCGTAAAAAGGCGGATAGACGGACAGACAAACCGAATGCATAAGCACTTTTCAACTTTGTTGGAAAGTGAAAAAAAAAATAGACATTTTGAAAATTTTTTTAATTAAATTCTCTTAATCAGTGTAGTTTCGTTTCAATATTCTGGAATTGTTAAAAAGTATTTCATATCTATTGATACATGATTTTTCTTTGGTGTCTTCTTTTAATATTTAATTACTCTAACTCACCCTAGAAAAAGGAATTTTGGAATTTTTTCAATGCAATAAATTATTGATTTTGTCACTTCTTGAAATTACTTATTTTATTCGCCATCGCATAATTATTTGAATAAGGTGCACTGGGGTTATACGTCAGATGTGTAACAACTTCTAGTGTTAATATTACGTGTAATTATGAAGGAATCCGGAAAATGACATCTAAGGGTTCTGCACAGAAGGACACTGAGTCATCTGAATCACAAACAACTACTAAAAGTTAATATGCTCCATTTGTAGATAGCTGAAAGAGCATGTAAATGCCAACGCCCGATCTAAAATTTTCGAAGTAAGTTAATCTGAAAACTATACATTTATTAGAAATACTTTGTTTATTACGTAAATTTGTTGTGCATTTTATGTATTTTCAAAATGTTGTTGAAGATTTTGAATGTGTTCTCGAGATAGTTTGTAGTTTAGAATATGTTGCAAAATACGTATACCGAGGCAATAACACCATCTACTGGAGTTATTTCTCCGATTGATTCTTTTCAGTGCTTCAATTACATCCGAAACGGTTTATTTTTTACTTTATGCACGGAAGAATGTTAGTTTCAATGTTGAAAATCAAAACGGATAAAGAGAAATTTGTAGGTTCTAAGTGCTGCTAATTTTTTCATGTCAGAAGATTAAAATATCGAATGATTATTACCGCATCCAGATATCGCAATTTATGGTAAGTAAGAGAAATTTGTTATATTCTAGGGATGTAGGGTTTTTATCTTTAGAATTGGACAATTCACATTCCATTATTCTATCTTATTTTATAATTTTATTTTCATGGTATTATTACCCGCCAATGCCAAATAGCATTGGCCAAGAAGTCACGCCATTACATTTTATGAATACATATCTGCTAAAATATTCTTTTTTGTAGGCCTCTTCCCGTAACAGCCAAAATCGATTATTTTTAATTTGAGGTGATGACATCTTCAGCAGGTTAACAAATTAGGGGCGGGACACAGTGATTACTCTTCTGCTGTTTTTGATAAAATTAAAACTAACGCCATTTTGTTGCCTTCGTTTTTCCCTTTTTATCAGCGGGAATGATTTTTTTCCGGGTGATTGATTACGTCTTCGAAAGTCATGCATTTTCCCCTTGGTGTTTACTTTATTTATTAAATGGTCAGTCCCTTAAGAAAGATGATCTTATCTGGGCTCAAGAACATCTGGGAAACCAGTGGTCCATATGTGTATTCTCTTCTTTACTTTTGAAAGCGGTTCTCAAACAAATATTTCTACCCACCCAATAACACAAATATTCGGTTTTTTAAGTTTGTATGCAGAAATGTCACTCTCAGTTTATAACATGAAATGCGGTATATACATTGTGCATTTTATCAACTAACGTTACAATGTTTTTTTTAAATCTGCCATGCAACAATACAAGAAAAAAAAACTTTTAATTATACAGCATCATTATTGAAATTAGTTCACACTTTAACTAAAAAGGATTTTGCATAGGATGTAAAAATGAAATAGTGTTGAGAAAATATTTCATATACTGAATTATTATTCTGCAATATTTTGATTGAAATTTATTTAAAGCTGTTTTTGAAGAAAAAAAAGAAGAAAAAAAACAATAATGCTGAATAGTGCGAAAGTTCTTCCCACGTTAACATAGCCATTTTTATATATGCGCAAAATTTGTAGACATGTTCGCAATAGTGTTTGAACTCTTTAATATTGATGTAAGGAACTACTAGCTTAATCCCATCGCTCTGCTTTAGATTTTTTTTTTTTAACCAAACTGTTTTTAGAGAAAAAGATTTCAAAAATAAAAAAAGAAAAGAAAAAAGATTCAGTTTTTGCTGATGTGATTTTCATAAAAGAATTCTTTAATTTTCCCCTCCCCCCCGTTTGAAAACCAAAAATTATGAGATCTAATAAATATTTTTTATTTCTCTTTAACAAATATTAAAAATTACGAGTAAGGTTTTAATATAGGTATTGATACACGTTTTTATTTTTAAAAAAATTGATGATTTTTGTTATTTCCTCGCTAATTTCCTCCTTATTTACCAATGAGGGAACATCTCCAGCAGCAGAAAGAGCGCGACGTGCGACATGCGTCGTATAGTCATTTTTGTCCTTGCATAATTTTGCCGACATAATTTCTATTTCGAAAAAAAAATTATCATATAATTAACTTTCTTTTAAAGAATACTGCATACTTACTGCATGCATTTATGGAATGATTTTACTGTATATATTCATTACAGAAAATGCACAATAGCAATATTAATGATTATTTATATTCTTAGACTTTCAACATTTAAATAAAGATTCATTAAAAAAAATAAGGCTTAGAATAAAAGAAAAAGAGAAAGTTAAAAACATCAAAACTTTTGAAGCTTCAAAATAAAAAGAAGATTTATGAATATGTTTCTATATCATTATTTTTAACAATACCAACCATCATAACCATCATTATTTTTAACAATAACTTTGCCAATCAAACTGATTGGTAAAGTTATCATACGAATTGAATATTTCCAGATGAGCGAAAAATTGCCCAGGCCGGGGATCGAACCCGGATACTTGGCTTACAAGCCGGCTATCGCCCAGATAGCTTAACAGGTAAAGCATTGGCCTTGTAAGCCAAGTATCCGGGTTCGATCCCCGGCCTGGGCAATTTTTCGCTCAGCTGGAAATATTCAATTCGTATGTTTCTATATCATTTTATTAATGATTTTCTCAAATCCAAAGGCAATCTGATACATTTCTGAATTCATTTTTTTTTTCGAAAACGCATAAGAATAGCATGTGTTTTTATTTAGAAACTATGTAGTCGAATGGCTTTATCCATTTTTTTATACAAGAAGTTTAAGAAAATGCTATCAAAGTTAACGATTTGAATCTAATTTCCGGAAGCGACAGCATGGGAAGGGGAAAAAAAATCTCCAACCACATGACAAGAATCTCTTATATCTCAACAAGTGTATACAAGTATCTTATTTATCAAAAATAGAAAACGCTATTCGACTCTAAATCTTTTCAACAGTCAAGCTTGTTGATTTTATATCTTTACAATTAAAAATTAGTCAGAAAAAGTGTCAGACTTTCGCGCTGTTGTGAAATGAATTTAAGAACCACTAAGAAGTATATTTCCAAAGATTACGTTAACGTATAAATTCTTTATTGCTATTCAAATTTTTACAAATCTTGTTGTCTGCCCTACACATCGCAAGCGCAATTAAGTCTGGTTCCGACCCGGCTCGACTATATGTAGAAAAGCAATGCAAGCCTGATCTCGGCCAGGAACGAGTCTGCTAAAAAAATATTAAGCCCGGATTAGATAAAATGTAACTGTCCGATGCCGATCTGTAAAACGTACATCTCTATATTGATGTTGTCAAATAAGAATCGGCTCGTGACGCACATTTATATTTATTCTCGTTAACCGTTTACACGCCGAATTAATATCGCAATGTAATTATAATTTTGTTTTTCCTATATTACAGCTTCAAATGTTTTAATTTATGCATACAAATTTAGAAAATAACAAAAAAAAAATTTTTCTGCAGTTTTTTTGGCTGTTTGGCATTTTAGTATTCGCATTTTGGAATATGATTATTGATTGACAACCTACGCAAATAGAACAAATTAATTTCCGCTATATGCTATTGTATATTGTTCTTGAGTATTTTCTTGAATTCCAAAAACATTTAGATTCATAGTGGTCAAATGTAAGAAATATAGAGAAAACGATAAAAGCAAATAATATATTTTTTATGCAAATTAATGAATTTACATATTCCTCACCTGTGATAAATCCTTAAATATATGCAATAATGCCTGTGATAAAATAAATATTTTTCTTTTCAAAAGTTAAAATTAACCTTATATTTTATAGGAAAAATAAGGACTTCGTTATTATATTGGAAAATATCTGTTTTGTGTTACAAATAATGCAATGTTCCCATTTGGGAGCATTGGCGTTTAAACGGTTAAAGCCATATTCATTAAAAATAGTTCACATTTTATCGTTTTTGCACAAATCTTTCTAGCGGGCCGGACGCCCCGCTAGAAAGATACGTCCCGTCCCGAAAGTCCAGCCCGCTAAATATTTTATTTGCTCGGCCTGGCCCGTAAGGCCAGTTTAATTTCTTTTTTTCTTTTTTCTTTTAATTTATTTATTTATTGTCGGTCCAGCCCGTTAGAAAATTCAAAACTGCCTCTACCTGTCAACCTGGAAGGAAATATCAAACAAGCATCTTAGAAATTAACATTTCATTTCAGTTATGTCGAAAAGTGTTAAAATCATAAGTTAATTTAATTAGTGTTAACTTATTTTATAATTGCCAATTTCCATCTTTTCCATTTCACAATTCAATAATGCGGAACGTTCTGACAGTGCTATTACGAAATTTCCTTTATTCTTACATGTGTGCTTTTTCGGTATTCTCTATCAGTTTTCAAAGAATTGATCAGAAATTTCAGATATCATGAAAGATTTTTAGTTACAACAGATTACATCTGTGATGTAATTATTTTCATGACTGTTAAAGTGATCCTTTCTCTCCCCTAAAAAAGGGAAAAAATATTTGCTCTATACAACACAAGAGTTACTGGCACATTAACGGATTCATTTAAAGACATAAAAACACAATACTTGGAGACATAACTATTCAATGATTTGTTATGCAAAGATTTTTCGTTTTCCGATAAATCACTTATATCATGACTTATAAACAGCTGTTTTCTCATGATGGCAGTTTGTTCTTTTTCCGTATTCAAAAGCGGTTCTTTGACAACGTTCTTTAAAATATCTTCTTCCTTTATCCAAGAATAGAAAACTGTTCGATTGCACAGTTTTCGAATAAGAGTATCTGCCCCTTTCTTTCGTTTAAGAACAAAAAATAACTAAAAATGTGTCAAAGTAGTCAGTTTCTATTTGAGAAATGCCATACGGCTGAAACATTTAATTTAAATTTCCGTGTTGATGGCATAATCTGAAACATGCTTTACTTGAAAGAAAATTAAACACATTATATCATTATCAAGAACCGACTGAAAATTTCATGCATGTATTAATAGAACACATTAAATGTTTCATATGTCAAAAGATACAATACGTCACGATGTGAGAACACTCTAAACTGTGTCATTTATTAAAAAAAAAGGGGGGGGGGAAATACTGATGTGAAAAGTTCAGTTACTGATGAATTTATACATGATATTGTAATCACGAGGGAAAAAATCATTTATAACTTAAGATGTAATTCATTTATAAAAAATAAATAAATAAATAATAAAATAAATTTTAAAATAATCTTTAGATAATGAAAAATTCAATAGTTTTGCCAAAGGCGGATTAATGACCACACGAGCCCGTAGACTTGACATATTTGCGGACTTCTTTATCATTTATTCAAAGAGATATTGTCGGACGTTCCCCTCAGTCCACACAACTTTGAAGAATATCCGTGGTAGATATAGCTGCCACCACCGATATTACTAGGTGATATCGGTCACCCACTGTGAGATTGGTGTAAATGAAGACTTACGCTAGTAACCGAATTATCAGTTTATTAAGAATATATGTACACACAAAATACGCTATTTACAAATATATACAACTACAACTCGGATATAGGTGATCCGGTTCAACATTAAATTAGATACCGTAAAGATTGATTGTGTACTATTCCAATTACACTTTCCACCTCACACTCAATACACGTTAAATTCACTTTTTCGGAGCTCAACCTTGAGTCTCCCAACACAAGTATACTGGGCCTGCACTTCTTAGCCCAGAGCACTAAACACCAGGACGTCTGTGTCCTTTGCGCACCAGAAAACGCACACTTTACGCTCTTCCACACAGAGCAACCTCTAGGTACGAAACCTAGGTACCGAATCCATCATCTGAGGCAAACTTGCCCTCTCCAAATCACTGCTTTCCCCCACATAAACCCCTTTGGAGCCTCCTCATTGGACACATACTCCATTCTTTTCTTGCTTAGTGACATGCTGCTAATCTGCTCACCATCCGCATACTTCACTGACAGGTGGACATGCCTCTCAGCTATCTCTTTTCTCTAACACCCCACCTGTAAAGGATTATCTGGCAATTCCCCTTTCCACAAAGAAGGAATGTCACCTTGGAAATTCTGTACACAACCATACAATAAAAAATATTCAAATAGAGAAAGAGTAGACATTACATTCTTTAGCACAGGTGCTATCAGATCCTGACAGATATATTCAAAATATACATCTTTTAGATCATATCATAAATCAGATTATAAAATATTAGTACAGACAACTTAAGTACAGATGTTATGTATGGTATATTTGTTTTACAAGAAGCTGTATGCATATTAAAACATGAAATTTAATTTGTATACTGTTTCTGTATTTTATAAGTTATAGTTATATTGATTTTCATAATAGATCTAGATAATCTAGAAAATTGAATTTTCATAAAATTTAAATAAAATTCAATAAGTTTTGGTCGCAAAACAGTATAATATTTTTAAACGTCCTTTGTAGAGGGAAGAGAATAGTTCAGAAATCAGGGACCATATTAAAAAACTGAATTTCTTATGTTAATATGTATATAGCATCTTTTAAAACAAATCTGATTCGGTACTTGATTTGCATACTTTGTGCAATTAAGGGGTCTATTCACTCACTTGAAACACCCGCTTATTGATTCTAAACCTATGCGCAGGTTATTTTCGAATTTCTGAATTAAATTTAAATATTTTCAAACATTTCTTTTTTCTATAGGATAACTTATGTTAATATCTAATATGGCTTGTTTCACTTATCCGATTTGCAGATTTTTTAATAACATACTTCCACTTTCAGAACTAGTTTCGAAAGTGAAGTATCTTTATTATAAAAAAAAGGGCGAAACCAGTATAAACATAGTTGAAAGTGCTTAAAAAATTGGTTTATCTGTCCGACTATATGTCTAAACTCTAACTTGCGTATATACAGTTGGATTGCTCTGTAATTGATATGTGTTATTGAGATTTTCTGCGTCATGTTCGGCAGTGAAAATAAAGTACGTAACGTTCATAGTTCATTTACACAGAGACATTCAAAAGTATTCCAATACATTACGGTCTATGGGGAAATGTATTTTTGTAAATATGTTGCACCTATAATCGTCATCTGGTCTGTCTGTCATTCCGCATATAACAGTCCAAATCTATACAACTGAATGGTTTGAAATTTAATTTATATAATTGTTGGAGAATTTTGTCGAGTCATTTGAATTGACTTACAGACTCAGAACTTAAAAGAGAAATAAAAGTATTCTTTATTCTACTAAATCATAGCGTAATTGATTCAGTGATATCCCATGATAGATTATGATTCTGGCTTTATAATGTTGATAACGTCCTACTTAAGATGGAGTCTTATTAGTTTTGTATTACTGAATTTAATATGTATAATCGTATAAAATACCATGTTCATGCATTTTTGCATGATTGAACCAAGATCTGAATATTTATAAAACTACAGTACGAACACACTTCATTTCCCACGTTTAACGTGCAATTTTCAACTTGTACATCTTCCTCCCTGGCAGAAGTTATTTCCTTCATTATTACCACGGAAATCTAATAAGTATTAGTGCATAATCAATAATCATCAGACTGGGTTACACTAAATATAAAATTTCTTTGAATTTTGTGTAGTAGTTTTGCATTATAGTAGCACTCATAAATTTTTAATAAATGGACAGAAATCCTTTGAAGAAAAAAAATCATATTTAAGATATCCAGAAACGTAAAATACAGGGCTTTCTTTAAAGAAGTGTTGGAGGGGGGAAGGGAAAGGTTTAATAAAAAGAATATTGCCCAGTTAAACTAATGATATTGAGATCACAGGCTATGCACACTGATTGTACTATTACAGCCTTATATAATAATGCCCTTCGAAAAACAAATTAAGGGAGGAAATAGCCTCCCACAATTTTTTTAATACTTAATGATTGAATTCAAAAACTTATTACTAATACGTCCTATCATATAATAAACCTATATCCAAAATTTGTAGCAAGTCGGATATTTTTGCATGAAAACCCATTTATGTAATTTAAGAAGAAGTTCCCCCTTTACCTCTTTTATACTAAACCATTAAACCTCCTAAACTATTGAGACATTCAACTTAACAAAAAGAACCTACATACAAAAATTTAAAGCAAATCGAATAATTCTGCATAAAACTCTATTTAGCTAACTTAAGGGGGGTAATCGTCCTTAACTTCTTTTATAATTAATAAAAGAAGCCCACAATTAATCAGGGAAGCTTATCACTATGAACCTGTATCTAAAAATGGAAGCAAATCGGTTAATTCTGCATGAAGAACCGTTTACTTAAATTAAGAGGCGTAGTCCCCTCTCCTATCCCCCCTTTATATTTATCCTATGAATTCCCAAAACAAATCAGGGAAGCATCTTATCAGAATGAACCTATATCAAAAATTTGAAGCTAATAGGTAAATTTTGCGTGAAAAACACATTAACCTAAATTATGGGGTGGTTACCCTCCATTCCCCCCTTTATACTTATCCAATGAGCACCCAATACTAATCTCGGAGGCACCTCATCAGAATGATCCAATATCTAAAATTTGAATGAAATTTGAAAATTCTGTATTAAAAACCCATTTTTCTGAAAAAAGGGGGGGGGGTACCTTTCGTCCCCAATACTTATCCATTGAGCTTCAAAAATTAATCATGGAGGTGCCCTCTTCAGAATGATCCTATGTCTAAAATTTGAATGAAATCTCATAATTCTATATGAAGAACCCATTTATCTAAATTAACGGGGGGGGGGGGGATTAGTCTCCGTTCTTTGCTCCTTATATTTATCCGATGAACTTCCAAAAGTAATCATGGAAAAGCCTTATCAGAATGATCCTGAGTCTAAAATTTGAATGAAATCTGATAATTCTGCATGAAAAACACATTTATATAAAGTAAGGGGAGAGGCATTAGGCCCCGTTCTCCTTCTTATACTTATAAAATGCGCTCCCAAAATCTAATCAAGGTAACGCCTTATCAGAATAAATCTATATTCAAAATTTTAAGTAAGTCGGACATTTTTATCATGAGTTATCGCGTTACACACATACATACAGAACGGGCGGGTGCATAAGGTCTCAGGCTTAGATAGCCTGCGAGCTAAAAACTGAAGGGTGAAAATAGACAAACCGTTTGATACAAATTTTAAAAAGTCTTTAAAATACATTATTCGTAGAGTTGCTTAAAAAATCATGGCTTGACTGCCGCGGTTCTATGTAAAACCATCATAAATGCATGTCAAAAAAAAAAAAAAAAAAAAAAAAAAAAAAAAAAAAAAAAAAAATTGGGGGGGGGGGGGAATAGAAGAAATTAAAAATGGATGGTATTCAGAATGCAATCTATGTTTTAATATCTTTCAAAAATTCATAAACGTGTACAACAAAGAATATTGCAATTCATTCCTCTTTTGCACTAAATATTAGTTCAATATGAAGAGAGAACCCGAAAGAAAATCTTAGTACTGAGGCCACTTTTCATCCGGGCCCTAGGCTATAGCCTGCTCAGTTTAATGAATAACCCGCCTCTGGTTATGCCTGCAAGTATCATGATTTATGTTTTAAAATGAATCAGAACATACTTTTAAATCTTGTCTAATGTAAAATTTGCATGCTACAATTTTACATAAAAAAAGTTATGAACAATAAATTTTACGATGGAATCGTGTCATTTGATCTGAACGTTTTATTTGACTAGCTTTTAAAGTATGTTCAAGTAGATATTTTGAAGAGCTTAATATTTAACCATTCGAATTATCGCTGAAGAAAACAATTTTCAACAAAGCTCATTAATAAACTTATCTATGAATTCTGTTTTCATAAAAATATCAAGGATGTAAACCATAAAGGAATGACATATAAAAGTTTTAACTGTTTTCCTGGTTTGTACCAGAAGTTACGATATGCTCTATTGAACCACTTAGACATAATATAAATGTAGTAGTCTGGTTATCAAAGAAATTTAAAAAGTTGATTTGCACTAAAATAGATCGGACACCGAAATGTGAATTAGCTGGTCTTTATGAGATTCCTTTTAGAACTGATAGCAATAGAATTCAAATGTCCAAATACGCATTTGAAGGTTAAAGTGATGCAGGGGAACAAAGTGATGTAATAAAAGTCCTTCCGATCAGTGCCGGGAGGAAGAGGTAGCTTTCATATTCCTTGCTTAGAAAAAAAAAAAAAAAATCACCGAGGTTATGTTATTAAAACATACGAAGCTCAAATTAGTGGAAAACGATTATAGAATATTCAGTACTTGTTTTTGCCAATACTAAAAATGAATGGGAATTTCGAGAAATTAATCAACTTTATACAAGATGGTTTTATTTAACACGATTTACATTTAATGGACTTAAAAAAAAATAATATTTGAAAATAACTTAAGATGTCGCTAAGTTGAGAGTCATTTTTCAAATAACTTTTATCCTAAAGTTAATTTTATTACTGTTTTATCATGTGACTACTGAAATTATACAGTACTTAGATTTAGAAGTAATGTAAATACGATAAAATGAAGGCGATAGCACTGTTCACTGTCACCATCGTTACACATTTCTAATAATTGAATTGCTGCCACTCAAAAGTATACTGCTATTTTTTCAAGACAAAAGAGAATTCCCTAATGAAAGAAATAGGACTCTGTCACTAATAAGGAAATGTTAAAGGAATTTACAATAAACCAACAAAAATTATTCCTATAGAATTACATGCCTTACAAAACGCTTTTTTTTTTTTTTTTTTGGCACAACCATTTTTTATTAATTTTTCTGAAATTCTTTACTTTTCTGAATTCTTTACTAAAAAACTAATATATCCTACTAAAATAATATATAAATTTTTAAACCAGACAAAAGATGTAATAAAGATGAAATAATCAATAAAGTCTCCGATCATAATCTTTCCAATACAGAAATAAAAAATCAATCTAAATTACGTCATTTTGACACCATCACATCATTTTTTTCTTTTTTGTTACATTTGTCAAAGTAAAAATAAATTTTAAACTAAACATATAGCTACTTTCACCGGAACAAAATTTCACACGTACTTTTTATACGTATTTTTATGCTTCACCAGCATGTGTTAAAATGTACTCTATTAACATAGTTTCTATTTCATTGTAATAAAAAGTGGCATCAATAAAATAAAAAATACATAGATTAAAAAAAATCCCCTGCCGGCTTGGTCTATAAGCGGAGGTAGATTTCCTTAAGTGCTCATTTAAACAACAAAAATGAAATATAATTAGAGAAAAACTCAATTTTAACTCAACTTAGTTTCACAATTTTATTTGGCCGCTTTTGAAGAAGTTTTAATTTCATTTTTCTGTAAGAGAATCTTTTATGAGAATCATCTTAAGTGAAATTCGGTTCAAAATGCTCACTTTGACAACATTTTTTGAAATATGCAGTCAAACCTCGTTAACATAAAACTGGGGGGGGGGGGGAGTCAAAATTGTGTTCATGTTAACAGTAATTCATGTTATCAGCATCAAATCTTTGTATTCGTCTTTATAGGAGACTGTGAAAACAATTTATGTTAAAAGTAATTCATGCTAAGCGTGTTCATTTTAACGAGGTTTGACTATATTATGAGCATGTTGTTATTTGAATACATTGTCAATTTTTTTACCACGTTCGCTTCGGGAAATTCTCTTCAAAACACCCACCTTGGCTTTTTTTTAAGTACATTCTGCCTTTATCAAAAAAAAAAAAAAAAAAAAAAAAAACTGACCAATACGGCACAATGTACAGTTCCTAAATAAGAAACTTGTCAATTGGATGCCTTTGAGAGCAAAAATGAATTTAACAGGTAAGAAAAATCATGCGTTAAGCATAGATTATGAAGCACTTTCCAACACTTAATGAAATCTTTAACAAAACTTTTTTATTTAGGGAAATAATAGTGTATAGCCAAATATACCGAAATATGTATTCCAGTACATTAGAACTGCCCTGTATTTCATATGTCAGTTCATATAATGGGAAAATTTAGCTTAGCAAGAAAATACCCAATAGCTTGAAATTTCTTTTTAAGCAATTCATACTATTAGACGGAAACATACTTGATTACTTTTGTTCAGCCCTGTAGTTTACATTGTACCTTTATTACACGTCAGCATTAGGCTAAAATTTATTGTAAACTAAAACACTTTTAAAACAACTGAAATCACATTCTCATAAATCATCATTCATAGGCGTCAATGTACCGAATTCTTTGCATGGCCCTGTATATCCCTTTATCTATATTCTACAAACATTTCTCAGTAAATTAAATGCAGCTCAGCGTAAAAATGCATAGCTTATTTAAGAACCGCGTTTAAATAATTTACGCTCATATTCAGTAACGTTTGTGAGCTCTTTTGGGTAGCCCTGTATATCAACTATAACATTTATACACACCATATAATGCGCATATATTTAGCGAAATATAAACGCGCATATCATTATTAAAATGCATTTCATCCCTCCATCAGCCATCATCCACTGTTAAAAATAAATCTGTGAATTCCAGGTGAAACTACCGGCAGCAATGTAGCCGAACTTTTACCGTTCCGTTAGTAGATTTTCCGTTGTGGGAAATACAAGAAGGGAAAACTCCGGTGTAAGAATCAGTAACTTTCCGTTACAAAGTTTGATTTATAATAGTAATAATTTAATATAATTTTTAAAAATGATTTACCGATTAATCTTCAAAGAATTCGAAATCACCGAGGGATTTTAAGCTGCTATGTTATTTTACTTAATTGTTACTTAGGATAATTTAGTTCACGCCGTTCTCAGGATCGAACTCGGGACCTTCAGAGTGCGGATTAAATTCTTACGAACAGAGCCAAAGTTGCTGATGCTAAACGGTACAAAGTATGTTTTTTATGAGTTAGTGGGAAAATCTGTTGTGCTTTTTAAAGATTTCTTTTCAAATATATTCCTTAGAATGTTTGTAAATGGATTATTTTAGACTGATGCATAATACTTATTATTTTTTAAAATCATTTTTAATTTTTTAAAAAGTTTAAATTAAAAAAATCACTGTTTAAAACCACTGTTTTTTTTTTATAAATTTTTTTTATTAACATTTTTTTTTAGAATATATATGTGGGATCCATCCACAAGGCCCTTAGTAACAGCTGCGGCAATGAACTTTCTATTGCTGAGTAAGCATCTAGAGGCTCGTGATGAGAACCCTATCATCGCGACTAACGGTAAATTGTGATGGTGTAAGTAGTTTTTTTTTTTTAGAAGAGGACAGATGCTCGCGGAATTCAGCGGAGAACAGACGGTTCTGTAGCTGTCCGCATATTTTGGAGCGAAACCCAGGTCAGATGGGCCTGTGGGAAATGGAATAACGGCAAGCTTGGATAGGCAGACGGCCTGTTCCAGTTCGTTTTCTTATTTTTGCAAATCCATAAAAATGTACATAATTGTGTTCCAGTCTATATATGTGTACTTACATAACCCAGAACATTAAACTAAGTTTTTCACCAAAAAAACGCCTGGGCCATCTTTTTACCCTAGACACCACTTCAGAGCAATTCAAACTTTTACTACAACGTGGGTGCTCGCCCTGGATCAGTTTCTGGAAAGAGAAATTTGAGGGAAGGATTAGATGAGAGAATCCCCCCCCCTCTCGTAAGACGGTCATCGTCGTCAACCAGCTTCAACGGAGTGAAACTTGTGGCTCCCTCCCTTCCGTAGACAGTCAGCGCAGATGTTGGGTCAATCTTCAGAATCTTTCAGCAAGGAGCGCCTTATGAATCTTCGGAAAGAGAGAAAAAAAAAGAAAAACCTGTGTTTTCCCCCTGCAACTACAAAACAGTTTTCTCGTAAGTGAAAAAAAGAATCAAGAAGCCGCTGTTTTGTTTTGTTTTTTCATCTAGTGGCAATTTTTTTTTTAAAAAGTCTGCTGTGCTTTTTTTTTCGCAGACTGTTGATATCTATGAAAAATTTTTTAATAGTCTGCTGTGTTTTTTTTTTTCGCAGACTATATTTTTTTTTCTCTTTTTCAAAGTGAAGTTGACCATTACGAAATCGTACGTAGTGAAAAAGCCTGCTGTGTTTTTTTTTTTTTGCAGGCTATTTATTTATTTATTTTTTTAAAAAACATGCCAGCCGTCGTACTTGCATAAATTTTTTTTAGATTAAAACGAAAAAAAAAAAATTCTCTGGTAAAGTAAGTGCTATGTGAAGTAAGTGCTATGTTTATAGATATATATATGTGTGTGTGTAAACAATTATTGAAATATATATATAAAAGGGTATAAAATATATTGAGATATAGATATATTTTTTATTATATGTGCATTGATATTATTTGTTTTTATGTGTTTAAAAAATAGTTATGAATCACTTAATTCGATCGAAAAAAATAGATCTGATTACTTTGGTGATCGAATTGGGCCTGAACCCGCCCGAGAATGCAACTAAAAGTGTATTGGCTGATATGGTGGTTAAATCAGATGGGTATGATGAAGACTTTGTTAAAAATTTGCTTAGTGGGATAGTTAGCGAACGCGAGGAGGAGGAGAAGAATTTAAAAGCTAAAGAAACGGAAGATCGCGAATATCAATTAAAGATATTAGAATTAGAGAATAATAAAGCTCAAGTAATAAATTCAGCGGCAATAGGGAAAGGTCCCGATGTTTTAAAACTGTTAAAAAGATACGATAATGAGGAGGAAATTAGTGTTTATTTAACCTTATTCGAACGGCAGGCAAAACGGTTAGAAATTCCTAAGGAAGAATGGGTAACATATATTCTGGCATTACTACCGCTCGACATAGTGAGTTTAATAAATCGTGAAAGTGAGGAAAAATCGAACGAATATGATCACGTAAAGAAAATACTATTAAGACGTTTTAAACTTACGCCCGAACAGTTTCGACAAAAATTTTTCTTACATAAGAAGGGAAATTTAGCATCGTGGAAAGATTTCTCGTTTGAACTTTCAAATTTTTTGAATGAATGGTTAGAGGGATTACAAATATCAACGTTTGAGGAATTAAAAAATATTCTAATTATTGAACAAATTAGGAGAAAGTTGTCATTTGAAATGAAACAACATTTTTGTGATGAATTACCCAAAATTACAAATTTAGAGGAATTGACAGGTAAGTTGGATGATTTTGAAACTGCCCGAATTAATTTGCGGAAAGATGAAACCAAAGATCCAAAGATGGAATTTAAGAAACGCCTAAATCAGGGTATTGAAAATAATAGAGTGTTTCACCGAAATGATACGAGTCGTGTATCATATGAAAAAAATTTCACGGGTGCGCAGAAAAATTCAAATGAAAAAATTCGCTGTTTCAATTGTAATGAATTGTCCCATATATCGAAACACTGCCCCCGAAAAAAAGAAGGCCCGATTTGCTGGAGGTGCAAAACACCTGGTCACAGATCTGACCAACGTACATATAATTCCGCAAAAAATGCGAATGCAGCCGTAAGCAATACCTCGAATTCGTTAGATAAAATAATGAAAAATGTGAGAATTCTAGATAAAAATATAGAAAGTCTTGTTGACACAGGCTCCGATGTGAACATGTGTAGTAACGAAATTTATAAAACTTTGGGATGCCCTAAATTACACGACAACGATTTAGTGTTATCAGGAATCGGAGGTAACCAAATTACTCCCCTAGGATTCATAACAGTAAATATTGAAATAGATGGCTATTCAGTAAATGCAGATTTATACATCGTAAAAAATTTGAATCACTCCATAATTTTGGGGAATAATTTTCTAAAACAGTTAACTTTCAATATTACAGAAAAGGGATTGCAAATTACGGGGAAACGGAAATTAAGGGAAGTGAGAGTAAATTACGTCACTGCGTTTCCACGAGAACAAGTCGTGACAAAAATCAAGCGCGTCAGCTATATTACACCCAGATTTCTTACGATGTTGCGGTCAGAAAAGCAAAACAGTCCCATGGTAGAAAAGATTGCTTCGACAGCTGAATGTGTGGGAAAAGAACAAATTAAACAGAATGAGACAGCTTTAGACTGCAGTGAAAGCGTAAACATGCAAACAAGCATTCATGAAAATAAATTATTGGAAATTGAACCGTGTTTAGACTTAACAAAAAATACAGAAATTTATTTAGCTGAAACAGCCGATTCGATTAATTTTCAGGAAATTGAAGTAAATCACATTTCAAACAAAACCATCAAAAAAAGAGCTAACAGAATTGATCTCTAATTATAAACCAAATAAAATTAAGGATACGGAGTTGAAAGTAAACATAATATTAACAGATGATATTCCGATAGCACAACGACCGCGTAGGTTAGCATTTCCAGAACAGGAATTTGTCGACAAACAGATAAACGAATGGCTGGAAATGGGAATCATAAAGGAAAGTAACTCCAATTATGCATCTCCTATCGTATTAGCGCGAAAGAAAGACGATTCTTGGAGACTTTGCGTTGATTATAGACTCTTAAATAAAAAAATAATTAAAGATAATTTTCCCTTACCGAGGATTGAGGACGTGTTAGATAGCATTGAGAGCGCGAAGGTTTTTACTACTTTGGATTTAAAAAATGGTTTTTTCCACATAGACGTAGCGGAAGACAGCAGAAAATACACAGCATTTGTCACACCTAACTCTCAGTACGAGTACCTAAAACTCCCGTTCGGACTTTCACTTGGCCCTCAACAGTTTCAAAGATACATACAAGCTGTTTTTAAACAATTAATTAAAGTAAAAATAATGTTAGTTTACCTAGACGATGTCATAGTACTCGCGGAGACTGAGGAAGAGGCTCTATTGAAACTGAAACGTGTATTAGAAGTTGCATCGGATTACGGACTAGAATTTAATTTTGCAAAATGTCAATTCCTTAAACGGAAAATTGAGTTTTTAGGTTATATTGTCGAGAACGGAACTACTAGACCTTCGGAAGCCAAAACTTTGGCAGTAAAGAAATTCCCTGAACCCCGCACCCTTAAACAATTACACAGTTTTCTAGGTCTAACTTCTTATTTCAGAAAATACATCCCCCATTATGCAACTATAGCGAGACCTTTAAGTGATTTATTAAGGGCAGGAAATACATTTAAATTTGGAATTATTGAAAAACAAGCTTTTGAGACGCTTAAAGAAAAACTAGTGAACCCCCCAGTATTGCATACATTCCGACGAGGTGCTAGGCTAGAATTGCATACCGATGCTAGCGCTATAGGTTTTGGCAGTGTCCTGCTACAAGAAGAAGAGAACAAAAGTTTACATCCTATTTATTACATGAGCCGTAAAACTACCCCTACTCAAGCGAAATATTCAAGTTACGAATTAGAGACTCTCGCGGTAATAGAATCAGTTAAGAAATTCCGAAACTACTTATTAGGCACTAAATTTAAAATTGTGACAGATTGTTCCGCATTCCAAAAAACCATGGACAAAAAAGACATTACGCCAAAAATAGCCAGATGGGCTCTGTTTTTAGAAGAGTTTGATTATGAAATTGTTCACCGATCAGGATCCCAAATGAAACATGTAGACGCATTAAGTAGAAATACAGTGCTAATAGTCACCCGATCGCATGATGAATTAACATTAAAAATAAAGAATGCTCAACAAGAAGACGAACACATACAAGCAATAAAAAAATTGATCAAAAAAAATGAAAGTTCAGAATATCTTATAAGAAACGATATCGTATACAAATATGAAAATGACCGAGAACTTCTAATGATCCCTACCGACATGCAAAAGGAAATAATACGCAATATTCATAGCAGAGGTCATTATGCCGTAGTTAAAACCGAAACGCTTCTGAAAGAAAATTATTATATACCCCAATTAAGAAAACAAATTGAGAGCGTCATAGCCAACTGCGTAGAGTGTATACTTTGCAATAAAAAGCAGGGAAAAGGAGAAGGCCTACTAAACCCGATTCCCAAACAAAATATACCCCTCGAGACTTATCACATAGATCACATTGGTCCCATGCCATCTACAAATAAAAATTATAATCATATTTTTACCGTTGTGGATGCATTCACTAAATTTGTTTGGCTGTACCCGGTTAAAACGACAGCCGCTAAAGAAGTCATTGATAGGTTAACCCGACAACATGATATTTTCGGAAATCCGTCGCGGATAGTCACCGACAAAGGTCCGGCTTTCACTTCTGCCGATTTTGAAGAATACTGCAAGGAAGAGAATATAGAACATATTCCAATAACAACAGGGATTCCGAGAGGGAATGGACAAATAGAGCGCATGCACAGAATTCTTATACCAATTTTAGCAAAACTTAGCATAGAAGATCCCACCAAATGGTACAAATTTGTCGCGCCCGTACAACGCATCATAAATAGCACCGTATCGAGAAGTACCAAATTCCCACCTTTCGAACTATTGACAGGAGTAAAAATGCGGCAAAAAACCGACATGCGAATTAAAGAGTTGTTAGATGATGAGGAATTAAATTCATTCGTATCGGAAAGGAATTCTAATAGAGAAATAGCGAAGCAAAACATATTAAAAATACAGCAGGAAAATGTGAAAACGTACAACAGAAAGCGAAAAAAGGCCAACACATATAAGCTCGGTGATTTGGTGGCCATTCAAAAAACGCAGTTTGGGACAGGCACCAAACTAAAGCCTAAGTTTCTTGGCCCTTATGAGATCACCACAGTAAAAAGAACCGATCGTTACAATGTGAGAAAAATTGGAGACCATGAAGGTCCACAGATGACCTCTAGTGCTGCAGATCATATGAAACCGTGGACTACTACTAACTAAAGCAAAGCAACTGTGCTTTGACATAAAATGTGTGTGATTATTATTATTGTTTTTATTAGCATTTAGTATTAATTTTTGTTATTGTTATTATATGTTGTGATGAAAGATAGACGAAATTTGTTTTGGACTAATATAAGTAAATCAAGGACAGAACTGTGTCCAAGAGACAATCAAGAAAAAAAAAATTTGACTTTAATATTATCTTGTGCGTTTTATTTATTTTATTTTATTTAGTTTGTTGTGAATATTAGACGCCTGTAAAAAGTCATCCGGTACCAGTCTGTTTTAAGAGCAGATGATGACTGGGAGGACCCAGCACGGTCAGGTAGGCCGAGTTGTGGGATCCATCCACAAGGCCCTTAGTAACAGCTGCGGCAATGAACTTTCTATTGCTGAGTAAGCATCTAGAGGCTCGTGATGAGAACCCTATCATCGCGACTAACGGTAAATTGTGATGGTGTAAGTAGTTTTTTTTTTAGAAGAGGACAGATGCTCGCGGAATTCAGCGGAGAACAGACGGTTCTGTAGCTGTCCGCATATTTTGGAGCGAAACCCAGGTCAGATGGGCCTGTGGGAAATGGAATAACGGCAAGCTTGGATAGGCAGACGGCCTGTTCCAGCTCGTTTTCTTATTTTTGCAAATCCATAAAAATGTTCATAATTGTGTTCCAGTCTATATATGTGTACTTACATAACCCAGAACATTAAACTAAGTTTTTCACCAAAAAAACGCCTGGGCCATCTTTTTACCCTAGACACCACTTCAGAGCAATTCAAACTTTTACTACATATATACGTTTTTTTTAAATTGTCGTACATTATTTATTTCTTTATTTATTTATTTTTCGGCTAATAAATTAAAAGATTTTTAATAAGAAAAAAAGAGAAAAATAAACAGAAAAAATGTAATTTAAAAGGAATTTTTTATGTTTCATTATTCCATGGCGCCAATGAGACTCGAACCCACAATCTGCGCTTTCAGGCGATTAGCGGTATGGTGCCTTGACCGCTCGGCCATGGAGCTCCCCGCACAACGGAGTGTCTCCGTTTTTTGTTTTTATTTCCATCCGTTTCGTTATTTTCAGGAATTATGATGGAATTTTGTGATTTGTAACGGAAAATACCCTTTTGTTGTTAAAAGGGAGTTTTTCTGTGAAATTCAGGAAAAAAATGTTCGTGAATTTCAGAATTTTTTTAACAGTGTCGGACACATATACGGTACTTCGGAAAGAATATACTATTTGAAATCTTTTGTATGGCCCTGTAAATGCTATGTACTTCATATTATGCAAGACAGTAGAGTATAATTTATATTAAGCTTCAGTGACATATATCAATTTTATTATACATGAAAAAGCTTAATATATTTAAAATATGTCACACACAATTCCCTTTTACCATTATCTAATGGAATTCTTTTGTGTGATTCTGTAAATGAATAATGGCTACATTTTCACCTTATATTTTATAGAATGCATATTTTAATATGTTTGACAGGGTATAACATCTTTAAAATTCCCTTGAAACGATTTTTCCCCATAGGCCGTAATGTAATAGGAAACTTTTGATTCGCCCTGTAGATAAATTAATCACGGTCGAAACTTCATTTTCGATAGGACTTGTGCTAGGGTAAACGTCAATAACGTCCTAAAATTTCTTGGCAATCCGAATATATTAACGATTTTTCTCCATGGGTCGTAATGTAATGGGAAACTTTTGATTCTCTCCGTAGATAAACTAATCATGGTAGATACTTCCTTTTCAATGGGGTTCGTGCTAGGGTAAACCTCAATAACGTCCTAAAATTTCATGGCAATCCGAGTATATTAAAGATTTTTCCCCATAGGGCGTAATGTAATGGGAAACTTTTGATTCGCCCTGTAGATAAACTAATCATGATAGAAATTTCATTTTCAATAGGACTTGTGCTAGAGTAAACGTCAATAACGTCCTAAAATTTCATGGCAATCCGAGTATATTAACGATTTTTCCCGTAATGTAATGGGAAACTTTTGATTCTCTCTGTAGTTAAACTAATCATGGTAGATACTTCATTTTCAATAGGGTTCGTGCTAGGGTAAACCTCAATAACGTATAAAAATTTCATAGCAATCCGAGTATATTTACGGGAGTTAGAGCGCGGACAGACGGCCATCCGGACAGACTGCCAGACGGACAGACGGCCATCCGGCCAAACGGACAGACGGACAGACGGCCAGACAAACCGAATGCATAAGCACTTTTCAACTTTGTTGGAAAGTGCTAAAAATGAGTGAAAAAAAAAAACAATTTGTTATTTCAGTACCTCAATTTTTTAATCACTATCGCTTTGAGAAATTCTGTTCAAAACGACATTTTGACAGCATATTTTGAAATATATTCTGCTATTATCAAAAAATTGGCTAACAGGTCACATTATGTAGTTCCCAAATAAAAGAACCTGTCATTTGGATGCGTTTAAATTAAAAAATGAATTTAAAAATGAGTCAGAATGTAAGCAGTTTGGATTTAAGATTTTTTCTTCGACTCCTATTATTATTGATTTTTTTTTTTTTTTTTTTTTTTTTGGGGGGGGGGGGGTGCTATATATAAAATATTTTTTTATTCTTTTATGTCGTCAGATTTCACATCATTTTTAATAAAGTTTCAATTTTTGGTAAAGTCTAAATATTTTCTAAACTAAGAAAAAAAAAAGAAAAAAAAAAAAGAAACAAAAAAGAAAAGAAAAGAAAAAAAAATGAAAAATAAAAAATCTCTCTACAAATTTTGACGTATTTTTAGACACAAAGAGCATAACAGTGAAAGACATGGGGCAAATGAAGTATCTGTAATGAAATAGGATTTCTCCTCTTTGGATAAATGAATTATATCTAGAGGGATATTCGGCTTTTATCTAATTGCGACGTTAATCAGGTTGTCGCACCCTGAAATTCCATTCAAAACATAAGCTCTGTTCGGTAAACGGAAAAAAAGTGACCGGAAAAAAAGTTATCGGAAAAAAAGTGACATAAACTACAAAAGCGGAAAAAAAGTGACACGGAAAAAAAGTTACCGGAAAAAAAGTGACAAGGAAAAAAAGTTACCGGAAAAAAAGTGACAAGGAATTGATTTTGGGGATTTATTATTGATTTTGGGGATTCATTCGTTAAGTATGAAAGGGGGGATCGGGGGGCTCATAATTTAGGTAAATGGGTTTTTCATGCTGACTTAACTGTTTTGGTCCAATTTTTCGATATACGTATATACTGAAAATATGCTTGCCTGATTAGTAGGGGGGACGAGCAATTATCTCCCCCTCAAACCAGATAAATAGATTTTTATGCAGAATTATCTGATGCATTTCAATTTTTAAATATAGGTTCTTTCTGATAAGGTGAATTCCGGAATAGTTTTAAGGAGTTAATGGCTAAGTATAAAGGGGAGATGAGGGAAACCCCTTTTTAATTAAATAAATGGCTTTTTATGCAGAATTATCCAATTTGCTTCTAATTTCGGACATGGGTTCATTATGATAAGACGTATTTCTGACTAATTACGGGGTTCTTTTGCTAATTAAAAAGAGGGGGGTGATTACTACCCCCGCCTTAAATTAAATTAAAAAAAATTATGCACACTTATCCGATGTATTTCAAATTTTGGATATAGGATCTTTCTCATAAAGTGAATTCCTGAATAGTTTTAAGGGATTAATGTCTATGTATTGGGGGAACGGGGGATAAACCCCCTTAAATTAAATAAATGGCTTTTTAAACAGAATTATCCGATTTTCTTCAAATTTTGGATGTATATTCATTTTAAGAAGGCGTATCTCTGATTAGTTGTGGGTTAACCCCACAACTAATCAGATGCTAATTAAATAGGGGCATTTTGCTAATTAAATAGGGGAAGCGGGCGATTTACCCCCTACTCTTTAAATAAGATAAATTGTTTGGGGTTTTTTTTGGCACAACTATCCAACGTATTTCAAATTTTGGATATAGTTTCTTCCTGATAAAGTGAATCCCTGAATAGTTTTAAAGGTTTAATGGCTAAGTATAGAGGGATGAACGGGGAATAATCCATAATTAATCAGGGATTCGCCTTATCATAATGAACGCACATTCAAAATTTGAATCAAATCAGATAATTCTGCATAAAAAGCCATTTATTAATTTAAGGGGGGGAGGGTATCCTCCATTCCCCCACTGTATACTTAGCCATTAAACCCTTAAAATTATTCTGGGATTCTTTTTATGCGAAAGAACATACATCCAAAATATGAAATATATCGAATAATGTGATCAGGGATACGCTTTATCATAAAGAATCTATAATCCAAAATTTGAAGCAAATCCGATAATTCTGCGTAAGAAGTAATTTAATTTAAGATGGGTTATATTCTATTCCCCTTCTATACTTAGATATTACATCCTTAAAACTATTCGGGGATCCACCTTATCAGAGTGAACCTATATTTAAAAGTTGAAATACATGGGATAATTCTGCATAAAAACCTATTTATCTAGTTTAAGAAGGAGATAATTGCTCTTTCCCCCTTTATAATAAGCTGAAAAACCCCACAACTAATCAGAGATACGTCTTATCATAATGAACCTATGTCCAAAATTCTAAGCAAATCGGATAATTATGCGTAAAAAGTTATTAATTTAATTTAAGAAAGGTTATCCCCCGTTCCCCCTCTATACTTAACCATGAAAACTCCTCTAAGTAGGATAAATCTCTTCAGGCATTATATAATATATATAAGCCTTATCGAAAAGAACCTATATGCAAATTTGACGCATGTTGATAATTCTGCATAAAAACCCATTCATCTAATTGAGGACGAATCGGGGATTTCCCAAAACTAATCAGGAAAGCGTCTTTTGAGTATGAACGTGTATCCAAAAATTGGACCAAAACAGCTAATTCAGCCTGAAAAACCCATTTACCTAAATTATGAGCCCCCCCCCCCCCCGATCCCCCTTTCATACTTAACGAATGAATCCCCAAAATCAATTCCTTGTCACTTTTTTTCCGGTAACTTTTTTTCCTTGTCACTTTTTTCCGGTAACTTTTTTCCGTGTCACTTTTTTCCGCTTTTGTAGTTTATGCCACTTTTTTTCCGATAACTTTTTTCCGGTCACTTTTTTTTCCTAGATTCGCTTTGTTCCCTTTTCCTGAAAAATCTCAAACCTTTATCGAAAAACTAAAAACATTCGATTTAGTAGCTTCTGATGAGTAGAAGTAATTACTATTATCATGCGTTGACAAACAGAAGTGAATTTAAGAATATGTCGGAAATTAGATAGTTTTGATTAGGATAACAACGATTAAATCATGATTTTACAGAAAAACACAGATTGTGTTTGCAATTTGAGGTTTAGTTGTTTTGGGAACTCAAAACTATTGGTGACTATTCAGTATTTGAACACTGAGGGAAAAAATTATAAAAATCCGATTCAAATGAATAAAAAAAAATCAGAGCTAAATAAAGAAAAAGACTAATTAAAAAAAAAAAATCAGGATTTTTACATCCTAGTTTAGAATAGAAAACAAACGTAAATGTTACCTGAAATCGCTACTTATTACTGATGCATTCGTGATTTTAAACTATACTGAATACTGTCATAAATATTGTTGGCCGAACCAGTGGCCAAGAGGTTCTGACCTCTCAACTGGTAGATGGCAGGTACTGGGTTCGAACCCAATCGCGACCGTCGGCCTAACCATTCGGAGTTTTCCGTAGTTTTTCTTCGAACTTTGGATTTCCTTGCGTAAATACGGGTTATGTTTCCTTAGAAAGACCCCCACGAAGGGCATCCCACCCCTTTAGAGACCATGTCCCACGTGTAGATAGTAAAATAAACCAAACCATAAGTACTATATCTGATGCAAACACATTGTTAAAAAATCGTAATTTTTGCTGCGCCCTTACTCCACCGCTTTTATAGAATATCTGAATTTTGACCTATAATAATGCTCCATAAGTGAAGTCATTGTTTTGTATAAAAGCGGTGGATTGACAATGCAGCAAAAGTTTCAAAAATTAAGCAGTGCAACGGAAATATACATAAAACTGGAAGGCCTGCCTATAAAAACGAATCGGAATCTATCTGTATCTCCATTTACAAATTATTTTTTTCGTGGAAATATACATAAAACCTGAAGGCCTGACTATGGAAGTGAATCATAATCGACCTGTATCTCCATTTTTTTTTTTTTTTTTTTTTTTTTAAATGAATAAATGACTTTTTAAGTTACAAGCTATTTTGATCACGTGACAAATACGTTTCCCAACCCTGTTTGAGTGAGCATTCTCCTTTCTTACAAAAATTCGGTTAAAACGCCCATTTTGACACTATTTTCTGAAATATCTATTGCGTTTGCAAATAAACCAGAAATTTTTTTTATTTTTTTTTAATTAAAAATTACTAATCTAAAAATTTTTTAAATTAATAAATAATAAAATTTATTTTAAGTTAATAAAATTTATTTTAAATTAATAAAATTTATTTTAAATTAATAAAATTTAAAATTAAAACTTATTAATTTAAAAAATAATTAATTAAAAAATTTTTAAGATTTTAATATTTTTTTTCTATTTTTTTTTAATCATACAGCACTTTATAGAAAATTTGATGATTTTTGAAGCTTGAAAACAGCTTAAAACTTGTATTAATGTTGCAATCAATTATAAACAACACACAGCTTTACAACAATGTTAATATGCTGTTCGACTCTTTATTTATCTTATGAAAATATTTGGACAATTCAGGAGTAGGCCAGAAACTAATTGCGCAATTGTGTTTTAAATATTTATGTAACAGAGGAAAACGAAAATATATTTATCTAAATAAGAAAGCAAAAGGTACATCTGTACAGTAAAATGTAAATCTTTACAATTAAAAATTTTAAATAAAGTGAATCCTACTTGATCTATAATTGATTTAAATAGAAAAAATAATATTTTAAATGAAATATGAGAGAAATATGATATTATTAAAGTTCTTTTACAATTATTAAAGGATTTTGTTTCATAGGAATATGCAGGGTCATCGCTGAGACTTTTTATTGGTTGGGGGGGGGGGGGGATTTAAATTGTCAAATCAAATTATATTTGGAAATTTTGTCAGCTCTATCGGAAATTGAATGTGTGTTATTGCTTTTATTAAAGTTTAAAAAATATTTGGCAATTTTTTTTTTTTTGGGGGGGGGGGAGGCATGAGTGAGGGTCTTGATAATTCATATTGAATTTCTTCATAATTTCTTACATATTTAGTTCTTAAGTTGGCTTGTTTTATTTATCTAAACTTTAACTTTTGATTTTAAATAGAATAAACTTTGCCTAAGGCAAAATCAATCAAAATCGGATTTTTTTTTTTTTTTTTTTTTTTTTTTTTTTTTTTTTTTTACAGTAGACAATATTTTACTTTAGACAATTTTTACTCTTATGTCTATAAATTCAGAGGGCATGGAAACCTTTTGAGGATGAATTTCCTTCTGACGCAGAGTTCACATCACAGAAAGTATTTGCATATGCAATTTCTAAAAACATAAGTGATTTTTTTTCTTTCTTTGAATTTTGGATAAAAGTTTGGAGAGCTTGACATCATTATCAAATTAATGCTTGTATATTTCACGTTTAAGGATTTTCTCCAATTCAAATTGGCTACTTTCTGACCCATTTTTAAATTACTTTTTTGTTCATAAACGTATCAAATTAGCAGATGACCTTATTCAGAAATGATGCAATCGAACTGATTTTCCTTTTTGGGGAACAAACACTCAGTCAAATTCGGCGTTTTGAACATAATTTCCAGAGACGAAAGCGCAAGAAAGGAGAAAAAATTCATCTTCCTGGGAGAATTATACTTTTAATTTCAGATGTCATCACTTGTCATCACGATAAGAATCACTTATTGGAAAAAAATTTTAGATTACAAAAATACCTTGAATATAGTTGTGTCTGCAGTTAACACGCTTATATTTAAAAGTAAATTAGAAAATGTCTTAGAAGAAAAATAGCTTTCGAGTGCTGCCTTAATCAAATTCGACCATACGATTGTCGTCATGGTCTATAGTTGGCTCACCTACTTTTGGTTAAAAACTACTGTTCAAAAACTTTAATATATGTCTTGTACACATGCTCAATCCATGTTTAAAATTTCAAGTTATTTACATGGCATGATATTTCCAGTTCTACATTTACTTGCATTTTAAACGAATTCGGAAGATATTATTTCATACAGATTAATAATATGAAAATATATCACCTTTTGGATAAAACTAGGGATTACAATCCCGAGACTAATTTCCGATCCCGGGACTTCGGGATTGTTTAGATTCAATCCCGGGATCCCGGGATAATTCCGGGATTACGAAAATTAAAATTTCTCCATTATTACCAATTTTCACAATAGCTAAATTTCATAATATTGTAAAAAATAATTAAAGCAAAAATACAGCCTAACTTAAAAAAAATACATCAAGTTCAAAATTTATGAATTAATAATAAAGTAGTATAGGATAAATTACAACAAATATGCTGGTAATGTCTGAAAATGTAACAACAACAACAACAAAAGTCTATGTTTTATCTTCCATATAACTTCTTTCATTTGGTGTTGAAAAAGTCTTTGAATGGGTAAATAATTACAATATGGAAAGATAATTAATAAATTAATAGTATTAATTAAATTTTGAATTATTCTCATTACCAAATAACTAAAGAATACAAATTAGGGATATCGGAAACATAAGATTTTCCACTGCATAATGCTTTTTTTCCTAGAAATAAAAGTACTCAACACATATTTACATATAATAATAAAAATTTAAATAAATATATTATTTAAATTTCTAATTAGTGATAGTTGTTAAAATTTGAAAACATTGCATAACATAAAAAAATATTGCATACCAAGATTTAAAAAAAAAAAAAGAAAAGAAAAGAAAAGAACATTAATTTGAATAGCTCAGTGTTTCTTAACTAATTGGCTTTCCTTTGAAACTATGATCTAAGAAATATCAAAGCATCTAAAGTATCACCTCCAAATCGACTTCTAATTTTGTTTCCAATAAATCCTCTTGCAGAAACTGCTCAATCTGTTTCGACACTCGCGGGAGGAATAGTCAGCAAATATAGATAAACTAATTTACAGTTCGCATGTTTTTTTTCTATTTCTTGTTGTAATTTTTCCTTAAATGTTCGGTTATACTTTTGACGTTTCGCAGTGGGCTCAATATGCGTTATTTCTATATCTTCAGACTTGCTATTGTCAACACTGTTATTCACTCTTCCAATTATTTCTTTTACTTGCTTCTTAATAACAGTTTTGTTAGGAATAGAAAACATACTGCTAGTTTGCACTCAGGTCATCTCATTTAGGATTATGAAAATAATTTAAAAAACCCGATAATTCCATACGTCAGCGTTCTCTAATGCATAGTTTTAGCACGTCTGTAATTTTATAAGCAAATTTTGATTTTTTTTCTCCGACAATTCGTTCCAATTCGTTTTCGCCTTTATTCGTTAAGGTTGCGTCTGCGGCTAACGAATTAGAATCCCTGCGATAGATTGCTTCTACTATGGGATTTGTGTCGGTTTGAGGACTTCAACAATTTCGTTTATAAGTAGAAAATCAGAATCGTCAATTCAGATCTTATGCTCTAAATCGATTAAAGCTTTCTGTATGCAATTTTTCAAGAAATAAAATCGTTCAAGTATAGTTACCAGCTATTCCATCTAGTCTTGCAATCTAAAAGAAGGGAAAGTTCTTTCTTTTTTTCAGATTTAACATACTTTTGAAGAACTTCATTCCTTGTTGCAGATCTCTTAAAATAAATTACTAATTTTCGAACTTTTTTAATAAGGTCATTGATATATTCATCAGAATATGAAAAACCGTTTTCATCTTCAAAATTTAAAACAAACCCCGATTCTAAACTTTCGGAAGATTCAATATCTTCATCTTTATCATCTTTTTCTAGGGCTAAATTTTCACTTCCGCAGCATGATTCAGCTATTGTTTTACTGGAGGAAGTTTCTGGTTCTGTATTTCGTTGATTACAATATAAATCATCACAAACTGCTAAAAGAATGCCATGAGAGAAACAAAGCTGTTGATCAGCTTCAATTTCTTTTACGGTTTTCAGCATTACATTTTGTTCATCAGTTACGATAGCAACAACATATTTTTTCATTGAAATGTCATACTGTTTTAGGCGCAGTATTAGCATTTCGATACACTTTTTTTCAATGAAAGATATATGTATAGGCACAAGCCCTAAATTAAAGAATTTGTTTAAATTTATATTTCTTGAATGGACATTAATATTCACAAATTGCTTGTTTGCAGTAGATGTCCATTCGTCAAAATCAAATTAATTTTTTTCCCCGAAGTTTTAAAAGTTTGTATTTCTCTTGCAATTAACATCTTTTTTATGAAACTATAGTTCACTACACGATTTTGAGTTGATACTGCAGATTTTGGCAAATCATTATAGCCTTTAGCTATAAGTGAATTTCTTAAATCGATGGAAGCGATGAAAACATTAAATAAAAAACCATCTTTAGCAGTCATTCTCGATAGAATCAAATCCAGTGATTCCTTATCACTACTAAAACTGTCCTCTATTTTTTTTAGAAGGCAATTTATCTTCTGTGCAATCTTGACTTGTGGATGGAATAGAGTATGTAATAAATTCTGCAATTCCTTAGTCGATCCACCTAATGTTTTAAGCAGCGCTTTTACATTTAGCGCTTTTTCCATCTTTTGGCTTTAAATAGTAGTACCAAATTGAAGATGTATCATTGTCTTTCCGAAGAGCCACGGAATCCTTTTCATTCGACATCTTTAAAACAAACTAAGTCTGAATTCACAAAAAGCAAAGAAGTTAACCCATAATGACTATCATACACAAATGCGACGCTTATCAGTAAAAACTAATTCAAAAATGATCTACGAAGTGAAGAAAATTTCGACAAACGCAGTAAAATCGAAATAAACAAATGATTTCATTTTTCCTGTCTAAAAGCTGTATGTGTTACATCTGTTTGCAAGTCAAAAGATTTCTACTGTAAAAGATTTACTCGCTTAGAAATATATGTAAAAAATATTTGAGGCATATATTCTTTTTCAATCATGTATAAATTTCATGAAAATTGATTTTTTCCCAACCAAAAGCGAAAGTTTATAAATATATTTTTTTTAAATTCAGCTGAATATTATTCCACTAAAAAACCAGACAATCCCGTAAATCCCGGGATTTTTTTCTGAAAAATCCCGGGATTTTCGGGATTAAAAATACACCGGGATCCCGGAATCCCGGGATGCGGGATCCCGGGATTGTAATCCCTAGATAAAACCTTTTGTAAATGTCGAACTAAATCATATTATCCTGCTTCGGATTACACATTTTTCGGAAAGTGTAAATTAAAAACCGTTAAATCGACATATTTAAACAAAAAATAATGATATTTATTCATAATTTCGAGTAGTATTATTTATTTTTTCTTTTCTTTTCTCTCCGTAGAATTTAATATATTTTAGTAGTATTTTTGAGAAACGCAGTTAAAAATTACAATGGCAAAATAAATTTAAAAAACTTTAAGAATTTTAAATTTTAATATTGTTGCAATTTTATTGCTTAGTTCTCCAATAATAAGAAAAATAAAAATACTTAGAAAATCCCTTTCATCTAACTTAAAATAATCAATATTTTTTTTTTTTTACTAAGCATTAATTTACATAAAAATAATATATTCCATTCCATTTCATTATTCTACAGATGTATGCAACTAATATAACAGGGTGATGTACTAAAAAACATACAATCGACTCTCGTTAATTTGAAATCGGATAATTCGAATCTTCACTTATCTCAAACTAAATTTGAAGTCCCGAAATTTTCAATGGCAGAATAACATTAAAAATTTTTATTAATTCGAACACATTTTCTCTCGACTTCGTTTAGTTCGAACTAACGGAAATTCCGTTTTTTTATTTTTACTTTCTTTCTCACGGATTTCAAATCATTTGAATAACTTTCTTTCTTTGATTTTTGTGAAAATTGTTCCGAACAAGTATATATATAATCCAATGCATTTGGTATCCACTTTCTTAGTGTCCGGCATGTCCATCAGTTACGCTTGAAATTTTTCTTTCATTGTGCTTGTTTCTAATCTTTTAATTAGTTCATGTAATTATACTTTCTAATTTAATATTAAATCATATTCTAACGATAAAGTCCAAAATAAATTTAAAAACACTATAACATTAATTCCTTTGTAATAGTACCCTATTAGCATGTTTTTATTTCAAATTTTACATAATTCGAGCATTTTTTGTGGTCCCGACGAGTTTGAATTAACGAAAGCCAACTGTACATGTATTTATTCTGTGTTCTAAACAACCTTTAAAACAAGATAAGAAAAATCCTCACTCAGCCACTATGGGATCGTACCAAGGTCAGGGGTCGTATATCATGTTATTTTCCATCGTGTAGAAACGCTCTATCGGTGGAACCCTTAATCGGTTTTTCAATGTATAAAATGACATGTGTTTGGAGGGTGAAAATCTTTAAACACAGTCCGAAAATGGAGTATATAACGGTCTGTTTTTTTTTGGATTTCACACTTCCGTTTTCATCGGTACATATCATTACTCATTCCTAATTTTTCTTATTTTCTCACACTCTGACACATAAGTCACACTGATGATTGAGTATTTTTGGCTATGGAGGGAATGAATCCTTTTTTGTATACTAGTCAATAACGTGTTGTTTCAAATCCCCCCCCCCTTCTTTTAAAAGGAAAAAAAAAATCTAAAACTAAGCCGTGAAAATCGGTGGAACCTTAACCCTTTGAGCTCTGATGAAAAAATTTCTTCGAAATTCCTAATGTCACATTCGCACTAGTATTTTGTAAAGAAAAAAACCGGTTTATGGCGATATACACGAAAAAAATGCATTAAACCTTTATCAAATAAATGTGGTCAAATTTTCTGGTGCGGATGTGATATTTCGGAATTAAAATTATGTGGTAGAAAATTCAACCATCAGAGCAGTGTTGCCAGATGGGCTACTTTTTTTTAAAATTCAGATTCTTGATTGGCACCACTTTTTACAAATGATTATATGTGCCTTATTCAATGGCATGATAATTAAGGCGAAAACAAAAGGTAATTTACCGTTTCAAAAAAGTGGTGTCAATCAAGATATCTGAATTTTCAAAAAGTAGCCTACTGGCAACACTGCATCAGAGCTCAAAGGGTTAACGTAGCGTTTTTACCCCAGGATATCCTATATAAATTTAAATAGAATTTTACATTTTTAGGAACGTGGGTAATTGCTCTCTAGTTAGCATCTCGATTTATTTTTTTGTTTAATTTGTTTTATATTTCTGTTTATACATGAATAGCGGAATGACACTCCCATACTCATGCTCTTACACATGCGCGCAAGGGAAAAAAAGAAATAAAATTTTACTTCTAGACTAAAAATTTGGAAGTTAAGTTTAAAAAAAAACTTTGTATTACATTATAAATAATCACTATATTTATGGCAGTTAGAAGAACCGAATTTCAAAGGGGTAGGCCTCGACTGAACAATAACTAACTTTATTTGTAGATAAAATAATTTTGATGTTTTGAATAGATCGTTAAGTGACGAAGAAGTAAAACTAAACTATTAATTTAAATTAGTAAGTTTTTGATCCAACCCCTTCTCCACTCGAAAAAATTGAACATTTCTATGTATAATAAAAAAGTATATTTTATAAGAAGTAAAATTATATGAAAAAGAAAAAAAAAAAAAAAGGATATCTTGCAGATAAACTCAATATGCAGTTTATATAATGGGAATTGAAGTAGAAGTCAGAGCTGTGCTGTGCCACACGGCGCGATTTTTCTAAGACATGCAACTACTTATATAGAAGTAGACTTAGCTCTTCCTAGTTCACTAACTGACATTTACATCATTTTAAATTTAAAGCATATCAATTTAGTAAAATTTTCATATGAGACATTTTTTATATTTATCACGCTTTACAAAAGAGGCCAGAAAATTTAACAATGATGTCGTTAAATACCTGATTTATGTAATTCGTAATTTTTTTACAGACATATTTTTTAGGTGCGTTCGTAATTATGTAAATACGTAGCACCTATTGTTGTCGTCCAGTCCGTCCGCATATAATAATGCAAAAACTACCCAACTGAATCGTTTGAAATTTTAAATACATAATTATTACATAATTTTGTCGAGTTATTTCAGATTTTATCAAAATCGGATGCATAGTTCAATTACAGGGACAATCAAAGTATTCCGTTACATTACAGTTAATGGGGAAAATGTTTCAAATGCATTTTAATGGTGTTACAATCATTCGAACGTAATAAAATTGATATGCATCTTAAAGTACATATTATAATATACATTTTGCATAATCTGTGGTGCAAAGAATATTTGTTATTGATTTACAAGGCCCCACAAAAGTATTCCATTGCATAATGGTAGAGGGAGAACACTGTTTAGTGCGCATTTTAATTGTAATTATTTACAGTTTTATGAGATTTATATATGAGAGTGATATTTTTAAAACTTCGTTATCGTACGAACGCACCTCATTTGCTACGCTTCACGTGCAATTTCCAACATGTTTACTTTAGAGTACGATTGCAATGAAAAAGTTTGTAGGAAATGTAGTTAGAAAGATTATAGAATAATAAACAAACGGCTAAAGTCTCTATTATTTGATTTATAAGTATTTTTTTTTTGACAAGCGGCATATTTTAACCTTAGGGGGAGTGGGGAAGAATTCCTAAGACTTTTGAGGAAATGCACCTACAGGATTATCTTACCACTGGGACAAAGTTTAGCTTTACACGAATTTCTTCCAATATTAGAGAAGCTTTCTCTCTTTATTTTACTGAGCTAATGATTCTCATTTACTATCTAATCACAGAAACCTTAAACGATGTGTGATTGTGGCGTCATCTAGTGATTAATACTGTAATAATAATTATTATTAAGCTATGTTTTGAGAATATGAAATTAAAAATCGACAATTATTAATACACTAGACAAAGTCATGCTTATAAGAAAATAGGGTACAATGTCTAGTCTCACTCTGGATTAATACAGCCAAAATATTATTTATTTTTGATTATCTGGTTTAATTAGTGAATCATTTCATATCATAGAAATGTTTCTGTTCACATATGGCAGTTAAAACACTCTTAAAATGTATTACATATAGAGAAAAAATAAATAAATCTAGCACTTCAAAAAATACGTAGAATTTAAAAAGATTAAAATGCAATTCTCAGTAATATGTTACAATTTCTAAAAAGAGAAAATGAGCAATTATTTGCATTTTTTAAAACTTTTTCTATGATGGAATAGAGTATTCGATTTAGGTGTTAAAGTACGTTTTTATATCATTTTTTCTAATGTCCTTGACGAAAGTCATAAATCAAAATCCCTCCATGGCCTTCCCCCCCCCCCAAACGTTTTTTTGTGGTCATCAACTAAAGAAAGAATGGTCTCAACAACAAAAGCAACAACAAAATGAGATGGAGATGAACATATCAACGATGACCTTTAGACTCCCAATATAAGTCATAAAGCATAAAAAAGAACGTCTTACCACATCAAATGTTGCGACGAAAAGGAAAGAAAACTGTTCGATGCTTTAAAAACTAAATTCGTTAGAAGCAATTTTCTTAGAAATCCACAAAAAATAAAATAAATATGCTAAAAATTTTTAAATTAGTTGAGTAGAAAAACCGTTATTGAGATAAAAACATACTTTTATTAATGTTAGATGTGATGTTAATTCTATTAATGTGCATTCGAATTATGAAGTATTAATAATTCAGGATAATCAACCAGTGTTGTCAGTGGGCTACTTTTTGAAAATTCAGATATCTTGATTGACACCCCTTTTTCGAAACGGTAAATTACCTTTTGTTTTCGCCCTAATTATCATGCCATTGAATAAGGCACATACAATCATTTGTAAAAAGTGGTGCCAATCAAGAATCTGAATTAAAAAAAAATAGCCCATCTGCCAACACTGTACTCAACACGTCACTGCATATTTTAGATTGGCATCAAAGTATCTTGCTTAAATAAGTTATTAGCTCACAGGCTATCATAGCCTGAGAGCTTATGTGCCCGTCCGTTCTGTATGTATGTGCGTATGTGCGTAACGCGATAACTCATGATAAAAATATCGGATCCACTTGAAATTTTGTATATAGGTATATCCTGATAAGGCGCTTCCCTGATTAGTTTTTGGAGTTCATTCGATATGTATAAGAGGGGGAACGGGGGGCTCATGCCCCCCGTTAGTTGATATAAATGGGATTTTCATGCAGAATTAAGTTTTCAAAATTTAGATTAGGATCATTCTGATGAGGCGATTCCGTGACTGTTATTAGGTGTTCATTGAATAAGTATGAATAGGGGGAACAGGGGTTCTAATCCCCCCCCCCCGTTAGTTGATATAAATGGGATTTTCATGCAGAATTAAGTTTTCGTTCAAAATTTAGATTAGGATCATTCTGATGAGGCGATTCCGTGGCTGTTATTAGGTGTTCATTGAATAAGTATAAATAGGGGGAACAGGGGTTCTAATGCCCCCCCCCGTTAGTTGATATAAATGGGATTTTCATGCAGAATTAAGTTTTCGTTCAAAATTTAGATTAGGATCATTCTGATGAGGCGATTCCGTGACTGCTATTAGGTGTTCATTGAATAAGTATAAATAGGGGCAACAGGGGTTCTAATGCCTCCCCCCCCCTCTTAATTTATATAAATAGGTTTTTCAAGCAGAATTTTCAGATTTCGTTCAAATCTCTGAATCGTTTTGGAAGTTTAATGGTTAAGTATAAAAGAAGGGGATAACTCCTTTTAAATTATATAAATGCTAAATGGGTTTTTATTAAGAATTATCTAATTTGCTCTGAATTTTGGATATAGATTTTTTATATGATAAAGCATGTCTTTGATAGTATAGGAGGTTCAATGATTAAGTATAAAAAAAGAGGAAAGGGGAGAGCTGTTTCCCCTTCTTAATTTTTTTTTCGAACGGAATTAACCCTTGAAAATATAAGGCTTTAATGTACAATTAGTATTTGTAGCCTGTGAGCTCAATGCCATCAGTTTAACTGGGCAGTATTCTTTATTTATTATTATTATTTTCAGAAACCAAACATAAGTAACTTAAAATTTATTTCATTTGTGTTTATTTACTGTTTTAACCCTATCCGGCACAGTGGTCCCATTCCGTGCACACCTAACTTTAATTTCAAACTTGCAAGCGGCACCAAGAATGTCTTAATAAAATTTGCCTGTTACAATGAAATCTTAAATTAAGGAGTTCTTAGTTTCTGAATAAGTCGTTTTCAATTTCCAATGTCAGTCAATAATTTGAATTTGTCTGTGCCGGAAAGAGTTAAAATAATTTTTGCATTCTTGATATGTGCACCCATTTCTGCGTAAAGACACCAATGCATTTATCAATGACTTTTGATTTTGTTATGCGAGAAACCTTATTGTAATGAAACTTGCACAAATTGCAATGAATAAGCTTTAAACCAAAATTTTTAGGGCCAGTGATGATGGTGAGTTGTTGATAGATAGTCTAGTAATCGCAGCTGATTCAGATAACTGGTGGATCAAATTATACTATTAATCACAAAAATCATAAGTTTTTTTTTTTTTTTTTTTTGATATTAGAATCAGCAGCTATGATGGGTAAGATTAATTTAAGGGACTACTTCAGTCATGCGCGCAGAGCCAATCGCTAATGCTAATCCTATGGGCGAAATTTATGAAGATATCTCGATTCTATTTTAATTTCAATGATTTTTTCATTGGATGGCTGAGGTCTATCTATGCATAGACCATTTTTTACTTTTTCAACTTAATTGGAGATTATTAATATTAATATTAATATTATTTTTTTTTTTACGAGGATGATTTTATTTTTGAAATCAGTTCGTAAAATGAAAGCGTTCTCATTAAAAATACCAGTAAACAAAATCAAAAAAGTAAAAAATAGCTATCCTATGAAAAAAAATCATGTAAAAATATTAAAATTTCAGCGAGATATTTGAGAAAAAAAAAAAAAAAGCCTCCATTGAATTAACATTATCAACCGGGTCTTTTTCAGTGACTAGTGTGGCCTGTGGCGTCTTTATTTTTACATGATATTTTTTGCATAGGATAGCTGAGGACTATTCACAACCGGGCTAGTTTTTACTTTTTCGATTTTGATTATATTTTTTTACATTAGGATAGTTTCAGTTTCAAAACCGGTTCAAAACGGTTCTGAAAGTTAAAGTATTATTTATTATTATTTTTTTTTACATCTGAAACCAAATCAAAAAAGTAAAAACTATCCCGGTTGTAGATCGTCCTCAGCTAACCTATGAAAAAAATATCATGTAAAAATATTAAAATTTGAGCGAGATATTTGAATAAGAACGGCCCCATAGACTTAACATTATCATCCGGGTCTTGTTCCGTGACTAGTGTGGGGCCTTAAGGTTATCGTGTTTTTTCGCTCCTGCTACTACTCTCTCTTGGTACATGCAAAGTTTTAATAATTTAGTTTCGTGTTACTCCAACTATGGAAAAGTTTGTGGAAGAAGGGCCTCCTAATTAATCAAGAAAGGGGTAAAGTTACCCTATGACATGGAAAAGGAACAAAGCCGAAATTCAAAGGCATATTAAACCTTGATATAACAAGGGGCGAGTTAACATGCTACAGTGGCGGTCAAAAGTTTCCGGCCAGCAAAAATTTTTCAGTTAATTTGTAAATATACCCATATGGAGAGGAATCTCAAAGCGATACTTATACATTTTATTGACATATTAGTTAGGAACTTACTTATAGAAGAACGTGTAAATATCAATAAATTTAATTGACAAAATTAAGTATAAAACAAAACGCATGTTCTCAAAAGTTCCCGGCCACCTTCACAAGTTCGTAAAAAAGTGGTATTGTAATAGAAAATTACAGTGATCAACAACATTTACAAATACTATTTTATCGTATTACTATTTTATTAGCTTTAGTAATAAGTACTACGGCGCAGCAACATGACATTCATACAATCAACGGTTAAAGATCGTCTATGGTAAATTTTTTCCACATTTCTTGCAATTTTGGCGAAATTTCGGCTGAGTTGCAGTATTTATAGTTCCGAAGACTTTTGCCAACTTCTTTTCAAAGATTTCCTATTGGATTCATGTTGGGTGTTTGGGCTGATCATTTCAAAAACGAAATTTTTTGTGCGAAAACCAATGCTTATCGAGGCTTGCATATATTATTTATGTCGTTATCAAGTTACGAAAAATAGTTGCAACCAAATTTTTTTCTCTAATAAGGCAAAAAATGGTCTTGCAAGATATCCTTATACATTGTATCATTCATCTGTCTGTGGATTTCAAATAACGGACCGACACTTTTTTAAGAAAATACTCCCCACGGCATAACGCGTCCTCCGCCGAGCTTCATTGTAGGAATAACATAGGTCGAATCATACCTTTTGTTGTTAGGTCATCGTATGTAGTGTCTGCCATCACTACCAAAAAAATTTCAAATTCGATTAATGGAAAAATAGAACTTTTGTCCAGTTTTCACTTGTCCAGACTTTGTTTTCCTTGGAAAATGAAAGTAGGGTTCGTCGGTATTTTTTTTTTTTACCTCTGAAAATTTTTTAACACCGACTCTTCCATAAAGTTCTGTATCAGGTCAGCATCATAACACGGTAGACTAACTTATTTCAGCAGTATTTTCATTCCGTAAATCGCAGTATATTGCAACGGAATTCTCATGCGGATTAACATTGGTTTTTCTCCTGATAATTCTGTCCACAGGAATAGTAATTTTTCGGGGTCTCCCGGACTTCTGAAAGTCCAGAAAGCCATAGCCATCTTTATATAATTTTTAAATATCGTTTAAAGTCGATTTTACCGATCGATAACTTAGCCGCAATATCTCGAGAAGATTGGCCTTTTAGCGACAAACTAATCACTCATTTATGAACAACAATTGTTGAACTTTTCAAATTTGAATTCAAACTATGCTATACACGTTGATTCATTCATAAACACAACCAAAAAACACTTTACGGATAGAAAAAGACTAAAGAATGATAAGTGGCCGGAAACTTTTGAGAACATGCGTTTTCTTTTATACTTAATTTTGTCAATTAAATTTATTGATAGTTACACGCTCTTCTACAAGTAAGTTCCTAACTAATATGTGAATAAAATGCATAAGTATCGCTTTGAAATTCCTCTTCATATGGGTATAGATACAAATTAACTGAAAAATTTTTGCTGGCCGGAAACTTTTGACCGCCACTGTATATAATGCACTAGGAGAAAATACTTTTCTTCGCCTTCCCCCCTTCATAAAACTGTAAATGAATTTATTCTGCTTTTTGCTAATAAATTTAAGAATTTTTTAATAAATTTAATTAATTAATAAAGTATTCTAACATTTAATTTTTAAAAATAAATTTTAGTATTTTGAAAGTTGTAGATGTGGAATGAACGGACTTTTGTTACACATGAGAGAATTTTGTATTCGTTTATTGAAAAGTAAAAACAAAAAATGTTTTAAATTTAAATGTTAAAAGTACATTTTTTATCGAACACTTTTCTCTAAAATTTTAAATTAGTCCATATTTCTTTAAATTTAAATGCATTAAAGCTCTTAATTTTGTTCTCCTACCCAACGTATACCCCCAGACCATAGCCTAGAATAGATTTAGGAGTAATCCACCCATGGTGATTACATGATACATAATTAATTAATAACATAATAGCATCATAATTAGTATATTTTGATTAATTAATTATCACGACGCCCATCATAATATGCTATTAATGTAATAACAACACACTTATGAAGATTCAGCACGTGATAGCGACGTGCTAATGTTTGTTTTTACAACTCCAGTGATTTTCCAGTATTTGGAAGCTCGTGATTTATGAATTTGGGACTATTTGAGATACATTTTCATAATTTCTGGCATTATTTTTTGCAGGTACTGCCCTATTGGTACAAACAAATCCAACCTGTGGACACTCTTCAAAAGCTTACCAATGCACTTTTCTTCTCAATGCTTCTTTTTGTAAAATAAAATTTAGTTGAGCAAAACATTTTTGTGTATTTGCTGCCCCTAAACACCCAATGTCACATTAAATTTAGCGAATATTAATATTAGGTTTATTGCAAAACCGGCCAACACCAAAGTAAGTTGCATAAGCGGCCAAATTCAAAACAAAAACTTAAGTAAACCTCTCCCTTCATGTGCCATCTTATTTGGTGTTTTCAAATACACTGCCCTAATGACTATAAAACTAAAGAGTTTTAGTTTCTATCTAATTTTGGCTAAGTGTGGTAAAAAGTCAGCTTTCCCCTAAAATTATATTTTACTGAAGAGGGCCGGTTTTGCAACTGAACGACATAGTTCTCCACAAGATTTTTTAATTTCTGTTGAATAAAAAAAATAAAAGTATGTTTCTTTTGGAAGAATTGCTTATAAAAAATTAATGAAAACGAATAAACACGAATTTTCCCTCAGAATTTAATTTTTCACTAGTAAAATCATGATGAAATCTATTTGGCAGAATCACATAAAACAAATTTGATATTCAGAATGCCAATATTTGTCAGTGTTTTTATTTTAATATTCATTGAAGTCTTTTTGTAATAATGCATATTTACAGAAAGAGTAAAGGGTGAAATTCATTCCATGTTGTACACAATTCATACTGATTATTACAGATATACTTTAGCATAGTGCTATGCCATTTAACCCTTTCACGGGCGTGGTACTTCTATTCGTAATTTTCTCAAATGAGTGAATTACATCGAAATTTAGAAACAGATTTATTTCAAAATAAGCAAAATATTTTGTTCATATACACGATAAAGGGAAAATTTCTTTCAAATAGTCTGGGACCAATGTAGCATTTAGGAATTAAGTTTAAGTGGTCTAAAAATAAACCACCGCTCTTGAAGGGGATAATGCTTTCAAGGCCGATGGTCACATGACGTGACTACCTAGTCTTAATTAGAAAACGGATAAATAGCGCCAAGAATATTTTAATAAAATTTTGCTTTTATAATGAAAGCGTAAAAAAAGCAGGTTTGTATTTTCTGAAAAATTCGTTTTTAAATTCTGGTGTCAGTCAATTGTTTCATCATTTTCCGAATAGAATTTTTCTGTCTCTGAAAGGGTTAATGACTACACTGTGTCCTGGATTTTTTCATGTATGTCATGCTGTTTCCTTTATTTTTTCTCTAATAAATTTTAATGTTTTTAGCTGGTAGGGCTATATTTTAGTCGTTAAAAATTTTAAATACATAATACATGATTTACTGTTTACGATGATGGTGATTTGCTTTTATATTATCTGTTAAAGCTCATTGGCTTTCATTGAGTAATAGGTGTTAATTGATGAACTTCTTTATTTCCCACTCGGTTTATAATGTTATTTTCTGTTATGAAAATATTTAAGTTATGAGAGAATTCATGCAAGAGCATTAAGGTTGAAATCCATCCAATGCCATATATTCAAAGGAATCTTATGACATTTCGATTTTAAAATAAATCAATATTTTGCCTTAGTTTAATTTTTTTATATTAGCCTTTTCAGAGGAAGAGTAATGCTGTTGCTAAAATGTTGAAATAATTGATTAATACTACGATTTACATCTTTTTTTAAAATCAATAAACGATTTTCATCACGTACTTTATAAAAGCAAAATTTTATTTTAAAATTCTGGTGTTTATGTGACATTTTGAAATTGAAATTAAGTGGGATATATTATATCCCACCACCCTTCAAAGGATTAAACCGTTAACCCTTTTGATTCATAAAGTTGGCAACTTGGTCAAATGATAGTTCGTATAGATGACATTTCCACATTTCTTATGTTCTGGGACGGATTTTAATCCTGATCTTTTTTCCCCTCTTTCCTTTAGCAGCCTCAGTTTGTTAATTTGTTTGCACAGTTGAATTTACAAATTTTGAACGAATTTCCTTCCCTTTAAATCGGTTTCTTCTTTTAATTTTTATTCATAAAGTCTCATGCACGTTCATACTTATTATGTAACAATCTCAAATAATAATAATAATAATAATAATAATAATAATAATAATAATAATAATAATAATAATAATAATAATAATAATAATAATAATAATAAGCATATACCATAATAAATGCGTAATTCGTCATCCTTTAACGACTAATTTATGCTTTATCAAATGTTTATTCAAATGTTAGCAACACTATTCTTTATTTTTTAAATATTTGTTTCAGTAAAACGTGCTGTTATTTTTGTAGTTGATAATTAATATACTACAGTATATAATTGTAAGATATTTTTTGAATGTTTCTCATATTACGATGCCTCATATTTAACATAAAATATATGCTATTATTTTTAATGCTGTTCATATTCAGATAGCAAACCAAAGAGAGTAGTTTGTGTCATCTGTACGAATAAGATTATAAACAAATTGTAATCTTATCGTTCATCTCAACGCAAAGTTGTGAATTTAACAATAACTGCAATTATTCAGTGATTAAGAAAAATTCTCTGGTGAAAAGTCTATTTAAAATATGTTGTTGTCGTTCATGACGTTGACGTTCCAAGCCCAAATCACGAGGCCCAACAAATCCATTTTGTATTAATCTATGTTTCATTTTGTTCTGTAATTATTTTTTAAAATTTTATTGGCAATATAGCAGAATAATTAAGATTACGATCACTTCATGCTTTAGTTTTGCATTAACTTTATTAGTTTTTCATTTTACATTTATGTACACTCATCACAAAAATAATTAATTTTAGTATTGCACTGTTCTTACGGAGTGGATTTCTACTACAGTGTAAACACTTTAGTGAAGGGAACTTGAAAATTATTCTTTAGATCCGAACTTTTCTACAACCAATTTCGTCGAATTTGCAAGCAATATCAAAATGTTCAATATATCCGATAATTCGATGTAACCGGACTAGTATTATCCAGACTCTTCTTTATTAGGAAGAAATTGTTTTAGAATTTTGAGGAAATTTTCTTCCTCTGTCGTACAAATAAGTATAAAATCGAAAATTTGTATGTGGCTAATAGGTTGCCCAAAGATTGTGGTTAGTTTCTTTCTCGGACAAATCACTAAATTTATTACTGAATGTGTTAAATTCAGATAGTTTTCCTACTGTGGCATTCCGGATTAGGATTTTACATTTTGGCCAATATGAGATCTTCTGATGAGACTTTGGTTCCTGACAAACATCTAAATTTATCATTGGAGTTAACATTTAGAAGCGTTTGCAGAAATTGAGAGGTCTTGTACATAATATATTAGCCCTTCAAGGGCGGTTGCTAGACGGTCTAGCCATTTAATTTTAATAACAAAACTGACAAATAGCACCAAGAATATTCTAATAAAATTTTGCTTTTTTAATGAAAATGCAAAATACCAGGTTACTATTTTTAAGAAATTCTTTTAAATATTCTGGTTCAAAATTTCAATCAATTAATTCATTATTTTACGAGCCGAAATCTTCTGCCCCTGAAAGGGTTTAATAGGCTTTTACATACGTTGGACTTTCATGTATTTTTAGCAGGTTAAGGATGTAGAGGACCAGGATGGTACGCGATGGTGTGCGTCGTACAACTTCTGAATCTTTAAAGAAGCTTCATTTATTTTGTATTACTCGCATTAAGCTATAACATATACTCTGTAGCACATACCTTCTGCCTATAGTGTATACTATCTGGTTATTTTAGTACTACAGTGCTGTTCATGTGAAATATGCAGTTGTACAATTCCCTTCCTCAGTCTTCTCTTGTGTACGCCTCTATTTAATCACATAATTATTAAGGCCCCTTTCCTGCCCGCGAAGACAATTCACGAGCGAATGCTATTCCAATGGGGAGGCATTTTTCTAATAACTCTTTCGCATTCTTTTTTGCATTTTTAAATATTTCTTTGCATTGAATAGCTGAGGTCCCTTTCAAGATTGCTTCTTGATTACTTTTACTTACCCATCATACGTAGTATAGGGTAAGTCTTGCAATCGTTTTGAAAATCGAAAATTTTTTTTTGACGGATTTACAAGTTTTAGATAGAGGAGATTCCAAAAAACATACTTTTAGAAAAAAATTTTTGCCGTCCGTCTGTCTGTCTGTCTGTCTGTCAGTCTGTCTGTCTGTAAACGCTCTATCTCCCGAACAAATTGAGATAGAGACTTGAAATTTTGTATGTATTTAGTATGTAAGAATGGGACAAACCCTATTTAATATCAACAACCTCGATTATCCGGAACTATTTTTTTCGGACTCTCGAAAAATTCGTTCTGATGAAAGTTATATAAAAATTTTCGAGTTTTTTAATTCTAAGGAATGGACGTAAAAGGCAATAAAATAACACACATTTTGCATATAGAACGAAGTCGATCGGATTATTAGTTGCCGAGATATTTGTAATCTTGTTTTCCACATTATTCGATTTTTCATGACCCTGTATTTCATTCAAATTTCAATTCAGAAGTATATTTTAATTGGAAATGAGACGCTTAATCCGACGCAGTTAATTGTTAGTTAATAGAATTTTTATTTTTTGAGTTATAAGGATGTTTCTTTTACGCAGTTCGGTACTACTTGAGTAGTTTGGCGTTTTATATAATTTGTCGAAATTGGTACATCAGCAGTTCTTTAATATAGCATTACTATGTATATTAACAATATTTAAATTTTGTTTATGAATTGCAATGCATTGTATAAATAGTTTCACATGTTTTATTTTCATATACATATCCATGATGGGTAAGTATTACGGTGGCCCCCAACGACTAGTTTCGATTTGGGTCGCAGGTATTTTTTATAAAGTGATCTTCACTTTCCGAACCGCTACTGAAAGTGAAAGTAACTTTATAAAAGATATCTGTGACCAAAATCGAAAAAGTAGTCAAGAAGCGATCTTGTTAGATACCTCAGCTATCCAATGCAAAAATAAAATAAAATAAAAAATAAAAATAAAATGTCAAAATGCGATTAGAAAAAGTTAGTTATTAGAAAATGCCTCCCCATAGGAATAGCATTAGCTCGGGAGTGTGTTCGCAAGACTATTTGCATGAGTGCAGAAGTTATCAGCGGCGACAACTTATATGGGTCCATGGGGAGCAAGCCAACCCAATAATAGTTTGATTTCTCAAGACACCCAAATTTCAGTTGATTTAATTCCCAATTTATTTTTTTATTTATCTAATCGCTGAAATGAAAATTGCTTTTATTAACATTTTCAAAATAATTTCGCTTTAAAAATTGTAAAGGCATCCATTAGATTTACAGGAGCATTGAAAACCTCTTCAGCTCGTATAGTTAAATTTCTCACAAGAAGAAAAAAAAAGCCAATTTTTTTGCATATTTTGCCATTTGTTTTGATGTACTGAATTGATAAAGCACTTAACTGACTAGACCTATAATATATGCTTTTCTTAAGATATGGTTTTTTGCACTTTCAATAAATAGCAATTCTAATGTTATTTAAAATAAATAAAAATATATTTAGAAGGAAGAACTTATAAGAACATAATTTAATATAATTATTTATGAAATTAGATTTATAATAATTTAAAAATTTGTTAAAAGAAAAACCCAACATAAATTAATTTCGAATTATTACTTTCAGTTTTTCCCTGTTTCCTTTTCGTTTCCACACACATGCACACTTAGAAAAAAAAGATGCGTGTGTTAGTTTACTCAAAAATTTTTAAGCTCACACAATATTTTAGAAAAGTTGGCGCTACTGGAAATTATAATTTAATTCAGAAGAAAAAATATATCTGATTCATTAAGTTCAAGATTAACCATAAGTTTTCGTAGTATTTATTCATTTATTAACATTACACTATTATAATTGACTTTACACTTTAACTTATGCACAAAGTGATTATTTTAAAAACTAAGTATTAATTTTGTTAAATTATCTGATAGTGAGAATAAAAATACAAAATTTAAGCTTTGTAAAGAATTGCCGGATTTCCGTCCTTTTTATTCTAAAATAAAGTTTTAGAAATATCAGGGCATTGTTATCAGGACTATGTGTATTTTTATTTATTTTTTCTAACTTGTTTGTTATGGAAGTATCATACAAATTTAAAAAGAACGGAAGTTTTTTTTTAATGAGAACTAAAGAGAAAGGAGTAATAAATTCAAGAAAATGTTTAGTGCTTCCATCTGTTGTCGAAATATTGAAACAAATCTTTGGTTATGAACTTATATAATATTCTTTTTAATGACAATATTCCTTTTTCTATGTATATACGATATCCATAACGATAAATGCAGCATCATACAAACGGTTTTTGATCAAGATTTTAACATAGTACATTCATATTTCGTTAAAATACGTTGTTTGACTAAAAACTTGTGAAAAACCGTATCAACAATTAATCTCAAAGATTTCACTGCTAAATCCAGCACGGCTCCACTTTTTTCTTCTTTTTTTTTTAATTTCAGAAAAATTAAATACTATACTAGAGTCATTTGTATGGAAATAACAGGGGACATTTCTGAATATTGTCAACTAATAATAATTTAATGCACAATGTGTTACATCATTTCGCATAGTATAAAAGATCTAATATGCTCAAGATGGTTGCTCAAATACTCTTTCTTATATTTATGAAAAACAATGGCCTATAAACTATCCAGAATCTTAGTTTGAAATGGGTTTTGATAATTTTTTTAAAAATACAGATAAGCAAGTGCAAAGTAGTTTTAATTGTTATCCTCCTTCATTTATAAAATTATTCAAACAAAATTTCCATTGAACCATATTGGGGTCAAAGGAAAAATATTGTTTGAAAAAACAAAAAAAATATTGTTGATTTTTTTTTTTTTTTTTTTTTTTTGCAATTTTCTGTCCACAATTTTCATCCGAAATGCATAATAACGTAATAATAACGTCATTAATCCGCCTCAATTTGAAAAGTTTTTATTACCCAAAAATTATGTCAATCCTTTATAGTTATATAAGTCAATTAAACAAAGTTACGTGAGAGAGTTATGGCTACTGCACACTAATTTAAATTTTGCAAAAACAACAAAATTTTGTTGGAATTACAAATTGAGAATACAAGACTTTAGTAAGACTCAAATAAAATTGATGAAATTTTTGTTAAAATTTTATAAGAATGTTAACAATATTTTTTTTGTCTGAGTAACGAAACCGATTTTTTACTTTAACTAAAAAATTCGCTTAAAGCCAAAGTGTATTCAACAAAACATTTTTTGTAGTTTTAATCAATTCCTTTTTCTGGGTGTAGGATTTTTCATTAGGTCAATAAATATATACATACTGGCTTCATTTCCTCGCATATTCTAGCTAAAAATCGCAAAGAATCGTTGAACTCATTTTTTTTTCTTTGTGATTTTTCATTAGATCAATATGATCACAATACATAAACTTCAACATATAGGGGGAACTGGGGCACATTGATACATGGGGCACATTGATACACACCCTCTACAGCTCACAGGGTCATTACAGGAAGTTTCACAACAGCTCCAAAAGGTGATGCTAGTGTACGCAACTACATACAGAAAGTCCTGGAATGATACAGTAGTTTGATGAAATGGGACGGGTGATTTATTGTTTTTGTAGGTCAAAAGTAAATATGAGTTGTACAGTTCAAATGGTATTATACAACTGTTCCAATATTTTCAACCGAAAAGAATACTCTCCCTGGCAAGTAAAGCTACTCTTTATCAGTTCCTCATTCTTTATTGTTAGATTAATTATGAAGTGTTGGATTTGAGACTTATTTTATTCAAAATGGCTGCATGGGGCACATTGATACAGTGTTTGTCGGGGCATATTGATACAACCTAAATCCTTTTCTAGTTCATTTTATCATTACCTTCTATTATTATAATTTTTTACTATACACTCCTTAATACAACCATTTTTCGCTAAAAATTTCTAATATTAGTTTTTATTGAAGTGAAATAGCTCTAATTTCTTTATATTAGAACATTTTATAGTATTTTTGCAAACAGAAGACGTACGAACTTACCCAACATCTAGTGCTAGTAGAACTAAGAAAGAAAAGGACGGCAGTCTGGGAAACCTCAAATTTATATCGAATCTCCAGAGAAAAAAGTATTTTCGACATGAGAAATGTTAAGTAAAAGAAACAAGTTGCAGAACAGCACAGGATAATTATATTACAAACAGAATTTTTGATATAATTATCCTTTATTTTCTGTTCGTAAACCGATTTATAAACAGAAAACCTGGTAATTTTTTCATTTTTCCTAAGAAAAAAGATAATGCTGGGGTTGAAGTGCCAGACATGACAAAGTTACCGCAGCCAACAATCAGACAAGGAACAGCCAGTACATCAGGTCATTATACATTTAATTTTGATTGCTTTAATATTGCCTACAAATAAATTGTGGGTGATTTGAATTTCTATAAATAAATATAAAATGATTTGCTAACTATTTTTTTATGAAAAATAGCATTGGTGTTATTTTGTTTCCATTTTCCCAGACGTATCAAAGTGTCCCATGAGGTATATCAATCTGTCCCGGGGATGGGGCACATTGATACAAATGACTTTTTTTTATTCTTTTTAAATTACATGCAAAAATAATACATAAAACAACGATAGTACATTTTTATAACGCACTACACAAGTTTTGCTGATACCACATGGAAAAATAACTTGACATTTCTGCTTTCTGGACACCGAAAAAATTCTTAGAAAAAAGCTGTATGAATGTGCTCCAGTTCCCCCTACTTTTCAATTGACTGCCATTTTTTTGGACAATCCTTAAGGTGCATTTCATAAAATTAAGGATAGGATACTGGGGATTCTCAGTAATATAAATAGTTTTTTTTCAATAATCATTTTTTAAATAATCATTTTTATTGCATTTTTTACGTATGCCACGACATTTTAATTATTTTTTATTAAACATATCAGCATTTTGAAAATCTGATCCCTAGCTTTATAGAAAACACTTGTAAGGAAAATATGTAAAAAATAAATTTCACAAAGTTCAAAATTGTAAGGGAAATAATGTTTTTAAACTTTATTTAAATAAAAAGGAATAGAACTTTACTTCAATAATTGTATTTTTGTTTCATTAAATCATTTTATTAAAAAAAACCTTTTGAAATATGTCATTTTTTAATATAAATCACTGAAATAATAATTGAAAAAAAAAAAGTTCAAACAGAGTTGCCTTAATAAATTTCTATTCTAAACTCAGTCCAAAAGCCATTTTTAAAAAACTGTTTTCTTATGCAAAATATTATTCAATCATTAAAAGTGATTGAACTTCAGGTTGAATTTTAATGTAAGTTCACCAGTCAAATATGAATATTTAGTTTAGTCATTAACACATTAGTGACAGCTTTTAAATAAGCCTATGGGTCTTATACTTGTATGTTAAATTATTTAAAAGAACATATGTTCGATTTTCCAGTCTAGATTATAAATGAATAGAAATTTAAAAAGTATTTTTATGCCTAGTATCTTAATAGCAAACATACGAATTTTGAATATTTTCTTGAAAATATTGTATCATAGCAAATGCAAAAGTTCCCGAGGGTTGAATTACACATGTTCAAAATACATGATTTCTCGCCTTCGTCAGTAATGCCTTAAGACTTAGTAACATTTAATGTTCGTATAAAATTTCATCGTTTTAACACCTTACGTCAAATCAAGATAAAAAAATGCATAGTTATAAAGGAATTGATTGAACTAATTTTATTTGGAATATTCAAATGTATTACGTATGTTTTATTGCTAATATTAATTTTATATTATAATTTTTATGGAAAAATTGTTGAAGCACTAAACAGCCTGCATAGATATTTGAGTTTTTATAATCATTGCAAATAATGTTTTACAATAATCAAAGACAAATGTCAGAATACATGACTGTTTTGGAAAACATATGTAAAAATCTAGAAAAATAATTTAACTCACGAAATTGTAAAATTTTAAATAAATACAGTAATCGTAAAAAAAAAGTTTATCCTATTAATGATTTGGGCATTTAATAAAACAAGGTGGAACCCATTGAATTGGTCGAAAGAAAATGTATAAATAGGAATTGCTTCATTGGTTTATATTAAACCTACAAAATTAGTTGCAGTAAAAAATGTACCTTGCATTAGCTAGTCTAGCACTCTAACAAATGTTATTTTAACCTACAGTTAACAAAATACTATATCTATAAAATTCAGTTGTCTAAAATATTAAAATATTTTAATACATATTTAATAATTAAAAAAAAAGATTAGTTATTATAGTGAAGTTATCTATTGAGGCTTTTATGCTTGGTATTCGGAACAAAAGAATACAAAATCTATTCCATTATGATACGATCATAGAAATTTTCCTATATGAAATCATCTCCAACGTCATTTTCACTTTCTCAAAATTTACTTACGCAATTCTATATCTGCATTTACCACTTTTTAAAAATTGGTATTTTATCTGATAAATTTAAAATCATTTTAACTGAAAACTGGAAGTAGCGATTGTCAGCAACATCTTTACACGTGAATAGTCGCTTTCTTAATTTAAAATTCAAATATCGGTATCGGAGAGTAAACATTGCCGTAGTTCATGTTTTTTAGACGCATTTGTGTTAAAATATTTAGTTTTATCTCAGAAAATGATAATTTTATGTTAAATTTGACGTCATATTAACTTATTTAAGCTTTTCGCTTAGTACCTCAAACTTAGTATCAGTACATGTGCAGAAGGAACAGTACAAGTAGAAACTTTATGAGGAAAAATACATGTTTTCAAAAGCAGTAAAGCCATTTTCCGTTAAAAGTATTTTCGCTCAGCATGTCCTTAAAGGAATTTTGCGGCACTAAACCATATGTAACAAAGTTTAAACAATACAATTAAAAATATATATATATTTATTTTCTGGATTTTTATCATGAGATGGCATGAATACTAAGTAAAATTCGTTATTTCTCTTTTTCTTTCAATAATGAAAGTTATCTAATTGACATTATTTAAAGGAAATTTTATAAAATTCTTTTAAAATTAAAATTTAAAAAAAAAAAAAAAAAAAAAAAAAAAAAAAAGCTAGTGCGGGCACATAATAAACGAATATATATATTAGTAAAATTCGTTCAGTAGATCAGGCAAATGACTAAAAAAATGCCTTGTGTTTTAAATATAGAGATTACATAAAATTATGAAGAATAAAATTAACAAATCATATAATTTAATAACGTTATAGTAGAACGTCTTGAAGAATAACAATAAAATTTTATTAGTCGAGAGAATGTTGGTCAAAAATTTTGGGCGATTGACATTATTTTAACCTCAAATTATTGCCAAAATTTCTTTGTTTGCTTGTCTAACTCGGCGAAGTGAACTCATACAGGTGAGAATCTTCATGTTTAGTAATAGACCGGAAGGCGGCAGCACAGACAATCACCTCATCGAGTTCACGGATAAAAATCTAGGATTGGTTAAATCTCGAGTCGGATATTAAAAGGCAATCGGTCTGCCTAGTCGTATCTTGGTGGAAAACACCTAAAAACGTGATTTTAGCGATTGACTCACAGGTTTGCAATTGTACTTTCCTGCAACTAAAAGTATGAAAACATGGAGGATTGGGAGCAAGAAAACGTAATGATAAATCTATGAGTTCATTTCTAAAATCTGGTTTTTAAATGTTTTCCACCAAGATATGACTTGACAAATTGATTGCGTTTGAATATGCGAATCAAGATTTAACTAATCCTAGATTTTCACCCATGAACTCGATGAGGTGACTGCCTGTGCTGCTGCCTCCTGGTCTATAATATAATCGCTATTTTTTAGACAAAGAGTTCCGATCCATACAAACCTATGTCACAGCTCTTAGTATGAAGATATTAGTATTAGTATATTAGTACTTAGTATGAAGTCTCAGTATGAAGATACTCTAACTTTTTTTTTGTAAAACATTACTTTTTATCAGTGTACGATTTCGATTAAAAAAGTAAAGTATTTTCATTTGTGAGGAGCTTCAAAGCAGTTGGGGTAAAAACGATGAACTTCTACAAAACATATTTCAGTTTTAAGAATTAAGAAAATACGTTTTTTAAATATAAAATGACGTCATTTGCATCCGCTAAATCATTCCAGCTTAAAGAATTAGAATGCACGTTTTCATTTTTTACAAAATCATTTGCATCCGCTAAAGCCTTCCAATTTTACTATATATTATTAAACAACATCTATAGAAAAGTATGCATATAAAGTCATTATCGCAAATATAGACAACAAGTAATTTTCAACAAAGCATTTATGTGTTAAATAGTTTTTTTTGCATGTCTAATTCAAGAGGCCAGCTCTAAATACAGACTATAGAAACTCTTTAAAAAAAGCAAGCAAACAAACAAAAAATGTCATTATTTAATGAAATAGTGCTTTGATTACCTTTTAGTAGGGGGGCTCTTTGTCACTCAAACTGCCTTTTCCAATGTTAAAATTATATTCGAAAGCATTTGTATTTTTTAAATATCTGTTCAGAAAACACACTACACGTGCAAATATAATGCAGCATCCAAGGTTTAGTTGCTGAATATGCAAATTAATTTTTAATAATAATTTTACCATTAAATGAATTAGTGTTTTGATCACTAGCAGTTAAGATTCCTCATCAGTCAAGTTTCAAACTCCACTTTCCAAATTTAAAACCATATGCTTGGACAATATTCATATTTTTCAAATGTCTCATAAGAAAATTAACATTTCTAACTTTTATATTATATTCTTTTTCAAAGATGTTCCTTTGTTTAATTCACAAAGTATTTCTCAATTGTATACTATATTTTGTACTAAAATGTGCTTCATAGATTGTTAGTTTTACTAAGACTTTAATACTTAAAATATAAAACTAGTCAATCCGTATTTCACTTATCTTTTAATAATATAAATATTTTGCAACATATAAAATTCTTGGAAGGTTTCAAAATTCAGAAGCATTAAATTATTCACGATGCGAAAATGATGTTCTGAAATTCTTTGAATTGCTTATTATGAATTGCTTATTCTGTTTATTATTTATATTAAAGAGAATATTTCTTTAAGGGACTCTGCGCACTAATTTCCCCGTAATCTTATTAAATTTAAATTAATAATTTCTTATTGATTGGGCGAATAGTTATAGTGCATCTTGTATTTCGTTTTACGCTTAATTTTCTTAGAATAAGCAATCGTTTCGACAAAAATTTTATGCTATCATAATATAAAAATATTTGTATTTAATATTTATACTGAATATATATTTAATTAATATATAATTTAGAGATTTAATGTTTTTACAATTTTTTTTCTGAAAAATAGTTTTGATGATCATTCTGTAATAGTTAGATTTACTATGTAGTCTAAACAGATGGTATAAAATTACGAAAGAAAATAACTTATTGTCTTTAAACTAAACTTATAGCATGATAAATGTGAAAAAAGTACATTTAAAGTCATATAAGTACCTTCCAATCAGATCTACATGTTTTACATCACGATCGGCGACTTTTTAATAATATGTTAATTTAAAAATATTCACTCTAAAACTGGGAGGAGTGAAAAGCTCACTTTTTGTTGGCGTTATTTGCATTTTCACTCTTTTTAGAGTGAACTTTATACAAATACACTCTTTAAAGAGTGGAATTTCCTACTCCCTAAAAAGGAGTGAAAAATCTCACTCCGTTGTCGAGAGTGAAATATCTCACTCCATGGTCGAGAGTGAAAAATCTCACTCCGTAACGAGAGTGAAAGCCCGGCATTATACACTTGAAAAAAATACCGCTCAACTTTGAACCAATATATGGAGTAAAACAATGAAAAGTACCAAAATATGTCAATTCTTACTTTTCAAAAACTACATTTTATAATATAACCTATAAAACTACGCCTATTTGCTATTAAAACGCACTCGTTTTCAAAAATGAGTGTCACTCCTTCGAAAGAGTCAACGGTCACTCTTAAAAAGTGACTTAGATATGTATTATGCATCAGCCAATCAGAAATCGTCTTCTCAGTTGTGATGATAAAAATGTTTCCGCCATTTTATCGTGTCCGTTATGTGTGCGACTTTCGTTTCCTCGGTCTACAAATGTGGATCTTTAATTTGTATTATTAATACTGAAAAGTAGTTTAAATTTCGATCTTGGAATGATATACTCCGATATCTTATGATTCAAAGTAATCCACATAGATTGAGTTTCTTGATCTGGAGCCAAAATGGAGAACAATTAATTCAGTAAAAAGCAATAATGCTCCATTAATACTCAGTGACGAAGATGTTGCACTGCACATATCTTATTTATCAAACAAAGGATTATTATTCATCAAACAAGGGATAATATTTAACATAAAAAACGGTAAGTCAATTTTAATTTCAACTTTTTATTTTCCGAAAGTAAATTCTAGAATGTTGAGTTAAAAGTTTTACTTTATACAGGAAGTTGTCTTCTATCTCTATGTACTCGGAGAACAAAAAAAGAAAAGAAAAATCGCTGACGCAAAGATTGGTATTTTATGCCTGTTGTTAACAGAATAAAACGCTTTAATAATTTTAAAAGTTTGCTATTTATTAGAGATAAATAACTCATTAAAATTGTTTTTCCAACAGTAAGAACAAAACATATGTAGCAGTGTTGAATTCAGAGGGTGTCCTGGGGGAGGTATTCCCCCGGAAATTTTGAGATTTTGTGTTTTCAATGGTCAAAATGGGCAATTTCCCTCCCCGGAGCTCTATAATGTCCCCCCCGGATCCAGAAATATCCCTCCCGGAGAAAAAGTCTTAATTCAACACTTATGTAGTCATTTTTTTATTTTATATTTTCTTCATTTTTCTTTTTCCTACATGAGTATATTTTTTATAAAACTTTAACTCACATTTATAGAATACTATAGGGTAGATGTAGCAGTAATGTAACACCTGAATGTTTTACGTATATATATATAAAAAAAAAAATAGCTAATAAAAATTTAGTTTTTTTTTTCGTAACTCGCCCTTGCATATTTTATAATTTAGCACTATTGTTGACACTCTTAATTAAACCAATCAGGAAGCACAAAATAATGTTTTTAAGTTTCACTGTTTTCCATTGAAAATCATACTAAGAGCTGGCTTCATTTAATAAATTTATGTATTCCTTATTTTATTGCAAAATTTGCAATTTTTTGTTTTTGTAGTTAAAAAAAGCTTTGAATTTTATATATTTAATGTCGTTTATAAAATTTCATTAATTTTTAAGATTTTGAGAGGAGTGTCCATTACTGGAATACTTAAGTAGACATTTTCCAGTAATGTACACCTCATATAGGCACTGTTAAAAAAGCAACTACGGTAATGTTTATAGTGCATGAAATATTTTGATGTAATTAAAAACTTAAGTAATCAATTTTAATTTTTAAATTGCACTTACCAAAATGTAATGACACCAAAATTTTTATAAATAGTTATTTTTAAGTTATATTAATGTGATTTATAAAATTTCAATAACTTCTTCATTTTATTATTATTATTTTTTAAAAATGAATCTAACTATGTATTGCTTATTTTATTATCTGGCAATCAAACCACTCATGAAGACGAAAAAAATGTTTAAGGGCACAGTCAAAGAGGGGCTTATATGGCTTAATCGTTCACTATTTAAATAAAAACACTTAAGTTACAGAAGTCGTCAAAAACACATTTTCTGTCTTAAATATTTGTTTATTTTTACTTTTTCAATTTTGTCTGCAGATATTTTTTTAAATAACACTTTCATTTTTGGTACCGGTTTTGAAAGTAAAAGAAACTTTATAAAAATATCTGCGACCGAAATCGAAAAAGTAAAAAAGATGCCATTTAGAGACGAACTTCAGCTATTCAATGCAAAATAAATAAATAGATAAAATGTCAAAATGCAAACGAGATATTAGAAAAATCTCTCCCCATAGGATTAGCATTAGCTCGTGAGTGTCTTCGCCGGCAGGTACTACATGCACATCTACTCTATATACGGGAATAAAAAATTGAAATTAAATATGACTTACCATGTCATTTTATAAATACGGCTTGTATTAATATATATTTTTCAGAAATAAGATTTTAATTACACATAAAAAAACATAGATAACGTGCATTATGGATTTATTTAAATAATATGTAAAACTTAATGGGTATCTGAAAAAAAATGTATGTTTAATATTTTAAAACTGTTTAATAATTTGCGCTTATGGGCATTTTAAAACTATCATATATTTATGGGACTACCAATGAAAGCAAACACAAGGAGAAAGATTGGAATAAAATAGTTTATTTCTGTCAATAATCTAATTTAATTCATGTGTAACTTTAATTACGTTTTCCCTTAAAAAGTTCAATTAATGTTACATACTTTGAATTAAATAAATATTGTCAATAAAGTATTTTATTCCAATCTTTACCACGTTTGCATTTATTTTCATTGTATGTTCTGAAAGACACGATTCTTTTAAAATGCCCATAATAGCAATAAAAAAAGGGAATTCATTGCAAAAGAAAAAAAAAAAGAGCATTCACTCCTGTGAAAAAGTGACTACTCATTCCTACTAGGAGTGAAAAAACGCACTCCTTTAGCAAAAGTGAATAGTCACTCCTCAGAAATAATGATTATTGACCCCTGTGTAGAGTGAATATTCACTTCCTAGGAGTGAGTATTCACTTTTTCAAAGAGTCAATGATTCTACTTTTGCTCAAAGTGAATAGTCACTCTAAAGAGGTTGGGCATATTTTGAGTCTGCGATAGAGTGAGTATTCACTATTCTGGAGTGACTATTCACTCCTTTTTATTTAGAGTGTTGATTAATATAATAATATTGATTAAAAGTTATTTCTATGAAAAAAAAAATGAATTTGATAAAATAAAAACTGTGAAATTTCAAGTATAATGAAAACATGTGCTCTAATAAAAAGGGTCATCCGTGAACGTAAATTATTTTATTCTATTGTTTTAGGTAGCTTTCATTACAAAAAGTAAAAAGCTACCTATTGCAGCCGTCCGGAGGAAAGCACTTCCGGAAAATTTTGGTATATTTTCATCGATAATGACCCCCAGACCCCAAAACCACCCGCCGTTCAAAAGTTAACATATATATATATATATATATATACAGTGTTTCACAAAAGTGATGGGACACTCGTGCTTTATAAAAAGAAACTGTAATAAAATAAATAAACAAACATGTGCAAAAATTTTTTGGGTGTGTTTCATATTTAAAGTTAGTAACAATTATTACATAACATACATTTTGTCAAAATATTAAAATATTAATTCAGTAAAAATACAATTGTTCAGAACGAAGCAAAAAGTGGCTCACATAAGTGATGGGACACTTACTTTTCCATCAAATATTTATCCAAATATTTTACTTTTTAAAAGGTTTTAATATTTTGTTGGATTTCCTTTTACTTTTAAAACATGATTTAATCTTTTTGGGATGGATTCGACTAATTTTTTTTGTGATTTCTGGAGTGATTTTACCCCATTCTTCTTGAAGCACCGATTTTAGTTGTTGTTTTGAAGAAATGGTGTGTTTGCGAATTCTTGATTCCAATTCTTGCCAAATATTCTCTATGAGATTTAAGTCTGGAGCGTGTGGTGGTGTTTTTATTATTTCAGGACAGTTATATAGCAGCCAGAGTCTAACGTTCAGAGCAGTGTGCTTGGGGTCATTCTCCTGGTAGAATTTAAAATCGTTATGAAGGTTCAATTTTCGTGCTGAAGATTTCAAATTTTGCTTTAAAATATCAATATACTTGTACTGATCCATTATACTGTCAATAAAAACAAGATTACCAACTCCAGCGGACGACATACACCCCCATACCATAACTCCTCCTCCACCATGTTTTACTGTTGGTACCAAGTTCTGTTTGCAAAATTCTTCCTTGGGTTTTCTCCACACCAAGATTCTACCGTCAGAACCAAATATATTAAATTTACTCTCATCAGCAATTATAACTTTATTCCAGTAATCAGAATTCTTATTTATGTTGGATTTTGCGAAAGCTAGTCTGAGTTTTCTATTCTTTTCACTTACGAAGAATTTTTTCCTGGCTACTCTACCGTGATATCCAGCAGATCGAATTACTCTTCTAATAGTCTCAGGATTAACAATTATTCCATATAATGCTTGTAAATCAGCAGCAACTTTTGAAGCACTATTTCTTGGATTTTTTTTAATATTTCGAACGATAATTTGCTTTATTCCATTTCATAGCTTTGATGGTCGGCCAGGTCTTCTTTTATCCTGAATCATATGATTCTTTTTATATCGTTTAATGATATTGAAAACTGTTGAAAGACTCAAGTTAACTGTTTTAGCAGTTTTTCTAATAGATTTTCGAATTTCAGGCGAAGTTTCTTTTCGTTTAGCATTCATGGCTACACAGAGCTAAAAAACACAAAAATTCCAAAACAAACTGGAGAGAAATACTGCAGACAATTTTATAAATTATTGCCAATTGCTTTTAAGTAAAAATAAAACCCCAAAAAATATTTTTATTGCTTATTTCAGACGATTTTTGTTGCATATATAATGGTGTCCCATCACTTATGTGAGCTATTTTTTGCTCCGTTCTAAACATTTGTTTCTTTATTAAATTAATATTTTAATATTTTGACAAAATGTATGTTATGTAATAATCTTTACTAAATTTAAGTATGAAACACACCCACAAAAAAATGTGTACATGTTTTTTTTTAATTTATTTGATTAGTTTCCTTTTGTAAAGCACAAGTGTCCCATCACTTATGTGAGACACTGTATATATACTTTTTTTAAATAAGGTTAATTTATGCCAAAATAGGCCTAAAGTGAAATAATCCACAAAATAGTTGCAAGAATTCATGTTATCTTATGATAACATAGATAACATAAAAGATTAAACTATCCCTTAAGGATTGCGCTTATGCCTCTTATCATTATGGAAGTATATACACACACACACACACACACACACACACATATATATATATGATTTTTGTCATGCTGTAATTTTCGTATTTATGAACCGATTTGAATAAAACTTGGTATATACATAGTATATACAAATGTCTCAACCGAGTTCGTCGGCTAGCATCATCCGCCATCTTGTTTCAAAATGGCGGCGATTTAAAGTTTAAAAAAAATTTAAAATTTAAAATTAAATGCGAAAAAAAGAAGAGTTGAGAAATATTTTTCTTTTTTGTGTTAGAACTTAAAACAGTGATTTCAGAACACATTTTATTTTATCTATATCTTAAAAAATGACTGAGTTATAGCACTTTGATTTTCTAGTATGGCTGACATTTTAAAATGATCTGATTTTTGTCACGTGATAACACGAGTATTTATGAATCGATTTTGATGTAACATGGTGTGTATATAGTACGTACGAGGCCTGGACCGAGATCGTTAGCCAGTTCCCTCCGCCACCTTGTTTCAAATTGGCGGCCATTTGAAGTTTTTTTAAATTTAAAATTTAAAATTAGGTAGAAAGAAGTGATAAATTGAAAAAGATTTTTCTTTTATGCGTTTGACCTTCACACAAAGATTCCAGAACATTTTTTGTTTCGTCTGTATCTTAAAAAATGGCTGAGTCATAAAACTTTTAATTTCTAGTGTTGCTCACATTTTGAAATGATCTAATTTTCTTCATGCGTATTTTTAAACCGATCTGGATGTAAGTTGGCACGTACTTACCGATGCACATACGGGTATTTGACCATTCTAGGCGGCCAAAAGTCAATTTTTAAAGTATGAAAATTGTTAAAAAGAAAGATAACCTGAGTTAGAGGACAGTTTCGAGAACTATATCCAACCCCTTCGAACTTTTTCAAGCGCACGCTTTTCGTTCAACTTGAGTCGGAATTTGATTGTTTAATTTGTTGCTTAAGTCTGCTCTTGGCGCTCGTGTAAACACATTATCTTTCCAGTGAAATATTTATAAGTTTATGTTTGTTTTGAAAGTTTTTCTGATGGATGGATGGATACAACAGATAATAAAGCAAAACTTTAATATATTTTTTTGTTGTTTTATCATTATTAAGTTTAGTTGTTGTACTTTTAAGTTACCCTCTTATAACAATAAAATTATTTCTAAAATATTTTATTTAATCGAGTATTTGTTGTATTACCCAGTCAGATCCTGTTATAATTTCAGACTGAATCAAAAGTTTGAAACCTTGGGTGGAGAAAAATCAAAGAAACTGCCGTGGAAAAGCGCGGATGTGTATTTCTTGGTGTTTTGAACTTTTTTTTTCGAAATTCATAAAAAAATCGATTATCGTAAATAGCATTCTAAAAGAAAATATTTTTACTGTAGATTCACAAGGTGCCTTGAGATTAAATATTGTAGCCTGTAAATATTCGTTTGGTTGAATGCAGAGTTTTAATTTGTCTAATTTAGAAGATAAATTAATTTTTTTAAAAGATCAACTGATATCGCGTGAAGGTTACACAGAAGACCAAATTGAGATCTTAAAACACAATTCCGCACACTTTAAATCACAAATTAAGCAGAGATAGTTAAAAGCATATAAGAAGGAAGACGTTTTTCTGAAATACAATTATTTTTGGCTAGAAAGAACATTTCAGATACCTGTCATATGTTTCCGTCCAATAAGATTTCATCATGTCAAAGAAAATACTGATGTTGCGGTGGAAAAATCTAACTTTATAAAAAATTTTGACATGACAATAAACGCCAATGAGATTTATTTAAATGGCAACAGGTTCTCAGTCATTTACGTCTTCATCATGACAGTGGTAGATGACAAGATCTTCAACGATGCGACTTGTACAAAATACACAAGTCGATGCTACATATGTGGTACAACTTCTAAGCATTTCAACAAAATTGATATTCAAATAGAAACTCATTCTAAAGCCATCAAGTTTGGCCTTTAAATTTTACATGCTAGAAATATAATTTTTGAAAGCACTCTCAATTTGGCTTTTAAGTTGCCAGTGAAGATATAGAGAGAGAGGAAGAAAGAAGCATTGAAAAAATCCCTTGAAATCTAGAAAAGACTTCGCAAAGAAACAGGTTTATTAGTAGACATACCAAAAGCAAATTTTGGCAATACCAATGATGGTAATAAATACAGGCGGGGTTTTTTAATCCAAAATTCGCTTCTGACATAACGCATTAATTATGACCTAGTATGCCGCTAAAAAGTCATACTGAAGACAATTTCAAGCGAACATACAGTTGATCCGGAACAAGACTTCGTGCAACAATTCTCTTAGAAAAATTGCAAGCAAAGGTATTTTTTATTGAGTACTTTTTAACTTCAGACCCTCTTATAAGTAGCGTGAAAAAAGTAAAAAGAAGGATGAACTGCTTTTTTCTAGAAACATTCCTTTTTCTTTTGCCTGAGAAGCCCAGTATCCGTGATGAGTTTTCAGAGACTTAAAAAGAACATTATTTTTAAAAATGTGCTTCATTTTAATAAATATAACAGGCAAGCTCCGGGTCAAGCATCATTTTCGGGAGCATCCTTGTATCTAACTATAGAATTGTTTTGTGGATAATGTACAAGTAGCTGGTAATAAACTTCATTCATAATGTGCGTATGCATAAATTTTATACTGCTCGGATCTGCATTTAAGATATCTCAAAAAAAAAAAAAAAAAAAAAAAAAAAAAAGATGATCATAGATTTAAGAAAAAGTACTAGTTTGGTACTAATAGAAAAAAAATGATAGATTGGTTGACATGAATATTTCTTTGCAAATTTTTACTATCTACGTACATTATAAGATATAAGGAAAAAGAAAACTCAAAAATTGTCATAATTAATAATTTTAACTTGTCGCGTTATGAGGAAATATTAATAAAGAAATTCTTGTAAAGACTATAGAATACTAAATTGTTCTACTAAAATTTAAATCATTATTTTTCTAATGATATAATCTATTTTCTGCATGGTGTGAAGGGAATATTAGAAGCAGAGAGGGCGAGTGGGACCGTACTCCGTTCCTAAATGTTTGAAAAAATATATGGATTTTAATCACTTTTGGGTAATTTTAAGCACCCTGTAATGAAAATCCTGATTAGTCTCATGGGAGCCTCTTAAAGAGGGGTATGGACCGGGGCAACTGCCCCGCATGCCCCTGTATAAGTCTGACCCCGAATAAATCGCCTTTATAAATGTACCAAATGTATTTTTTCTTTCAACCGTATCCTTTAGAATAGATATATATCATAAAATAATTTTGGCCGCGTAGATAACGCAAATACCCGTATGTGCGATGTCTGGACCGAGTTCGTTGGCCAGTTCCATCTGCCATCTTAATACAAAATGGCGGAATATTACATTAAAAAAATATATATATATATTTAAAAATTAGGCGTAAAAAAGTAAGAAATTGATAAAGATTTTTCTTTTGTGTGTTTGACCTTGATACAAAGATTCCAGAGCATTTTTTGTTTCATCTATATCTTGAAAAATGGCTGAGTTATAGCACTTTCAATTTCCAGTATGTGACTGTTTTAAGACATTCTGAAACGGTCTGAAATTTGTCACGCGATAATACGCATAAACTGATTTGGATGTAACTCCCTGTGTACATAGTACATACCAATGTCTTGGTTGAGTTCACTAGCCAACTCCATCCGCCATCTTGTTTGAAAATAGCTGCCTTATCAAAAATCTTTTAAATGTATAATGATGTACAACAACAACAACGACAATCTTTCTAAAGTGTTTGATCTTAATAATGAATTCCTGAGTATTTTTTGTTTTGTTATTATCTTAAAGAACGCCTAAGATATTGCAGTTTGAATTTCTAATGTGAGTGACTTTTTTTAAAATATCAATTTGCCCGCGACATCACTCGTATATATTAATCGTTTTCGATGTGAATGTGCATGTGTTCATGACTTAAGATTTAGACCAAGATCATTGGTTTGTTTTATCCATCATGTTGTTTTAAAATAGCATACACTTTATGATATCGTGAAATTTGGCAACCTTATAAATCGCTTAAAATAAATCCAACTTGAATAAAAGATGACTTTCTAAAAATTCCCATTAACACTCATTATTGAAAAAACTAGTATTCAATTTTATATAATCGGGTTCAACTAATTCCAACTTCTTATGTTAACATAAATTAACATAAATTAATTTAAAATAAATAAATATATAAATAAATAAATTATATGAAAGCTACCTCTTCCTCTCGGTACTGCCGACAGGACTTTTTAATTTTGCAAAAAATCGCATCTCATATTCGCAGATCAGTTCATTAAAAACATTTATATATGCATTTAAATGTACTTCTTTTCCCTTTTAACATGTTAAAACCTTAGTTTAAATACATTATAATGTTCTCGATTGCAACACATATAAAAATCACCAAAAATATACATGTTTGGAGACTTTTAAATCTACTGAATGATTACTCATCATCGTGTTCGCTGCTAACTGCCTAAATTGGATCGATATGTCGCTATAAAAAATTCTTTGTGATAGTCGTTTACCAGTATCTACATTGAATTAAAAAATATATAACGTTACTAACACCGTTAATATTTGACGCAAAGCTGTATTACACACCAAATTATTAAAGATTAACTTTTTATTTCCCTCAGACAGACCTTCTGCTTAATTTTTCGTAATCGTGATTATTTAAAAGATTCTTGTCTATAAATTGTAAAACGCAGTTGCTAGATAACTGACGAAAGAAAAAAATGAAATATGTATTATTTCAAATAAATAAAGTGATAGAACAATATGTTTTATACTATTGGAAAACATGCATAATGTTCCACCAAAATGTTCTATAGAGTCCTAACGAATGAACCAAAATTCAACCAAAAACTGTAAAGCTGAATCCGGTGACCATACCAAAATGTTTCCTAAATTTCAAGCTAATCGGATGCTTTTTACGGCAATTGTCGCGGTACAGACAGACTTAAAAGCAAACTAATAGACGGAAACCAAAAACTTTTCGAGTCTCCACAATAAGCCTTCACTGATGTTATGGCAATAAAGTATATACCTTAGAAATAATTTTTTGGAATTAAGCTGCTAAGAAACGTCCTTCAAAAAGAATAGTCAAAGAATTAAAAAAAAAATTCTGATGAAAAATTTGGATGCATTGCATGAATACCGACACACAGGTGCTTTTTGAGTTTAAGTATTAAGTACAGTGGGCTATTTCTTAATTGCACTTCTGTCTTTGTTCCATGTTCGAAACAATAATATTAAAGATTAACTTTTTATTTCCCTCAGACAGACCTTCTGCTTAATTTTTCGTAATCGTGATTATTTAAATGATTCTTGTCTATAAATTGTAAAACGCAGTTGCTAGATAACTGACGAAAGAAAAAAAATGAAATATGTAGGGGAAGATGGGGATACTTGAGCCATTTTTTGAATTTTAATTTTTTAAAATTTTTTATAATTTCTTATAATAAAATAAAATATTGAAAATGAAAATTTGATATTTTTTCTTCAACTGAAAACCACTTTCAATTAATTTTGAACTATTTTTCTATGTATAAAAAATGTTTATTTTTTGTTTTACATGATGGCTCAAGTATCCCCATGGGAGGGATACTTGAGCCATGGTGAAGGGATACTTGAGCCACTACGGAAAAATACCTAAAAGAGTAATTTTTTTCGCTTTATTTTTGCACAAACATTTTACAGAATGATAAATTATGAAACATAAAGTCCTTCCAAACCAATTGAGAAAACAAAGTTAGTAATACGATCAATTTTTGTCGTTAGAACTGGTTGTCAAATGATAATTTCAACTTGAGTTATAACGACGGTAGAAACACCCTCAGTTCAGAGCCATTTAAATTTGGAATCTGCTATTCTTCGGGCAAATTTCATTTTCAAAATATTAAATGCTTATCCTACAAATATTTTTAGTTTTCTTTCTGGCATATTTTATTAGTAACCAACCATCAATAGAAGGTTTTCTTTTCACATCATCACCATCATTGGCAGAATTTTCCTCTAATGATAATGTCGAACTCATGCTTTTAATTTAGTAGCTGTCGAAATTTAAGCCAGATGTATCATTCTACTATTTCAAACACTTTTTTGATTTCACAGGAAAAGATTTTGTCTTCCTCTTTGGCTCCATGCAGGTAAGTTTGAAGTGGGATTTTTGTTGCTTTTCTTGTTTTTTGTGCGCTCTTTTTACCAATTTTTCTTCAATTTTCTTAGTTAAAAAAAAATTACAGCAACAGAGGTTACGATTTCAATATAAGATATTAATCTTAATATATTATATTAAAAAATAAATATTTTAATATATTGGACCTAACTAATTAAAGTATTAGATATTATAGCCTGTAAAACAGTTTTAAAAAGTTATTTTAATTTAATAAAAGTTAAATTGAAAACTACGTTTACATTTATCTAGACAGGCTATTTTGCTAGTCAAAATGAAAATTAAAATGGATATTTTCATTTAAAAAAATATACATTTTTAAACATTTTTAACTCGTTATTTTTTTAAGAAAAATAAAATAAAATGAAAAATTATTCTCTCTTTTATCCAGAAAAAAATCTATTAGTGAATATAAGGAAGGAATTTTATTTTTTGTTTGTTTCTCCTATGTTTAATTTCTAGTGGGGAGGGTTGAGACATGGCTCAAGTATCCCCACTCTCACTGGCTCAAGTATCCCCACTACCACTAGTTTTGTTTCCCAGAGTTTTACTAAATAAAGCATGCAGCTATTAGAACTATTTTAGATTCAAAATACAATTGAAATTATGCTTATTAAATTTATGTATATAGTTGCAACTTTAAACAAAACTTTGATTACAAAAAAACAAAAAAACCATGTACCCCAAAATTTACTTCAGATAGAGAAAAGACAACTATTGATCACTATACTTTCAAAATGGTACCAAGATGTGTGATTTCTTTTTTACATGTTCAGAACTATAAATGTGTTAACATATTGGCAGTTTTAGAAAGAAAAATTAACTAACTGTAGAGATAATAGGGGTGGCTCAAGTATCCCCTATGCTCAAGTATCCCCACTCTCCCCTATAATTTCAAATAAATAAAGTGATAGAACAAAATGTTTTGCACTATTGGAAAACATGCATAATGTTCCACCAAAATTCATAGACCTAATTGAAAAAATCCGACAAATTTAGTGACAATTTCAAAAATAATATAAATAACTTAAAACATTTATTTGCTAATTTTAGCATCTATAATTTATGATTTAAGTACATTAAACAAATGCGTCATTTTCGTTCAGAAATGGAACTATGAAAATTGTCTGAACTTCCATTGAAAAGGATTACAAAGCAAAATAAAATGTTCTATAGAGTCCTAACGAATGAACCAAAATTCAACCAAAAACTGTACAGCTGAATCCACAATAAGCCTTCACTGATGTTATGGCAATTAAGTATATATCTTAGAAATAATTTTTTGGAATTAAGCTGCTGAGAAACGTCTTTCAAAAAGAATAGTCAAAGAATTAAAAAAAAATTCTGATGAAAAATTTGGATGCATTGCATGAATAATTGCCGACACACAGGTGCTTTTTGAGTTTAAGTATTAAGTACAGTGGGATATTTCTTAATTGCACTTCTGTCTTTGTTCCATGTTCGAAACAATAATTGACCATCTAATTATGCAGAACAGCGTACTCTTTGTAGATCTCTGTCAGTTTCAAACACCCTGTTTTCAACCCCTCAATCATATCAAGCTTTTTGTGTATTCCGATAAAATTTTTTGTAAAAATAAGAATAAAAAAAGTACTATAAATTTATTAAAAGCTGTTTTAATTGTGAGTGAAAAAAATTATCACAATCAGTGTTTCTTTCGAACCATTTGTTTCGGATGGAGGGTGGGGGGTCTGTACATAAATCTAAAGAACATAATATTCAATTAGTTGTAATGTAGCTATGGGTAATGTTACTTGCTTTCGAGGATGCACTCATAGCCGTGCCTCGTAGGAAAGAAGCATTCATGAAAATTTCATTGAGTTATACAGGGTGCGTCGGTTATTTTAGAACAAATAAACATTTACTTTTAAACAAAAATATAAACTTTAGATAGAGAATTTTTAAAAAACGTATTGTACAAGTGACCACATACACACTGGATGACATCTTTCATTGAAACTGCTTCCAAACTTAACAACTGAATCTGCAGGCTACCAAAACTGATCGCAAGTGATGATCAGATAAGTGTTGGAAACATTTGCCGCTGCATACAAGACGACTGCCTTGCGGGTCGCGATATCGCTATGAGGATGACTATTAGAGTTTCTCTCAATTACGCTACATACGTAATAGGCCATTCTGTTGATATCTGGGTAGCTGAGGGAAGGGGGGGGCAACAAGTTTAGGATTACATCATCATGAATGCTTTTGCCCTCCTTTTCCAGCCCTAACAAGTCCTGATAAATCATAATTTAAATCGCTTTCGTTTCTATTGTTGCTCATTTCATTCTTTTAAATTGAAAATTTTTTTAGAAGCTGTTCTTGAGCCTTTATATATACCAAAAGTTATCATCATGTCAGATTCTAGCCTTCTATTCCAGCTGTATCACGCAATTTTAAAACGCATTGTGCTTTGGCACTTTTATAAAATTTCGAATTTTAAAAAAACTGTTCTGGGCAAGCATTTATGCCTCTAAGTTAATAACCATGCCAAATTGAAAGTTTCTAGCCCTAACTCTACCAAATGCATCGTAATTTTGAACATTTTCTATTTCTTTCAACTTTTAGATTTCGAACATTTTAGGAATCATTCTTATGCTAGTATTCACTATTTACCCCAATCTAGTAAACCTGGGTCGAACGCTAAAATGTTGGTCCTTAGTAATCTGATTAATTTTCCCCCTCTATCAAGTCTAATCAGGATAATCAGGGATGTCATTTGATATCAACCGAAGTTTTTCTAAATTAAGATAAATGGTGAATGCGAAAATTAGAGAACATTTACATCTTAAAAGTACCAAATTTACCAAAGTTACCAAATTTCAAATTTCTAGATTCAACAATACCGCTTTTAAAACATTTTTTGTTCTTGCACCCCTTTAGAAGTTGTTTTATTGCTGTAAAATACAGCTAATGTTGGAGCGGCAATGATCACCAGCATTTTGATACAGTTAGATTCCACTCTACACTTAAAAAGTAAAAGCGGAACTATTGTAACTATTGTGTCTTATTTTGCTGACGCTCAGTGGGGGAGTTGAGGGCGCTCGATTGTACTTATCGACGTAGAATCCTCCAAGGATTATAAGTAATCATTTAAAAAAAAGGTGTCTGTAATTAGTTGAGATATTAATTAAAACATACCTAGAAAATAGTGACACGGTTGATAAGTGTTGCTACTTTAAGATCTCCTTTCGAAGTGCACTTGGCACTATGACAAGTATAAATTTTATGCAATATCTTTATTTTAAGCAAGGCGAATAATTGTGATAAAATTTTTCATTCCGACTGAATTCATTATTGAAGGCAAATACTAAAAAAGTAATTTATATAATAATTCCATGACATTAAAAGTCAGTAATTTTAAGACAATAGTCGCTTATAATTCAATAAGGCATTCATTTAAATTGAAAAAAACCTTTTCGATTAGAAATTACTTGAATAATCATGGCTCCATATGCTTTAACTTTTAAAAATGAACTTGAAGTTTTTACATTGTTAAGCGTACTTTTTTAAATTGTTCAAATATAATGTGCTATTTTCCGAAACATGGCTGGTTCTCTGCCAAATCTAAACTTTGTACTAGGCGTTTGTTTTAGTGTGAAAAATATTCATCGGTTTTCATTCCAAGAGAATTAAATTATCGCATGTGGCATTGTTATACCTACGAGAGTATGTAATCTTTGAAGAGTTCTGATATTTTATGTGAAACTTTTTGTATGCGAGTAAAATTCGTACACGACTGATTATCTTTTTAAATCCGTTTGGTAGTTCCAAATTTAACTCCTATAAAAAAACTGTTTCTTTATGATATTAGTACAGATACTAGATCAATTCGAACCCGGATATTTTTAGAGAATTTTAAGAATAATAAAGATAATTTAATGAAATTTTCAACAAATTTACATTACTTAATGTCAAATTTGATGCCATGTAAAATGCCATGTGGGTGAAAACAATTGAAATCCCGATTTAATTGGTTGACACATAGGTTTATTATTGTCTTTTCCTGGCTTTTATGTTTTCTAACTCTAGCCTTGTAAACACTGTTTAAATAAAGCATGACCAATGTAACTCTATAAAAAATGCATTATGATTTGTTTAATTAGAAAATGCTGATTCTATTAACCGGTGATTCAAATAACCGGCAAATACCTTTATCAGAATCTCAAAACCCCTCCTAGAACCTAATTATCGCTGCGCTAGTGGTAGATTCAGTGCTCGCTTGTGCCTTATTCTTTTGGCTTCCAAACCTCGTAAGCCGCAGTCTGAATGTAAGATGCAAAATGAGTTTTCATATCGCTAATACCTTGAAAATAGACCAACTAATAACATTTGTTTTAACACATCATTTAAAAAAAATATTGTTCAATATTCTTCTAAACATTTCTGTTTAATTTCTGAAACAAATTTAATTTTTACTCTAAAATTATTTCAAATTTAGAAGGACTGTATAGCTCATAGAAGCTTTTTAAACAGGCGTAAATCTCGTGGGAGTTCCCGAGCACTATATATCTCAAAATATTTAAAGATGAGCGGAGTCTTATCTTAAAAACTGGAGGTTACAAATCAATACTATTACTGAGTTTGGCAGTGAAAGTAACCGAATTTAGACTTGCTTGATATTGGACTGAAATATTTTCCACTCACTCTTACATATTCAACATCTATCAAATGCCACTGACAAATGGCAAAGGATTATTAAAATATCAGTAGAATAACTTAGCAATACTAATAGTCCATTTTGTTGATTTTTTTTATTCATGAAAATCCAAGTCGCAGTGTTTATGATGAAGCAACGATTACAATTTTAAACTTTTTAATACTGCCAAGATTTTTCTTTCGGTTGCTAAAATAAGCTGCAGAAATATTGATTTGTCCCAGAGGAAAAAGAGCTGGAAGTATTCAATTCCTAAAAAACTTCCCCGTCGTAAACCTGTCATTTCTGTTGTTATAGATGATGAATGAGAATTAAGTCTGATTCTCCCTTTCCTATGAAAGTAAATGTTTCTTTTCACTCATCACAGCACCACTATCGCAACTGCAAGCACTTAATTCTGACAAAGACAGTGCTTTATTTTTTCTACTGTTTCAAATTCCAGATTTTTCACAAACATTACAAATTTAGAGTAGAATGAGTTATTGCTTATCATGAAGCTGGAAAAAATTAGATATCAGAAGCTATATTGATATAATTTTATTTTGGGATTAAAAATACTCTTTCACTTATTTAAAAAGTACAAAAAGCAAAACAGGCACAAAAGTGTCCAGTTAAAGGGAGGAAAAAGATAATATTATATATATACACATATTTGGTGGTGTGGTGGTAGAAGACAGATGCATACTGTTACAAATTTGCGTTTATGTAGTTCTCTATCAACTTTTCTTAATTATGTATTTGGCTGTTTTTAATTTTTACGTTAAAAAACTTGTATAAATGTCTTTATCAAATTCGACAAAATATTTATTAGAAGGATTAACCCTTTAAAATAAGATCATCTGTGTATGCAATTTATAGAGAAAGATCAATATTTTTTTTCCGAATAACGACTCAGAATGATGATTTAGATACTGACTTATACCATCACATGAAGATAATTAATTTTTCCCCCTTTTTTTTCCTTTTCATTTTATTTTTTTGTAAATATTTCCTTCCTATCTTTTTTTAAAATTTCCCTTTTTGTGTGCTATTATCATTACTTTATTTTACTTTTCGTTATATCGTCTATATTTACTTTTCGTCTATATAGCTATCCATATATCACTGTACATACACAGGGTGTTTCTAAACTCATGCCACAAACTTTAAGGGTAGGTAGAGCACAGAGTAACAATTCATTTATTGTATAGGAATGTATGGGACCAAGTGATGCATTAAGGTAAAAACACCAGGGGGGCAATTAGGCCCCTTTTTAATTTTCAAAATTTCTCATTCATACCATAAAATTTTATGCTATCCTTTTCTTGACATTTCATAATTATTTAATAATAAAATTCTTCTTTGAAAACATTTGTTGGGAAATCGAAATTTTTTGAATTGAATATAGAAATGGAGTTTTTGGTTCATATCTCTGGCCGTAGTTGGCAGTAAGTGTCTGGTCGCCGTTCAATACCATGCATTCAAGTGTAAGAAATCTCCATTTTAATTGTGCTATCGTTCGTCATGGAAGACTTAACATATGTCGAAAAAAGCCGACATGCATTTCATGTATGGTCGAGCAAATGGCAACGCCGAGCTGCCCTAGGAACAGGCTTCGAGTAATCGTAATCGTGTAATCGTAGTCGATTATAATCGATTACAAAAACCGTGTAATCGCACTGTAATCGTAATCATAGATTTTGGTTTTTGAAATAATCGCAACATAATCATAATCAAGAGATTTCATCTCGATTATAATCATAATCTAATCATAATCGAACCCTAATGTAACTGCAATGTAATCGTAATCTTAAATAAATATGCGATTACGTTAGGATTACGTCTTCTTTTTTCCCTTCCTTTCTCTTCCAAACCAAAATATACTTGTTTGGTTTGCTAAACATTGTACCACCGGAAAAGGAATAGTTCGGTTCATGTTTTCAACTCATTAAATGGCCCTAAAGTAGGAGTGTGAAGGTCAGAGGTCATAAGAGATAGAGATAGCCTTTAAGGGTGTATTCGAAAAAACGCTTTTCCACCTTCAGCAGCTCGAAATTTTCCGATACAATTTCAGACATATTTTTAAAAGTAGAAACATGAAACTTGCTGAGGGGATTCTTGAAGGGACGTATGAGGTGCCGAGTAAAGTCTTTTTACGCTCAATCCATTAGAATTTGATGTATAAGCAATTAACTTCTCTGGAAGACCCTTTTTTTTCGTTCCCTTTTCTCCCACTTCGGAAAAATCGGTTCAAATTGCCGTTTTTGATTGCTTTTTTTGCCATATTTTGTACACTTATCAAAGAATTGACCTTTACGGCACCTTGTGCATTTTCTAAATAAAAGAATCTGCGAGTTTCATGTGTTTGAGAGCAAAAGTTAATTCAAAAATAAATCGGAAAAAAAGCAGTTTGAATCGAAATACACCCTTAATGGGGTAAAGTGAAACAGAATGTATACCGCACACTGTAATAGGATATAGGAATAGTATTTGACTTGAGTTTGTCAGTGATATGGGAAGTGAGAAAATAAAACAACATGTGGTCAATCCAGAGGTATGGGTCATTGATTGGAAGTAGTGAAGGATAAAAAGTAAAAAAGAAAAGAAAGAAAATAATTTTATTTATGGTTTTACTGTTGAACATTATATCCTGCATTCCCACACCCCTTAAATTCTGTCCTACTAGAAGACAATGCGCTTTTTCTTCCTTTAAATGTTCTTGTACAGAGTCATAGCCGGGGGGAGGGTTCAAATGCTCTTCATACCATTAAAATCGAAAAGTTTATTCCGCCTTACTAATAGCTTCAAATTCTCTGATTAGATATGGCAAAGAAAACTTTATAAAATTAGTGATACCAGTGCATCTGTATTCCCCCCCCCCCCCATCTTCTACGCCGCTGTTCATGTAATTGAAATTTATTTTAAAATTTATGAAATTTGAAAATCATTAATATCAGTATATATTTTTTAGTTTGTATTTCTTCATTTTTTCTCCGAAAGCAATGTAATTATTAAAGGGTTACTTTAGTAATCCCAAAACACCCCTTCGCTAATGTTAATTTTATGGGCAAAAAAATTATGATAACAAATTTACGATCACTTGCATTTCAATATTTTTAAATGTTTTCTCATTGAACAACTAAAGTCGATCTGTATAATAACGGATTTTTTTTTACCCTTTCAATTTCCACTACGGTTTTTATTTATCTATTTATTTATTTTAATGAGTATATTTACATTTTCAAAACCGGTTCCTAAAGTAAAAACATCTTAAGGGTGTTCTCAAGCGCAAGACATTTTGACACATTTACAAATTCATTTTTTAACGGAAAGATAAAAAATTGGAAGGCTGAGTATGGAAGCGAATTTGAATCGAACTGAATTTTCCATTTTGTGACAATTAAATTACCAACAGAATTATTAGCTATTTTGGTCACGTGATCTCACGATTGTTTCCCTTTCATTGACTGGTTTTTCTGCTTTCGCTGGAAAATGCGTTCGAAATATAAACTTTGATGGCTTGTTCTGAAATATCCATTGCGTTTGCCCCCTCCCCCCCCCCCCAAAAAAAAAAAAAACAGATAAATGAGTGCAATTAGATAGTTTCTGAATAACAACACCTGCTATTTTCCTGCATTTTAGAACAAAAATAAATTAAAACTTATGTCTCAAAGTTTACCTTTTTGATTTAAAAACACCCATAATAAAAAGAATGCATACAAAATCAAAAAAGTAGAAAACGGTCTTTATATACTTCGATCTGAGCTAAACAATGCAGAAAAAAACGTTTAAAAGACTAAAATGCGAAGAAGATATTTAAAAAAAATTCTACCAAAGGATTAACATTAGTGAATGGGTGTGTTTGCCTTACTGAAGTAGCTTCTGTATGCTATGCACTGCATATTAAAAGGCATACATATAGAAATTTATAAAAAGAAGAAAATTTAATGTTTTATAATGTGAATGAGAAGGTTGAAAACAAAACCTCAGACTACTTTAAAGAGGAATTTTCCCAATATCGAATAATAATATGAAAAAAATGTGATTTAGGCTGAATTTTTCTTAGGAAATCCGTAAAGTTAAATCATCAAAAATCAATAAAAATAATAATAACCATAAAACATGGGAAATTTGAAATGGTTTTAAATTGTATTACAAAATGTGAATATTGCATATAGATAGTCAAACAATGAATTCGAAACAAGAGTTGTTCGTAATAGAACTCTGCACAACTCGGGTTAAACCACATCAGAGTCCTGGAATTTTATTTTTAGTCAATCCGAAACCCGATTCAAATTCAACATACTTCCACTCGAAACTGATTCAGACTGACTTTTTAATTTAATGCAATTATATTAGCCTATAAGAAACTAATAAGAAACTCTAATAAGAAATTACTATAATAAAATACTCGAATTCAGCGGTTTCCAATCTATGGGTCGCGACCCACTGGTGGGCCGCGGCAGTTGTTTTGGTGGCTCGCGAAACAATCTAAGTTTGTCATAAAAATACTTTATTTCTGTTTAAAAAGATAAGACAATTTCGAAAGGAAATAATGGGAGTATCCTTATTTTCCTTTTAGATTAATATACGAACAGAATATCTAGAAATATTTAAATCAACTTTGAAATCCTTGATGAAATTCAACACTTTGTGCTAATGAGAACATGTTTTTTCTACTTTGCTGTTTTTGAAAGAAAAGTACTGAGACAAACTGTGAGTTAATATATGTTCCCACATTGGTAAACAGCAATTAGAAATCTCATTCGTTACAAAGTTATGTTTTCATGATAATTAAACATACTTTTAACCATCTTTATAGTTTGTGTATTGTTTTAATCCATATTCATTTACACACATTGAGATTACCGATTCTGGTTTCTATTGATAATTTATCTTCCGTACGAAATTTTGCGTTTTTCTTAGGATAGGATAGCTGAGCGTATAGAGATCGTACAGAAATTTCTATACTGACATACAACTTTATCTTGGGTGGGTCGCGAAATTTTTTTTTTACTGAAAAGTGGGTCACGAAAGTTTTTCCCCTGAAAGGTGGGTCGCGTACAAAGAAAGTTTGGGAACCGCTGCTCTAATTAATTACTCTAATAAGAAATTTATCTTTTTTATAATGGAAGAAATGTACCCGATATTGCGCATATACATAAATATAATATACCTTAATATTTAATAATACAATTTTTTCTCCGGAAAAATATTTTGTTTTGTAAAAAATTGGGTAAATCCTAATAAGAGTCACAAATGGCTGAGACACAAGCCAACAGATTTAATACTTAACTGCTGTAACAAAAATTGTCGCATAACTACTGAGAGCGGTTTGTCAGACCGCTTAGTATAAAGATGAATAAAAAGTTAAATTAAATCTCGGAATACTATTTTTGTATTAAATTTTATATATAGGACAATTATAAATAAAATTCAGTTATTCAAAAGTCTCTAGAGATAGTAAAGGCTCCAAACGAAACAAAATTTGACCAGTATTTAAAGTTAAACTAAAAATTACGAGTTAAACTTCAAAACCTGAAAAACAGCGGTCTATGAGACCGCTAACAGTAGTTAAGGGTTAAAGTCAACATGACCTGCAAAAATGTCAACCGTAATCGTAATCTAAATGTAATCGTAATCCAACAAAAAAATTGTAATCGTAATCTAAACGTAATCGTAATCCAACAAAAAATATTAATCGTAATCTAAACGTAATCGTAATCCAACTGGCATAAAAAGAGACATAATCGTAATCGGTTTTTAGAAATTGAAAATAATCGTAATCCTAATCGATTACAGTCCTCTGTAATCGACTCGAAGTCTGCCTAGGTATGTATCAGGAGCAGTTTCCGCGCAGAAGAATGCCTGATCATAGAATGTTTCAGTCCTTACACCATCAGCTTTCTGAAACAGGTTCTTTCCACGTCACCAGACAGAAAATGGGCGAGAAAGTGCTTTACGTAGTGCAAGCCTCGAAGAAATTATTTTGAATTTTGTGAGTGAAAGGCCCGAATCAAGTACAAGATCAAACAGATTTTAGGTGTGAGTGATCCGATCGTTTGGAGAGTGTTAAATGAATATCAATTTTATCCCTTCCGTTTTCAACGTGTACAATCTTTGAATCCGGAAGACTATCTTCTGCGGTTAAACTTTTGCCAGTGGGCTTTGCAGCAACATATATTGCAACGAGACTTTACTGCTCATATTCTATTTACAGATGAGGCTGCATTTACAATCGAGGGTGTATTTAATATGCACAATTTCCATCTTTGGGTAACCAATAATCCACATGCAACGCGGCCGCATGTTTATATCAACAACGATTTTCGATGAATTTGTGGGTGGGTATTGTTAATAATTATTTCATTGGCTAATTAGTACCGAAGAGGCTGGATGGTCGCTGTTACCTTATTTTTTGTAACAGGTTTTACCAGAGCTGCTGCAACATTTTTCGATCGCCATTCGTAACTGGATGTGGTTTCAACCTGATGGAGCGCCCGCGCACTACACCACTGATGTGTGCAGTTACCTGAATTCCACATTTGGGACGCGATGGATTGGGCTTGGTGGATTAGTTCCTTGGCCACCGCGATCTCCCGATTTATCGAGCCTTTGATTTCTTTTTATGGGGACATCTGAAGAGTCTTGTTTATGAGACTCCAGTTGACTCAGACGGAAATTAGTATCTCCCATATCCGAGGCTGCTGCACGTGTGCGGGAAATGCCTGACATCTTTAGAAGTGTACACCAATCGTTCCACCAACGCTGCGAAGCATGTATTACAGTTGATAAGCGCAATTTTGAACACTTATTGTGATATTATTGTATGCATTCTTATTTACTTGTAAACTTCATTGTAAATAAACATTTTATCATTTTTATTAATGCATTTCGTTTGATAAGTTTGCCAGTTTTGCGTTTTTTTAATTCAAAAATTTTGATTTCATCCCAAAAATTTTTAAAGAATAATTTTATTATTAAGTAATCATGAAATGTTAAGTAAAAGATAGCATAAAAATCTTCTGGTATGAATGAGAAATTTTGAAAATTAAAAAAGGGGCCTAATTGTCCCCCTGGCGTTTTAACCTTAATACGCCACTCGGTCCCATACATTCCTATCCAATAAATGATTGTTACTGTGTGCTCTATCTACCCTTAAAGCTTGTAACATAAGTTTAGAAACACCCTATATATAGCCAAACAAGAAATGAGAGTATAAAAACAAGAACGAAAAATTATGCATCATACATAGATTATAAAATACTTTCCAACACCATCAGAATATTCGAAAGAAATTCCATTTTTTCATACAATTTAATGAGATATGTAAATAAAGAATTTAAAAAATACCTAACAGAGTTAAAAACTAATAGTCTGCAATTGCTGTTCACAGCCAATAATGTATGAAAATATTTTTGTTCAGCCTTCTGTATGAATTATGAGTTAAAAAATAAATAAATACTACATAGTAAAGCTAAAAGTTAAATCAGTGGGAAAACACATAAAGCAAGTAAAAGTGCTTTCGGAGAATTTTTCTCTATATATGACAATATATTCATATAATTTCAGTTCAGTCGTGTATATAAATTTATTTATGTTGTAGTATACTAAAATCATATAATATAGTAATATTTGATTTGCTGAAAAATGCATATAACAATTGAAATTGATTTTTAAAAAAATCCTGTCTGTAGACCTTAATTCGAATTACTTTTGGTAAACTTTATTTACAGAATTTATACGCATTATATAATTTAGTAAAATTTTACTCAGATAGAAAACTAGTTAAACAAATCAGAAAAAAAATCTAGCAATTTACGTCCTTAGATAACAATGTATCAATTTTTTTGCGTAGCCCTGTACACAAATTTATATTTTTCTTCAAACATCCCTTATTTTACTAAAATATAGTTCAGCTGAAAGAACATAACACAGTTAAGAAGGTATTTGGCAATGCATGTCCATAGACGGTAATGCTTACGAATTGTCTTATGTATATGCCGGTATATGCCCTGTATATGATCTATAAAAATATGAAAATCATCATTGATAGTCCGTCCTGAAATCAAAATATTTTATGTGTTAGAACTATAAATTGAACACACTTCGTAACATAAAGAAAGTTTGCTCCAATGCCCCTCGCTTATGTATATCGATTTCACTAGATTTCAGACAGCATTAAACATGATTGAAATATACCACAAACTATTTTCCCTATAAAGCATAATGGAATTAATTTTTTGTGGCTCCTTGTATGCGATCTACCAATGCTATATATTTCCTATTTTATAGAAAGCTCTTTTTAGTTCACTTCAGTGATGCATATCAATTTCATTATGTTTAGTTCATCTTAACATTTTCTATTTTTTAATGGTTTATGAATGTAGAAAAGAAAAAATGACAAGTTTTAATCTAAGCAACTCTTGGCACTTTTTTAATGTGAACGACAACGTCTTACGTGCATTTAAAATGGATTTTTTTGTGCATTTTGGAAAGTTCATTACTCGTGTGATGCTTTACTTTAAATGTATATGTTAGCCATAATTTTAAATATAAAATTAAAAAATAATAATGAAGATAAAAAAAGAAAAAAAAAGTACTTGACATAGTTGTCGTCTCCTTATATTATTCATTTAGAAAATGGTACACTATTGTTTGTATGTTGTTATTCAAAAAAAGTCTTTAAATCAGTTCAATTCCAATTTTCAAAAAGGTTTTTCAAAAAGGTTCAAAAAGGTTTCCACCAAATCTACATCTTGATGATTCATAAATGATTTTTTGAACTATAAACAGTAGTAAATCTTCATTCAAGTTGTAAAAGATTATGAGACTGAAAAACTGAGCACAGTAATACTGAACCCTTCTATAGAACATTAAAACTGAAATATATATAATTAAACTATAATTGAACTATATGTTAAGAAAAGTAAACAAGTTTTAAAAATTGAATTAAGGTGGAAATAAAATAAAGAATATGATTTCCTCTTAAAAAGGAAAGTTTTAACACCGAAAAACTCAACTCTAAGGACTACGCACTACGGGGTTTAAAAGTTCAAATGTTTCTTATGAAAGAAGAATTTATTTAATTTTTTTTAAAGATTTATTTAATCATATTTACTGACGATCCACTAATTCCCTTAAATAACGCTTGGACCAAAAAAGACATAAAAGCTAGAGCTACCCCATTTTTAACACAAGAAGACTCAATATTAATTTACGTAAAAAATGAAACAACAGCTAAAGCTACATGGCTAGTTTAAAAAACATACACGAGCGTGCTAATTTATCGAGTAAGTTATATTTATTGAGAAAATTATATAGTGTAAAACTTGCAGAAAATGAAAATATGATTGGTAGCATTCTAAAAATTCTTGAAACAGTTGACTTTATACAAAGAGAAACTTACTGATGAATCTCAAAGGAGTCGATATAGCTCCAATTCGTCACAAGAAAATGTGTTCAAAGCATTAAAATCTAACCAAAATCATTTCAAAAGTGCGAACAAAATAATTTTTATATATATTGCAAAAGAAAAAACCATATGAAACAAAATAGTTGGTTTCTTAAGAATAAACACTCTAAGAACCAAACAAATGAAAATACTGACAAAATTCATATTTATGTTTAAAAGTGAATAAAGTTGCTCCGAAAGCAAAAATAGAAATAAACACACATATTCTGGAAAATAATAGAGAGGAGAAACATAACACTTCAGATAATACAATGTCTCAAAAACAATTCTTTTTTCTCGCACAAAATGGATATAAATCTACTTGGATTATAAATTCTGGAAGCTCCTTACACTTATGTAATGATATAAATTTATTTGTTGATATTGATACAAATAATAAAAATACTGCCACGATAGCCAACTGAAAAATTCTCGAGTCACACAGGACATATATAATGAAATTACAATCCCAAACCAACGATAACACGTTAAATAAAGTTTTATACGTGCCAGACTTACAGTCAAATCTAATATTTGTTATTAAAGCTGTCAAACATGGTTGAAAGCTCACCTTTGAAAACAAAACACGTAAATTAACCCAATATGGGAGAACATTTATAGAAGGAAAAAAATCAAAAATAGCTTGTGCGAAATTGATCTGTACAAACTTAAACAAGAAATCTATGCAGTTTAGCTCACCAATGCAAGAATAAAATCTGCATTGAACTTTGGCGTAAGAGACTTGGCCATAGGAACATAAATTCAACTAAGCAACTTATATTTAAAAAAATAACTACAAGTATAGAAATAAAAGACTGTAAATACGAGAAAATCTGTAAAATTTGCACAAAATGTAAATTAATGGATGCACGATACCTAAAACAAGCAAGAAACAAAGTTTATAAGGTTTTAGATGTCTGAGGGCTGAGGCCAACAGAAAGCACAGGAGGAAAGAAATTCTTTCTCATATTTACTGATGACTTCAGTAGATTTACTATGATATATCTCTTATCGAAGAAAAGTGAAGTAATTTTTAAACTAAAAGTATACGTACCCATTACGAAAAATAAATTCTGTCTTACAACTGAAGAACTCCGAAAAGACATCGACTGAGAATATATAAGCGATGAAGTATTTCTTTTTTTATTCGAAACGGGTATACATCATCAAAAAACCTCACACCACTTTCCGTCTCAAGACGTTTCAGATAGGAAGAACCTAATACTAGAAATGATTTCATTAAACATAGATATCATTAAAATCTTATAATTGTTACTGTTTCAGAAATCAAGCAGGGATGATAGAAATAAATGATTTTCGGAACCATAAATAGTAATAAATCTTCATTCAAGTTATAAAACATCTATTATAAAACATCCAACTTTTACGCTTTTGAACACTTTCCAACAAAGTTAAAAAGTGTTTATGCATTTGGTTTGCCTGTCCCTATGTCCGTCTGTTCGTCTGTCCGCGGTCTAACTCTCATAAATATACTCGGATTGCTATGAAATTTTTGGACATTACCGACGTTTACCCTAGCACGAACCCTATTGAAAATGAAGTTTCTGCCATGATTAGTTTATTTACAAGAACAATCAAACTTTTTTCGTTACATTACGGCATATGTGGAAAAATTGTTCCAAATGAATTTTTTAAATGTTACATCCTGTCAAACACATTCAAATTTATATGCATCTACGAAGTGCACTAAAATAATCATTTTGTAAAATATACAGTGGAAAGAATAGTTATTCATTGCAGTGCCACACAAAAGAATTCCATTACATAATAATAAAGTTGGGAATTGTTTGCGACATATTTTAATTATGGTAAACGATTTCAAGCATAATCAAATTGATATAGGTCGCTGAGGCTTAATATGAGTTATTTGACGCTTAATACGAAGTGCATAGCATTTATAGGGACACACAAAAGATTTTAAATAGTATATTCTATCAGAAGTACTGTATATTATTGATGATGGCTGCTGGATGGATGAAATAAATTTTTAACACTTTCCAACAAAGTTGAAAAGTGTTTATGCTTTCGGTTTAAGTGTGTCCGTCTGTCTGTGCTCTAACTCCCGTAAATATATTCGGATTGCCATGGAATTTTCGGACATTATTGACGTTTACGCTAGTACAAACCCTATTGAAAATGAAGTTTCTACCATGGTTAGTTTATTTACAGGGACTTTCAAAAGTTTTCAGTTATATTACGGCCTATGGGGAAAAATCTTTCCAAATGAATTTTAAGGATGTTACACCCGGTCAAACATAGTCAAATTTATATGCCTCTATGAAGTGCAATAAAATATGCATTCTGTAAAATATGCAAGGAAAATAATAGTTATTATTCATTTACAGGGCCTCACAAAAGAATTCTATTTCATAATAATAATTCGGGGGAATTGTTTGCGACACATTTTAATTTTGGTAAACGGTTTCATGAGTAATCAAAACGCATAATACGAAGTGCATAGCATTTATAGAGGCACACAAAAGATTTCAAACAGTAAATTCTATCCGAAGTACTGTATATTATGTATGATGACTGTTCAATGGATGAAATGAATTTTTAATTATGATACGCGCTTTTAAGCTTACTAAATGTATGCACATTATAAGGTGTGTATAAATTCTAATAGTTACACAATTTAGATAACAGGATTGCACAAAAGAACTCCGAAAGGTTACTGAATATGAGCGTAATTTACTTAAAGGTGATTTTTAAATAAGTTATGCATTTTTACGTTGAATTGAATTTAGTTTACTATGAAATGTTTATAGAATATAGATAAAATGATGTAGAGTGTTACGCAAAGAACTGGATAGAGGATCACCAATGGATGATAATTTCTGGAAATGCGATATAGGTAATTTAATGAGTATTTTTGTTTGAATTAAATTTTAGTAAAACATTTTCCTGTAATAAATGTACTGCGTAAATTACAAGGCTGAACAAAAGTATTAAAGTATGTTTCCATCTATTAGTATAAAATGCTGAAAGAAAAATTTCAATTATTTAGGCGTTTTCTTGCTTAACTAAATTTTCCCGGTATATAGTATATATATATATATATCAACCGACAAATTAAACAGAGGGCTTTTCAAAAGTATTGGAATACATATTTTGCTATGGACAGTAACACCATATTTCCCTGGATAACGAAGTTTTGTAAAAGGTTTTAGGAAGTGTTGGAAAGTGTTTCATAATCTATACTTAACGCAGGATTTTTCTTATTTGTTTGTTTTTACTAAAATGTGAAAAATCATGTGTCAGACATATATAATTAAACATTTTCCTTTAGAAACAGAATAAATGCAAAAATTTCCTTTTTTGCACACAATGAAAAGATATTTCTAAATCAACATTTTAAAAAACACATAACGCATAAAATTTCCATTTTCACTAATTGCTGTACAAATGCAATAATGTGCACCAATTCTGATGTGCTGCCATGTATATGTTATACAGAATTTGTTCACATCATGCAATAAACGAAAAATTTAGAATGCAGCTTTACTAACCGCGACCAGCAAAGTTACCACTATTTTCGTATACATCATTTTTTCTTATTTAATGGCATACATTTTGTGAGCAATTATTGTGAGCAATTTGCAATTAACCCCTTGAAGGATAAGTATTAATGTCACTGTAATACTAAATACTCACCGGAATAATAATTTTTTTTTTTTAAATTAAGGAAAAGCAATTTTTGAACATTCCCCCCCCCCCCCCTAAAGTTAAAAGTAGAAAATTTTGGTAACCGCTTTAGATGAGAATCTTGTTAAAATTAGGTGGGATAAACTATATCCCACCGCTTCTCAAGAGGTTAATAGGTAAAATGCTACAACTTACGTCGATTTATTGGCTGTTTGTAACTGCTCTTTATCGAAGGTAGAAAAATGACGATTAGTTAAGCAAAAAAAAAAAAAAAAAAAAAAAAAAGAAAAAAAAGAGGATTGAATTTACACATTGATATTTTATCAACAATCAGCGTTTCTAAAAGAAAAAAAAAGTCAAACTTGTAGAGAATTGAAAAAGAAATGCTATGCAAACAATATTTAAAAGTACTACAACTGACAATTGAAGAGGTTAGTAGAAGCACATGTTATGATACATTTTTTCAAAAATTGTTTTATTTTATGGATGAAAGCGTTATGAGGTATTACATCGTATGGTGAAACTAAAATACTAAAATTCTACTTAATATTGAAGATATGAGACAGTATCTTTTGAAATTTAATATTTTTATATTTAATAATTTAGATGTAGTAAATAATTTCTGAAATTTATGAATAAAATATTAATAATATTTTTTAGGAAAATTATTATCACCTATTAACATTCAAACATATGCTACTAAGACAGAATTAAATAAATAACTAAATTAGAACAACAACATTTCATTTCAATTTTCTTCAATTATGGCCATAGTTTTTGAAATTTTAAACTATTTTATTACAGAGGTTTTAGAAGCAAACAAATTAGACACGCGTGTCTTCATGCTGTCAAGTTAATTAAGCAAAACCTTGACTCGAGGGCTCGTGGACATAGCCAAAAATAAATATCACTACTCAAAAATGCTTTGATGTTTGAAGACTGTAATGTTTATGAGCATACTATGCACAACACCAGTATTATATGCTGAATGGATAAACAAATATCAGTATCTTTAAAAATATTGAAAGAAATCAACCTGAAGAATTAATTGCTGTCGTAAAGATTCGAGCAATAATGCATATGGATGTATTATGTGTCTTGATATATATATAATCATTAATTGTAAAACAATATATAACCATTAAATTAATACAAAATTACCAGGTTGACACATGGAAAAAATAAATTAAAATGAATATACTCGAAACTTGTAAAACCAAAGTAGAATCTTCAACTCCATAAATATTTTGAAGCTACAAATAAAGTGCTATATATATATATATATATATATGTATATATATATATATACACTATATTGCCATTGATTATGGGACACTAGCGATTTTAGACATTTTACTAAATATCTAGAAAAATACATGAGGAATCATCTCGAAACTCTTAGTGTATAAATATAATAGTATAAGTCATACATCTCCGTGAAGATTTTTTCCCGAAACTCCAAACGGCACCGTCAACAAATTAAAAAAGAATGAATATCTTTTGAATAACCCTGTCAAAACTAATGTAGCAAAAGTGCTCAAAATCTAGATTGTGATTGAATGCCTTATTGTAATAAGCCTTGTTCATTTTTATGCAAATAGCATGCATACTCGCAGAGTAATTAAGATTTTTATAAAAATGATCCCAAATTTTTCCAAGTTTTTTCCTTATAATTTTCAGAGTTCTTAATATAAAATATTATTTTCTTCAGAAAATATGACAAACAACATTGCACACAGTACCCTGTAATCAGAATTAAAAAATAATGAAAATTGTATAAAAAATGAGTTGGTTTACTAAATAATTTTTTACTGCGCATGCGTCAACGATATCAAAATTTCATTTGCATATTATGTTAGCTAAATGTATAGAGCAACTTTTGTGAAAGTCACAAAATCATAACTTGAAAATTCTGACAATAATCGTCAATTGAATAAGTCGAAAATCCGTTATTCTCAAAATGAAGCAAAAACAAGAGGGGTTGTATCCATATATTCATTGATTAGTGTCAATATAGAATACACAATATGGGATGTACTACTGCATTTGGATAAAATCCCTCATTTTTTTGCTTCATTTTGGAAACAACGGATTTTGTCCTTTTTCTATAGACGATTACTTTCAGAATTTTCAAACTATGATTTTGAGACTTTTACAAAAGTTGCTCTATATATTTAGCTAACATAATATGCAAATGAAATTTTGATATCTTTGACGCATGCGCAGTAAAAAATTATATAGTAAACCTACTCATTTTTCATACAATTTTTATTATTTTTTAATTCTGATTACAGGATACTGTGTGCAATGTTGTTTGTCATATTTTCTGAAAAAAATATTATTTTATATTAAGAACTCTGAAAATTATGATGAAAAAACTTAGAAAAATTTGGGACCATTTTTATAAAAACCTTAATTACTCTGCGAGTGTGCATGCTATTTGCATAAAAATGAACACAGTGTATTACAATAAGGCATTCAATCATAATCTAGAGTTTGAGCGCTTTTGCTACATTAGTTTTGACAGGGTTATTCAAAAGATATTCATTCTTTTTTAATTTGTTGACGGTCCCCTATGGCGTTTCGGTAAAAAATCTTCACGGAGATGTATGACGTATACTATTATATTTATACACTAAGAGTTTCGAGATGATTCCTCATGTATTTTTTTAGATATTTAGTAAAATGTCTAAAATCGCAAGTGTCCCATAATCAATGGCAATATAGTGTGTGTATATATATATATATATATATATATATATATATATATATATATATATATATATGTCGATATAGCGAGCCCATGGTAACAGGCTCGCTCAGATGCATTTGGCCGATTCGGCATCCGCCCCATGGCAAGGTACGACACGTGTTTGACCTTTTTAGCCACGTGTTAACTAAATGTTGCTGAGTTAGCACCTTCACACGAAAGGGCCCCAGCAACAAGCACAGAACAAGTACAGAAGGATGCCAGAGCCCGCCTGATGAAGACGTACTTAGCAGAGCTCAGGGCTAAAAGACAGAAGATGCCCCATAATTTCAATCCTTTAAGTATTTTTTCCCTTGTAAATATTGCACTTTTCCCTTGTAAATATTACGCATTAATCAAGAATATTAAACTTATGTAACAATACCCCTGGACTCCTTAATCTACATGGGGGCTGCGGCCTACTTGGACCCCCAAACAACCTGCACTACAAGTTCTTATTGGTGCATATGGATTAATGTGCAAGAGTTCTTATTTTTGCATATGGATTGATGTGCAGTGTGCAAGAGGAAAGATTATATTTCCCCTAGTCCCCATCCGACAGCGAGATGATGTTTATGCTTTCTGCTTATCAGCGCGGTCCCACAGCTCACCAGAAGGGAGAAAAAGAAAAAGAAAATGAAGAAAGTGTGTCAGTAGTGTCGGTCGCCGCCTGTAATTTGTGATGTTCTTGTGCATACCGTGGATTTATTTTTTTTTCATTGAAAAAGTAGCATAGATCAAATTGGATTACACTTAAATAGCAGTAAGTGATATTTTTTTTTACTATACCTTATTTCTTTGCTGTAAGTGATGGAGCTCCAAGCGATCCCAGTGATCAGACAGCAGTTAAAAACTGCCAAAGCCGATAAAATACAGCTTCTACATTTGTTTATTTTTGGAAAAGACGAAGCGAGGCGAAATCGTTCTAATTTAAGGGTTTATACCGGATTACCGTTTAAAGAAGGTAGCCCTGAATTCGCCAACAAATTGAAAGAAATTACTGATACTTTTGACCAGTTGCAATTGATAACAGTCGCTAATCTGCTATCCATAGATATAAATGGAAATAAAGATGAGATAGCGACTCGCATTTTGGTCGCATTATCAGACATTGCTGCTTTTAAGGAAACATTTGGGAATATTTCGGTTTCGAAGACGTTGTGTTGGAAACCCCCCTTTAGGGAACGATGATAAAGCAAAAGACAGATGTGCAAAGAGCACATTAACGACGTTAACTATTATGATATAATTTTTTTTTTTTTTCTTTTTCTCATTATGTGTGCTGTTAATGACGTCTTCAACATTCCTTTTTTTTTTTCTCTCTCTTTCTTTTCTTTTCTCTTAGTAATATTAATTTTTTTTAAATTCATGTTTTACAGTGATCGTCTAGTTTTTTTTTCTCTCTCCCTTGAAGAAATAGTTTATTTTCAGTATCCTGATCGGTGTACACGTTCAGCTGTGGTCAGCTGCATGTCGGATTGGCCGAGTGTCGATATAGCGAGCCCATGGTAACAGGCTCGCTCAGATGCATTTGGCCGATTCGGCATCCGCCCCATGGCAAGGTACGACACGTGTTTGACCTTTTTAGCCACGTGTTAACTAAATGTTGCTGAGTTAGCACCTTCACACGAAAGGGCCCCAGCAACAAGCACAGAACAAGTACAGAAGGATGCCAGAGCCCGCCTGATGAAGACGTACTTAGCAGAGCTCAGGGCTAAAAGACAGAAGATGCCCCATAATTTCAATCCTTTAAGTATTTTTTCCCTTGTAAATATTGCACTTTTCCCTTGTAAATATTACGCATTAATCAAGAATATTAAACTTATGTAACAATACCCCTGGACTCCTTAATCTACATATATATATATATAGATATATATACAATATTTACTATTTTTTGACAAAATTATAGATTGCATAATCAAAAGCCGATTTTATAGTTTTTCTAAAAACGTATACTTAAATCACTGTGGTTAAAATACTATTAATAATATCATATGATAAATATGACTAAAACAACATTAATTACAGGTAGTACTTTTAAAACTCACTATTTTTTTATACCGTAATTTCGGGTGTATAAGCCGCAGCTCAAACAATTCTTTTTCGACCTAGAATTTTTGAAAAAACAAATATAACTAGTTAGATCGCCGTAAATATTTGTCTTCAATCACTAAATAAGATTTCTGGGTCCAAAAAGAATTGTTTGATCCGCGGCTTATACACCCGAAATTACGGTAAATAAAAAAAGATGGGATACTTACTCTTACAAAGATTTTAAATAATTGATGAAACCACATACATTTAAAAAAATAACAAATGATTCTTTGGACTCTTATGCTTTCAAAAATAATAAGTTGATGATCAAAACGTAATTTTAAAGCTATTTCAGTTTCACTTTACAATCTTGATTTTAGAGGTATAAATAATCTTTAAAATATGAATGTTTTTCTAATAAAGTACGAAGCTAAAATCTACTAAACTAATACTACTACTAAATTCGGAGCCCCCAATTTATAGGATCCTTAGCAAATATCCTAATCGAGGTTATATTACCTATAAAACACATATGACATTTTTATGCCTGCATAAATTTAGAAAGTTTCTAGATATATGTATATTTCAATTTTCTACCCATAATGATTGATAGTAATTTTTAAGATAATATTTTCAATGGATTAAGATACACTAACTCAACCGTTCGGTTACAATTGTAAGAGGTATTAAACATTTTTACAAAATATTTTAGCACCAATTAACATCATAATAATTTCATCATAATTACCATAATGATGATTTCACCCTAATTAACAATATGATTATTTCACAATAATTAATATCATAATAATTTCCCCCTAATTAATATCATGATGATTTCACCATATCAAATTAAGATCTAACATAACTAAATGTTACACAAAAAAAAGAAAAAAGGGGGGTTCTACATTCTTTAAATTGTCTTGAAAACTAAGGGGAAAATAAATTTACCAGAAAAAGAAAAAGTATATTTTTTTCCACAATAATATTTTAAAAAATATAGAAAAGAGAGTAGAGACGTAGTTTGAGAGAAAAGTAAACATTATATGAGAAAATACTATTTTTAATTAAAAATATTAAGGATATGTTTATCTAATAGCACTAAACTCTATAGAGAATGCATATGAAATAACATACTTCTAAGCTCAATTTGGTTTCAAAGTTCTTTAAGTTTCTATAGTACTTTGACGAAATGAATATATCTTTTAAACATAGATTTTTATATCTACTCGTGTTTCGTTCATAAGGTTTTGTAAGTTTACTCGTCTGATACATCAGTTTTAACAACTTTCAACGCTCATAAGTACCGTTCAAAAGTAAAGTTTTCCACCGCTTTCCACTCTCAAAGTGAATCGAATTTGTCAAACAAACCATTGCAAAGCTAAATGTCGATCTGATCCTTGATTTGGATACTGTGGATCTGTGTTTGTTCTCAAATGAGGGTAAGTCGGTGTTTGTACGAAAACGTGAGGATATCCATTGTTAAAGGCAAAATGATCACAAACTGGGGTAAGAGGAGAATTCAAACAAGAATCTTCTGTCATATAAGAAGGCTGCATATCCTGATCATGGTATCGTATTTGACTTTCCAAAAGTAACTGCTGCAATTGTCTAATGTACATTATAGCAGCTCTTAAAGTCTCAACTTTACTGGAGCGTCTTCCTCGACTACACCTGTCTCGCGGAACACGATCCCGTAAGATAGCAAAGCCTTGATTTACAAGACGTACACGTTTGCGCTCCCTTTCATTTCGTCTTGCTACAGATATAATAGGTTTATTACAGGAGGAATCCAATCTGATAGATGCATTATAGTCAGTATTTTTTCTCTGTACCATTTGCTCAACACCAGTTAAAGCGAAATTATCCGATTCTTCTTGTGAATTATAAGGTAGTGAATTTCCAGGATCACTGAAATCTGAAGACATTTTAGCAAAAATCGTAAAATTTTCTATTATGAAAATTAAATTAAAATTGACAAAGTAATTTTCATATATCTTATTGTTTTGGTTTTAATTATAAACATTTTTCCTTAAATTTAAATATAAATAAAATCACATAACATTGTTATTATTCTTCATGGAATATTTTTTTATCTTATAACGACAATATTACACACTCCATTTTGATATATATTTTTATTGTTGTTTAACGTATTTTAACAGAAGTATTTGTCAAGCTTTTTCATTGACTATTTTTTCAGTTTTCATTATTCACATAAGCTTATTTAAAATTAAAGCTGTTCCAGAAAAAGGTTTGACAAATTTATAGAGCACCTCTTATCAACAAAATCAACAAGAGCACAAGTTTATCACGAAAAATGAAATATTTTCTTGGCATTTTTTTGTTTTGTATAGTATTTATTTAAAATCTCCTGAGGACACTATTTCAAAAACTGTCTTCACCAAAACATAATGTTCTAAAGACGAAAAATATTTTTTTCTTTTATATCATAATTATCTTATCCTTTATTTTCTTCGTAAAGATTTTAATGCTGCATTCTAATAGCATAAAAAAAGACATTTCCCTCAAAGTTATTGCAGCTAATAGCCGGCGAAAATTTTGTGTCCTTTTCATATGTAGAGCAGAATCTTTTTAATTTTTTCTTTCATAATGGAGCTTATTGTAATCTCTTTTAAGGAAATATTTAAAGTAAAAGAATATTCTTTGATGTTAAAATGATGCTGTTAAAAGGCTGATTATTTTCTTGAGTTCATATAGCACTTTTAAGCTATGGCTTTTTTAATATTTCTTTTGTTATTAAATAATTCTCTAATAAAGTTACTTTCCAACTTATTTTGCATCATTAAAGAAATCTTTTTCCCTTCAAGCAAGCAGTATCACAGAAGATTCGTTTTATTATCGAAATTATTAAAATAGAAGATATTCTATTGAGGAACTCTTATTATCATGTTATTGATCAACTATTGTGCGGTGCAGAACCGTGATACAGCATCTTGTAAAACTTTCCATATATTGTCACAAAAGAATGTCTGAAAAGCTACTCCCATAAAATACTTTTATTATGATCTGTAATTAAAAAATTTATCTTTTAGATTGATAATGACATGCAACTATTTACTTGATTATGGCTTTTACATGTCATTGTTCATGCTATATATGTAACATATTAATAGGAATTAAGTTTTTATCAGAACAAAAGAAAAATATCTCGTTTTCTTCAAGGATAACTTTTCAACGTGATAGTTTATTAATTTAAGAACTCAGACAGAGGATGATATTCCACATTCAATAACAAATCTCTAATATAAGTCTGATTTTCGTAAAGTAATTTCACACATAGTAATAACACATTTAATAACATATTTAATAGCAAATCATTCTAAAAGAATATATGATCTTGCTAATGAAACAGTTTTGCAAATTTTATTTCGAACAATTCCTGGTTGAGAATAAATATTTCCTTTAAAAAAGAGAGAAATCAGCCTAATAACGTTTCATTTGTTATCAAAAAAAATTGGATGGAAACTAAATCCAAACAATTTCCATCTTCAACAAATGCATATAAGATTCTAATCGAAAACAATTTTCATTTGGCAAAATCTATATAAATTAGAGTCCGTTGAACGTACGCCGACACTTCCCAGCATTTTATGATAGCATAGAGAATCAGCACAATATACATCAACATCAACATTACAACTCTGATTTCAAATTAACTCCATCCTCTCTGAACTCCCGTTCGCATCACCAGCTAAATACTAGTATGACCACAAATAAGTAGTCTGACAGAGGGTATGGAATTGTTGGAGAAGAAAGTTGATGTATACGATGAAAAACTCCACCCCTTCATGAACTGGCTGAGACTGATGTAGATTTTTGATAAATTGGGGGGAGTATTCTAAAGCTTTTTCATTTCGATCGTCGATGTCCCACATTGGTGCTTGCAAATACCTCCCACATTTCGAGACATGAAGGTGTTGAAGGTGAACAAGTACACATTAGCGAATCAAAAGTCGATTTTCGTGATTTCCAATTCCTTCCTTATAGCAATTAGAAACCAATTCGTGGATTCAATTTTGATTTATTTATTGCCATTCTTGATTACGCATGCGAATCTCATAATATTTTATGTGTCAAAATAATCACGATCTAATTAACAAAACTTGGAAAAAATTCAACCATTGTTTGTAGAAAAAACGTTTTTTAGGGGAAGTAGCTTTATGAAATTTAGCCTGCTTTCATAAACTGTTATCGACATTATATTAATTAAATTTGCAATTCATAAAAAATTGACGACTTATAATAAGAAACGTAGTTTTACTTTTTATAATTATTTGCACATATTTGTTCATAGTGATTTTTAAAAAATAAAGTTTATTGCCTGCAATTAGAAATATTTGTTCATCTATACTAATAAAAGAACAAAACGCTCTGTCTGTCTGTGTGTGTGTCTGCGATGGCTAGCAAAATCTATGGGACGTACGAAGTTCAAAATTTTTATGAGAGTAGCCCAATATCTCTCCTGATGCACCTGAAGCTCAAAATTTCAAAATTCTATTTATTAACGGAGTTATTAATTAAATTCCAAAGCTCACTCTCATAAAAAAATCGCCTTTTTTTACTTTTTTCCCTCTCATTTTCTTATGGTTGGTTGGTTGCATAAAATTTTCGCAGAAATAATTAAAAAAGCTGGGATAGACTTTTAAAATTCATAGACTGGCAAACTGTCAGTTTAAATGAGGATTTTTTTTATCACAGCTGCTGTACGCCATGGAGGAAAAAAGATAGGTGGAGGTGAAGCAATCCGAAAAAAAAAAAGGTTTGCAATATGAAACCATTTATCGCTGAAATTTTAATGTCTCAAACAAAAGCATGAGGAAGGAATTTTGTATTAATAAGACAAATTGAAAGAAATGAATTACAGGCTAAAGCATATTTTACGAAAAAATAGTAATTTATTAAAACGTTTATTTTCTATTATATTATTTATTAAAATAAATGTTTGCTTTTAAAATAATTGAAATTGGAAAATTAGAAATAATTAAATGTCAAAATAAAATTAAATAAAATATTGAAAACCTTTGATTTGAACTAAAAACTGTATTAGTAAAAGTTTTCTTTTTTTTCAGAACTTTTTAATTCTTCATAACTTAGATGAAAAATGGTTATGATTTAACAACATATTAATAATTCCATGTCAATATATAAAATATATTGATGAAAACCTTCTTTTAAAATCCTGCATGAAATTTTCGTGAACATGAACAAGATCCGAACCTAAAAATTCTGTTTGAAAAAATACCTGAAATTTGAATTGAACCAAATCTGAACTTGACAAAAATATTCCAAAGAACATTAACCGGATCCGAACAAGACAAAAAATTTCCATGCACATGAACCGAATCTGAACATAAAAAAATTCTTTGAAAAAAATCTCGAAATCTGAAATGAACTAAATCTGAACTTGACAAAAATATTCCATTGAAGCATGTTCTTATTTTACACGAGGGTTACACGCAAGAGAACTCGAACCCAAAAATTACATTTGAAAAAAACGCCGACATCTGAATTAAACCAAGTCTGAACTTGACAAAAATATTCCAGTGAAGCATGTCTTTATTCGAATCAGACAAAGAAATTTCCGTAGACACGCAGAAAGACCTGAACCCAAAAATTCCATTTGAAAAAAAGCCGAAATCTGAATTGAACCAAATCTGTTCCCGACAAAAATATTTCACAGAACCATAACTGAATCCGAGCAAGGCAAAATAATTTCCATGGACCTGAATCCGACATGAACATTTTAAATCGAATTTCAAAAAATGCCTGAAATCTGAATCGAACCAAATCTGAACCCGACGAAAATATTCTAATGAATCATAACCAAGATCCGAACAAGACAAAATGATTTCCATGGACATGAACCCAATATATGGTTAGGTAACATTTGGGTTGCAATTACATTAAGGTAAGTCTTTGATTTTATTTAATTTCCCGTTAGGTTACAGTCAGATCGCGGTTAAAGTTAGGTTAAAGTTAAATTGCATTTATGTTATGGTTAGAATAAGGATAGGTTGCAATAAAGTGACGGCTAGGTTACATTTATGTTATATTTAAGTTACGGTAGGGTACTGTTAAGTCGCAGTCAGGATACAGACAGGTTGTGGTTACGGTACAAAAGTTTACAGTTAGAAATTTGTCCACAGAGTGAACATTACCCATGTTCTGATTAAAAATATGCACTTACTTTTGTTAAATGGCTTCATTCACGGTATAGTCGGATTTAAGAGTGATATAAATAGTTTGAAATTCAAAATATTTCACTTGGGACTTCTATGTAAAAAAAATAATTAGTTACGTGACCTAACAGTGATTTTTACGGGTAAATATCAACACTCTAACACGAAAATAACGCAATCGTTGGATACATGTTCCCTCCCGCGTTTCTCATTGCTCATTTTAAGTATTTTTAGAGCTTAATAGTAATTGTTGTTTTTAAAACCAATTTTTCACAAAGTCAGCTGCGACGTACGTTAGCAAATTGGAAACGTTGAACTATTTTCTGGTAATATTTTAAATTTATGAGAACGCGATCGTAAATTTTATTTCTGTGATTAAAGATTGATTTCATTCTTTGAAATAAATATTGATGAAGCAATGAAATCCAAATCTTCTCTTATTTTATACAGAGTAAACTGTGACACTGAATTACAGTGCGTGTCTAAAGTTTAAGCACAATAGCAATTTTAAAATAAAACTTTAAATATTACCTTTAATTTCAATATCTGTCTTGTATATGTTAATAATATCTATTTTTACACCATATTCATTTAAATTAAGTTTTAAATTTTATTTCAAACCATGGAGTTTAAGAATAGAAGAAAAATGACCGTGTCAAAAGTTTAAGCACAAAATCGTTTTTATGCAAATTTTACAGCCTGACGTAAACGGTTGCGCACGCAAACAATTTCTGGGTGTATAAGAAGCAGTCCGCTGTTGTTTTTGAGTTAGTACAAAATGCCCAAGTCGAAAGAATTTTCAGATAAGGAGATGATAAAAATTTGGAGTATGAGAGCAAAATGTAATTGTGTTTCTGAAATCGCAAGTGCATTAGAAAAGGTCAAAACAAGGTATTCATAAAATTATGGCTCGTGATAATGATTTTAAACGAAAATTTTGTTCAGGAAGGCCGCGAGTGACTAATTTGAGCGAAGATAGCCGCATCAGAAATTTGGCTTCAACTGGTAATTACTCCCTTTCGGAAATAAAATATGCAGTTGGAGAACAAATATCGAAAAAAACTGTTTATAGAAGAGTTTTGGAATTCAAATACATCAAATACCGTAAAATGGCTCGATTACCGTGTCTGAAACGACATCATAAAGAAGCTAGATTACAATGGGCCAAAGAGCATATGTCATTTGGTGAAAAGTGGCTGAATGTCATATTCAGTGATGAAAAACAAATGGAACCTCGATGACCCTGATGGGTTTAAGTACTATTGGCATGATCTCCGTAAAGAACCTAGGAGTGTATTTAGCCGATAACATAATGGTAATTCTGTAATGGTATGGGGGGCTTTTTCTTTCAATAGTCAGACATCTCTAGCATTCATCAGTGGTCGTGAAAACTTTGAAAACTACCAAGAGACACTTGCCTATCATTTGCTTCCTGTTGCCGAGGTTTTTAGGGGGAGAAAAATGGTTATTTTAGCATAATAATGCTTCCATCCGTACCTCAAACTCAACTGCATCGTGGCTTAAGTCGAAAACAGTGTCTCTTTTGAAATAGCCGGCAATTAATCCTGATTTAAAGTTTATAAAAAATATGTGGGGTATTCTCAATCATGCAGTTTATCCAAATGGAAAGCAGTATTCTTCAGTTAAAGATTTGAAAGATGCCATTGAGAACGCTTGGTTTAAAAATGAAGTAGAAACAATACAAAACCTCATTTTATCGATGGAAGATCGTATATTTAAAGTAATTCAGCAGAAAGAAGCAATAATCAAGTATTAATTTTTTTTATTCTTGTTCTGCTAAAGACTAAAAAACTACTGTGCTTAAACTTTTGACACACTCATTTTTGTTGTTTTGATAAATTTTATTATTTAAGATAAATTTTATAGCATGAATCTGTTAACAATCTTTTTAAAACTACAATTTGTAGGCTATGTGAAAAGGGAAGTAACTTTCACCCATTAATAAAATTTTATTTTGAAATTTTCTGTTGTGCTTAAACTTTTGACACGCGCTGTATTAGAAGCTCGATTTTTTTGTCGAGTTTCTTGAATGACGACACCGCTTTTTTACTGGGTTTCTGTATTATTCCAAGCTAATGACGTCATGTGCATACTTTTCTATAGATGTTGTTTAAGACTGGATTATAAATGTAGAATTCTTAAATAGATGCATATGGACATCATTTTATGTAAAGCACAGAAAGAACTGTTTTTTTGCAATAACACAATTTTGATCACTACTGCCCCCTACAAAATATTTTGGTTGGAATGATTAAATTGTGGTTTGACTAACCAAATAATTTTGTTAATTCAGCAAAATTTTGTTTACAATTTGGTCATTTTAACAAAAAAAAAATTTGTGGGGGCAATAGTAATCAAAATTTAGTTGTTTCAACAAAACAGTTCTTTCCGTGAGGAAAAACGCGTATTTTAAGTCTTAAAATTGAAACATGTTTTGTGTTATTTACAAGCAGATTTCCTGATTTCTGCTTTTTTTCTTTTTTTTTCTGGCTTCCGCTAGTGTCTTGTTATAAGAGATTTAATAAGGATTCCCGGAAGCACCGCTCTTCGCGAATTCTGCGAAGGTCGTCTCACCCATGAATACAGATCGGTACATTCCTGGCTCCCGTCAAGAAGAATATCAAACTCGAAGCCGATACAGCCGGTCCAACCCTTCCCTTTTTTCGATTTGATGATTTTATCTTTTAAATTTCTGCATTTTTAATTAATATGATTTTCTTTTTTTTATGGCTTCCGCTAGAGTCTCGGCTAAAGGGAAATAGGACAGCCGCGCGGAAACGCCGCTCTCCGCCAATTCCGCTGCGATCGGCCCACCCACACATTCCCCCATTTTCGATCGCTACCGAGGTGAATATTAATTTCGAAGCCACAACAGCAGTCCGATGGCTTCAGGGTTATTTTAGATTAACATGCTAGATCACTAAGCAGCGATATGAATCATTGTTACAGAGTAAAATTGTTACGAGTCTGCAAGCGTCACACCTTTTCACGTACAGTTTTTATGCTGGGAAGGGTTTCTCCTCTCATTAGCTTTTGTTTTAAAGAAATCCTCAAAAATCACTTTACAGAAGAAAATGTCTTCAGCCGCCACTTTCGTTATATGTGGTTTCCCCGATCCCCAGGCACAATTCATTTTACTTTTTGTTTTGGAAGCATTTGAAACAGCTGGTAAGTGTTGATAAACCAAGAACTTTACCTTATCTTAACCCTTTCCGGCACACTGTGCCCGGTCTGGGATACCTAATTTTAATCCCAAACTTACAAGCGGCACCAATAATATTTTAATAAAATATTGCTTTTACAAAAAAAGCTTAAATTAAGGAATTCAAAATATCTAAAAAAGTTGTTTGTGAATTCCGGTGTTAGTCGATAATTTCTCATTTACTAACAGATTTTGCCCGTGCCGGAAAGGGTTAAGACAGCATTTCTGAACATGTTCTTAGCCTTTTCTAGAGCAGACTACGGTCATCTGTGGAACATGCTATACTACAATATACCAGATGGTGATTGAAAGTAATGACCGTCATGTGGAACATTTTTTGATGCAATAAGATTTGTGAACTATCCTAAATTTGTAATTCATTATAAATGTCTTTTAATGTGAAGATTTTGAACTATTTTTTCGTTCAAACAAATTTCCATCTCTTCGTTTTGTATTCCACAAAACTTCACAACTTTCTAACACTAGCTTGGTCGGTAGACAACTTTAAAATAGGGTCAATTAATTATTGACACTGTATTTTTGTTATACTTCTAATGTAACTTTCATTTTTGTATTTGTGACAAATTTTTTTGTCACTTCAGTTCAATGTACGCACGTTCTTTGTCACGAAACTACAAGCTTTTTCTAGAGCAATGCAACGCCATTGGGCGTCAGATAATTCGAAAGGATTAATATATGCTATAGGAAGGATAGACATTTTCCATTCCATAATTCAATACTATAAATTACACGCGCACTGCAACCTCAATTTAACACGTGTTCACATTCAAATGTTTTTAAATCGTGAAGATCCCTGCATTATCTTCCGTCTGATAGCATTAACTTGTATTATGATTAGAATATTATTTGGTATTATAAAAATCTTATTGTCTTCACATTTTTCTATAAAGATGGTGCGAAAAATTACAATTTAGTAGGGTGCTCTGCCCCCTGCGATCTATGCTCGCCAATCCATGTTCAGGTGTCACAACTTGTAAAAGCATAGTAATGTGTCCAATTTTTAAAATATTACCAGGTTTCGGAAGTTTGAATGATATTATCACTATAAAGGCGGCTATCGTCTGTACTCCGTTTGTCATGCTTTTCTGTTAGAATGGGGCATTTTTCGATTACCATGGATTCATCTTTCTCTTCGTGTCAAATGGCGGCTGCTTTCGGGATTAATAAGTCAGATCAATTACACATTTGAAAACAGCTCACATAAAAATTTTAAGTTAAAAGTGTCGCAATCTTTATTACTTTTATAATGACGCTGTGGACAACGTTCTTTCTTTATAGATTGGGAGGTGGCTGCATAAACCATCACCTCATCTAGTTGGCAGATTTTTTTAATTCCAGGATTAATTACAACTTAATTCCCATATTAAAATGCAACTGCTCTACCAAAGCATATATTGTTAGAAAACACAAATAAATCTGATTTCAGTGGTGTACCGATAATTTTACCATTTTGGTTTTCCTATTTCCAATCATCTATACTTTCATACCTTTTGATGCAGGAAAAGACATTAATAAAGCTACCAATGAACCACTGCAATCATGTCTGAAAGAGATTTCCTCCAATATGACTTGGAAGACCAGCTGTATTTTAATATGCTAAGCATATTCCGTCTAATTCTGGAATTTCAACCACCAACTCAATGAGGTGATAGTTTGTGCAGTCGTCTTTCGGAGTATTACTTTCGAAGTTAAAAACTCCGTCTGCGTGAGAATATCTTTCTGAAACACGGTATTGAAAAGCATCGTGTTATGAAAATGTACGCTTATATTTTATGTGTTGATCGAGTTTTAGTTATTTTGAGGAACAGATATAGCTTATTCGTGAATTATTTTATCTATTTCAATAAAACCTCATGGATATTTTCATGTTATTTTTATAATGCCTATTGTAAATATTAATTAATAAAAATATTCTAATTTTCTAATATGTATTTATTGAAAAGTAATTTGTGCAAAATAACTCAAAAGCATTTTGCGCATACATTTACCTGTATTTATGCTGTAAGTTATGTAACATATAAACAAATTTGCTAACCGCACTATTTTTATACCATATGACGTCACATTAAAATTCTCTGGAAAGAAATTTGTTTTAAATATATCGTTTTAATATTTGACGTAATTTTTGCCCTTAAATGAATTCCTTATGTTACAAGTTGCTTATTATGAATTTTTTCTCTTTTAAGATTCACCAGTAAATACATTATTTAATTTTAAAATGTTTGAGATTTGAATTTTTTAAGTATGGCGTAATATTCACTATTAAATGTTTTTATTAAATGCATAATAATTTATTTATTTTAGGCTCCTAAACTATGACGATATTCAATATTCGGGCATCAATATTCGGCATCAATATTCCTCTTGAAATTGTGGAGTATTTCATATATGATTCAATTGTCACCTTTAAATGCGTTTCGGGTGTAAAATTTTATTATTTTAAAAATTTTGTGCTTTTTTAACATTTACACGCAAATATTTTTAATGAAAATTCCCCTATTTTCTCCTTTTAACGTGTGACCACTTAATTCTTATTTGTTAATTTTCTTTCCTTTTTTAATACTTTTACTTTTCAAATATAATTTGAAATTTGTGACAAAAACAAAAACAAAACAGATTTTTATTTTTAAATTTTCCTGAAAAGAAATGTGCTCACAATATTATTTCACTATAGATTGAAATTAAAGATAAATACCGTAATTTCGGGTGTATAAGCCGCAGATCAAACAATTCTTTTTCGACCCAGAATTTTTTAAGAAACAAATATGACTAGTTAGATCGCCGTAAATATTTGTCTTCAAATACTAAATAAGATTTCTGGGTCCAAAAAGAATTGTTTGATCCGCGGCTTATACACCCGAAATTACGGTAAATTTAAATTTGAAAAAAAAAATATTCGTAAAAGAAAATTTCTAGTAATCCCTATAGTTTTTGAACTATTCTTCCGCTTTTTCAAGAAAAATGGTGTAATTTTGTTCTTATCATTGATCAATTGTCATTAAAATTACCGAAAAAAATTGATATCTTGAAACTAATTCAAATTTTAAAATTCTAATATCAGTTTTGACATCTGAAAACAAATAATTGGTGCCAATTTTACTCCCAAACCCTTCACATTTTAGGAGAAATAGCTGTGAAACACAATCAGTTTTCAGTCAGTCGTTTCATAAAAACGTTTCATAAATCCTTTCATATAGGATTTTTTATATATAGGGTAGATATAAGCAAAAACCGTAATTCCTGTTATTTTGGGTAATCCTTCGGTCACTGAGATAAAATATAGTCTCACTGATTTAAAATATATACTAGGCGATTTTTTTAAAGATCAAGTGTTGCGTTCAATATATTTACTTCATGAAATTTGCCTTTTACAACCTTAACCGCTAATCGTTCATAAACGCTATCGTGCCTGAAATATTATACAGTAGATTGATTAAAATAGATTGAAATCATGATAAAGCATTTTCCCGAATTATTCACAATAAAGTGCGGTATGTTAAGTATATGCGGCACTAATTATGATATTTAGTAACATGTAAGAGATCCACCCAGCCCTGTCATTAGTTTTATTTCCCACGAGCATGAAGATCTTGTAACAAAGTCAGATGGTTTGATTCGATTCATGCCTCTTTCGCCGAATGATCTCCTGCTGTTTCTTGATGATTCCTACTAATGAATGGCGTGTGACTTCCTTTAAAAGCCGAAAAGTTTTTCGCCGAAAAAAAGGGGACTGCTAAAAATTAAAATACGAAACAGAGATAAGGAGTTTTCTATCTCCCACCCTCTCTCAACGTTTCCCTGTCTGAGTGTTCTTCCCAGTTTCTCTCTGTCCCATTAGGGTCACGAAGGTTATGCATTTACGACCGTCGTTATGTTTCAATGGCTATTTTATTTATTGCACACATGTATTATTTGCTTTCTCAGATTTAGATAATTTGAAAACATTAATACTTGTTTTGGATTTGATTTATAAAAGATGATTATATAATAATTTATTAATAAAAAAAAAAAAAAAACAGAGTATATATATAATTAGCTAGGATAATTGCTGTGTTGCATATCTCCTTGTGTATTATCATTGAGATTTATACTATGTGGTTTCTGATACCTCTTTATAGGAAATTCCATTATAAGTTTGCAATATTATTATCTAATAATTTCATATAATGATACAATGCCATAAAATATAAAGATATAATATAATGATTTATGACTAATATTAAATGTATATTGGTTTTGATTATATTCCTTTTAATTCATTTTTTCATGCGTTTAAATGATGCATATTGTGTCGGCGGAGGAGGAGGGGGCAATCTCGAAAATACTCTTTCGCTGAACATCTATTTTAGCCTAGTTTAAAAAACAATTTCGATTAATACTTTTTAAATAAAGATTTTCTTTCAACGAAATGAATATAAAACAGTAATTAATATGTAAATAATTATTTTACGCCATAGTATCCAAACTAAATGAAATGTATGCAATTTGATAATATGTTGTTAAAAAATCATTTACATAATTTTTTGTTAAGGTTTTAGGTAGCATGGCGCAAAAAATAAACCACATTGTTCAATATTTCAGTGAATTAATATAGGTTTAGTTCAAGAGATATACTTATCAATATACTGAAAAATTAAACGTATACTTTGGTTGTCTAAATTTACTTTAGAAGACAAATCAAAAATAATTTATGTTAAAACTTAAAAAAAAAAAAAGTCAAAGTCGCATCAAGACATTATTCGAGTTTTAATACATCTTTTAAAACTTATATTTTCAATTTATGATAGATGTTAATGAAAGAACTTTATACATATTTTTATCTTGAGCAAAATTTTTACACATGCAGTTATAAATAAAGAAAAAATAAAATGATTAAATAAATAATATATAAATTAAATAATAGCATAGCATTACTCAAGATTTGATATTATTATTTTTAAGAGCCATTTTTAAAATTGTAGAGTGATTAAATGTAGAGAAGATTAAATGCTGCGAAAGAAACTTTTAATCTATTTTGATATTATTGCACTTTTTAGGTTAATGATCAAAAGAAACAACATTTACAAAAAAAAAATACATTAAATCTGCCTACATCAAATTGGCTGTTTTGGTGAAAATTTCCGAAATTTTTTTTATTGTTTTATATGAAAGAGCAATCTTTTACGATTCCAAATCTGTTTTAATTTTATTCCTACTATTATTAGAAAAGGAGTTATGGCAATTTTAATAAACATCGAAATGGCCATTTTTGTGAAAATTTTCTATTTTTTTAATTGTTTTTTTATGAAAGAACACTTTATTCCGATTCTAAATCACTCTAAATTTATCAGTTTTAATTTATGATTCAGGATATTTAGGACTTTTACCTGCATTCGAACAATTATGAGTATCAGTTGAACAAAATATGATCACAAACTATTTTAAAACCGATGATGAGTGAATAAAAAATTCAAAAGTCTCTCGCTATCCTCTGCAAAACTTACCAGGAAAACAAAAAGAGCTGCTAAGTTAAAAATAGTTAAATATGAAGTTAAAAATGGGTTTGAATATAAATGTGGAGCACATTTTAAGAGTATAAATTAAATATATCAGATTTTTACAAGAAAATACATGTATGTGATTTCTGGAAAATTATTTTTTTCGTTATTTCTATATTCAATAAGCTTCATTAGGCTTCAATAAAAAGTTCTTAGGATATTTTCGTAAAATATTGTAAGTATGTTTTCAATTTCACTTACTATGCTCTGAAGTAGGATCTAAGCTATATGTGATAATTTAATTATTTTATAGGCACCAGAATATGAAAAAATGATAATTTTTACTAAAATATGTACTTTTTTACATATTTTGAAAATTTTCGGCTATTTTTGAAGATATTGTAAAACTCCCAGTTCAGTGCACAGATAAGTGTAATAGAAGTATGCAGCATAAAGGAAATTGAAATATTCTTATTTGAACTGAGTGTATGCTGTCTGGCGTAAGCATGATATTTTGCTAGGAATGAAAAATTCAAATCGTCCCTCGCTATACACAGCAAAGCTTACCAGGAAAACAAAAAGAGCTACTAAGAATTTAAAAATGATAAAAATGAAGTTTAGGAAGGGTTAGAATATAAATGTGGTGCATTTTAAGCGTAAAAATTAAATATTGTAGTTTCTTACCTAAAAAGAAATCTTTAAATGCGATTTCTGGAGAATCAATTTTTTCGTTATTTCCATGTGCGATAAACTTCATTACATAAGAAGTTTTAAAGATATTTCAGTGAAACTTTGTAAGAATGCTTTCCATATCACTCACTATGCTCTGAACTAGGATCTAAGCTATATGTGAATATTTAATTATTTTATAGGCACTCAAATATGAAAAAATGGCAATTTTTACTCAAAAAAATGTATTTTTTTACATATTTTGAAAATTTTCGGCTATTTTTGAAGATATTCTAAAACTCCTAGTTCACTGCACAGATAAGTGTAATAGAAGTGTGCAGCATAAAGGAAATTGAAATATAATTATTTGAATTGAGTGTACGCTGTCTGGCGTAAACGTGAAATTTTGCTAAAAAAACAGTAAAAAACCGCAATTTTTCAAAATATTAAAAAGATAGTGTTAGAATTTTATGTTTTCTTATCATTCTGTAATACAATAGAACTAAAAATTATTATATTTTTTGAAAACTGTCCTTTTTTTAAAAAAAAGTGCTCCGCACGTAGACAGATACCTTAAAAGCGAGATATTTCGACGCGGCTTCATCTCATGTTTTCATGTAAGTATGTATATTTTTTTCATGAAAGTTTAAAGAGGATTTGGATACAATTCTATTTGCAATAGGTTAAAATTTCAGAGTGTTCGGGCTACAAGATTTTATTACTTTCTTCTATATTTTCAAGAAGAAAATATTGGATTCGTGTAAAAATTCAACTTCCGATTTTCAATGAATTCATACGCTTTAGAAAATCCTGAACACGTTTTGATGGTTTTTAGAAAATATCTATCCTTGAGTCTGTCTGTCACTTTGTGAGTCTGTATGTGACAAAAATTTTGTGACCGATGTATCTCAAGAACTAATGCACGGAATTTCACAAAACTTTAGATTCAGTTAGACCTTCATGATAAGCTGAAACTGATTAGTTTTTGTAGTATATCGCTGCTGTACTGCCTTATTCACAATTACCACAATAGCTCTATCTCAAGAAATAATGTACAGATTTCCATAACACTTTAGATTCAGTTAGTCCTTGATACAATTTGCTGTTGATTACTTTTTGGTGCAAATCGCTCAACAATTGGCACTGCCGTTCTGCATTACTCATGATTATCGCAACAGTTATATCTCAAGAACTCATGCACGGATTTTCATGAAACTTCAGATTCAGTTAGTTTAAGGTAGTTCAGTTAGTTTCAGTTAGTTTGGTGTTTAGTTTTTGGTGTACATCCCCCTACAGGTGGCGCTGCTATGCTGAATTTTTTACGATTTTGAAATAGATGTATCGCAAGAACTAATGTATGGATTTTCATCATACTTCAGTTTCAGTTTGTACCTGATGAAAATGAACCTGGTTAGTCTCTGGTATACATCACCCTACAGCTGGCACTTCTATGCTGCAGTTTTCATAATTTCTTCAATAATTCTATTTAAGAACTAATGCACGGAATTTCATCAAACTTCAGATTCATTTAGATGTTGATATAAGTTGTTGCAGTTTGGGTTTCGGTGTAAAACATCCAACAATTCGCGTTGCTGTGCTGCATTGTACATGATTTACATGATTTTAGCTATTGTCATTTCCCAAGAGAACTTCATATAATTAAAATCTCCATAATGTGTATAAATCGCCATTTAATTTTGTTACTGTGACAGCGAATTTTGAAGTATTAACATGTATGAGATAGAAGAAAGTTTTTGAAGAAACTGGCTTCTAAAAATATACAATCAAAATAAAAACAAAAAAATATATATTTTTTTAAATATACCAAATTTGTTAATGTATCAATTGTCTTATAAAAAGGGGACCCCCAGGGGGATACCTTCTTTAGGTATTCACGGGCTTCACAACCCCGGGGCACCTGAGTGATCTTTCTCCTTTCCTTTTCCTCTTACTCCTCTGGTCTTCCTTTCCTCTTTGTTTCACTCTCATTGTGGTTTCCTCTTCGGAGGTGAGGGCAATTCTGTATGAGCCGATGTCATCCTGCATATCGACTCATGGAGAATTGTAAACCACCCACGTGTTGGCCGTGCGTGGCGACCCGTGTCCCTGGAAAGGGGGATCCTGGTAGTTGAGGGAAACCAACACACTGCTTTGGCCTCTGCTTCAGGTAGACGGGAGGTGCATTTGGTCCCGTATGCATCAATCGGCTGGTCAGCTGGCTTTTGTCACTGGCTCTAGGGATCAAGTGATCGAGCAACTACTAGTCATCTCGTTAAGGGTGGAGACTGACATAGGGTTGTCTTGTGACCGTATGGGCCCTGGTTAGCACTGGTGCACGAATGTGCATCCCCTTGTAGGGCTCGGGAGAGGGTGGTGCGGCCGGGGTCTGAAGTTTTTTATTTCTAAATATGGATGGAATCACTTCTTTTCCTTCTACTTCTCTCCCTAGTGGAGAGCAACAAACTGCACAGACTCTATCATTCACTCGTTTTTTCATCATGAAACGTACTGATAGCGTATCTGATAATTCATTTAAAAAGACTTCACCATTTCTCATTGCAAAGACATTCCAGTCAGTGCTAAGGGATGGCCATTCTATCAAAAAACTGCAATCTGGGGATCTATTAGTTGAGGTTTCTACAGCTAAACAGTCACAAATTCTTTCTAATTGCTCTACAATAGGTACCTTTTCCGTTTCTGTACAAGTACATAAAACTCTAAATACAAGTCGTGGTGTTATATCTGAACCTGATCTGTTATACTCTACTAAAACTGAACTTCTAGAAAATTTAAAAGACCAAAATGTCGTAGATGTACGCCGTATCACTATCCGTCGCAATGAAGAAATACTACCTACTAAACATATTATTTTAACCTTCAATAGTCCCAATTTACCAGCTACAATTAAAGCTGGCTATCTAAGCTGTCCAGTTCGACCATACATACCAAACCCTATCAGATGTTTCAAATGCCAGCGTTATGGCCATACTAATACTAATGGCCAATGTCGTGGATCTCTTACCTGCGCACGTTGCGCGGAAGTTGGTCACGACAATAAAACATGTGAAAATTCCGTACGCTGTGCAAACTGTAAAGGCGATCATACAGCATATTCCCACAAGTGCCCTAACTGGAACCGTGAAAAGGAAATAATTACTATAAAAATTACTCAAAATTTGTCTTATCCTGATGCTCGTAAACTAGTTGAAAATAGAACCCCATCTGTCGGAATTACCTACTCTAGCTTACTCAAGAAGCAATCAACAGCCGTAAGACACATAAGTACACAAACTGATTCCCAATTTCCATCCAGTAAATCAACTGCAACACAATCAACCAGTACTCATGTTAAAGAATCGACCAACACCCCATCCTCTGAACCAGTAAAAATTGACATAGAGAAGAAACAACAGAAACCGACAGCTCTATCCAATAAGTCATCTCAACCCCAAACTAAGACTAAACCTGCCATGAATACCAATATTCCACAGAAACCTGATGCTCCCAGAAAACATAATTTAAAAAAACCGCCTATACAAACCTTTAAAAAGAAAACCTCAACTCCAGCCTCTCCACAATGGAAGACTGCTGGAAAGGGGAAGCGAATTTCTGGCATCAGCTCAATCATAAGAAACATTAAAGATCCGAAACAGCTCCAGCAGTACGCGGACGAGGCTATGGAATCCGAGCCCTATAGCAATGACTCAGATGTTGACGAAAATACTGTATTTGAAGAATTTGTACCTGATAACTTAGATACGCAACAATCCACTTCTGCCAATTCTTCACAAACTGCCTCTCCAAGATCATTACATTCTAATACTTCCAAAATACCATCTCATAACAGGAACGCACAAATTACAACTAAAACTTCTTTAGAGCAAAATATTTCAAAAACTAAATCTACTATATCTGCAATACCCCCACCAAAAAAGAACAAAATCTCAAAAAATCAGACAAATTCACAGAAAAAAGACAAAAAAAATCAAAGAATGGAGGATGACGATGCTATGGACCTTCATCCCGAACCGGATGAAATACTGGACGACGGAGACAGTAGCATGTCTACTGTTTCTGATCAAAATGACATTGATACTCATATTTAACACTCGTAATTATGAATAATATCATCTCATGGAACTGCCGTGGTTATCTTAATAAACATGATGAAATCCGGGACATTCTCTCTGACCATCAACCACTCTGCTTAGCTCTGCAGGAAACCCATTTAAAACCAAACAACAAAGCAAAATTACGTAATTATGCTGCTTACAGGAAAGACTTCACTGGTATTGATAGGGCCACTGGAGGAGTGGCTCTCTTCATATCTCGCAGGTTACCTCATTCTTTTATCGGTTTAAATACTAATTTACAAGCTGTTGCTGTCCGAGTCCATATAAATAGACTTATAACAATATGCACAATTTACTTACCACCAAACCAGTCCATTCCATCAGCACATCTGGAAAATCTCATTCTCCAACTCCCCACTCCATTTATTATTGTTGGAGATTTTAATGCTCATAACCAACTCTGGGGCAGTTCTGATAACAATCAACGTGGAGAAATAATAGAGAAATTAATTTCTGACAATGGCCTGTGCCTTCTCAATAATGGTGATCATACCTACTTTCATGAACCGACACGCACTTTTCATGCAATTGATCTTACTATATGCTCCCCATCTATCTATCCATTTTGGAATTTTTGGATCTCAAATGACCTACACGGCAGTGATCATTTTCCAACTTTTATTTCATTGACTACTCCTAGTGTGGATTCCATTAATTGTACTAAAAGGTATGTGTATGACAGAGCCAATTGGCCAACTTTCACGGCACTTGCGAACATCACAAATAACATGATAGAGGGTAACATTGACAAAGCACTTGATAATATAACTCATTGTATTATCAATGCTGCTGATGCTAGCATCCCTAAAACTTCATCTGCTCATAAAAACAGAAAATCTTGGTGGAATATTGATTGCCAAATAGCAAAGAAAAAACAACAAAAAGCTTGGGGTATTTTTCGAAGGTACCCAAACAACACTAATTATATTGCTTTTAAGAAAGCAAAGGCAGAGGCTAGACGAATAAGACGCAAAAGCCAACGTGAATCCTGGATAAAGTATGTTTCAAGTATAAACTCTAACACATCCAGTAAAGAGCTTTGGAAAAAGGTGAAAAACTGCATGGGCCTGTACTCTGAATACCATATTTCAATTTTAAAACTGAACGGTCAAACTATCACTTCTACTAAAAACATAGCTGAGACAATAGGGAATACCCTTGCTTCTACTTCAAATTCAGACTCTTATCCAGAACCATTTTTATCTTATAAAAGAAAAACTGAGAGGACCAGTATTAATTTTAATAGTAATCATTCATTTTCCTACAACAAACCCTTTATTAAATCAGAGCTTTTAAAATGCTTACATGACAGTCGTTTATCTGCTCCTGGGCACGATGGCATCACTTATGTCATGCTCAAGCACCTCTCTCCACCTTCTCTTAACAATCTACTTTCTTTTTTTAACAGAATTTGGACAGAACACGTTTTTCCTAATGCTTGGTGCAGAGCAATCGTTATTCCTTTTCCTAAACCAGGAAAAGATGCTACTGATCCTAATAATTACAGGCCTATTGCCCTTTCAAGCTGCCTCTGCAAACTTCTCGAAAAGATGGTCAATTGCCGCCTCATACATGTTTTAGAAACGAACAACAGCCTTGCTGCTTTTCAGAGTGGTTTCCGACGTGGTAGATCTACTATCGATAATTTAATCCATCTTGAACATTACATAAGGACAGCATTTCTTAAACGCAGGCATCTGGTCTCAGTATTTTTTGACATGGCGAAGGCCTATGACAGAACATGGCGTTATGGAATACTCCGCGACCTTTTTAACTTGGACTTTCGTGGGAATCTTCCTATTTTTATCAAAAATTTCCTTGCAGTGCGAATTTTCCAAGTTCGTATCGCAGGAACTCTTTCTAATTTTTATGTACAAGAAGAGGGTGTGCCCCAGGGCAGTGTCCTGAGTGTCACCCTCTTTGCTATTAAAATAAATGATATTCTCAATCAGCTTCCTCCTTCAGTGAAAGGAGATTTATATGTTGACGACTTCCGGATTATGTGTATGGGAGAGGATATACGTTTTATTGAAAGACAATTGCAAATTGCTATTAGAAATATTCTTAATTGGACTAATAAAAATGGTTTTGTTATCTCTCATGACAAAACTTCTTGTGTGCATTTTTGTAGACGTAGAGATCTGCATCCAGACCCTGAAATTTTTATCGGATCAACTCAAATTCCTGTTGTAGACAATGTCCGCTATTTAGGCCTCTATTTTGACAATAAACTTACGTTCTTACCTCATGTTTTACAATTAAGGGCAAAATGTGAAAAATCACTAAACTTACTTAGGGTACTGTCTAATACTTCATGGGGAGCAGACCGTACTTCTCTTCTAAAGATTTATCGTGCTGCAATCCGTGCTAAAATTGACTATGCCTGCCAGGTCTACGGTTCTGCTTGTAAGTCTGTTCTTAAGAAACTTGACACAGTGCACCATAACGCACTTCGTGTTTGCTCTGGTGCATTTCGTACTTCACCTGTTTTAAGCTTATATGTTGACTGTAATGAACCTTCATTACATTATACTCGTGAAAAACAGTCTCTGGAGTTGTTTTACCGTGTCCTTTCACATCCTAGTCATCCACTTCATACATATATTTTAAACTCCGACAATGATATTCTATATCAGAATCGCCCATCTTGTGTGCCTTCTTTTGGTGTAAGAATGAGAAACATAATCAGCAATGGCCCTCTGAATAATTTTGAGGTGAGTACATGTCCATTGCATATCTATCCTCCTTGGAATCCACCTGCTATCACAATCCTTCATCCTTTTAAAGGCTATGAAAAAAAGAATCTAACCCCTGTGATCTTTAAATGCCTTTTTGCTGCACATCGAGATATTTATAGCAATTACTTAGACATTTATACAGATGGCTCAAAGAATGGAAATACTGTTGGCTGTGGTATATATTGTGATGGTATGACTCTCAGTTATAAACTTCATCCTTCTACATCTATATTTACTGCCGAATTAATTGCAATAGAGAGGGCCATGTTATACATATCTCATCATCTTAACACATCTTTCATCATCTATACTGACTCAAATAGTTCTATTGACGCAATTAAATCTTTTAAAAAGCATCCGTATATCTCATCCATCTTAGACTTTTATAATAATTTGACAAGACGTGGTTATAATATTTTATTTTGTTGGGTACCTGGACACATGGGTATACCTGGAAACGAGAAAGCAGATGAGGCGGCAAAACTTGCACTTAATCCTTTGCATCACAAAATACCATTCTCAGACGTTAAACTAATTATTAATCATTTTATTCAAAATAAATGGCAAGAGAGTTGGGATTTAGAACATAATAATAAATTGCACCGTATCAAACCTACAATAATGATCTGGCCTCCAATCTACCCCAGGAAAACAGATGTTCTTCTGACTCGTCTGAGAATAGGTCACTCTAGGATCACTCATAATCATCTATTACTCAGAGAGGATGCACCCATGTGTCCTCATTGCCATTTTGATCATCTGACCATTCATCATCTTTTAACTGACTGTCCAGGGCTCCGGCACTTGTACAGACTGTATTTTAATTCATCATCACCAATCTTGACAAACCTCATTGGGGAAACACCTCATGGGGCACTATTTAACTTTTTAAAACATGCAGGTTTCTATTTTCATATATAATCTTTTCTCTATCTTGGTTTGGATGCCCTTTAATGACATTCAGATTAGCTGCATTGTAATATTTTAAGTATTTTATTTTCTTAACCTATTTGCTTAACTATATCTGGATGGGAAACCCCATCCAGATATTTTGACATTTTCTCTTTTTCACATTTGTACTTTTAGTCTTTGGTTTGGCGCAGTATGTCCCTTAAGGGATTTTGTGCCATTAAACCCAAATCAACCAACCAACCAACCTTATAAAAAGGGGATAGCAGGGTTAAATTAGTATTTATGCGTATTAATATTTTCCTGGAATTGAAAATATGGACATTAGAAAATCTAATCAAAATCTGTAATCTAGAATATTACTTTTTCTTAAAAGTAAATGGAAAATATATGTATATCATTTATGTTATAACATATAACTCATAACAGGAAATAGCATATAGGCTTCTTTTTAATTTCTTTATAATATAATTTTAATAAATGCCATCATTTTAACTGGGCAATATTCTTTTTATTTTTCTGTGTGGATGCTAATTTTGTACAGCTTAAACACATATTTAAACAATATTATTGTTATTTAGTAAAATCTAGATCCTAAAAAAAGACATCTTTTTTTTTTTTTTTTTTTTTTTTTTTTTTTTGAAAAAGGACAAAGAAAATTAGTTTCACCCAAATAAGTAAACAGTACAGAAAATTTAAACATTTTATAATTGTTAAACTTGATGAAAATAATATAAAAATATAAGAAACAGAAAAAGTAGCACATGTACTTTGTTACTGTTGAAGGTGTAATCTCTTCTTCGTATTTAATTATTATTATTATTAGTATTTAATTTTAAATAAGTAAATTAATTATGCCTGGAAACTAAGAATTCCGAAAATAATTTGTACAAATAAGTAATTTGACATAGATTTCATTCAATGCAACATTTTTTATAGTTGAACTAATCATTGATTATAAGGTTAATGTATTTCTTTCTAGGAAAAGGGCACTGAAAGTGAATTAAGAAATAACTGCAGTAAACTTTTCACAAACTCAGGAACAATTAAGTTTTAAATTCCTCATATGATGAGGAAGTAAAATGCATTTTTTCTTTAGATATAAACAGAGGTAACTTAATAATTAATATTTAATTTTACAAGGATTACATGTATTGGATTCAAGTGCTATAATTTAAGAGATTTCCTTTAGCTAAATGTCCTTAAAAATTACTTAAAAATACCTATTTTTCATTTACTAATAAATCCTTGTAATTGGTGCGGTTGGGTTGGATTTTATTTTGTTTACCAGCTGATTTTTAAAGTCTATTTGTTGGCTTTCTTTTGAGGTTGTTTCATTGTTGTGAGAAAATTTTCCGATTTTAAGAATGTCATTATATTTTAATATAATTCTTGCCTTGAAGTCGCCGAATGATCTCCTGCTGTTTCTTGATGATTCCTACTAATGAATGGCGTGTGACTTCCTTTAAAAGCCGAAAAGTTTTTCGCCGAAAAAAGGGGACTGCTAAAAATTAAAATACGAAACAGAGATAAGGAGTTTTCTATCTCCCACCCTCTCTCAACGTTTCCCTGTCTGAGTGTTCTTCCCAGTTTCTCTCTGTCCCATTAGGGTCACGAAGGTTATGCATTTACGACCGTCGTTATGTTTCAATGGCTATTTTATTTATTGCACACATGTATTATTTGCTTTCTCAGATTTAGATAATTTGAAAACATTAATACTTGTTTTGGATTTGATTTATAAAAGATGATTATATAATAATTTATTAATAATTAAAAAAAAAAACAGAGTATATATATAATTAGCTAGGATAATTGCTGTGTTGCATATCTCCTTGTGTATTATCATTGAGATTTATACTATGTGGTTTCTGATACCTCTTTATAGGAAATTCCATTATAAGTTTGCAATATTATTATCTAATAATTTCATATAATGATACAATGCCATAAAATATAAAGATATAATATAATGATTTATGACTAATATTAAATGTATATTGGTTTTGATTATATTCCTTTTAATTCATTTTTTCATGCGTTTAAATGATGCATATTGTGTCGGCGGAGGAGGAGGGGGCAATCTCGAAAATACTCTTTCGCTGAACATCTATTTTAGCCTAGTTTAAAAAACAATTTCGATTAATACTTTTTAAATAAAGATTTTCTTTCAACGAAATGAATATAAAACAGTAATTAATATGTAAATAATTATTTTACGCCATAGTATCCAAACTAAATGAAATGTATGCAATTTGATAATATGTTGTTAAAAAATCATTTACATAATTTTTTGTTAAGGTTTTAGGTAGCATGGCGCAAAAAATAAACCACATTGTTCAATATTTCAGTGAATTAATATAGGTTTAGTTCAAGAGATATACTTATCAATATACTGAAAAATTAAACGTATACTTTGGTTGTCTAAATTTACTTTAGAAGACAAATCAAAAATAATTTATGTTGAAACTTAAAAAAAAAAAAAAAAAAAAAAAAAAAAAAAAGTCAAAGTCGCATCAAGACATTATTCGAGTTTTAATACATCTTTTAAAACTTATATTTTCAGTTTATGATAGATGTTAATGAAAGAACTTTATACATATTTTTATCTTGAGCAAAATTTTTACACATGCAGTTATAAATAAAGAAAAAATAAAATGATTAAATAAATAATATATAAATTAAATAATAGCATAGCATTACTCAAGATTTGATATTATTATTTTTAAGAGCCATTTTTAAAATTGTAGAGTGATTAAATGTAGAGAAGATTAAATGCTGCGAAAGAAACTTTTAATCTATTTTGATATTATTGCACTTTTTAGGTTAATGATCAAAAGAAACAACATTTACAAAAAAAATACATTAAATCTGCCTACATCAAATTGGCTGTTTTGGTGAAAATTTCCGAAATTTTTTTTATTGTTTTATATGAAAGAGCAATCTTTTACGATTCCAAATCTGTTTTAATTTTATTCCTACTATTATTAGAAAAGGAGTTATGGCAATTTTAATAAACATCGAAATGGCCATTTTTGTGAAAATTTTCTATTTTTTTAATTGTTTTTTTATGAAAGAACACTTTATTCCGATTCTAAATCACTCTAAATTTATCAGTTTTAATTTATGATTCAGGATATTTAGGACTTTTACCTGCATTCGAACAATTATGAGTATCAGTTGAACAAAATATGATCACAAACTATTTTAAAACCGATGATGAGTGAATAAAAAATTCAAAAGTCTCTCGCTATCCTCTGCAAAACTTACCAGGAAAACAAAAAGAGCTGCTAAGTTAAAAATAGTTAAATATGAAGTTAAAAATGGGTTTGAATATAAATGTGGAGCACATTTTAAGAGTATAAATTAAATATATCAGATTTTTACAAGAAAATACATGTATGTGATTTCTGGAAAATTATTTTTTTCGTTATTTCTATATTCAATAAGCTTCATTAGGCTTCAATAAAAAGTTCTTAGGATATTTTCGTAAAATATTGTAAGTATGTTTTCAATTTCACTTACTATGCTCTGAAGTAGGATCTAAGCTATATGTGATAATTTAAATATTTTATAGGCACCAGAATATGAAAAAATGATAATTTTTACTAAAATATGTACTTTTTTACATATTTTGAAAATTTTCGGCTATTTTTGAAGATATTGTAAAACTCCCAGTTCAGTGCACAGATAAGTGTAATAGAAGTATGCAGCATAAAGGAAATTGAAATATTCTTATTTGAACTGAGTGTATGCTGTCTGGCGTAAGCATGATATTTTGCTAGGAATGAAAAATTCAAATCGTCCCTCGCTATACACAGCAAAGCTTACCAGGAAAACCTAAAGAGCTACTAAGAATTTAAAAATGATAAAAATGAAGTTTAGGAAGGGTTAGAATATAAATGTGGTGCATTTTAAGCGTAAAAATTAAATATTGTAGTTTCTTACCTAAAAAGAAATCTTTAAATGCGATTTCTGGAGAATCAAGTTTTTCGTTATTTCCATGTGCGATAAACTTCATTACATAAGAAGTTTTAAAGATATTTCAGTGAAACTTTGTAAGAATGCTTTCCATATCACTCACTATGCTCTGAACTAGGATCTAAGCTATATGTGAATATTTAATTATTTTATAGGCACTCAAATATGAAAAAATGGCAATTTTTACTCAAAAAAATGTATTTTTTTACATATTTTGAAAATTTTCGGCTATTTTTGAAGATATTGTAAAACTCCTAGTTCACTGCACAGATAAGTGTAATAGAAGTGTGCAGCATAAAGGAAATTGAAATATATTTATTTGAATTGAGTGTACGCTGTCTGGCGTAAACGTGAAATTTTGCTAAAAAAACAGTAAAAAACCGCAATTTTTCAAAATATTAAAAAGATAGTGTTAGAATTTTATGTTTTCTTATCATTCTGTAATACAATAGAACTAAAAATTATTATATTTTTTGAAAACTGTCCTTTTTTTAAAAAAAAGTGCTCCGCACGTAGGCAGATACCTTAAAAGCGAGATATTTCGACGCGGCTTCATCTCATGTTTTCATGTAAGTATGTATATTTTTTTCATGAAAGTTTAAAGAGGATTTGGATACAATTCTATTTGCAATAGGTTAAAATTTCAGAGTGTTCGGGCTACAAGATTTTATTACTTTCTTCTATATTTTCAAGAAGAAAATATTGGATTCGTGTAAAAATTCAACTTCCGATTTTCAATGAATTCATACGCTTTAGAAAATCCTGAACACGTTTTGATGGTTTTTAGAAAATATCTATCCTTGAGTCTGTCTGTCACTTTGTGAGTCTGTATGTGACAAAAATTTTGTGACCGATGTATCTCAAGAACTAATGCACGGAATTTCACAAAACTTTAGATTCAGTTAGACCTTCATGATAAGCTGAAACTGATTAGTTTTTGTAGTATATCGCTGCTGTACTGCCTTATTCACAATTACCACAATAGCTCTATCTCAAGAAATAATGTACAGATTTCCATAACACTTTAGATTCAGTTAGTCCTTGATACAATTTGCTGTTGATTACTTTTTGGTGCAAATCGCTCAACAATTGGCACTGCCGTTCTGCATTACTCATGATTATCGCAACAGTTATATCTCAAGAACTCATGCACGGATTTTCATGAAACTTCAGATTCAGTTAGTTTAAGGTAGTTCAGTTAGTTTCAGTTAGTTTGGTGTTTAGTTTTTGGTGTACATCTCCCTACAGGTGGCGCTGCTATGCTGAATTTTTTACGATTTTGAAATAGATGTATCGCAAGAACTAATGTATGGATTTTCATCATACTTCAGTTTCAGTTTGTACCTGATGAAAATGAACCTGGTTAGTCTCTGGTATACATCACCCTACAGCTGGCACTTCTATGCTGCAGTTTTCATAATTTCTTCAATAATTCTATTTAAGAACTAATGCACGGAATTTCATCAAACTTCAGATTCATTTAGATGTTGATATAAGTTGTTGCAGTTTGGGTTTCGGTGTAAAACATCCAACAATTCGCGTTGCTGTGCTGCATTCTACATGATTTACATGATTTTAGCTATTGTCATTTCCCAAGAGAACTTCATATAATTAAAATCTCCATAATGGGTATAAATCGCCATTTAATTTTGTTACTGTGACAGCGAATTTTGAAGTATTAACATGTATGAGATAGAAGAAAGTTTTTGAAGAAACTGGCTTCTAAAAATATACAATCAAAATAAAAACAAAAATATATTTTTTTAAATATACCAAATTTGTTAATGTATCAATTGTCTTATAAAAAGGGGATAGCAGGGTTAAATTAGTATTTATGCGTATTAATATTTTCCTGGAATTGAAAATATGGACATTAGAAAATCTAATCAAAATCTGTAATCTAGAATATTACTTTTTCTTAAAAGTAAATGGAAAATATATGTATATCATTTATGTTATAACATATAACTCATAACAGGAAATAGCATATAGGCTTCTTTTTAATTTCTTTATAATATAATTTTAATAAATGCCATCATTTTAACTGGGCAATATTCTTTTTATTTTTCTGTGTGGATGCTAATTTTGTACAGCTTAAACACATATTTAAACAATATTATTGTTATTTAGTAAAATCTAGATCCTAAAAAAAGACATCTTTTTTTTTTTTTTTTTTTTTTTTTTTTTTTTTTTGAAAAAGGACAAAGAAAATTAGTTTCACCCAAATAAGTAAACAGTACAGAAAATTTAAACATTTTATAATTGTTAAACTTGATGAAAATAATATAAAAATATAAGAAACAGAAAAAGTAGCACATGTACTTTGTTACTGTTGAAGGTGTAATCTCTTCTTCGTATTTAATTATTATTATTATTAGTATTTAATTTTAAATAAGTAAATTAATTATGCCTGGAAACTAAGAATTCCGAAAATAATTTGTACAAATAAGTAATTTGACATAGATTTCATTCAATGCAACATTTTTTATAGTTGAACTAATCATTGATTATAAGGTTAATGTATTTCTTTCTAGGAAAAGGGCACTGAAAGTGAATTAAGAAATAACTGCAGTAAACTTTTCACAAACTCAGGAACAATTAAGTTTTAAATTCCTCATATGATGAGGAAGTAAAATGCATTTTTTCTTTAGATATAAACAGAGGTAACTTAATAATTAATATTTAATTTTACAAGGATTACATGTATTGGATTCAAGTGCTATAATTTAAGAGATTTCCTTTAGCTAAATGTCCTTAAAAATTACTTAAAAATACCTATTTTTCATTTACTAATAAATCCTTGTAATTGGTGCGGTTGGGTTGGATTTTATTTTGTTTACCAGCTGATTTTTAAAGTCTATTTGTTGGCTTTCTTTTGAGGTTGTTTCATTGTTGTGAGAAAATTTTCCGATTTTAAGAATGTCATTATATTTTAATATAATTCTTGCCTTGAAGAATTTATATCGGACACAGCGTAAATAAGTCTTATTTTTTATTTTTTTATCTTTGAGAAATAAATTTTATCATAAACAGCACAAACGTTTTTTCCTTAAAGAATTCCTAAAGCACTCTTCCATTTCTAAGATAAAGAATGAACAAAAGTTTTAAAATTACAACGAATGTTGTTACCCTTTTATTGGGCAGATGATACAATACATAAACAGGGTTCTTTCGTGAGGTTTTGTCGAATCTTTCCCTGGGCGACAAACGTGGGGGTGAGTTGGCAATATGCAACTCCAGTATGACCCCTTGTATTTTCCCCTCTTAATCGTTTTCGGGTTTAAAGTAACAAACTGTTTAGGCATTTTTCTAACGGAAGCACTTAATTCATAGGATGACAGAATGATTGACATTCGGCGAATCCGGAATACATGGTTTGATTCCATGCCTAACGATGTAAAAGTTTAAGAATCTTCTTTGAAATTGTCACATATGACAAAAGTTAGGCATTGTTTGAAATTATGTGTGAATAACATTTGAACCATTTTTCATATTGGAATACAAAATATCTAAAATTAACGGTTAAGGAATTAGGTATTGGATAAGAAGAGATAACCAGTATAATATTTTAGTAAATTTGTTTATTTTTATACCTAATTTTTATTTCATACGTAAAAAATAGCAAGTTGCGATTCGTAACACCCAATTTTCTTTTTTTTTTTCATAGATTTGAAATGAAAGTATGTATTTTAAATAAGTTTATAAAGCATTTACGCATAAAAATATGAATATATCTTTCAAATAATATCATTAACAAACGCGAATAAATTTGTGTAATATACAATTTTTACCGAAACAACCGTTAAATAGCTGTCGAGAACACTTTGCTTTTAAATGATATTTTAAAGTATTAAAAATGTAAAATGAGACTTTGAAAATTGAATTTAAGAAAGTCAGTCTGAAATGCGCAATGCGCAACTCTCAAAGGGATGTTACCGAAATGTTTTTCTTTAGAAATAAGTGCCATTTTACAAGAAAGTAAAAGAAAAAAAATCAATTTTCCATGAATGTTATATATATACATATAAATATAATCCATTTAAGTATGTTTTTTATGTATTAAAAAAAAGTAAAGACATTTAATTTATATTATTTTTGAGATGAAGCAATAGAAAATCAATACACTTGCACGAATTGCAAAAAAGAAGAAAAAAAAAAGAAGAAAAATATCTCTATCAGCTTATTGCTCCATCAAAAGCTGATCACAGGAATTTGAAAACGAACTTTTTGGAACTAACCCACGCATATGAATACAAAAGATATGTTTGTAAAATACGCACTTCCTTTTAAAAGGAAAGCCTTTTGATCACTTTTTCAATTCGTTTTTTTTTTTTTTTTTTGTAAATCCTTTTAAAAATTCCAGGAAAATATCAATGAGGATTATTTTTACGCAGATCACAGCTTTTAGTATGTTTTTGTAAGGTTTTTTCTAGTTTATCATTTCAGGTATATTTTTGAATTGGTTAGTCTCCTAAAATTATAAGGAACAATTTAAATTTGCGTGCCTATGTTGTTTTATTTAGTTAATATTTTTATTTTTATTTTAAATTTTATACATGATGTCTAAAAAATGTAATTCAAAATGAAATATATATACTTTTAGTCGTAGGGCTTAGTAACCAAAGTTTTTAGTAAAATGAATTTAAATGTTAGGTAACACTTGCTTCAATAACATTTGAAAGACGAGAATATTTATTCAAGTTTTATGAAAAATTTTACACCAGATTTTTTATTTAAAACTGTTCAACATATTTAATTAGCAATTTTCTTTGCCTATTTTAAATATAATTCATAAAGAAATTTGGGGCTCGAACCATAAATATATTCACTTGGTACAGGTGAAAATGATCCAGTGTCATCCTTCTAGTATTAACATTATGAAGATTAAGAATTAATATGCTAAACGATGAAGTTTTAAAGACACACTACATGCCCATTCATAAAGTGACACATCAAAATATCAGTTTTGTTATATTCATTCTCGTGAGTAACAAGTGTATATTTTGCCGTCTCATACCGTGGAGTTATGAATAAAGAGGAGGAGACATATAGTGTATTGACTACCAGTTGCGAGTGAAGTAAATGAGGAGGCTGTCACAAGATGGCTGATAGTTTTTACATAGTATCCACAATTTCTGTTTACCGCCGGTGAAAATTCCCACCAGTAAATTTAAATAGAAAATTTCATTTTATTTAAGCGCCTTATTCATATGAGATGACTCTCACAAATATGATCAAAATTTCCTATTATTTTTTACTGGTGTCATTTTGCGCAGTATAGTTTTTTTTTTCAATAACACTGGCAGGAGGTTCTCTTGGTTGTCACAATATGGTGGAACTACCACTGTTAAAGCAAAATGCCACTAGTAAAAATAAATATCAGTTTTTGCCATTAATTTTTATTGAAATTTCCCATTAATAAAGCGTTTGAATAAAGAGAACATTTCTATTTAAATTTACTGGTGGAATTTTGTCCCGGCAGTGATGAACACCTGAGAAAGCGGTTATAGATTTAGCTTCTTTATTTTATAGATATGTCAGTTCCTCTAATCATTCTGTGTGCCATCACAATCCGCTCAATATTTAATTGCCTTTAAAAATGGGGACAAATATATAGGGCGACAAATTTTTACCACTCTCTGAAAATTACGAAATAAAGCATCATGATATTACATGGGTATTAAAAATGAAGTACATTTTATTCATTAACACAGTTATTCCTAAAATCTAAGCAGAATTGGGAAGTTAAAGAATGGTAACACAATTCTTCAAGTCAAATTAAGTTTTGAAGTGAGGGTGTATGGAAATTTTTAGCAATGACATTATTAAATGTAATATAGCTTATATTTAGCAAGAAGAATAAACTAGGTAAATTCTATAGAACAACATAAACAGCTTAGTTACTTCTCCGGCGGTTTTAACAATAAACGCTCTTGTAATTGTTGAAAAAGAAAGAATTATGGTATAAAGGCATATTCGTTTCGTAATAATTTCTACGTTTATTTATTTATTTATTTATTGAAAGAAAGAATTGCTGAAATATTGGAATCCAAGAAATCACAAACGAAGGCTTCAATAATTGTGAATTTAACAAAAACTGTCTTTCTAAATTCATTTGCTTAAAAAAGCCTGCTTTGCAGTTGCAATGGATTGGAATTGCAGCCAAATTAAAATTGTCCCTACACGTTACTTTTCTTGCAAATAATTTTACCTTGAAGGAATAAAGCGAATTTGTTTAATTTGTATTAAATCAGACATGGGTCAATATCTGAAAACAGGACAATTTTATTCCAAAATTTTAATTTTTATAAAATTAATGTACCAACTACCACATACAGTTTTATACAATAATCGATGTTTTTATCATTTAAATGATGCAGTGTTCTGAGATCATGGATATATATTTTATTTGTAAGATAAACTTTTATGTAAAAAAAGTGTCTAATATGATGATTACATCACTGATTATCATGTTAACCATCACAATCAGTGTCTAATAATTATGACTGAAATGGTGGGGTTTGAGGTGATATTTTTGTCTTAACAGCTGCATAGCAATTTCGTTGAAACATTTTGAACGCATGTAAATTATTAAATATGCCATGTGACGTTTGTATGTTACATAAATAAAGTTGCAATAAGCTTTTTATAATAAATAAAAAGTTAAACGCGGGGACATGAATGATGCTATAAAAAGGCTCATGAATATTCAGAACAAAAACTAAATATTTCTAAATATGAAACAGAAAACATCATCTTACCTTTATTCACGGTGCCTAGTTGAACTTTAAGGTAACAAGTTGAAACTAGTGTTAACCAATCGAAGTGAAAAAACTGCTTTAAAACTTAATGTAGCGGTACCGCTACATTCATAGTAGACGCACGTCTTCTTTGCACCTGACGAAGAAAGACTCAGTACTTTCGAAAGGCCTTGTACATTTTAACATGAATATTTTTACATATTTTATGGCGTTTTAAAGAAGATTTTTCTCTTCGGTTAGTTAAACAATATTTGCTGTTGCAATGAAAATAATTATGCCAGCGCCACCCAGTATCTGTTAAAATAGATGTGTGTTTAAAGGGACTGAGATGTTAATAAAGGAAAGGATATTAATAAAGGAAAATTATATTTTACCAATTGTATATATATATATATTAGAAGAATTATGGGTTATGGGACCAAGTACAGAATTCCATCCAAATTAAACATTAAATCTATCATAAAACAATTTACCTATGATATAGATATATTTATTTATAAACTTGCAATTTATTATAATAAACCCATTGAATATTTTAATCAATAGAAAATATTATTGAAATGAGAAAAACTTCTTTAAACACCATAAAATAAGTTAACTGCGCAAGGCCTTTCGAAAGAACTTAGTCTTTCTTCGTCAGGCGCAAAAAAGACGTGCGTCCACAATGAATGTAGCGGCACGACTGAAGGGGAATGCGGGAGGGAGAGGGAGCAAGCAGAAGGAACAGCCAATAGGAAAGAAGAAGGCAACAGCCAATCACGGAAGAGCATAAACAAAACTAGATAGACAATGAAGGAGAGGAAAATAAGAAGGGGGGAAGGGAAATGGGAAAAAAGCGGGGTAAATTAAAAAATTAACTAAAAGGAGAGATTAAAATGAAATAAAATGTACGCAAAAATATATAAATTAATAAAAATAAATAAAAATAAAATAAAATAAAAATAAAAATGAAAATACATAAAAATAAAAAATAGCTTACAATTATAAACACACATGAATAAACCAGAAAAATTGCATACATAATAAATATATAATAATAATAATAATAATAAACTTAATTATGAAGCAGTGCTGAAAAGATTCTTCCAGGCAACGGAGAGGGTTTTAGAATCAGATTTATCATTAACAATAATATCACGATTAATATAAATAGCTAAATTTTCAAGAAAGTCTAACTCAGAGGAACTATTGGCATTAAAAATAATTTTAGCAGTTTGAAAATTGAAATTATGGCCAGAATCCCAAGAGTGTTTAGCAACAGAAGATTTAGAAATTTCTTGATTAATGACATACCGAGAGTGTTCTTTTAGGCGTTTTTCGAGATTTCTTTTAGTTTGACCAATATACGATAAATCACAGCCATTACAAGGAACATTATAAATACCCCATTTTTGGAGGCCAGGGACAGGACATTTCATGGAAGGAAATTTTAATTTATTGACTGGTTTAAAGATAACATTAAAATTAAAACGTCTTAAAACTTTAGCTAATTTAAAACATAAAGGAGGATAAAAAGGGAGGACGACCAAATTATCAGGTTTACTTTTATCAATATTAGAAAGAGTGGAATTGTTAGGGGGTCTATTGAATTTGCTCTCAGCAGTATTAATGATAGAAGGATTGAATCCACGTTTTACAGCAACAGATTTTAAGTAATTGAGTTCATTCTTAACCTTCCGTCTACCAGACAAAACACCCATTTATCTACTGCAACACCTAATTTTAATTCCAAACTTGCAAACGGCACCAGTAATATTTTAATATAATTTTGCTTTTACAATGAAAGCTTAAATTAAAGAATTAGTAATATCTAGACAAGTCCTTTATAAATTCCGGTGTCAATCGACAATTTCTCATTTTACCATTGACACCAGAAATATTGCTGTCGGGTCCAATGGACCCGTCTGGTAGACGGAAGGTTAAGAGATGCAAAATCGGAAGAAATTTTGAGAGCACGATAAACATAAGTATAAAAAACACCGATCTTTTGATTGACAGGATGATTTGAGAGAGCATGGGGTGGATTAGAGACAGAAAAAGGTTTTCTATAAACACAAGTTTTGAAAGAAGAATCACATTTGGTAACTAAAACATCAAGGAAAGGGAGTTTATTACAATTCTCTAACTCAAAAGTAAACTGAATATGAGGATCAATAGAATTGACAATAAACTCCCTTTCCTTGATGTTTTAGTTACCAAATGTGATTCTTCTTTCAAAACTTGTGTTTATAGAAAACCTTTTTCTGTCTCTAATCCACCCCATGCTCTCTCAAATCATCCTGTCAATCAAAAGATCGGTGTTTTTTATACTTATGTTTATCGTGCTCTCAAAATTTGTTCCGATTTTACATCTCTTAAGAATGAACTCAATTACTTAAAATCTGTTGCTGTAAAACGTGGATTCAATCCTTCTATCATTAATACTGCTGTGAGCAAATTCAATAGACCCCCTAACAATTCTACTCTTTCTAATATTGATAAAAGTAAACCTGATAATTTGGTCGTCCTCCCCTTTTTATCCTCCTTTATGTTTTAAATTAGCTAAAGTTTTAAGACGTTCCAATTTTAATGTTATCTTTAAACCAGTCAATAAATTAAAATTTCCTTCCATGAAATGTCCTGTCCCTGACCTCCAAAAATGGGGTATTTATAATGTTCCTTGTAATGGCTGTGATTTATCGTATATTGGTCAAACTAAAAGAAATCTCGAAAAACGCCTAAAAGAACACTCTCGGTATGTCATTAATCAAGAAATTTCTAAATCTTCTGTTGCTAAACACTCTTGGGATTCTGGCCATAGTTTCAATTTTCAAACTGCTAAAATTATTTTTAATGCCAATAGTTCCTCTGAGTTAGACTTTCTTGAAAATTTAGCTATTTATATTAATCGTGATATTATTGTTAATGATAAATCTGATTCTAAAACCCTCTCCGTTGCCTGGAAGAATCTTTTCAGCACTGCTTCATAATTAAGTTTATTATTATTATTAGTATTATTTTTATATATTTATTATGTATGCAATTTTTCTGGTTTATTCATGTGTGTTTATAATTGTAAACTATTTTTTTATTTTTATGTATTTTTATTTTTATTTTTATTTTATTTTATTTTTTATTTTTTTTATTAATTTATATATTTTTTGCGTACATTTTATTTCATTTTAATCTCTCCTTTTAGTTAATTTTTTAATTTACCCCGCTTTTTTCCCATTTCCCTTCCCCCCTTCTTCCTTTCCTCTCCTTCATTGTCTATCTAGTTTTGTTTATGCTCTTCCGTGATTGGCTGTTGCCTTCTTCTTTCCTATTGGCTGTTCCTTATGCTTGCTCCCTCTCCCTCCCGCATTCCCCTTCAGTCGTGCCGCTACATTCATTGTGGACGCACGTCTTTTTTGCGCCTGACGAAGAAAGACTAAGTTCTTTCGAAAGGCCTTGCGCAGTTAACTTATTTTATGGTGTTTAAAGAAGTTTTTCTCATTTCAATTGTATATAACACCAGCTTCAATTTTATACATAGAAAATATTAGTTATCGATAAATTAACCAGGTCCTTAAAATATAATATTTCACACCTAGAATATGTAAATACACAGCATCTGTTTAAGCAAATCAATAAATTACAACAAAACTTTGTAATAACTTATGTTGATAAATCTCCAAATAATTATGCAATTATTTGTAAATCTTATTATCATCAACTGCTTAAATCTAGTATATATAATAATAACACATTCCAAAAATTAATGATAACTTACTTGCCAATAATCGTAAAATTAAAGGATTCTATAAATTATTAGAGATTAACCCTACTAACTTTAAATATCCTTATCTAGTCCTTATACCCAAATTTCATAAGCATCCTGTTAAATTCAGAACTGTTACAATTGGTTGCAATACTTATAATAATGCTGCTAACAAACTTCTATTAGTAATTCTTAATCAAATATATAATATTACAAAAAAAAGTGATAATACACATTGCATAAAAAATAGTTATGAACTGATCCATATTATGAAAAATCTTAAATGTATAAAAAATATCACTTCTTATGATTTTAAAGATTTATTTAATAATATCGATTTATCGGATTTACATAATATCATAAATGAGCTTTTTAAAAAATATCAACACGAGTTGGATATATCACATAATATCGATTCTGATTATTTTCATACCTTAACCAATTTCATTATCTATAATAATTTTATCATGCATGATAACAATATATATATTCAAAATGTTGGTATACCACAAGGTGGTAGTACATCTAGTGTATTATCTGACTTATATTACTATGAACGTCATTATTTAAATAATAAAATACATTTATATCGATATATAGATGATGTAATTTTAATTGATACTGATAACACCTGTATATCTCAATTCCCTGTTGATTATCCTTCTAATCTAGAACTTTCTAAAAACCTACTTTTTAATAATACAATCAATTTCTTAGATATTAAAATTATATTAAAAGAGAGCAAATTTATAACTGATATTTATGACAAAAGGAAAGAATTTAATTTTAAAGTTAATACCTTTACTAATTTTAAATCATGTCTTCATAATTCTGTATATCGTAATATAATACTTAACCATTTATATAGAATAAAATGCCTATGTTATTCCCATTTAATTAATACTAATATTAAAAAGCTTGTATATGATGCTATAAATAATGGTTATCCTAAAAAATTCATATATTCTTTAATTTATAATTAGATATTACATGATCTTATAATTAATTCTTTGCGTAAAAAATGTATAAAAAAATTATAAAACATAAAAATAATATTAAAAAATTAAAAATGTTAAAAAGTAATAAAAAATATATATAGGTTGGTTGGGTGGGTAGATGTTAGAGTAAGGAGGAGGGTGGTGTTGTCTGGATAAAAACGCAAAGGTTAATTATTAATATATATATATATATATATATATATATATATAATTGAGAGTGGGTTATTTATTTTAACATAATTTTTAAACTGTTTAATTGACACCAATATATGGATATTTGTCCAGTTATATCTATAGTTAAATAGCTAATAAATGTTACTGATTAAAGTAACAAAATGGTATTTTAAGTTATGTGTTAATATGAATGTTATCTCTTAATTCTAATTTTAATTATTTTATTAATTTAATTTTATGTTAATATCGATTATTAATTATTTTCTCCGGTTCAATTATATTTCCATTCAGCTTTATCTTTTTTGTTTGTTATGGATAATTATTATTTTTACTTACTTTCAACTCCTTTTTTGTAAAATATCTTTGTTCCTTGTTTAATAATTTGGTTTTTGTGTGCTGGTAGCCCCAAATACGTATTATTTTGCTATTTCATGGCTAATACGTGGATGAAACCGCACACTTCATTTGTAGTTCCAGAGCATTTGGGGCCTGATGATTTTGCTTTTGGGGCTACAAATTCCATTTGCATTCATTTTATTTATTTATTTTTTCAGATTTACTCGTTACACTATTTTATTTTATTATAACTCAATTCAATTCTAATTCTTCGTTTTGGTTTATTGTTTTATTGATAAAATCCATTGGTGAATCTTGTCTACTTTTAATGGTATTATATATATATATATGAATAAATATTTCATAGCAAAAGTTAATAGTTAATAATAGTCATAGAAATGTATACAGCATACATTTAATATTGGATATTTGTACATTTAATATTGGAGTTTTGTACTTGGGGACACAGGATAATGAAATAATAATTTACTTTGCTTAAAGCTTGAATGTAATTATACATCATTATATGTCCAATTATCTTTGGTCATTGTTATAATAAATGCTACAATATATAACGTTTTTCATTTTTTGGTTTTAGTTTATTCAATGAAATATTATTTGCAGTGTATGCAAATTGCCCAATTTTCATATATTGACCCATATATGTAGCGTTGACAAAAAAAAATTTTAAATAAAATAAATAAATAAATAAAATAAAATAAAATAAATAAGTGATAAAGCAAATTCAAAAGAGAACACTCAATTCATTTTAACCACCAGAATAAAATGGGAATAGCTATTCTACTGAAATTCTTCTATCAATTTATGTTAAAAAATAAGCTTAAATGTCCCAATTCACACTTAAAAAAATTAATTTTGACAATATACATATTTTGACACTGATTTAAAAAAATTATGAATGGTAACTATAAAATTTTTAATATAAATCAATTTTTAGAAAATTTCATAGCTCATTCTGGTAAGTAGTTTTGAGTTATGATTTACAATCTACCCGCATTGAATTCTGTCTTGCAACGACTAAAAAGGAATTCAACGTAAGAATTCAAAATTTTAAATCTTCATAATTCTTAAACTATTTGACCGAATGACATGCTGTAATATAAAATATTAAAAAAAACACTTGATAAACAACAACAACAAAAACCAATCCGAGTGAGTTGGAAAGTCAATTTGTACTTCAGTTTTTAAACTTTTAGATAATTATTAAATACTAGAAGATAGCCCGTCCGTCAAAATGACGTGTTTGCATTTTTAAAGGATGATAAAAAAATTACAACAACTGTGGTCCATCATAGCCACTTTAGGCTGAAACAATTTTGATAAATACAGCGATTAAACTTGAAAAGGGAAAAATCTAACAAAAAAAAAAAAAAAAAAAAAAAAAAAAAATTCAACTGAAATCTGCATTTAAAACTATAGCAAAACTCTCTGGTAGATGGGGGTGGGGATTATAATGAAATTTAAAACGCACCCGCGGTTTGCTTAAATAAAAGTTTTAATTAGTGTTTTTGAAATCGTGAAAACATTTCAAAGCGAAGTAAAATGTAGTGACGTCATTTACAGCTCCCACTGCATGTCTGACCATTGAGAACGCTCCATTACGACTATGGAACGGTTTCATTGGTCAGAAAATAGATTGCCTTTAAAATCGGAGGTAACTTTTCACAGCGTTTTTTATAGATTTGAAATTCGTAAGAGTCATTCACGGCTGTAAAGAAAAAAATTAAAGCAACCCGAATATAAAAATTTTAACAATATTGCATTTAAAACGCACCTTCGCTTTCCTTTAATAAAAAGTTTTAATTAAATATACACTGTAAAAAATTTGACTCATTTGCTACAGCGTCACTCCACCGCTTTTATAGAAAACTGTTACTTTACTGTGTTATGGAGCATTCTCATTGGTCATAAGAGATATTCTATAAAAGCTGTGGAGTGCCGCTGCAGCAAATGGATCAAATTTTTAAGTATACTTTTTGAAATCGTGGAAAGATTTCAAAGTGAAGTAAAATGTAGTGACGTCATTCACAGCTCCCACTGTAAATCTGACCAATGAGAACGCTCCATTACGACTATGAAACGTTTTCATTGGTGAATGAGTTTCCTTTTCTCGTGGATAGGTTGACCCCGGAATTGTTATATAAGGAGAGGTTTTATATATATAATTTTATAACGAAACATTAATGCTAACGTTTGGAGATGTATATTGATTAAGCATAGATAATACAGTAATCCCAGTAGTATGGAAAATTTAATATTCGAGGATATTTGACGTATTTATTTTCAGTTCTTTTATTATGGTTTTTTACTTTTATTTATTTGGTTTGAAATGGAACCGAAGCGTTTTTTTTCTTTGTGAAATCTCTCTCCCTGAACTGTTAGATATTATTTACAAAAGTTAGATAGACTAATAAAAAAGTGGAATTTTGCAGAACAAATATCGCTATCCAATGCTTTCAGCTTATGTGTTATGGCACCATTAAAAGTCGAACAAAAATAAAGCACCTTTACCCAATCTATTTTGAATGATATTACGAGTAAAATGGAGCTTTTAGAAGTAAAATGCTTATTATAAATTATTTACTGTACAAGCCGTGAAACGATAATGGGAATTTAGATTTAAAAAGAGATATTTTATCTCATAATGGTTGTTAAAATACTAGTTGAATGCAGGGGATTACTCTGTGTTATACTTTTTAAATTTTTTAACAGCAAATAACTTAACAAATGTTTGGGGTTGATGTTTTTTACATTTACTGTAGAAAGCCTTCCAGTTCTGCCTACTCTATTGCTTTTTATATCTTTAGATAAGCTGAAATTTTGAAAAAAAATTCTCTTGTAAACATTAAAATGATATTTTAGAAACTAAAGAATTAAAAATTTAAAAAAAAATGTAACACATCTTTACTCGTTTGAATTTGTTAAATAAACTGTGAATGATAATTTTCATCGATGCAACATTTGGAAAGTGGACTATTGTATTTTACTGAAAATATGAAGATCCCTTTTTTAATTCCCAAAGCAGTAGAGAACCTTTTACCGTTTAAAAGAAAAGCAGTTTAAAATGTTGAAAGTTATTACTAAAACTAGACAAATAAAATTAACTGTTAAGTAAACATAATAGATAAAAGATTATCGTAAAATATTAATCCTTTTTACTTGAAATTTTAACTAACATTTTCTGAAATATTTAAAATAATTTTCAAGTTTAACATATTGCACAATACACATCATAGTGATTAAGGGGAAAAAAAGATAGTGTGATGTATTTTTCAGATTTGTAAAAAAGTCGAACTTGTCTTACATTAATTTATAAAACTAGATATTTTTTTATTTATTAATTTTATTTTCAAGTTAATCTTGTAAAATGTTGAATGGTTACAGTTTTTAGATTTCCGCTTTATAAAATTTTTAACTACCGTAATTTCCGGGGTATAATCCGCGGATGAAACAATTCTTTTTCGACTCAGAAATTTTATTTAGTGATTGAATCAAAATATTTACGGCAATCTAATAAGATATATTTCTATTTAAAAAGTTTCTGGGTCGAAAAATGATTGTTTGATCTGAGGATTATATGTTAGCGGAAATTACGGTACTTTCTTTAAAATTGAAATAACCTAAAATAACATTACTTTCAAATTATTTTTTTCAATCTTTAAATCTTTAATAAATTGTGATTATATGATTTATGATTATAACATATCATAGCGTGTATTTCAAGGAATCTAATGTGATTTAAAATAAAACTCTCAATGACCTTGACCTATCAGATTGTGGTATACATTTGGCGGAAAATATTGTGGATTATCATGAATATGTCTTGAAAATTTTTTAATAGAAAATTATCATTGCATCGAAAATTATCATCACAATTTTTATGTTACTTATTGTAAAAATTGAAATAAGTTATTAGACATTTGGTGACTGTTTTATCAACATAATTTACAATATTACAAGTTAAATGTTGGGTAAGTCTGAGCTCACGGTAAAATTTAACACTGAGATAGAACAAACACCCACAAGACCAAAATGCTATGCTATGTGTGATGGTAACTAAAGCGATTAAGCTATATACCGAACTATATAACGAACCTTTTTCAGTACGCAATTTGGTTTCCAGAGGCACTGCCTCCTCTACAATGCCTTCTCGCTTGTGACGTAGTGGAGGCCGTTTCCCTGACAACGATCGCGTTTTGAGTTTCGTGGCGATTGTGGAACCAATAAGGTTAGTGATTTCGCCTCCACTTCATGACGTTTCACGTTTGTCGTCTGCTCAGTGAATAGGCATTGTTGAGGGGGCAGTGCCAGAGGATTCTCACGCGTAGCACCATACATAAAATGCACATCCGTCTTTTCCTGATTTGTAAAAACGGTCATTTCTTTTGCAACACACAGTGGAAATGATGATGTTTGTTTAAAAATTAGTGATTTATATGATTAATCACAGCATCATCCAGCGATTCAAATCTTGCGACACGCCAATGCAAAGCATTACGTGGAAGAAATCTAATATTTATAAAGATATCTTGGTCGCATTTCCATATTTCTATTTCTATTTTTTTAATTGAATTGGATAGATGGGATCTATTTGTATAAAGACCGTTTTTTCTTACTTTTTCTTTCGAGTTTGTTTACAGATATTTTTTAATAAAACTGCTTTCTTTTTCGCAACCGATTTCAAAATCAAAAACATCCCCCCCCCCCCCCCCAAAAAAAAAAAATCTGCAGTCAAAATTGAAAAAGTAAAAAAAAAAGTCTTTGTACAGATCGATCTCTGCTAAACAATGGAAGAATATATATAGATTATTTTTTAAATATTAAAATGCAACCGAGATACCTACATAAATTTCTTCTATAGGAATAACACTAGGGAGCGTATATTTTACGGTGACTGAAGAAACCCCTTGAAGTTGCACATGAGTTCTGATTCATCCTCAATTTCCATGAAGAAAATTTGGAGAAATCCCCTCCCCCTCCCGTCCATGGTTCTACGTCACTCTTCGCTTTAGATTTGTTGTTTGTAAAATAAAATTACTTTCTGTGCAATTTCTTAATTTCTGCACTGCTTGAATTGCGACCATCTATTGTATGAATATTTTAAGCTAGCATAGGTCCCTATCCAGGGTTAGAAATTAGCGGTCGTTAGTCGCCAAATGCAACTAAATAATTGCATTTGACGACTACAAAATTATTCCTAGTCGTCAAATATGACACCTAGCTTTTTTTTTTACTTTAACTTTTGTTTACTAAACGTTCTTAGAAATTACGCGAATACGCTATATCACGTAAATTATGCACAATATCGGAGATGGAATGCAACAAAAATAGCTCTTACTTGTCCGTAAAACACGTAATTTCGTCAAAAAATCACAAAAAATGGCAAAATTTGTCAAAATTCCCGAAAAAACACCAATATCGGCGAAAAATTGCGGAAAAAGGCTCAAATTTCGTATTATGATCGCAAAAAATGGCAAATTTCGTCAAAAGATCACCAAAAAACTATAAATTTCGTCAGAAAAATCATGAAAAACAACCAATTTCTTCAAAAAACGATACATTTCGTCAAAAATTTCCGAAAAAACAGCCAATTTTGTCAAAAGATTTCGAAAAATGGCATATTTCGTGAAAAAATCGCAGAAAAAAGGTAAACTTCGTCAAAAATTTCCAAAAAACGGTAGATTTTCTTAAAAGATTGCAAAAAAGGCCAGTTTCGTCATATAGATCGCTAAAAATAGCAAATATTGTTAAAAGATCGCGAAAAACTATTAATTTCTTCAAAAAATCACATAAAACGACTAATTTCTTCAAAAAATGACACATTTTGTCAAAAAATTGTGATAAAACAATAATTTTCATAAAAAAATGCAGCAAATTCCATTAAAAATTCCCAAAAAACGGCCAATTTCGTCAAAAGATTGCAAAAAAAGTCAGAGTTTCGTCTTAGAATCGTTAAAAAAAGGCAAATTTCGTTAAAAGATCGCAAAAGAACTAATAATTTCTTTTATACATCTCCCCCTGCCTTAACACATAAAACATAGTTGCAAAAAGAAATGAGAAAATATGATACACCATAAAATTGCAACCATGAAATGTTGTTTGGCACCTAGAAAAAAAATTGTAGGCGTCATTTGACGCCTTACTTAATACTTCCAATTTCTAACCCTGTCCCTATCTTACCTTAAGATTTCTCCTATGTGTTAGATTTACTCTATTTAAATTTATCTACAAATTTAACTACTTCTTTGAGTTAATTTTAGATTAATCCCGTAAAGAATTAACTTTACAAACCCTTTTTGAAAAATGCACCAATTTTGCCCAAGAGGAGTATCCTTCAGAATAATCAGCTTGATTATATACATTATTACAAATGTGAACAACGTGAAACAAAATTTTGTAAGTGAAATCAGAACGATCAAGCTGCGTAACTGAGAAAATTGCTATGTTTTTTTTAATATATATGAAAGTGAAGTTTTAAATTTATTTGTCCCCAAAAGTTTTTGTAGAAAGATTCTATTTGAAAATCAATAAGGTAAAAATGATCGATGCCTTTCATAACACTTTACTTTATAATTGTATATACTTATTTATAATTTTAAATTATATTTTGGGATGTTTGTTCTCAATAAGGGAATTTTAAAGGTAATTAAGGTAGAGATTGCATATGCAGTGATTTAATGTTTTTTACTAGCCCATGAATTATTAAAAATATTGAGAAATCTAAAGTACATTAAAGCATGTGCCTACCTTCTGGGCACTCTTTTTGAAAAATCAGAAGTTTTTATTAAACAAATGTGTTTCTATTTAAACAAAGAATAAAACTATAAATTCAAATTAATTTTTAATGGAATTTTAATTAACTTTTCAAATTTAGCCCATATAAAAACAAATTTTAACAACAGATTTTGCTTATGCCAAACCGTTTTTAAAGAAATCTATTGAATATAGTTCACTTTTTTAAATACTATATTAGCAAACCTCTTAACTGAATTATAAAGTAAAAGATTTGCAGTACGTCTTAAATTTACTAATATGTACCTAGAGTTCGTACTGGTCCTGAAATTTCAAATCAGGAAATTCTAGCTCACCAACTTTATTTGTAGAAAATCTCTTCTTACGTATGACGAAATTTTTGCGTGTTTAAAAATGATATATATATTTATAAATCTATGCTGATATTTCACCTGGAAAATAAAGGTACCCGTACGAACCCTGATATACCTAATTGTGTATACAAAACATGATTTTTTCAGTTAAAAATGTGTATTTTTCAATAAAAACAGCTCTTAAATTTATATATGCATATTTTAAATCCATATTTTGCTTCATAACATACCAATGGATGAACAGAACCTTGTGACCAAATTTTATTTTATTACCTTAAAAACTTTTCAAGGAATGAGGTTTCTTGCAAACGTAAACAATGAAAAACAATTTTCAGAAAAACACAAATTGAGATTTTAATACAGCACAATTTAAAGGTTTATATTTTGGGTTATAACTTTGTTTCTAACTACCGCTGAACCAAAATTAAATTATTTTTGGATTCCTACATGTTTGAATTTTACTTTAAAATAATAAGAACAGAAACGAAAAATTTCCCAAAACAGCAATTTGAGGATAGGAACACACCTTAAATCATTAAACAACATTTTAAGGGGACACGGTACCTTGCAATTGGCCAAAATATCGATTTCCTTTTTTAAATATCAACTGAAAACTTCTTTAGTTGTTAATATTGTGATACCTCATTTTTACCTATACGACTCGCGAAACACTGTAAATTTTGTTAATAGATCCAGCGCAATTACAGATAGAAATGAAAACTTTAAACTGATTTTTCTCCCTGTTCATATTTTTACAACTTGCTTGTTCGAAAAATACTAAGGATTTTTTACTAATTTAAACAGAGGTTTGATTTTTTTTTACTTGTTCTTCATTATGTATTTAATATTTTTGTGCATGGATTTAACATTCAAGTTTATAATTATTTTTAAAAAAACTATTTAAATTGAGATTTTGTTGAATTTCCTTCATTTTTGCATATACACGAGAGAAAAAAAAATCATATTAAAAGTAAAATCCCATACATGTAAAAATCCATACACAGTTTTATACAGTATATTCTATTGAATGTGGGAAAAAAGCGAAGCAAAAATATTCATATTAAAATAAAAAGAATATTGCCCAGTTAAACTGATGGCATTGAGCTCACAGGCCACGCATACTAATTGTACGTTACAGCCTTATATTTTCAAGGGTTAATTCCGTTCGAAAAAAAAAAAAAATTAAGAAGGGGAAACAGCTCTCCCCTTTCTCCTTTTTTATACTTAATCATTGAACCTCCTAAACTATCAAGGACATGATTTATCATATAAAAAATCTACATCCAAAATTCAGAGCAAATCGGATAATTCTCAATAAAAACCCATTTAGCAGTTATATAATTTAAGAGGAGTTATCTCCCTCTTTTATACTTAACCATTAAACTTCCAAAACTATTCAGAGATTTGAACAAAATCTGACAATTCTGCTTGAAAAACCCATTTATAAAAATTAAGGGGAGGGGCATTAGAACCCCCGTTACCCCTGTTTATACTTATTCAATGAACACTTAATAACAGTCACGGAATCACCTCATCAGAATGATCCTACATCTAAATTTTGAACGAAAACTGTTAATTCTGCATGAAAATCCCGTTTATATCAATTAAGGGGAGGGGCATGAGCCCCCCTTCCCCCTGTTTATACTTATTCAATGAACACCTAATAACAGCCACGGTATCGCCTCATCAGAATGATCCTATATCTAAATTTTGAACGAAAACTGTTAATTCTGCATGAAAATCCCGTTTATATCAATTAAGGGGAGGGGCATGAGCCCCCCGTTCCCCCTCTTATACACATCGAATGAACTCCAAATACTAATCAGGGAAGCGCCTTATGAGGATATACTTATATACAAAATTTCAAGTGGATCCGATATTTTTATCATGAGTTATGGCGTTACGCACGAACGTACATACAGAACGGACGGGCACATAAGCTCTCAGGCTATGATAGCCTGTGAGCTAAAAAGTAGAAGGGATTTTAAAAAAAATAAATAAAAAACTATTTTAATAAAATAAGCTGTTGTACAAGATAAAAAAAAATATTTAATTTTTCGCATTAACTATTTTGCCACCACTTATATCACAGTATTATTCAAAATTGAAGAGATTGTTTTAAATATACAGTGCCCTCTTAAAATGACAATCAATAAATAAGTATTGAATTATGAATACCATTGAATTAATAATATGAAGCGTAGCTAATATGGTCTGACATATAGCATGATGTATTAAAAGCAGAATTCTACAATAGTTTTAATGTGTCCTGCAATTTTTCTGATCATATGAATTATGTGTCACAATCTTAGTTCAACGGGTGTTGGGTAATCAGGAATCGACATTGTTAAAGGAAATAAATACTATTTGAGATAACAATAAGGTTTTTGAAAATATAACGTAACCTCATTCGAGATGCTTAGATTGTGATAAGCACTCCTTTATTTTTAGAAATCTTATAAACCAATAGATTTCCGAGACTGAAAGAAACTTTTCTGAAACAACAGAATTTTTTCTTACCGGTAATTTTCAGAAACATTTATGAGGAGTTTTTATTGTATATTAATCAGGTTTCTGAACGCGGTATCAACGGAAACTTTTACAGATGCGCTTACTTTTCAAGTAAAAATTTTCAGCCGTTTAACAGAATTTATGCACGGCAAGAGAAAAAGCATGTATTCATTTTACTTTATTAATTTAAAATATTTTCCTGTTATCATGTTTGTTGTCAAATAAAAATGAAAATGTTTACTTGAAAAACCGATATTTTATGTTGATACCTCGTTTAAAAATCTTATTAATAGTCTGTTAGCCACTCGAAAATGATTCCAAAAATTATGAGCCTCAGAAAAATTAATTTTCAGATATATTGAGGAAATCTCAGGAATATGTCGTTTTATGAAGTTTCTGGGAGTAAAAAAATACGCTTTTCAGAGTTCTCAGAACTTGGTAGCAGTTACATTATATTTTCGTAAACCTTCTTGGTACATACTGAAGCATTTATGTTTCTTACAATTTATTGTAATGACAAAAGCATCCGCATATTTACGCTTTTTATAGATATGAGCAATTTAATATCAATTATCTGTCTTACTTTGAATGAATAACTGCGGTAGATATAAAAAAGGAATCTCAATAGCATAGTAGTTTCTGAAAATCGATAAGCAAAGATAAAAGAAATATGAAAAGTACCTTTTTTTTTTTTTTTTTTTCATTTTGCTCTAGAAACATATTGATTTCCCCTCGCACGTTTGACTAAAAAGTAAATAAAGAAAACTATTATACTGGGCTTAGTCGTGCAAACTAAAAATAGCCTTGCTTAAGTGAAGGCTTATATATGTATATATTTTTCGCATGTTGTTTGATGTTTTTGATTTTGAGTATTACTGTAGATTTAATTTTTTTTTAATGAAATGATATCAATATTATTCAAATTAAATTACAAAGATATATTTAACTTTTTTTTTTATTTTTTTAATGTCTGAATTTAAACCAATGATAATTTTAGGGTAAAAAAATATTGATTTTTTCTCAAATGAAAAGTTTTAATTGTTATTAGTATTTTTATTCTGTCTTTAATCTTCTAAGATACAGAGATAATAGATAATAACATTCTTCTTTAATGTAAATTTCATGCATCAAGTTTGTTTTTTATCAAAGTCAAGTAATTTTAATTACAGTGTAATGAACATGTTATTTTCTTATTCAGCAAGTCCTTCAAAATCAGTTAGCTATAGAAAATTAAACTCTAAATATCTTAGATTCCTCAATTCTGGGCTATATCAACTAAATAATTTTTAAAAGACAAAACCGGAAATGATCGATTTTTCAGAATATTTAATATTTACGACCCTTATGCTTAAAATTTTCAGTAAATTAAGAGAAAATAATTTAATTAGTATTTATTTAAGCTGTTAACGCATGCTGAGAAGAAATACACATTTTAAAAGCAAATAAATCAACGGAAATTTTGTAAATTACGAATATATAAAATGTTATGTGTAGGTACTTGTTGAAGTATCCTTTGCACGAGCAATGCTGTTCCATTTTTAAAAATTATTACATATATTTTTTGAATATATGAGTGTTTTTTTAGTCTTAGAACAGATATCATTTATATTAAACAGCAGTACAAATTATGAATATTGGATCAAATCACATGTTAATAATGTAAAACCCTTCTTAAAACACCATAAAATCAGAAAAAAAGTCATCGTAATAATTAGTTTCTTCAACTACTTATACTACTAAAAGAAGCGAATAAGTACAGCTTTTACTTTTGGTGTGTTGGTGTTATCTATGACGGCCGTCTATCTGCACGAGGGATGTGTCCTTAGGGGAGTGCCCTTCGTGAAGGTCTTTCTAAGAGAACCTAACCCGTATTGACGGAAGGTTTGAAGAAAACCACGAAAACTCCGAACGGTTATGCCAACGGGCACGATTAGGTTTGAATCAAGCACCTCCCGTCTACCAGTTTCGAGAGCCGAACCTATTAGCTACTGGAGGAGCGCTTTTACTTTTGCAGAAGCCCTTTGAAAAAAGTCTTCTATATTGAGAAGTACATTTAAATTCCTTTTCATGTTTGAAGATCTCTAGTCAGGGATTTCACAGGCGACTGATTTTTAATTCTACCTCACAACAATTTCTCAAAACATTTTTGAGATACAGTTCGATAACATTTTCAAGTAAAATATACTAAAAATTCTGTTTTTTTTTCTAAATATAGTGCGAATAGAATAGAAAAATAAACACCTGTGGCAGCACTGTATATTGAAAAATTCAGTAACTCCGAGAGGATTCCCGCACCTGAGATATATGCCGCATGCTGTGTATTTCTTATCATTATCGATAAATGGCAGTCATACGCGCAATATAGGTGCAAAACCAGGTTACTATAACAATGACTTTAACTTAGTGTATAACATGATTCTTATTTTGACATTTACTTGTAGCTATAATAATCATTATTTTGATTTCACTGTCCAAACTTTTAAACAAGTTGCGTTCAAATACAGTTTAGAAGCTAATTACCAAATGTACACATGATTTCGAAGTCAAAACAAAGTGTAGCGTCTGTATCGAGTACTGTGTGCAAGTGCATGGTTGAGCCATTTTCCTTTGCGAGGTCTGGCAACTGTGATGTGCGGTGTCTGCATCGTACAAAATGGGATATATGCCACAATGCGATCCAGTATATATGTCGCAGTTTCTTTTGTACGGGATGCGACGATTAATAAAATTAAGATTTACCTGTCCATATCCTATTTTTTTATTTTACTGAAGCATTTTTGTTGGATTTGATTATCTGATATTAACGGTTTTCGTTTCGTTTTGCACAGACTAACCAAGTTAGGCATGTTATTAGTCTCTTATTGTAATTGCAACAATTTTGCATTTCCCCATCCTGGCTTTAAATGAAATATTAAAAAAAAAAAAAAAAATGGATAAATTTTAAGCTTGGTCACAGATTTTATTAGAAATTCTCACATTTTATTAAAAAAAAAGGAGGTGTAAACTGTCGAAGATAATGGGAACCGGAAAATTTTATGAAGTATTCTGCGTACAGATTGTTTCGGTATCAGGTAGGGTCTTTAATTTGCGATGCTTCGAACAAATCGATAACTGTCGGCAACGCTACTGTTGATGACACTACACTATTGGGTTAAAGCACTATTTCCCCATACCCGTCGCCGGTTAAGTGGTTAAGAGCCATTATTTTGAAAATCAGACAAAGTGTGATAGTTGTATTTTTTGATTTGCTTGATTTTTTTTATATGTTGAAGTAGATGATATTTAATGAATAATGTGCAATTTTGAAGCCCTGAAAAAAATTCCTCTTTTCTATAGAAAATGTCAAAGTTCAAGGTTGTGAAGGCCATTTTTCATGAAAAGTGAAATGCTGGTATATTTGGAGTACTATATCTCTCGCAAGCAACAACATCCTAAAACTCTTTAGGCATAAACTGTTAGTATAATCCTACCTGCTTATTAAAATGTATTTGTTTCCATGGGGCATTTTTCAAAATATTCAACATTTCAATTAGCATTATCTAAAAAAAGCGCCACGTTTGAATAAAACAAATTATCTCACACAAAAGTTGAACGAATGTACAAAAACATGGAAAAGAAAAAGAAGTGGGGCCTCGTGATATTTTTAGGGAAAAAAAATGACAAAATTTTCAAATAAACAATGTCGATGATAAAATTTCTTCCCTACCAGAAAATGAAAAATCCTAGTTCTCTTCCCTCTTTCTATGTTTTCCCTATGAGAGAATGAAATGTCACTTTTTTGCAGCAGCTTCCGAAACCGAAATAGGATTTTTCATTTTCTCTTAGGGGAAAAATGTGGTAATGGACATTGCTTTTCATCTAATTTTTGTAATTTTTTTGCCTGAAAACATCGCGAAGCCCCACTTCTTTTTCTTTTCCATGTTTTTGTACATATGTTTAACAATTGTGTGAGATAATTTGTATTATTCAAACGTGGCGCTTTTTCTAGATAATGCTAATTTAAATGTTGAAGATTTTGAAATTTTTGTATATTTAACAGATTATATCTACTAATAGCAACAATATCTCCGTACAGTACTATATTATTTGGTTTGTCCTAGTAGTATACTTTCATATTCTATAAGAAAAAGTTTGGGGTACTATTGCTTAAATAAGATATTAAGTGCGGAAAATGGAAAAAAAAGTCATTTTGACTGTACTTTGTGGCAACATAACAATGTAAACTAACAATGCCTCAAGGAAACAAATAGATTTTAATAAGCAGGTAGGGTTATACTAACAGTTTATGCCAAAATAATTTTAGGATGTTGTTGCTTGCGAGAGACATAGTGCTCCAAATATACCAGCATTTCACATTTCATGAAAAATGGACTTCACAACCTTGAACTTTGACATTTTCTATAGAAAAGAGGAAATTTTTTCAGGGCTTCAAAATTGCAGATTATTCATTAAATATGATTTACTTCAACATAAAAAAATATCAAGGCAATTAAAATATACAATTATCAAATCATCACTTTTTTGTCTGAATTTCAAAATAAGGGCTCTTAAGTACTTCCAATGGTCCGTCGAAACTCACAACGCTCTTTCAGATAATCTTTTTTTCTGCATTCGCGGATATGTGCTTACCTGAAAACAAGACGCAAAAGGAGGCAAATTATATGCTAATCTAAATATCTCAAATCAAATTACAACCTGCAGAACCTGGAAGTAGCAGTGTAAAACCACCATCACTTACCAGACACCTACATAAAATATCTCCTATTCCGAGGCTTTAAACAGGTGAGAGTAGAGCGCAGAATTAAGAAAACGACCGTTAGTTTAAACTTTATTGACAATATGAATGCGCTTAATACTATTTCTACCAAGATTTATCAAAAGACATCTTTCGGATTTTAACTTAAAATTACTCTCTAAGTTTAATAATTTCTCCACAATTAGTTTTTTGACTTTTCTTTCAATAGATGTTAAATCAATTCAGCGAAATCCGTTTTCATCAGCTCATCCTATATCCAAGAATGGACATATGGTATACCTATTTCAACCATGAGGTGTCTTTTGACACCTTAAAGTTTTCATAATTTCTAATTTATAAGGATATCACAAATTCTAATAAAAAAAAATACACTTAAACATCAACACTATTTCAGAACATCATATCAATTATACGTATAATCAAATTAGAGAATATTGATTTCAACTGTAACAGAGAACAGAAGAATTGTTGCAAAACTCTGATATTCACTTGTTTTCCGCCATGTTGCATTCTAGTGCGATCTTTGCAGTGACTCGGTCTAAAAATTGAATAGAGCGTTTTGTTTTCCGATTCTGGTAGTAAGATCAATACACATGCATTTTGTTTTTATTCGTGAAAAATTGCGGTATTGAATAAGGAAAGAATTTTATTACACTGCTATCTTTATGATTACTGTTGTTGTTACCAAGATTGAATTTCTTTCCATGGTACTGTAAGTTTGTTAATTTAGTAATATTATAATGTTTGATTTTCTAATAAAAAGAATGAAGAAAATGATATTTTTAAACTCTCGTTGCTGCTGACATAAAACATGTTTGATTTCATTTATGTCTATTTATATTTTGTAGATTGTTGAATTAGCTAGAATTTATAGCCTGTAATGAATTTAAAATTAAATAATCTATAATAAATATGTGTCAATGAATAACCATATTGGTCAAATTATCTTTATGTAACTGGTAATTTGAAATCCCCACAGTTTGAGCAATTATTTGCATTGAAATGCAAAAGTGTCAAAAGACACCTTTTGGTATAAATAGGTATACACTAGATCCGGGTAAAAAAAAAAAAATTCAAGTAAATTAAGAAAAAAGATTCCAGAAAAATGAAAAAAGTAATATAAAAGATGACAAAACAATAAAGAGAAAATTAATTTTGATTCAGATGGAGGATCCCAGGAGTACACCAGGTACTGAAAAATGTCCAAACAGCATCAAATTTACTACATCAAAGGAGTAAAAGGGAAAAATAAAATTTAAGAAGGCGAAGAAAGATGTAAGATGGTCATAACAAAAAGTTGGATCACACATGCGAAGCAAACGTTTTTTTGTGAGGAATGTTCAGAAAACTACTCTGAAACTAAGGAAAGTGTGATTGGCTTTGTTTCATCATGTGTCAAGTGTATTAGATGAAGACTACAATTTTCGACACTTTTTGCGTAGACTGCAATTGAAAACACAGGTTTATTAACAAGTAAAACAATGCGAACACTATTTTGCTTTTTCCTTTTCCCTCTATAATGTATTGATGTTACGTTGTTGCTGAAATAACAATTAAATGCTACCTTTAAAAATTATTCGCTAATTTTGGTAGTGAACAAAGTAGGCAGACTTGTTATTACACAGTTAGTTGTAGTCCAGATATGAAAATTTGTTTGAATATTTTTTATTTATAAATTTAATTCTGTTCTTATAACTACCACAAAAGTACGATATCTCACCTTGAATGTACCGGTGGCGCGCCGCAGTGTAATTTTTTAAAATTTTAATAAATATTAATTATTTTTCAATATATTTTTTTGTCACAGTAGGCATATTATACATTTAACATGAAATGGCACATGATTTTTTTATGTGTGCCATGGGTATTTATACACAAATTCAAAAAATGAACGGCATTTCACGCGGAATTACTCTATAGAAAAAAAAATCTTGGATTAGATATTTTAGAATGAATGAAGAGTTCAGTTCTGCAGTCGACTCATAAACTTTAATCTAAATGCAGATTTGATTAGTTTTTGTTTATACTTGTCAAAACTATAATAAAGAATATAATAAAATTTGAGTACTCCTCAGTTTGACAGGCTTTTCTTCCTTTTTATTCTGAAATGCTATTATTCTTTCATGCTTAATCTACTGAAGATTTGCAAAGTGTATGAAAAGCTAGAGGGAACCTAAATTGAAGTGAGAATTTTTAAAATTCAATAATAAGTCAATGGTGACAGCTATTTAAGTTATTCTTGCAGGAGATTAATATGTAAATTCGAAAATCTCTCTAATTCGTTTCACTCTTTTAGTTCTAAATATAATCCATAGGTGCCGATACGGGGAATGATAAAATGATAGAGCATACAGACTAATGTAAAAAAGTGGACCAATCCCTCCGGAGGCTGTGAAATATTTTTGTAGTTAATGCTATGGAAGTACAATTTCCTACCTAGAACACTACAATGTCCCCAATAAATTGGTATAATGTACTTGCCAGTCATGTGCTCTGTAAAATATTGCAGAAAACTGCCGTAATGTAGTAGAGGCCATTGGCACGAATTCAGGTCATTTCGTCGTTTCCCAGGATTTTGAAAGCTTTTCATTATCTTCAGAAACTATTACGAAAAAGACAGAACATAAAGCGAAAAAAAAAAATGTTTTCGGGGTTTACATAAACTTTTCTGAAACAAGTGGGTAACTGTGTTCGAGGGTAACACAGAGGCTTTCGTTTAATATTTCTTTCAAATTACTTTAATTACCGTAATTTCGGGTGTATAAGCCGCGGATCAAACAATTCTTTTTCGACCCAGAATTTTTTTTTAAAAATGAATGTTACTAGTTAGATCGCCGTAAATATTTCTGTTCAATCACTAAATAAGATTTCTGGGTCCAAAAAGAATTGTTTGATTCGCGGCTTATACATCCGAAATTACGGTAATTAATTTAAATTTAAATTTTTTATTTTAATACGTTTAAATAGTTGATTTATAATTAAATCTTTAACTTCTTTAATAAGAACATAGAAGACATCTCCATTAAATTTAATTATTAAATTAATGCAATTGGAAAATACATTTTTAATCAAATAAATAACATTCGAAAACTGTTTTTTAGGAAACTATAGCAGCATATGTTGGTATATCTGAAAAGCATATTTAATTACATGATTTAATTTTATCTCAAAAAAGAAAATCCTTGAAATACCAAAAAAATACCAAATTTCCTTCGATTAAATTCACCGGACAATGAAATGCATTCAATGTAAAATTTCAAAATTTTCTCAAATAAATAAATAAATCATAAAATATTTTACCACAATTTTTGGCCTAAAAAAATCTGTGAAATTGAATTTATTACATAATGAATTTCAAAGGAACTCTGACGCATAACTGTTTCGAACAGAAAACTTTTTGAATAGCAGGCAAATACGCTACTGCTTCGATATCTAATCTGCGCAAAAAAAAAAAAAAAAAAGAAAAAAAAAAAAAGAAAGAAAGAAAGAAAAAAAAAACTTAAATTGAAGTTCTGTTTTAAAATCTAAATAAAAAATGGCCAGATGTCATTAAAATAATTAATTTAATTTCAAAATTTCACGATTTCTTGTGTGATCGGAAGTATTGAGCTGCATGGCAAATTTGAAGTTTCTAACTTATACAGCTTCTGAGAACAAACTCTGTGACAGACAGGCAGATAGAGGAGAGAGATAAAGGGTTTCGCTAAACGAATGAAACCCTAATATAAGAACCCATTTATTAACTATAAATTTTTGGAAAATCTTTTCTGTTAATTTCGGAAATCTTATGGTTTTTAAAGTTTCTGATTGGGCCTTGTGTTGAATATTTTTGAAGAACAGAGAAAAACTTTCTGAAACACGACAAACTAAGAAGTTGCACTGAATTTACACGAGTTTCTTCGTATCAGAAAATATGTCCTTACTTCTAAGAGTATCGTTTTTAAACCAGCTAATGATCAATCAAATCGATAGAGGAAATCTACGAAGCTTTCTTTTGTAATGACAAATATTAATAAGAAACATGTAATGTATTTTGTTTTCATAAATATTTCCATATTAATACAGGAAAAATAATAATAAACTAAAATAATAATATTAATTAAAACTCCTTTCTAAGACCTGTCTAAAATGTTTAAAGTAATCCCTGTTGTATATATGCTATCTATTGTTTTAAATATTATGGATACACCACTTCAAGAAAAAGGTTTTCTTTCACCCTTTGAGCTCTGGTGGGTAAATTTCTTCAAAATTCCAAATGTTACATTTGCACCAGTATTTTGCAAAGAAAAAAATGGGTTTACGATATGCACGATAAAATGCATTAAACCTTTTTCGAATAACTCTGGTCGAATATTTCGGTGCCATTGTGACATTTCGGAATTAAAATATGTAGTAGAAAATTCAACCATCAGAGCGCAAAGGGTTAAAAGGCCTCTTTAAGAGAAAATTTGAAAGATGTTTACATTAGACATTTTTAGTTATTAAGTTAAGTTTATAGAAGCATAAATTCTTTAGACAATAGAGAATATTTCGATACTGAAATTTACTAGAGAAATCACATTGCGACTATTTATTATTTAAGGCTCTAGAAAGACATGAATATTAACTTAAGAAGATATAAATCTTTTAGAAATATTAGAGATATCATTTCAGTAAAAAGGCTTTTCTTTGCAATCATGTCATATTTTTGAGAATAATATATTACATAAATTAGACTTATTTTTTTAGATATAAACAAGATTGAGCTAGACAATAATACGAATACATTGATTCTATGATAGAGACCGTCCATAAATGATGTCACATTTTTTTCAATATTTCTTACCCCCTCCCTTTATCACAATGTGTCACCCTTCATCATACCTCTCCCCCCCCCCCCCTGCCACATATCACACTACATTAAATAACATACTTGCAGTTCAGAAGCAAAGTTCTACATTATAGATTATATTTGAAATTTTATTTTAAAACTTCAATCGTGTGTTTTAATGACATTTGTTGGAACAATAAAAATGATTCATGTACTTATTTTGTATGAAATTAGATTAAGGTTTACATGAAAAAACATAATTAATATACAATATTAATAAAATAGTACTCTCTCTGTCCCAGATTAGTTGCTACATTTGTATATTTTTGTACTGATTATTGATACTGTTGATTTTTATAATTTTGTTTGGACATTTTCCAGGTATTTCAGGGTGTCGACTTCAATCGACAACATTTGATTACCAAGAATTCTCTCCCTCCCTTCGTAAATCAGTATCATATTAGTTTTTAAAATATCCAGAGCTCGCACGCTTTTTAGCCACGCCCCATTTTGTTTTGTATTTATAACGTTTCTTAGAACGTTCGATAAATACAAATTTCCATCCATCTTTTAAACATTCTACTCTGATACTGGGATCATACCCTCCCAAATGAGGCTAGGCATTGCCCAATTCTATGTATAAAAGATTCGATTTTCACTACTGGAAAATTTTTCACATATAGCTGGCAACACCTTTTCTATAGTCATTTTTCGAATTTCTATTTTGTTAATAATTTCTATAACTTTTGCCACAGCCATTTTTTCCCATTTTTTCACCATTCGTTTTGTTTTTATTCGAGTCCGATCTTGGTCTTAAAACCGCTGCCATAAACATTACTTTAGTAATAAATCTTTTTCTTTTGCAATGCGCCAAAAGTTCAGTTTCATCTGGCATTTATAGCAGTTCTGCCTAGAAAATCATTTTTCAAATGTTGCAGCAAAAATAGCAATACAGCGTCACGCTGTTTATTATTATTTCCCTTCTTTAGCGTACCGTAATTTCCGGTGTATAATCCGCGGATCAAACAATTGTTTTTCGACTCAGAAAATTTCGTAAAAGAAATGCAACGTTTTAGATCGCCGTAAATATTTGTTTCCAATCACTAAATAAGATTTCTGGGTCCAAAAAGAATTGTTTGATCCGCGGATTATACGGTACGCCGGAAATTACGGTACTTTGTAAATTATTATTCATAATCACAATTATCATCAACTTTTGGAATAAGTTTAGTCAAATTATCTGTTATTTTCATTTCTAGACATTCAGATTACTCTTATTTCAAACACCTAGTATACTTATATAATATTCAATGCAGTATAATCTTATTAGTGTTAATTTGCTAAACTGCATCCGCAATTATTTATGACGCCACCTACTTGAAATGTAGCAACTAATTTGGGCCAAAATTTTCTACCTAAATGTAGCAACTAATTTGGGACAGGGGGAATAATATGAAAGGGCAGTTGAAAACAGTAGTATTTTGGAATTTGAATTTGAATTTAATGTATCTGTATTTAAATCTTATCTTTACTTTGATGACACAAAACACTTTAGTTTCGAAATAACTTCAAAATAAAATCTGTTGACTTTTAATGCCTTTATTTTAACCCAAATGTGTGATGTCACATTTCTTCTCATCCCCTCCCACCGAAAGAATAAACACTTTCAACTTGGAAAGTGTTAAAAACCCAATTTTACTTTATCCAGGCAACAGAATGGTTGCTTAAATAGATCCTCTTTAGGCAAATGTACTATTTAGAAGAACGATTAATCTTTCTCCCTCTAATTTTCTTTCTGCGAGGTGGGGGGAAATCTGATGATTGGTTTTCTTATTGTGTAGTTTGAGATAAACACAATGCCGTGCTCAGCGTTGCAGAATCATTATTTACCCTAATTGCTTCCAGCAATCCTAGGGTTTGAACAAGAGACCTCTTGACAGTAGAAGAACGCGTTAGTGACTAAGCTATAGGAGCTGCTGTTCTGATACCAAAATGTGTCTGTAATGATTCAGCGGGGGAAAATCGACAAAAATCCCCAGAAACACCGAGCACATGATTTTCCCCTTTTTAAATTATTCCAACATAAAAAAAAAATAACTGAGTTTTCTTTTTTAATATTTCTGATAAAATTATAAAATAATTTTATGAGAGTGTATTTTGAATTATCAGTTTTAACAAAGATAAAAATAGCTTTAAACAAAGACGAAATCCCTACTAAGAATTATCTACAATATAAGGGAAATGCCGGTAGAATGATGACCGAGAAAGTCGATCGAATGTATTTAACTGAGAACTAGTGGGAATTTACAGAGGGTATCGCTTTTTTTCTGTGTTTTTCCAGAAAATTTTAATAGTGTAAACTTTTCGAATTTTTCCAAGAAAATTAAACAACATCTTGATAGAACCATTTTCCTTCATTTGAGTCCTTTATTATTGTGCCAAAAATTTACCTCTAAATGCTTAAATAAAACAAAATGTTTCAAGGGCACCGAATCCCTTTAAAAGATCCCATGTCGAAATTGCTCTCTTTCTTAAAATAATTCATTCTTTCATGCATTTTTCTAATAAATCATATTACATAACACGTACTCAAAATAGTCAATAGCTTCATTTGCTGTAAATTTTTAGAGCACTTCCATCATCGTTTGTATAGAAAAAGTCTACCTGAAAGTAAAACTATTTTTAAACGATATATTGCTTGACAACAAAGTAATAAATAACGTTGCATCTTGTCACGTCCTTTTTTCGAAAGTAAACATGTTGCCTGCAAACATGTCAACAGTTTTCTACTTCATATTTATCTTTACTCTCACGTTATATTTTTGAAATAGTTGTAAAATGAAATAGCATGAAACTTGCTAAAAGAATTTTGTTAAAGTAGTGCAAGAAAAATAAGCCTAAAAAAATAATACCTCACTAGTTGTAAATGTGGATTATGTATTCGAAATGCATTTTATTTGTAGTAATAGTAAACTGTTAAAAAAGCTTTAAATAATTTATAAAATATGTAAACTTTTAAAAAATATTGTATGATTAAATGTAATGAATGATCATTAAAATAAATAAAGGGTGACCCTATGAATTATCATTGAGGGAACGTTACAGTTCATCGGCAGAAATGGAGGTCAATTTCGGGATTATTTTTATTTCGCCGAAAGAATAAAGTAACACAGAAAACTTAATTTACCTACTTATTAATCACAGTTCTTACTATTAAAAATGTTTTTATTATACGATTAATATTCAAACTGATGGAGAAAATATTAAATGAATATGAGTATGCTGCGCGAGCATCACCTGCACAATGTATGTTTATTGAACAACATATATCTGATTTGTGTGCTCGACATGAAGTCTGCTTATAAATCATCGTCAATATTACAGGGACGAGATAGCACAAGGAAATTTTACAACACTAGAGATATACAACCGGGAGCTCCACACAAAGAGTGCGTGCAATGGAACCAGTGGGATTCGAACCCCCAACCTCCTACGCTCTAAGGTGATTAGCGGCGTGGTGCTTCAAATAATTTTTAAACAGTAAATGCAATTTTCTTTAAAGAATTTGCCGATGAAAAGAATTTATATATATGTACATTTCAATAAAAACAAATCCAGTAAAAATATTTATAAATAAAAAAGATGGAATTTTGTCTCCTCAATCACCTTTATATAAACGTAAAAACATAAAAATATACATTAGTTATTTAAGAATATAGAATTTTCTGGGTAATTTAAAAAGTATGTGTTATGAGAGAGAGATACGGTTTAATAGAACGCTGTAATATATTAATATTGTACCTGGGCATAGCTACTGCTTTATGAAAAAGCTCTATCATCAATCGAGATTTCAAAATTTTGTATGCGATCGTGTGATCCTAAATTCTAACATTTATGGGTAAATGAGCTACCTATTCTATCATCTCTTTAAATTTCGAAATAGGGAAATTGATCTTCACGGCTATTTTGTTCAATGATATGATAATTAAGTTGTGTGGTTGTCTAGCTGCTATATGTACTAAAGTAGGAGTTAGAGTAAACCAACCGCAAAACAAACGAAGTCAGGTATTTTCTAAAATGACTATTTACTCAACCATTTACATAATTTTAGTTCTTAATAACCCTTTAAGACCCAGCTCGCACGATCGTGCGGGTTAGACATACATTTAAATTTTTGCTTCTGAAACAGTCGTATGTAATATAAACCCAAATTGAACGATTGTTCCGGTTAGCAGAAAGAGTAAAGTATCTTTTTTTATCAACAGATTGCGGTAGTAGTCCATGTTTTACTTTCAGGTGGCATGTCTAGCATTGTTTACAAATACAACGGATATAGCTCATCATTTTATCTGTCGTAAAAAGGTAATTATCAATATATTTTTAATTGCTTAGATAAATATTTTTGCTTTAATGTCTAAATAAGTATAATATAATAAAAAACATTAATTATAGACTATTTATTTTGCTCTTAGGACTCAAGATTTCGTCACCAGCACGATCGTGCAACTTGGGCGTTACGTTAGTCAGTGCTACAGTAAAGGTAAGTGTTTTTCAATGTTCATTTTGATTTCTGTTTCAACAATTTTGATGACAGCCAAAATAAAACGAAGTATGCTGTTACATAATTAATACTATATTATTTTCTTGGGTGTTGTCATAGATAACCCCCTTTTTTTAAATAATTTTTACTTTTTTCTTTTTAATTAATAAATTTTTCAAATACTTTTTCTAATTTTTTCTGCAGTACTTTGTTAACTTTTAATAAAGCAAAATAAAATATTTTTTCAGATGTCTAAGCGGAAAAGAATTCTCACTCAAGAAGAAATATTTTAATTGATGAATAAATCAGATTCTGAGTTTAGTGATCTCTCGGATGATGACGATGTTACGGACAAAACATTTGAAGCAGATTTATTAGAAAGACAGTCAAGTTCAGATGAGCTCGATGAAGAAAAAATGACAATTTTGGATCATTCTTCTTCTTCAAAGTCTCCTGAATTCATCTTCCAAAGTTCTACCTCCAAGGCGTTTTCGGAAAATACTAAAAGAATGAAAAAAGAAAAAAAGGAATACAAATGGACTGTTAAAAAGTGCATTTCTGTACCTTATCCTGGAACATTAGATTTCACGCAACTGCAAGTATATTTTTCATTTCTTAAATTGTAACAAAAAAAAGTTATAGACTTATAGAAGAAATTAAATCGATATAATAAATAAAAACTTTAAAAATATAACAAACATTTTTAAATTAATTAAAATATTTTTTTAAGTCGATGAGTACTTCTCCAATATTATTTTTTTCCTTCTTTTTTAGGCTTTAGAGCGAACCATTTCCCATGTGTTGATGACATGTCAAGTCTTCGCAAGTGCAGGTTTGAAAACTGCGAAAAAAGTTCAAAAACACGTTGCGAAAAATGCAACGTTTATTTGTGTATGTCAAAAAAAAAAAAAAAATGTTTTAAAGATTTTCACTGTAAAAAAGTAACGAATCCATAAAATAACAAATAATACATCAATAATTACCATACTTGTAAATTTTTTTTGGTTCAGTTTCTCTCTTCTATCCATTTAGAGCCAGAAAATGTGTAAATCTTAACATGTAATAAGTAATGATTTCAGAGGAAAAGCCCAACCCGCACAATCGTGCTGGTGCGGCTTTCACAGAAAAAGCCCAACCCGCACATTCGTGCGGGTACTCTTCACGCACTAGGGGGTCGAGAAAAATTTTTTAATTATTTTTTTAGGTATCATTAGGGTTAGTATAGAGTTAATAACCAGTTGAATATAATATTTAATGATGAAAATGTTTCGGGTCTTAAAGGGTTAAACAAAGTAAAACCCGTCGAATTTCGACGAAAGAAAATGTTTAAGTAGGAATTGTTTCATTGATTTATAATAAATCTACGAAATTAGTTACAATAAAAAACACACCTTCTATTGGTAAGTCTAATTCTTAAACAAATAATATTTAACCTAAAGTAAAGAAAATACTATAAAACTCAGTTATAGAAATTATTAAAATTAAACTTTAATCATGTATCAGAAAAGTATAATAAGGATCAGTTATTATGACACAGTTATCAATTGAGGCTCGCATGCTTGAAGGTATTCCAAAAAGGAAAACAGCAAAATTTGACTCAATTCCACTTTGACTCAATAATAGACTTTTCCTCGGTGAAATCTAAACCCGACATTGTTTTCATCATCTCAAAATTTACAGATCTTACACATCTGCTCATATCCGTATTCACCTCTTTTTTTTTTTTAATGGTATTTTAATTTGATCATTTTAAAATCATTTTAATTCAAAATTTGAAGTGTTGATTGTTATTAACAACAAATACTAAACTGGAAAGAGATACTAAACTATTTAATTTATATTCTTTAAAGTGGTACCTGAAATTTTCTGAAATAATCTGCATGCTGCAATTACGATAGAAAATATTCCTGTGACGTCAATTACGGTAAAATGGCGATTTTTAAAATCTCGTACTCAAATGTTTGCCAAGATCTTCTTTATTTGCTTGTTTAACTCAGCGAAGTGCATTCATTCAGTCGAGAATCATCAATTTCTGTAACAAAAATTGCTATTTTTTGGACTAAGACTTAAAATGACATAAACACTGTACGTTACTACTCATCTATAAAGACACTCTAAAATTTTGTAAAACATTGCATTTTATCAGGGAGGGATTTCGATTACGTTATTTTCTAAAGTGAAGTACTTCAAAGCAGCTGGGGGAAATGCTGCACTTCTATAAAACCTATTCCAATTTTGAGAACTAAAATGCATGCTTTTTTTTTTTTTAATAAAATGACTCCATTTGCATCCGCTAAATCATAGAAATGAACACATGACGTCATTTTCGCGGAAATCCAGGAAAAATGGAATGTCGTCATTCCAAAAAGCAAACTGGGTATCTAATGATTCACATGATTTCATTTGTTTGTTTACTTGTTTTATCAGAAATCATTCATTTATATTTCTTCAAAATTCGGAAAATGATTTTATACACGAATTAATACATTTGAATTCTTCAGCTATTTGATACGAACTAAGCAAAAACGGAAAAAATAGGTCATACAACTATTCTTTAAAATATACTTTAGTTAAGAGAAAGTGTTGTATCGTGCGCAAAGTAAGTTTGTATTAAACTAAAAATGATTTCATTGATAAATAAAAACGAAATAAAACCAAAATTCACCTGGTTTTATAACAATGTTTTTTAACATTGCACGTATTTTAATTTCAAAATTTTTCTCTTTTTATGAGAAAATGGCAACAAAAAGATACAGTAGTCACCGGCTTTTTTCCTTTACTTTTAAAAGAAATGCAGTACTTCTCTTGCCACAATTACAAAATTGATATTAAAAGCTACAAATGTATATATATATATATATCTCAAAAATAAATTAAGATACAGTTTTCAAACAAATTGCATTCTTAATTTAAAAAATCTTTTCCCCCCTATACGACGGTATAATTTTGAAAAGCGCAACGGTTAGAAGTTTATAGTAGTGCCAAAAATTGCAAAATCTAAATTTTATTTCAAATTTCAAAGTGTTACCATTCACAAAATGACATATGCGTTACGCACAGATACGTTTTGCCTTTATAATATAGATGTACTAAATGAAAAATTTTCAACTCAAAAACCTTTTCATTTACAGATAGGACCATGATACATTTATTTGCATTATTTTTATAAGAATTCCGAGATTTCCATAACAGTAATTTTTTGTCAATTGTCTAATTATTCTAGTTAATATTTTACGAAATGAGTTATAACTACCTATTAATTGGATTAATTTTAATAAAGAAACGTATCTAAATTTCATATTATGCATACTAACAAAATAAAGTTTAGCTCTGTCTGCGTGCGATGGTTAGCGAAATTTACAATACTTACGAGGCTAGTCCGACGTGTTTCTCGGTGCACATGAGACTCAAAATTTAAAAATTTTAATAACAGTTGAATTTTTAAGTGAAAATGGGCATCTTACACTCATTAAAAACTCATCCCCGTCATAGCCAGAGGGAGAAAAGCTCTGGTACTCAAGCAACATCCCTTTTTACGCATCGGTTGAAAATGAATAAAGAAAAGAAGAAATTTCGGGGTATTGTGTCATTATTTATTAACATGAACCGTCCAAACCGATTTATAAAATTAAAAACGGAAAACATATTCTAAAAGCTAGTACTCTTATATCTCAAATACAGCAGTAAATTCCCCCCCCCCCCCAAAAAAAAGCTTTTAAAATGGGTTGTTTTTAGTAAATATTTTTATCCTTAATTGCAACACCCTCCATGGCTCAATTTTAAAGGTACTGACAAATCATAATATGTTGTTAAAGCTGAAATCGTCTTCTAATGGATCATGTAATGGCTTTAAAAAATATGAATTTTAATCCTTTCAAATACACCAGTGAACTCAGATTGCTTCGCGCGGAAAGGAGACGAAACGACGATATATTTTCTACGCTAAACGTAACTAAACGTCTGTATTTCAAAACAATTTTTTTAGCGCATCTCAAGATATTGCATTTAGATCACCTAAATTTTGAAAAATTCGGACAGTTAGAAGTATTTTTCAAATGTGTGAAATTTGGACGAAATTGGCAAAAACCTGAATATTTCGTCCCTGTTTCCCTCTTCTACGGTGTGCAAAGGCTCCAAAAATCGAATTACGCAGAAAATAAACCACCAAATAGCATATACTTTATACTGAATATTTTTTCATTTAAAAACATAAATTCAGGTAAAATGGAGTTAAAGGTATAAAATCATACAAATCTGAGATTAATTGAGGGTCATTCATCATGAGATCCGGCAACGCCGGGTGGGTGGGCTAGTTATTTTATAAAATTTCAATATATCTTCAGACATTAAGAAAGATAATAATTATGGTGGAGCAACTTCCTGATTCAGAATTTGATGCATAAAGAATAAAAGAATTTAAATTCTTTTTTTTTTTTTTTAAGTGAAAATTAAAATAAGTTTGTTTTGAATATACTAACTAGCTCTGCCTTACACTACAAAACTATAACACCAAATTCGTGCAATAGCTTCAGATTAAAGGGGATTTTGTTTTATGTTTACTGCAGAGGTAGTGAAGCGACTTGTTTTAAATAATGCTGACGTTCCAATTTGTAGTTTACAGCTATGAATTTATGAGAAATATTATCCTCAATGTTTTTAGGCACTTTTATGCAAATAAATATTAAATAAGTATCAATAAAAAAATTAATTCTTAAAATATTAAATATAGAAAGTTATTAAATGTAACTAAATATTAGAAGTAGAATAGTTTAAAGCAAATGTAAATAAACGTTTTCAATGAGAAAAAACGAAAAAAAAATTAAAAAAATTACCTGTTTTTCAAAAGTGAAATCTCCAATACGAAGATACTCTCATAACAGAGGAATGAAAAAATGTAATGTTAGCCTAAACAGGATGGTTGGATATTTTTTTTTTTTTGCTTAAAATCTACTCAAGAGGAAGAAAATATAATTATTAAACAATAAAAATCTAAATAATTCTAATATTGCAACAACAAAAACATGAATCAGAAACTTAACATTTACTTCCCGTATCTTTAGCTAATTCATATAATTTACAGAAGTTTCACATAATTTACAATTACTTTCTTCATGTTTAACTCAAGCACATGAACCAGAATATGATTTTCTGAGTATGTAAGTTATTTGTCGGCAACTTTCAAAGCACTAAAAGTGCAATTTTCATATCCGGGATAAAATTCTGATCATCCCATATGATCAAAATATTTCGAACAGCAATGACATGTAACGTTTGCATCAAAAATAGGGGGGAATTTGGTCTTAATCACCTTTTCACGCTCGCGATTTGGGAGAGGAAAATAATAGCTATTCTTTTAAAACATCTTGAAAAGTCTCATTGAACATTTCCAGCCCTGTCAATTTAGCGGTAATACGGCTGTTATAATTCAATAAACACAGGCTCGTCGTCACGATATTTTCTAGTTTATGAATGGGGAATGAGCTATATTAGTTTCGTAAATCACGAGACATGTGGAATTCCTTGTGTTTTGCAATGAGTTATCTAGAAAGGAGCTAAAGGGATAATCTATCCTTTAAAGAGAAACAATAAGGGTTTTATTATGATGGAAATTAATTTTTGAAATGACTTTCTCGTAAATTTCAAGCTATATACAGCATTTATATTTTAAGAAGGAATTTGTCAAAAAGACTGAGGTATATCCATATTTTATGTGGTTAAATGATTTTTTTTTTTTTTTTTTTCAAATACTTAATCATTTTTAATATAAGGAAAAAATTCTTTATTGCCTAAATTATTTATAAATTTTCTAGTAATGCCAGCAAATATGCTAAAGTTTTGCGATATATGTGCATAAACTGTTAAAAAATTGCAGCTAACTAATCCTGTCATCGATTGTTTTTACAGAATCGATAACCGTAATTTAATACTTTTGATCATATAATTGACAATAATATGTCAGAACGGAGTTAAATTACGATTATGTAACCGTTTTCGATAAAAATGGTCGGATGACTGAACAGTTTGGTGCGAATTTTTATCAGTGTACATGTAACGCTTGAATAAATTTGATTTGATTATGTATATTTTTACGTAATTTCGCGCGTATACGACGAGGTTCAGATGAGTCTTCTTCAGACCGGAAATGTTATTGTAAAAAAGAAGTCAGATAAATGCTAAGCAAAAGTAAGTCATATTTTATTTAAAATAAATTCTGGGTGCAAATTGACTTATCTGAGGTGTGGCGGATACTGGCGAAATTACGGTATTTTAAACTTAAATTGACATCGCAGTGTGTAATCCCTAAAATATAGTCATTTTTAACTGCTTGTTGGAAAAGTAACTGACCTATGAACAAAGTAAGAATACACATAATATTTACAACTTGAATAAAAATATATGATTGCGTATACTTTTGCGTATTTGAAACTTAAATTGACATGGCAGTGATTGATCTTTAAAATACAGTCATTTTTAAAAGCTTGTTGGAAAAGTAACTGGCTTATGAAAAGAGTGAGAATATACATAATAACACGGTTAATCGAAGCTCGATTAACGAGCTTCATTTAATCGAGGTTTCTCTTAATCGAGCCAATATCAAAGGTTGATTTTTTTTGAACGATTATTGAAAGGCCACACTTTTTAAGTAATTGTCTGGCAATCCACTCATTGGTTGAAATACTCGTACAGAATATTTCTAAGCCTTTTGCAGGATTTAAAACGAATTGCATAATCTCGGAGCGCAGACTTTTACTAATTTTAAGTTGTTTCTAAAATAGTGTTTTCGAAATTACTAATTCTTCTAACATCTATGTCCACTTGGTATTTTTGAAAGATGTCCTGTAAACTTTAAAAACTTATCGTTTATATAAGTTAATAAAGTTCGTTCAACATAAACTTCTAAAGTTTGCTACATTCACTAGGTAGTCTGATTAAGCATGGAACACGACTATAGTCTTTTATAAATTATTTGACCGGATAATGTGATAGTTACATCGAAGTGTATAGTGGGTTATAGAGAATGATGACTTTGCGAAAAATGGAATGATCGTATCTTCAAATGCATGTTTATTTTTATCATTTAAAAAACGCTCTATTGTTTTTTATTCAAAGAGATGTTAAATTTGCTAGCACGGCAAATTTTTATACATAATTTCTATTAACGGAGATTTACGATAGCCGAGGTACTAGCAGCCTTATTTAGATGGGATAATGAAGGTTGCACTATATTTACAAGTTGAATAAAAACACATGATTACATTTAAACACAAATATGATTACATTTTACACAAATTCATAAAATACCTTTAAATCAACCTTCCGAATAAAGCCTTTGAAAAATGGTTACCAACAAGTTGAAGTAAAAGTTAATAAATATATATAATTGTCTCATTTTATGCGAATAATCTCTGCGTACGTCAGTTCTCATTTACAAAAATTACCCATGTTTAATAACGCAACAATCTTAAACAAACAATCTCACATAAAATATTCAATTAAAAAATAAAACATGAAGCATTTTTTAAATTCTTTTTTCAGACCTTTTCAGTCATATTCCAGCATTTTGCCTAATATTTTCTTTCTAAATGTGTAGAAAATGAATAGTAAAAATGACTCTGAGAAGCGATGAATAGACCGAAGCGCTATCCTTATTTATTGCATAGTAATAAGAAGATAAATATTGGATGAATATCCCCTGCTTCCATTTTCGGCATTATATTGGCTTCTATAAGAAAAATGGTCTCTAAAGCTAGACGGAAAATTTTCATGTCTGGAAGTATTCTCTTTGAAAGAAAAACTAGAATGATAAATAGCAAAACGTTAAATAATAAAGCCTTAATGCCTTGGCACGTTTTATTTAATTTGTTATGTTGAATTTGAATGAAATATTGTCTCTCCATGCAAAATGTAATTACTAGCATAATCATTAACATAATATAAAAGAAATTTTTAGAACTTATAATAAAATTGAAAATCGATTTTGACTGCAGTTTTTTTCTTATGACGTCAGGCTGTCGGCTCTGTTGTTTTTCAAAAATTGCACAAAAAGCTGTGAAATTTAATGTAGTTTTCTTTAGTATAAAACACTCTCCTATAACGCAACTTTGTATAAATCTACAAAAAAAATTGCTGCAACTTGCATAGTGTGTGTAAGATAAATCTAGTATTTCAATGAAATTGTCGGTATAACGAAATCATAATTAAAGTAAAGTAAATAAGCAATAAGAAGCATGTTTGATTTTGTATATATTAAATAGTACATTATCAGCATGCATCTCAATATTTCATCTGTTTCTGTTAGACCACGAATTTCAAAATTTATACTGTGGTCTAGTTTCGTGGGCGTGCTGACAGTGGGTTTATCCTATGTTGAATTTATTTTCTTCAAAGATTGCAAAACTTATCTTAGCCAGCTGTTTAATTTGATAATTATGTTGCGTATAGAATTCTCTCACCTGATGCAGAGTGCATTATTCGCGGTACACGGGATTCCACTATGTGTTTTTTAAATAGACCGAAACATATCACTATTTTCAAGTACTTTCATTTTTTTTTACAAAGCCTAACTAAAGAATTTCGATTTTTTTTGCCGTTTATGTACAGTTATTATTTGAAACTAACTTCTCTTAACATTAATTTTTTCAAATAGGTAAATTTTATTTTGATAATGTTTATAATAATTTTTGATTCTATTGGATAATCACATACTTGTTTACCTTATTGTCGAACGGCTTCATTAGAAGTAAATTTCTCGGATTGCCGCAACATGTACACATTTTACTGATTCTACAAAATTTTAGAGATTTTTTGATTGACCAGATTGCGTTGAGACAAAGATTTTCATACGAGCCTGGCGAAGACGGGGATTGAAAACTTCGGCCAGAGCAGAACTAGGTAGAATAAAGCCATTATCATATTAAAGTATGTACAAACAACCGGTTATTTAGTGGTATCAAATGACAATATTTAGATTTTATCCAGAAATCGTTTAAAAAATCCGTTTTAATAAAATTTCTGGTTCAATTCGTTTAGCGTCATTAACTTACGAGAAATAAAATATACAGCTATAATCGAAAACGGAAGTAAAAGTTTGAAAATACGACTATACTTGAAAAACATGAAAACGTAAATTTGACCATGGTGAAACTTTATTCTGAAGATTTGAGGAAGATTCGTTTTCGATAAGTAAATTCCATGTGGTAGTAATGTAATATTCCATCAGGGGCCCTTTTAACCACTTTCCTGTTTTGCTCATACATGTTACAACGTGTAGATGTACATGTTACAGCATGTGGGCAACGTGTTTTTGCCAATCATGATTTACCTGTACAACGTACGGGCATCCATTTGCCAATCATAATTTATTATTCTCATCAGTAAAATTTTATTGTAAATTTTGTATTATATAATCCGATCTTTTTTCTGGTTCAATTCGGCAAAAACTTCGGTTTTGAAAAACCGGTAATAAAAGATTAAAGATTCTGTAAAAGACATTAAAAATACACATAATCTGAAAGGTTTTCTTTTTTTTTCAAAAATATTGATTAGTTAAGTGGTTAATAAAAAAAAAATATCATGGAAATTTTACAAAGATATAAATTTTACAGTGGCAGATTCTTGTTATGAAGATTTTGAGCAAACTTCTCTCGTAGTAAATTAATCTCAATTGCTTATTTATTAAATTTCCCATCGCGATCACAACAAGCACAAAATCATCCATCACGTAAAATGTTTTATCAAAACATAAATTCGATGATGCAAAAATCCTATTCTGAAGATTTTAATGAAATTCGTTGATGGGAAGTAATTTTAAATTGTATAGTTATGTAGTTTTCCGCCAAGGGCTGCACAAAAATTGGTCGTGAATTTTTTTTTTTTATCAAAACATAAATTTGATCATACTTTGTTAGTTCTAGTTTTACTGAAAGATGTTAGAGAATATTAGTTTTGAATAGTTAAAACTAATTTTTCTTAAGTGGGGTTCCCTACCTTATTTTGCAAGATAAAACTAATTTTAACCCCCTGACCGCCGAGCAATAAGGTAAAATTGTAATGTTGTTTTCTCTTTAATTTATTTTAAATGTTAATAAAAGAGGGATTTTCCGACATGGTATATATATTTTTTTGTTACTTATATGCTTATAAGCCTTGAAAGTATCATCCATAACTTAATTTCTAAAAACCGAATTATATTTGTGGAATTATATTAATTTAAATAACGCTTCAATTGCAGTAAAATCTGCAGTCTACTAAAAGGATATATCAGTTCGCGGCAGTGGGAAGGTTGACCAAACAATTTCATCAAATCTAGTTAGAAATAGTTAAGAGCTGTTTTAATTGAGGTGTTTGGTAATTTTTTTTTTTTTTTTTTTTTTGACTAATCCCACTTAGGGAAAAATTGTTTCGATTAAGCAAAACTTGTATCCTCTAACATGTTTAAGTTGTGTTATATTCCAATTTAGTTATTTTTGTGTACTCCTAAAACACGAGACTGCAAAAAATAGATAACAAGAATAATACCGTAGAACCATAACGAATACACTGTGGTTTCCATAAAAAGACAAAAGGGGAAAGCCTTTGAACGCTAGTATATCTTACGGGTCGATAGATGGAATAGAATATTGTAATATTTCCTATTCTTAAGTACGAACTATTTTAGAAACAGCCGACCATTCGTAGCGAATAAGGATTCTATTGATTAAAAAATTCTATCTTTTGAGAAGATTCTATAGTTTTACGCTTCCAAAGATCAATTTTCGGCGACAGAATGATAAATGCGAAAATAATTTCGAAAATTGGAAAGTTATATCCGATTCTTGATGGAAGAACTTGAAAGTATAGGGAGAAAATGTAACAAATAAATAAATAAATAAATAAAAATATTAATAATAAACAAGGGGCAGGGACGGAACTTCCGATTACCAATGAAACTCCTTTTAAAAGTTTTCATTGAGTGTCTTTTATTCATTGTGAGAATCCGCTTTCTTTATTTTCTTTATTTTCTGTTTTCTTTATTTCCGCTTTCTTTACTTTTTTTGCAAATAAAGAAATCCGCTTTCTTTATTTGCAACTATGAATGAAATATTATACCAAAAGTCTTGAACAGAGTTTAAATGCTGCTTTTCATTAAAATACGTTGCTTGATCAAACATTGCAGTTATTTAAATATGAATGAAAAACATATCAGCAAATAATTTCAAGGATTTCACTGCGAAATCCTCTCACGGGTCTATATTACTGGTCTATCAACAATATTTATTCATATATTTATATGTTTATAACGATAATATTAACTTAATGATATATAATGTATAATACTAAGCTTTAAAAACATTAATACTAGAGTTATTGACAAATATGTATAAAGCCGAAATGTAAATGTAACGGTTTCTTAGTCACTTTAATTATTCGAAACTGCAAAATACTCAGTAAATAAATTGTACATATAGGCTTAAAGAAATAAATTAATCTAACAAAACTGGAAACACTTGCAAGGTTTTGTTTGATTTATAATTGATAAGCCTTAACTGTTAATTTACTTATTTAATACCTTTTTTGACTGTATATTTCCCTGACCACTCGCCATCCTGACAATGCATTCAAAATATAGCTACTTAATGGGGCTGCTTTGTGACACAATGAAATTGTTGAAAACTAATCACACCACGTTTTCATTTAAAGATTAAACATACATTTTGCATTTTCATGTCATGATAGATGTGAAATATCACGGTAACATATAAACGTAAGCTGAATTAAAAACATAAACTGTTATATAAGTCTAGAAGTACATCACCTTTATGAGAAAAATAACACTAAATTTATCTCACTCTCTCCAAATTCAATTTATCTCCTTTAGTCGTTTCTTATATCATTGTTGTGTCTTCTAAAATCCAAGAATAACTCTGAATTCTCAGCATTTGATTTAAAGGGCTGAGAGTATGTCGGAACTTTAATTTTTTGCTTTTCACAGATACAGGTGTTTGAAAAACTGAAAGAGATTAAAAGTCTTTGCAAAATCAATTTTTGACCTTTTCCCATTTTCAGTTTCACCGAATACAAAAACAGTAACTCTAAATTTTTATTTCATTTCGCATATTTCGCACTCTGTAATTTACTTAAACAGAAAACAGAGTTGTATTTTTCCTTAAATGTTTCTTAATTTTATATTATTTCATTGTTTGCCTTGTAACCGTTATTTTTTAATAGTTAACTGTAATTTTATTGTCTGGTTCTTTTGTTTTGTATTACTTCCATAAAAATTCCAGAATGTTATTTTTTTAATCATAAAATTTAATAAATTGAATGTAAGAGGATTTCCTATATTTATATAGAAAGATATATGTATAAATTATCATGAAACTGTCATAATAAACGTGTGACATATTTTCAAGAAACTGCAAAACGCTATTCGATTCTTGGCAGCAAAAGGGGGGGGGGGGTAATAGGACTAATCGATCAAATAGCAATATCATTTTTCAGTTAAACTTGTTTGCAGCATAATTTACACAATCACTCAGAAATCATTCACAATTTTTTTCTTTTGCATTTCAAGGCAAAAGCTTACTGTCATAAAGTAAGCCCACTTGACAAGGCAACTTTGTGACATCATTAAACATAAATTTCCCAGTTGGCAATAAACATGTAAATTGTCGCGATACGTATTTATGCAGGAAAAGAATATATAAATTTTTAGGGATGAGATTTCCGCTTTTTTGGACACCAGTATAATCTTAGAGAAAATGTTTTCCTGTTCAGTCGCAAAAATGTTTCGATTAAATAATATAGCATTTTCTCTACAATTTTACTGGTGTGCAAAAAAGCGGAAATCTCATCCCTGAATTTTAAGCAATAGTGAGTTTTGGGTTACTTATAAAACACACCGTCTGGTGTCAGAAAAACTTCAAGCTCTGTCACAAAGTGACACCATTATACAGTACATGAAATGTTTAATTGTTAGAAGATAACTTTTTGAAAGTTAAATGTAAGCTTTTTCTAACCCTTGTTTTCTTTGATAGTTTATTAACGCCTTTATATATATACTATACATATGTATGTATGCAAGTACAGTTATTATTTGTCCTATATCTCTATTATGACTTATTTTTACTATTTTTTCTTTCCACCTTCTCTTTTTGTGCTTTTATTTTATAAGTTTCATACTTTTCTTCCCTGTCTTTTCGTGTCACTGTATGATTGACTGTTGTCACCTGATTTTTTATTGGCTTTTTGCCTCCACCTGTCCTTTATCTCACATGTCCTTTCAGTGTTTTTCTTGTGCTTTCAAAGTAATAGCAAATCGTGTTTGTTCTTCATGTAAAAAGATAACGCTATTTCAAAATGGGTTATACTTTAAGGGTTTATATGGTGTTCCTGTGAATTTATTTTGTGATGTGTTTAATTCCACTTTTTATATTTCATTGTGCTGGTACATACTTAAACCACATCCAGTCTGTATGTTTACCAAGAAGTTCGTTTATTATATTTTCCCCATTTCAGTTTATAATAAAATAAAAATAAATTTTATAAAATTTCTTTTAAGAGACTTTTTATACTTAAAGTATTAAAAAAGAGAGAGTAAATTTAAACATGATTTATCAAAGCAAAATTTGGATTATTAAATAATTATATTTTCTGAATAATGGTTAATTTTATGACTAATGATAAGAGGAATTCGTCTAGAATTAAGGATAAAAATACAATATATCCTGTAGTTTTAAAATAATATCTTCTTCTATTAAAAACTGATTCACTGGCTCTCTATCTTATGGTAATAGTGAATAACAGAACCAGACAGTCGAAATAAATACCAGGAATTCAATATCTCACGATAAAAAATATTTCTTTTATACTGCATTGTGTTACGTACACTGTATAATTTACTTAGAGCACTTCTGCACTGTCTTTTATAAAATATGCTTGTTGAAAATAGTAAATAACTACAGAAATATTTTTTTTTTCATCCTCCAATACTTGAAAAGAAAGCGAAATATTTTCGGTGCACGACAGATCTTCTCGCAATTTTGAACGGATATAAAATTTGAATTTTTAAATTCTTCTTATTATGCTTTTTTAGACATATCCGAAATGAATTTACCGTTGCAATGAGCTATTTTCTAACATAATGCAGAATAGCCATGCAATCGTTCTATGACCTTGAATTTAATTACTGTACTTTGTGTGGTTTCTATCCTTTCAAGAGATGATTAAAATAACCTAAGAATTTCCACATAGTTACTGAATGCTTTATTAGTGATGTTACTGAAGATTTTTCTTTCCACAACGAGAATCCTTTTATTGGCTAATTTCAGTTCTTTTAATCATGATTAAAAATTACTATGGTTTCATACATTTTCCCTTTCTTTATTAAGAAAAAAGAATACCTATAAATTTCATTAAATTTGGTTTAATATACTTCTTTCTTGTCATTTTCGCTAATTTTGAAATATTAGATGCTTATTACGCACAAACATAATTTCATTAAGTTAGTGAAACATTGAGCATAAACAAAATTTAACAAATAAGAAAATTCATGCATTAAGCATAGATTATGAAACACTTTCCAACACTTCTGAAATCTTTAACAAAACTTAGTTATTTAGTGAAATAAGGTTACTGTCTATAGCCAAATATGGATTCCAATATTTTTGAACAGCCCTGTATTTGATCTGTCAATTGATAGGCATACTATATAATAAGGGAATTCAGTTTAGCAAGAAAACGCCTAGCAGGTTGAAATTTCTCTTTGAGCAATTCATACTAATAGGATGAAACATACTTGGATACTTTTGTTCAGCCCTGTAGTTTACCTAGTACCTTTATTACGCACCACTAATTAGATAAAATTTAATTTAAACTAAAACACTTCTAAATCTACTGAAATCACATTCTCAGAAATAATCATTCATTGGCGTCCATGTATTCAATTCTTTGCGTGGCCCTGTATATCATTTTCACCGTATACTTTACAGAATGCATATTTTAGTGCAAAATGTACATATATATCAGTTTTAGTATGTTTGGCAGGTTGTAACATCTTTAAAATTCATTTGAAACGATTTTTTCCCGTAGGCCGTAATGTAACGGTAAACTTTTGACTGTCCCCATAAATAAACTAAGCATGCTAGACACTTCATTTGAAATAGGGTTAGTGCTAGGGTAAACGTCAATAACGTCGCAAAATTTCAGGGCAATCCGAGTATATTTTCGGGAGTTAGAGTGCGGCCAGACGGACAGACAAACCGAAATCATAAACACTTTTTAACTTTGTTGGAAAGTGTCAATAAAAATGGACAGAAGTTTTCTTTTACTTGATAATTTAATGAAAACAAATTCTAAAATAAATTTTTTATTAAAAGTGAGAAACAATTTTTAAAAGTTAATTTTTCAATGAATAAATTTAAACATGATTCATCAAAGCAAAATTTGGATTATTAAATAATTATAGTATCTGAATATCGGCTAATTTTATGACTAATGATAAGATGAATTCGTCTAGAATTAAGGGTAAAAATACAATATATCCTGCAGTTTTAAAATAATATCTGTTTCTGAGAAAAACTGATTCACTCGCTTTCTATCTTATGGTAATAGTGAATAACAGAACCAGACAGCCGAAATAAATACCAAGAATTCAATATCTCATGATAATAAAAAATATTTCTTTTATACTGCATTGTATTACGTACACTGGTATAATTTACTAAGTGCACTTCTACACTACAGTCTTTAGTAAAATATGCTTCTTGAAAATAGCAAATAACTACAGAAATATTTTTTTTCATCCTTCAATACTTGAAAAGAGAGCGAAATATTTTCGGTGCATGACAGCTCTTCTCGCAATTTTGAACGGATATAAAATTTGAATTTTTATATTCTTCTTATTATGCTTTATTAGACATATCCGAAATGAATTTACCGTTACAATGAGGTATTTTATGTCAAAGAACTGCAGTTAACTACATTACAAATCTTCTCATTTCGGGTTCTTCGTATTTGATCTTGATGCATAATATTGATGATCTTGATGTACAAAATAATTTGATCTTGATGTTTTATATCATCTGCTTGGGAATCATCTACCAATGTGAAAAAAAAACTACGAAAAATTAAGGAAATTACTCAAAAATTGCTATCTCAGTGCTAATTCCAAAGGAATTTATCCCAATTCAAGTGGCTAGCCATTAAAGCAAACAAAAAGATATAGATGAAATTCGGCTCAACTCCATGCATAACTTAATACTCTTTTCGGTGATAGAATAATCGAAATGGCACAAAAATTACTATTAAATTCTTCCTTTTAGGTGAAATAACTCTTAATTCAACTTGTACCTGTTGACCATAATCGAAAACATACATATGAAATTTGGTTCCACTCAATGTATAACTTCATACACTTCTCGATGATACAATAATGAATATTGCTCAAAAGATGCTATTAAAGCAATCCGGAGAAATTTTTCCAAATTTAAGTGAGACTTTCTTGATATAGCCAAAAAAATATGTATGAAATTTTGTTCAATTCTATGCATAACTTCATACATTTTTCGATGTTAGAATGAGGACACACTGACAGAGAGACATTTTGCATAAATATGTTTTTCGAACATGCTTCAACGAATTTCAGAACCTTAAAATGTATAAATTCGTCGAAAACCGAAATTCGAAAAAAAAAAATAGATTACAATACTTTCTGGCATTATAGATAGAAAAAAGTATAAAAAGGTCGGAATCACGATTAAAATGTTTATGAAAAAAATCCTGCTACTGATTTTCAAAATTAGTTTATTATTTTTTACTTACACAGTCCCCGAGTCTTGTAATCTATATTTAACAAATGTTTCTTCTTATACTTCATACACTTCTCGATGATACAATAATGAATATTGCTCAAAAGATGCTATTAAAGCAATCCGGAGATATTTTTCCAAATTTAAGTGAGACTTTCTTGAGATAGCCAAAAAAATATGTATGAAATTTTGTTCAATTCTATGCGTAACTTCATACATTTTTCGATGTTAGAATGAGGACACACTGACAGAGAGACATTTTGTATAAATATGTTTTTCGAACATGCTTCAACGAATTTCAGAACCTTAAAATGTATAAATTCGTCGAAAACCGAAATTCGAAAAAAAAAATAGATTACAATACTTTCTGGCATTATAGATAGAAAAAAGTATAAAAAGGTCGGAATTACGGATTAAAATGTTTATGAAAAAAATTCTGCTACTGATTTTCAAAATTAGTTTATTATTTTTTACTTACACAGTCCCCGAGTCTTGTAATCTATATTTAACGAATGTTTCTTCTTATATGGTAAATGTAACTGTAAAAATTTCCTTATTTTATGACGAAAGTTACGGAGTTACCATAATTTGAATTTTATGAAATTTTGGAGATTTCTAGCAGCGAAATCGAACGGATGATTTCTTACACTGTAAAGCTCAGAAATTTCATAAATTCAATGTATCATAACCTCTTTAGACCTGACACATTTTAAGCCATCGTAAAAATTATTTAACACTTTGTTCCATTTATTTATACGTATAGAAACATAATTTTGTAATAAAAAGTAAAATAATTATTATTAGTTTATATTTACTAGTAGGTACAAATGTGCACCTCGGGTTCATACTGCAAAAAAACACTTCATTTTTCAAAAATTTATTTAAACGAGAAATTTGGTGGACATTTGATACATATAAGCTTATTTTACGTGCTATTTTCGAAATATATATATATTTATATGTAGAGATATATATTGCATTTTGTACAAATAGCCCTTGTTCTTGATTTGCAGCCTTCATACTTACATTTTGAAGCAAAATTATCATTTGTTGAACGAGGAAATTGTTCAATTTTGTCATATCTAATGTAGTAAATTGGCTTTTAAATACCCTTATGTTGTTTTCGCTGTGGTTTATTTGCAGAATCGTCTTCAAAATCGTTTTCAGATGAATAAATTTTGCGTGGTCTCCATGGTCGTAGTTCTTCACTTACTTTGCTCTTATATTTCACCAATACTTATGCAATCTCTAAAAATACCGCAGGAGAGACAATCTGTCTTTTCGAGGAACTTCACCTGTTTTGCAATTTCTGATATACATTATCCAACAAATAGAAATAACCAAATCTATAAAATGCATAAAAACTCTTGTTGATTACTTTTTTGTGGGAACAGAACAACGGTAGTAAGCTAAACACTTATCCTTTAAATCTGCACCACCCATACACGTTTTGTATTCACAGTTGCAGGTTGTGTTACATTAATTTTACATTTTTTATATTTAGACCACCTAACACAACTCTTCTCGGGATTGCTATCGATGCAAGTCGAAAGCAAAGCTACATCTTTGCTATCTTTCCAGTTTAGTATACACATATCCTTCCCTTCTTTTAGTCTCTCATCCCACTCTCCGCGTTACAAATCTCGATCATTGATTTTTTTTTTATCTGTTCCTCCAAATCTTTTGTTAATAATCATTCCAGTTTGGTAGATATTGTTCCTCAATAAAAAGTCGACACATTTTACACTAGTAAAAAAAAAACTGTCCTAGTAAATCACCCGTGTGTTGTCTTTTGGTATAAATTTAAAAAACAATTTGACAATGCCTCCACCTATACCTAATCATAATTATTTTGAATCATCAGCTGGTACTATTCCTTTCCCATGATATATTTGTCATGGTCATCCCTGGCGGATAAAATAAGGTTTTTTAATCTCAACGGATTAGGTTTTAACGGCACATAATGTCTAGATCCACAACGTCCATCAAATGGGATCTAGTAATCTCTGTTCATCTAGTGATAAAGGTTTTTGGCATGGGCAGGGACAAACATTTAATTCTTACTGCATTCAGGATTAGATTTATTTTCTATAATTTGTCATCTGCTTAAAGATCATTTAATTTATCTGCAAAATGAAGAAATTTTCTAATCTCAAAAAATCGAACACGTGACATAGTACCTGCAATTCAAAGTACCGACAAGTCTTTTTGCCAATAGAAGCTTGCTTGGAGATACATTAAAGTTCCCATGTGTATGTGTATGCCTGCAACTTTTATACTTTCATATTTAGATGCATTTATTGAGTGACGGTTTCGTGTTTAAACATAATATATCGGAATTGGAATTGTTTGAACGGAATTGGTTTCGTATGAAACTTTTCCCCCCAAATCTTCATTTAACTAATCTAGAAATGGTTCAAAACGATTTACGGTGCTGGAAAATCTGCTTTTAGATAATCCTCATCAACCAATGATCTTCGGAATGCTATTAGAAGAAAAATAGATTAAATAAATGTTTGCCAAATGATAAAGTTTTATTCTCAGCATTATTATTCTACTGTGCTGTAACACAAGTTTTAAAAATTTACTTATTTTCAGCTTTCCATAACAAAGGCTTTTTAGGTTAAACTTTATTTTTACATGGATTCAGCATAGATACTGGAGCAATATCCGCAATAGTTATATCTGTATCATCTAATTTTTTTTTTTTTTTTTTTTTTTTGCCAGAAGACTCACCATCACCATTGACCTCATTAGTTTATTTACTTTTACAAAGATATAATAATTATGATTTTTAAAAATTAATGTTTTATTTAAAACATCAACAAAATGAATTCTTATTTATAATTAAGTATATTTTTTTAATAATTCCACAACTTTAGCACTGTACTAATTAGGTATCATTCAGTACAATTTTTTTTGTTTGAGATGATTTCTTTCCAAAAACACAGAATTGAAACCAGAGGTGCACATATGTGTACCTTACAAATTACAGCTAACTTAAACAGATATTATGATCTATACGAAAAATTTAAATGGTTTATGCAATGCTGAAGAGTTTATAAACATTCTAAAAAATTATTATGAATAAATATTAATTTTCTAATTATAAAAATGCACTTACTTTTTCGACATTTTATGTTTTTCGCCATAGCTCGTTTTTTTTCCTCCAAAATCATATGAATTAAGACTGCTAGCGCCATTTCTTGCTGAAACTAGAAAAAGCTAACGTACACATATAACATCCACTCGTCTCAATAAAAAAATTTCAAATATTAAGTGAGATACGCAGTTGAAATCAGAGGTACACAAATGTGCACCTCGGGTCTGAAGAGGTTAATACATAATTCGCAGACTTTTGTATGTAAAGGAATGGAAAGTTTTCTGCATATAATTTATAGGATTTGGACAATACAAAACCTTAAAAAGTGTAACTTTCTGAAAAATAATGGCAAGACTATTTAATTAACATGCGTAATTTAATTTGTTCCTTTATATTGAACAGTTTTGCAATTTGCATTGTGTACATATCACCATCAGGTAATAAATTAAAGTCTGTTTCAATGAGTTTGTGACACCCTGTGTATCTGATATAATTTCTGATCATTTTACTTTTGTTACACATATAATTTCATAGATCAGTGAGTTTCATAAAATGTTTTTTAAAGACCAGTTACAAAGGTTTCATAAGACGTACGAGAATAATTAAATTAAACATGTTTTGTCTTCTACGTAGAGTTCAAACCTTCACCTAAGCAAATGTTCATCCGTTAAAGAAAATAAATCAAAATCTCACGAAATAGTAATTAACGTGGTGTTATATCCCACTTTATAGCGCCACTTTATTATACGCTGTCGTTTTATTTTTATTTTTTTATCATTATGGAAATTAGAAAATAAACGGACAAATGTGATAACGCTGATTTTCTCATGTCAAAGGATAGTTAAAGAGTGTAATGTTTTCAGCTGCTATATTACCCTATCGTAAAGAGCATAAGATAGTTTCTCATAAATATGATTTTCAAAAGAGAATGAAAACAAACCGTGTGATAGTTTATATCTCGTAATTTCTTCACTAATAAGCTTATTGGAGTCGCCCCAGTGGCATAATCAGTAGCTGTAGCTACTGCCAGGCCGAGGGGTCCGGTTTTGAATCCAGAGTAAGACATGGATGGTGTGTAGTGTGATAAATATGCAACGGATATGCGAAATAAATATAGTTCTAATTTGTCATTGTCTTTGTGTGTAATGGACCATTCGAGGTGAAAGCTATAGCTCAAAGGCCTCAAAGCAACATCGAACTAAACTTGTTGGTGTTTGTATGTCCTGCGATCGGTATTAGATTGAATTAAACCAATCAGAGCGATTTATAAATACTTGTTCTCTGCTCTCGGAGTTTACACTAATTTTTAAAGTACTTAGCAGTGATCACTCGCAAAATGGTTTGCGTTTTGCCTACATTTGTGGATTCCGTTCATACTGTTAAAAAATTCTGTAAAAACACAGAAAGAAGAGAGATTTTCTGAAAATTTACATTATTTTCGGTTAAATGTATTCGACTGAGTTTTTGGGCCATCATTTTACAGATATTTCCCTTACCTTACATCTAGTTCCATGCAAGGAATGCTGTCTCTTTAATTAACGATATTTTTATCTTGTAAAGCTTAAAACTTAAGCTTAAAGCTTAAAACTTTAAAACTTGTAATTAAAAATGAACACTTTTAAAGTTCTTTTGAAATTATAATAGAAATGTTCAAGAAAAAAATTTAGTTTTTTTTTGTTTGTTTTTTTACCTTAGATAAATTTAAAAAGGGAAAAATAATCTCCTCAGAGATAGTGGGGATTTTTATCAATAATCACTTTGCTGTTGTTTTCTTCATGTGTCACAAGCTTGGTATATTAAAAGTAAACTGCGTAGTGTTATTTTAAAACTGTTATTGTTATTATAATACTATTTATTATTATTATTATTATTTCATAGGTAAATGTGTTATATAACGTGTATTAATCTTCTATAAACACATAACACAAAATGAATAAAACAATGAAACCGTAAAATATCACTTTTAAATTATAAATTACATTTTTTCTGTTTATTTTTCTGTTATTTCTTATAAAAAAATCTTTTGAAAAATACTGCCGCATTAAAAAAAATAATAATGCGCGGCAATTTCAAAAATTGTCTAAAACATTATTGTTGTAAAAAAGAAATAGATTCAAATTTTTGCATTCAATAATAGATAAATAAATAAATAGTCAAGTGCCAGTATTATTCGCACTCAGAGGGTTCAGTACAATAAATATTTGAATTATTAACTATTATTACTGAAAAAAATTATTGCTAACAACAAAATAATAATAATGATAATAATAATAATAAGACTGTAAAAAACTTTACATCGCCTGGTTGGGTATAGCTATATACATGAGAAAAATATGAATGGGTATGTATCATTTCATGCAAAATAAGCAAAAAATAAATGAATAAATAAATAAATAAAGGTCATGGGCCCATAATAACCACTTTTGATGAAATTTGATATGCAGATTCAGTTGATATTTAAACACAATACTAATAATACGAAGTGAAATACTACAAATACAAAATATCTGTCGCCCACGTACGGGCCTCAGGCCAGGCCCGGGCCCTCGCAGGCGCATGCCCAATTTTGAACTATGCGAAAAAATTCGGAAAATCATGGAAGAGATTATGGGGATGTAAAAATATTATTTTGTCGATCAAAATTTGCCGCAAACTGTCAACCGTTTTATAGAAAACCGTGAAATAACCATAATTTATTTCTGAGCGATGATAATCTTTCAAATGATGGTCAAGTAAGCATTATCTATTAAAATGGTTGGATGAATGACGATTTACTGCTGATTTTTAATAGTGTAATGTGCGCCTAATTTGAGAGGCATCGTATTTTAATATTTTTAAATAAAGGTAATTTTCCATTTCTCAGCTGCTCACGAAAAGTGTAGGGGGAACTGAGGCACATTGATACAGTTTTTTTCTAAAATATTTTTTGGTGTCCAGAAAGTAGAAATTTCAAGTTATTTTTCCATATGGTGGCAGCAAAACTTGTGTAGTGTGTTATGAAAATGAACAATCGTTGTTTTATATAATACTAGCTTTTGCCCGCTGCTTCGCTCGCGTTAAATACAACAAACTATGCAATCGACCTTTTAAAAACTCATAGAATTATTGAGGGATAAGTGGAAAAAAATTTACTTATTATTTTTATATATATTTACTTTATACAGAAAACAACAAAACCAATTCACGAAGCAAAACTAAATCCAAAACCAAAAGCTATTGTCCTCTTCTTTAAAAGACTCAACTTTCGCTTTAAAGTTTTAGGGGAATCCCGAGGGGGGGGGGGGGGATAATTCAAACCCATTCCCATTTCGACATACATTAACAATACCAACGAACATACATTGTTATTATTTACAATATGACATTCCAGTTAATAATTTATAAGGCCTTTTGGCAACCAAATTAACATTTTTTCATTGAAAGATATTTAAGACAATATTGAAACTAATTTACATACAATGCTTAAATGAGAACATTAAATAATTAATATACAATCAAATGTTGGATGCAAGTAATATTTTTCTTGACTTCCATTATTTTATTGCTTTGGGTCATAAATCGCTGACATTGACATGCATTAGATATAATTACATTATATATAAGGCACAATGCTACATTATGAACATTAAAATATTGATCTAGTAATAATGTTCTTAACATCAGTAATTTTCACATATTTCATATATATCACGATTATCAATTGAAATTATGTTTTATGTTAATCAATATTTACAGATAGCTATATAATAAACTGTAAAATAAACTACGTTAGCTAATGAAGCAGTAATTATTTGACTCTTCTTAAAAATACTCAGAAAACATGTAAGTGTGGGGGGGGGGAGAATTAAGATCTTGGTAAAGAAAAATATGTATCCGATGAGCACAGGATAAATTAGAATGAAACATAAAGAGAAAAACCAACTGTCCCATTCTCTTCCACTATCTCCTTTTTATTGTACGGAACACTGCGAGCACACAGCGTTATCTTGTTTCAAAAACCTATCAGCGCCATCTATCAGAATCCATGAGTAATTTTTTAGCTTTCTAAATTGAAGTTTCGGAACGCTCCATACAAACTTTCACCCCCCATTTTAGGGAATTGGGGTTAGAAAGAGACAAAAAGTAGCCTATGTCACTCTCCATCCCTTCAAATATCTCCACTTAAAAAAATCACGTCAATTCGTCACTCTGTTTTTAAGGGTGCAATCATAAAAATAACAGAGGATATACGTTCTAAGCAGAGGGTATACGCTCAAGGCACAGAGTATACCCTAGAATGTGTATACTATAAGCTTTCATGAAAAATAGAGGGTATACTGAGCTCCCTTAAAAAATCCAGATGGTATACGGCGTATACCCCCGTATACCCTCCACTACATCCCTGTCCGTTTTGCCGTGAAAGATGGACAAACAAACACAAACACACACTTTCCCATTTATAGTATTAGTATGGATTGATAAAGAAAAATATATATCGAAAGAACACAGAATAAATTAGAATGAAACATAAAGAGAAAAACCAAGTGTCCCATTCTATTCCAGTCTCTCCTTTTTATTGTACAGAAAACTGAGAGCACACAACGTTATCTTGTTTTAGAAACCTATCAGCGCCATCTATCGGAATCCATGAGTAACACTTTAGCTTTTTAGATTGAAGTTTCGGAACGCTCCATGCAAATTCCCCCCCCCCCCAGTTTAAAAAAAGGGGGGGTTAGAAGGAGACAAAAAGTAGCTTATGTCACTCTCCACCCCTTCAAATATCTCCACTTAAAAAATCACGTCAATTCGTCGCTCCGTTTTGCCGTGAAAGACGGACAAACATACACACTTTCCCTTTTATAATATTTATAAGGATTTTTGCATGTAATTTTAAAAAAATAAAAAAAAGTCATTTGTATCAATGTGCCCCATCCCCGGGGCAGATTGATACACCTCAAGGGGCACTTTGATACCTTTTGGGAAAAATGGAGACAAAATAACACCAATACATATTTTTCATAGAAAATTAGTTAGCAAACAATTCCATATTTATTTATAGAAATTCAAATCATCCACAATTTATTTGTAAGTAATATTAAAGAAATCAAAATTAAATGAATAATGATTTGATGTCCTGGCTGTTCCTTGTCTGATTGTTAGCTGTGGTAACTTTGTCATACCTGGTACTTCAACCCCAGCATTATCGTCTTTCTTAGGAAAAATGAAAAAATTACCAGTTTTTCTGTTTATAAATCGGTTTACAAACAGAAAATAAAGGATAATTATACTAAAAATTCTGTTTCTAATATAATTATCCTTTGCTGTTCTGCAGCTTGTTTCTCTTACTTAACATTTCTCATCTCGAAAATACTTTTTTCTCTGGAAAATCGATATAAATTCGAGATTTGCGAGGCTGCCGTAATTTTTTTGTTAGTTTGACTAGCACTAGATGTTGGGTAAATTCCCACGTCTGTTGTTTGCAAAAATACTATAAAACGTTCTAATGTAAAAAATTAGAGCTATTTGACTTCAATAAAAACTAATATTAGAAATTTTTGGCGAAAAATGGTTGGATTAAAGAGCGTGTGGTAAAAAAAAATTAATAAAAGGTAATGAAACAATGAACTAGAAAAGGATTTCGGTTATATCAATATACCCCGACATAGAGTGTATCAATGTGCCCCATATAGCCATTTTGAATAAAATAAGTCTCAAATCCAACACTTCATAATTTCCCTAACAATAAAGAATTAGGAACTGATAAAGAGTAGCTTTACTTGCCAGGGAGTGTATTCTTTTCAGTTGAAAATACTGGAACATTTGTATAATACCATTTCAATTGTACAACTCAAATTTACTTTTGCCCTACAAAAACAACTAATCACCCGTCCCATTTCATCAAACTACTGAATCATCCCAAGACTTTCTGTGTGTAGTTGTGTACACTAGCATCACCTATTGGAACTGCTGTGGAACTTCCTGTAATGACCCTGTGAGCAGTAGAGGGGGTGTATCAATGTGCCCCATGTATCAATGTGCCCTAGTTCCCCCTACAGATTGAATTGAAAATTCATAAACTACCTCCTAATGTTAAAAATTTCCAGTGGTTATGTAACCGTAATTTTAATGATCAACCATAAGGCCAGAATATAATTAAATTTTCGTTATGGAACTGTTTTTCTTATAAAAACTGCCGAAAGATTGAACAGTTTGCTGCAAATTTTTAATAGTGTATGTAAGTACTGAAAATGAGTCACCTATTTGTGAATATTTATTTTAATATACCTTTCGACACTTAATAACAATTTTTAGTTTCCAGTTCAAGAAAAAATGCAAATATTTTGAATGACTAACTAGAATCAATAGAGTATTACGTGACTACTCTAATGCTGATCCATCTGCTCAATGATTTTTTATACATTTCTTATAGAAAAAGTAAACTATTACAGTACATTTTCACTGAACAATTATCTTTAATATTTGTTCAGCATAGGCGCGAGCCGAGGCATTTTTTCACCCGAAATTGAGGAAATTGCAAGGTTGGACAAGCCTGCTTAAAATGTTGCAGAACAATTATTCATAGAACTTATTCATAAGCACTTTTACAATAGTATTTTTCTGTTTAAAGATAACCTTTCTCTAAGTACAGGTAAATTCAATGACAGATTTTTGAAAAATTCAAAAATCGTTTGTTTGAAGGGTGTTAGCAGCAAGGTTTTTAAAACTAAATCAAGCTTAGTTTACTTTAAAAAGCAATCTCTTTTTCACATGCTTTATGGACTGATTTATTAGTAAGATAAAAGAATTGTCAGCCTCTAACACTATCGTTTATCTTTAAAATAACATGCACTAACAGAGTCATTACCTTAGATAGAAAAATTTCGAATTTGGCTATTTTCACTGATTTCAAACTTTCATTGAAAGAAATATTTCCCCTACTCAATTTTAACAATCTGCATAAGTAAAATATTAGTTGTAATTTTGTGTTTTTGAATAAAAATTAGTATTTGTTTGAAAAGTAAATTAATCGATTTTTTTAATGAAATCTTTTGCATATTTAATTGTTTATCATTAAGATAACACAAAATTACAACTAATATTTTACCTATGATATTGTTAAAATTGAGTAGTGGAAATATTTCTTTCAATTACAGCTGTAAATCAGTGAAAATAGCAAAATTCGAAAATTTTCTGTTTAGATAATTTATTTTTATTTTTTTTTTCAAATACGTCTTTAAAAATGAAAAATTTGCGGTGCTCCATAAATTGGAATTTAAAAGTAAATATTGTAATCATAAATAGATAATAATAAAATGAAAATGAAGTTGAAATCCTAAAAAAATTAAAAAGAGTAAAATCTAAATAAAACAATAAGCTATCTAAGGTATATCTGTGCTAATAAACGCATTTTATCATCGTTACAGAAGTATTTTGTGAATTAACTCGCAGATAACATTTATCTGATATTTTTTAGGCCTTATCTAAATTAATAGTCATCACTAAACACATAAAAAGGGATAAAATCTGTTGCTAGGTAATACAAGAAATTAAAAATCGTGACCCAGTGTGTTGAAATCGTGATTGATATATTTTTCTTTTTTTCTGGGCTTGACGTTCCGTTTTCTAGTAACATAGCGTCCTTGTGTGGTCATGGGAAAAATATCTGATGCTAACAAAGATTACGGCATTTATTGTACAGATTAGGGAGACAACGCCCACTACAAATATCAAGAAAGGTTAACTAATTTTTTTTATAGTTATCTTATGTGGAAATAAATTAGTATATTTGAAGAATTTACCGCTCTGTTGCTCTAATGGCGATTTAATGTGTTTTATTTTGCTTGCACAAATCCATCAATCCAATCTTAAGAATTCCATAACACGAGAAAAAAAAAGCTTGTACGAGACCGTAACATAAATAATAACTCATTTAATTCTTCTTAAATGTATGAATGATTATGTATGAATGATAAAACACTAGAAGAAGTGCCTGCATTTTAAAGTGAAAAAACAAAGAAAATACCGAGTCAAAGAAAAACTAGTCGGCTAATCCCAAAACTTTCTTCTATCTCATGCATGTTAATAATTCAAAACTCGCTACCACAGAGCTAAAATTAAATGACAATCCATGCTCATCGTGAGGATTCTAAATGAATGAAATTCTGTGCATTAGTTCTTGGAATAGGAGTAGCGTATATAGGTAAAAATGCAATATAAAAGCACCATGTGTTGGGCGATTTATACCGAAATATAAACAGCAATAATATTTATCAGTCTATACCTGAATATGAAGTATGCTGAAAACTCGTGCATTAGTTCTTGAGGTACAACTGTTGCAGGAATCGAGAAAAATTCATCATAGCAGCTTCATCTGTTGAGAAATTTACACTAAAAGCTATTCAGCAATAATTTACAGCAGGGACTACCTGGATATAAATTTTTATTAAATTCCGTGAATTAGTTCTTGAGATATACTGCGTCATAAACCGTAAAAAATACAGCGTAGCAGCGCCACCTGTTGAACAATTTACACTAAAAACTAATCAGCATCAATTTATATCAGAAGCTACATGAATAATAAAAAACTAAATAAATCCCGTGCATTAGTTATTAAGAAAGAGCGTCCACAAAATTTATGTCACATATAGGCAGAAAGACAGAGTCATAGACAGACATTTTTAGAAACATGTTTTTTGGAATCTCTGAACCATAAATGTGTAAATCCGTCAAAAACCGGGATTCAAAAGTTTTCTCGAATTCAATACTTTCCTCCTGTAAAGATAGAAGAAAGTAAAAGAATCTTTGCGTTAAATACTTTGAAATAAATATACATGGTTAAAAATTTAAATTATTTACATATATAATTCTTTTTTGGAAACGTAATGATATTTTCTCTTTCACCTTTAAACTCCGTAACATATTTTATTAGTGTTTTAACACTTTTATATATTTTGTCAGTTTTTCGATTAGTTTGATACAAGTCGAAATGCATTTTTTGCACGGATTTTCTTTTGCCAGAAGCATGATATAGTGAAACCTCCATATAAGGGACACCCAAGGGACCGCAACTTTCGTCCCTAAAATAGAGGTGTCCCTTATTCGGAGCTCCTTACATAGTGAAACCTCCAAATAAGGGACATCTTTGGGACCGCAACTTTTGTCCCTTAAATAGAGGTGTCCATTATTCGGAGTGTCCCTTATTTGGAGGTTTCACTGTATAAACTTTATTAAACAACATTTAAGAATAAATCTCGTCTATTAAAATTATTAAGTTTAAAGTTACGCTGTATTTCTAGCAAATGGTAGTTGTAACTTAATTTCCGTTGAAATAAAACAATTCTTCATATTTATTTAAAGATAATTTTAATTATTGAAATATGTGAAAATTTCTGATTAATTAGAGTGCACAGTAAAAAAAATTCAAGAGGTTACTAAAAATTTTTTAGTAAATTTTTATTCCACAGAATTTTTTAGTAACCATTACAAACTTTTTTTTTGCAAGTGAAACAGTGTTTTTTTGTAAACTGAGCAAAAGAATTTTTTGTATAACTAACTTAAAATTTTTTAGTATGAGCCACCAAGCAAATTTTAGTAATAGCTTCAAAATTATTTTTAGTAACCATTACGTGTGTCCGAAGGGCAGCAGCTTCCTTCGAGCTGCATCCAGTGGGTAAAAAGACAGGCTTCTGAAGCGGAAGATTTTCGGCAAAGCCGCAATAGATGGCAGCACCAAACATTGCTACCTGCTCTATTTTGACATGTGTCTAAAGGGGAGGGAAAGTCCAGAGGTAATTACCCATGGTAACTGCTACGACAGGATTTTCATAATCCCTTTATTTAACGAGTACTTACATTGCATACATTTGGTGCATATTTGGTGGCGTCCAGCATCGAACCCGGGTACTTTCAGCCTGGAGTTCGGTGCTATGACCACTAGGCTATCACGGCCACACTAAGTGTGTTTTAGTAATAGCTATTAAAAATGTAAAACTGTTAACTCTATTCGTTGCTAGCTTTTTTCTAGTAATTCTTACAGATTCCTTGTAACCGAGTAAGATTACAAAAATTTTTTTAGTAATTACAAGGATCACTAAAACTTTTTTAGTAGATCGACCCTTTTTTTACAGTGTGGGAAGACAATTTAAAATTTAATTCTGCAGAAAAGTTAGAGAAAAATTTATTATTATATTACACGATTATTGTAAATTATCTAGGAATAATTTATAAAAGTCTTAGTTTTGCTTATCAGTTTAAAACACATCTCTTATTCTATTTCATTTTGCTTTTTAAATATTTAATTACAGTTTGATTTTAAATTTTGCATATTAAATGACAAATACTTTTTATTAGATAATTATTTAATATCAAACGAACAAAATAAAATGTCATTGAAAACAACTTTTAAAATGTATGTTATATTATGTGCTGCATGATAAATGTTGGGATTGTAATAAATATTGTAATGTGACTGCAATAAATGGCATAGAGAATGTGTTAGGCATGCATAAGTTTTGACATATAATTGTTTGGATAGACGAACCTTCATGTTTTAAAATAATTTTTAAGTTTTCTTATAAAATTCGAAAAAGAATCACTGTGGCCGCTGGCAGTAGTTGTTATACGTTTTTTCACCTTTATTTTCACCTTTAGATATCAACAAAGGAAGAAATCGTTGAGCCAGCTGTACGGACAGTACGGTAGCCACTATCATCTCCCTGGAAACTATTGGATATGCATTAGTAATGCATTTGACACGGGGGATTGATTCATGCATGATTCATGCAGGAACTAAGGAAATCCGTTAAACTCGATAAATCTACACAAGAAATTTTACGTCTATCACACATTCTACGCTACCCTGTATTCGGAGATATTATACTTGATTCATGAATATTTAAAATGTTTTGAAAGCAAATATTTAATGTTTACAAATAAGTCAATAAATATTTTAATTCTTTCTAAGCTTTAAAAATGTCTAAATGAGAATATTTTTGAAGCCAATTTTCTGCCTTTCCTTATATTCAAAATTCAACTTAATTCAGCTAATAATTACATTACGGCTACTTAATTTGATCGCATACCAAAGCACTCTCTTTAAAGTATTTGAAGAGAACATTATACATGAAAACTAAAAACACCTCCAAATTTTGCTATAACACACTTAAGATGGCAGACTAGTATCATAAAAATAGATTCATAGTAATTTAAAAATAGCAAGATAAATTCTAATCCTCGCTTTCAGTGTTATTTCTTATTATATTAATATAATACTACACTATATAGTGTTTAAATGCAATGTTCTTGTAAGTGTAATAGCTACGACACGACGTTATTTGTATGCCAAAGAGTAAATTGTGTAGATTTTGTACTTATAATTTAGGCAGAGAAGATAATTTCATTTGTATTTAAATTGCGCAAAGAAATAAATCTTTTGATTATTGCACAGCTAGATTAATAACATGGCATTAGTTAAGATGAATTAAAAACATTATGGGATATCTTGTTAAATTTGCCCATGAGGATAACAATTTTGAAAATTGGAATATGTTAAAATTCTGTTTTATTATAAAATAATATTATTTTATTTCCTTTAAAATAATTTTCGAGGACAAAATGTACTTTCTAAATGCTTTCAAGCGCATGCCATGAATATTGTTTCTGAAAGTAAATAGTTAAATTAAAAAGATTAAGAAAAATATTTCTTTTATCACTATTCAGATGTCGGATTACACAATATTTTATTTAAAGACTTTTGTTTAATTGGATCAATTCTCAAATTAATAAAGTAAAATACTAAACAGCTTCTACATCAACACAGATTAAAAAGAAATCTAGCTACTAAGTTTAGTTATCAGCTGATCTTAGTCTGTCTACAGCGAACTACCTGCTTTCAAATAAATAAAGAATATGCAACCTCCCACCGAATTTCATTTTGAAATAATAAATATCGTGTAACTTTTTTGATTGCTAGTCTCGCCCAATTTCCTTGTCAGATCATATTAGAAGACGTGATCTATGTCTGGTAGCAGGGAATTTATCTGAAATCTAATGTTTGCAGTAGACATCAAGAATGTTAAAAAGCGCCCATGTTTTTGATTTTGATTATTGATGAGCTTTCATCCCAGCCTTTAAATTCTTTTAGAATATGAAATTAATCCAAGGAGATTGTTGGAAAAATATTACAGCCCTATGTTTTGAATATATATATAATAAAATATCTTTATGTGTTTTTTATTATACATCTAAATTTCTTGGTCCGAAACGTCCTACATATAACGATATCAATATATTTTTTTCATTACTTCAGATTTTTAATCATCTTCCTATTTTATATCACAATGAAAATGTCAAATGAAACTTGTTGCTCGTTTCATTACCAAACTTTTTGAAGATTCTGTTGTCTCAACAAACATCGATGTAGTTGGAAAAAGGAGCTTTGCAGCAGCTAAATCTAACTCGAGTTCCATGCTATATTATTAAAGAGTTAAGAGAAAATATTTTATATAGGGTTAAATTTTAACTCCTGACACAGTTCGATTTGTGCTTCTTAACCCCTCCCAACGATTCAGAATTTGAGCTCAAAATTTAAGTCTAAGCTTTTGCAAGCATTTAATTAAATACAAAAAATAACGGTTAAAAATAGTTGTTAGTTACTCTGAAGTTTAAAGCGCCCTCTAAAAAAATTTTTTGAAACTAATTTTTAAAATTTATTTTGAAGAAAATACTGACATAAAGAATAGTTTTAGTGAAAACGGCAAATGTTTCGATTAAGTTTTCCGTTTTTATAATGATTTGAAATTTGAACCCCCACCTCCCCTTGAACACAGTTCAGTTTGTGCTATTTAACCACCCCCAACGATTCAGATTTTGAGCACAAAATTTAAGTTTATGTCTAAGCTTCTAAAAAAATTCAATGAGATACAAAAAATAACCGTAAAAAATAGTTGTTTGTTACTCCAAAGTCTAAAACGCCCTCTATCGGCATTTTTTTAAATTTATTTTCAAGAAAATACTGATTTAAAGAGCAGTTTTAGCGAAAACCACAAACGAATCGACAAATTTTTCCTTTTTTTTATATAATCATTTGAAATTTGAACCTATGAACACAGTTCAGTTTGCGCTACTTAACTACTCCCAACTATTCAGATTTTGAGTTCAAAATTTAAGTTTAAGTCAAAGCTTCCGAAAACATTTAATGAGATGCAAAAAATAGTTGTTCGTTACTCCAAAGTCTAAGCGCCCTCTATCGACATTTTTTGAAATTTATCTTTATAATTTATTTTCATGAAAATATCGACATGGAGAATAGTTTTAGTGAAAACCGCAAATTAATCGACCAATTTTTCCATTTTTTATGCTTATTTGAAATTTTGGACTCTAAATTTTAATGGCGCATATCTCCTTCGCAAGACGTTTGGGACCCTTAGTTTCCCATTTCATATTGTTTGTCTTGATGTGTACTATCACCCCTTAAAGTTTTGCCCAAGAGTTTAGATACATCCTGTATTTAAAGATATGTATTTTATAGCACTTTCCAACATACTTGAAAGATATTTATCATGTAAAAATCGTTTGCTGAGTATTTTAATGAGATTACTCTATTTCAAATGTACTGAAACTGATATAAATCACTGAATTTCATTACAAATACGTTAGAAGAGGGCATTCATAGCATTTTTTATTTATTTACAATTACACACAAAAGAAATCGGCTACAGTACTGTTATGTTTTTAAAATTCGGAAAACGCTTTTAAATTTAATTAAAGTTTTGCATGTTACTTGGTATATATAAATTATATGCCTCATATACCTCATATAGCTTCATAACAGTATTCACGTACTATTGTTCTTATTAGATGCAGTTGATGAAAGGGAATTTTCAATTGAGGTATATAAATTTCTTAAGTGAACTAAATTTTAGGTTGCATGCAGTTAACAGCTACAAATCTGTATATTATATATAAAACTGCTGAAAATTTTTGAATAATTTTCCGAATGTAGATGGGGACAACTGAAATTACGTTTTCAAAAATTTTATGCGTTTTCATATGGTTGGAGTAGACATAACGTTTTAACTTAATAAACTGCGCAGTTTTGTTTTATTATTATGAATGTGTTGGAAAGTATTTTATAAAATGTAATGTAATTTAATGTATGCTTCATGCATAATTTTTTCCTTTCTTGTTTTAATATAAAATTTACGTGCTTTATTTTTTTAAAGAAGCGTTCCATGGACCAAATTAATTTTCATCTGTAATGATATTACTTTTTATAGGCTTTTATATGCGTATTATTTTATTTTAGTTCAGTTTGCGCTTCTATTTATTAGAGATAAAAATATTTCTTGTGAGTATCATAGACTTCATCAATTGTACAGCTATCGCAGCATGTTCAGATTTATTTTGCCGAGCTAAAAAATTATTTATGTAGTTTAAATGCCAATGTTGTGTTCTAAAACTATTGTTGCAAGTATTTATAGAAAAATTTCATTAACAATAATGCCATAAAGTCAGTGTGATTGATGTAAATCCTGTCAAAGAAGCATATAGTTATTTTCGCATACGTTCTAAGAGAGAAAAGTTACATTGCTACTTACAAGTTCTAAAAACTGCGATATTCTATAGAGTGGTTCTAAATGCAGATTATATGCATTTCGTGCGCTTCGAGGTCGAAATACTCCAATTTCTTCTTCTGTATTAACAATTAGAGATCGTTCGTCAAAGAGTACTGCCAACGAACAACTAATAATAAACCTAATATATATTTATCAATACCTCAGTGTCACAACTCTTACACTTATATAATATGGCAAGCGTAAGAACTGCCTCGTGACTGTAACAAAGGCAGTTGAAACTGAAGTCTTTATAGAAAGTGAAATCTATATATGATCGGGATAATCTACTATAAAGCACATATTACTGGATAGGGATTCAGCGGACTGGCTCTGCAAGGTTTTCGCTTTGTAAGTGAAAATACATATTTGTTTAAAAAAGGTCATTGAAAATGTTTTAAATAATACCAGAAAGCTAGCATTTAAAAAAATCTCAGTTTTGACTCACCGGGGACAGCTTTTCGTGTCCAAGTATTTAATTCTCATGGGTAAAGTCAAAAATGCTTTCCTCCAAAAAAGAGGTCATCTCGTACTGGCTTGGCAAAGTTACTTGTAAAGATTGGAACTGGTTTGTCTAATGGTATTATGTCCACATTATTCAATGTATAAAAAAGATCAATATAATCTTCTCTGCAATGACCACGCTAGGTTTTGACTGACAACTTTGTTCCACTAAACTTTGGAATAGAAACCACCAGAACATAAGTTATTGAAAAATATACAAGGTCTTTAGTAAGACGATTAGTTATTGCCGATGACGACAGAAATGCTTTGATGCTCGTGTAAGATGATAAATACATTCATTTCCAGAAGAGTACGAATTATTCCTTTCAGAGACGATCTTTCACGTTACACAAAGGAAGACCTTTGCTCAAGCCTATGATTTTGGTTACTACTTCAGGTTACATTTTGCATGTCTTCGGACCTTACTTTGCATATTCAAAGAATAATTCAGATAGTTTATTAGTTAGTCAGAATTTAGAAGCCGTAAGATTGTTCCATATATAAATTCAGCTGTAGGCGCGCAAAAGTATTCTCGTACTCTAGTTCGGCGACCTAGCAAAGCTAAAGAAAGAACCAATCAACTTTATAAGGCCTGTTTTTTAAGGTCGATGAAGTCGCTCCACCAAATCATTACATTGTGGTGTATACGAAGCAGTAATAGCTAGATTATTGCCGAGTAACTTTGTCAGAGTTTTGAAAAGTACGGACTTGAATAATCTACCCTTATCGCATATTATTCACTGAGGTGTACCAAAACGAGAAACCCATGTCTGAACAGAAGCCCGAACAACCCTTTCAGCAGTTACATCTCATACAGGTATAGCATCTGTACCTGTATTTATTTCGTAAATCAATGAATCATCGTTAGACAATATCTGAATACACTTGCTAAAGGTAAAGGATCGATTATATCTACGTGTATATGCGCAAATATCTCATCTGGGATCTGGGACCAGACATAGCATCAATGTAGATTTAGTTTAGGTGTACCTTTGTCTTTAGACAGGGTATGCATGATCTGCACCATACAGCAACATCCTTATTTACTCCTGGTCAAATGTACTTTTAACAGATTAACTACCTAGTAGTCCGTATTTCCTGATGCAAAAACTCATGCATTGACTCAAGTAACTTTTTCTTTAGAACCTGTGGGACGTAAAACCTATTTTCCTCACCATAAGTTTCACAATACAGTAGTGTCTTAGCATCAGGCTTTTGTACTTTAGCTAATTTTCCACTAAACTCAACCTTTCCAACCAAAATAGACGTTATCTCTCATTTTCCGTTTGCAACTTTGCCCACAACTTTGAATCAGTACGTGTCGAAAGTTGAATCTCAGAAATTCTTGATAAACTATCGGCAAAATATTTCCTTTAGAGGGCAAATAACGTATTACGCATATCAGTAGTAAATTGCGATATAAAATCTAATTGCCGAAGACTTCTAGGGGAACATTTTTCTTGTTTCTGGTAAAACGTAAAAATTAAGGGTTTATGATCCTTGCACAACGCAAGTACACGAGTTTCCAACACATGCCTAAAATACTGGATTGCAGAATATGCTGCTAACAATTCGCGATCTATGCTGAATAATTTCACTGTGCATGTGATAACTTCGTCAGAAAAGTCAAGTGGTTCTGGGCCATCGGGGGAAATTCTTGTAACACCCCACACATAGCAAAATTTACTGCAATCACTTATAAGTGCAAGCTCTGAATCTTGAGAAGGTTGATAAAGTAAAGTTGTGTCAGCCATAACCCCTTTAATACGTATCCCACTGTATTTCTTTTTCATGTCTTTTTTTATCTTTTTATCTTTCTATTTATTTATTTATTTATTTTTTGCTCCATTTAGGAACTTATTTAGCGGTTCCAAAAATGCTGAAAGATGTGGAGTACAAAACGGTGATAATAATTTACGATACCTAACAATCTCCTTAGACAACTAAGAGTCTTTGATTTTGGAAGATCAACAATCACTTTTATCTTATTTTTGTGTAGACGCAGCCCTGGTTATTTACAGTATGGCCGAAAAAATCTATAATTTCTTTACCAATCTCACATTTTGATCGTTAATTATAGCCTCGTAATCTCGAAATAGCCTAAAATCTCCAAAAGCTTTATGTGCTCGGCATGAATTTCACGCGCAATTAAGATGGCATCTATATAAGGAAAAAAAATAAGAACCACAAAAGATTTCATTTATGAAGCGTTTGCGCCGCTGAGGAAAAGCCAAAATATAAAAAATGGAAATTCTAATAAACAAAAGAAGTTATAACATTAGTATTCGAGATATTGGGAAGATGGACCGAAATTTGATGGTATGCCTGGATTAGATCTACTTTTGATTTTTTTTTTTTTAATATTATAACACATTTGTAAAACCTTGAATGTGAGGAATGCACTGTAATTCGATAAAGCTCCCTGTAATCCTTTGTTGGTCTTTAATCTGTCGCACGCTTAGGTACCGTATGGAAAGGACTGGCCTAATTACTTTTAGAGAGCCTATAAACCTGTCTCTAGAATGTAATCAAATTTATGTTTAGCTATTTGGAGTTGTGCTGTATATAACGTACGAGTTATAGCAGTAACAGGGGGGGGGGCAACTGCAGGTATAAAATGAACTGCATCATGTTTTACATTTCGATTATTTGTATTTTTCAACAGTGTAATCTCCTCGTGTTTTTTAGCAGTTCGATATATTTTGAATTATCAAGAATAATAATATTACCAACTGAGATATCACACAGATTTGCGCGACCTCGAGCTGGTCACTGGTCTAACAAACAACGCTTTCTTAAATCAACCAATAAATCAAAGTGTTGCAAAAACTCGGCATCAAAAGTCGGTTTAGTAACCTCAGCTATGATAAACGACCATTGCAGTTTAAGTTTAAATCCAGAATGCAACGTCAACAGCTTAGCACCGTAAGTGCAGGTTTAGTACCATTAGCAGCATACTATGTGAAATCACTTTTGCTACTGTCCTTAACCAAAAACGACTCAGGAAACATGAAACACATTTAACTGTGTCTATCAAAAACCCAGATTGCGTAATCTTATCAGTTACATAAAATCTGCTACTCAAGCCCATACAGCACTCATCCCCGCTACTCCTGCAAACTATCATCTTTTTTCCTTGGAAAGCACAAGGAGAGACACGCTTTCGCGATTTTCCTCTAAATAAAAAATGATACCAACATAGGCAGCTACCTTTGCGAGCTCTATTTTATGAATTACATCTATTCCGTTGGTATAGTCTCCTAGGTGACTAGGGACTAGAATCTGTTCTAACCAGTTTTGAAATTTCGTAAATCTGCTATTTTGACTGATCCAGTTTCTTATTTCGTCTGTTAAACTGCGTCTGTCCAAACCCTTGAGAATTCAGCGAATTAACACCAAAGTGCGTGTATTCACAAACATCTGCTCTTTCTGCTAATTTATTTAAACTCTCAGAACTGTCCGACAAAACCGTTTGCCTCAATATCGGTAATCTGAGAAGTCATATTTTTTAAAAAATCAACGTCAACGTAACTCTCACTTAATTCTATCTTTTTATGCAACAACATTCAAGTAGATTTATCACCGAGTTCTAAATCTTCAAGAAATATCTATACTTACCGATTCTGTGACACCCTAAATTAAATAAACAATAACAACTGTGAATTAAGGGCACTATTTTGGATCCTCCGGCGGTGTACAAAGAATATTGGAAGCAAACGATAACGTTTCGGCATCCAATGCAGCCACCAAATGATCAAATTTAGTTTGCTCGACGGATATATTCCTACTAATCATAAACTAGTTTCCGATTGCACAAAGGAAAAAAATAACTTCTTCGGTTTAGACACATTTGGGATATTGTCAGGTACTCTTTACAGTAATTAAAATGAACAAAATATTAAAAAAATCTCAAAATCTTAAAAAAAAAAAACAAATGTTCACTCAAAATATGAAACAACTTAAGTATTGAACAAGTACCATCTCAGTGAATAACTAACTGCAAACGGGAGATAAACATTTGAAAATATAATATTTGTATAACAGCTTTATCGAAGATAACTTTTTATCATTTCACAATTAGAGCAGTTGCAAACTGCACATATCCGTTATTAAGTAACGGGTATTCTCTAAGATACGAAGTACCGATTCGTAACTTAGAAATACGACTCGTTAGTCATTATTTTGTCAATATTCAACTGAACAAAGTGAAACTAACTTCAACCGCTGCTTACGTTTGTGTAATTCACGAATGCAACCAGATAGTCGAATACGGTAAAAGATGCGAAATTGTATTCCGTCGGACTCACACAACAGGCGCCAGTTTCAGTTGTTTCCACATCAGTGTATGCGTATCATTCTGTTTGTATTAGTTATTCTTAAAGTTCAAATGATTTGGATTTCGTATGGGCTTGTTGATTCATTTATTTATTTTATTATGAAAAGAAAAAGAAATAAAAAGTGGATATATTTTTATAATACATTACATGATAAAGCAAAATACATATTTATGCCAAGCGAAATATTCAGTTCAAAGAGAGTCAAACATAATAAAAAAAATATTAAAGCGTCCCAGAGTTTGCGTATTTAGCAAAAAAGTATTTGTCAATGATGTATATTAGTACCATTCAAAAGATTTTTTCAATATCAGGTTATTTATAATCTGAAAGACCCCCCCCCACAGCCGAAACTAAGGGGGGAGCAGAGGCGGCAAGTGCCCCGGGAATCACTAAGAAGGGGCGCCAAATAATACATAGTCGTATAGTTAAAATCAGGGATGTAGTGTAAGGTATACGGGTGTATACGCCGTACACCTTCTGGAATTTTTAAAGAAACACCGTATACCCTCTTTTTCTCAAGACAGCTATAGTATACAGTCTGCCTTGAGCGTATCCTCTCTGCTTAGAGAGGATATCCTCTGTTATTTTTACGACTACACCTCTGGTTAAAATCATCCTGTGTGGGATATGCCAAAGCTTAGAAGAATCTGAGAATGATATGGCATAAGAAGCCTCTATAAAGAGGATTTTTTTTTATTCTTTTCGATTCCGTTTTCAAAATTTTAATGAATCAATACTCGACGAAGTAAACTACATATTATGTATTTTATCATTACATATTTTAAATTTTAAAATAAATTGGTCATTAGAAAATTAGTAAATTTCTCTTTGTAAATATATTTTACGGAGGAGAGGGGGGGGGGACGCCAAAATTCATGTTTGCCCCTGGTGCAAAAAAGACTAGTTTAGGCCCTGAAACCCACTTCATTAAAACCAAAAAGAATGGAAAAAATAATATTTTTAAACATAAATAAAAGTATTCAGAAATAATAATGCGAATTATATAAACTTTGTTTGATAAGATGATAAAATCTAAAATGAAATATATTTCTTTTAAATGTTCAGAAAATTTTCGAATAATTAAGTATTTAAAGGTTTGTTTACAGTGCATTCTTTTGCCTATAAAATTATCTTTGTACGTGTATTTATGTTTTATATTTGAAAAAAAAATTATGATAAAAACGAATTTTTAGGTTGCTTGTAAAAATTTTTTGTGATAAAGTTTATTTATTTTATTAATGCTTGTATATAAAAATATTTTTTTTTGTATTTTTTTAAATTTCATATTAGTAAAAAAAAGTATTTTTAAGTTTAAACAAAAATTTCAAAAATAATAAAGTGATTGAAGTACAATTTTATTTGATAGGAAAATTAAGTAAGAAATCAAACATATTTTGAAAAAATATTTTAAAACTAGCTGAGTCGCCCGGCGTTGCCCGGGCCCGTAATAATATTCTAAAATAGACCTGAAATTCGTACTACAAAATGTTACAGAAAGAGCTAATCTCGAACTTAATCGCCGCTGCCTATGGTACCGTTTAGCAGAAATGCTGTGCACACACGGTAAAAGAAAAGGGGGGGGGGGTAAGTTTCCCATTCTACCACCAGATGACGAACTCTTTTCTTAACAAAACCGTTTCCGGACTTAAGAAAGATATTTCATGAAATTATTATTCGAAAATACGGGTGAGTACACTTTTAAAATTCTATATTAAATATGCATTATTTATCCCAGGGCTCTGAAATATCCGCATCTGAAACGGTACGGTCTCAAATATTTGATCAATACCTCTCTAAAATAATTACTGCTTCCCTACCCCCTACCCTACTTTTAAAATTTATATTAAGTGTTATAAACAATCTGAAAATTTTGTATTATATTTATTCCAGGCCTTAGTGAAAATCCCTCATTTGCAATGGTAGAAAACGGTACAATTTTAAATATTTGATCGCTCCTCCTAAAAAATCCCCCGCCCCGAATTTCATGCTCACTTACCTTTAAAATATTTACTATGCGTTATAATGTATCTGAAAGCTCAAAACAATCGTTTTGTGAGTTTTATTTCTTAATTTTAGTTAATTCGCGTTTCAGCGTTTCTTTTTCTTTTTTTAAATCAACTTTTTATTTAAAAGAAAACAACTTTTACAAATTTACATATTATTAAACAACGATTAAAGATATAGCTCAATGCATAACTTTAAAACCTCTAAATGGTGTATTTTTAAAAATTTAACAGTGTACCAAAAAACATTTGTGGTTTCCATATACTTGCTTTTTAAATAGAGCAAGTCATCCAAGTAACGAATTAATAATTAATATATAAGGTTGTAACTGAGCGACTGCAAAGAAATTTATATTTTTAAAATCAGCGAAAAATTCTTCATTTGAATTGATAAAAATTAAATTCATAAATTAAACATTCGAAAATATTTACTGGTCGTCTAAAAATGCCACTACTATCTGACGCCCAGCTGTCTCAATTACAAAACACCTGCTCTCGTTTAGAAAGATTTCTTGAAATTCTGTTTCTTTGAAAGGAAATAAAATGAGATTTTATGATGGATTTTTACAGATTTTTCAACTATTTACAGGAGTATGAAAATTATTTTTAGAATTTCTGAAAGAGGAATTTTTTCTGCATGTAGCTGTCTAATTTTTGAGTTTTTAGGTCCAGAAGGATTTAAAATACAGCCCTTTATTAAAAAGCCTAGTACATTCATCGCCATGGCAGCCCTGTATTTACAGTAACCCTTTTCCTTTTCTTTGAATTTTCGAAGAAATATTCTGTGGTTTAAGAAAAATATATGCCCTTATTGAATTATGAATACTTTTCCTTTCTTCTAATTTAGGGATTTTAATTAATTTCTCAACTAATTATTAGAATTTTAAAATTCTGAGGGTCAGGTGCATTAGGAAAGGCCTTGGCCAATCTTCACAAAAAATTTGAACTTCGTACGTGCCGTAGTTTTCGCTAACTATCGCAGACACACACACACACACACACACAGAGCGATTTGTTATTTTATTAATATAGATTATTATAGAAATTAAATTATTATAATACATAATTACTTTTAGAGTAAAATTAGTAAGTAGATTTGCTCCTAAAAATATTTTGTTTGTGTAATTATATTTCACAGTTTTATTGTAAAAATTTTGTAAACTTTTATTTTTTCTAAATTGCTTTCTCCGATTAGTCTATATTTCATAAGTAATAAATTCTACAATTTAGATATATTAAATTGAATTATGCATCGTATTCTAATTAGTTTACATTTTTCCCTTAAAATTTAGAAACTTAACTAAACATAAGTTTTACATACAGATGGCAGTACAAATCGGGATCCTCCAGAGACTCGTACGGTACATAATTAGTTTTGCTGCAATTTTGTAGTACATGTGATCTATACTAATAAAATCCGTGCGCCTCTGTCTGTCTGTCTGCTTGAAGCCGATTACAGTTCGCAACGCGGGCGAGTTGGAAGTCGCGAGAGGTGTCTTTCGATTCGAAAAATTCCGGGAAAGTCATTTCGAGCATTTTTGAGACCGTGGGACCAAAATTAAAAAAGTTATGAATTAAAAACCAGTCGGGAATCGGAACGGAAAACGTCTAATTTCCCAAACAGAGCTCAAACGGAGCTCTGAGGCAGAACACTGCGCCACCTTGCGGTGAAGAACCTGAACTTTTCCCCTTTGGCTAAAAGAAGAAGCAGCCGAAAACCTCTTTTTTCTCCCGGGAAAACGACTTTTTCTTTCGTTTCGGTTCTTTGAAAAAGAACTAATTGGTAAAAAATGTTAAACACGGTTTATTTTCATACTTTTTCTTTTTGGTAGCATACACGAATATTGTGTAACCTAAGATTTACGCGATTAATACTAATTTCTGTTAGTACAAACGGAAAACGAGCTGCCAAAATTATTTGTTAGTTATGTTGTTTGTGATATTAATGAAATTACTTATTTCTTTAAAATAGTAGTCTTTTGCAGTTTTTAATACCGAAAACTTTTTTTGCGCGTTTTTTTTTTTTAAACTATCATGCAGACAGTTTTTAAAGTAGAAAAAACTGATTACATATTCAAAATCTGCGTAAAAGTCTGCTTCTGATGAACCAAAAAGCACGATAAAATGTCTTATGGGCGTGCAGCGCCAACCGTGCAAAACCAAATATTTTTAACGGGACGATGGCGACCATGGCGCGTAGCGCCGGTGGGTGGTAGGCCGGTGGGCCGGCTTTGCACGTTGGGCGCGTAGCGCCCACTGTGCGAAATCACATATTTTTAACGGGATAATGGGCGCATAACAACCATAGCTCTTTAATTTACTTTTTTTTGTGCTTGAGGATTCGAACACCAAGACTTGCTTATTAAATGAATTTTTTTGCTTATTATATACTGCTTAATATCGAGGTTCGTTTGGAAAAAGTGGCACAGCTAGCGGGCGTAGCTCGCTAGTGATTATTAATACCCGGTTTCTGAACAGTAACGAATAACGAATACCTTATAACAGGTAGCGAGATCGAAAGTAACGATATCATACGGGTATTCATTTTGTCGTATCTTTTACAGCAATAGCCACGATAAGAATTCAAGCATGTAAACAGAGTCAGCAGTTTTGTATGAAAAAGAATGATATGGACATGATAAAAAATAGTAATATACTTTAATTAAAACTTAAATATAAATTATTTACAAAGTAAAAATAATAGAATATCAAATCATCTTGGCACTGACAACAGTCGAATATACACAGACTCTAATGTCGATAAAAAAACAGCGGATGAGAGCTGTTACAAATCTCCTGAATGACCGTGGATGAAAACGATTATATATTAAAAACTAGTCGGCTGTGGCAATCCCAAAACTTTCTTATATCTTATGCATGTTAATACTTCCTGAAAAATGCAGCATAGCAGCACAACTTGTTAGATGGTTTAAAGAAAAATCTAGTCAGAAACAATTTATGTCAACTTATTACCGAATCTGAAGTTTGATGAAAATCCGTGGATAAGTTTCTGAGATAATGCAAAATCTATATAAAAATCTGCACAACAGCGCCACATTTCAGGTGATGTACACCCAAAAATTAATCAAAATAAATTTTTTATCAGGTATTTACTAAATCTGAAGTTTGGTAAAAATCCATGCATTAATTCTTGAGATACATTTGTTGCAAATCGTGAAAAATGCAGCCTTGCAGCGCCATCTGTAAGGCGATTTACACCAAAAGCAAAACAACTCTAATCTATATCAGGGACCAAATGAATCTGAAGTTTAAGAAAATTTCGTGAATTAGTTCTTGAGATAGAGCTACGGCGATAATCAAGAATAATGTACCATGGAATACTACCTGTAGAGCGATTTGCACCAAAACGTAATCAGTCCCATGTTATATCAAGTACTAACTAAACATAAAGTTGTTTGATAATCTATGCACTAATTCTTGAGCTATGGCTTGTGAGGATATTGTAAATAATGAAACTTAGCAGCACCACCTATCGAGCAAATTACACCAAAAACTAATCAGATGTAGTTTATATCAAGGTCTCACAGAATCAAAAGTTTTGTGAAATTCCGTGCATTATTTTTTGAGACAGAGCGCCCAAAATTTTTTGTCACATACAGACAGACAAAAAGACTCATAGACAGACATTTTGTAAAAACATGTTTTTCGGGTTCTTTGACCCCAAAAACATGTAAATCCGTCGAATATCGGATTTCGTAAATTTTCACTTATCCAATACTTTCTTCTTGAAAAGATAGAAGAAAGTAAAAATATTTCTTTCGCTGTGCCCTCAAATTTCTTGAACATGACTGTTTTTTTACCGCTTTATCATTACCACTAAATGTTTGAACAAACGTTTCCTGATAAGTAATATTTGAACTCAAAGGATATCTAGTCAGATGTGCCAATTCCAAAACTTTCTTCCATCTTACCCATGTTAGTAATTCCTAAAAATGTAGCTTAACAGCGCAATCGGTTAGGCGGTTTACATGAAAATCTAGCCAACAACAACGTATGTCAACGTCTAACTGAATATGAAATTTGATGAAAATCTGAAAATTAATTTCTGATATACAGCTATAGCAAAATCTTTAAAAATTTTCCATAAAAGCGTCGCCTGTTGAGTGATGTACACCAAAAACTAATGAGGATGAATTTTTTATCTGGTACTAACTGAATCTGAAATTTGATGAAAATTAATGCATTAGTTTCTAAGATACAGCTATTGCTAAATCTTGAAAAATGTTGCATATCACCGCCACCTGTAGGGAGATTTACACCAAAAACTAAACAACACTAATCTATATGAGTGACTAACTGAATCTGATATTTGATGAAAATTCGTGTATTAGTTCTTGAGATAGAGCTATTGCGATAATCATGAATAATGCAGCACAGCAGTGCCAACTGTTGAACGATTTGCACTAGAAGGTAATTAGCCTCAAATTTTATCAAACACTAACTGAATCTAAAGTCGTATGAAATCGATGTATTAGTTCTTGCAAGCTATTGTGGAAGTTAGGAATAATGCAGAACAGCAGAATAGCTGTTCAGTGATATGCACCAAAAACTAATCAGCTCGAGTTTATATCAAAGTTTACCTGAATATAAAAGTTTATGAAATTTCGTGGATTAGTTTTTGTGATAGAGCGTCCACAAAGTTTTTGTCACATGCAGAATCACATAGTGACAAAGTGGCAGATTGACAATGTGACAGACAGACATTTTTAAAAGCCATCAAATACTGTTCAGGACCTTCTAAAATGTAAAAATTCAACGAAAACCGGAAGTTGAAAATTTTCACGAATCCAGTACTTTTTTTTTTTTGTAAAGATAGAAGAAAGTAATAAAGCAAAATTTCGCAATTCATGTTGATATTTTTCAGTGCATAAGCTAAATAAATATCAAGGATATTCAATGCAAATACGCTTAGCTGTGCTTTTCATAGCTTTAATTCTTTTTAATTGTTAAACAGATATGCAGAAATATAGCCATACTCTAGAGATTTCAGATATTTCTTGATAGTACAAATTATTTTTGTAATGAGAAACTTGTCTTCGTTGCATCTTTACATGATTTTGGTGGCATTTTTCTATCAATACGCGAGTGTAACTTCTGTCGGTAATTTTTGGAAGAAATCACAAGCTTAAACTGAATTACTCTTTGTATCTTAAATCATATAATATACATACTACTACTTCTCAAATTTGCATACCACTGTCATATTTCTGCACTTTATTTAATCTAGCAGTGCAAAAGCTACCACAGTAGATATATTATTTTTAGAGCTAATGTGTATAAGACAATAAATTGCAATAAAACATTTTTAATCAACATTCTTAGAACATGATAACATCTTCATATGTAGAATTAGAATGTGATTCGAAAAAGAAAATAGTGATGAATTATCATGCTGTTTATTCAAGATATACATAAGAAACTATTCAATAGAGATTTAAGAAAGAAGTTTTCATTAGAATGAATTATTTATTGCTATTGAAATCTAAATGAATAACAGTATTTAAGAATTAAATATAATTATAAATGTAATGTATGTTGCTGATATGGATCAAAATAAATCTTAAATACCACAACAATAAAAAAATCTAATTAATTAATAAAAGATATAATAATATTCATAGAAAATAAACTCGTGACTGTTTACTTGGATATAAAGTATAATTATAATTTTAGCCTAGAGAAAAATTTTTGATATATTTTGATTACATTAGTTACTGTAATATAAAAGAAAAAAATATTTCCCCTTATCCATGTAATTTATGTATACGATAAAAAGTTTCATCGAAAATGTATTTTATTTACTTTTTCTAGATAAGAACGAAACTAGATAATGATAGTTTTTATAATTGTTTTCAGAAAGAAATAAACATAAATGAATATCTTTTGCTTGTAAAACTTATAAATGAAAGTAAAAATTGAGAATACTTCCTTATTCATTTTCTCCTTCAAAAATACGAAGAAATCTCCTAGATAAGCTATCCTGCTGCAGTTATTCTCAGAACAAACGATTAGATACGATAAATTAATCCAGGAAACTCAAATACTAAATTGTTTCGAGCAGATTGTTCCCTTGATAACTGAATGACTGCCCGTAAAACTAAGCTTATGAGGATAAATTTCTTCAATATTTTATCTTACAATTAAAAGGAGACAAATACAATGCTTTAAGCTAGTTTAGCGCTTGTATAACTTTCGCACATTTTTACGTGCCATATTTTTTCTCTTCCTTTATAGCAATATGTTTTTAAGAGAGGTATAGGTACTCGATAGAGTATATCACCAGAAAATCTTAAGAATCTTTAAGCAAAGTCGTGTTTTATTCCGTTGTTCAAAAGCAAATAATTTTTTGTTAGTTCTAAATTATTTTCATCTTCCTTGACCAAAGATAAATGTAGTTTTGATGATAAATATTAATTTAATTTCAGTTGGATCTAGATATATATGAAATCATGTAATTTTGTTTTCTTTGGTAGGCAGCCTATTACGGAACTCTGCCAAAGTTGTGTAAGAATAGTCCAAAGAAAACATGCTTAGTTCTGTTAATTAAATATATGAGACGTGAATTTTGCTTTGCCGGCTACATTTTCAATTATTACGTTATAAAATTTTTACATGATCTTCTTCACAAGTTATCAAACATACCGATTTGTAGACCATAACCGAAACTACAACATTCCAGACGCAATATCTGAACAACACGGTTAAAAAGTTAAACATTAAATAAACTAGTCTTAAGATAAATTGAGCAAATATTGCTGTCTTTCTTTGGATTTATCTTAGAAGCAGGCTATCTACTATTTTTAAGTGATCGGTAAATTTAACTTTTCAGCAGGCTCATATGATTTTTTTGAACGAGCATACGCGTGACGTATTTTTTAACGAAAAGCAGTTATACTTTTCAAAATTCATGATGCTTTCTTTAAAATGATAATATACATGTTAGAAGAGCAGTCGCAATTAAACGTAATCAGTACTAAAAAAGCAATTTTAATTTCGGTGCAGTGCAATTTGTTAGAACAGAATTTTCGAAAAATCACGCCTCTTGGAAGGTTAGTAGGGGAAGATGGGGATACTTGAGCCATTTTTTGAATTTTAATTTTTTTTAATTTTTTATATTTTTTTAGAATAAAATAAAATATTGAAAATGAAAATTTGATATTTTTCCTTCAATTAAAAACCACTTTCAATAAATTTTGAACTATTTTTCTATGTATAATAAATGTTTATTTTTTGTTTTACATCATGGCTCAAGTATCCCCATGGCGGGGATACTTGAGCCATAGTGAAGGGATACTTGAGCCACTACGGAAAAATACCTACAAAAGTAATTTTTTTCACTTTATTTTTGCACAAATATTTTACAGAATGATAAATTATGAAACGTAAAGTCTTTCAAAACCAATTGAGAAAACAAAGCTAGTAATACGATCATTTTTTTGTCGTTAAAACTGGTTGTCGAAAGATAATTTGAACTTCAGTTATAACGACGGTAGAAACATCCTCAGTTCAGAGCCATTTAAATTTGGAATCTGCAATTCTTCGGGCACATTTCATTTTTAAAAATATTAAGCACTTATCCAACAAATATTTTTACAGTTTTCTTTCTGGCATATTTTATTAGTAACCAACCAACAATAGAAGGTTTTCTTTCACATCATCACCATCATTGACAGAAATTTCCTCTAATGATATTGTCGAACTCATGCTTTTAGTTTAGTAGCTGTCGGAATTTAAGCCAGATGTATCATTCTACTATTTCAAACACTTTTTTGATTTCACAAGAAAAGATTTTGTCTTCCTCTTTGGCTCCATGTAGGTAAGTTTGAACTGGGATTTTTGTTGCTTTTCTTGTTTTTGTGCGCTCTTTTTACCAATTTTTCTTTAATTTTCTTAATTAATAAAAAAAAAGTTACAGCAACAGAGGTTACGATTTCAATATAAAATACTAATCTTAATATGTTATATTAAAAAATAAATATTTTAATATGTTGGACCTAACTAATTAAAGTATTAGAGATTATAGCCTGTAAAACCGTTTTAAAAAGTTATTTTCATTTAATGAAAGTTAAATTGAAAACTATGTTTACATTTATCTAGACAGGCTATTTTGTTAGTCAAATCGAAAAATAAAATAGACATTTTCATTTAAAAAAATATACATTTTTAACCCCCTCACTGACAAGACCGTCTATAGACGTTCGCGAAAAGTTTCTCTGAAACAGGCAAGGCCGACTCGGCGCGTTTCTTCAAAACATACTCTAAACAGGCACCACCGACTCAAGACGTTCAAAGAATATGGCTTCAATAATGGCAAGAACGAATCTGGTAAATGTGCCTTCCCCCACCATACTTCACCACCCTACCTTATCTAGATTTGTCAACAATACTTAATTGTTACTCCCCACCACCCCCTGTGGTGATTCGCTTGGGATCTCTCGTAAAAATTTTCCGAGAAATTTTCCCTTTAGTGTCACAGCAGGGATAGTAGACCTTGAGTCTCGAAACTAGCGAAATAGAGCGACGGCTAAGCGAAGTATTTGTTTTGTAGAAATTGTTTTGTAAAAGTTTGTCATAGAGGGGAATTTATTTTTCCAGGCTATGGAAAAATAAATTGCTCCATATTATTATTGTTATATACCCTATTCATAATTATTATTATTTTTGATTGGGTCAATAGTAATATCTAACAAAACTAAAGTCATCTTTGTAAATTTAAATATGCGTGTTCGATTTGTTTTTGGGGTATTTATATCAAAAATTCTGGATGAAGAACGTCAATTATTTCCAAAAAATAAAAATGCAGTTTCCAGAAATGCTTTTTTTTTTCTTCTTCTTCTTCTTCTTCCCCTTTTTTTTTTTTTTTTTTTTTTTTCAAAAATTGGGCATTTTAAAACGAGGTTGAAGGTGGACATTATTTGGTAGATTTGGGCTTTTTCCTTTAAATCGCCTCTTCCCTCCAGGTAAAATTTTGAATTACATAAAAAAAATATATTTTTTAAACACATTCCAAATTAATTGAAAAGTATTTATGATTTATATTTTTCTGTCTGCCCGACCGTCTCTGATTCGTGTAAGTTTATTGGGATTACTCTGATTTTTTGTATGTTACAGGTGCTTATTAAAACTTGATCGGTATCGAAAACGAAGTATGTATAATTTACAGTTTATTTAACAAGGACGATTAAACAATTTCTGTTACAATATGATCAACTGGAATTTAAAAAATCGTTTCAAGTTCAATTTAATAAAGTAAAGCAGTTTCAAACATAATGATTTTCATATGCATAAATGTAGCGCAGTGAATCATGCATTTTGTAAAACAAGGATTCAAAATATTTTTTATGCATTTACAAGGTTAGCAAAAAGAATTTTGTTACATAATGGTCTAATGTGATTTTTTTTTTTTTTTTTTTTTTTTTTTTTTTTTTTTTTGCAGCTTATTTTAGTCATTTTACACTATTTCAAACACAATAAAATTAATATACATTACTGTGGCTTCTTATATAACATGATTTGCATAGCATTCATCATCTCATTTACAGGGACACGTAAAAGATTTTGATACAATACCCTACATCTGCAGTACTGTCAATTAGATATAAGAGCTGGAAGTTAGATTTCATTTATGATATGCGTATTTAAGTTTAATATATTTTTGCTTTTTATGTGTATACAATGTATAAACGCTTAGATCATATAAGGGGCAACACAATAGCTTAACAATTACATATTACCAACATGAATGGCATAGGTGGCTTTTATTTCAGTAAAGTGTAATTAGAACTATATTTAGTACACTAAAATATGTTTATATAATATAAATACAATCTAAATTCGTTAAAATGATTCCTCGTAGTCCGAAAAGGGGGTCTTCATAATGAGAAATCGCTATAATGAAAATGAATTTAAAAAAAGTAAACTTTAATCTGGTGAGGGAAAATTGGGGTTTCAAAGAAATTTACATAATAAAATAATATGAAATTTTTTTCACTTTCGTACTAAATAAACATTGACAATATATAAGTCATTTTAACAGAATGATAACAAATTTCTGAAAAAAATTCAAAATAAATTTAAATCACGAATAAAAATTAAGACCCATCTTACGTAGTACAGGGTAAAAAAAAATCGTAAAAAAAAAAAAAAAAAAAAAAAAAAAAACTGGAAGTTTCGAAAAGCATTTTTTTTAGAGAAAAAAAACTGCCGTCCGTCTGCCTGCATGTCTGTAAATGCTCTCCAAAATAAATTAAGAGACTTGAATTTTTGCATGTGCTTAGTATGTAATAATGAAAGGAAGCTTATTGAATTTCAATAACTCCTATTTTCCCCAACTATATTTTTCAGATTCTCGAAATAGTCGTTGAAAAGAGAGTTACATAAGCATGAATTTTCCATTAAAAAAAAATGATGTCGATCGGATAACCAGTAGCTGAGATATTTGTAATCATATTTTCCACACTCTTTGATTTTTTTCATGAGCCTGTATATCATTAAAATTTCACTTGAAAGATATATTTTAATTGGAAATGGCACACTTAATCTGACGCAGTAAACTGTTAAATAATATGATTTTTATTTTTGGAGTTATAAGATGTTTCTTTAACGTATATGAGTAATACAGCATTTAAAGTTTATCAAGCCAAGATTGGCGAAATAATTTTGAACAAATTGCAAACGACTAGTTTTTTTTTTTTTTTACAAATTAATTTAAATTAATGTTTATTATATATATATATATATATATATATATAACATATGTTGCGGCCAAAACCCGGAGCCTGGCCAATTCTAGAACTGGCCGGCCAATACCCGAACTGGCCAAGCTTCCCGGCCAATACCCGAAATACATGAAATGAATAGCGCATTTCGGGTTTTGGCCGGCCAATTCGCGAACTGGCCGAGAAGCCTTGGCCAACACCCGAAATGGGGATTTAAGGCTACCCAGTAGATGCGGCGCCGTCATGAAATTGTTTCTTATTCAAAGAAGAACGTAATTTGCGACGGTTCCGTTTGATGGCACTGATATGCACACGTGACAGAAAAGGATATTCCCATGCTATTCTGATATGCCACCTTAGTGGTCTAAATTACCATTTTTTCTAATAGAAATATTATTTTTTATTTGTATAAAAATGGTCTCAGTAAATTTATAGTATTTCGCATTATTTCCAATTCTTTTGAACCTGATTAACTACATTCTGCAGAAGATTCTTTACAAATTAAAATAAACATGAAGGGGGATTTTTTTAAAGTAATAAACGTAACTCATCGACAAATATGCAATTTTAAACTTAAAACAAGAAAGGAAATGAATCACTGTGTAGATTACAAAATATCATGCAACTCTATCGCAATGTTGTTAAGAGAATTTACTCCGGTTCTTTTTATGTAAAGAGATATCCACATAAGCATAAAAAAAAGTAAAATTTCATATCAGCAATAAGTTTCCGCAACTAGTAATCTATTTATTTTATCTTTCATTAAAGCTTTCTATGATCTACAAATTGCTTTACAAATAAATATTAAAAGTTTATCGCAGCTGGAAATGCACATGAAAAACAATCGGAATATAAATGGTAAATTCCACCTACTCAATAATCTATAGAAAACATGTTGTAGAGCATATTAGAAATGTATAAAGGGTTTATTATGTTTGAAGTTGTGAAATATAAAAAAAAAATACTCTGTAAAAGTATTTCTCGCATATATCATAATTCCTTATCGGAATACTTTTTTGGAGTCCCTATTAACGATTTATAATGATTTCTTAATCAATATTCTACAAAGAAACCTACTGCTTCCCTCATGAGTGAGGCATATAAATTTTACTATGTTTGAAATATGCCATAATTCTTTATTGGGATTGTTTTGGCGCCCCTATAAATGATCTACAAATGCTACTTAATCAATACGCAACAAAAGACATTGCTTCTCACATCAGTGAGGCTCATGAATTGCATTATGTTTGAAATAGTGTAATATCATTAAAATAACCTATAACAGATTTTTTGGCATACATCATAATTCTATACCGGAATTCTTTTTGGCGTTCCTGTAAACGAACTGTAACGGCTATTTAATCAATACTTTACAAAAAAAGTATCACATGTGCATTATGTTCGAAATCGTGTAACATCATTAAAATGCCTTATAAAAGATTTGTTCGCATGTATTATATTTCCTTATAATGGCTACTTAATCAATATTCTAAAAAAAAATATTGCTACTCACATGAGACAGGCTTGTAAATTGCATTATGTTTGAAATAGTGCAACATCATTAAAATACCCTATAAAAGGTATTTTGGCATACATCATTATTCTTCATCGGAATTCTTTTTGGCGTTCTTATAAACGTACATTAGAATGGCTACTTATTCAATATGCTACAAAAAATTTACATCCCACATATGCATTATGTTGAAATAGTGTAACATCATTAAAATACTTTATGAAAGATTCCTTGCATTTATCATAATTCTTTATCGGAATACTTTTTGCGTCCCTACAAATGAGCTATATTGACTACATAATCAATACTCTACAAAAAAGCATTGCTTCCCACATGAGAAGGGCATATAAACTTCATTATGTATGAAATGTATCATAATTCTTCATTGGAGTCATTTTTGATGTTTCTATTAACGAGCTATGATTACTAATTAACCAATACTCTACAAAATATATATTGCTTCCTACATAAGCTAGGGTTGTAAATTGCATTATGTTTCAAATAATGTAACATTATAAAAATGCCCTAAAAAGGATTTTTTGGCAATATCATAATCTTTATCGGAATTCATTTTGGCGTCCCAATAAACGAACTAAAATGGCTACTTAATCAATATACTCTATAAAAAAAGTTCTTCTACACTAGAGAAGCATGTGATTTTCATTAAATTTGAAATAGTGTAACATCATTAAAAGGCACTAAAAAATTCTTTCATCATTTTCTTAGTAATAAAATTTTCAGTGTTTCTGAAAAAATCTAGAATTGCTATATTTCATGCACTGTAATAAATAACTGTTTGTCGTCTTTATTAATGATACATAGGTACCAATTTTATTGTAATGTAACAACATTAAAATGTACCGTAAAAACGATTCTTATTGATTATATTGAAACGAAATATTTTTGTATATCCCAGTAAATTAACAAAAAACAGTACACAATTCCCTATCAGTGCCAAAATAAATTGATAAACTAAATAAGATAACAAATACAAGTCATCCCGAGCCTTTACTCGAGTTAGAGAACGGCCAGGTAGACGACTACACTATTTGAATTCATAGACACTTTCAACTGTGTTAGAAATGATTAAACCGAGTGCCTCTATCTATTTCGGGAATTGGCCAATCACATCTGGCCAGTTCGCGAATTGGCTAATCGCATCTGGCCAGTTCGCGAATTGGCCGGCCAATTCTAGAATTGGCCAGTCATTTTTAAACGTTACTGGCCAGTTCGGGAATTGGCCGGCCAGTTCTAGAATTGGCCGATTTCGGGTTTTGGCCGCAACATATGTTTATATATATATATATGTTGCAGCCAATACTCGAAATTGGCCAATTCTAGAACTGGCCGGCCAATTCCCGAATTGGCCAGCAACATTAAAAAATGACTGGCCAATTCTAGAATTGGCCAGCCAATTCGCGAACTGGCCAGATGCAATTGGCCAATTCGCGAATTGGCCAGATGCGATTGGCCAATTCGCGAAATATATATAAGCACTCGGCTTAATCCTTTCTAACATAGTTGAAAGTGTCTATGAATTCAGATAGTCTAAACATCAGCCTGTCCGTGATCTAACTCGAGTAAAGTTTCCGGTTAACTTGTAATTGTCATCGTATTTGGTTTATCAATTAATTTCAATATTGAAAGGGAATTGTGTACTATTTTTGGTTAATTTAGTTGGGTACACAAAAATATTTCGTTTCAATATAATCAATCGGAATCTTTTTTTACTGTATATTTTAATGTTACATTATGTTAATTACAAAAACATTGGTACCTATGCATCATAGTTCGGATGTTGGCCAAGGCTTCCCGGCCAATTCGCGAATTGGCCGGCCAAAACCCGAAATAAGCTGTTAATTTAATGTATTTCGGGTTTTGGCCAGGAAGCATGGCCAGTTCGGGTATTGGCCGGCCAGTTCTAGAATTGGCCAGGCTCCGGGTATTGGCCGTAACATATATATATATATATATATATATTTATTTATTTTATTTATTTTTTTTTTTCTTTTTTAAGGAAAAAAAGGGGGTGATAGGTTAATTTGGCCGCTGTATTGGTAATATGCATTTGTTCGTAATTATACTGGCTGTCAAAATAACATAACATAAATGAGATATATTTCCAGGATATTGCATATATTGTTATAATGGAACGGTTGCTATATAATGGGCTGTCGTTAATGGGCGCTAATGGGTGGTCGTTATAATGAGCGTTGACTAAATAATCATACATGAGGACATCCAAAGACCCGGATACATGGGCGACTAAGAATAATAATGTCTGATAGTGTGGATTGAGTAGTTTTAATAATATTTTAGCTTCAATTAAATTTGAGCTTAATGTGTGGCGAATAATAAAAAAAAAACTTTTGATAATGCATTAGGCTGTACCAAATAATTCAAGCATATGTTTCCATTTATTGATACAAATTTCTGAAGGTAAAATTTTAAATTCCTAAGCGTTTTTTACTAAACCAGGTTTAAGCATACACTATGTATAACATGTGCAAATAATATAGCTTAAATTCACGGCTGAACAGAATAATTTGGCTGAATTTCTGGCTGTAACTGTTGAAATTTGGTTTTAAAATGCGTTATAAGCTGAGTTTTTATTTATTATTATCGTTTATTAAGATTTTCTTTTACCTTATTGAAAAGCGAAATTTCTGTAAAAACAAAGTGTTTCTTAATCTATGCTGGGGACATTATCTTTCTTTCTTTTTTTTTTTCCCCCTTTTTTAGAGAGTAAAGTACACTCCGAAATTCTAAATATACTTTATGGAACTAATTTATCCTAAATGTGTAAAATGCTAAAATAAACCAATACATGCACACCTTCCACTTTTTTTTTCTATTGCATTTTTTGTTTGTGATAATGTGTGTTTTTTAGGGTAGGCGGAAAAAAGCGCACTGGAAAAAAGCGCACGGAAAAAAGCGCACGGAAAAAAGCGCCCCGGAAAAAAGTACCCCCGGAAAAAAGCGTCCCCGGAGAAAAGCGCACCGGAAAAAAGCGTCCCCGGAAAAAAGCGCACCGGAAAAAAGCGTCCCTTTTTACAAATCACATATTTAAATAAGTCTGATAACAGTACACATTTGTTAACCTTAGAATATAAACACTAGATTGAGACGATTTTATGAAGTTTGAGCATCCTTGCTCTCTCGGGACTGAGATAGGGGAAGGTGGGAGGGGGGGGGCTTTAAAAGTTATCTCAAAACCTGGCCTGAATGAAAAAAAAAAAAATGTAAGATACGAAGATTTGGATAACCAGGTACTTAAATGTGTTTTTTTTTTTAATTCAGTCTCCCTTGTTTTTCTGTGTGTGTGTATGTGTGTGTGTGTGTGTGGGGGGGGGGGGTACACGCCATTTCGGTCCCGAGACATTTTGGTCCCTGGCCATTTTGGTCCCGAGACATTTCGGTCCCGAGACATTTCGGTCCCGAGACATTTCGGTCCCAAGACATTTCGGTCCCGAGACATTTCGGTCCCAAGACATTTCGGTCCCAAGACATTTCAGTCCCCAGCAACTTTGGTCCCTTGTTATTTCTTTGCTCCCTACCTTATAAGTCAGATTCTAATTGTTGTGGGCTTACAAAATGGTATAAGTTCGACATTATTCGGGCCCTTTTTTTTTTTTTTTTTTTAATTCTTTCCCTCCCTCCCCCAAGTTTTATAAAAAGTTGAATATAATATTCCGATAAATTTAAACTTTTACAACTCGTGATAATGAGTCACAGTGAGCTGAAAATTTTGTTTGATTAAACAATGTGATATAAGTTTAGGGGATATTGTCTTTTGCTTTTAGTAGTATTATTATTAATCAGAATAATTATTTTAGTCACAGTGAGCTGAAAATTTTGTTTGATTAAACAATGTGATATAAGTTTAGGGGATATTGTCTTTTGCTTTTAGTAGTATTATTATTAATCAGAATAATTATTTTAAATTTTTTTATTAATTATTAGTATTTATCAGTATTTTATATAAACTTCTATAAACTACTATAAACTAAAAAGTATTTTATATAAACTTCCACAAATATTTTTTTGGCTGTTTACGTACATTGTTTTAGAACCTTTAAATTAGCATTAATTAAATAATAAAAAAACAGCGCTTATTTTTTTCTTCCAATTAGTTTAATAATAAATGTCTTTAATAATTCAATTAGACAGTTATAACTTATAATATATGCATATTTCCTCAAATCACCCATCTACACCCTCTCCTTTGATAATTTAGAAATAAAATGTATTTATTGAAAAACATTTTTTTTTTTTTTTTTTTTTTTTTTTTTTTTTTTTTTTTTTTTTTAATAATACAAAGTTGCATCTTATAAATTTGTTTTCATAAGTTACTTTCCATTATTAACATTGCGAAAGCAATAGTGATCTAGTAACTGGGCATGCTATGAAAAAATTTTCTTTTTAAAAATTTGCCTCCGCCACTTTTTTTTAATTGACTGCTTTGTTTAACAGTTTTCTCATGCCATGAAGACAATTTTTGTGAGTTAATTTTATTGAAATTGGGCCTATTTCATTCTAATAAGATGATTATTTTTTTATTTTTATTTACATAAAATTAATATAATAATATTTTAAAATATAATATAAATATTATATATAAAATATAATGTATAATTTAATAAAATATATTAAAATGTAGTATAATGTTATTTTAAATAATTTTATTTTCAATTTTTAAGTGTCAAAACTAAGCTTTTATTTATTTATTTATTTGTATTACCTTTTCGCTCTTACTAATAATAATAATTCTTATTTTAGTTTTATATTTAACTATACTAATTGTTTTAAATTTCTGTAATTTTAAATATACAATAAATAAACAAGTAAAAGATAAATTTCAGTTTAGAACTACTAGGAAATATAATGATGTATTGAATATAAAATTAATTATGTATTGAGTTTCTTTTAATGTAAAATTCATTATGTAAATTAATAATTTTTAATTAATAAATTTATTTAATAAAATATTAATTTGATTTTTATATTAAAATTACTGAATGTTTTGAGAATTAGGATTACCAATTATCATTAGGATCACCAATTATTATTAGAATTACCATATAAAAATTTGTGTGAATTATAATATTTTTTATAAGAGTTATACTTGTTTGCGGTTTTCGGGCACTTATAATCGCATTATACTAAAATTTTATGGCCCTCAATTTAAAAACTCTGCAATGTTCCCTATAAAATTATGTCTTATTTCACAAAATTTCAGTTTGTAGGAGAAGGGACCGAAATGGCTCGGGACCGAAATGTCTTGGGACCGAAATGCCTAGGGACCAAAATGGCTCGGGACCGAAGTGTCTCGGGATCGAAATGACTTGGGACCGAAATGGCGGGACCGAAACGTCCTGCTTGCGTGGGGAGGGGGGGGGAGGCGGTTGTCTACAAACTATCTGTTTAAATACCAAAATATCTGTTTATAAATCGGTTTATAAACAGAAAATAAAGGATAATTATCTTTAAAATTCTGTTTTTAATATTATTATCCTGTGTTGTTCTGCAGCTTGTTTCTCTTACATAAAACTTTTCATGTAGAAAATACTTTTTCACTGGAGAATTGATATAAATTTGAGATTTTCCAGGCTGCCGTCCTTTTCTTTAATTAGTTCTACTAGCACTATATGTTCGGTAAGTTCGTGCGTTTTCTCTTTGCAAAAATACTGTAAAATGTTCTAGTATAAAGAAATTAAAGCTATTTCACTTCAATAAAAAATAATATTAGAAATTTTTAGCGAAAAATGGTTGCATTAAGGAGTACATTGTAAAAAAAATAATAAAAGGTAATGAAAAAATTAACTAGAAAAGGATTTAGTTGCATCAATGTGCCTCGACAAAGACTGTATCAATGTGACCCATATAGCCATTTTGAATAAAATCAGACTCAAATCGAATGCTTCATAATTTATCTAACAAAAAAGAATGAGAAACTTATAAAAAGTAGTTTTACTTGCCAAGGAGAGTATTCTTTTCGGTTGAAAACACGAGAACAGTTGTATAATACCATTTCAATTGTTCAACTCAAATTTATTTTTTATCTAAAAAAACAATAAATCACCCATACCGTTTCATCAAACAACTGAATCATTCCAGGACTTTCTGTAAGTAGTTGAATGTTCTAGTATCACCTTTTGGAACTGTTGTGAACCTGTAATGACCCTGTGAGCAGTAGAGCGGGTGTATCAATGTGCCCCATGTATCAATGTGCACCAGTTCCCCCTATAGTATATAATGCCTGGAGAGATATGGGAGTTTAATGGTTAAGCATAGAGGGGAAACGGAGGTATAACCTCTTACATTATATTAATAGCTTTTTACAAGGAATTATCCGATGTATTTCAAATTTTAAATGTGGGTTCTTTCTGGTAAGGTGAATCCCTGAATAGTTTTAAGAGTTTAATGGCTAACTATAGAAGCGGAATAGAATATAACCCCCCTCAAATTAAATAAATTCAACGCAGAATTTATCGAATTTGCTTCAAATTTTAGATTATAGGTTCATTATGATAAGGCTGATCCCTGATTATATATGGGGTCCTTTTGCTAATATAAAAGATGAGGGGCGGTTAGTTATACCCCCCCCCCTTAAATTAGATAAATTCTTTTTTACGTACACATATCCGATTTATTTCATATTTTGGATATAAGTTCTTTCCTAGAATGTGAATCCCTGAATAGTTTTAAGGGTATAATGGCTAAGTATAGGGAGGGGGAACGGAGGATAACCCCCCTATAAATTAAATAAATGGCTTTTTACGCAGAATTATCCGATTTGCTTCAATTTTAGATGTAGGTTCATTATGATAAGGCGAATCCCTGATTAGTTGTAGATTATCCCCATTCCCCCTCTATACTTAGCCATTAAACCCTTAAAACTATTCAAGAGATTCACTTTATCAGAAAGAACCTCTATATAAAATTTGAAAGACGTCGGATAGTTGTGCAATATATATATTTAAGGAGGGGATAATCGTTCACTCCCCCTTTTCAATTAGCAGAAGAACCCCATAACTAATCAGCGCTACGCCTTATTATAATTAATCTATATCCAAAATTTGAAGCAAATCGATAATTCTTCGTAAAAAACCATTTATTTAATTTAAAGGGAGGTATCCCCGTTCCCCCTCTACATTTGGCCATCAAACCCTTAAAACTATTCAAGATTCGCTTTATGAGAAATAACCTATATCCATAATTTGAAATATATCGGACATGTGTGCATAAATTTTTTTATCTAATTTAAAGGGGTGAATAATCACCCCCCATTTTATTTAACAAAAGAATCCCATAACCAATCAGAGATACGTCTTATCAAAATGAACCCATATCCAAAATTCGAAGCAAATCGGATAATTCTGCGTAAAAAGTTAATAATTTAATATAAGATAGGTTATTCCCCTGTTCCTTCTCTATGCTTAACCATTAAACTCTCAAATCCCTTCAGGCATTAAGAAGATTTTTATGAAATTCAAGTGGAACTGATATATTGTGAATTGACAAAGTTAATAAATTATTATTCATCAGAAAAATATGCCGATTTCTAATCTATGTCTGAAATGAAACACTTAATATATATACCTATACTTTTCTTTGGTAAACGGAAAAAAAGTGACCGGAAAAAAAGTTATCGGAAAAAAGTGACATAAACTACAAAAGCGGAAAAAAAGTGACACGGAAAAAAAGTGACGCGGAAAAAAGTGACAAGGAAAAAAAGTTACCGGAAAAAAAGTGACAAGGAATCGATTTTGGGGATTTATTATTGATTTTGGGGATTCATTGGTTAAGTATGAAAGGGGGATTGGGGGGGGGGAACTCATAGTTCAGGTAAATGGGTTTTTCATGCTGAATTAACTGTTTTCGTTCAATTTTTGGATATACGTTCATCCTGAAAAGACGCTTGCCTGATTAGTTTTGGGAAGGAACGATTACCCCCCCCCCCCCCCCCGTCCGTCCTCAATTAGATGAATGGGTTTTTACGCAGAATTATCCAACGTGTGTCAAATTTGCATATAGGATCTTTTCAATAAGGCTTATGTATAGCATAAAATGCCTGAAGAGATTCTAGGAGTTTAAGGGTTAAGTATGGAGGGGGAACGGGGAATAACCTTTCTTAAATTAAATTAATGGCTTTTTTCGCATAATTATCCAATTTGCTTAAAATTTTGGACATAAGTTCATTATGATAAGACGTATCTTAGATTAGTTATGGGTTCTTCAGCTTATTTTAAGGGGGGGGGGAACGGGCAATTCTCCCCCTCAGACTAGATAAATATGTTTTTATGCAGAATTATCCCATGTATTTCAATTTTAAATATAGGTTCTTTCTAGTAAGGTGAATTCCGGAATAGTTTTAAGGATTTAATGGCTAAGTATAAAGGGGAGATGGAGGAAACCCCTCTTAAATTAAATAAATGGCTTTTTATGCAGAATTATCCGATTTGCTTCGAATTTTGGACATGGGTTCATTATGATAAGACGTATCTTTGATTAGTTATGGGGTTCTATTGGTAATTAAAAAGGAGGGTGGGTGATTACTATACCCACCTTAAATTAGATTTAAAAAAATTATGCACACTTATCCGATGTATTTCAAATTTTGGATATAGGATCTTTCTCATAAAGTGAATTCCTCAATAGTTTTATGGGTTTAATGACTATGTATAGAGGGGGAACGGGGGATAAACCCCCTTAAATTAAATAAATGGTTTTTTACGCAGAATCATCCGATTTGCTTCAAATTTTGGATGTATATTCATTATAAGAAGGCGAATCTCTGATTAATTATGGGGTTCTTTTGATAATTAAATAGGGGAAGCGGGCGATTAATCCTCCACTCTTTAAATAAAATGAATTGTTTTTTTTCTTTCACAACTATTCAACGTATTTCAAATTTTGGATATAGGTTCTTCCTGATAAAGTGAATCCCTGAATAGTTTTAAGGGTTTAATGGTTAAGTATAGAGCGATGAACGAGGGATAACCCACAATTAATCAGGACTTCGCCTTATCATAATGAACGCCCAATCAAAATTCGAATCAAATCAGATAATTCTGCGTAAAAAGCCATTTATTAATTTAAGGGGGGGGGGTGTCATCCGTTCCCCCAGTGTTTACTTAGCCATTAAACCTTTAAAATTATTCCGGGATTCACTTTATGAGAAAGAACATATATCCAAAATATGAAATATATCGGATAAGTGAGCATAAAAAACAATTTATCTAATTTAAGGTGGGGGGGAGGGAATAATCACCCCCCCCCAATTTTTAATTGGCAAAATAACCCCATATGTAATCAGGGATACGCCTTATCATAATGGTTCTATAATCCAAATTTGAAGCAAATCTGATAATTCTGCGTAAAAAGTAATTTAATTTAAAACGGGTTATATTCTATTCCCCTTCTATACTTAGATATTAAATCCTTAAAACTATTCAGAGATCCACCTTATCAGAAAGAACCTATATTTAAAATTTGAAATACATGGGATAATTCTGCATAAAAACCTATTTTTCTAGTTTAAGGGGGATATAATTGCTCGCCCCCTTTTATAATAAGCAGAAGAACCCCATAACTAATCAGAGATACGTCTTATCATAATGAACCTATGTCCAAAATTCTAAGCAATTCGAATAATTATGCGTAAAAAGTTATTAATTTAATTTTAGAAAGGTTATCCCCCGTTCCCTCTCTATACTTAACCATTAGAACACCTAAATCTCTTCAGGCATTATATTCTATATATAAGCCTTATCGAAAAGAACCTATATGCAAATTTGACACACGTTGGACAATTCTGCATAAAAACCCATTCATCTAATTGAGGACGGATGGAGGGGGGGGGGTAATCGTACCTTCCCAAAACTAATCAGGCAAGCGTCTTTTCAGGATGAACGTATATCCAAAAATTGAGCGAAAAGAGTTAATTCAGCATGGAAAACCCATTTACCTAAACTATGAGCCCCCCTCCCCGATCCCCCTTTCATACTTAAGCAATGAATCCCCAAAATCAATTCTTTGTCACTTTTTTCCCCGATAACTTTTTTTCCGGTCACTTTTTTCCCGTTTACCCATTTTGATATTTACGTTATTTGTAGAAAGATCATATTTTATTTCTTTTTCCTGACAAATAACAATATTTTGAGAATTTAGTAGGTTGTAACAATACTTTACTTTAACTTGACCGAATTCTGTAAAATTTAAATTAGAATAATTCTAAAATATCTTTGAGTGAATCATGCATTTCATAGAATACTTTGTTTTATTTTATATAATTTATGGTTTAACTAATTCTATGAAAATATTAAAATAGTTGATGAAAGAACTTTAATCGAGAATTTCTAAAGGAGATTCGAATATTTTGATTTAACTTTAAAATGCACTGAAATATTTGAACATATGCCAATGCATGATATGACCTGAAGAATGTCTTTCAAACAATGTCTGTTCAATATTCCATTTTTATAACAGGGGTTTTGAAATTGAGATGAATTAATCTTTTTAAAAAAATATATTTTATGTTACGCTATTGTTATCTTCAAAAATCTGTTTTTGAAAGTAATATTTTCCTTATGTAAAATGTATTTAAAAAATAAAACAGAATAATTCTTTTGTTATTGTTTCATTCTATTTAAATATTTTGATGCTAAATGTATGTGTTACGGCCAAAATAGAAAATCTAGTAAAATTGAATTATTGAAGGAAGCTTTTAAAGCCTAAATTTCCAGCTGCTACATATATTGTAGAAAGTTAACAGCCTTACATGACATTTATAACAGAATATGATACAAATAACTTTTAATCTTTCATAAAAAAATAAAAAATAAAATAAAAAAAACCTGCCAAGCATTTATTGTGATGCTTTTCCAACAGAAGTAGAATAGGAGTAAAAGTTCAAAGAAGAACACTTTTACAAGATAATTAAAATTGGAAATGTGTTCAGAAACAAATATAATTTGAACAATGATATAGTTGTAAGGTACGTTTTTTTTACGTATTTCCTTGGCGATGCAATTTTCTAAATTTTTCAAATAAATTAAATTAAAAAATATTACAGTTGGATTTATTTATTTATACATATTAATTACAGACATAATTAATATTTTTCTTTTTAAGCAGTGATAAATATATATATATATTCTAAACCTATCACTGTTAGAGAAAGTTAATTTTATAAAATTTTTCTTTATGCTTCAAATGCTTACTTTTTCTATCGATTTTATATTTTTGAAATCCTTTGCTTGAATGGATACCGTGTTTTTTAAATTTAACAGGTGAATTTGTTATTTAATTTGCCAATTTTCTTGATAAAGGAAATTAATAGTTTATATTAATTTTATAAAGAGGTGTTTCTAGGGGATATTCTCTGAAATTATCGGACATTGACCAGTTTTATTCTGGATGCTCCTTTAGTAAAAGCTACTTGATTGCACCATTTTAGTATAATATCTCCCTCAAAATGTTTTTATAATATATAAATTCTTATATATTTTTTTTTTATATTGAATATATGTTATTAGTAATACTATATAATATCTCCCTCTTTTTTTTTTCGGAGTAAAAATTTTAAACTTTTAAAATTCTATTTGTTACAGATTAAATACTGCTTTTCTAACATAAATTTCATTTTTTTTTATAACATACTAAATTCTTTTTTAGAAATAGAAATAGCAGGGCAATTACAAATTAGTTTGTCAAGAAAAAGTTGATTTTGCATTAATTTAATTAATCAGTCTGTTTAAAACATCAGATGTTTCTTGTTGATATTTATTTTCAACCCATTAGATTTAATAATTTTATGCACCACTTGATTTTTTTTTTTTTTTTTTTTTTTTTTTTTTTTTTTTGCAGTAGTTTAAGGAAGAAATGACTGAAACAGATTTTAAAGACTGAAATAGAAGCAGTATTTTGGTTATCTTCCTATTTTAGGCCGAAAACAATTTAATTAAAACATCTGTAAATATAATATGTTCTGCACGGACTGGTTTTTCCAAGCATAGTTCTGGCACGGAACAGCCCGAATAAAAAATGAAAATTTCAGTTAGGTTCTGCCCGGCCCTTAGAAAAATAAATGTGAGTAGGACCAATCTATTCAAAGCACGAGTCGTTAAAAATTCGGTGAAATGGCCCAGTCCACTCTAACTGAATTTCAATAAAAAATAAAATTCGGATTTTTCTTAAGATACAATTGATATATTTTTAAATAATACTGTGTATATTATATGTATGGAGAATTTGTATTGTGCAATATATTGTAGATCACTCTATGTTCACATGAGGAAAACAATAGCAAAATTAATCTCTTGATTCATATTTTATAGCACTCGAATAAAGATTCATTAAACAATTAAATTAGCTCAGAAAAATAAAGGGGGGATTTTAAAACATCATAACAACTTGTGAATATGCATAGCAAAAAAAAAAAAAAAAAAGAGAGTTTTGAAACTATTTTTCTACAATTAATTAAATTCAAAAGGCTTACTTTGGGACCCATTTCTGAATTTATTTTTGTTTGAAATGCAGAAATTATATGAAATATATAATGGAAAGTATTTTCCACTTTTTGATAAAGTGTCAAGATTTCAGAAAAAAAAGAGTTTAAAAATTTTTCAGAAAATTATGACAAAATTGGCGTTTTGAACCGTATTTTCGAACGCGACAGTGTAGTAAAAGGATAAAAACTGTCATTCCGTGTCAAGAATTTCTTAAATTCTCTAAATAATTTGGAAAATGCTATTCGATTCCTAATCGCTTCTTTAGCCAGACCTGTACTTTTATGCATTTACAGTTAAAATGTTAAACATTGAATTTGAGAATTATTTTAAAATATAATTCCAGTGATTCCGTTAAACATAAATTCATTATTGCTAGTATAATTTTTACATAAAAAAGAAAAATAAATAAATAAAAATAAAACGCCTTTTTAATACATTATGTGAACAATTAAGTCCAGTTCAGTCCCGCCGCGAATGTGTAAAAAAAAGTAAACCTAAAAAAAATTATGCTCGGGTTTATACTATGTAACTTTTGAATGTATATCTCTAATCTGGAAATCTTGTATATCTGTATTGATATTGCGAATCTACCATCGGTTCATGCAGCATATTTATGGTTATTCTCACAAAAGTTATATCTATCGAAAATGATTCATAATATGAATATATAATTTGGCTGACTTTGAATATTAATTATAAAATAAAAATCCTTTAACTGCTTAAATCAAGAGCGGTTAAAAATCTTTCACAAGAATTTTCTAAATATTCATTCTTTATTTAACAATATTAATAAAATGAAGTAATTTCATTATCTTAATTCATGGAATCAAAACAAGGGGCACAGAGGTAAGAAACAATTGAAGTATTCCCTGAAAAGGAGCCTAGTTACTACTATAAAATCTATACGAGCGTACGGAAAAAATAATTTTTGGAACTTTTGAAGTTTTAATCTTGATTTTGTACAGAATCTGCTTTAAAAATACCCTGATCAAAACAATTAATAAGCTTGTTTCATTTTAAATTGTTCTGCATTAATAATTATTGTTAATATAGGCCTTTCAAGAAAATATTCCATTTATAATAACTTTACCTGCCAAATGTAAAACCTTTACTTAAATTGGTAAATGACATCTACTTTGCTTCTATAGTTTAAAAGATAAACAACAATATATGCATGTTATATAACAATAAATGCATGTTATATATGCATGTTTGCATTGAAACAATGGTACATAATTATTAATTAAACGTTAATTTAATTTAGAATGACATTAAATAAAATTATTAATTGAAATATTTTAATTTTGAATTTTGAGTTGTTATAAACATTTAAAATTACTAAAGAAGAATGTAATTTAAAAATAAGAAATTCCATAAATATTATTAATATCTTATAATTTTGTGATTTTTATGCGGATAAATATTTGCAACTCTTTGCAAATAGGAGTACCATTTGCATCGGCTAGGAGAGGAAGGGGGCTTGAAAGAATGTGAGAATAATACATATATTATTCTCACATAATATGTGAGAATAATATATGTATATCTCACATGAACCTCATATATATATCTCATATGTAATATCTCACATGAATCGTTATACGCCAGCACAAAATAAAGAATAACGTGTAAATTTTGACTAAAACAGGAGCATTAGTACTAAGACAAATTTAAGTCTCAAAACGATTAATTATAAATTTTATTTTCCATTTTTATATTCTTTAGGCGAGGCATATTTAACAATATTGAAAACTTTAGAAAAACTTTCACAAACTAATAGAAAAAAATGTGTTTAATTTGTGTAAAAATATGTGTTATTTTTTTCAAATATGTGCTAGATCAAAATAAATATTTCCTCTTCCCCCCCCCCCCCCGCTCCTCTCGATTCACTCCACCAGCAAATAAAGTTTTGAATTGCACTCCTGTTTGAATATTTCATCCCAACGAAACAGGATGATCTTCCAGTCATACGAATTTCATCTAATACCTTTATTTATTTATTTATTTTTATTTATTTTTATATTTTTTTTTACAATCTTTGATTATTATTTATAATAACTTTTGTAAATATATATACATCATCTATAAAAGAACTTTCTCAAAGAACATTCAAAAATCTTGAGCGGTTTCATATTAAAAATTCTACATTACAATCAACTTTTTAACTTTTAATGAGCACGTGCGAAAATCATCTTCAAAATTTAGTTATCTAAGCACTGCTTGCCCTGCCAGTTTACACGCATCTGTTCAGTAAGCATGAATAATAATTATAAACAGTGAAGTTCATTACAAAAACCTAAACAATGTTTTATTTAGGCTGATACAACTAAAAAAAAAAAAAAAGTTTCCGAAGAAAGAAAACGAAACTTTAAAAATATATATAGAATTTCTGTCTGACTGCTGTTCTAAACAACATTTTCGTCGAAAATGAATTTTAAGTGAAACTCCGATTTTGAGCCGTAAAAGAAAACGAAAACTAATTTTCCTTTGTACTCTAGTTTCATGTCATAAAGGAAAAAAAATATTGAATTTGTCTAATATATATATATATATATATATATATTAAATTTGTCTTAGAAAGAAATGACGCATACACACAAAACTTTTTAACAATAAAACATATGAATCAGCATTCCATTCAAACAAACTTCAAAATTCCATTTTTTTAGTGCGAGAATTTTCCTGAATGCACACACTCTCTCTCTCACACACACATACATATACTATTGCTGATTCCATTTGATAGTTTTGTCATGTTTATTTTTGTTACATTGTGTTATTCTATATTAATTGCAGCATTATATAATGGTTATATATAATATATATTTCCTTATATATCGTTATAGGAGATTTCATTAAGGTTGCTAATTTTGCTAACTGTTAATCTGTTTGTATGTTTGAAATCCATCTAATTAAAAAAAAAAAAAAAAAAAAAAAAAAAAAAAAAAAAAACCACTCAATCTATATTTGACTGAAATACGAAGTTATCGTGGTGAAAGCTAGGAAACATGAATGACCTTCAAAAGAAAGTCCTTTTTCCCACCCCGACCAAGATCATTACCGATATCTCCCCTACTGTGACAAATTGGATGGAGGGGGGTCAAAATAAGTGGTCAGTTTTGGAAGGAAAGTTGAATAGTGTCGGATTTTTCTTGCTACACTATTTTACTTTTAGGTGATGCTGCTTTCATTTCCGTAATAGCTGAAATGGGTTGTCAGTGAACATTTCTAGGTCGTTATTTTTTTTTAAGAAAAAAAAAAAATAAAATGAAAAATTATTCTCCCTTTTCTCCAGAAAAATATCTATTAGTGAATATAAGGATGGAATTTTATTTTTTGTTTGTTTCACCCATGTTTAATTTCTAGTGGGGATGGTCAAGACATGGCTCAAGTATCCCCACTCTTATTGGCTCAAGTATCCCCACTATCACTATTTTTGTTTCCCAAAGTTTTACTAAATAAAGCATGCAGCAATTAGAACTATTTTAGACTCAAAATACAATTGAAATTATGCTTATTGAATGTATGTATATAGTTGCAACTTTAAACAAAACTTTGATTACAAAAAAACAAAAAAACCATGCACCCAAATATTTACTTCAGATAAGGAAAAGACAACTATTAATCACTATACTTTCAAAATGGTACCAAGATGTGTGATTTCTTTTTTACATGTTCAGTACTATAAATATGTTATCATATTGGCAGTTTTAGAAAGAAAAAATAAATAACTGTAGAGATAATAGGGGTGGCTCAAGTATCCCCTATGCTCAAGTATCCCCACTCTCCCCTATTGTTTCATCCTTCAAATAATAAAGAAAATTAATGCATTAGGTATAGGTTATGAAACATCTTTCAATATTATTAAGAAATTTCATTATTTCACAAAATGAAGTGAGATATCTAAATAAGCAAATCAAAAGAAACACAATTCAATAAAAATTCATTTTTAGGAATTGATGTCAAAATCCGGTAATGTGTGCTAATTCTTTTGCGCAGCCATGCATATAATCTATAGAATTTATACACACCACATAATGCATTAAAAATGAGATAAATTTAAAAGGGATACCACAGCGGAAAATGCACATCGAGCAATTGCTTATCATAGCCAGTCTTTAACCGAATTCTTTTGTGCAAACTTGAAATGAAGGATAAGTGCTAAGCACTCCATAACCCGTAGAAAATATGTTGGACAGACACAACTGGTCACCTTGCATAGAGACATGCGTTGTGAAGACGTCTTCGGACCGTAGTAGCAGAGATTCTTCTCCTTGATGTTGCAAAGTGGTCTGCAATGAGTTGCGGCACAGCAGTGCGTCTTCTCCTTCGGACCAAAAGAGCTAGAAACCGGTCTTCTGCAGATGTTGTAACACGTGGGCGGCCTAGAACATGTCTTCTGAACAAAGAATCTTCGGATTCATACTGATCTCAGAGTCGCTGGGCTACACTGCGTGACACATTGAGCGATCTAGCAATATCGGTCTATGACAACCCCATTTCAATCCATCCTACCGCAAGCCACCTTAATGAATCGGGCAAACGACTTCTTCACGACATTTCTAGACTCTACTGGTTGTTGTGAACGAAACTGACAACAATAGTTCACATACAACAAAACTTACACGTGATATTGCGAAAGCTTCGTAATTTTGTTTTCTTATTCACAAATACCTATTTTTTCTATAAAATAAAAATGGTAGCTGTAATTTTTGCGTAAGTTTTTTCAAAATCTGTGATTATCAAAGCTGACCTTCTCCTTGTACGATCAAAATATTATGAAAATGACGAAGATGGAGTATTTTGATCGGAATCTTCATCATTTTTTTACAATTTGATTTTTTTTTTTTTTTTTTTTTTTTTTTTTTGCTTTTATAATGTTACGGGCATTGCGTTACGCAAATATATTATTAAAAGTTGTTATCTAGGCTTTAAATGCCGAAAGTATATAGAGAACGCATCTTGTCATTTTGTATGTTCAAACCTTTTTACCGGTTAACATTTTGACTAATTACGTGGGATTTTTTTCAAAAAGCTGTACCGACAATGCTTTTGCAGTTCTGCTATGATACGTACCTCCAGTACTCCTCAACACCTCTGTTGAATACACGCAAATCAAGATTTGTGTAAAATAAAAAAATGCGTTTTTCTCAAAAACTTTGCGACCCAAGGTCTACCTCTAATTTTTGCATAATTTTAGTTTCGGTATATTCGTAAATAGATAGGGGGAACATATTTTTGCACTACATTTTCGACAATATATCTGATAATATAATTCATAAAATTAAAAGAAAGGAATTTTCCGCGATACGAAATCTTTGACACGATACCTTACACGTTATACAAAGGAAATATTTTTTTTAATTAACTTTATTAGCTTTTCTACGTTTTCTCCAAATATACGTGTGGATGTTTAATAATCTGTAAATATGTGGATCAATAGTCTTTATTACTTTCCCCAATTTGAACTTTCCACGTTCCATAGTTTTTGAGTAAAATGGCTGCGACAGACAGACAGACAAAGGACTGATTTTGTAATGGTTCCGTTTCCGCTTTTTAAATACGGAGCACTAAATCTAAAAATATATTAATAATGTTTTTAAATTGTTAATAATGAATTGAAATTTGCTAAGACAAAATAATAGTATTTTTGTCAGTCAAAATTTGCTGTTATCTCATTAATTGATCGCTGCGACGCCTACTGGTAAAAAAAAATCATGTGACATCAATTTCGTTTCATCAGAAATCTTTCATATATTGAAAACACTTTAACAGAAATATTTAAATTTAAAGAGCTATGAAACGATTTCTTATGATTTTTGAATGTTTATGAAAACCAATTCAACCAATAAAAATATTGAGAAAAGCACAAATTGCAGATGTAGATAAAGAATATTTGTTTAAAGTGTAATTATCTGTAACCTCGGTAGACTGATTGACATTTTCTTAATAAATCTAGACTATGCATGGATAATTATCAAGCCTGCGTGTTTTATTTTCTTATTTTAAATTTTTGCATTACCGAAATAATTATTCATCTACTACCGTAGGAAAAATTCAACAAATTATGTTTGAACTCACTACAAGTATGTATTGGGTCATTTCTGCCATATACACATATAAGTGTGATTTAACTTAAACATATTATGACTTGGTAAGATTTAAAAAAGTCCTTCCGGCAATGCCGGGAGGAAGAGGTAGCTTTCATATACTTATATATATATTTATTTATTTTAAGGTAAGTTACATTGTTCAAAAATGCTAAGCTCAAATTAGTGGAAATAATCTTATAAAATTAGTGATTTTATAAGATTGAATACTAGTTTTTGTAAAGATTGAATATTAATAGGAATTTTTAGAAATTAGCCATCTTTTATTCAACCTGGCTTTATTTTAAGCGATTTAGAGAGTCACCAGATTCCACGATATCATAAAGTCTATGCCATTTTAAAGCAACATTGTGCATCGTTCAGATCAGACCGTTTCAAAATGTCAGCCATAAGAAAAATTCAAAGTGCTATAACTCAATCATTTTTTAAGATATAGACAAAATAAAAAGTGTTCTGGAATCATTGTTTTAAGTTTTAACACGTAAAAGAAAAATATGTTTCAACTTTTAATTTTTTCGCATTTAATTTTAAATTTTAAATTTTTTAAAAAATTTAAAATGGCCACCATTTTGAACCAAAATGGTGGATGATGCTGGCCAACGAACTCGGTCGAGACATTTGTATGTACTATGTACATACCAAGTTTCATTGAAATCGGTTCATAATTACGCGTGTTATCACGTGACAAAATCAGATCGTTTCAAAATGTCAGCCATAAGAAAAATTCAAAGTGCTATAACTCAATCATTTTTTAAGATATAGACAAAATAAAAAGTGTTCTGGAATCGTTGTTTTAAGTTCTAACACGTGAAAGAAAAATATTTTTCAAATTTTGATTTTTTCGCATTTAGTTTTAAATTTTAAATTTTTTAAAAAATTTAAAATGGCCACCATTTTGAAACAAAATGGCGGATGATGCTGGCCAACGAACTTGGTCGAGACATTTGTATGTACTATGTACATACCAAGTTTCATTGAAATCGGTTCATAAATACGCGTGTTATTACGTGACAAAAATCAGATCGTTTCAAAATGTCAGCCATAAGAAAAATTCAAAGTGCTATAACTCAATCATTTTTTAAGATATTGACAAAATAAAAAGTGTTCTGGAATCTTTGTTTTAAGTTCTAACACGTAAAAGAAAAATATTTTTCAAATTTTAATTTTTTCGCATTTAATTTTAAATTTTAAATTTTAAAAAAAATTTAAAATGGCCACCATTTTGAAACAAAATGGCGGATGATGCTGGCCAACGAACTCGGTCGAGACATTTGTATGTACTATGTACATACCAAGTTTCATTGAAATCGGTTCATTTTTACGCGTGTTATCACGTGACAAAATCAGATCGTTTCAAAATGTCAGCCATAAAAAAAATTCAAAGTGCTATAACTCAATCATTTTTTAAGATATTGACAAAATAAAAAGTGTTCTGGAATTTTTGTTTTAAGTTCTAACACGTAAAAGAAAAATATTTTTCAAATTTTAATTTTTTCGCATTTAATTTTAAATTTTAAATTTTTTAAAAAATTTAAAATGGCCGCCATTTTGAAACAAAATGGCGGATGCTGCTGGCCAACGAACTCGGTCAAGACATTTGTATGTACTATGTACATACCAAGTTTCATTCAAATTGGTTCATAAATACGTTAGTTATCGCATGACAAAATATGGTTATATATATATATATATATATATATATGTCAACATTTGAACGAAGGGTGGTTTTGGGGTCTGGGGGTCATGATCGGTGAAAATATACCAAAATTTTCCGGAAGTGCTTTCCTCCGGACGGCTGCAATAGGTAGCTTTTTACTTTTTGTAATGAAAGCTACCTAAAAAATACCATATAATTTTCAGCAATTTAAAAATCCTGATTTGGTTTTCTGCTTTCAATTTTGAAATGTGTATGCATGCACATGAATGGGAAATGTGCAGAAAATAATGTTACCCATGTGAAAATCATGCTATTTTCTTCTATCAATCTAATTGTGATATCGCATCAAATAGAAATTCTGGTTTAGTGCAATTTTTTTCTCATTGTTTTTACATTAACAATGCACATTCGAGAATTTTCTCTTAGCAGTAATTAAATCTAAAGTGATAAGAAAACAGTGTATAATTAATTAAAGTGGGCGAACCAAAATCCGAGCATTAGAGTTCAGATAAACAACAACTGTTTACGAAATAATGAATTTCTGCTTTATTAGAGAGAAATAAAATAATTTTTGAATGATGCTATGCTAATGCTACCGACAAAACGGCAGAAAAACAGCATAAAAGCAAAAGTTATTTTTGCTAACCTGATGATATCGGAAAATTTGATCGAACAGAAGAATTTTAAAATCTAGTTTTTTTAAAGACCTTTTATGCAATATTCCAAAACTAGAAGTTTTGTTGTAATTGCAATATTGTTACGGGATTTACTAAAAAAGGACAAATCAATAAAAAGAAAATTGAATTTTTGCAAATGAAACAAGCATATTTCTGTTTTATGCAAAGATTTAAAGATGATTATTTAAAAAGAAATGTTTCAAAACGAATTATGTTTTCTAGTAAACTTTATTTATCATCAGGCTATTTTATATTAATGCTTAAAGAAAGTATATGCTTCATTGCTGTCGTTTCCTACTTCAAAAAAATAATCTGTTAGGAGGTAAATAAATAATTGTAACAAAATAGTAAATTATCATAAAATACCATTTTAAATTTTCAATGAGGGTATTTTGTGATATTATACCTATAAGGCCTTTTAAAATACTAATATGACTGAGACTAGATTACTTATAAAAGTTACTTCACACAAACGTTGCATATTTGCCATTTTATTCGTTGATGTAGTCCGAAACTAATGAGTTATATAAAACACCCTCTTCAGAATTCAATAGAAAATTAATATCCTTCTAAGAATTTTGCTTTAGTTTTATAAGAAACCATTTAAAAAAACTTTTATAATTTTCTTCGTATCTCAAATAATTTAATGTAATTTTAGTGAAATTGAGATTGATTAAAAAATTTTTGAAAGGATTTTTTCTTATCAACAGGAGAAGCCAAATAAGCATTAAGAATTTAAAATATAAAAAAAAAACACTTTTCAAAACTGAATATACTGCAATTTTAAAATATTAGCACAGCTAAATGATGAGAGAATAAGATGAATGTTTTTGCTATTTTTTTATAAATTTAATTAAACGTTATTTATTCGCTAAAAATAAATAAATTTCTGAATAAAAGCTAATTAAAGTTGAGTCGATTAAAAGTTCTTTTTCAAGTTTGAAAAATATGGAATCTTTCGATCAAGTTTTTAAATTATTTGAATGTATGTATTATTTTGCACGTAATTGAAAAAAGAGCTTTAAACATTTGAAAAGTTATAATAGCTTTCATAAATTAATTTTACCTCGAGTTTTATAATGAGTCTGACAGTATTTTTTAATGCTTTGTCTCATAATTCAAGAAATTTTTTAACATCATAAAATGAAAGAAAAAATGCACAAAAATAATTCTTGATATTTGCTCGAAATATTGGTGTTTAATCAAATGTGTTTTATGCCATCCTCTAAGAAGTTTTCTAAATATTTCATTTTAAATCAGTTCAAGAGTATTAAATTTGAATTATTTACTTTCACATAACTATAAAGAACATCTATCAGTGTCATCAGCTGTTTCTTAAAAAAATGTTTTTCATTATTAATGTTAAACATTTGAAATTTCAATTTAAAACACTATCAAACTAACCTTTTACCTTAATTCTGACCTAAATGTATAAGCGGTTGTAAGAGGAAAGAGAGACACAAATTTCAAAGTGGGAAAATCTACGTGAATACAAACAATTTTTAATAGCATTTTTGAATTTGATGACTTGTTAATGATTAAGCTTTTTTGTGATGCCTTTTTAAATGTAAGTGCTACTCTATCGCACTGAATGTCACAGATAATTCTAAGAGCTGTCTATTCCAGGCTGAAATGCAGATATCAGACTTGAAATAGCAATGAAGGCTCAGTTTGCATCTTGATAAATCTTTCCCATCTTCCATTCGGAGAGTTCTTTGTTACTGATTGTTGAGACTGTATCCCAGTCAGTGAACGCTTGAAATCTACGTCGGGCAAAGCCTTTTCTTCTCCATTGATTTCCGCTATTTGCCGAATAATCAAATCTTTAGTTTTGGTCATGCTAGTACAAAGTCCAGAGCTCTTATAGCCTTTTGCCCAAATATTTTAGCCATGAAAGAAAGGTACTGCTATCACAATTCCAGTATTCTTATAAAAAAAAATCATGCGTTAAGCATATAATAATATGTAACTCTTTCCAACATTTCCTAAAATCTTTAACAGAACGTATTTAGAGAAATAAGGTGTTACTGTTCATAGGCAAATATGTATTCCAATACTTTTGAACAGCCCTGTATTTGATTTGTTGGTTAATATATATACTGTATAATGTGGAAATTTAGTTTAGTAAGGAAATGCCTGATAGGTTGAAATTTTTCTTACAGCAATTTATACTAATCCATGGAAACATACTTCAATACTTTTGATCAGCATGTAGTAAGGAGGCGGGGGGCAGGGTGTAACATCTTTAAAATTATTTTGAAACGATTTTTTCCCTTAGTCCGTAATTTAACGGAAAACTTCTGACTGTCCCTATCAATAAATTAATCATGCTAGAAACTTCATTTGAAATTGGCTCAGTGCTAGGGTATAATAGAGTATCGTCAATAACTCCCAAAAATTGCAGGACAATCGGCGTATATTTACTAGAATTAGAGTGCGGCCAGACATCCAGACAAGCCGAAATCATAAACATTTTTCAACTTTGTCGGAAAGTGTTAAAAAAAACGTTTAATGTCATGAAAGTTCCTCACAAGTATGATTTGCAGACCATTTGCTTACTACTTTTTTTCATATGAAGTACCGTCCATTGCTATTTATAAGTGAGACGTTTGTGATAACATTGAATTGACTAAAATAATGCAGGGCTGAATTCATTGGTCTTTTTTATATAAGTTTCTCAGTAACATTGATTACTAAGTCATAAAAAACTTTCGTATAGATCGCGTATATACAATTAAAATTTATTTCACAAAAATACTCGCATTTATACAATTATGTATCTATATATTTATGTACTAATTGTACTCTGTTGTTTCTACTATATTTTGTCAAATTTTCTGAAAATAGCGTTGAATTTGGTTAAAAATCTTGCGTTCTATGAACAAAAAAAATCATGGGAAATTTTCATGATAGTTTTTAAAGAAATCGTTATAAATATACGTTGCTATTCTTGCAAAACAAATGAACACAAATGCTGCACAGCATCCACACAGTTATGTGTTGCAGAAAAAAGATTATTTTGTGCATTTTATTTTACAAAGTTATTAATATAGGTGACCAAATATTATTTATTTTCTTCAGTTTGTTGTTGGCCCACTAATTGTTCTAGTGATCAAATCCTCATTGAAAAATATGAGTAAAACACTTATTTTATATTCATGGAGTTTCAGAAGAATTTTTAAAGTGTTTATTTAGATATTCTACAAAATATATAAAATCGAATTTATCCAATGATTTTTGGTAATGTAATGCATCTTAAAACATAAATATTACAAAAGTTCAAAGTTTTAAAATTACTGTTTTATCCGCCAAAAATTCATATTTTTAATTTATATATTAAATGAAAAAGCCACTTTAGTTATGAACATTTGATATGCTTGATCAAATTTGAGTTTCAGAACTATTCCACAAATAATGTAAATTCTGGTACCATATAAATACCGTGGCATGCAAATTATGGTAAAATTAACTATACATGTTACAAACGAAATATCTTGAAATTATCAAAAATGATAAGTACAATGATAAATGAAATATAAAACGAGTTAAAATGTTGGGAATAAATAAAATTCCTATTCGCGACAGTGTTTTAAAAAAATCAGTAATGCTTTCAGTTTCTTTAGTAATTTAGGCGTGACATTTTTATTTCCTAAAATATCTTGAATAATTTTAAAAACTTTCATTTTCAGTAAAATAAGTTCCACGAATTCAATTTATTTCATAAACATGATATCATCCCAAAATCACATTTTATCTTTATAGATATTTATTTTTCTTTTTACGTGGGTGACAATATAAATCCGTAACTCAAGTTTCTGAAACTAAAATGAATTGTTATCAAGAAGTTTCTTGAAGAAGCTAATTAGAAAGTATGGTACTTCTATTGTGTTAGTAAAAGTAACGTTTAATTAAGTCACGAATTTAATATTTTCTGGCTTAATTACGATCATTAGTACTTGATATTAAAATAAGTCGGAGAAAGCCATCTTCCCGATGACAGTGTATTTCTTTCGAGAAAATCTTTGAGGCTTCTTTACCTTTGGTATATACAAAAAAAAATAAATAAATAAAAATAAAAATAAAATTGAATGAATATATAATGAAGTTTCAAGATTGTTAAATCTCCTTTTGTTTAACGAAGCTAAGAGTATAAGTTTAGAGTAAGAGCAAATAGTATAAATTTTGACCATTGCTGCATTGTTGTTGCCAATTACTACTTTTAAACAGAAATAAATATTATTTCTTCATTACGATCCAATTAATTTTCAATATTTTACAAACAAAATTCACTACATTTATAAACATTTTAAAAATAAGCTTAATAAATTAAAATTTATCGAATACGATTTTTATAAATTACTGAGAAGTATGACAATACTTTTTACTTATCAATCGAAATTTAATTCCTCAATTCATCTTTTAAGCAATTTAATTTTTGGTACTTTTTTGAAAAATATCTGTGTTCATTTTTATGTGGATAGCATGTATACTAGCAGAGAAATTAAGGATTTTATAAAAACAATCCCAAATTTTGCTGTGTTTTGCTTATAATTTGCAATGTCCTTAATACAAATAATGTTATTTTCTGAAAATATGACAAACAATATTGTACATAATACCCTGTAATTGTAATTAAAAATAATAAATGAGTATAAAAAATGAGTAGGTTTACTAAATAATTTTTCACTGCGCAAGCGTCAATGATATTGAAAATGATTTGCATATTGTGTTAGCTAAATGTATAGAGCAACTATTGTGAAAATCACAAAATCATAGCTTCAAAATTCCGAAAATAATCGCCGAAAGAATAAGCTAAAAAAATATTATTCCCAAAATGTAGAAAAAGGTGAGGGGTTTTATGCATATATCCATTGATTAGTGTCAATATAGAATACACAATATGGCACGTCCTACTATATTTGGATAAAACCCCTATTTTTTTGGGGGGGGGGCTTTATTTTGGGTACAACAGGTTTTGAGCTCATTCTATAGACGATCACTTTCAGAATTTTCAAGCTATGATTTTGAAACTTTCACAAAAGTTGCGCTGTACATATAACTAACACAGTATGCAAATGAAATTTTGATATCGTTGATGCAATGAAAATTTATTTAGTAAACCTTCTCATTTTTCATAATTTTTTATATTGTTTTAATTCTGATTACACGTTATTGTGTACAATGTTGTTTGTCATATTTTCAAATAAAAAAACATTATTTTATATTAAAATCTCTGCAAATTAAAAGCAAAAAACTTTAAAAAATATGTGGACTCTTTTTATAAAAACCTTAATTTTTGTAAGAATATACATGCTATCTACATAAAAATAAAAACAGTTTATTACAATAAGCCGCTTAATCATAATCTACAATTTGAGCGATTTTGCTATATTAGTTTTGACAAGGTTATCCAAAAGTTATTCCTTCTTTCTCAATTTTTTGGCGGTCCCCTAAGGTATTTAGAGACAGAATATTCACGGAAATGTATGACCTGTACAATTATATTTACACAATTAGAGTTTCAAGATAATTCCTCATGAATTTTTATAAATATTTAAGAAGAAGTCTAAAATCACAAGTGGCTGGTCATCTTTGGCCATATAGTGCATTAAAACGCCCCTGGTGGTGAAAAAATCAGTTAAGAGGGGGGGGGGTGTAGATTCTTATTAATGTATAGGCCAAGAACTTTAAAACGCTATGTCACATGGAAAAATGCATTTCCAGACCCCCCACGGGGGAATACCCCCGAATATTATCTTGCTTTAAATACATCCCATCAACTCTCCACTTCTATAAAATTCTTATGTATTAGCAATAATAAAAAATCGGACGTAAATTAATGATAATTAGTAGAGAAATATTTAGATTTGAATAAACTGTCGATTGAAATCATTTTGTTTTCTTTTTAAAAAGCGATAATTGTTAAAGGAAATGTTGGGATCTTTTGCTACAATTTTTAGTAACTATACTTTGAAATCCTATTCATAATTTACTTCTTAACAATTAGCATAAGTATCCATAAATAATAGTCATCTTCATGTATTATGGGTTCAGTAAATAGATTATTTCTTCAACTTGACTACTAAATTAATTGAGATCTGAATTAAGTTTCCACCTACCTGAATCTTGTTGCTATATGATAATTAAATTCAAATTAAACCCTATAATTATTTTGAAAAAAGAGAAAAGAGGAATTAAAGAAGTAACTTAAAGTTACACGACCAAATTAGTTAATTTACTAATTAATGAAAACATCCCCATTTTTGCATAGTTAAAAATATCTTAGAGACAACTTAAAAAAAAGTGCAACAAAATTCTCAACCTATTCAGATCTCTAATTCACTGTAAGCTTGCAGCAATGATCCCAACTTTACCACTACTGTTTTGTAGGATGTAAAATACATATCAATGCTTAAGAAAGAACTACAAGTACTGATCAATTAACTTTTAGAAAGAGAGGAAGAAGGGCTGAAATCTCTTAGATATTCAGAGAGCTAAGAAAGACAAATTTTTTAAAATAAACAAAATATCAATATTAGAACAATCATCCTACAACACAAGTAATGGTATATGACCCTGATGTAATAGTAGCAGTACTTTTATATTCCTTTATTATTATTATTATTATTATTATTGCGTTGTGAATTACCAACTCATTTTATTTCATTTAGAATCTTCAAAATGCATTAGTATGAGAATTAAATATAAAATTCCTGGGTGTTATTATTATAACTATCAATTCTTGAGGAAAATCAATTAAATATTTTCCATTTTAAACTAGAATTAATAAAAGAATATAGTAAAATTAGTACAAGGTAAGTCCATCTATATTCATTTAAAATTTCTAAGAGGATTAAGAAGATATTTCATTTAAGTATTAAACTTCAAGTACATTATTGGAATGAAAATTACTTCATTTTTAATTTTAGGATAAGCTGAAATTATATCCAGGTAAATTCTAACTGCTAAACAAAACAAGAAAAAATTCTTCATCTGAGTTAAAGTTAATCAAATTTCCTTATTATTTAGATAAAAAGAAATTAGAGTAAAACTTCAAGAAATATACATACATTTTTCACTATCAAATCTAGTTTATTACATATATAATGAAACCAATCAATAACATCTCCTCCATTTTTTTTTTTGATTCATAGTAAACTATTTACGTATATAAAAAAGAAACACAATTTTACAGATCAAAATTAGCATTAAAATAAGCTTACCCACTGGCGACATGGACATATCACGTAGCACTACTTAAGCACAATTTGCTTTTTCGTTAAAATCTCCAGTTCTTATGAAGATAGGAGTATCACAGACATAATTAGAGTTCAACTCGTGGAACTGCTTGCAATTCAGTCATCTTTACACTTTGTTCCATGACGTCGCTGAATATTTCCCACACTATTATTACGCTGCTCGAAGAAATCTTCGCCTCTTTACTAGGTGATATAAGTTCGAAACGAATTCTAGAGGTCTTGTCTAGGAGGTTTTCATGTCACTCTAGGACGGTTGAACTTTTGTAAAGCATGGGTTGGGGTCGGCGTAACTTTCGCACGGAGCAACAATCTTCGCACAGCCACTTAAAAAAAAATTTTTCCTTTCTTGATGAAGAGGAAACCCACCAAGGTATTATTCAAATCACGGATACATCCCACTAGTGCTTCTCCCACTTCAGCAGCTAACTTCTAAAACTTTTCATTTGGTTAGAGTCTACTAATACACTTTTAAGTTCCTTCTAGCGCGAAGCATCTGAGATAGACTCTATTTCGAAAACTATGTCTGTACTGGGACAACTCTTAGCAGGTTTGTTTTTTTTTATGTCGAAAAAAGCGGAAAAGTCTTCCCTTCTAGCATCACTTGGTCATCGGTCCTGATCCTGCACGATCTGAACGTCGATTAAAAAAACTCTTAAACATCTTATTCCAAAACGCCTCCCCCCTCTCCCAAAAAGGGGGGCACAGTGCAGCTTCTCCTTTTTTACATCTTCACGTAGACCGGACTCTTCTAAAACTAAAAACTATCCCAATTCTCAGGAATAAATTTAACTGCGGGGCTTCCTTACTACCAACACGGGTGCCCGTTTCTCCTCGTGCGTACCGGGATGGGCTATCATTGGCTTAAAGTAACTTCTCACTCTCCTATTACCAAATAAGGACATAACAGGGCAACACTACCCACGTGACACAAATCCCCACCCTCTGAAGGGGCCAGGTGTCAGGATTCTTCAGCCTGCGGTTCCCATGGAAAAAGGAAAAAAAAACAGTTTAGCCTCCGTTTTATGGCGGTAATAAAAATTTCGCTATCGGGGAGGTCTTTATTCAAAGTAAAACATATATCCAGGGTATTTTAAAGTTTGCTGCTCTCTTTCTTAAAAACGGTATTGTTAACATTTTCTCAGGCAGTAAAATTACACTAATAAATTTTTTAACAAGGCAAGTTTGCAGCTGGTATATGGGTGGCCTTGTTTGAGGTGGACATTAGTCGCTTGTTACAACGTCACTTGCAAGCATCATGCATTTATTTATTTATTTATTGGGACAGGGGTTCGTCCTGTTTTTTATTTTTAAGTGTGGGAACATTTCGGGTGATGTTTTTATTACCCACAGAGTTGAAAACAGAAGATGGGCAAATACATGAAAAAGAGAAGAAAAAAAAATAATGTGGGGGCATATGTTTTAATTTAGAAAAAATAGAGAGGGAATTCTAATTTGGAAAATTTTAATTTTAATGAAAGGTAAATGGTATACAGGCCTCAGCAAGAAACTCCCCCACGTTGAAAAAAAAATAAACATTATTCGTTTTGGCCAAAAGAAAACAAGAATTTTATTTTTTTTAATTTGATGACCCCAGAAGGGTAGTGGAAGAAAGTCCTAACCAAAAGTAAATTGAAGGTAAATCCAAAATTAATGGCAAGGTGAAATGCTGAATTACTGCTGTACCCCGGTTAATCAGAAGAGTTAAGAATATCCACTAGAGCAGATCAAACAACGACCCGAAAAGTTGACAACTTCACCCTACTAACTCACCACACCAACTATGCACTCCGGAATGCAGTGCTGGAGCTTGGATATAACACATGAAAGTAAAACTTAAAATAGGAATTATTCTCGCTATTATCAAAGGATTCCGACCTACTACTTCTATTCGGCCTAACCTATCAAACTTTTGGGTTCCCAATAGCCTCCCTATTTGCCCATAACATCTGGAACATTATCAAGTTGCAATTTCCCTATATGCTACTCTCTCTGGACAATATGAAGCCACCTTTGTAAAACTGAATGCAAGGAAATATTGTATAAAATTTAAAAATTTCTAAAATTTTTGAATTCTGAAAGCATTAGCAAGCCAAAAGGGCCTAAACTAATAAAATTTTGAAAATTCAAAATAGATATACCATGTCAGCCGAAGGTATCACAGATATGTACACACATAAGTAAAAATAATATTTTGTACACATGTAAAAAAAAGTAAATAAAAATGAACATAAAAAACATCTTGCATTACATAAACAAAAGGTATATATATAAATATGACATTTACATTTGACTGTATGTAGTGGGAATAAATATATATAACACATCATCACATTACAATTACATAACAGTTTCTTCGTGTAAAATCGATTGATATTTGCACCTCTATACTACCACAGATAAGCAATAACCATTCCATAAACAAATATTTTAAAAGGCCAGAAAATTTCACCAAAAACAAACACAGTGAAGTAATATTTACTTCACAAGAGATCTTGCCAATCATTTTGACAAGGGATAAGAATTTTCCTAACATACCCAAATAAAATAAAAAAGGGGTGGGTAGATGGCTATTGTGATGTCGAAAGTAACATAACATCACATATTATTATTAGCTTCTTTTTTTAAATTTAAATTCTCAAATTTAAAATTAAAATTATCTTTCCCAATTTCAAAGCAATTAAACATCATTTTTACTTTCTAAAAAGAATATATTTATCTCTTTCCTTTAAATTGCAGTTATGTATGTTTAACCGAGGCCGTTAATAAAATAAATCAAAATCCAATCTTTTCTCATCCTAAAATCATTTTCTGAGCCTGCATACTTTCGTTTGTTCAAAGAGTACATAGAATGATATTTTAAAAACCATATGCCCTGTTGCAGTTACTCAGTCACTTGTTTAATTCCTTTCCAAATTAACAGACATTACAACTCCTTTTTCGGCTTAAAATCTAACGCTCTGTTTATATTAAAGCGGCGTCTGACATCTGTGTTATGGATTTAGAAATATTTTTCTCAGCAATCAGTGTTGGCATGCATATTTGTACGCTGATATTTTAATCGCCAAATTAACGGTCCGGTTGGCATGTTTTTAATTTAAACTTTCTTTATGAACTATACGTATAGGGTTATTATAGTCTAAGGGCAACCACATTTTAGCTCGACGCATTTTGGCTACATTATTTGATGTCAGGAATCAGTCTATCTCTAACTGTCCTGCTGTAAGGGTGTAGAGCTCCTGCTTCTGTATTTTTACCAGGGGGTCACCCCGTGAGAGTGTAAGTTTTACCTCTCTTTAATAAATGCCACATACATACTTGAGCATTTTCTTCATCGAGTCTCTCTTTCCTGTGTTATTGCTATTTTACGCAATGTAATTTTAATTTTGATTTTCACGGCTGATCTTCATATGTCTTAATCAGTTATCAAACTTAACTTCCATTCTTTAAAGACATGAACGAAAATAAACGTCATATAAATTGGTGCCTAGCACCAGTAGAGACTCATATGACTTAATGTGGCTAGGGTGACCCCTCTGAACTAATCTTTCTTGCTATTTGCAGACTATATTTTCAAGTGGAGACTATCTTTTCGTCACAAATTGAACTTTTAACAAAGCTGCGTTGGACTTTTATGGATTCTACACTGCAGTACGACAGAATGTTTGTGAAATTCACTATCTATAGGATGGAAATCTCCCGTACTTGCCATTCGTTATCATCACTGTGGATTGGTGTTATATGATATCCTTCATTTAGAGGAATTCTATTATGTGTATTATGCTTCAGTGAGACACTTCACCTATGGAGCGCGGAAAATGTTTCCGATTTTACTACCGGTGTAGGATTAAGATGCTACGTTGAGTAAAATGCTCTGCAATCATTCAAAACTAGTGACACATGTTGGATCGTCCTGAAAGTTTACGAGAATTAAAAAAAAAAAAAAAAAAAAAAGTGCTAAGTCACTGTGTAACAACTGGGATCCTGATATGTTGATTTTTCCGGCAAACGTGAACTCTTAGTAGGATTAATGATTCTTTGATTCCCTCCTCCCGCATAACAGTTACCGAAAAAAAAAAAAAAAAAAAAATGAAATATGCTGTCTGTGTGTTGAACTTTGCTCTTGTGCGGTGTGTGATAAGCCGAAACACTTCGGTTCTCCTGCATCTCTCGTTGTTTACTTGTCCGCACATCGCGGCATTTGTGGAAATATCATCAACTTTCTATTTAAAAACGTTTGCAAAAAAAAAAAAAAAAAAAAAAAAAAAAGGGAAGGAAAATATTCATACTAGTTATTGTCGACTACTGTATTTACTACGCTCTTATATTCATTTCAGTTTTATAAGAGATTCATTCAGCTCAGTTTTACAAAAGATTTTTTTTTTTTCTGAAACATCCGTAAAAATGCAGTTTACATTTAATTAGATTTCCTTAAATATCATCAATCTATACTCGAGTATTGGAAGCAGCAAAATGATATTGGTATCATAATATCTAAAAGGCTTTATTTGACTCGAAGAATTTAAGAAAGACAAACAAAATGATTAAAAAGAAAAATAAAGTATCGCCAAAATCCAATATTATTTAAAAAAATCCTGATACAACTATTGAATATAAGTAACGTTTCGCATAAACCAGTGAAAATGTTAAAATACATTGTGGATGTTATCAACATGTGAAATATTGCGATATTTTCATTCTTTAAGGCTCATAATATTAATAATTTATATAATTTAATTTAATATATATAATTTAATAGATTTCTAGTGAATTTTGTGTGAAATATTATTTTGCATATTTTATTTTACTTTATTTTATACATTTTCAGTATAGTAATTTAGCTTTACTTATTAAGTGGGTTTTGTTATTGTGGATAGTGATGAAGTACATGAGATTATAATCCACAATAGTTGAAGGTGGATTGTATAATTATTTTTTTATAGTAGATTTTGCAAACATGTGTTTGATTATTTTAAGGAAATATACAAGGTAAGTTGTTTGACGTTACCATTGTGAATTACAAAGTGATTAAAAAAAAAGGAAGAAAGAAAATCTACTTCAGGTAGTGTTGATAAATATTAAGTGCATTGTTTTTTTAATTTTCTATTAATGTTAAGATTGCTACTACACTAGGAATAGTAATTACTTACTTATGTTATTAGTCATGATAAAAAAAAAGGTACTTTATTTTTGATACTAAAATAATTTTACAAAGATATTTTTTTTTTCTGTTTTGTTAAAAAAAAAGAGAGAGAAAATCAATTTTATACATGTTTATAGTTTAACTTTAGATTGTCCACTGAGGTAATTTCTCTAGGTAAGTCGACAGTGTTCTGAATTTTAATTTTTGGCAAATATTATGAATAAAATTTTCTTTTCTGGATGAAAATTAATAAATTTTTAACATCATTATCAGTATCAAAAAAAAAAAAAAAAATCTATAAGTTAACCAGTTAGTTGTGTACAGCGATGCCTACTTATTTTTTTTTACACACATATTTACATTTGACAAATATTTTTTGTAAGTTTCATCAATTTTACACGTGTGTTGCTGTACCCTCCTAACGTTTGGCATTATATTGATGTTTACACATTATGCATTTTCTCCCTCTACAATCTTCAATATTCACTGTACAGTTTTTCGCTTATAATATAACAGTACAAACTTTACTAGTACTGAAAAAAAAAATTTCTTTGTTATATTTTTTTTTCTTCTTTATCTCACTTACAATATTATTTTGCCAAAGAAATAATTTTATTTTAGGGTACACATACTTTGTTATAAACCGCTTAGGTAGACACATGGTATATCATTTATACTCATACACAAGTTGTGATCTGGCAATTCTGTATATTGTAGGTGTAATTTTCCTCAGTTTTTTTTATCACCTTTCACTTTAGTTTTCATGATGCTGTTCAAATTAATTTACATTTTTTTTTAAACCACACATTTTAATGATTTTTCTGACATAAAAATTTCCTCTTATTTACAGTGGATAATTTATTGTTAAAATGAGATAATGGTAACAAGTCATTAAACACATTTTTATTAACAATTCACAAGTTACTTTTGTCGTTTTGTTTTATATCATTTTCTGCATATACAAGACTTCTGAATATTCTTAAAGTTAAGTTTTACTTTATCATGTTTCAGTTTAAAGTTAGTTAGATTTTGTATTCTGTCGAAAGTACTGCATTACAACTTATCTTTTTAATTAATACTAAAAGTATGGCTGAAAATGAAAATGTTCATGTACACATTGTTTTTAAATATAGTTATGTACATTTTTTAATATACACACAGTGTGCGCTAGAGAACATCTATTTAATACTTTGTTCGGTGTAGACATAAAGAAGTAATAAATATTTTTTTTTTTTTTTTTTTGCATTTTCCACATTAGAGTATGCATACTATCAGACGTACTATAAATATCAATAATTTGTTGATTGTAACTAGTTTTCGGCTAGAGATAAATGTATATTTAACACTAGAGGTTTTGACAGATTTTTTTTTCATTCAGCATACAGGTTATTTTAAAAAAATATTACAGAAATACTTTAGAAGATTGTTAAACGTATTTTCAGTGCTATATCAGTTAACGAGGTTGACACATTTCATCGTCATTTCATTTTATTCTTTCACTACAACACAGAAACATTTTCTATCATTCAGGCAATTAACCATGCATGTATCATTATTATTACAGATACAACTATTAATTTTTGAAATGTCAGGTTCACTATTTTACATTTAAAATTAATTTTGAAAAATGCACATTACAATGTAATATCTAATTTTTCAAAATGTTATGAACCCTTTCATCTGGTTATTTCACGGCCGGAAATAATTTTTTGAAAGTGTTTATCTTTTGCACTTGGTTGTTACCATGTGGCGCTGGTCGCCAATGCTTTCCAAGTTAAAATGATATTGGTTTATTTCATTATTTTCAATATTTTTTTTAATTTAATAAATGACACACGCTCATTTTTTTCTATCATTAATTTAAATCACAATTTATCATCGTTATCATTTCAATTTCAGAAGTTATTATTTTGGTAAAGTAGTTTTAATGCACTTATTCAGATGTAGAATGTACAATAATCTTCGTGATTTATCATACTATTTTACCATATCCTATAACCATTTTGGTAACATGCAACCGTGCCTTTTCATTTTACACACATTAACACTTAATACATCCACTCATGGTTATATTTTTACACGCGCACTGTTGCATATTTATGTAGAAAATATAACTTTTTGAATCTTCTCTTTCTTTTGGAATCACACTTGTTATTAAAATAAACATATCTATTGATATTACTTTTTATACTTTTCGTAAGGTTACAAAAATTTAGTTAGGTTAAGATGCCATTTTCTGTAATTTTCTGTAGACATTATTTGCGAATTTTGCATATCACACACTACACATTAGATACAATTTCAATTAATGTTATCATCGAGTATTACAAGTCAAGACTATTTAAACTATGATTCAGTTTTTTTATAACATGCATTGTGTGCTTTTGAAATTATACACATTTTTAGTAGGTGACATAAACATTTTTACACTTCGCAATTGACATTTTCATAAGTTATTTCTTGGTAAAGTAGTTTAACTGTTCTTATTTTTAAAGAGAATGTAACAAAAAATCATTTAGATTTTATACTGCTTTACCATAGCCTATTGCCATACTGGCAGTATGTGACGGTGTCCTCTTTTTCATGTAATGTTTTTTTTCCGTTACAGATTATATAGGAGATATAACTTTTTCACGTACAGTTTTTTTTTCATTTTAGGACATATTAAAATTTTTCACATTTTTTTTTACATTCTTTTTCATGATTGCCATAGTGTTTGTGAACTCTTATTTGGTATAGACCAATTTAGTTAATTTCTATCGAAATTATAAATGAGTTACTTTATCAAACACTATATACATTTTTGGTCAATGTTACATGCAGTATATTTCATTCAAAGTGTTAATCCAAATGCGAATCATGGTTTTCAATCAATGTTCCTATCAATGTTTTCTCTCAAGGTGCTAATCAGTCTTTTATTCAGTGTACGAATCAATGTTATGAATCAATGTGTCAATCAAAGTACCATTTCTTCTGGTGAGTAAATCAAGCTTTTCATTCACGGGTATTAACACGACCTTTTCAGTTTTTTCTTTCATCACGCATATTGTTTAACATGAACACTTCAATCTTACATTAACACCATTCAGTAATCACACATTTCTTGTAAGTACTAGTTAACTAGTTATGTTTTCAGGATATTAGTTATTAACATCGTAAATAATGAACAATTGTATTTACTTACTTATTGCATCGCAATAGTATGCGTATTATGTAATGGTTGATTAATGTTTATTTTTTACAACATGAAACATTATAATAACTTTCATTTGAATCTCTTTTTACACTTACTTGTTGTTGTTTTTTTTATACAGTCAGTGACACTTATACACAATTCTTTTCTTTACATTACCTTTTATTTACATTTGAAACATATATTTATGCATTACTGAAAACTTATAATGATCTTTAGGATTTCAGTTTAGCAATGGTGATGCATATTGCTGTCATAAACATATGAATACAGCATCTGATATTTCAATTTGTAAATTGTTTTGTACTCCTTTATTCATACACATTTATAATCGGCATGACACATATACATCAAAATTATGTCACTGGTTGTTTTTCTAAAATCTTCGCTTTTTGAAGAAAAATATTTCATTACAATAAAATGACACTTTAAATATTCTAAATTAAATCTTTATTTCATGATGTTTGTTACTTTATAAGGAAGTCATCAACTCAACCCATTTGTATTTTTGTATGCCTATTTAACTCTTTCACTTAATTTTCACTTACATTCAATTCAACATAACTTCTTTTAGACAAGGTGTAGTTTTATAAACATTAATTCACACTTTATTTCTAATCTTTTTTGTTGAGAGCATTTTATAAAAAAAAATTAAATGTAAATGCAACCTTGTTGGTATTTATACCAGCCGTATCTTCAGTAGAAGCCCAGTTAATGGTTGCATTTTAACTGCACATATCTACTCTCTATTTCACCGATTTTACAAACACACTCTCTTCACATTCAAGAGAAATTTTACCTTTATCAATACTTATACATTTTATCAGAACAAATGCTTTAGATTTTCACATTTTCAGTTTTCATTTACATGCTACAGATTGTGATCACCTTTTTAATTTTCTTACTTTAAAAAAAAAGCGAAAATTTGTCTTCATTGAGTAAATTTAATGTGTTTACCTGTAATTAATCGTTGATGTCTCTAGCCACACTAGATATTTCATGTCATTTATATTTTATTACAGCTATACCTTATGTATGTATGTATGCTTATTGTATTAAAAAAAATTTTTCATAACATATAGATTTTTGTGTTGATATCTATATTTCAACATAATCTTTTGGTTGGGACATATCCAACATGTCTTGGACACCAAAAACTTTCAGCTTGAGGACTTGAAATCAAGCAATTTGAAAGATCTGGAAGTATAATCTTTTAAGTCACCGGTGCACAATGAAAAAAATTCCAGATTATGATCTCTAGTTCAATAAAGAGATTTTTTGTTTTATATGTTGATCAACAAATATATGAAAATGGTATACCTTATATATTTTATTTGAGAAATTAAATCTCAATATTTTATTAATTAATGCATATGCTTAAAAATATTTTATGAGCTCATTTATCCATATGATATACATTTTAGTTGCAACTTTATTTTCTATTATGTATGTGCTATTGTATTGTTATTCTACGTCACTAAATGTGTCGAGCTAAATGCATGTGGGTTATAATAGTTTTTCCGGGGAAGGGGGAGAGATATGTGATGTCGAAAGTAACATAACATCACATATTATTATTAGCTTCTTTTTTTAAATTTAAATTCTCAAATTTAAAATTAAAATTATCTTTCCCAATTTCAAAGCAATTAAACATCATTTTTACTTTCTAAAAAGAATATATTTATCTCTTTCCTTTAAATTGCAGTTATGTATGTTTAACCGAGGCCGTTAATAAAATAAATCAAAATCCAATCTTTTCTCATCCTAAAATCATTTTCTGAGCCTGCATACTTTCGTTTGTTCAAAGAGTACATAGAATGATATTTTAAAAACCATATGCCCTGTTGCAGTTACTCAGTCACTTGTTTAATTCCTTTCCAAATTAACAGACATTACAACTCCTTTTGACGTGACAACGTCTTGTAAATTGGTTTGCCGGGAGACACTTCAAGAAACTGCGTTACGTTACGTTACGCTCCGCTCACGATACGCGCTCACTTTTCTCTTAACTTTTTCCGGTCACTTCTGGGACCATTTTCTGAACGTGAATGTGAATTCGCTGCAAGGAAGGGGCGGTGCTTAATAGGAATTTTAGATAGTATCAAACTAAGACGAAATACGTTATGTATTAGTTATTAGTATAAAGTACAAAGAAAATAAGTGTAGTTTATTTCGTAATTCGGTGGTATATTATGGAAAACTAATGATATGTGATTAGTGAAAGCCATTTTACTTTAGTTATATTCTGCTCATTGAAAAATTCTTTAATATGCTGTTTACAAAATTCAACATTTGACATCAATAAACATGAAGTAAAATGTGTTTAACAAACACAGTGTATTGCAAGTTATTGTATGTATATTTGTATATAAATACGTATGTATGTGTAAAGGTAAAAATAAAATTTTGTTAATATCACCGCCCCTTCCTTGCAGCGAATTCACATTCACGTCCAGAAAATGGTCCCACAAGTGACCGGAAAAAGTTAAGAGAAAAGTGAACCGATAATGACGGTTTTCTGTGTCTAAATATAAACACATTTCTTCGTAATAGAGAATGGCTGCTGCGCTATAAGGAGTGTATCAATGTATGGGTTTTAAGGTAAACCAACCAAATTGTGATCTTTTCTATGTTATAGAGAGTTTATCGTTATAAAGAATGATGTTATAAAGAGTTTACACTGTATTTGAAAACATTTAAAAATATGAGAAACAATAATTTCTAATTTGTTCAATTTTAGTACAATGGAGCCAGATGTACAAATTCCTTCAACGTCCAGTACACCGATGGAGACTGATGATATCGTGCCACCATCCTTCTTCCTACTATACGAATGAATATTCACATTAAAATTATTTTACAACTCAAAGTCGTTGTCACGTAAAACTTTCGCCCGTATACCGACTTTACAGGCAACCAATTTTTTTTTTTACAGTGTAAGTTTCTACAATTGTATTTCACTTTGATTGAAATAGCTTTTTTTCGGCTTAAAATCTAACGCTCTGTTTATATTAAAGCGGCGTCTGACATCTGTGTTATGGATTTAGAAATATTTTTCTCAGCAATCAGTGTTGGCATGCATATTTGTACGCTGATATTTTAATCGCCAAATTAACGGTCCGGTTGGCATGTTTTTAATTTAAACTTTCTTTATGAACTATACGTATAGGGTTATTATAGTCTAAGGGCAACCACATTTTAGCTCGACGCATTTTGGCTACATTATTTGATGTCAGGAATCAGTCTATCTCTAACTGTCCTGCTGTAAGGATGTAGAGCTCCTGCTTCTGTATTTTTACCAGGGGGTCACCCCGTGAGAGTGTAAGTTTTACCTCTCTTTAATAAATGCCACATACATACTTGAGCATTTTCTTCATCGAGTCTCTCTTTTTTGTGTTATTGCTATTTTACGCAATGTAATTTTAATTTTGATTTTCACGGCTGATCTTCATATGTCTTAAGCAGTTATCAAACTTAACTTCCATTCTTTAAAGACATGAACGAAAATAATCGTCATAGCTATATAAAAAAAAGACAAACAGAAAAATATATATATATAAAATGCATATAAACCAGATAGGTATATACGTGAGGTGTGTATTCCTGGCATTAGATAGTTTCTACCCCAACAAAATTATCAAAATAAAATATTCAGATAATTTTCAAAGATACATTAAAAATTGTAAAGTTATATAAAATGCTAAAAATTCATTAAAAGAATGAACTATCTACATTTAAAACCCTAATATATACAAAAGAGATGCCTTTAGAGATTCCGAGCAATATATATACTGCTATCACATTTATTTTCCCAAAGTTTCACAACCATAAAATTTTCAAAGACCTCAAAATTCGTGGAAAAATTCGTTAAAAATCCCAGAAATGCATACAAACAAGGGACGGATCATTCACCTGGTAGCAATATACTGTAATATTACCAAAACTTTTGAGATTAAATTTGTGAAAGGCTAAAATCCATTGTAAACAAGTGCGCAACAGAATCAAAACAAACCCACTTTTGGGTCGAATATTTTCTAAGTTTCCCTATTTCGGACCGAAAGTTACTCAAAATATCTAAAATTACCTATATACAGAACCTATTTACACATCATATATTAAAATACACAAAGAACTAAAAGTAAACAATTCTAAATTTTATAATTCGGTCGTGAAATTCTATTCCTTAGGGAATATTCACTTGCGGACGACGCGCGCCCATTGTTTTGATTCGACTTAAAGCTAACTCGCTCCCGTGAACGACTCACACGGCTTGAATCATACGACGTTCCCATTTGCCGCATATCCGTTTCGTGAGTACCCGAAGTAGATACTTCCGTTTTTCCCTGAGCGCACCGAGACGTTTCTCCATTTCCCATGACGGGATTATTTTGGGAAGGATTGTCAGGGGGAAAATCAGCACCTGTAGCCTGATTACTAGTTTCGTTTTGCACTGCAGTTTCGTTTTCAGTATCGTCAATCCCTTGAAGTCTGTTGCTACTCTGGTGACCCTGAGTTTTAGGTTGGTCGGTTGTTGTCTGAGCAAGGGGTGGAGGGAACCAATTTAAAAACCGATTTCGCGTCCGTCGCTTAGGAAAATCGAATTGAGGATTCGATTCATTTGTTGACATCCGGTCGTGAGTTTTGTTTTGGTCCAAACGAGACATTCCATCCTGTTTATGTGCGTTTGCAATGCATCTATCTTTGAACAACGTGAGGCGATCCACATGTACAACCTGAATTTTAGAGGGATTAGCAATTAATGCAATTTTAAAATTGACATCACTCAGTTTTTCAATGATTGTAAAAGGTCCGTTGTTTAATTTTGACAACTTTCTCGTAGTACCAGTAGCGATAGATGGATTAAATAGCCATACTCTATCACCTACTTTTAAATCTTTAACGACCGCTGTCTTTTCTCTGTACTTCTCTTGGCTTTCTGATACTTTAACCAAATTATCATATACTTCAGCGTATACTTTTTGGAGAGCTGGAATCAACAGTTCACAGAAAGATGGGGAGTCATTATAGCTAAACCTAGGTGACTGAGAAAATAGGGTATAGGGTAAATTTAAATTTCTACCATATAAAATTGCAGCGGGTGTTAATTTTGTAGTGGAATGCACAGCTGCGCGCATGGCTAACAGGGCAAATTTAAGTTTAGTATCCCAGTCTGATTGGTTCTCATTAACTATATGACTAAGGGCGTTTTTTAACGTCAAATTCTGTCGCTCGATCTGTCCATTCGACGCCGGATGAAAGGCAGACGTAGTGATATGTTTAATGCCGAACATTTTGTAGACATGTTTGATAGCTTCGGATATCAGATTTCTCCCATAGTCTGTTGTAATAACCGCAGGCGCGCCATAACGCGAAATGAAATCAGCTAGCGTATCCGCGATAACGTCTGACGTGGTTGAACTAACTGCATAAGCTTCTGGCCATTTAGTAAAAGAGCCGATATACGTGACAATAAAAGTGTTACCTGAAAATGTAACTGGTAGGGGGCCTATTAAATCCAAATGTACCTTATTCATAGGGAATTGGGGTGTTGGCATCCTCTGAAGGGGTGCATGCTGATTAGGTTTATGTGCTCTCTTTTGTTGGCAGCTAATACACGACTCTACTAGGTGCCTGATATCAGCCGACATTCCAGGCCAGTAAAAGTGCTCCCGGATGCGGTCAATTGTTTTCTTAAAACCTTGATGACAAGCCACTAGAGAATCGTGTGTTAGAGCGAACACTTGCTCAATCATATCCCTAGGCACTACTAATTTAATTGGATTACTAATTATATTGGAATCTCTCGTGTCCTCACATACATGAATATCATCTCTAAAGAAAATTTCATATACTTAGGTGCGATCTCTAAATTTTGGTCTAACTTTCGGGCTATTTCACAGCACTTTTTATCGATTTTTTGTAACTCACTAATTTTATCAATTAAATTTGAATGCGGTACAAACGTAGTTTCTTTTTCTACTTGTATACAAAAATTACTATTGCTAATTTCTGGTGTCTCATTAATTTTAGCAAATCTAGAGAGAAAGTCTGCTACACTATTACATTTACCTTTTATATATTTAATTGTAAAGTCAAAATCTGATAAAGTACAAATCCATTTTGCCATACGTGATGTCGGATCATGAATTTTTAACATAAATGTAAGGGGGGCATGGTCTGTAAATATGTGAAAATGGGTGTTAGCTAGGTAACATTTAAAATGATTCGTTGCCCACACCAGAGCAAGAAATTCTCTCTCAGTAGCAGGGTACCTTGTCTCTGCATCTTTGAGTCGTCTGCTAGCAAACGCTACAGGGTGAATTTTATTTTCCTCATCTAGTTGTGACAAAACAGCACCCAATGCTTCACCACTCGCATCGGTATAAACATAAAATTCTTTACTGAAGTCAGGTAAAGCTAGGCATGGTTTAGAAATTAATGCTTTCTTTAAATCCTCAAATTCTTCCTGGGCTTCCTGCGTCCAGGTAAAGTGCCCAGTTTCCTTTGTTAAATCAATTAAATTTAATGCTCTTTTTGTGAAGTCAGGTATAAAACGCCTGTAAAATGAGAGGGTACCAATGAATGATCTGACCCCTTTACGGGTGGTAGGCAGTTGCAATTTTTCGATAATTTCAATGTTTTTATTAATGGGGGATACTTGCCCGCTATGAATTTCGAAGCCAAGATATTGAATTTTGTCAGTTAAAAAGGTGCATTTACTGGGTTTAAGTTTTAATTTATGTTGACGGAGACGTTCGAATACTAAATTTAGTTTATCTAGGTGGGATTCTATGTCAGAAGATGAAATTACTACATCATCAATATAAGTTAAAATACCAAGATCTGTTAAGTCTCCTAAAATGGCATTCATTAATCTTTGAAAGCTATTGCCCGAATTCGCTAGCCCAAAACAGTTACGTGTCCATTCAAATAACCCTTTATGTGTAATAATGGCAGTTTTATGTCTGTCCTCTTGTCTAATAACTTGCTGAAAAAACCCACTAGTTAAGTCTAGGGTTGAAAAGTATTTGGATCCTGCTAAAGAGTCGACAGATTCTGTAATATTGGGTATAGGGAAAGCATCTTTAACTAAATTTTTATTAAGTTTTCTGAAATCTACTGCCAATCGATAAGATTTATCTGATTTTTCAACCAAAATAACAGGGGATGCATATTCAGACATGGACGGTGTTAAAATGTTTGCTTCAAGTAAGATATTAAGCTGGTCTTCAATTTCTTTTCTTAATCTGTATGGTACTCTATAAAATTTACAGCGAACAGGTTTATCAGAAGTTAAATTTACAGTATGGGGTATCGTGTCACATCCAGGTAGGTCTAGTACTGAGGCTGCAAACACATCTTTGTTTTTATTTAAAAAATCTTGCATTTTAGCTTTAAGGGGGGCATCAAGATGGTCTAGGTTAATTTCAGAGCTCCATTCCAGATCAGCATGATCAAAGTCAGGAATTTGGTTCTCCCTATTGATATTACAAACTAAATTACATTCACATGAAATTAAATTAGAGTCATTTGGAGTTAAGTTAGGATTATGAGAATCTAAATTAGAATTCTCAGAAGTACAATTACAATTAGTAGTTGAATTATCATTATTAATAAGTAGGTTAGTTAAATTGGTGCTATCTATACATTTTAAGATTTTAGCTATGGAAGTTCCTTTATTTAAGTTAATATTATTATCCGAAAAGTTTGCAAATGACACAAATAATCCATGTTGCTGCGTGCATATAGTTCTGGCAATCAAAAGTCCCTGGTTTAAATTTCTAGCTAGGGGTTCCAATATTAACGGTTCGTTTTCTAAAATACTCAGTTTTTTAGTACTTTTAACATCTGCTAACATTTTTGTCATCGGTGGGATTACAAGCTTATGGCTTAAAACAGCAATTCCTACAATAGTTTTATCTATATCATTGTTTTTATGTACATCATCCTCTAAATTAGATTGAATTTCCCCATTTACCTCATGCTCAGTATTTAAATTCTCCTCACTTTGCCTGAGATGGAAGACATGATTATTTTGTGACACCTTATTCTTATTTTCCTCAAATTTTCCTAAATCAGGGGTCTCTACATTTTCCGCAATTTTATCACCCAATTTCTGCTCATTACTTCTAACCTTAATTTGAACAATTTCATTGCTACTGCTAAAACTAAGACCCTGAACTGCCTCTTCAGTACTACTTTCTTTTTTACATCTTCCATCATTCTTAGTGTGAGAATTTTCATGTACATTTGATTTTGACATTTCGATATTTACTTGAGCACAATTACCCATACTGTTACAATTATTATTACATTTATGATTATTTACACAATTATATACACTACTTTTCGTGTAACAGTCCTGCTGGACATTATTTACAGTATCTGGATTTCTTACAATTTTGTCTCCATTCATGACTGAGTCTTTGATTTGAGTTTTGCTTTTTATAGGTGTTTTGACTAAAGTTTGCTCAGGTGGGCTAAATGATATCGAATTATCAGAACAATTTAACAAAATATTGTATTTGTTTAGAAAAGGCATACCAAGAATTGCTTCAAACTCATTGGCCAATTTACTTGGTACAATATAAAAATCTGCTTCACAAAACATTCCCAAAAATTTAAATTTTAAGTTTATTTTATTATTAAGATAGATCTTCTTCCCTGTGACGGTAACTATGGGAGTGTAACAATCTTCAGTTTTAAAATTTTGGCCCAAATTAAGGATACTATTACTTATTAAATTAATGGCACTACCAGTATCACATAATATAGGAAATTCAGTGTCGTTAATACAAATATTTTTTATTGGGAGCCCACATGATTTCTGCACAAACATAGTGTATACAGGATGGAAGTCGTTTGGAATTTAATGGGTCGGTCCGACTATCTCTGACCCGGCCTCGTAGAGTTTAAAGACTCAGGTTGATTATTTACATTGTTATTCGGGTTTTCAATAGTTTCGCTTTCATTTCTCTCATCATTTCCTCTCCTCCCACTTCTCTGATCCCATCTACCTCTCTGATTTGTGTAACCTCCCCTGCAATTGTTATGAAAATGGGAGTTATTTCCTCTCCCTCTGCCTCTAAAATTTTGAAAATTACCTCTACTGCTATTAGAGTTTTGTGGGCAATTTCGAGCAAAATGGTCAGTCTGGGAACAAATATAACAGAAAAAATCTCTATACCGACTTCTTTCAGCAGTGTTAAAATTTCTCTGCTGGTTGCTATTCTCCAATAACTGGTCCAATTTAACGGTGAGCGCTTCCACCTGTTCTCGCAATTTAGTTACTTCCTGCTGGGACTGATTAGAGGGGCCTGGTTGGATGGCTGCACATGCAACATTCAGTTGGCTATTCTGGGGATAAAAAGGATTGACATTCTCAACCTGCACGTTGTAAAAAGAGTTTACACTTTTGCACGCCTTCTCTTCGAGGAGGGCAAAATCCAAAATTTCCTCTGGCGTTTTCGGGCATTTTGTGATTACACCTTTTCTGATTTCGGGTGCTAAATTGCTTAATAGCATGGAATGCAAAAGAGCAGTTCTACTCTTATTCGCTACTTCTTGTTCAAGGCCCTCTACTACTAATGCCTTAAGTGAAAGGTCATATGCTTTATCGTAGAATTCCTGGACAAGCATCTGGGGGGTTTGCTTAAAGCTTAGAAAACGGGTCAAGGCTACATCCGGGGTCAGTTCGTGGGTATATCTTTCTTTTAAGATTTTGATAATATCTGCGGTTTGTTTAGTTCGATGCAATTTGTACAATCTAGCAGCGCTGCCATTTAAACGGCTCAACAATGCAAACTTCTTTTCTTCCTCAGACCACCCAAAGAATTCTGCTAACTGCTCATACTTTTCCAAAAAGTCAGTGAATGAGCACGAATTCCCTTCCCCGCTAAATGGAGGAATAACACTAACATTTTCGATTAGAGCACTCTTTTTATGGATTAAAGCTAAATCCTTGAAATGCTGGTTGTCGTCCATTTTTAGGCAAATTACACTCCGATTAAAAATAAATAACACAAAATGGGGGTAATTTAAATGCTAACTAAAAATGGGTGAGAACAAGGAAGAAGAAAAAAGAGAGAAAAAAAAAATAAAATAAATAAACATAAAAAAAATACATGCCCTGAATAATTTAGTGAGTAATTAGTTTTTTTTTGAAGAAGACCAGCAGGTGCAAACATCATTTACATCACTTACTCTATTAGGCATAGTTACTTCCCAATTTTAAATTATAAACAAATTCAAAATGCTTTGCTTACACTTAGAGCCCTACTACACAAATATAAACTAAACACACAATTTTAAATGATAATGCATATCCCTACTATATTAAAATATCATACAAAATGCATACTTAAAACAAAAATTTCATGTAAACTTCATTTTCAAAATGTATTGAGCAATATACAGGCTCAACGTCATGGCACCATTTTATTGTTGGGATCTTTTGCTACAATTTTTAGTAACTATACTTTGAAATCCTATTCATAATTTACTTCTTAACAATTAGCATAAGTATCCATTAAATAATAGTCATCTTCATGTATTATGGGTTCAGTAAATAGATTATTTCTTCAACTTGACTACTAAATTAATTGAGATCTGAATTAAGTTTCCACCTACCTGAATCTTGTTGCTATATGATAATTAAATTCAAATTAAACCCTATAATTATTTTGAAAAAAGGGGAAAAGAGGAATTAAAGAAGTAACTTAAAGTTACACGACCAAATTAGTTAATTTACTAATTAATGAAAACATCCCCATTTTTGCATAGTTAAAAATATCTTAGAGACAACTTAAAAAAAGATGCAACAAAATTCTCAACCTATTCACATCTCTAATTCACTGTAAGCTTGCAGCAATGATCCCAACTTTACCACTACTGTTTTGTAGGATGTAAAATACATATCAATGCTTAAGAAAGAACTACAAGTACTGATCAATTAACTTTTAGAAAGAGAGGAAGAAGGGCTGAAATCTCTCAGATATTCAGAGAGCTAAGAAAGACAAATTTTTTAAAATAAACAAAATATCAATATTAGAACAATCATCCTACAACACAAGTAATGGTATATGACCCTGATGTAATAGTAGCAGTACTTTTATATTCCTTTATTATTATTATTATTATTATTATTGCGTTGTGAATTACCAACTCATTTTATTTCATTTAGAATCTTCAAAATGCATTAGTATGAGAATTAAATATAAAATTCCTGGGTGTTATTATTATAACTATCAATTCTTGAGGAAAATCAATTAAATATTTTCCATTTTAAACTAGAATTAATAAAAGAATATTGTAAAATTAGTACAAGGTAAGTCCATCTATATTCATTTAAAATTTCTAAGAGGATTAAGAAGATATTTCATTTAAGTATTAAACTTCAAGTACATTATTGGAATGAAAATTACTTCAATTTTAATTTTAGGATAAGCTGAAATTATATCCAGGTAAATTCTAACTGCTAAACAAAACAAGAAAAAATTCTTCATCTGAGTTAAAGTTAATCAAATTTCCTTATTATTTAGATAAAGAGAAATTAGAGTAAAACTTCAAGAAATATACATACATTTTTCACTATCAAATCTAGTTTATTACATATATAATGAAACCAATCAATAACATCTCCTCCATTTTTTTTTTATTCATAGTAAACTATTTACGTATATAAAAAAGAAACACAATTTTACAGATCAAAATTAGCATTAAAATAAGCTTACCCACTGGCGACATGGACATATCACGTAGCACTACTTAAGCACAATTTGTTTTTTCGTTAAAATCTCTAGTTCTTATGAAGATAGGAGTATCACAGACATAATTAGAGTTCAACTCGTGGAACTGCTTGCAATTCAGTCATCTTTACACTTTGTTCCATGACGTCGCTGAATATTTCCCACACTATTATTACGCTGCTCGAAGAAATCTTCGCCTCTTTACTAGGTGATATAAGTTCGAAACGAATTCTAGAGGTCTTGTCTAGGAGGTTTTCATGTCACTCTAGGACGGTTGAACTATTGTAAAGCATTGGTTGGTGTCCGCGTAACTTTCGCACGGAGCAACAATCTTCGCACAGCCACTTAAAAAAAAATTTTCCTTTCTTGATGAAGAGGAAACCCACCAAGGTATTATTCAAATCACGGATACATCCCACTAGTGCTTCTCCCACTTCAGCAGCTAACTTCTAAAACTTTTCATTTGGTTAGAGTCTACTAATACACTTTTAAGTTCCTTCTAGCGCGAAGCATCTGAGATAGACTCTATTTCGAAAACTATGTCTGTACTGGGACAACTCTTAGCAGGTTTTTTTTTTTTGATGTCGAAAAAAGCGGAAAAGTCTTCCCTTCTAGCATCACTTGGTCATCGGTCCTGATCCTGCACGATCTGAACGTCGATTAAAAAAACTCTTAAACATCTTATTCCAAAACGCCTCCCCCCTCTCCCAAGAAGGGGGGGGTACAGTGCAGCTTCTCCTTTTTTACATCTTCACGTAGACCGGACTCTTCTAAAACTAAAAACTATCCCAATTCTCAGGAATAAATTTAACTGCGGGGCTTCCTTACTACCAACACGGGTGCCCGTTTCTCCTCGTGCGTACCGGGATGGGCTATCATTGGCTTAAAGTAACTTCTCACTCTCCTATTACCAAATAAGGACATAACAGGGCAACACTACCCACGTGACACAAATCCCCACCCTCTGAAGGGGCCAGGTGTCAGGATTCTTCAGCCTGCGGTTCCCATGGAAAAAGGAAAAAAAAACAGTTTAGCCTCCGTTTTATGGCGGTAATAAAAATTTCGCTATCGGGGAGGTCTTTATTCAAAGTAAAACATATATTCAGGGGTATTTTAAAGTTTGCTGCTCTCTTTCTTAAAAACGGTATTGTTAACATTTTCTCAGGCAGTAAAATTACCCTAATAAATTTTTTAACAAGGCAAGTTTGCAGCTGGTATATGGGTGGTCTTGTTTGAGGTGGACATTAGTCGCTTGTTACAACGTCACTTGCAAGCATCATGCATTTATTTATTTATTTATTTATTGGGACAGGGGTTCGTTCTGTTTTTTATTTTTAAGTGTGGGAACATTTCGGGGGATGTTTTTATTACCCACAGAGTTGAAAACAGAAGATGGGCAAATACATGACAAAGAGAAGAAAAAAAAATAATGTGGGGGCATATGTTTTAATTTAGAAAAAATAGAGAGGGAATTCAAATTTGGAAAAATTTAATTTTAATGAAAGGTAAATGGTATACAGGCCTCAACAGAAAGATTTCTCAATCTGTTTTTACGGAAATTACGTATTCGGAATCAACGTTTAAAAACAGGCACTGACTCATCAATTTAAAATGCAGAAATGCAGGTTTTGTAAAAATTTATATCCACAAAACAATTTCTGTTTAAAAAAGATTTGCGGTTTACTTTCTCGACCCGGTGTTTGCCTTTGAAAATTTTCTATTTTTTCCACATTTCATATTTTTGGCTAACAGGAAATTGAAAAAATTTATTTATGCAATTTAAATAATTGATTTTATATATTTGTTGTTCAAATCAACCGATTTCAAAGAAAATTACATGTAGTCGTTGTGCCAGAAGCCAAAATTGGGGTTTTTGTTTTCATGTCTGGGGGCTTGATGATATGTACCTTTCTGGATTCACAATGGTCCAAGGAGTTCATTTTATTATGATACTATGAAATTTGTGGTAGCTTATAGACGCCATATTGGAAAAATGAGCGCCATCTATCGTAAATATATACAAACGATTTTTTATTTTTTTTGCCACTATTGCATAATAAAATTCAATGAAAAGAAGGGAAAGAAGAAATATTATTGGACGTATATACTTATTAGATTTTATTTTAATATGATTATTAACATTTTCAATTAAATAAAGAGTTCAAAAAGACATCTGCGATGAAAGAAAACCGAAATCTTGTTTTCATTTTAATGCATATTATTTTCATGTAGATGAGACTCAGCAATTCAAGAAAAAAGTAATACTGGTGAAATTATTGCACTTAGTGTGTTAAGAATTCACCCCTTCTGAAACCACGGGTGCATATATGCACCTTCAAAAAGTGCTTCCATCGCTTGTTTTTGATGTGACTAGGAAATGAAAGAAAATTTTTCCTGATTTAGTTCAGATATTCTCTTTTTTCTAAACTAAATTTAATTGTTTTACAAAAAGGAGTGTCAACCTAATAAAACGCATGTAAAAGATGCTGATCTCGAACGGATTGATAAATAGCAGAAAACTGCGCTGCTGTCATCATCGATTGAGATTTCTGTGTCCAAATAACTTCCATCGTCATGGAACAGTTATATATTCTGTATATACTTGTATACCTGAGGTTATTAAAAAAGGCGCGCACACGATAGTGTGACACATGTTCTTGAACAAGAATATCATTCTACTTCCAAAGTAGCTTCAGAGTAGCTTCATCTATTTCACTGGACCTCATGATAGACTTTTCTCTCATTATTTGTTCCAAAAACCCAACCACATTTATGATTGGATGGAAGATCAGGATAACATTTAGGCACTTCTTCAAAATAAGACCGTGGTAATTAGCTCGCATTACCTATAGGTTGACTGTATTAATGTATTTCCATGGCAAAAAGGAATGCAACTACCATGCAATGCAATTACCATGTCTAGATTAATCTATTCATTGATAATCATGCTCTTTGTAAATATGAGATACCACGTTCGTCTTTCTGGATCGTGCTCAAAGATAGATCTAGATGTAGAAGTGATTTTCTTGAAAGACTGATTTTGGTTATTTCATGAATCATGGGAAGGAAATGCCTGATATAAAAAATTTCTTTTAGATAGCTGCGGCAAGTCTTTGACTGAACTTAATTTTAGCTTTTGATCCTTGCCTATCTTTTCTTATTGTCTCTTTAATTGCCCTATTAATTGAGTAGCATGCAAAACCAGGAAAATATTTCCGATGACACTGTTTATCAAGGAATATTTTTCAATATGACCGTGCATTAGTTACCCTGTTTTTGAAAATATCATGGATAAATGTCATTCTTATACTGTGGTGAATCCACAAATGTATAGTTTAACAAATCCACTGACATGAAAATACACGAGCCCCTGGCTTAACGACGTGGGCCATATTCTAATATGGTGCCCATAAGCTACCCTGGTTTTGAAAATATGGATAACAAGTATTCTGGCATGAACCCACACGAGCCCCTGGATCAATGGCGGCGATCATTTTCCAATATGGCGTCCTTTAGGTACTCTGATTTTGAAAATATCATGGATAAATGTTATTCTGATGTTGTCATAAATCCAAAAATGTATGGTTTAACAAGTCCGCTGACACGAAACCACAAGAGTTCTGCCTTAATGACGGCGGCCATTTTCCAATATGGCGCCCATAAACTACACTAGTATTGAATGTATCATGGATAAATGACATGTTGATGTTGAGGTGAATTCAAAAATGTATGGTTCACGAAGTTCGCTGACCTGAAACCAATTAAACCGTGACTCAACGACGGCGGCCATTTTCCAATATGGCGCCCATAAACTACACTAGTATTGAATGTATCATGGATAAATGGCATGTTGATGTTGAGGTGAATTCAAAAATGTATGGTTCACGAAGTTCGCTGACCTGAAACCAATTAAACCCAGACTCAACGACGGCGGCCATTTTCCAATATGGAGCCCATAAGCTACCATGGTTTGAAAAGTATCATTGATAAATGAGGTGCTGTTGTTGTGATGAATTAAAAAATATATAATTTACCAAGTCCCCTGACATGAAACCACACGACCCTCTGGCTCAACGACTAATTGTCGAAATCAGCGTAGCAAAATAGGTGTAGATAAAAAATATTAAATTTATAATTACATTATTTATTAAAAAAATATGGTTCCCACGAAAAATATTCCCACTGCACCCGGTGACTAGCTGTCCGGCTCAGAATGATTACAAATATGTATGCGTTCTACTCTTGTCTTTATGAAATTATGTCTCTCTTGAATTTATATAAATTGATTTTTAATGGATATTTAAACTTCTGGATGTATTAAAAAATAGAAATTCTGAAACAGCAAAATTTTTTGCGTGTGGGTTTTTAATTTCGAGTTTTTAAGTTTGGTAAATTTTAAGACACAAGTGTCTTTGTAAAAGCTTAGCACTTTACCCCTCCACCCCCCCCCCAAAAGCTCGATGAATTTATGCATCGATGCCAACATTTCTTAATTATTCCGGAGTCTGATCCATGACAAGTATGTTTCAAACCAGAAAAAGAATATAAGGAAATGTGTCTTCTTTCTGTATAGTACATTTAGAATTTATTTTGAAATTTTTGATTAAATAAAATTTCCAGTTGAAAACATGTCCGTCTTGGATCAGGCTCTTGAATAATTAAGAAATGTTGGCATCTATCTTTTATGGCAATCCCTCATACCTTTTTGTGGTTTTGAGAGAAAAACTTTGTGCTTTGATTAAAATCATTGCTTTAGTTGAATTATGAACTTTTTCCATTATTTTAGTTGTGGTGTTTAATTAATAACATTAACATGCGTTAATAAAGAACTTTTTCCAAATTTTACGGTTTGTCGTGTGATCGCAGGTGTTTAGCTACAAGTATGCGAAATGTCAATGGTCTAACTTATACAATTTCTGAGAACGAATTCAGTGACGGAAGGACCTACGTACAGACAGACAGTCAAAAGAGTGAGACGTATAGGATTTCATCAAATGAACAAAACCATAAAAATGTAATCATTTGCAGGAAAAAGAAAAATGTACAAAAGGTCAAATTACCAACTAAATCAATATGTTAAGCATCCACAACTGTCTTTTGAAAAGCAAAAATATATAAAAACATATATAATATATCTTAAGTTCCGATTATTGTCCTATCTTAAAAATAATTAAATGAAACACACATTTAATGAAAAATATCTTTTGACGTTTTTTACATCTAACAAAGAAGGAAGGATTTCCAAAAGTAAAATATACATTTTATGGTGACATTTGGAAAATTATTATTACTGCAAAGAGCTGAAAACAACATGATCTAGTAGAAATGTTTGTACTATATGCTGTAAATTGTGTTTATAAAAAAGAAAAATGTTTAACCCTCTGCCTACCAGATGAGTCCAATCGACTCGACAGGTACATTAAAAGTATTTATTAAAATCAGAAATTTCTTTTAAATAAACCAACTATATAAAATAGACAACAATAAGTTAAAATATTTTAATAGTCTTGCATAAAAATTCTTCTGCAGAATACTTTTTTAAAGCTTGAGTAAAATTTCTGTTATTTTAAGTGTTAAATAATGATTTTGACAAAATCTTCTCTAAGGTCAAACTTTCAAACTTTCCTATAAAATATTATAGTTATTCGTGATTTTAAACTTGGCTTATTTTTTAGCATCAGACGTGTGATATCCGATAATTTGAACATATTATATTAAACAGGGATGAGATTTCCGCTTTTTTGCACACCAGTAAAATCTTAGAGAAAATGCTATATTTTTAAATCGGAACATTTTTGTGATTTAAAATAACAACATTTTCTATAAGATTTTACTGGTGTCCAAAAAAGCGGAAATCTCATCCCTAATTAAATAAAAAGGAGCGAGTGAAATTTCTACTATGGTCAAACATCCCAAGTCTTTCCTTAAACGTTATCGTTATTCTTGATTTTAAATTTCTTTTCTATTCAATCATGTGTTTCAATCAATCTCTATCAATCATGTTTTTCAATTAAAAACTTATACACTATCTACCAAAAAGTATTTGTACACTTTCAGTTTTTGACATTTTGTCAAATATTTAAAAATATACTGGTCGGATTCTTCTGGAACTTCAGAAATATAAAGATTATGTTTCACTTTATATTTATTTACATTCATTTGTTAAGCGGGTAATTAGGGGGCCGGCAAAAAAACAAAGAATAATAGAAATATTTGGGATCGCCCTGTACATGAAAATGCACGAAACGACTTACCGCTTTAGAATACAAATATACGAATACAGTAGAATATGTACACTAATTTTTGTGAAAATAGCATGTATATTTATGGCGATAGAGCGATTTTTTTGAAAAATTCAAAAAATTCTGGTATGTTTTTTGTTTATATCATGCTGGGTTTTTGACCAAATTTAACGCAAATTTCAGAAAAATTGGCAAAATGCAGTAGAAAAAAATGTAGCGCAATTGGAATATAAATATATTAAATATTTTATGAAATATGAGTAGTTGTATAAAAAAATTTTTATCTGCGCATGCGCGAACTAGAAAAACATTTTTTTTTTACATCATTTAATAGTCAATTCTATGGAGTGACTTATAAAAAAAATCCAATCAAATATCGTGAAAATTCAAAAAGATATCATTATATTAGTGAGATGTTTTTACTCTGCTCTCTAAAAACGGCTGAATCTTAAGGGATTCTCCACAAATTGACATTTTTTAATAACTGACTTTAAAAAAAAACTAGTATTGAATTAATACAATATCTAATACAATATTGCTGCTAATAAGTACTTGACAATTGTGATAGAAAAGAAAAAGAGCTTTATTAACATTCAGGGCCAAAACTAAGAGAGGGTTGGGGGAAAAGGGCATGTGCCCCGGGCGCTAGGATGAAAGTGTCCCAAATGTACATTTTGTTTGGCGATTTTTTCCATGTCTATGTTTAGCATGATATTGTCAAAATCGTCCCATTCAAAGCATTTCTCCTATACCAAAGCATAGAAGAATCAAATGATGATGGCATAAAGATCCCGCATAAAGCAGATTTTTTTTTTCGTTTTGATTCGGTTTCACGATTTTAAGGTATCATTTTTTTAAAACAAAGCAGACTACTTTAATCAATATTACATATTTTAAGTTTTAAAATAAGTCGGCTATTAATAAATTAGAAAATTTTTCTTTGCAAATACTTTTGCAGATGCTTTGCAAAGAAGAAAAGGGAGGGGGGGGGAGTTCATCAAAATTCATTGAAATATAAATATATTAAATATTTTCTAAAATGTTCTATGTCATGCAATATTTTCAACCAAATATAAAGCCACATTCAGAAAAATTCGCAAAATGTAGTAGAAAGAATAAGGTGCTATTGAAATATAAATATATTAAAAGTTTTCTAAAATATGAGTATTTGTATGAAATATTTTTTAATCAGCGTATGCGTGAACGATAAAATTTATCATTTTACATAATTTAATATTCAACTCTATGGAACTACTCATAAAAAAATCCGATCGAATTTCGTGGAAATTCAGAAAGTTATTGTGGATAGGAGTGAACTGATTTTCAATTGGTCTCTGAAAGCAGTTGAATGACGTCAGATTTTACGCAAATTGCCAAATCTCCATTTACGTTTTTTACTGGTGATTTACTTCTTTTCTTAGATACTTACCAGAACGAACCTATTTCAGAATAAAAATAATTATAAAAAATCGAAGCATTTGTGTCAAATCTACCCATTGATACATAATTGATAATGGCTCTTATGCAAATGCCGATATCTGCGATCCTGAAATACGTCAAGTTCTCCACTGTTAAATGTGGTGTCGAAAACAACACTGACATCAATCGCATGCATGATGCCAAGAAGAACAGAGCTGTCTGATTTTGAGAAAGGTGTGATCATCGGGTACCACCGAAATGGCCGATCTTTAATCGACATATCTAGCGAGCTTAATTACCCCAAAACGACTGTGGCTTATGTGATTAGAAAATGGAAGCTGAATGGTGATTGTCAGAATGTGGCCAGAGTAGTTGACCGACGAAACTGGGAGATAGAGACCGACGGGTTCTGTCTAGAGAAATTCGGAAGAACCGCAACCAACCAATGTTACACATACGCCAAGAATTTCAACAAGCTTCAGGATGTGTTGTTTCCATGAATACCATCCGTAAGGAAGCTCATCTGCTTATTTTTTATGGCCGTGCTGCCGCCCATAAGCCTTTAATCACCAAGTCCAACCGCGCAGCTCGGTTAAGTTGGTGCAAAACACGCCAGCAATGGACTGTACAGTACAGCAATGGAAACAGGTTCTCTGGAGTGATGAATCAAGGTTCACCCTCTACCGTTCTGATGGTAGGGTCTGGGTCTGGCGTCTGCCTGGAGAACACCTCCTACCAGAATGTATTGTGCCGACAGTTAAATTTGGCGGAGGGGGAATTATGTTCTGGGGTTGTTTTTCCTGGTTCGGACTAGGACCCTTGGTCCCAATTCATGGTAAGCTCAATGCCGATGCCTACTGTAATATACTGGACAACAGTGTACTTCCTACGTTGTGGCAATACTATGGATTGGACCCATGTTATTTCCAGGATGACAACGCAAGCTGCCATGTAGCGAGGTCCAGCATGGATTGGTATGCTGATAATGGAGTGCATCGACTCGAGTGGCCTGCCCAGAGCCCAGACCTGAACCCAATAGAGAACCTCTGGGACGAGTTGGATCGTCGAATTAAGGCGGGTGACACACGCCCAAAATCAGTAAAAGAGCTTACCTGCCTTGTGCAAACAGAGTGGAATAAAATACCATTAAATGTAATACAAGGATTAGTTGAGAGCATGCCCAGGAGAGTCGCAGCTGTAATTGCCTCTCGAGGAGGATCTACAAATTATTAAATCTGAACAGGGCCAAAACCAGTCTTTTTTTCCCGAGGCAAGCGTGGATTTTGAAGGTACCCCTTTCCCCCTCCTTCGCAAAGCATATTTACAAAGAAAATTTCTCCAATTTATTAATAGCCGACTTATTTTAAAACTTAAAATATGTAATATAAAATAACGTATTCTGCTTTATTAAAATACTCCAATTTGATACTTTAAACCGAATCAAAATAATTCTACTTTCAACAGGATCTTTAAGGCCCTTGTCCCTGCCCGCGAAGACACTGCTGAGCTAATGCTATTCCTGTGGGGAGGCGTTTTTCTAATAACCCTTTCGCATTTTAAAATTTTCATTTTTTTTTTTTTTTTTTTTTTTTGCATTGGATAACGAAAGTCTTTCTCAAAATCGCTCCTTGACTACTTTTTCGATTTGAGTCATAGATATTTTTTATAAAGTTAGTTTCACTTTCAGAACCGATTTTGGAAGTGAAAGAAACATTATAAAAATAGCTACGCCAAAATTGAAAAAGTAATCACGGAGCGATCTTGAAAAGGACTTCCGCTATCCAATGCAAAACATATTATTTAAAAATGTCCAAATGCAAAAGAGTTAGAAAAATGCATCCCCATAGGAATAGCATTAGCTCGTGAGCATCTTCGCGGGTAGGGGCAGGGACCTTAAGCCATCATCATTAGATTTTTTTATGCTTTAGCATAGCCCAGATATAATAATTTTAACAATATTATGCTAAACATAGCCATGAAATAAATCGCCAAACGAAAGATACATTTGGAACACTTTCATCCTAGCGCCCGGGGCACATGCCCTTTTCCCCCAACCCTCTCTTAGTTTTGGCCCTGAATGTGAATAAAGCTCTTTTTCTTTTCTATCACAATTGTCAAGTACTTATTAGCAGCAATATTGTATTAGATATTGTATTAATTCAATACTAGTTTTTTTTAAATCAGTTATTAAAAAATGTCAATTTGTGGAGAATCCCTTAAGATTCAGCCGTTTTTAGAGAGCAGAGTAAAAACATCTCACTAAAATAATGATATCTTTTTGAATTTTTACGATATTTGATTGGATTTTTTTTATAAGTCACTCCATAGAATTGACTATTAAATGATGTAAAAAAAAATGTTTTTCTAGTTCGCGCATGCGCAGATAAAAATTATTTCATAAAACTACTCATATTTCATAAAATATTTAATATATTTATATTCCAATTGCGCTGTATTTTTTCTAATAGATTTTGCCAATTTTTCTGAAATTTGCGTTAAATTTGGTCAAAAACCCAGCATGATATAAACAAAAAACATACCAGAATTTTTTGAATTTTTCAAAAAAATCGCTCTATCGCCATAAATATACATGCTATTCTCACACAAATTAGTGTACATATTCTACTGTATTCATATATTTGTATTCTAAAGCGATAAGTCGTTTCGTGCATTTTCATGTACAGGGCGATCCCAAATATTTCTATTATTCTTTGTTTTTTTGCCGGCCCCCTAATTACCCGCTTAACAAATGAATGTAAATAAATATAAAGTGAAACATAATCTTTATATTTCTGAAGTTCCAGAAGAATACGACCAGTATATTTTTAAATATTTGACAAAATGTCAAAAACTGAAAGTGTACAAATACTTTTTGGTAGATAGTGTATGCACCAATTGCAAAGGAAATAACAAATATAAAAAAAATCAAAATAAGTATCTGGAAACTATTTTTGAATCGTTGTATATTATACATTGTCATCGAATGTATTATCAATCGTGTTTTTCAATGAAAAATTCAAGTACATCCATTCCAAAATAAATAAGAAATATAAAAAATATTTTAAAATAAATATTTGGAAACTACTTTTGAATAATTAAATATCATTCAGTTATTAAATTTCCAAGTAATGTAAATTTTAGGAATTATACAGTAAAGAAAGCTTTTTAAACTTTTAAAATTATTATAATTTATCTAACACAAATCGTCTTTCATCCATTTTTAGCAAAACTAAAAACTAAAAATTATGTATGATCAATGATATCTTTTCTTGAACAGATCAACGTAAATATATACTATTTTTGTTAGCACTTTTAGAAATATTTCTTCATAATAAAAGCATTTTGCAATGAAATTTCAAAATATAAAGATAGTTAAGCATATAAAGTGACTGTTGCGTTTATTCAAGTCTGAAATGCTGTCTGAAAATAGAGTTCAACGTCATGTTGAGCTTTAAAGGTACTGAAACCTTATAAAGTAAATCCAGATTGAAAGTTATTTGAGGAGTTTATCTAGGATAAAAATAATCCCATTTTATAATCCTCATTCAAGGGAGAAAAGGATAATTTCGAAATCTTTGAAAAAGGTTTATTTTTCAAGTAATAATTTGTAAAAGGTATATTTGTTTTGTGATTTGTCATCTTAGATCCACATCTTTTCTTCTGCATGAAACTATTTATATTCATAGAAACAGAAGAATTCTAAAAATAGTGCGTCGTTGACAAGTTTATTATTTAACTAAAATATGCTATACTATAGAATGAGGAAAAATACTCGAAGCAGTTACATTATGTATTATATAAAGATATATTTTCTAATTATTCTGAAGTTGCAGAACTTGTTTACTGATTCCCAATTCAAATGTAATTTAATGTTTTTATAATATGAGTTTGATATATTTTTTCCTTTCAGATGCTTTGAAAATTTTTTACTAAAAAAAAGCTCTTATATTTAAATTTTAACAGATTTCTGTAAATTATATTTATGTTTTATTCGTAATTATTATCTCTTAATGTCACGCTATTTTTAGCTTGGAATGTTGAAGCATTTTAAATGTTAGTGAAGTAAAATGTTGAACATTTAAACAATTTTGAAATTGAAAATATTGACTTTTCTGCAAAAGAAATTTATTTTCAAGCTAATTCCATGAGTAATTTTAATGTAAGTCATATGCCTCGATTTTTGGCTACCGTACAGTATTTTAGAACAGAAAAATGTGACATATTTTATCGGAGGTACCTCATTAATTCAATAAGACGAACCAAACTTATCGAAAATCCCGATATCCAACAAGCATAGCAAATATCAGCTATGTGATTTTTCTATTGTATTCTATTTTAGGTTACAAGAAGTTCGCCAATATCCACAATACCATGTATAATTTTTTTTAAAACCTACTGACATTTTTTTTTTCTCCACCTATTTGATATCTTGAACTTCAGATTTGATATACAGGGTGATTCCGAATTTTTTTTACAATAAAAGAGGGGTGATAATACACATCAAGACAAACAATATTAAATAGGAGACCAAGGGTCCAAAACGTTTTCCTATGGAAATAGCCGCCATTAAAGTTTAGGGGCCAAAATTTAAAATAAACATAAAAAACGTAAAAATCAGTCGATTGATTTGCGGTTTTCACTAAAATTATTCTTTATGTCGGCATTTTCTTGAAATTAAATTATAAAGATAAATTTCAAAAAATGCCGATAGAGGGCGCTTTAGACTTTGGAGTAACGAACAACTATTTTTTGCCGGTATTTTTTGCATCTCATTAAATGTTTTAGTAAGCTTAGACTCAAACTTAAATTTTGAGCTCAAAATCTGTAGTTGGGAGTGGTCAAGTAACACAAACTGAGTTGTGTTCAGAGGGTTCAAATTTCAAATGATTATAAAAAACGGAAAAATTGGTCGATTGATTTGCGGTTTTCACTAAAACTATTCTTTATTTAGGTATTTTCGTGAAAATAAATTATAAATTTCAAAAAATGCCGATAGAGGGCCCTTTAGACTTTGGATTAACGAAACACTCTTTTTTGGCGTTATTTTTTGCATCTTATTAAATGCTTTCGTAAGCTTATACTTGAACTTAAATTTTGAGCTGAAAATTTGAATAGCTGGGAGTGGTTAAGTAGACAAACTTAGCTGTGTTTAGAGGGTTCAAATTTCAAATAATTGTAAAAAACGGAAAAATTGGTCGATTCGTTTGCGGTTTTTGCTAAAACTAATTTTTAAATCAGCAGTTTTCTTGATCAATCAGTATTTTCTTGAAAATAATTTTTAAAGGTAAATTTCGCAAAATGCCGATAGAGGGCGCCTTAGACTTTGGAGTAGCGTTCAACTCTTTTTAACTGTTATTTTTTTTAATCTCATTAAATGCTTTCAAATGCATAGACTTAAATTTTGGGCTGAAATTCTGAATCGTTGGGAGTGTTTAAGTAGCGAAAAATTGAATTGTGCTCGAGGAGGAAAGAGGGTTAAATTTTAATTCCTGAACACACTTCAATTTGCGCTTCTTAACTCCTCATAACGATTCAGGATTTGAGCTCAAAATTTAAGTTTAAATCTAAGCTTCCGAGAACATTTAAAATGCTTTTACAAGCATTTAATTAGAACCAAAAAATAACGGTTAAAATGAATTGTTGATTACTCTGAAGTTTAAGGCGATCTTTGACGGAATTTTTTGAGATTTATCTTTAAAAATTATTTTCAAGAAGATACTGACTTAAAGAATAGTTTTATTTTAAAACGCAAACGAATCGACCAATTTTTCCATTTTCTATAATTACTTTAAATTCGAACCTCCCCCCCCCCCCCCTTGAACACAGTTCAGTTTGTGCTACTGAACCACTCCCTACTATTCAGATTTTCAGCTCAAAATTTAAGTTTAAGTCTAACCTTCCTAAATCATTTAAAGGGATGCAAACAATAACGGCAAAAAATAGTTATTCGTTACTCCAAAGTCTAAAGCGCCCTCTAGCGGCATTTTTTGAAATTTATCTTTATAATTTATTTTCACGAAAATACCTAAATAAAGAATAGTTTTAGTGAAAACCGCAAATTAATCCACCAATTTTTCCGTTTTTTTTTAATCATTTGAAATTTGAACCCTCTGAACACAGCTCAGTTTGTGTTACTTAACCACTCCCTACTACAGATTTTGAGCTCAAAATTTAAGTTTGAGTGTAAACTTACGAAAACATTTAATGAGATGCAAAACATACCGGCAAAAAATAGTTGTTCGTTACTCCAAAGTCTAAAGCTCCCTCTATCGGCATTTTTTGAAATTTATCTTTATAATATAATTTCAAGAAAATGCCGACATAAAGAATAATTTTAGTGAAAACCGCAAATCAATCGACCAATTTTTCCGTTTTTTATGTTTATTTTAAATTTTGGTCCCTAAACTTTAATGGCGGCTATCTCCTTAGGAAAACGTTTTAGACCCTTGGTCTCCTATTTAATATTGTTTGTCTTGATGTGTACTATCACCCCTCTTTTATTGTAAAAAAATTTTGGAATCACCCTGTATAAGTGTTAGTATTCTAGGCATTTGTGTCACGTGTTATTATGATATAAAGAAGCATATTAAAAGAACAGAGTACTTTCTAATAACAGATTTGCTATAATTACGAGCAGTATGGCATTGATGTAGCTGAATTATTTGCTGACCAATAATCCGATGATCAAACAATCACGTTTCGACACAGAAATATATTTTAATTATCGAAGTTAATTATTTACCGCGATTTAATATGTTACTTTTTATTATACGATTTCTGCGCTTGTACATAATTGTTTGATCTGCGGGTTATAGGCCGGAAATAACGGTAGTTCAATTGGAAAAATAAAACAAATTCTATGCATTTAACTATGTGGAATATTTACTGAATCATGTTGAACAAATATGTACCGAAAGTTTCCTCCAATTATTTCAGTATTAGTACACACATGTGTATATTCGCATGTTCACATATTATTAGAGAGCATATCTTCACAGATATTCACTGTGGGGTATAATCTAAAAAAAAAGAAAATCACCACCCTCTCTGATTCCGCTGAAAATAACCGAATAAAAAGTTATTGGTAACAATTGACTGTAAATAAATACCACTTTCAAATAATACGCACAAATTATATTTTGGGAATCGTACTTAAATAAAAATGTAGTAATTTTTACATTTCAAAAGGTAACGTCAACTTCTGATATTTTTATTTTATTCATTGTGTCAAATTAGCCCATGAAAGCATATAATTTATCTATTTTTTCTTTAATTTTTATAGATATATGAAAACAAAATTTTTAGATTTTTTTCCTTAACTTTAGAGAAATAAAAATAAAATTTTACAGGTGAAAGCACTAGGGTCATTCACCTAGTACCATGTAAAAAAAAAATCTAAATACAAAATATAATAACTTTATACCGAACAAAATTGTACAATACGTTTCAGATTTATTTTTAACATTGTATGTTCTTTAGATGAAAACAACAATGGGAGACCCCCCCCCCCCTCCAGATCTCCTAAAAGTAAAGTTTCTCTATATCTCAGTAGCTAATGATGTAGGGATAACTTCACGCTCAGCTCGCTATGTTTTTGACAATCCTAGTTCATTTTACGTAAAAAATAACGTATTCCAAAATTCGAAAAAAATTTAATAAGAATTTATCAAAAATTTTCATGAATAAAATATTGTTTTTGATTAAATATTGTTTTTGATATATATATATATATATATATATATATATATATGCTAAGTTATGGCTAAGTTATGGTCCATTCATTGTATCTCATTGAAAAAAACATTTCAATCGAAAGCGTTTGGGTAAGACATAAATTAAAGGTTATCAATTTCATTTAACATTGTCATCCGCAAAGTTCGCTCCTTTGAAACTCTATGACCTTTTCAAAAATTAAGAAAAAAGGCATGAGCTGTATGCTTTTCCTGGTGCAGGGAACTCAAATAAAGAGCCGATAGTAGTTATTACCATTTGAAAAATGAAAATTGTGTAGTTATTAATAACTAGACAATGAGGTATAACTTATCCATGGTACCTAATAGAAAAAAAAAATCCCAATTCATCGTCCTATATCTTTTTATATACTTATTATTTGTAGCAAAATAAGTGATAATAATTTTTTTTCCAGAACTTTACTTCCAATAAAATTTCTGCAAAACAAATTTGAACATATGTGCTGTTTTTGTTTTCCTTGCAAGCTTCCAGCTCCCTCAACTTACCGGAAATCATTTTGTTAATTAAAAAATTGTTTTCCTGGTTGAGTAAAAATAGATAATGCAGCTCAAGGTTGAAGAACTTTTTTCGGTGAACTCTAAAACTACGGGGACGGGTCATTTTAACCCTTACCAAATGAATAGGCGTCGATTCGAATCAGAAAGCACTTTATAAAATAAGTTTAACACATGTGACAGAAAAATATATTAAATTTATAAATTAAATAATTTTAAATAAAAATTCTAATGCGAAATGTTTTTATAAGCTTGAGTAAAATGGAATAAAAAATATTTTACCCAAATAAAATTCATTAAAATATTTTTGAATATTGAATTTATAAATATATTATATATATTTAGCATATTCTAACTTTTCTTATTTACAATGCATTTTTTATGCATGGTTTGAAGACAAAGCGTAAAAAATATAAGAACTATACTTTGGGTATTAAGTTTTCGTTCACCCTTTCAGGGCCAACGTACGTAAATTGTTGAAATGATTGAAATGTCAAGAATTTACAAACAAGCTCATATGAATTTAATTAAAATTATTTTTTTTTTTTTCAAAATTTTGGTGCCAATATGGCATTTAGGGATTAAATAAAGCGGTCCAAAAACGAACAACCGTTTGTCAAAGTATAAAAGTACACAACATGTTTATTTCTGTAGAAATAAAATTACCACACTTCCTCAATAATGCAAACAACTTCAACCGATCTTTCGAGTTCCACTTAATATATATCTTATGCAATACATATCAACAATGTGTGCACGTGTCCTAGAATCCTTTTGTTCAGAGTGTGACCTAGCGGGTGGTGTTTTAAGGAAAGTGCAAAGATTTTGTTTAAAAAAATAATAATAATAAAAGTAAGAAAAACAAGTTGGAAATTGCACGTGAACGTAGCAAATGAGGTGCGTTCGTACGATAACGAAGTTTTAAAAACATTCAGATCTTGCTGATATAGTAGATCGTACTTCGGATACAGTATAGTAATCGAAATCTTTGTGTTTCTGTAAATATGCAGAAAGTAATTTTTATTACACCTCAGAAACGTATATCTTATTCATAAAATGTGAAATAGTTGAATATAATTATAACACGCCCCAAACAATGTTTCCCCGTATAGCATTATGTAGTGGAATACTTTTGTGTGGCCCTGTAATTTAATAATAAAAATTCTTTGCATCACAGATTGTACAGAATGCATATTTTAATATATATTTCATAGATTCATGCCAATTCTATTATGTTCGAATGAGTGTAACATCATAAAAATGCATTTGAATCTTTTTTTCCCATTGACCGTAATGTAATGGAATACCTTTGATTGTCCCTGTAAATGATCTATGCATCCGACTTTCATAACATTTGAAATGACTCGATAAAATTACAATAATTATACGTTTTAAATTTCAAACGATTAAAATGCATTTGAATTTTTTTTCCCCATTGACCGTAATGTAACGGAATCCTTTTGATTGTCCCTGTAATTGATCTATGCATCAAAATTTCATAACATTTGAAATGACTCGACAAAATTACGCAATAATTATATGTTTTAAATTTCAAATGATTAAAATGCATTTGAAACTTTTTTCCCCATTGACCGTAATGTAACGGAATCCTTTTGATTGTCCCTGTAATTGATCTATCCATCCGATTTTCATAAAATTTGAAATGACTCGACAAAATTATGTTATAATTATGTATTTTAAATTTCAAACGATTCGGTTGGATAGTTTTTGAGTTGTTATATGCGGACGGACAGACAGACGGACGGACTGAGCGACAACAATAGGTGCTACGTATTTACATAATTACGAACGCACCTAAAAAAAGCAAATATTGACACCCGAGATTTTCGTCATTCGTGAAATATTAACATAGTTTTGTAAAGCATATGCAAGTCAGGATTTACCATTTCTAAGATATAATTAAGTTTGCTATTTTTTGAGGGATCTAAAAGTTATTACCACTGTTAAAAATTTTGTTCTAGTTTGAACCAAATTTTGGTGCTCAGTAGCTGCCACCATAATTTGGTGAAATCTCGTACCTACATTTGGAGCTTCTTATTTCAACCTCGTTCCAATTATTGGAACTAACCTTCAACGGGAGATCCAAATATTGGTTCAAGATTTCACCATCTTACTGAGACAGCTATTGAGCACCAAAATCTGGTTCAAACTAGGACTAGATTTTTAACAGTGCATAAAAAACATTAAGGGATTAATTCTGTAATTTTTTTTAATTAAATTGACAGACATAATGAAAACTCACGCATAAATTTTCGTAATAACATATCATACAAATAATTTTAGAAACGGTAAAGGAGATGGATAAAGCAGCATTGATTTTCTCACCATTCAGTAGGACAAAATATTTTTCTTTTTTTGATGTTTCTTTTTTAATTCTTTAAATATCACCTGGAATATATATTTTTTGTTAACCTGATTGACTTTTGTTCAAAATTTGTTTAAATGTGTTATTCAAGATCAAAAATTTTTATATATATTTTAACCATATTTTAGTGTATACAGGGATGAGAGTAAGAAAAAAACAAAAAAGAGGAAATTACGCGTGAGGTAAAAATTGAGCAAAAACGCTGAAATAACGCGTGAGGTAAAAATTGAGAAAAAAAGTTGATATAACACGCAAAGTAAAAATAGAACAAAATAATTTAAACCGATGTGTGTTAAAAAAGTTAAACAAAGTGAAAATGGTACATTAAATACAGATTGTCATTATTTGAATTGAAGCACCCACACAAATATAATATAAAAATACATGAAAATAAAATAAGAACACAAATATAAGAATGGGTAATGAAATTTTATTCAATAATTTTGATATATAAAATATATCAAAACGAAAAATTTTCAAAAATGCACAATGATTCTTTAAAACTTTTATAAGCAAATTCATTTAAAAATCTACCTTCAAAATAACTTATGGCACAGTCATAAAATTCCAAATTTGGCTTAAATCTGTTTGCATCCAGGAGGGAAAAGAATTAATCAGTGTATAATTAGAATTTAAGCAAAGCAGAAGTGCATATTTCCCTGAAAAAAGCTGTATTTCATTTGGCGATTGGTAACAGAATTTATAATCCCCACTAGGCGAATGACGATCGATCGCGTTTTTTTAATCGCCATGCAGCGACTGTCAATTTTCACCTGTATTTGATCATGGGTGCAAGTTTGAAATTTTGCCAAGACTGAAAATATTTTGAATCACCGCCCCCCCCCCCCATGATTCACGTTTTTTCCACGACCGTTTGACGAAATTCGCTTTTTTCCAAGATTTTTTGACAGGAATCACGTCTCTATCGCGATCCTTAGACCAAAAATAGCGTTTTTTGCGATCATTTGACGAAAATTCGCGCCTAATTCGCGATACTTTGAAAAAAATTCACGACTTTTTCGCGATCCTTGAAGAAAAATTCGCGACTTTTTCGCAATCAACTGACAAAAATTCGCGACTTTTCGTGATTAAAAAAAAAAATTCGCGAATTCTTCGCGATCCTTTGATAAGATTGCGTCTTTTCCATGACCTTTTGACAAAAGTCGCGTCTTTTCCTCGCTCCTTTGACAAAAGCCGTGTTTTCTCGACAATTCTGACAAAAAATTGAGTTTTTTCCGCTATCACTTGACGAAAATCGCATCTTTTTTGAGATTTTTTGTAAGAGACCGTTATTTTTGCGATCTTTCGACAGGAATCGCGTTTATTTTGCTATTTTTTTAACAAAAAAAACGCGTCTCTTTTTGCGATTTTTTGTCAGAAATAGTGCTTTTTTTAAGCCATCTTTTGACAAAAATCATGTATTATCAGCAATCTTTTGAAAAATGTGTTTTTTTCACGATCTTTTGACAAAAATCGCATTTTCTCTGCATTTCTGACAAAAATAACGTTTTATCAACTATCATTTGAGGAAAATCGCGTCTTTTCCGCGATTCCTTGACAGAGGCTGAGTCATTTTCGCGATTCATCGACGGAAATAACGTTTTTCTTGACATCCGTCGACAGGAATCACGTTTATTCCGCAATTTTTTGACGAAAAACGCGTCTTTTTACGATGTTTTGAATGAAATAGCGCTTTTTCCCGCGATCTTTTGGCAGAAATAACGCCTTTTTTCGCAATCATTTGACACAAATCACGTTTTATTCATATTCTTTTGACGAAATATCGTGTCTTTTTTCGGGATCTTTTGGCAAAAAACGCGTCATTTTTGCGATCCTTTATCGTCGTCGGAGATTTTTCCGCCATTTTTGACCAATTTCGTCGTAGTAAAAAATGGCGGAGCGGTCGAAAAAATAAGAAAAATTGTAGAAATCCGCAGATTTTGAAAATAAATAAAAAAGCGGAAATCCGCGGATTTTGAAATTAAGCAAAACGCGGAAATCCGCGTTTCCGCGGAAATTTGGCATGCCTATGTATAACAGTTATATCAATTTAATGTTTTTTTTCTGTATGAAGAGATTCGATATTACCGCCATATGTTTTTCATATATTAATATGTAAAAATAAAGTAAAGCGCGTGTAAAAGCTAATATGTTACGAGCACGTCTTACTGAAAATAAAAAAGCAAGTTAATAGGACTGAAATACAGGATGTCCATAAATTATTGTCGGAATTTCCATATCTCATAACTTTTTACTTAAGAGCATGACGAAAAATATCATTAAATATTCGTAAAATACAAATCAATTTTGTTTAAATAACATAATCAAACTTAATTATTCTTCACCAATATAAGCGGCTACTCTTCTATTATCGTATCTTGGAAGGCTGAGAGTTCAACATGGCGAATGCAGCAGAGAAAGCAATGTGCTTATACATGGAGGACTATTAAATGGAACCTGTCAAATATTGTGTTCGCAGTTACTAATAACGTTTTTATAAATTATAAATTTTTTTAATATTAATTAATGTTTGATTATCGTTATTTTATAGTTTCGAGTTGCAACTTTACGCATAGCGTAAATGGAGGCATGCGCTGCGCCACAAATGGCTGATTTTAACCACTAAAATTTAATAGTATTCTTTACTTTATTAAACTTCAGAAATCTTGTCATTAAGTAAGGCAAGAAATACTGTTAAAATTTAGTAGTACTAATTGGTCATTTGTAGCACAGTGCCTTGTATCTAGGATTAGGCGATGTAGAAATTTCTGAAATCGATTTACCCTCCATCTAACATCGCGATTTAACACCGATTTTACCCTTAAGAATATGAAACCTATCTTTTAATTTTTAGTAACAAAATATGGTCTTTACGGACACCCCCCTCCTGTATTAACTTAGCTTTTAATTTTTCAAGTAACTTTAAAAAGAAGATATTTTACACATACACTCCCCAAAAAACTGAATGCCTCAAAAATTGTTTAACTAGTGATCTATTTTAATACATTTTATAAACTCATTCTTTAAGAAATAAAATAAAAAAAAAGGATTTGTATATTGTGTCTGGGTTGTTTTGGACGCTACAATCTAAATTACTTAAGGAGGAGGAAGGGAGAACTTTCCCTAACACTCTCAAATAGCATTTCATTGCTAACAACATGCATACACTTGTTTTTACAGACACAGAGCTAAAAAGTTATTGAAGTAAAACAGAAGCAGATTCAATGATGAATTTTACTGTTCACGAGTAAAGTAGCATAAAAAAGAGGGGGGGGGGGAGATATGAGAAATAAGGTGCAATTATGTTTCATTTTAATTTTTAGGTTATAATAAAATTTCTTTAATATAAATGCTATGCTGACATTCATATAATAGATAAAGACTGAAAAGCCATATTACCGAAATTGCTGATTTTTTCGAGACTGTTAACATCCTGTAAGATTAGTAATAAAACATAATCTTAAAATATATCTCTTTTTAATGATAAGCAAATGACAAAAAAAGTAGAAAATCGCAAATCTGCAGAAAAATCCTTTGAAACCCCCCCCCCCTCATTCTGCTGTAAAAAACAAGTTGCCTGACACATTACAGAACTCAAAGTACTTTTAATTAATTACATAATAATTAATTAAAACTAAAGTATTCTTATACTAACCAAATACATGAAATTAATTTTTCATCAAAATAATGCACAGAAATATAAACTAAAAATAGATAAATTTTTATTTTAACCTTAAGACTTTTTCCCAAACATAAATAGGGAATCACCTATAATTAAAACACAATAAAATGTTATTTGGATTTTAATTAATGAATAAATGTATTATCAATGCACTACACACATCGCATACAGTTGGCATCCATGCTGGCAAGTGTATTTCGCATGATTAAACGGAATATCTTGAAAAAAATAATTCAAGTGCTGAGCATGCGACAGAAGTCAAATATTGAAGATACTGAAATGTCCTTAAAATCGATTTGCATCCGGTGAGAAAAAAGGAATAAATTATTTGAAATGCATGTGGAATCAAAGCTGATGAATATATTTTGCAGAATAAAGCTATATTTCTTGAGAAAATAAAAAAAAAATTAAATTACTAAAAGCACATGGAACAATATATATATGTACTATATATATATATTGAAAATACAGCTAAATCATTGAAATCTGCTTGCAATGATCTACTTGCAAAAAATTTAACCAGTTTGACGTAATTAATGTAGAGATGCATATTCCAATGAAAAAAAAAAACTGTATTTCACTTGTCGATCAATAATTTTTTAAACCGTCACTTGGCGAGTGATGACTAGGGTAGCGATCGATGACCAATAAATTACTTGAATTGCATGTGGAATCAAAACTGATGAATATATATTTCAAAATAAAGCTGTATTTCTTGAAATAATAATACTATTCAACACAGTTAAAGAGCTCGGCTAAATAAATATATATATGTATATATACACATTGAAAATATAGCTAAGTCATTGAAATCTGATTGCATCCAGTGCAAAAAAGAGATAACTACTATTCTAATTAGATATAATCAATGTAGAGATGCATATTTCCATGAAAAGAAACTGCATTTCACTTGGCGATAGGAAACAGATTTTTTAATCACCACTTCGCGAGTAACAAATAGAGTGGCGATCGATGGCCAATAAATTACATAAAATGCATGTGGAATCAAAGCTGATGAATATATTTTGCAAAATAAAACTTTACTTCTTGAAAAAATAATCCAACTGAACGCAGTAAAAGAACATGATAAAAAACCGAAATATTGAAAATACAGCTAAGTCGTTGAAATCTGCTTGTATCCAGTAGGAAAAAGAAATAACCACTTTTATAATCAGATGTAATCAATGTAGAGATGCATATTTCAATGAAAATACTGCATATCATTCGACGATCAAAAAGAGATTTTATAATTGCCACTTGGCGAATGACGATTAGGATGATAATCGAAGGCCGATTTTTTAACTGCCACTTTTACATCTTTAATAACCGCATGGCAAGTGACGGCCGCTAATTTCCACCTGTATTAAATCAAATCCTACTAAATCGATTTAATACCAGCTTGCCATGTTTTTCTTAAATCGTCTATTTCTTAAATCGCCTTTTTCTTAAATCGGAAAGCATTAAAGCTTGCGACGTGTGTTTCAATCGGGTAATGCTAAATATCGGATAATATTCATTTAAAATTTTTTAAACATTTCATGAGTAATTTTAGGAAGCGATTTTGCTTCCAAATTATATGGTTTTCAATACAAAAAAAAAAGTAAAAATGCAAAATTTAACCTCAATAAATATATTTCTTTCATGTCTTCCAGACTTCTTAAAGTAACCTTGTTTCTTGAATTACGCGCATTTCCATTTGTTCAACCAAAAACCTGACAAATTATTTAAACGATGATATCGCTATGAATTTTGCAGATATCAAGATGTAATTTTTTATGCTTAGTTTAGAACTGGATGAGAAAAAAATTTCCAATTGTAATTCGTATCCTTCGGGGGCCATATAAAAGTTTAATTTCGGTATTTATTAAATAGAACCTCCCACATGCAGTTGCAACTTCAAATGGAAGTATGGATCTAGGGTAAAATTAAAAAAAAAATCAGCCTATTGTTTCGTTAGTTATAAATCACACTCTGTATTCTTACCGGATTTAAGTTTGTTTGTCCTAGATCAGATTCCGGAATAACTAAAAGTTGTTGACATCTATGCAAAAAGTATGTAGACAAAGACAGACGTTTTTAATTTATGAAAATATAATATAACCAAGAACAAAAATATACAATAACGTCTTCCAAGATATCCACGATTCCAAAAATGTTCTTTATCTTTAGAAAACTCAGAAACTGATATATTTTCGAGATTTAAAGATGGATGTAAAGAAATATTGTTCCTTTCGAAGTCATTGATTTTCGGCAGGGGGATATCAAATTTTCGGATTTTACCAAGTTTCAATAAACATTTTTATGTTATACAAACACGTTTTACAGACGAACATAATAAATTTACCACTCTAACATTAAATTATTTTGCTACTTTTGCTTGTATAAATTCAGTTTGTGGCTGAAAATGTTTAAATAAGATTCGATAGCATCCTAAAGCCTAATATTTCGGTTTGTGAAAATTGATTAATACACTATAAAAACTATTTAAAAACTTTGCCAAAACAGTGGTAGCAAAAGAAACTTTGCTATTATAATTACTTTTTAAAATCCCAAAATTGTATTGGATTTTTGGGACTTTTAAACAGATCGCATTTCGGAATCATAGATAACTCAGAAGAAGTTATTATATACTTTCGTTGAAGGTTATATTATATTTTCATAGATTAAGAAAATTTCTCTTTTGTAAATTAAACTAAAAATATCGGTATTATATTAATGCAGAATTTCTTTAACAGAAGTTTTCAGACGATAAAATAAAAAATTTTTAATCAAAAGCTAAATTAATAGCATTAAAAATAAATTATCTTTATGTGAACCCCAAAAATTCTCCGGAATTCCTTTCATTCTAATATGTTGTTCATTATGGTTAATAATGGGAATGTGACCTTTTGACAGCAAAGGATCATAGATGCATTGAATTATCATCTTCCATCGCATTTTTAATACACTGAAAGAAAAATATAAATAAAATTTATAGTCCAAAGTTAATGCAAAGATTTTCTAATAGTATGAGTGCTATCCACACAAGATAACGATCATATAAAATGAGGAATGCTTCACATTAACATTCCATTTTCTTGATTGAAGTATGTTTCGTTTTTGATATTTTTCATTTATATTTTGAAATAATGAAAACAAATATGTGTGAAGATGTCTTAGATCTGAAGATTTATGTTATTAATTTGATGATTGAGTACTTAAGAAATTCAACTTATGACTCAACATTTGAAATTTTTGTTTGTTTACTTTAACATTTTCGGGACACGCTTAAATTCCGCTATGAAGTTAGCCATCTCCATACGCTGCTATATTAAAGCCATAAAGGTTTAATACACAATCGATCACATGCATTAAAAAACACAACCCACTTTCTGCGAAGGATCAGCCTCTTTGTTTGCTTGAATGATCTCATGCTCTTTTTTCAGAGGCAGGGGCATTCACGAAATGTACCTATAACCCCATCCAATTAAACCCCGTATTCATTCGTCGGCTCTTAATCTCACTTGCGATCTTAATTTAATTAAACGCTGCATCACCGATTCGCAAATCTTGGTTGAGTTTTGCTTCCGGGACAAGACGTGGATCATGCCACCCACTCCATGGAATTGCGCCATAGACTTATGACCTCCATTGCCAAATGTCTGCTATGGATGATGAAGGATAAATAAAAAAAGAAACAAATGCATAAATGAATTCGAAAATGCATGCTTAGTTTTATAAGATTATTTACAAAGAAATATTAAACAATTCCAATATTGCGAGGGGAATTTTTTAATTTCTTAATCTAATCACTTATTTTATGGGCATATATAGTACATTGTACTCGCAGCTGTATATGAAGATAGCTTGTTATATATTGCAGGTCCATTGGGACAAAAAAAAAAAGATCCAAAAAAGATATTCCGGAAGAAATTTCTGAACTGAGGGGGTGGACATTAAAGAGTTCTGGGCAGGAAATTTGCGTTTCTAGATTATTTACAGCTTTTTTTTTTTTTTTTGAATGGACGATTGCAAATGGCTATAGCTTCATTGAAAAGAATTCATTGTGTACTTCATAACAGTTCTAAGTAACTGCTATCAGTTACATAGAAACATCTACTGATCGTCCATTTTACGCAAGATATTGTATATAATTTCATCTGTTTTTTTTTTTTTTTTTTTTTTTTTTTTTTTTTTTAAGAATATGACTACTTTGCTTAGAAAAGCGAAAAAAAAATGGTGGTTCATATAGATAATACACTAAAATCAGTATCTATACAAACATGCTTCTAATTGATGAGGAATGGATTACCTTATGGATGATTTCTGCGTTTCTAAAAGGAGGCACTTAGATGAGTTATTATATACGAAAAGAAAAGTCTGAGCTTTCTTCTGCATTGTGTTTAACACTAGAACGCCGAACTGGTGTCGATTCGACGCCGATCATTGGCTAATTGTCTATTCGAATCAGAATTTTTTTTTTAAGTAAATAGAAGTTACGCAGAAATAAGAAAAACAAATAAAATAATTTTAAATATTTTTTCTGGTTTCAAATATTTTTATAAAACTTTAGCAAAATTTCCTGTTTTTCTGGTGTTAAAGCATTTATTTTAATCAATGTTTATAACGAAGTTATTGTTATTTGTAATAGAATAACTTATTTTGAAATATACTGTATAAGCACAAATTCCCAAACCCTCTGGTTTCCATGCTCAAGGACAATGTCTCCAGCTAAGTCAATCTCTAAATTCGTCACTGATTGTGAGAAGAGTGAAAGAGCTATCGAAAATAGTGGAACTAGTTCTTCTTAATTGTGATTCTCCATTCACAGATTTCTAACCCCTTTAAATGAATGCATATTATAATAACACCTAAATGACACGGCAAAAAAAAAAAAAAAAAAAAAAAGGAAAGAAAACGGTTAGACGACAAAAAAAATGACAATATTAATTTAAGAATATATCTTTCTGGAAGATGTAATGTCACAAAAAATTCATACATTTTATTTACACATTGACAAATCTTTCTATTAATTAACAGCACTAAAAAATGATACGCAAAAATTCTATAGTAGTTTTAAACAATAAAATGTATTTCTTGTAATTGAATTAAACCAAATTTTATAATTGCGCCTCATTAGAAAATGCAATATTAATCAACGTTGAGCGATAAAAATTCTCCAAATGTATATTCTCCAAACGTATGGGTGTCTTTCTTTTTAAATTAAAGATCGTCGCTTATATTAAAGTAATGCCCATTAAGCGATTTAAATTGGGTGCCACATATGTTTTTTATGACTTTCAAACTTACATATTTTTTCTAAAAATCAAATACAAAATTAAGAGTCACATTGTAAACACAATTTCAAAAGAATTTAAATATTATGTGAAATTGGGATTTTTGACATCCATAGTGGGATTGCGGGCAGGCTTTGGTACACGAAATTTAGACCACATGCATGAATCAAAGAACCCAGTAGCACTTGTTGTTACTATTTCTTAACTTAAGATTACTAAATGTTTTCTTTAAAATTACTAAAAGTAATTACTTTTTGGCTGTCTATTTCGAAAGTTCACATGTTTGAATTGTCATACCTTTTTAAGTCGGTTTTTCAGTGATGTTAAAAAGAAAGAGTCTTTATCATCATTATTCGATTGCTTGAGTATGGTACGCAACTTAAATCAAAATTCCCAGACAAAAAAAAAAAAAAAAAAAAATCATATATTGCAATACAGAAAAAGCAGGACTTGTAAGACACATGCAGGACACATGTTGAAATATCCCAATAACGTTTTTTTTTTTTTTTTTTTCGTGAAAATATAAATCTTTTAAAAAGTATTCGCTAGTTTCATAGTCTCTTTATGGAATCCCATGCACTTTTAAAGATTACATCTATTTCAAAATGAAAATCTTATGAAATTTTCTATTGATAATATACAGGTTGAAACATAAAAGAGAAAGAAACGTCATGCGCTAAGCATAGGTTATGAAACATTTTCCAACTATTGCAGATTACTCTAACAAAACGTTGTTATTTAAGGAAATAAGTAAATAAGATTCAAAATTCAACATTTTAGGAAACGCATAAAACTAGTAAAGCTGATTTCTGTAAGTACCGTCCATAGTCAAATGTGTACTCCAATTCTTTTGTACAACCCCCTGTATTTAATCTATAGGTTGTGTATGCAACCTAATATGCGATAATTTAGAATAGCAAAAAGAAAAAAAAAAGTTGAATTTTACATTTACCAATTTATACCAATAGAAGAAAACTTACTTGGATATTTTTCTACAGCCCTATGTATTACCTACAACCTTTATGTACATCCCACTGTTTGCCTAAAATTTAATTTAGACACTCTTAAAACTATTGAAATCACACTTCCAAAAATTATTATACATAGACGGCGAAGTATCCAATTCTTTGAATGACCCTAGATACCTTCTTATCTAGATTCTTACAAATATCTATTAGCATGCTGAAGGAAATTCAGCGTAAAAATAAATAACTTATTTGAAAACCAACTTTAAGCAATTTACGCTCATACTCAATATCACTTAGGAATTCCTGTATACAGTGCGTGTCAAAAGTTTAAGCACAACAGAAAATTTCAAAATAAAATTTTATAAATGGGTGAAAGTTATTTCCCTTTTCACATAGCCTACAAATTGTAGTTTAAAAAAGATAGTTAACAGATTCATGCTATAAAATTTATCTTAAATAATAAAATTTATCAAAACAACAAAAATGAGTGTGTCAAAAGTTTAAGCACAGTAGATTTTTAGCCTTTAGCAGAACAAGGATAAAAAAATTAATACTTGATTATTGCTCCTTTCTGCTGAATTACTTTGAATATACGGTCTTCCATCGTTAAAATGAGGTTCTGTGTTGTTTCTGGTTCATTTTTAAACTAAGCGTTCTCAATGGCATCTTTCAAATCTTTAACTGAAGAATACTGCTTTCCATTTGGATAAACTGCATGGGTGAGAATATCCCACATATTTTTTTATAAAGTTTAAATCAGTACTAATTGCCAGCCACTTCAAAACAGACACTGTTTTCGACTTAAGCCACGATGAAGTTGAGTTTGAGGTATGGATGGAAGCATTATCATGTTGAAATAACCATTTTTCTCCCCCTAAAAACTTCGGCAACAGGAAGCAAATGATTGGCAAGTGTCTCTTGATACTTTGCAAAGTTTTCGCGACCACTGATGAATGCTAGAGATGTCTGACCATTGAAAGAAATAGCCCCCCATACCATTACAGAACTACCATTATGTTATCGGCTAAATACACTCCTAGGTTCTTTACGGAGATCATGCCAATAGTATTTAAACCCATCAGGACCGCATATTTCAGATGTGTATATTGCTGGGACGATTACTGTTTCTAAACCAATAGGAGAGCGTCATTATCACGGTCAAGTACATGCCCACACAGTTTGATTGACAGGAACTCGTGGACAATTGACGGTGCTAATTATAACGATAATCTGTTGCGGATGAAAGTGAGCTGACTGGCTGAATGGTTAGAGCGTCGAGCTTGAAACCGGAGGATATGGGTTCGAGTCCACCGTGGGCCGAGAGTCCGTTGGTGATTTTTTTTTTAATTATTGGAGGCTGTCTTTTATTAATAAATAAGACATTTAAAAAAAAATATTTCAAACCCTTTTAATATTCTAAATATCGTTCCAAAATGATTTTTATATATATTAAACAAATGGGAAAAAAAGTATTCTGCGAAAATATCCGTATAAGCAAAATTCTTACTTTAATTTTTATTTATTTATTTATTTATTTATTTCAGGATCAGAGGAAGTATAATTTCTAATTGAAGTAAATAAAATTCAGTCATTTTGAAAAAAAAACTCTTTTGTACCTTTAATTTTTAATTACCGAGTACAAATTCAAACAATCCGAGTACAAATAAATAATAAACACACACGATCAATTGTCCACGAGTTCCTGTCAATCAAACTGTGTGGGCGTGTACTTGACCGTGATAATGACGGTCTCCTATTGGTTTAGAAACAGTAATCGTCCCAGCAATATACACATCTGAAATATGCATCAGGACCATCGAATTTCCATTTTTTTTCATCACTGAATATGACATTTAGCCACTTTTCACCAAATGACATATGCTCTTTGGCCCATTGTAATCTAGCTTCTTTATGGTGTCGTTTAAGATACGGTAATTGAGCCATTTTACGGTAATTGATGTATTTGAACTCCAAAACTCTTCTATAAACAGTTTTTTCGATATTTGTTCTCCAACTGCATATTTTATTTCCGAAAGGGAGTAATTACCCGTTGAAGCCAAATTTCTGATGCGGCTATCTTCGCTCAAACTAGTCATTCGAGGCCTTCCTGAATGAAATTTTCGTTTAAAAACATTATCACGAGCCAAAATTTGATGAATACCTTGTTTTGATCTTTTTAATGCACTTGCAATTTTAGAACCAGAATTACATTTTGCTCTCATACTCCAAATTTTTATCATCTCCTTCTCTGAAAATTCTTTCGACTTGGGCATTTTGTACTAACTCAAAAACAACAGCGGACTGCTTCTTATACACCCAGAAATTATTTGCGTGCACAACCGTTTACGTCAGACTGTAAAATATGCATAAAAACGATTTTGTGCTTAAACTTTTGACACGGTCATTTTTCTTCTATTCTTAAACTCCATGGTTTTAAATAAAATTTAAAAGTTAATTTAAATGAATATGGTGTAAAAATAGATATTATTAACATATACAAGACAGATATTGAAATTAAAGGTAATATTTAAAGTTTATTTTAAAATTGCTATTGTGCTTAAAATTTTGACACGCACTGTACGACCTATAGCATTTATACACCCAATATAGTATTCAAAAATTTAGTTAAACGTAATGCAAATAGCACCAGTCTGGTTTGTTGGTGCTGTGTGATCTGAAGATATTACAAATTATTATCTATAAGAAAATTAATGTGTAGGGAGACCTGGGGCACATTGATACACTCCCTGTACTGCACACAGAGTCATTACAGGAAGTTTCACAACAGCTCAAAAAGGTGATACTAGTGCACTCAACTAAATACAGAAAGTCTTCGAATGATTCAGTAGTTTGATGAAATGGGACGGGTGATTAATTGTTTTTGTAGGTCAAAAGTAAATTTGAGTTGTACAATTGAAATGGCATTATAGAACTGTTCCAGCATTTTCAACCGAAAAGAATACTCCCCCTGACAAGTAAAGTTACTCTTTATCAGTTCCTCATTCTTTACTGTTAGGTAAATTATGAAGTGTTGGATTTGAGACTCATTTTGTTCAAAATGGCTGTATGGGGCACATTGATACAGTCTATATCGGGGCACATTGACACAACCTAAATCCTTTTCTTCTTCATTTTTTCATTATCTTTTATTGATTTTTTTTACCATACACTCCTTAATCCAACCATTTTTCGACAAAAATTTCTAATATTAGTTTTTATTGAAGTAAAATAGCTCTAGTTTCTTTAAATAAAACATTTTATTGTATTTTTGCAAACAGAAGACGTACGAACTTACCCAACATCTTATGCTAGTAGAATTAACAAAAGAAAAGGACGGTAGCCTGGAAAATCTCAAATGTATATCGATTCTCCAGAAAAAAAACTATTTTCGACATGAGAAATATTTAGTAAGAGAAACAAGCTGCAGAACAGCACAGGATAATTATATTATAAATAGAATTTTTAATATAATTATCCTTTATTTTCTGTTTATAAACCGATTTATAAACAAAAAACCTGGTAATTATTTCATCTTTCCTAAGCAGCTGGGGTTGAAGTGCCACATATGACAAAGTTACCACAGTCAACAATCGGACGAAGAACAGCCAGAGCATCAGGTCATTATACATTTCATTTTGATTCCTTTAATATTGCTGATATTTTTGAAAGATTTAATAAATAGTTAATATTGGCAGTGATCGGTTCAGATTTTTGTTTACCTTGGTTGTCATGACAATACTCGGCTGTTGAAACTCTATTGTGTTCATGCCATATAAAATAATTCGCACACGTAAAATGAATCATGTGCAAAGTTCCCTTACTAGATGATTGCTAGGTGAGAGATGGGTGCAGTCTCGGATACCTCTTCTGACATCTATCAAAATATAGGGAACCTCTTGACGAAGCAACTATAGCAATAAATTTGAGAGACTTGCTGCTCCGTAGGATCGGCCTTGTATTATTTGCTACTTCGTCCGCGTAATATTTTTCTCATTATCATCGTTGAACAGTTGAGAAAACAAAGTTGAGAAATAATACATTAAACTATACGAGAAATACATGTTAAACACAACCTGTTGAGTTCTTTTTAATTTCTGTAAAAAGAATTGTATGGGTATTGTATGGGCGCAATAACATAATATAAAAGAACTTATTACTATCAATAGCATGCATTAACCACCGACACTCTGTACCGCTAATTTTTCTGAAAAATAGGAACTTACTCTCTTGTGTAAGTCATGGTTACGCAATGAAAACGACTTTATCATTACAGTTATATTTAGATTAATTATGTAATATAAGCATGGCAAACATGATTGACATTTTAAACTCAGCAAGTCAAAGATGATATGAACTTCAAAATCACATACGGTTAAAAATATGTAAAATAATGTTAACACTTAATCGAAATATTAAAAGACATTTTTAGAATCCTAAAAAGATTAAAATTTGCCAACGAAATTATGTTTATGAAAGAGACAATTTATTTAAGTAAATTATACTTAAAGGAATATTTAATTATGTATTTGTTAATTTCATTATTCTGAGATTTCTAAAACATAATTTGACATTAGAAATGCATGAAACTATGTTTAGACGAGAAGGTTAAAAGGAAAAAGAAAACAGTGGTGACATACTTTTAAACGAGTCATTTTATAATATTAATAATTTATTCTTTTAAAAGTTGCTTTACATTCTAACATTCAAAAATTGCATATCAAAATAAAATCATGCTTTGACTGCAGAATATTTGCAGACAGGATATTATTCAATAACCCTTTCAGTAAACAATTTTAAAGTAATATTGATTTTAAAATATTATATAACACAATTTATTAAATCATTTCTTGTAAGAGAAAATATTTTAAACTTTTGAAAGGAATGGCGTCTAAATGTGTTTAGATTACATCATCTAAATGCATTTAAGAAGACTAGGGCCCATCAAAAATTTAAGTAAATATCTCAAAATATTGTTGAAGTAAAAAAATATTCCATCATAAAATAATTATTAAAAAAAATCTGAATAATAATTGCCGAAACGTCACTGGAGGCACGAAATTTTTTGGTTTCCGTCTGTCTGTCTGTATATTGGGCTTTTTCTCGATAATTGTCGTATAAAGGTTGAAATGAAATTAAGTGTGATGTTTGTGATGTAACCGGATTTAGCTCCATAAATTTTTGTTACATTTGGTTCATTTGTTCGCGGAATATAGAATATTTTATTTAGCAATAATTCTTTTCTATGGCAATCACACTATTTTTCCATTTTTAACTCTTGAAAGGAAATGGCTCATATCATTGAAGGATTTAAATGAGAAATTATGGATCATGAAATGTCTTAATTAGAGTCATACATTATTCATATTAGTTTGAAATTTTGTCAATACATTTATCAGAGTTTTTAAATTCTTACATTGTGGAGGGATTTTATATGTGTGCTCCATAGGGCTGGGCGATATCAGAATTTTAATATCGTGATATATCGCTGAACAAAGATCGATAATTTTCGATATATCGATATATTTCAATTCATATGTCACTCCATTATAGGGTCATAAATGTAACTGTCCTCAGTATAAAATACTACAAACACATAATAGTATATATATATGTGTGTGTGTGTGTATGTTAATTATCAAGAAAAAACAAAAATATCAATATCTTAACATATTCCAAGGAACAAAAGTTTTAATTTTTATGTATTGATTCAAAATATGCAAACCTTTTACCTGCAAATCTGATCTAAAATATGTGTTATTGAAAACTCTTGGAAAGTTAAACATTATAAATCATTAAAATGAAACAAGAAAATGTATATAAGACAACAAATGGACATTAGATATATTGAAATAAAATATTTTAATTACCTATAAACTTAGAATTTTTTTTATTACAATATAAAAAAAAAAAAAAAAAAAAAAAAAAAAAAAAAAAAATTGCATTTCTGCAATTTTGGGCAGTAAGGAACACCTTTTTTTCGTTGTTATAATAAATAATTCTATTATTAATCAGAATACAAATGAAAGCATTAAAACAATCAAATAATTTTAAGAAAACACGAAATTTCTTTAATAGAGTACGAAGTCCCAAATCAGGACGTTTTGCTAACTACCGTTTTTTTTTTTTTTTTTTTTTTTTTTTTTAATAATGCTGAATTAATCTCTATAATGATCTTTTACTTTTTCGATTTTGTTTACAGATTTTTTTTATGGGATGCTTTTACTTTCGATACCAGTTTCAAAAATGAAAGTATTCCAGTAAAGAAAAAAAAAAAGTTGAAAACAAATATTAAAAAACGGCTTTTGTTGAAAGAGATCAACCTCAGATGTGCAATGCAAAAACAAAATAAATAAATAAATAAATAAATAAATAAAAATAAATAAATAAATAAACAAAAATATGGAAATGCAAACGAGGTATGAAAAAAATAAGATTAACATTGAGCGGATGCTTTTGCATTAGTGAACTCTTGAAACAAAAAAGAGCCATGTTATTCAAAATTAAAACTATCCTCATTCTTTTATGAGAGATAAACTGTTCGATTTTTTTTTAAACTTATAAAAAGGGCTTTGTGAAAGTATCAACTAGTTTCAGTTGTTTAAGTGCGCGAAAAACACATTCAACGGCACATACAAACGAAAAGGGGAGGGGGGAGGAAGAAAAACAAAACCTTTTATTCTTTACCATTAAAAGGGAAAAAGTTAGTTAAAACTAAGTTAATTTACCGATTTTTTTCAAATTTTCAGCAATTTTCAATAATAGTAAATTAGGCTGTGTGACAAATTTTTATTAAAATATAATAAGTTATTACAAAATTTGTGCGTCTTTTACAAGTGTCCAGTACAGAAGAACCTCAAAGAAAACGTAGGAAACTATCCATCGTTTGTTTTTTTTATCGAACTCAGCGAAATTGAAACTTGAATGTTTATACAATAATCATATTGTCATCTGCTGTGGATGAGTAATATGTTTTGCCAAGCAGAAAGACACCATCCATAGAGTTTTAGCGATCTTTCGAAATGAAAAGTATTTTCTTTCCTAATTTGAGAAAGATTTTAATTTTGTGATTTTTTCAAAAACTCGTACGTAAAACGGGTAAAAATACTAGTATCCAATACTCTAAAACTAAGGTGAATCACAATGAAAAAAGAAAAAACTTCTGCTTTAAGTAAAATTTCTGCTTAACACTAGAACCACGGGAAAATTCATTCAATTTTTATAAAAATATTTCTCACCGGAATTTTTACTTAAAACTGTTTAATTCATATACTGAAAGTATTTTTGCACAGAATATATTTAGCTTATTTTTTTAAAGAGTTTTCTAGTTCGAATTGACATCTCTCCATATGATACGGGTCAAAATGACCCGTCGCCGCGGTTCTAGTGTTAAAATAAATAACATAATAGAATTATCATACATGTAAGTTATTATAATTATTAATAATTTACAAATTAATAATAAATGTTATTAATAAAATAATTGTTATTAATAAAAAATGTAAAATAATATGTGATTTAATATAATTATTTATTAATGCTATTAATAAATGAAAAACAAACATACAAGAAATATCGATTAATTGTGCTCATATTCTTGAAAATATGTCAAGCAATTCTGCATTCCGGCAGCAATAACTGTACACAAGCTCACAGGAAAACAACAGTCAGCCACCGATATGGAGTCAACAAGTGATTGTATCGGAAATGCCCGATCCTCGAACGAGTGTTTCAACTTCGATTCTCGAACGATCTCCGATAAATAAAGCGGTACATCAGAATAGTAGACTGTTTGCCCATATTCCGGTATGTGCGCGACACCAGCACAAAAAGTAGACGGCTCGCCCATATTCCGGTATGTGCGCGACACCAGTGCAAAAAGTAGACTGTTCGCCCATATTCCGGTGTGTGCGCGACACCGGCTCAAAACCGGAAGTATCACGCAAATGCCGATTACGGCGCGAACATTTGCAAAAGTAAACAACTTTTGCGCCGATAGAGGTAGATTCGAAATTCGATAACTCCGTAATTCCGAAAGTAGGATGAAATCATTGACTTTCTTGAAATACCGTTTGAAACGATATATCGGAAGGATTGAAATCTCAATATCGTTACCGTGGTTTTAAAGAAATATCGATATATAACGATATTACGGTATATCGCCCAGCCCTAGTGCTCCAATAATATAAAATATTTCCTTTTAGTAAATTTACTTCTTTTGAATGTTCATATTTCATTATTTTAATTTTCTTCAAATTGATACCTAGCAACGGAGCCACACCTAAAAATATCGTAAATGTAAAACTGTAGTTGTTTGAAGTCAAATCAACATAAAAAAAATAAGGAATTAATGTATTAGTGTTTTTACATTTTTTAGATGGATTTAATCCCAGAAATAAAGACAGGCTCTATTCTATTTATTTTTTTTTCAAATATTTTTCTTAAAAATTAAAAAGTTCTTCATTTTTAAAAAGGAATAAATTGACTTTTTTATAAATATTTTTCTATAAAAATTAAGAATAACAGTTTTTGCCGTTGCCAAGAAAAATGAGATCCTTAATAATAATTTATCCGAAATAGCTAATTTTCATGTGCAAGGGAAAAATGAAATAAAATATAAACACGAATGCGTCTTTATATTGGAAAAAAGCGAAAATACGAAAAACATGTGAATTTTACCTCAAATATAAAAAATAAAGCGAATACTCTTTGTGGTTAAAATAAAAGGGCCTTGCGTTCTGGTATTTATTCTTATTATTAAAAATATATACAGTCGACTCTCGTTAATTCGAACTCGTCGGGACCACAAGAAATGTTCGAATTACCCGAAGTTCATTTTTTTTTTTTTTTTTTTTTTTTTTTTTTTCTGGTATTTATTCTTATTATTAAAAAAAAAAATATATATACAGTCGACTCTCGTTAATTCGAACTCGTCGGGACCACAAGAAATGTTCGAATTACCCGAAGTTCATTTTTTTTTATTTTTTTTATTTTTTTTTTTATTTTTTTATTTTTTATTTTTTTTTATTTTATTTTTTTTTTTTTTAATTTTTTTTTTTTTTTTTTTTTTTTTTTTTTATGCAATAATATTAAGTTCAAGAAGCCGCGTTTTGAAAGCTCCTCAATTATGCAAGGCTAAAGGCCCCCCTTGACCAGCGGCCCGGGGTCCCTTCATCACAGTGAATGTGGGAATGTCTCAGCTGCGTTTTAAGCATGCCGCATGCCCGCAGACGACATTCCCCGCCGGTGACGTGGGGGCCTCGGTATCCAAAGGTCGTTTTCTTGTGTATCGCAATCTACAATTACTACTCGTTTTCTTCTTGCAAACATAATGTCAGAAACTTCGTCAGATTCCGACTCGTCTGTCAAGGTCCCTCAATCGTTGAGAACTTCTCTTAGACGCTGCATGAGCGTAAGCTCTATATCTAAGATGACGGTTGACAAAAAGATCCATTCTCTAGTTAATAAAGCCACAAAAACGCTGACCAAAATAAAAAATGATAAGGCCAGTACACTCAGTATTGGAGTGCAGAATCACATTAAAAATTTAGAAAAGACCCTACAAGAATTCAATGGTATAGGGAAAAGCTATCATCAGGAATTAAACACACTTCAAAAAAATCTAACACAAGCTCATGAAATTAATAACAAATACAAAGAGCAGCACGACTCATACAAAGATCAACTAAAACAGTATTTGGCTACTATCCCGAGCGCAAAAGAAATTGGAAATGCTATATCCAAAGCACTGTATGAACACACAGAAATGATAAAGCAAGTTGTCCGTGCTGGCTCAACACTCAGGAATGAGCACTTTTCTCCTTCCTCACCAAACCGCACAACTACCACAAATAAGGTCTCCAACTTATCCACTCCTAACCAGGACAATCTTCCTACACGTACAGATACCACACAAATAACCTCTTCACAAACATCAGCAATGCAAACAACCCAAGACTTCGACTGTACCACCCCTGAACACAGAAGAACTATCCTCATTAAAGATATAAAATCAGGTGCTAGCAGAATGACAGGAGTCGAAATCCAAAAAAAATTAACAGAAGCCCATATATCCTGCCCGGCATCAATCATTTCCAAAACCACCCCCTATAGGTTGCATTTAGAAATTGAATGCACAACCGAAAAAAATAAGAACAATCTCATTAGAGATCTCCAAGTTCATAGAGAACTGAACAGGCTTTTTACTTTTACAACTAAACCAGTGGAAAAGCAGAAAATGATATTACTTGGAGTCCCGTCAAATTATGACGAAGAAACTATAACAGACTCAATTACAGCTCGATATAATGCTCATAAGGATGAACTTATATACATAAGAAGAACAGATGGTAGGTCACGAGGACTGACCAACTGGATAGTAGTAATGCCTATCCCTCTGGCGCGTATTATCATCTTGGACGGCGGTCTCCTCGTTGGATTTAAGCACTGTCATCTTCGCCCGCACACACACATACAGCGATGTAGAAAATGTCAGTTCTTTGACCACAACGAGAAGCATTGCCCCAACAGAACCTTCTGTGAAACCTGTGGGCAAGATCACCCCTCAAATGACTGCCAGAACGCACCCTTCTGCATTAACTGCAAGGATTCAAACAGGCTTCACCAAACAAGATTTAACACCAAACATAAGGCTTCTGATCCTGCATGCGAGACTTTTAGACAGGCCTACAACATTGAGAGAGAAAGGCTAAACAACATATTCATGCCAATTCGCAGAGAGCATCTACCACCTTCGCAGCCGAACTATCCTGAGTATGACTACGAGCCAAATCATCATCCATTGAATCACCTAAGTGAGCCTCTACCACCATCTTCAGGACATTACCAACATCTTTGGTCCAATGAAGACACTCCCAACAGTCATCACCGTGCAGGCCAAAGAGGTAGGCAATTTTAAACAAGCTTAACATTTTCTTTTTATTATTATTCTCCTATTGGATCTTTCCCCCCAGTTTTTATTAATATTGCAAACAATAATTTTAACATTTAAACATGATGGCTTCTTCTCAGGATCCCTCTAAAAAAATCTCACCCTCTCTCCCTTTTGGCAATATCAAATTTGTGCAAATTAATTTGAATCACTGTAAATCAGCCAATGTATCCCTGAAGGATTTTATGATTACTACTGGAGTGGATATTGCATTGCTGCAGGATGCTTACTGTAACAATGGCAAAGTTTCGGACATTCCGTCGTCTTGGCCAATATTTTCATCAAAAGCAAATACAGCTCACGTGGTCGTCAAGAACACAAACATAAATTACACACACCTTTACACGGGTCAACATTGCGCTTTCATAACCATTACTGCTAAGGAGGGTCAGCTGATAGTTGGCTCGACATATGCTGCCCCACGTTTAGATTTTGAAGAAACCCTCGAAGAGTGGGAACATCTTATCACACAAAGGCGATACTTCATTTGTGGTGGGGACTTTAACGCGCAATCGACCCTATGGGGTTATGTGCGGTCCAATGCCCGTGAAGATCCCTTCATTGAATTTCTAATTAAAAACAATCTAGCTATATCAAATATCGATAACACAACACACACATACGTTAAAGAAGATAGCACAGGCAGAGTGGTGGCCAGGGGCTTCCCGGATCACACTCTGGTCAACCCTCTGGCCAATCACAAAATTCGCAATTGGCAAGTTTCAGATATTCATAGCGATTCAGATCACAAATACATTACTTTTAGCTTCGAAATTACACCTCTATACACTATGCAGCGCAGATTTAATACCACTCGAGGTAATCTACGCAAGTTTACACAAATAATCAAAACACAAAAATCATTCCTCAGCCAACATCTAAAGGATGTTACTGATGCATCAAAACTTAATAACTTCACAGATCTCTTAATAAGCACGATGCAGAACGCAGCCAAAGCATCCTTTAGATACAAGAAAACACACAGGACTGTCAATTTCTCTTTCTGGACGGCAGACCTCCGCACAAAACGTAACCAACTTACAGCGTTAAGGAGGAAGTTGAAATCACTTCGACCAACACAAGAGGATACGGACAACTTTCGAGCACTAGCAGCACGCTACAAACTGTTGGCGGCAAAATATAAACGCAGTGTTCTTGACGCCAAGAATCAAGCATGGCGGAAATTCTGCAGCAATCAAACCGATCCTTACGGAATCGCGCAAAAATTCTTCACGGATAAATTTTTTAGGCCAGACGAAATTAAGCTTGAACTGCCTTCGTCTAGGGCGTCAAAACAGCACAATATGGAGTATTTAACAAAAGAACTATTTGGACCTTCGGCATATCCTAATAACAATAACGATGACCTAACTTTTAATGCACCAGACGATCTCCCTTTTTCAAAAGCAGAGCTATCATCAGCATTAATGAAGTTTGATGACAAAAAAGCTCCAGGCCCTGACAGTATAGATTTTCGCATCTTAAAGTTAACATTCAAAATTATTCCAAATCTTTTCACAAGATGGGCAAATCTTTGTCTATCGTACAATTATTTCCCCCTCACTCTGAGACAGGGAGAGGTAGTATATTTCCAGAAGCAAGGGAAAGATCCCTCTGAACCTAGTGCATATAGACCAATCTGCCTTCTTCCAACGTTAGGCAAACTACTAGAAAAACTACTAGTAACACGTTTAGTACATTTCTTAGAATCACACAATATCTTACACCACAGGCAATATGGGTTCAGAGAGGGCAGATCTTGTGAAAAAGCTTTGTTTGACATAATGTCCTCCGTTGCCATCAGTCAAGACTCTGGACTCTACACCTCCCTAGTCTCTCTCGACATCAAAGGTGCATTTGATAACGTGGAGTGGCGGGACATTTTACTCCAGCTGATTGCAATTAACTGCCCGGGAAATATAGCTGGAACCATCGGCTCATATCTCTCTCTTAGAAGCATTTTAATTAACTGGGGCACTGGCACATCAGTGCACCAACTAGAAAAAGGCTGCCCCCAAGGGTCCTGCCTTGGACCAATACTTTGGTTGCTTATAGCAAATGTATTTTTAATAGAACTCCATAAATTAGGCTTCTTGCTATTTGCCTTTGCCGATGATTTCAGCTTTATTTTCACGGGTCGCCGGCGCCTAGACCTTGAAATTGCGGCACGTCAAGCACTCCCTGTTTTCCTTCAGCTGCTAACAGACCTTCACCTCCAGCTCTCACCAGGAAAATCTCAAGCACTGACATTCGACAAACCCATAAATCTGAAACGCAACCCCGTAATGCGAATTAATGGACGCAGCGTGAAGCACGTGAAACACATGAAATTACTAGGAATTACAATAGACAAACATCGGAGCTGGATGGAACATATTAACGCAATAAAATTACGCTTAGTAACACTTCACAATAATAGTTGTAAATTAACATCGAAATCTTGGGGCATTAAGCCCAACATGCTAAAAATATGGTACCAGACAATTGTGGAACGGATTATCTTTTACGGCGTGGGCGTCTGGGGAGGAAACCTCACTAATAGAGTGAAGAACAAACTTCCCTCGTTACAAAGGATGTTCCTCCTACGTATGGCGAGGGGGTATAAAACAATCTCCACAGACGCGCTCACTGTACTTACAGGTATCCCTCCCATAAAATTGACACTTAATTATGAATATATAAAAAACAGAATCCTCCACCTCGATCACAAAGAAACACAGTACGCACACTTTCCACAAACAGATATACAAAGGAAAGTTAGCAGCTGGTTCCTGCATCCTGCAAAAGAAACATCACATCTGCAAGTCAATCCCTCTAAACATACATTTGTACCCTCAAGAGTCCCAATCGTTTACACTGATGGATCCCGCACGGAATCGGGCGTAGCCTCAGCATTTTGCGTCATGCGGAATGATGAGGTGATCCATGAATGGGCTTGTAGAATTGGGGATGATAACACTGTATTCCAAGCAGAACTTTTTGCGATTCTGCAGGCTCTTGATTGGATCTCTTTCCAACCAACTTCCTTCACCAGGCTGTACAGTGATAGTCTTTCAAGCCTACAGGCAATCTTCGCGCATAGAACTAAGAACCCTTTAGTTCTCGACATAAAAATTAAGTTGCTCTCTCTCTTTCGCAAAGTCGCCCTGGGCCACGTGTCGGCCCACATTGGCATTGAGGGCAATGAGCGGGCTGACAGGTTAGCGAAAGAAGCAACGGCAAAAACATCCATAGATTTTACTCTCCCTCTTCCCCCCTCACACATTCGCAATAAGTTGGATCTAAAAATCTTACCAGAGTGGCAAAATTATTGGGATGTCTCTACCAAAGGTAGACACACTTACAATCTCATACCTGTAGTGTCTAGAGAAATGTATTTTCTCTCTCCAGCCACAACAGCATTCCTCTCTGGTCATGGGCCCTTCAAAGCCTATTTGAAACGTTTCCATCGAGCTGCCAATCACTTTTGCGAGTGCGGCGAGATAGGCACCCCTGAGCATAGTTACTATCACTGCACGCTTACCCAAGCCTGGCATATTAAACGTCCCTCCATCCTTCCCAAAAACTGGCTATCTAATATTTTATCTAGACCCCTTCTTATAGGCAAATTAAATAGGATTTTTATTTTCCAAATGGAACTAACGAATCTCACCTCATAGGCCTGCATGGTGCATCAACCTACTGTTCCTATGCAACTTCGGTCAATAGCATCACCTACTCTGCTGGTCCGCCCCTTGTCGCGAGGGAGCAGCCTGTGCTCCGGCGGATAAAGCTTGTTTTGTACATAAAATATTTTTTTTTTTTTTTTTTTTTTTCACTAATTGTAAACGAATTCCCGCGTGTCGGGGAGCACTCCGGGTGGGGTTAATAGAGTCTACACCGGACCTTTGAGGTCTGGTGATTCTGCCCCACTTAGGCAATAAATAAATAAATAAATTACCCGAAGTTCGAATTATAGAAAGTATGAAATGAAAACATGCTTAATATGGTACTATTACAAAGGAATTAATGTTATAGTGCTTTTTTTTAAATTTATTTCGTCTGTAATCATTAGAATATTATTTAATATTAAATTAGAATGTATAAATACATAAACTAATTAAAAGATTAGAAACAAGCACTATGGAACACAAATTTAAAGCGTCACTGATGGACATACGGGACACTAAATGGTTGTTGTATGTATGTCGGCCAATTATCTACACTATGGGATATAGGCCCTAAGGGGTGGAATGCCCTCCGTGGGGGTCTTTCTAAGGGAATCTAACCCGTATTTACGCAAGGTTCGAAGAAAACCACGGAAAACTCCGAACGGTTAGGCCGACGGTCGCGATTGGGTTCGAACCCAGCACCTACCGTCTACCAGTTTGAGGTCAGAACCTCTCGGCCACTGGTGGGGCCCGGACACTAAATGGACATTAAAGTCGATATCAAATGCATTGGATTATATGTATACTCGTTCGGAACAATTTTCACAAAAATCAAAGAAAGAAAATTATTCAGAATATCTGAAATCCGTGAGAAAGAAAAAAAATGAGAAATCGGTATTCTCGTTAGTTCGAATTAAACGAAGTCAAGAGAAAATGAGTTCGAATTAATGAAAATTTTTAACGTTATTCTGCCGTGGAAAATTTCGGAACTTCATGCTTAGTTCGAATTAAGCGATGATTCGAATTATCCGATTTCGAATTAACGAGAGCCGACTGTATTACCAATATTACACGGTTTATCGTCTGCACACGGCTAACAAAAATGTCTAATTTTTAATAAAAAATTTCAATAAGAACGCAAACAGACAGTAAATTTTGAAGCACAAATAGATAGTAAATGTCAAAATTATGCACCGCAAAATTATTTCTGTCGAAAATGAGGTCATTGCACCGGGAAATAAATATTTTCATTCTTAAAACCAAACATTAACTAGATTGCCGGAAGAAATACTTTTTGACGCATGTTTCTTCTTAATGCCACCTTTTTTAAGAAAATACGAATGAAAATTATTTTATTTTTAAAAAGAAATTTCATTTTCGTTCATAAAACCTAAACTTTTAAAATAATTGCGTCAATGTAAATTATTTTCTGTCAGCCGGTGTTAAAAAATAAGGCTCTGGTGCTCAAATTATATTGTAGACACATCTGTAAATAGTCGTTTGGTAACCAAATTTTCACAGGACATTTTTTTATCGTTAAAAGTGTAAAATATTTTGTAAATAACAAATAAATAAATAAATAAATAAATAAAAATAAAAATAAAATAAACTTTTAAAAAATAACTTTTGAAGTATATTTTTGTTATGGTGTGTTTTTGTTAAAGCCATATAAGAAGCAATGAATACATATAAAAATTTCACAAATGCTACCTAAAATATTTAGTATATTCCTCCAGTGTTGTTTCACGGTTTACGAATAATAATGATTCCTCGATTTTTATGGTGTTATTAGGTTTTCCTTTTGATAATGTTTGCACTTTCTTTTTCGCAATTATTTATAATAATTGGCACAAAATTTCCCATTTTTATGACTCAGGTATGTCAAGGTCATATAAATATGAAATTTTGTATTTTCACCTGTAAAATATGATGAAGATTTGATTAACTATTTATGTTTTTAATTATAAAGAGTGAAATGATTTCCCTTGTTAATGTATTTATCTTTATTTTAATGTTACGGAAACGAAATTACTGGTAACAGCTTGCAGTCTGTGTTAGAGGACTGCACAGGCCGAAATTTCCAGGCCCAGCCCGAACGAAAAAATATCAGCCAGAACCCGGTCCGGCTCGGGTGAATTTCTACAGAACATTAATCTTTTATCTAACGGAAGAGTTTAGACCAAAAAAACTTATCTTAGTCATTTTTTTTTCATGTTTATAATCTCCATTTATGCAGAAGTGCTTTATAAGTTTATTAGCTGCGATATTTACGCTTTTAATAAACCTTTGTTTGTTGTACGTAAATGTTTCAGTTATCATTAGTACTAATACATAAAAAAAATCTAAAAAATGGTATATGGTAAAAGTAAAATCTTTTAAGACATTGGAAAGAAAAAAAATACGTTTCCTTCTTAGCAGATATAAATGTTTAATATATTATTTTTCTCGCGTATTGTTGTATTCATTTTGTATGAATGAACAGTTTAAAAGAAATTTGCAGATTTCAGTTTAAACGAAAATTCCGTCATAATCATGTTTTATTTTATGAGTTTAATTCTATTTTAAGACGCCTAGTGATCTACGATTCTTTAAAAAGAATAAATTCAAATGTTTAATTGTAGAATAATGACGACTTAAAAGTATATGCCTATTTTGCAAAAATTTTTGGACCAAGCCAAATTTTACTGATTTATGAACAGACTTTTTCACGTTGAGAAAAGGATTTTCATATGGGAAGATTCAACAGGAACTGATTATTTTGGCCAGTGTTGGGCACATTCACAAAATAAACGAACTAACTCAAACTCACGTTCAATTTCTGAAAAGTGATTTAAGTTCACGTTCAAATTCAAAAATTTTCAAACGAACTCGTTCAAATCAAACTCATTTGTAAAAGTGAACAAAGTTCACAAAAAAGTTCACTTTTTTTTTATGTTTGGATATTATTGTCCAAAATTGCAAAATTTTGTGAACTAATCGTTTGATTATTCGATATGTAAGATAGAGGTATGCACGGACGGAAATTTCCAGGCCCGATCCGTAGAAAAAAATGTCCTGCCCGATATTAAAATAAAAATTTCGGCCCGAGCCCAGCCCGGCTCGTAGAGAAAATTTAGCGGCCCGACCCGGCCCGATATAATAGCTAAAATCAAGGTTCGACCCGACCCGATATAATAGCTGAAAACAAGGCCCGACCCGGCCCGATATAATAGCTAAAAACAAGGCCCGAGCTTGGCCCGGCCCGGAAAAAAAAGTTGAAATTTCGCACCGAACCCGGCCCGACCCCAAGTACATTTCTACAGGAAATTGATATTTACCTTACGGAAGAATTCTGGCCAAAAAAAACTTACCTTAGTCTGTTTATAATCTCCATTTATGCAGAAGTGCCGTAGGCTGCGATGTTTTTGCTTTCTTTTAAAATCTTTCCGATTTCTTTAAAATCTTTCCGATTTAGACATATTTCCGCCTTACACAGTCCACCTTGTACAGAGAGTTTACTGTATATATCTATTTTCGGCGAAATTGTATACAGCTTAGGTCCGGTTCGGCGCGACCCGAGTCTGCAGAAGAAATAAGACTAGGATACTACCCAGAGAAGTGATATCCAGACTTAACCCGTCCTGAGGCTCGTGTAGGCCTCTAAATGGCATTTGAAAGAGGGAAAAAGTGTACTAAGGTCTGGAAAAATTTTAAATAAATTATGAAAAAATTGAACGTAAATTTGAACGTAAATTTCATTCAAACTCGTCTATTTTTTGAGTTTCCGTTCAGTTCAAACTCGTTTATAAAATAGTGAGCGAATTCCAGTTTAAAGTTCACAAATAGTGAGCGAAACTCGTAAGTTTTCGTTCAGTGAGCGCGTTCATACCCAACACTGATTTTGGCCCATGAAGACTAGGAAGAACGAAATCAGTCTCGGCTTCGTACGGAAAAAAAAAAGTTAGGCTCAGCCTGGCCCGATTCTCCAGGAAAAAAAAATTAAGGCCCGAGCCCGGCCCGAAAAGATTAGTAACTAGGCCCGTCCGGCCCGGCCCGAGTCTTCAGAATCAAGGCCCGAGCCCGAATTCCGTTAATGAAAATCGGCCCGTGCAGATCTCTTGCTGTGTAAAAACCATTCAACTAATTCAGATTACGAAAGATAAGTTAGCAAAGACGGCTGACGGAAATAAAAGATTATCTAAACTTTCGTAATTTGATCTGAAACATAAGTTTGCGTTAAATATGAACGGTATTTGAAACAGCATTTTAAATTGAATTTGGATACCACTAAAAGGCTATCTCACAATATATTTTATGGCGCCAAATCACGTTTGCTGTTTGATTTATTGACAGTGGACACGATGATGAATGATTTTTTCTTAGTTTAAAAGTCTTCATAAATGCCTATTTTTAATGGTTTTAGTAGGTTAAGGTGGCTCAGGGCTTGGAAGCTTTCAAAAAATCGATTTTTTTATGATCTAGTTTGAATATTCAATTATTTCTTAACTCAGTGCAAAAAACCGCATTAAAATATTTGCATTTTTAACGGAGTTATAAGCATTTGTGTATCAACACTTTCAAAGCCGCACCCATATAATTTCAACTTTAAGTGGTGCTTTCTCAAAACTTGATTTTTGACGACTAAGATTTAAAAAAAACCATTTGATGGAATGGCTTAATTTTTTTGCATGCATATAACATCATTATCTATAGAATGAATTAATATATTTTAGATAGTTTAATATTTTGAATATTTTTAATGAAAAAAAGTTGTATTTTTTAGGGGGGTTTTAAATTTTCAAATTTGAGAGTTTTTTAATATTGTTTTTTTTAGTGATAGTTATATCCTTAATTCATTCTATAGAGTAAAGTTTTCGGATCATTTTAAAGCAAAACTTAGGTTCTTATGTCAATTCAACGTTAAGATATCTTATGGGTGGTGATATAACACATTTTTTTTTCGAAAATTGTGTTACATAAATTTTGCTATATTTCTTATTATATTACATTGAAGTACTTCATTTTATAATTTTATAAGACTACAAACATACCTTTAAAATATCAGAAAGTTTAAATTAATTACACTGAATATTTCTGTTTTTATGTGGACTCGAAGCGAAAGCTCTGTTTACATGTTTTTCCGTATCGATCAAGCCCTGAGCTCCCTTAATGCTATCGAAAAGATTATTACGTATTTAGATAATATCTTAGATTTGAATATTGCAGAACGGAAATAGAAATTATTTTTAGAAAATAAAAGTTGTAAAACATTAGATTTCTAAATCAGACGACTAAGTTGTATTTACTAAAGTTCCTGATATATCAGATGTAAGTTTTTGTAGTTGACAGGTAAACAAAGGTATTAGGATAATGTAAAATGTTTGTCCAAACTGGTACTTAGGCTTATAAATAAAAGTGTCAAAATAAATGTAAGATTTACGATAATTATTAGCGCAATCAATAGAAAGTTACAAATGTAAATTAAGTTCAACCACGGGGTGTTAAAGGGGGGGGGGGTTGAGCCCTTTTGAAGAAATCTACTTTATTATCTAAAATTACCAGATTTAGTATTTTATGAACATTTCTGAATATCCTAACATAAAAACGTTTTTAACTGTTCCATTGTCTATAAACTTCGTGTATTTTATTCTTACAAATAGTAACATAATTTGAAAACTTTAAATTGCGGTTTGCAGGAAAATGAACACTTTCCAAAGTGTTAAATACAATAACTTGCAAAACTGACGTTGAGGATCCTGATCTTGAGATTTACTAGTTAATTTATGATTCAAGAATCAACTAGTCTATTAATTATAAATCGAACTCATTTCTAGAAAGCTGTATTATAGAAATTTATTTCAACATAAGGTTTCGTGGAGCAACTCTGCCATGTTTTTACAATGAGACTCTAGAGACTCTAGCAATTTAGTTTCCAAAAGCCAATGTTCACTTGAATTAAAGTATGAATTTTTTGTAAATGTGTTCAGTTTGATTTACTCTATCAGACACAAATTTGCAAAATTAAATTTTAATGAAGAAAAATAAATATTATATATTTTTAATCTTTCTTTCTGCACGGGTCCTGTTGCCCCATAAAAATGGGTTAACTATCCTATGTAGGTCTTATTTCACACGCACTTTTATTATATATATATGGGTGATTCTACGATAAGAGGTAATTTGTACGGCAATCCGTTTAAAACAGATTTTTTATTCTATATGTTGCTATTTTTTGCAATTAATCGCATCATCTTAATATACTTTATTAAATAACATCACGATTGAATGCCTAATTAAAAACACATTTTTCTGACATTTCTTACAAAGTCTTAAAAAGTCTCTACCCTGGCATGTCCCCTTGCTGGTTTCAATTTAACTTTCAAAAAATACATAATATTTTTTCCATCAGATGCTTAACTAAAGTATGTTTAATTGGAATTTAAGTAATTATACTTACGTATTATAAAATAAAAAATAAAATAATTTTGTTAATTTCAAATAATTTTGTTAATTTCAAATAATTTTTAAAATTAACTTTTGTCCCGCTTTTTTTTGTATCTACCCTGTCAAATTTCGTTCCGCTGAAACAAATATAAATTCAAGGATGGCTATATCGGAAGAAGCGCTTAAGGACATCTATCGGCTTCAACTTAGCAATACTAAGTCATAGCTAAAGTCATAGCTAAGTCACAGCTTAAGTCATTTAAGCGTCACCATTTTTAGTTGTTGGGACGCGACCGTGCGGTGTAGTGGTTTCGCACGGTGATCGTGTATCTCCCCAGGTAAGTCATAAAACTTATAATATTCATTTAATTCAATTGCATTTACTGCCCTAATTAAACAATACGGTAATAATTAAAGTGAAATACACAATTAACCCAAAAACTAATTTAGTCAGTTAAAAAATTTGAATTTACATGAAAATGTCTCTCCCGTCCGTATTTCTCTGGCAAGATAACTGACAGGGGAGCGAGTCACTGACCAGAAAAAGTTATAAAATATGTATAAAGTGACTTACCCTTATATGAAAAAGTAAATAAACGGGAAAAAAATCATAATTTAAAGGTGTTTGATCAAACTCAAACTTTTCTTTTTGGCCGAATCCTCTATGATTTTGAAACTTCTTATCGTAGAATCACCCATATATATGTATATATATATTAATATGTGGCTCCGGGTCCTGCATGAAAAAGTGTAAATAACGTTAAAAAATCTAAACTAGGCAAATCATGTTAAATTATATATCGACTAAAGAGCATTGTAAGGCAAACCTATACTGTCAAGATGTTTGATAAAAGCACCAAAGTGAAATTATTAGATTTATTTATACCAAAATCATAAGAATTATGTAAGTGCTTATATACTTTAGGTAATAAGTATAAAAGTTACATGGGTATTTTAGGAAAAAATAAACAAGATAAGTTTATGAACAAACGAACTTGTAAGTACTCATTAGTAAATACTTATATTTATCTCATCCTCTTTTTTAGTTACCGCAACGAAAGTTCAATAAGTCCAATAAATCTATGATAAACCATGTTTTTATATTGAACAGAACTTTTTTAAATTGGTTTCGATAATTTTCTAATAATCTCACGTTGTCTTATGTACGGCCCTTTCTCTACGTTGAAAATTTTCAAGGTTTGGCTATCTCACTTAAGAAATTTGATTTTATATCCACCAACATGCTTTTTTAAAAATTTATTATATAATTTTATTAAGGTATTATATAATTTTCTTTATTACAAGGAAATAAAAACCGATGAGAAATGCCGAGAAAGTTCAATCAAATTGACGTTATTTGCAAAAAAAAAAGAAACCTAATTTTCAGCAACATATCACATGAAAGGCAGAATTATGATTAAATTGGCACACGTTGTTTTGAAAAGTATACATGAGGCCAATGTTTACAAAAGCAAAATTTTAAAATACATCAACGGTTTTTATTAACCCCTTATCTACCGAATTATGAATTCATGAAAATTTTACATTGTAAAGCATTTTACGTGAATTGTTTAAACTAAATTAAAAGATTTATATAATTATTTTATAAATTTTTGTAGGATATTAGAAGGATTGAAGGTTTGGTTTGGTTTGGTTTTGGTTTATTTTGTGTTGACTGATTATCTACTCGAGGGATATAGGCCCAGGGGGGGACTGCCCTTCGTGGGGGTCTTTCTAAGGGAACCTAACACGTATTTACGCAAGGCTCGAAGAAAACCACGAAAACTCCAAACGGTTAGGCCGACGGTCGCGATTGGGTTCGAACCCAGCACCTGTCGTCTACCAGTTGAGAGGTCAAAACCTCTTAGCCACTGGTGGGGCAGAAGGAATGAAGAATTTAGAAGGATTAATTAAATTTGAATTTACAGGGATTTTGTGCAATAGTTATAAACCCTCTCAAATCTTTTATTTTAAATTTTTTTCTTAGTATTTTTCAGAATTATAAAATGTGCAAATATGATGTTCTTACAATATAAAAATAGAAATATTTCTAAATTGAAAAATCCCCCTCCCTCAGCTCCAAAAAAACTGAAAATATGCAAAAAAAAAAAAAAAAAAAAAAAAAAAAAAAAAAAAAAAAAAATCATTTTTTTAAAAATATTTTTGCTTTGTATAACCAATAATGCTTTTGGAACAATGTAATGTAACTGTAACTGATTCTAAACAGCATTACAACTAATCGACGTATTAAAAGAATTTTATAATAAGTAATTTTAATGGTACTTATAAGTATTGTCGGTAGATAAAAGGTTAAACAGCCTATGGCCCAGTTACCTCGTTAGTCCAGTTATCCCAGCTTACCTGCAAAATTCATACTGATATCCTAAATCTTATTATGTTGAATCATTTTTAAATTATGAAAGAATTTCATTCCTTATAAAAAAATCCCATGTTTTGTGTGATCCTGGTCGTCTTTTAAAAATCAGTTAGAGCAGATGTAATATATCAAATAAACATCGACAAAAAATCATATTTTTTATGTTGAAAATAATTTTTTTTTGTAAAAATATGTACAAATTTAAATATTCAAAATTATTTGTGGTGAAAATTAATTCGGAAAAATAAATGAAAGTGAATCTATTACAGAGGCTCTTTCTTTTTATGTACACTGAAAATCGAATAGTAGTCTGAAAATTAATAGGTTTTTGTTTGTCAACTTTATTTTCAGTATAGTTGTAAGGATTAAACCATGAAGAATAGGTGTAAATTTTTATTCTCACGTAAAATTAAGCATTTTTATGCGTGTTACAAATGTACTGAATATGTCAGTCATTTTTTAAATAATTCATTAGATTGTTATTTCATACTATGATGGATTATGCTAGCTGTATGCCCAATAATGGCAAGATGACTGAAAAAAGCAAGAGCATTTATTTATTTTGATTTGACTATTGAAATTAAAGACTCAGGCTGCATTTGAAATAAGTAGATATTATTTACAATATGTATTTATGAATATAATTTTTTCGGCTAGTATAAAATATTGCATAATTTTTGAATTAAAAAAGATAAACAAAAATTGCAAAATGTCCAAAAATTACAGTTTTTTGTATCTTACCATACGAATGTCGTTGATTCATCATTATTTTACTAAAATGGAGTACTTAAAATGTTAAACTATCGGTCGAAAGGCTTGTTTTTCGAAAAAAAAACACGCTTCATAAAGGAAAAGCGATAACAGAATGGAATTTTGATGTGTGTTATTATAAATTCTAATCTTTCTCAAAAAAGAAAAGCAGGTTGTTACTTACAAAATTATAACAGTTTAAGTTTTCAAAAATTTCAAATTTTTGATAGCTTGTACTTCAAAGTATGTGGCAGTATGCCTGGTTAATCCTCAAAATTGCTCAAGTGAGATTTGCTTGAAATCGCTTAGATTTGTGTTACTGTCATTGTGCGTGAATGAGAAATTTCTCTTCTTTCCTTTAAGTTTCATATAGTGCGAATCGGGAACTGATTGTGACGAGTATTTTGCAACGATGTAGTAATTAAGTTAGTGTGGTTGTGTTGTGGCTGCATATGGTGAGATATTAGCAAAAAAACTTTGGATTTTTAGCGAATCTTACCATAAAAGATACTCTAACACTGCAATCAAACAGGTGTAGTAGAAGAAGCCTTTTGCTGCGCTTGCTATAACGGAAATTTCACTTGGCACGCGAAAAGCGAAATTATTACAAGACTGCGAGAGTTCGTAAGAAATTGTGTTTTCACCTACTTTAAATAAAGTAAAGTTTAGGCTTACAGAGTCTATTCAATTTAGTTCAATTAATTGAGGATTGTGTTTATAAAAGAAAATAGTTATTGCAGAAACATTATAAATATAGTGAAGTACTTTAATCTTAGTGAATTGCGAAATGTTATCGTCCTCTCTAATGTTTCTCATTATATGTTTTTGCTTGAAATCATCTAAATAAAATTTATTCATTCTACGGCTTCTCCTCTTCTTAAAGTGAATTATTAATCTATTGTTACATTAGTGTCCAGTAATTTCTTAAAGATAAAAACAGTGAGAGGATTGTTACGCCAAATAAACGAATTCAAAAGACAAAGTGTGAAGTTCAGAGTAAGTCTCATTTATTGTCCGACTTCTAGCACATTTTTAACAAAGATTTTATCGATTACAAAGAATAATATAGCTTTTTAATCAAGAATTTTGAACTCGATAATGTCTAATAAAAATATTATGTATGGTAAACCTTTATTCTGATGCCAAATGCTATTATATTTTTATATACAAAATTTATGTCTATCTTTGCGTCATTTATTTGAATTTGTATTATTTGTTTTAATCGAACTTATTAAACGAGTCTCTTTACTGTTTTTATTGATTGAATCTTTTGAAATAATTATTATAAAACGATTTTGTACCTTAAAAAAATTTAATCTGCATTTAAGTGCTTAAAATATGATATATATATATATATATTTCGATGCCTGTGGAGTTGGCGATCCGCCAGTCGTTGGTTTCTTGGCCTCACATTTTATTTACTCCATTGCAGATCACGGGATTTGTTACCGGCCGCGCCCGGTAATCACTTAAGTCGTGTAGTCCTGTAGGTGTTGGTCACACACCGTCAAATTTATGCGACCTGGTTTGTTAATCATTTTCATATATGCCATTTGAAAACCAGGACCGCGTTGGCTTGACTTAGAAATTCTGGACTTGATCAATTGGTGGACATACTTTTGTTTTGCGAGTCTTAAGATCCAAAAGCCACGGAATTTTGCTACTCCGGAATATTTAAATGCCGTAATTCAAATTATATCCGCCAGATCGAGACGCAATAAGAATAGGAGGTAGCCATTATTTAATAGGTTCTAAAGAGTCTGGACACTGTGACGTTAGGAAGGCGCAACAATCTGGGGCTCGTTTTACTCTCCACAAGATAGCACCCAGGTCAGCTTTTTGATCTTAAAAAGTGTCCAAAAATGATACCTTAAAGTAATAAGGTGTAATGCGGGAAAATAAATTTATAAGGGGCAAATTGCTTTTAAGCATTAGAATTAAGGTTAAAAGAAAATTAGATGGGACTTTAAATTTTAAATATTTGAATTTGAATTTGAATTTTTTTAAAGTGTTAACTCTATCGTTTCATATATGTATATATATACGTATATATATAGCTATTTTTTTAAATATTGCCCTATACACATATTTCCGATGCAAATTTCATGAAAGAAGGTGCAAAAACTCATGAGATATGTTGTTAGGGGTATTCCATTCGAGAAAATACAAAAACTGAAATTTTATAACCGGCTTAGTAAAATTACCAATTTTGAAAAAATTTCTTATCCATTCGTAAATTAAAATATATATATATATATAAACCACAGAATAGTAAAATTCATAATTCGTGACTTTAACAATTTATCCATGCCTCTGAGCGACGAATTATTCCCTCTTTTTGAATGAACGTAGGGATCATACACAAATTGTACGTTGTTAAAAGTCGATTTAAGGCAGTCCTTCTTCTTTGAACATAAAATAGAAACGTATAGATTTTGCGTTAAACTTGCTTTCAAAATATTCTGGAGGTTTGCAAAAGAGATCTGCTCATGTCGAAATATCCAGACCCGGTCCCAAGTCGATCCATAGAAAAAAAAGGTGAGGCCCGGCTTGGAAAAAAGTTATGCTGTTCTCAACTACTCTTACTCAACAAGCGCAAAAAGATTTTGACACATTTACAAATTCATTTTTTAAGGATGTTCTTAACTGCTCCGCTCAACAAGCGCAAAACGTTTTGACACATTTACAAATTCATTTTTTAACAAAAATACATAACATTGGAATGCCTGACTATGGAAGCGATTTCGAATCGAACCTATTTTTCTATTTTATGATAATTAAATTACCTATCCAGTTATAAGCTATTTCTATGACATGAACACCCGTTTTCTCCTGCTTTTCGACCGGTTTTTCGGCTTTCGTCGGGAAATGTGCTCAAAAGTGTCAACTTTGAAGGCGTGTTATGAAAGATATATTGTGTTAAAAAAACAGAAGATTGAGTGCAAATAGACAGTTTCTGAATAATAACACATGCTATTTTCATGCATTTCCGAACAAAAATAAATTAAAGCATGTGTCACAAAGTTGACCTTTTTGATTTAAGAACATCCTTAACGGAGAGATATAAAATTTGAAAGCCTGACTAGGGAATCGATTTGGAATCGAACTTAAATTTCCATTTTTTGATGAATAAATTATCAAAAGAACTTTAACATTGAGTAATAAGCAATTTCGATTACGTGACTGACCTGTTTTTCACCGCAGTTGGAGAGATTATTCCTCTTTCCCGCGGAAATTTGGTTCAAAACGCCTACTCCGACAGTGTTTTCGGAAAAATCTATTGTGATTGTAAACAAAGGGAAAATGAGTGCGATTAGATTGTTTCTGAACAATAGAAACTGCTAGTTTCATGCATTTCCGAACAAAAATAAATTAAAACTTGTGTCATAAAGTTGCCCTTTTTCATTTAAGAGCAGACATAATGAATTTACTTTTTTAATTTGTAAGGTTTAAAATTTTGAATTTTTCCCCCTGACTTCCGCTAGTTCCTAGGCATAAGGTAAATGCGACGGGCGCTTTTCGCATGACGGTGGGATGGCTTTGAATTATATTTCCTTAGCAATAGTTGCTATAAATAAATTTAGCATTGAGCAATTATTAAAGTGAATATTGAGTTCATGTAATTTAATCTCATCTTTCGAATATAATAAAATTACATGTAAAATAACAGTCTGTGTAATTTTAATAATTCATCTGAACTTTAACTTATTTTCTTATGATTTATAAATGAAATCTTAGACTGCATTATTATATTGCGAGAACTGTATCTCACAATATAATGAATAAATGCTGTGATCCGTAATTCTCGTTAAATCAAAGTTGGACAATACTTAATTATTTCTAAATAACTTTGATAGAGTGAAGAATATGATAAATAAAATTTGAAATTTGGCAGGTTTGAGTCTTAAAAATTGCTCACAGGCAGTATTGAAAGCTCCGAAATGTGCATATAATTTATTTATTTTTCATATCATTAAAAAAATAAAGAATTTTTAACAGTTATTCCTATTTATGTATTAGCTTTCAGAAACATTAATCAACGACCTTGACTTGCTCCATTGACAAACTAAAAACAGATGTACATATTCAAAGCTTTAAAATAGAAAGCACAGTTTGGCAGAGATTAAATGTATTTTCATTGTATAATTGAATTGCGCATTAATGTTTTATTTCTGTATCAAAGCAAAAGTTAAGAGCCATTTTCTATTTTATTATATAAACCTACATCTTACTGAAAAGGATATTTAAATATAATATATATAAGTCTAAATATTTAAAATTGAAATCTGTTTCGGTGTTCAAAGTATTTTCTTTCTTTCTTAACACTTATCATAACAGGTACAGTCCGAAGTAAAAATTTGGGACAGTTTTCGTCTTTATGGCATGGAGATACATTTCACTGATATGGATTTTCTTTTAAATATAAAATTATTTAAATATAAAAATCTATATTAATGCTCGAAATATTTTCTTTTTTTCTTAACATGTGTTATAAAAGTTATTGTTCAAAATAAAAATTAATGGCAATTTCAGTCCTTAAGATATGGATCTCACAGAAATGCACTTTTATAGTTAAAAATAAACCCGTGGTTTTGCAATGATTATTTATCTTCATGACTAGCTGATAATGATAATGTTAAAAAAATGTTATAAAGTACAAATACACAGAAAATGTCTGATCTATTGTGGGATTAAGCAAATGAAACATTTATAGTGGGAATCAAAAGTTTTTAAAGTGTAAAAAATATAAAAAATTGTAAGAAAAAAAAAGAATATAATTCAGCAGCTATTGATTCTTGCACAATCAAAATTCATGACGACGAAAAAAAAATGTTGATACAACTTACGTCAATAAATGTTTATTCAGGTTAATTATGTCATATAGCTTATGATACCAGAAAAACAAACAAAACATATTCATATATTTACTTTTAGTGCTTCTGCTGCTTTATTTTCCTTTTGTGAAAATAAGTGTTTTTAACAGAATTAATTTACATATTTTTTGACTTTGTATGATTTAGTATCGAGTTCTAATTTATTGTTTTGCATTCTCAACGAAGAATAATGGCTGGAAAAAAATATTCATTAATTTTTTAATGAGTTTTCCTTGCTAAAAGTAAGAAAGAGAAAATGAGTCACAAAACTCCCTTTCTTTATGTGAGTAATTAATGTTTTATTACTATTTATTTGTCGAGATATTGTTTAATAAAGGTCTCTAAAGAATATCTGATGCAAGAAGAGCTGTTTATTGATTAAACAAGTATACTTTTAGGTATACTTGTTAAGAATTTTTTGTTGAATCTTAATACCTGCAGTTAAGATTCTACTAATTTTTAGGGTTCCGCACTTAAAAAGTAGAAACTGAACCTTTAAAAGGTTACTCTCCTGTGTCAGTCTGTCAAAAATTGTTTACTCGTAAATTATGAAACATGGAAAGTTCAAATTGAGAGAAGTAATAAAGAATATTGACTCACATATTTACAAATTATTAAACATTTACAAAAATATTAAAAGAAATGTAGGGGGGCTAATTTAGTTACTTGAAGAAAAAGCCTTTTCTTTGTATATCGAGTGAGATATTGAAAGCTTTCGTTAGGATGAACTCAAAAATACATTTCTTTAAATTTTAGGTATTATATTTTCAGAGATATCGTCAAAAATATACCCCCCCCCCCCAATCTATGTCCGAATCTACTGAAACAGAAATTATGAAAAAAAAAAATAGAAATAATAGACGTTCATTTAAACCTTTCAGGAAAACTATATAGCGTTTGCCCTAAGTCACACAGTTTCCAGAAGAGCGTTTTTTCCTTTAATTTCGATTTGTTGGCATCCAGCGCAGATGTTAATAATCGCTGGAGGTGCCTATCGTAGTAGAAGTATTAAAAACATTGTTGATAACGATTTAAAAAAAATAAAATAAAATAAAATAATAATAATAAATAGTCGGTAATTAACCAAGATAGTAATGCTTAAATACACGGACGGTTTGAGAATACGCAATGTTAGGGGCGGCTCACTATATTTACCATCGGCTTTTAATGTTACATTAGTGGCTGTGCATATATAACATTCTTAGTTGATTGGTAATTTTGGATCCCCGCCCTCCTAACAATTATCACGCGTTCTCGTACCTCGAATTCCCCGCTCCTCCCCCGTAGTGATATCGTTTTCAATATTTGAAAATGAAGTTTTCATTTTTGAATATTTTTCATTTGTTTGGAGTGATAAACAGACATTGTTATGCCATAATTTTCGAAAACTTTATTTATTGACATCAAGAGAAATGAATGTAATATCACTTCGTATATAAATTTATATTAAATACCTCTTAAAAGAAAGGGCTTCGATTTAAAAAGTATTCAATAATAGCCTTTTGTTACATACTTTATTCAACAGTAATAATGTCTTCTTGAATTTGCTTCCTCAGTGGGAAAGGAGGGGGCAGAACTTCATAACAACAAAACAGGTGGACAACTTTCTTTCTCATATATTTATTAGTAAACAAAATAAGTACCAATAAAAACAAAGTGTCAAGATTTTATAAACATTTTCTGATTTAAAAATTTAAAAATTGCCGAAACGTCAGTGAAGGCTTACTGTGGAGACACGGAATTTCTTGGTTTCTGTTTGTCTGTCAGTTCCGTGATAACTTCTGCAAAAAGCATCCGATTGACTTGAAATTAAGTGGATATGTTGATGAGGTATCCGGATTTAGCTGTATAGTTTTTTGTTCCATTTGGTTCATTCGTTCGGAAAATGTAGACTATTTTATTTTTCGCAATAATGCTTTCCTATGGCAATGCAAACGATTTTCAAATTTCATTTTTTGAAAGAAAATGGCTCATTCGATTAATAAATTTAAATTATACTTTATAGGTACTGGAATTTTCCCAATACGGGTCTCGAATTATTCCTATTATTTTGAAATTTTGTCGAGGCATTTGTCAGATTAAAAAAAAAAAAATTCTGTAAATTTTGGTGATTTTTTTATACACGTCTTCCAATAATATAAAATATTTTGTTTTAGAAATTTTCTTATTTAAAATGTACATGTTTCATTATTTATTTTTCTTTTATTTGTTTTCAAGCAACAATAACTGTCCTAATAATATTAAAAACATGCATGATGTTTGAGTATAATATTTGAATAATAAAAAAAAAAAAAAAGCCAAATCAGATAAATTGATTGCGCAAAGATACAAATATGACGTCATGCATCGAAATAAAATTAGTACGCTTTGATATTGAAATAAAATTATTTTGGGTTATGATATTAATTCTTACTTATTTATAGAAAAATTTTATGAAATTTTAGGATTTATCGTCAGCGCATAGTTAACATAAAGATTTTTTTTTTCTATTTAAAATCATAGTTTTAAAAAAACTGCTTAAAGCAAATGCATAGAAAATGTCAATAATATGCCTCGCATACATATCAGTTTCAAAAATGACGTCGTGATTAGCGGGAAATAATAATTTTCATTCATAAAAACTAAAAAAATTACAAGACTGCTTCAATATTCATATTCAAAAATCACGTTTGCTATTTAACCGGGTAGCACTTGTACACGATGATAAATAATTACCGATCAGGTTTATGTCTCCAAACATGCTTATTTTTAATTGATTTTAATAATGTAATGTTATCAAATTGATTAGGATTTGTATTTACTTGAATCTTAGATCTAAGCATTTTAGAAAGGTAATAAAAAATATTTTAAGAAAACAAAAATTCTAAAAAAAATTAAAATTCTAAATTAGATAACTCCTTTACATTTCGATAAGATACATCGAATACAGATGTTTGTGGATAGTAGGTAAAAAAATAGCTGCTAATTAGTATAATATAAAAGGTTTTACCAAACTGTTGCTTACCCTTAAAAATCTTAGAGTAAAATGAAATCTCAGATGAATTCTACCCATTCGCACAATCAGTAGAAAGTTACGAATGTAAATCTAACGAGGGGGGCTCTGCCCCCTGAAGAAATGTACTTCTTTATCTAAAAATTATCATAATATGGAATTTATCAGTGTTTTAGAATATTGTTGCATGACAACATGATCAATTTAACACATCTGATTTCTGAAACTTCCTATGTATTTTTTATTTTTACAAATATTCATGTTATTTGAAAACTTTCAATTGGAACTTGTATGACGTTAAATATAACGCAAAATGTGGTATAAAACAATGCTTTGCAGAGCTGACGTTGAGGCTCTTGATCTGCTGATTTATTAGTTTTAGTAGGTTTTTTTTTTTTTTTTTTTTTTTTTTTTGTAAAGCTACAAATTTCTGTAGCTTTACAAAAATTAGTTTTGTAGATGTATATTTTTTTAACCGTGTACAGATAAAATTTTAGTAGGAATACAGATTTACGTAACTTTACATCTGTAGAATTACAGATATTTTTTATAGTGTAAGAAATCAGATATTAAACATATAGAAATTATATATTGCTTTAGAGACTATGAATTAATTTTGATGACAGGTAGAAATTTTAAATCATTAAATTTGTCAACGCTATTAATAAATTTATTGAAATTTTCATTAAATAATTTTAATGCAAAATTTGTATTAACTGTTTTTCATTTAAAATCACATAATTAAAACGGAAAAGAATTAAAGTGGTTAGATTTTAGTTGAAATAGAAATGAATGTTTATGTATGAGACAAAAAATAATCACAACACACAACTGAAAACACATGCATTTTATAAATTTGTAATATTAAACAACAAAGACACAGTGAATATAACTTGAATGCGAACTTATTTAAACAACAAATAAGGCACACGCCACTGCTTTAACAAGATGACAAATATTACATTACAAATCAAGCAGATAGAAACAAGAAATATACATACAGTTACAGATACTATAGATAAAAAAATAAATTTTAAACACAAAAAAGTAAATCTTTGGATAAATCTAATTTTATTTTGCCGTACAAATGTAAAGCACTTTATGATTACGTACAATTTTTAGTATTGGCAGGTACTTACGACTTGGATTTTTACCGCATTTACTACGTTTTTACCGTATCAGGAAAAAATAAAAATTTTTGCCACGACATTTACCATCTTTTGAAGATATGTTAGTTTTTCACTTATTTTATAAAAATGCATTTGTTATCTTTCTCTGAAAAATGGCTAATTTATAAAACAGTATTTATTGTACAAACACAAAAGATATAATTATTTTTAATAGCACATTAAAACATATAGGTTCATATTGATGTGCTAATATCTTTCGAAGGATTATATGTATGCGTGTGTGTGTGTGCGCGCGCGCGTGCGCGTGGATGAAATATAAGTAGTGCTAATAACAAATTAAGCATAATTTACCATGACTAATATAACTCATAAAAAATTTCATTAATAAGTTGTCAATTTAATAAAAAAAACTATTTTTCTTGTAGTAAAAATCCTAGCCGAAGGCAATGCTCTACTCTTATAACATTTACTTCAATAAAACGTAAAATTTTCTAAAAGAGCTTTTGTCTTTGAACTTTCACAAATTTCTTCTAATTTAATTTAATCATAATTTACAAGTTATAGAGTACAAAATACAAAACAAGATTCTGAAATACACGTAAATTGAAAATCTATGTATTTTTAAATATTAGCATTATTATATAATAAAATACAGCTTTGCAGCTTTTTTTCTCACAAACTCATTTTTATTCTAAATTCATCATGAATATGACTAGATTTTGAAAATATTCACAATTATTCACGATAAATGATGCAATTTTAATGTTTTATTAGTAGAAAAAAAAATCCTCCGATATCCTGCAAGAGAATTAGATACTTTCGTGTAATCGTGCCTGGTAGATGCACAACGCCAACAATGGTGACGATAATACTAATTACTGTAACGTTTTGTTTTAATTGTTTATATCTTCATTGCAACTACATAAATAAAAGACTGATAATAATTGTAGCGGTTTTTGTTCTTTCTTATGATTAGGAATTATGGGAGTTACACAACCTCTTGAGGGTGCTTCTGTTTAATTTAATTTTAATATTATCTGACCCGCCTAGTGCTCGCTGGCCCGTGATAATGACCTTAAAAACTAAAGCGAATGTTGAATAATTTTATAGATTTATTAATAATTAACTGCCCATAACCCACACCACTTCCGGGATTAAGAAGAAATTTTCAAGAAATACTTGTTTAAACGCTTTTTTGAGTGGTCCAAAATGCGCATAGAAAGATTTATCAATAAAAAAAAAAAAAAAAAAAAAAAAAAAAAAAAAAAAAAAAAAAACATTTTAACAAGGATAGTCATACTTTAATCTAGAGATTTCTATTGTATTTGTAAATGTTGTAGTTATGAACCTTTTGTAGGAAAATCATAGTGTAGGATTTTGATTATGTTAAAAACGGTTGCGTTATATCATACTATTCATTACATAATTTAATAGAGTTTTCTATTTAATTTTTAATTTCTTTAACCAGTAATTTAGAAAAATGAAAATTAAATGTAAGAAACTATTCACTATTTACTTTATGAAATGTATTGTATTCAAAAAATTATTTTTGATTGTTGATATAGTTCGTGTATGGACATTTATATAAGTTGGACAACTTCGAATTTTGTCTTCACTAAAATAATAAAAAGCAGTGGCTCGGAGCCGACAGGAGAAATCTTGAGCAGGTAAGAACACGTTAAAAAATATTAAAAATCTGATAATATTATATACATTCAGCGTGTTACGTTATATAAGAAACACATAAACATAACCATGCAGCAGCATATAACATTGAAAAGTTTGTCACACTTACGAGTAAATGAATTTGAAAATAGATATATGTATGAAAATTTAATCATCAAAAAGAGTATAGTTTTTTCAAGTAAAAGAATGAATTTCTTATAAAATTACACATATTTATATTGTATCACATACTGTGCTTAAACTGTAATGTTGATAATTTCATAGTGATAAAGGAGCTTCGTATCTAACCGTTTAACTAGACGATTGTGGAAACACGACATATCTCTAAATGAAGGGACATGATGAAAATGAAGAAAATGTAAAACCTTAATATTCTTCATTTTCAGTCTTTTGCCTTCACTAAAAATATTTCTTAATCTAATAAGTCTATGGCCCTTCAATAAAAAGTACACACTAGAAAATTTTATTAAAAACGTTGTGACAATAAAATCTTCAGATTGTTTTTGAAATATAAGGTCTGTTAGAAAAGTAACGATACTGTGCCTGAAACATCTGAACAAAAGTATATTCAGAAGTTCCCTTTTACTTACCCATCATACGTAGTATAGGGTAAGTCTTGCAATCGTTTTGAAAATCGAAAAAAAAATTTTGACGGATTTACACGTTTTCGACACTGGAGATTTCGAAAAACATATTTTTAGAAAAAAAAAATTTACCGTCCGTCTGTCTGTCTGTCTGTAAACGCTCTATCTCCCGAACGAATTGAGATAGAGATTTGAAATTTTGTATGTACTTAGTATGTAAGAATGGAACGAAGCCTATTTAATATCAGCAACCTCGATTATCTGGAACTATTTTTTTCGGACTCTCGAAAAGTTCGTTGTGATGAAAGGTATATAAAAATTTTCGAAATTTTTTATTTTAAGGAGTGATCGTAAAAGGCAATAAAATAACACAAATTTTGCATAAAAAACGAAGTTGATCGAATTATTAGTTGCCAAGGCATCTGTAATTCTGTTTTTCACATTCTTCGATTTTTCATGACCCTGTATTTCATTCAAATTTAAATTCAAAGATATATTTTAATTGGAAATGAGACACTTAATCCGACGCAATAAACTGTTAGTTAATAAGATTAATATTTTTGGAGTTATAAGGATGTTTCTTTTTCGCAATTCAGTACTACTTGAGTAGTTAGGTGTGTTCTGTAATTTATCGAAAGAGATTCATCAACTCATTAATACAGCATTACTATGCACAATAAAAATATAAATACACGTTTAAATTTTGTTTTGGAATTGCAATCCATTTTATAAATAGTTTTCAAATCTATTATTTTCATATATTATATATGCATATATATGATGGGTAAGTATTACGGTGGCCCCCAACGACTAGTTTAATTTTTTCTGTACCCCTGAGAAGGTAAACGTCATCTTAATGGTTACCATGATTGAAAAGTATGCTTAACTAGTTTAGTAATCATTGGATAATTTGGATACGGCCTTGAGAGAGATTTTCAATTTTTAGTTTCCATTTTTGAAAAAATAGGGATCATTAATAAGTGATCTCTATCTTTACTATAGGTCTAACTATAGTCAGTCTTTGTCATTATGCCCCTGTATCTCTAAGTTCAACAAATATTTTTATTGCTGACTGCTCAATCTACGTGTTCATTTCATTGTCCATTGACACAAAGTTGACTTACAAACCTGAAAGAGTAATTTAACTATAGCTGTATATAATTCTACAAGCTAATAAAAAAAGTTAAAACGTAATACCGCTTATATAAGATTCACGATAATGCCGCCAGCCATTGTATAATGTTGTCAGTTTCATTACTTTTTTGACAGACCTAAATAGATATTCTGTAGATTAGGTCTAAAGTGAAATACAAATGCAATATGATTGAAATTTTCACATTGTATTGGCGTTCTACTGACGATGGCTTTCAAATTAAAGGCGACAGCTTCTGCATTAAATAAGGGGGAACCAAAAGTCTGTCGACATCGTTAATTTTCGTACTGAGAAAAATAAATAAATATCTGACTACATCAGAGAAGAAGACATGAAAAGACAAATCTTTTAGCTACATCCGGAATATGGCAGCCATCTTGATATCCGCGATATTGGATCAAGGTTAAATTTTTCAAATAATGAGGATGTCATGCAGCATATAAAGTAACAGACTGAATGTGGCAATCGATTTTTGAAACTATTTTGGTACTGTATAACATGCAACATTACACACAACATTATTTGTAAAATTTGGCCTTGACGCATTATGAGGATATCAAGATGACTTTTATGTTTCGCATATAGTGTAAGATATACAGCCTAATTTCTTCTTCATTTAGATAGTCAGATATGCAGTTTTATTTGTAAAATTTGATTTTGGTGCAATAGGGTGAATATCAAGATGACTTTCATACTTTGGATATAGCCTAAGACATACATTCTAATCTCTTCTTTGGTGAGATATTTCGCGTTATTTTCCGTTTAAAAAATAAAATTGTGCCCAAAGACTTTTTAGTCACCCTGTAGATAAAAAGTTGAATAGATATTGTCACTCGTATTTAACTGAAAAATATCACTAAAAAAACAAATAAATAAGCTTTAGATATTGATATATAATATAATAGAAATCACATTTCTCTATAAAATGCAATTTGATATGTGAGAAAGTAAAACAGAGCATATAAAATTAAAGACAATATTAATAAAGTAAAAAACGTGCGTAAACACGTTTGGGTCACGGCACAATACAATGTGTTTTTGATTTTACTATCATCTGGAAAATTGGTGATAACTGTTATGAAGAAATCACAGAATTTGGATGTTTGAGAACCATTATATTGATTTGAACTATTCTATTGATATCTAAATGTTTTGTTATTGCATAAGCTTTTATTAAAGTGAATAAATATTTTTAGCAAGAAAGTTTATTTTAATTTCTGAAGCACTAATTTTGATTTCTAATAGAGGAATAATAAAGGTGTTGATTAATCTGTTATATTTTTAACTCATTTATCGAAACATACCACCTTTGTAATTTACCAGTATTTATGCCCATACAAAGTTCAAAATTGCCATTAGTGCAATTTGCAAAATATTCTAACTTATCTTAAAACTTTAACTATTCATCTTCTGAATTGTTATAAAGATATTTAAAATGATTTCTTTTAAAAATTTAACAAAAAGTTAACATGCATCATTATTGAAAACTGTTAATAAGTGGCACAAAATACTAAAAAATCTGTCAAAATTTAACTGCATTTCAATGAGTAAACAAAATATAACTTTATGAAATTTTCTCAGGCATATTTATATATCAGGCATGAAATCAGACGCACCACAAAAAACATTAAGACATCTGAAAATCAATATTACATCATTATGAAAAGGACACCGGTACGTTTGACAACAGTTTTATCAGCCACAGTAAATTGAAAACAGAAACAAATACACCATTGAAACACATTTAGGTAAAATAATATTATTTTCAAGTAGGTTCACGTATCATTTTCGTGAACAGTTATAAAATGTTTTACTCGAGGGATATCAGGAATAAATCGTTTTTCTGTAAAATCTTTCGAGAAATCTAGTGTGATCTTCATATGTACTTACATTTTCCTTCATTTTTCTTCAGTAAAAAAAAATTCAAAATCAGTTTATTTGGTTGTAGGTTCGTTCGGCGAAATTTCTGAAACAATATTCAACGCAACCTAAAAATAAAGTTTCATTTACAGGTTCAGAATTATATAAATAAAATGCATAATGCGGAATAATTTCTCTGAGACAACAACAACAAAAAAAATATATCTTTTCTCGAAGTTCTTCCAATAACTTAAAAAGTTTGAGCACAGACTCCAGGTGTTTCTTTTATAAAAGAATTTTATATACTGAATACATCACCATCCACAAAATAATTCAAACATCTTGTAAGTTACAAATCAGTAAAATATGACGAACAAGATCACTGATTTTAATGCAATGTATAAGAAAGTGACTTCACGATTTTTGTATGGTTGTTATACAGTAACAGGGACATGGAAGGAAAATGTATGAAACTGTGGTGGACCGAAAGATCAATGCAAATTTTAGTAATTTTTAACAAATAGCATTATTAAATAATAAATGCAAAAGCGATTTTTTTCTTGCACTTAGTTTCTGCAGATTTTGTCCCTTATCTTTTGGTGCGTTGCTTCTAGTTCTTTCTTTAATAATAACGTAAACTATGGCTATCAATCCAATTTTTTTTTAATTTTATCATGGTTGGCGTTGCCAGATCCACTTAAAAAAGAGGCAGTGGCTTCTAAATTAGAACACATACATAATTAGTAAATTCATTAAATAGTAAATGCATTGAAAACGGAGATTGTCTATAATAGAACCCTTCCTTGAAATAAACAAATTCATGGTCTCCACGGAAGAAATACCATACAATTACACCTGTTAAGTTGAAAACCTAGCTAAAACGGAATATTTTATCGGTCACTTTCAATTTAATTTTTGATGGTTTTACTGCATTAAATAAGCAAAAGCATCTTATACAGTAAAATTTTTGAGATGGTTTGAAATGAAATTCTGTTCCGGAGAGGTTTTCGATTAAGCACTTTGTTATTCTATGGTATTCCTATCATAGGGACTGTGAAATTTTTACTTTTAAGATAGAATTCCGGCATAAACAGGCTACGGTTTAATTGTTTTTTACTGAAAAAATACAGTAAAGTTTTTAAAATCATAATAGATAGAGAGAAGAAAGATATTCCTTTTTAGACAGGCTTTAGCCTTAGCCAATATGGTATCGCTTTCGTTGGAATTATAAAAAATTTCTATTATAGACAGGCTCTATTTTCATTACTATATTAAATTCCATTTGTTGCAGATTATAGAATAGCATGGTGCTAAAAAATTAAAAGAATTTTCGCATCGTAGAAGATCAATGTTTATATGGCGTCCTGCGCAGTGGTTACGATCTTGGAGTCTCGGAAAATCGGAACATCCGGAAAAGGTAATCATATGATACTGAGACTACCGTTGAAAATATAAACCATGCAGAGAATTAATGTGTATCATCCTCACTATCCAATAATTTTCCAATAAATATATAATGCGAAATTGCATATTGTCAGTCGACCAAAATTTAAATTCTGTGAAATGGGATGTGAATAACTTGAGATTCTCCTGTTGTCTCCAGGAATTGTTACTGTTTGTTTACAAAATTTATTCAAATAACTACATTAAAACTTTTAAAACTTTAACATAAATTAAGCAATTATGCAATTTAACCGATTTCTTAGTTTTGAAAGACAATGAATTTGAAAATCGATGCTGTTTGTTGACGGAAAAACGGTAAATACGCTATTTAAAAAATGTATTTAAATGTTTTTGATTAGTATTAGCATTTGCATTGATCTTTTAAAAAGCTTGAAATTTTTTTTCACAGCTTTATAATACTAGAAAATTCAATAAAAAGCTAATATCAAAATCTTAATAATAATAATGTTTGAATTCGGAATGTTTTAAAAGATCTCTATAAAAAAATCATACAAAAATTGAAATACATATGTCTAAAATTTTTGACATGCATGTCTAAAAAAATCTAATGGAAAAACGGGGGGAGGGGGGATTTTGTTATTACAAAAAACGCTTGCAGTATTTCCATTTAATTTAAAAATTCAGTTTATTGTATTTATAGTGAAAACAAAATGGGAAAAGGGAAATTACATTTCTGTGATTTCATTATGTAATTTTTATAGGTTTTCCATATTTCAGACCTGTTCGTGCATATTTTTCAATATATGCCACGACACTTCACCCAAAGACTCCAAACTTCTCTTATTTTTTACTGGCATCGCCTTTGTTTGAATTCTTTCCTCCATATTTAATGCGATCAAGCAAGGATTGCTTAGACCGCCTGCGGAAGGCATGGACTTCTCGGCATAACTCGTGGAATACTTCGGCAACTTGATTAACATGTTCAGAAGCAGCAACTTCCAAAAAAGCTGCATCATTCTCTTTTGCCAGCGTTTCACCTATAGAAAAAGACACAAATCTTATTAATATTCCCAGAAATAAAGTTACAGTAAAATCATACAAGAGTGTAGCCAGTAGATTAGCATATGACAGGGATGAAGTGCAACATGCAGGAGTGTGCGTAGGGGGCGGGGTATTAAACAAGTATCGAACTCACCCGATTTAGACGCTGTAATACATAATCGGATAAATTTTACACACTTCTGAGCGGGAGGATTGTCCAGTTAGTCAAGTACCAGACTGCTAATTTTTTTTTTTTTTTTTTAATCACGGAATTTTCTGGGCTCGATACCCTGAAAAGACTTTCTTTTTCTTCTTTCTCGCAGACTAAATAATTAAAACAATAAAAAAAAAACAAATATGTGACTTGAATTTAAGCTAAATATAAATAGAAACATGATTCTGCGCGCAGGCATATATGCTTATTTATTTTGAGAGCAATTGCAATTTTATGACAGTTTTTTGGATCCAATGAAAAAATTTAAAAATACCTAATTTAAATTACTAAGACGGAAAATTTGTTATTTTATTCACTTTTATTTATAGCTTTTTAAATTAAATTATGGTATTTTAATTTCATCCTTACAAATACATAACAGTTTAAAAGTTTTATAATTTTTCAATAGTTATTTGTTCAATTAAAAAAATTAATTTGTAAAAAGAGAAAAATTATTTTCTTAATTTTAATCTCGGGATATCTTATTTTTAAAATTAGAATAAATGTTTTCGACAACAGAAAATATTTTCATGGGCATTAACATTTATTATTTATAGATTTGTGGTTGGGTTTTAGCAAAGCATGTACGATATTGAAAATAAACAGGGCGGGTTTAGAATGTTTATAATGTTTTTAAGTTTTAACAGGCATTATCTGCAGCACGGCATTTGTTTTTTAAAGTTTGCAAAAATTAAGTCTTTTGTGTAGTGTTGTAATTTAATAAAAAAACATGTTTAGTAAAGAAGTTTCTAAATTTACAAATATTGAAGAATAATTTTCAGAAGGCTCAAAACGAAAAAAAGTGAATGTCGTGTCAGCAGTGATGTCACATCTAGCTGATTTTTTATTTAGGCATTCCGAATTTTCACCGGTATGTTTTAATAGTTATTTTTTGCCTCATAAGAAGATAAATATTCCATAAATAAAGTAAAAGAAAATCGCTATTCAAAATTTTCTGATGTGAATTCAATATTTCTAAACAAAAAAAACCGCCAGATGTGGCATGTTTGTCAAGGTGTCGAACTAACAAAATTCCGAGAGAGAGAAATCAGCAGCCTGGCGCTCTACCAACTGTACCATCCGGCCAGTCAGAAATATGTATAATTTATCCGATTATATATTAAAGCTTCAAAATTGAGTGACTTTGGGGTTAGTCTATTTTAGATCCCCTGCAAGTTCCACATTTTATCCTTTTCATATGTTTATCAACAGACTGTAACTCTATCAATGCACAAAAGAGCACCACATTCTGTGTCCTCGACTGTTGTTAGATGTGGTCTTTTAAATGTTATTCATTAAACCTTTAAATTATCGATAAAATATGTATATATGAGGAAATGTGTAATCATTTTTATTAGATATATTTGCAGAATAAAAACATTAAAAAATGACTCAAGTTAATATGTAAAGCAAGAAAAAATTACTAATGCATTTTTAAATAAAAAAAAAATATCCTCGATCTCAAATCTAATGTAACTTCTTTAATTAACACGCGATACGTTGAAAATTGTGCGTTAGGCGTATATTTGTTTTAAGAAATTTATTGCGCCACTTATTTTCTTCTAACTTTATAATATAACGGTAGATTATTTGCAGATTGAATTTAGTCGCGAAAGGGAACTTTATGCAAGTATAGATAAATTTTTGTCATGTATAAAAATTCACAAAAACACAAAAGGAGAAGACACTATACTAGAAACTGATCTGGTTGTGCTGAGCCATTAACTTAAATAATTTGCGACAAAATTTTTTTTATGTTTATGGTGCTAGCTGTAATTTTCCCACGCAGATGCACATTCCGCCTAGTGTCAATTACTTTCTTAATAACTGAATAAATGTTTGTGATAAATTCACCTGTTTCCCTGTTTGGTTCTCAGATCGTTTTGAACAATTTATAAAGTCTGTTGAATGTAGCAAATGTTAATTTACTTTATATGCATTTGGGAAGAAAATAGTCTTAGTCTGAGTAATCTTTTAAATGTTATTGCGTCAAAGCTTTAAATTATCCAGAAAATATGAATATATGAGGAAACGTGTAATCATTTTTCAGTAAATATGTTTACAGAATAAAAACCTTTAAAAAATGACCCAAGTTAATATATAAAGCAAGAAAAAAATGCTAATGCTTTTTTAAATTAAAAGAAATATCCTCGATCTAAAATCTAGTACAACTTCTTTAAATAACATGGAATACGTTCAATGTTATATGTGAGGCGTATATTTGTTTTAAGAAATTTATATCCACTTATTACTTTCTTCTATCTTCAATAGAAGAAAGTATTGTAATCGAAATTTTTTTCGACTTCCGATTTTCGACGGATTTACTCGTTTTAGGGGTCAGAGATTCCAAAAAATATGTTTTTACAAAATGTCTGTCTGTCCGTCTGTCTGTGTGTCTGTGTGTATGTCGCCATTCTACCATCAAAAAGTGTATGAAGATATGCATACAATTGAACCAAATGTTTTGTGAATGTTTTTGGCTATGGCAAGCAGGTCCTCTTTCAATTTTGAAATATTCCACCGGAAGGGCGCGCTGCAATCACGTTTTTTGTGCCATTTTCAATATTGTACCAACCAAAAATATATGAAACTATGCATAGAACTGAACCAAATTTTTGTGTAAGTGCATGGCTATGGCTAGTTGGTCCTCCCTGAATTTGAAAAGAATTCGCCAGAAGGGGGCGCTGCAATCGTGATTGTTGTTCCATTTTCAATATTGTACCGATCAAAAGTGTATGAAGTTATGCATCGAATTCAACCAAATTTTTTGTGTAAGTGTATGGCTATAGCTAGTTGGTCCTCTCTGAATTAGAAATAAATACGCCGGAATTGGGCGCTGCAATCGCGAATTTTGTGCCATTTTCAATATTGTACCGACCAAAAGTATATGAAGTTATGCATCGAATTGAACCAAAGTTTTTGTGTAAGTGTATGGCTATGGCTAGTTGGTCTCCCCTGAATTTGAAAAAAATCCGCGGGAAAGGGGCGTTGCAATTGCGATTTTTATGCCATTTTCAATATTGCACCACCTAAAAATGTGTGAAGTTAGGCCTAGAACTGAACTAAAATTTTTGTGTATGATTATTTTTTGATATGGCAAGTAGGTTCTCCCTGAATTTGAAAAAAAAAATATGCCTATCATTCTATTGTCCATCGGCTCGTGCAGAGACGGAAATTCGTTTTTACTCCGATTAATTGACTGAAGCAGAAATTTCAGATGAAAATCAAAGCTGGTATGGTATTGAATTAAAATTATTAAAGCATTAAAATGAGCAACTATTTTTTTAAATATTAAAATGTACGTATGAGATAGAAGAAAGATTCGGAGTTGGCACATCCAACTAGTTTTTTTCTCACTTTGTAATATAATGGTAAATTATTTATCGATTGAATTTAGTCGAAAGGAAACTTTATGTAAATATACATCAACTTATGTCATGTTTAAAAAGTTACAAATCTCCAAAAGGAGAAGACATTATACCAGATACTGATGTGGCTGTTACTTAGGCATAAACTTAAATAATTTGCGACAATATTTTTTATGTTGATGTTGTAAGACGTAATTTTCCCAAGCAAATGCACATTCCCCTCGTGTCATTTACTGTCATAATAACTGAATAAATGGTTGTGATAAATTCGTCTGTTTGGTTCTCAGATCGTTTTGAACAATTTGAAAAAAATTGCTGAATGAAGCAAATGTTTTATACTTTATATACATTTGGGAAGAAAATATTCTTTTGTCTGAGAGGCGGCATAATGTTTTATCTAATCAATTTACCACAGTATTTTTAAATATGAAAAATATCTTGCTACCAGTTACCGAGGTAATATTCAATTAATCAATAAAATGTGGAATTGGCTACAGTAACAAGTTAAATAAATAAAATTAAGCTAATATTACCAAAACTAAACGTTTATACCAGATATTTACATTGTAAAATACCAAAAAAATTTTAGTCTCATTAGGAGAGGGAGAGGCATGGGGATAATCAGCGACTCATGTAAACATGAAAAATATTAAATTGCAAACTGAAAGTACCTTCGATGAGATTTTCTTACATTTTAGTTAATATCTAAATTAAAAAGATGAATAAAAAACCAGTGATTAGACATCGTAAGAAAACTCGAATTCTGAAGCATAGATTCCGTTCATCAGTGTCGTGTGCCATGCTACATTTGCAAATGCAACAACTCGCGAATTCCTCCTCAGACTATTTTTAGGTAGATTTCGTATGAAATACTACCTATTGCAGTCACTCTTATATTGGAATTTCTGAAACATTTTTCCAGATCTACACCGATCATGACCTCTAGACCCCAAAACTACCATCAGTAAAAACGTTTATCTATCTATCTATCTATCTATCTATCTATCTATATATATATTTAAACATGATTGTTATAATTAAAGTTCGCCTAGTCAGAAGGCTCTAGAGCCGGTTCTATGACTCCAACTAATCAGAATTTCACTAGTACGTAGTTGAAGAGATGCGCTCTGCGAAAAACGAAAAAAAATTAGTTAATTTTTTTGTCAGTAGGTGGCGCTGGCCAATATTTAAGCCGATATTTGCAGATTCCTTTATTTTCTGGGGATTATTGAAAGATTCTGTATCTAAAGACAGATGTCAGACAATCTCTGATCTGAAAGACAGTATTAGACTTCATATTCGCTCAATCTTACAGGACAGTTTACGCAATGCTGTAGAAAGCACAATTCTGAGAATGGAATGCATTATTAAAAATGGCGGAGGATTCATTGAACATGCGTAATGTTATTCTTCGTTATTTCCTCGCTGCCGAGCGACATGTTTTATTTTTGTTGATGCAGATTACATCACATGAAATGAGATTCATTTTTCTGTATTATTAGGAGTCATAGGGCAGCTCTAGAGCTGTCTGATTAGGTGAACTTAATTATAACAATTCGCAGTTCGTCAAAGTTTGTTGAAACTTTTAAATCTGTGTGTTTCGTCTGGATTGACTGATATTGATATAGTGAATCTGCAAACGTCGCCTTAAATATTGGCGCAGCGCCATCTAGTGACAAAAAAATTCACTAATATTTTTTTTTCGATTTTCGCAGAGCGCATCTCTTCAACTACGTAGTAGTGAAATTTGTTTCGTTTGGAGCCATAGAACCGTCTCTAGAGCCTTCTAAATAGGCGAACTTTAATTATAACAACCCTGTATATATATATATATATATATATATATATATATATCATTTTATTCTAGACACGATAACTTCCATAATAATGCTCAGATCTTCTTCAAACTTTTGCATAAATCAAGGGGTATAAAATCTCGGTCAAGTTCGTTAATGGGCAAAATCGAACCAAGGGGGTGGAAATAGGAAGGGTTTTTGTGAAAATCGAAAAAACGCGATAACTTCTTAATTAAAATAGATATTGAATTAGTTTAAAGTTTATATTACTTCTAAAAAATGGGCCAAAAGTTTGTGCATGACAGATTTTTGATAAAGTTAAAAAAGGGCTCAAGGGGCGAAAAAAACAGAGTTTTGGGGAGAAAACAAAATCATAACTTCGTCAATTCTCAAGATATAAAATCCAACTAAATTTTCTATAAATGTTCTCAAAATTATCTAAAACTTTTGTACTTACAAGTTTTTGAAAGGACCAACTTTTACCGATGAAAAGAATTAAAAACGAAAAGAAAAAGGGGGATGGAAAAAGAAAAAAATCCATAACTTACTCAATTCTTAAGCCATCAAATCTAATAAAATTTATTTTACATCTTCTCAATAATATCTACAACTTTTATACTAACAAGTTTTTCATAGATCCAATTCTTATAGCAAAAATAAATTAAACAAAAGTAAAAGTTATAGAAAAAAACCTCAAATCAAAAATGCTTATATTCTGACTCATTTTTAAAATCATTTTTTCATTTTAAACGCATCCAAATGGCAGATCTTCTTATTTAGGAGCTATATAATGTGACGTATTGGCCAATTTTTTGATAAAGGCAGAATATATTTCAAAAAAGGCTGCCAAAAAGAGTATTTTGAACAGAATTTCCCTAAGTGATCGTGATTGAAAAATTGAAAGAGTATAACAAATTGCGTTTTTTTCTGACTCATTTTTAAATCCATTTTTGCTCTAAAACGCAGCAAATTTACAGGTTCTCTTACTTAGGAACTATATAATGTGACGCATTGGTCAGTTTTTTTGATAAATACAGAATATATTTCAAAAAAGGCTGCCGAAATGGGTATTTTGAAGAGAATATCCCGAAGCAATCGTGATTAAAAAACTGAGGTATTTAAATAACAAAATTCCGTTTTTCTGACTCATTTTTAAATTCAGTTTTGCTCTCAAACGCATCCAGTTGACAGGTTCTGTTATTTAGGAACTGTATAATGTGTATTATTGGTCAGTAGTTTGATAATGGCTAAATATATATTTTTTAAAAAGCTGTCAAAGTGGGCACTTGGCAAAAAATTTCCCTAAGCGATCATGAATAAAGAATTGAAGACGTATTCAAATAACAAATTGGTTATTTTATGCCTCATTTTTAAATTGAATTTTGCTCTCAAACGCATTCATTTGACAGTTTTTTGTTATTTAGGAACTATATAATGTGCGTATTGGTCGATTTTTTAAATAAAGTCAGAACATATTTCAAAATATGTTGTCAAAATGAGCATTTGAGTCGAATTTCGCTTAAGATGATTTTGATAAAACCAGTTCTTACAGAAAAATTAAATTAAAAAATTTTCAAAAGCGCCCAAATAAATTTGTTAAACTGGGTTTATCTCTAGTCATATTTAATTATTTTTGTTGAAATGAGCACTCTTCGAAATGTACCTCCGCCTATAGGCCAAGCGACAGGGATTTTTTTTTTAATTATTCAAAACACAAACTGTTTTCTTTTTAAGGGGGCATCTACAGCTGAAAAAAAATGAATTCCATATAAGGTGCAAAGTAACGAAGTTTTTCCTCAGTTGACTCAACTCGAATTAAACAGGAAAAGAAAATCGATTTTTAGATCAAACGAACTATGATTCTGACAAGATCTTTGATCCTTTTCCTGTAATGTTCAATTTATTGTTCTTTTTACTTCAAGAAATAGTGAAACATTTAAGGCGATTGTACCTAAATGTAACAATCCATGAATGATACTATTTTATTTTACTTAAAATACTACCGCAAGTGTCGTATATACAGTCTCAGCAAAAAAAAAAAAAAAAAAAAAAATCTTGACACTTGGATTTCAGACGTTTTGTTAAATATTTAGAAATATACATGCGGATTGACTCTGAAACTCCAGATGTATAAACAAAATAGTGCAGGTCATATATTTGCTCGAAGTTTTTCCCCTGAAATCTAATAGGGGACCGTCAACAAATTTGAAAAAAAAACAAATATCTTTTGAATAACCCTGTCCAAACTAATGTAGCAAAAGCGTTCAAACTGCAGATTATCATTAAATGGCTTATGTTAATAAATTGTGTTCATTTTTATGCGAATAGCATGTATACTCATAGAAAAATTAAGATTTTTATAAAAACGATCCCAAATTTTGCCAAGTTTTTTGCTTATAATTTGCAGAGTTCGTAATATAAAACAATGCTCTTTTCAGAAAACATGAGCAACCACATTGTACCTGACACCTTTAATCAAAATTTAAAAATATTAATAATTGTATGAAAAATTAGCAGGTTTATTAAATACATTTTCACTGCGCATGCGTCAACTCTATAAAAACTTCATTTGCATATTGTGTTAGCTAAATGTATAGAGCAACTTTTGTTAAAGTTTCATAATCATAGCTTGAAAATTCTAAAAACTATCGTCAAAAGAATAAGATCAAAATCCTCTATTCCCAATATGAAACAAAAAGATGAGGGGTTGTATCCATATTCCATTGATTAGTGTCTACACAATATTGCACGTATTACAGTATTTGGATACATCTCCTCATCTTTTTGCTTCTTTTTGAGAATAACGGATTTTGATATGATTCTATCGTCGATAATTTTCAGAATTTTCAAACTATGATTTTGAAACTTTAACAAAAGTTGCTCTATACATTTAGCTAACACAATATGCAAATGAAATTTTTATAGAGTTGATGCATGCGCTGTGAAAAGTATTTAGTAAACCTGCTTATTTTTCATACAATTATTAATATTTTTAATTTCGATTACAGGGTGTTATGTATAATGTTGATTATCATATTTTCTGAAAAGAACTTTGTTTTTTATTAAGAACTTTGCAAATTATAAGCTAAAAACTTGGCAAAATTTGGGACTGTTTTTATAAAAATCTTATTTTTTCTACGAGTATACATGCTACAATCATAAAAATGAACACATTTTATTACAATAAACCTCATAATCATAATCTGCAGTTTGAACGATTTTGCTACATTAGTTTCGACAGGATTATTCAAAAGATCTTCGTTCTTTTTCAATTTGTTGACGCTCCCCTCTGGGATTTCGGGGAAAAATCTTTGCGAAAATATATGACCTGTACTATTTTGTTTACACACTTGGAGTTTCATAATAATTCATTATCTATATTTCTAGATGTTCAACAAAATGTCTAAAATCGCAAGTGTCAACATTTTTTTAACTGAGACTGTAAATATGATGAAATGCGAATGTAATGAATGCAATATGGTGAAGCATCCGCAAATCACGAACAAGAAACGAAGCGTTTCACAGCATTAAAAAGTTTTCGTTAAAAAGATCACATTACAATACATACTAAACATTATTCATCGTCCCAATATACGCCTAAATGTGACAAAAAACCTCAAAAGAAAAGTATCAAAAGTTGTCGTATTAAACTTTAAAGATCGAATAACTGTGTCAACGTCAAGTCCATAAACGTCTGTTTCATTTACTTTAATCGGAAGCTCGTTAAAAGGGGGCAAGTTTTCGAATTAGAATTCGAAAATATTGTATGTAAGTGATTTTTTGAGAGTTCTATTAATGACGAAATTAATAATTCAAATGCGTAAAGAGTTTTGCGAAATTTCTTCAGGCAGGTTTATGTGGCATTTCTGTATTTTCCTAATGTGGTAAAAATGATGTATAAAGCAGAAATTGTGTATAATTAGATTTTGATTATAATAGTACTTATTCCAAAATTTTTATTGCCCAATGTTCTTTACATTTTTACCATTAAATAATAAAATAATACTGTGGGTTAAATAAATTCAAAATCTGATAATAAGCATTGTAAAAACACTTATAAAATTCTTATCACATTCACGCATTCAAAAACTATTATAATTACAGATTTTTTATAATTTTTTTAAATCGGATAATTCAACACTTGCAAGCAGGATTCGTTTATATCATGATATTTTCGAAAACATGAAAAATATACGATATTCTGTTATACATCCGATATTTTCGATACATATCCAATATTTTAAAATGCATAATTGACTGGCAATTATAAATATTTTCAAATCTAACATAAGATAGAAAGTGAAACACATTGCGTTAAGCATGAAATCTTAACCAGTAACCTCTGTTAGACCCCCACCGCTCATAAACCGCGGGATTTTTCCTTTTTCATAAATTTTCATTTTAACTATACATATTGATAAATTTTGTTTCATTTGGAGCAATTTTACTTTCACTAGAGAGTTTTGAATATCTGAATTTTAAATATAATCGTCTTGAAATTTAATGTATAAATAGTAATTTGAGAATTAGTATAGCATTTTTTTTTTTCAAATTTAGATTAACCGGTCTGGCAGGCCGCTCACGGTAGTTATGCGACAGTATTATTCACTCCATTTAAGGGTTAACAAAACAATATTGAAAATATATTTTATTTTCCACTTATAAAGCAAAACTGAAGATAAACTAATTGAAAACAGACACAAGTTTGCTTTTTACACTCACAAAACAAAATTATGGGATTAATTATCATGTTTCCAAAAACTTTTGTGTTTTATAAAAAAATTATATACAAAATACTTTGTTTGTATTGAAAAGTTTGAACATCTCAAATTTGCGGTGTAGTTTAAAATAAAGACATATGAAACCATAAAAGATTGTAAAGAGAAGGGGATGCATTCGAGTAACTAAGAAAGGCAAGTCGATGTAACAGTTCTCATCTACGGGACGACACAATCAACAACAGTAAAAAAATTCATTTCAGTTGCTTTGTCTGAAAATATCGAAATATCATACGCAATACAGTAAACACTGCCTAAGGTGAATCGATCCAGACCGAGAAAATCTAACGGTTTTGGCTTAATTCTGTATTATAACATTTTCGATCACGAGAAGATCATTCATATAGATCACATGTTTGGGAAATTTTGATTAGTGAGACATTTTTGTGTCACTACGAGTCTTGCTAATTTTATCTAAAAGCAGCTTTAACGATTTTTGAATATGCTACCGTTTTTGATTATCAGAAGATCATTGAGCCATCACAAAGCCGCAAAGTTGGCGATATTTGGCCAAAAATCAAGATATAAAAGCCAAAACACATCGCCAAATTTCACTAAATTTGATGAAAAAACCATAATAGACTTTCATAATGTGAAAGACCTGCATAGTTCGTTCATCCCCGCTAGTTCCTATTAAAATGTATTCATAATACACTGGAGTAATTAACTTTACTATCTATATTATTATACAACAAACCTATCTGTGCATAACGACTACGCTATTCTGCGAATGGCAACACTTTGAAATTTAAACTAAAATTTCCTTACTTTTTTTTTAAAGATTTTCGACACCGAAAACTTCTAAACATTTTATACCGTCGTATAGAAAAATAATGTACTTTTAAATGCAAGTTGTTTGAAATCTATATCTCATGTTATTTTTGATCCATTATTTCTTTAAAGTTTTTATTACTAATTTTATAATTGTGGTAACTGAAGCACTCCATTGCTATTAAAAGTAAAGGAAAAATAGAGAATTACTGCACCTTTCTGTTGCCCTTTGCTCATAAAAATTGGGGGGGAAAATTAAATAAGAAACTAGAAAATGAAATTGACAAAATTTCAGCTCATTTGGATAATATTTACCCGTGTCGCAAAGTTTAGAAAAAACGTGATTTTCCACACAAGAAACTATGCTTTTTCTTTATGAAATGAATATAAATAAACCCGGCATTTAATGGCATTTTTAATTTTGAACCTGGGTGCTACAAATTAAATTTTACATTCTGAGATGTTCTGAAGTATGAAAGCTTTCTTAATTTTTCATAAGACTTAACTGAATCACTGCTATTTTTACAGAAGTATTCAACTATTTAAAAAGTAAAAAATAAGCAACCATATGTCAGTTAACAACACATATTTTTGTGTGCAATCAAATATGAACAGTTCATTTTTCTCTTATGCTTATATTGTTTATATTGATTAATAAATATTTACAAACTGATTTTTAAAAATATTTCTTTCTGTTTTATTATTTCAGTGCTTGTATGTATGTATACTCGCTATAATTATATCTTGATCTTGAATTATCTTTGCATGAAAAAAACTTTTTTTCCAAGGATATATCAGAAAAGAATTGTAAATATCACCCATAAAGAAACGATTTTTCTGTCATTTTATTTTCTGCGACTGAGGACCATGTCCGGAGTCATGGAGTCATTAAATTTATGAACGGGTACAAGTATAAAAGTTTTAGCTATACATCAGAAAGTATGTTTGCAATACAAAGGAGGTGGGCTAATAAGGGCCGTTTTTCGCCCTTCAGCACCTAGACGTGACATATATTTTTTTCAATAGTATACCTCATAACAAGTAAGAAAATGATAATATCTTGAATGAAAGTTTAATAATTGATGGAAAAATAAAATATAGATTTAAGTAAATATTATGTGTATTAATGAGCATAAACACAATTGTCATTAGCTTTAATCCATATAATCAATAGTAAATACAACAATAAGTGTAAAATTAAGATAAATGGAGCTTACTAAGATTGTTATTTCAATACAGGAAATATTGTAAATAATAAATAACAAATAATAATCATAATCATATTAATCATACAGTTTCAGACTTTTTGGACAATGTTAGATTATTTTCGTTATTGATTGCTTCACCAGAATCACTAATGGACCATCCAGCGGCCGCGTCTTGTACAGTATATGAACATATTCGATATTTGGTTTTGTAATTTTGATTGAGCGATGGTACATTACAGTAGTATTGTAAGCCAGAAACCATAATATGAAAACAACATGCACCCAGCACTCTACGATACTTTCGCGTACTTTACACTGACAGTACCATTATGTTATAATGTTTCGCTGTGTTTCTATCCAAATATTATAGGTTTTAGAAATTGTGCTCTGAAAAATCAAATTTTGGTCACGAGAGCTGTCCTTTAGCATCATCTGTTGAAAACTGTTGCTGCTTAATTAAGAATCTGGACATTTCATGTTCAATATCAATTTCGTGCAGAAGGTCCAAATGTTTTGGGTAAAATCTATCAATACTCTCAACATTATTTGGCTTCAGCATCTCTCTGATATTATATGAATATTTTTTAATATATTTATAAGTATGTTAGCGTAATTGTTTTTTGTTTCCGCGAAATAAGGGAACGCAGGCATCCAAAATGTAATCTGAAGTAATGACGAATACCATATGCTTAACTAAAGGCCTTCCTTTGTATAGCCAGAAGGAATGTCCCTGAAAGGAATAGTTCACACTCTTTTGCATATAAACGTACGTGCTATCGAAAGCAATCATCACAGTATCATTGTTGTCATATGGAATAAACAATCTTCCTGCTGAAGGCTTCGTATATTTTTCAATAACTTGTGTTCTGGTGATGTGTTCCATTCCTACAGTGTTTTAGAAGAACGTTCTCAATCAAAGGCTGGTTTTCATATTTTACAAGAAGATATTATTATTTTTCTTATATTGAATAATGTAGACAGAACACCATGATAGAGACCAGTTCTAAGTTTTACAAGTAACTTTGCAAAGTAAGTACAAGATGACCTCTTTATTGAGGAACGTATTTTGAACTTTGCAAGTTTAAAGGTATAGTTAAAACCAGACATAAATATACCCATGAGAATATGATAATAGATTTCGGAAAAGTGTCCAGATATATCAAAATCGAGGCCTTTTTTGCTACATTTCTGATATTGGTTTAAATATTTTCATGCATCGCATTTCATACATCGATGTATTCTCACTTACAGGACTTAAATCTTGCAGAGTAAATTTACCGATCAAGTAATATGAGTTTTACATCATCGTTTTCGCAACAAAATATAGATGTTAGTTTCTATAAAGGCTTGAGTTTCAATAGCTTTTGACACGATAACGAGGCAGTTCTTACCTTTACATATTATACAACAAATGTTAGAGTTGCGAAAATGAGATATTGATTAAATGTATATTAGGTTTCTTATTTGTGGTCTCATCGACAGTAATCGTTGACGCATAATCTCTTATTGTTACATCAGAAGAAGAAATAGAAGTATTTAGAGCCTGGAGAGCCCGAAATACATATTATTTGTATTTAGAACTACTTTGTAAATCTCAGTTTTTCGAACATCTAAATATCAATATAACTTTTCTGTTAGAACAGATACGAAAAGTTTTCTACGAGACTTTACATCAATGACATTGGTATCCAAGTCATCAAGTTTATTAGTAATTTCTTTGATAAATATTTACAAAAACAATTTTAGAAAACAACATTGATGTCTGAACAACGTTAATACTTTTTAAGTACGGCAAAATAGGTCTGAACGCGCTCCGATAGTAGTGCATTTGATTCTCTCACATGATACTTTTTTTTTTTTTTTTTTTTTTTTTTTTTTTTTTTTTTTTTTTTACATGTAGAAGCACACACTGAACCCAAATAAAATAATGCTCATATAAAAGCTTATAAAGAGTAGAATCATTGCATGTCAAAATTAATTGGGTTCATCGAGCGCTTCTTAATAAAAAATTAATTCAAAGACACAAAAACGTCAAATATGCAGGAAAAAGTCAAAACACTCTACTTTCGGGCTATAATTTCCATGACTTACTATTTTATTTATCACGTAAAACTTACATTAAACAAAAATATATATCTTTAACTATACAAATCCACAGAACAATCGTCTGAATTCGAAAAAAAATTTCCGGGTATATGATGGGCGTAAAATAGCCCTTATTGACCCACCTCCTTGATAGATCGATATTACTCATAGCTCTTACAGCGGCGAAGTATGAAACTTTACAATCCTATGTAAGAAATTTTGAGGTATGGGAAAATAGACAATGATAAAATTGTTTCGTATTATCAGTTTAATTATAAATTTCGCTCTTAAATGCATGAATGTCGTTCAATTTTTATTAACTGACTTCTAATAAAGGGGTTAGTGTTTAACGTTTGGCCGTACGTAACTATAAAACTGATGCTTTGATAATGATTTTTTTTCTTTTAGGAACGGACTCATTCTGATTGTACTTCCAAGCAAACTAAAACATTCATAAAAAATTAGAAATAAAGAAATAAAAAATGACAGTTTGTAGAAGATCCCATATCATCAAGCTACATATAGAAAGCATCCAGATTTTAAAAATAAGATTTTGTCTATTTTATATGAATTGCTTTTTATACCTGACTACTAAATTATGCTAAAAAACATACGTTTATATCGCTAGTGCATGCGCAATTCAAAAGTATTTCATTCAAATGCACATATTTCATCAAACATTTAATCTATTTACATTCTAATTTTAGTAAGTTTCTTCTATTGTACATTGCCATTAAAATACAGGTTATTAAATTTTTTTGAAAACGAAGTTTAATTTAATTGAAAACCTGTTATAAACAAAAATCCCTGTCGGCTTGGCCTATAGGCGGAGGTAAATTTCGAAGAGTGCTCATTTCAACAACAAAAAATAAATCTGATTACAGATAAACCCCGTTTAACAACTTTATTTGTCCTGTTTTGAAAAAATTTTAATTTCATTTTTCTGTAAGAACTGGTTTTATCAGAATCATCTTAAGCTAAATTCGGATCAAATGCCCATTTTGACAACATATTATGAAATAATTCTGACTTTATTAAAAAATCGACTAATACAGAATACATACCTATAATTCCTAAATAACAAAAGACTGTCAATTGAATGCGTTTGAGAGCAAAATGGAATTTAAAAATGAATTATAAAATAACCAATTTTGAATACAACCTCAATTCCTAATCATGATAGCTTCGAGAAATTTTGCGCGAATTGAAAAATTCAGCATTTTTAATCCAGCATTTTTAAAAATATATTCAGCATCCAGCATTTTTAAAAATATATTCAGTCTTTGTCAAAAAACTGACCAATACGGGACATTATACAGCTCCTATATAAGAGAACCTGTCAATTGGATGCGTTTCAGAGCAAAACTAAATTTAAAAATGAGTCAGAAAAAACGCAATTTGTTATTTCAATGCTTCCTCAAATTTTCAATCACGATAACTTCTCGAAATTCTGTTCAAAATACCCTTTTTGGCAGCCTTTTTCGAAATATATTCTGTCTTTATCAAAAAATTGACCAATGTGTCACATTATACAGTTCCTAAATAAGAGGACTTGTAAATTGGATGCGTTTGAGAGTAAAAATGAGTCAGAAAAAACGCAATTTGTTATTTGAATACTTCCTCAAATTTCCTATCACGGTCACTTTGGGAAATTCTGTTCAAAATACTCTTTTTGGCAGCCTTTTTTGAAATATATTCTGCCATTATCAAAGAACTGGCCAATGTTTCACATTATATAGTTTCTAAATAAGAGGATCTGCTATTTGGATGCGTTTAAAATAAAAAATGAATTAAAAAAACGATTCAGAAAGTAAGCAGTTTGGATTAGAGGTTTTTCCTAAAACTCCAATTTTTGTTTAATTTATTTTTGCTATACGAATTGGTCCTATGAAAAACTTGTCAGTATAAAAGTTGTAGGTATTATTGAGAAGATGTAAAATAAATTTAATCGGATTTGATGGTTTAGGAATTGACAAAGTTATGGATTTTTTTCTTTTTCCAAACCCCTTTTTATTTTCGTTCTTAATTTTTTTTACCTGTAAGAGTTAGTCCTATCAAAAACTTGCAAATACAAAAGTTTTAGATAATTTGAGAATATTTATAAAAAATTTAGATGGATTTTATATCTTGAAAATTGACAAAGTTATGATTTTTTTTCTCACAAAAACCCTATTTTTTTCGCCTCTTGAGCCCATTTTTAACTTTATCAAAAATCTGTCATGCATAAACTTTTGGCCAGTTATTAAGAAGTAATATAAACGTTAAACTGATTCGATATCTATTTTCATTAAGAAGTTATGGGGTTTTTCCCTGTTTTCGCAAAAACGCCCCCTGTTTCGACCCCCTTGGTCCGATTTTGTCCATTAACGAACTTAGCCGAATTTTATCCCCTTTGATTTTATGTAACAGTTTGGTGGAGATTGGGGAAGAATTATAGAAGTTATCGTGTCCATAAAAAAGTTATATATATATATATATATATAGATAGATAGATATATAAACTGGTGCGAATGCAATAGGTAGTATTTCATTCGAAATCTACCTAATAAAATAGAAAATTTCCTTATTCTTTTAAATACACTGTTATATCTCCAAGAATGCCAATGCTATACTTTTACAAACGAAAACAAATGTTGTACAAGGATCTACATGGACAAATGGTACAGCTACAAGTCTTCCTAAGCCTTTTATTTTAGACTGTGGGCCTCATATATTACATTTTTATTAATTTTTTTATTCATCTCCGAATTGCCCTCGTGATAAAACATTTGCTGCAAAATATGGTTTTAAACATGTTCTTTATATTCATGAAGTTCCAGAAGATTTTTTCAAGTAATTCTCTAGATACTCTACAGAACATCTAAAATCGGAAATGTCTTGCGAATTTTGGCCATATAGCGTTTCGCGAGATCTTTGATGTGAATATAAACATTTCCCACTAGATTTATCAATGAAACATACATGAATTTTGAACCATGAAATTTAAAAAGAATTTTATGAACAGTCAAAATATGTTATTTATATATATAAGCACTTAAATGAAGTACATGTATATATTTCTCGTGCATTTCACTCTATTTCCACAAAACAAACTTCTAAAATTAATAATATTGTGATAATGATTTTTATTTTAAAAAAATATCGGAGCCATTCTGTTAAGTCACGGATATACACTTGTATTCAACACATATATTCGCTGAAATAACGAAAATTATTGTAAGAATTTTAATAAAGAATTAATTCAATAATGGAGATGCGTCAGAATTATAAATAACTGAAAATTCATTTACAATTTCTACTTTGCTGTTTAATAATATTTAATTTGAATATATTACAAAGCTTATTTCTGACATTACTGTCTCGAAATAATTTCGTTACTGCAATTACATTTAATTCTTAGTCAAACACAAGTAAATAGTATTTATTGGCTTTATTTATCGATAAACATATCATTAAATTACTTGATTCCTCGCGTCATATAATTTTTAGGTAAGCTTTCATTACAAAAAGTAATAAAAAGAATATTGCCCAGTTAAACTGATAACAGTGAGCTTACAGGCTACGCATACTAATTGTACATTACAGCCTTATATTTTCAAGGGTTAATTCCGTTCGAAAAAGAAATTATAAAGGGGAAACAGCTCTCCCATTTCCCCTTTTTAATACTTAATCATTGACCCTCCTAAACTATCAAGGACATGCTTTATCATATAAAAATTCTATATCCAAAATTCAGAGCAAATCGGATAATTCTTAATAAAAACACATTTAGCATTTATATAAGTTAAGAGGAGTTATCCCCCTCTTTTATACTTAACCATTAAACTTCCAAAACTATTCAGAGATTTGAACGAAATCTGACAATTCTGCTTGAAAAACCCATTTATATAAATTAAGGGGAGGGGCATTAGAACCCCCGTTCCCCCTGTTTATACTTATTCAATGAACACCTAATAACAGTCACGGAATCGCCTCTTCAGAATGATCCTGTATCTGAATTTTGACCGAAAACTTAATTCTGCATGAAAAACCCATTTATATCAATTAAAGGGAGGGGCATGAGTCCCCCGTTCCCCCTGTTATACATATCGAATGAACTCCAATAACTAATCAGGAAAACGCCTTGTCAGGATATACTTATATACAAAATTTCAAGTGGATCCGATATTTTTATCATGAGTTATCGCGTTACGCACGAACGAACATACATACAGAACGGGCGGCATATAAACTCTCAGGCTATGATAGCCTGTGAGCTAAAAAGCTGCCTATTGTTGCCGTCCGGAGGAAAGCACTTCCGGAAAATTTTGGTATATTTTCACCTATCATAACCCCCAGACCCCAAAACCACCCTCCGTTCAAATGTTGACATATATATATAGATATATATATAACCATATATATATATATATGAGGAACCCAGAAGCCAAGGGGTATAAGTGACAAAATTGAAAAAATTGAGTTAAGTGCACAGGCTATCAGAAAATAAGTCTATTTATTTGTAGGTAAAGAGTAATGAGTGATTTTTTAATTATGTACTGCGTTTTAGGGGTTAGTTACTTAACCTCTTTTTCAAAACTATAAAACGTGTGGAGGCCAAGGGGTATAAGTGCAGTTGTATACGTTTACGTCTATATAGCAGAAGCGCGACTAACGACATACAAGGCGATCTGCTTTTTTATACAATAAATAAATGCATTTTAACTGTTAACATGTTAGAAAAATCCTTCGTTAACCATAGATTATGAAACACTTTCCAACACTCCCTGAAATCTTTTAAAATCTTCGCTATTTAGGGTAATAAAGTATTACTATCCATAGCCAAATATGTATTCTAATACTTTTTAATAGCCATATGTTTTATCTGTCAGTTGATATATACTGTATAATAGGGAAATTTAGTTTAGCAAGAAAACGCGTAACAGTTTGAAATTTCTCTTTCAGCGAATTATACTAATAGATGGAAACATATTTGTATAATTTTGTTCCTCCTGTACGTTACCTTGAACCTTTATTATACGCCAGTATTTAGCTAAAATTTAGTTCAAACTAAAACACTCTTAAGACTACTGAAATCACATTTCCAGACATTATCATCCATATATGAACATGTATAAAATTTTGTGCGTGATCCTGAATACCATTTTATCTATATTTTAAAAGCATTTCTTAATAAACTGAATGCAGTTGAACATAAAAATACATAACTTATTTAAAAGCAATATTTTTAAGTAAATTACGCTCATGTTCAGTAACCTTTACGAAATCTTTTGTATTGCCTTGTATATGAACTATAGCATTTATAGTACCATATAATATATAAATTTAGTGAAACTTAAAAGCACAAATCATAATTAAAAAGGCATTTCGACCATCCATCAATCATCATCGATAATATACACTACTTGGAATAAAATATACTATTTGAAATTTTTTTTGTGTGTCCCTGTAAATACTGTGTATTTCGTATTATGCGCGAACTTATATTAAGCCTCAGTGACGTATATCAATTTTATTATAGATGAAAATTGTAATATAATTTAAATATGTTTCAAACAATTTCTTCTTTACCATTAGGTAATGGAGACCTTTTGTGTGGCCCTGTAAATAAATAATAACTATTCTTTTCACCTCATATTTTACAGAATGTTTATTTTAATGCAGTTTGTAAATGCATATAAATTTTAATATGTGACAAGGTGTAACTTCTCTAAAATTCATCTGAAACGATTTTTTCATTACCCGTAATGAAACGGTAAACTTTTGATTGTCCCTATAAATAAACTAATCGTGTTAGAAACTTCTTTTGCAATAGGTTTGTATTGAAGTAACCGTGAATAATTCCCTAAATTTTCAGGGCAATCCGAATATATTTACGAGAGTTAAGACGCGGACGCACGGACAGACAAACCAAAATCATATTCACTTGTCAACTTTGTTGGAAAGTGTTAAAAATTATAAAATTCCATACTCTTCAATACTTATTCAATACATACAAATCCAATACTTATAATAAAATTTTAAAACTTATATTTGAACAAAAGTTTTTTTCTTTCATTCATTTATATCAACATTGTTCGTAAATTTTTCGTAAATTCATTTTTTATTTCATAATTTTTCCTTTATAGAACTTTTATTTAAAAAAAAAATTGTTCTTTCATTTATTTATATCAACATGGCTCTTAATTTTTTCATAAATTTATTATTTTTATTTCATAGCTTTTCATTTCTTCTATTCATTCGGCACTTGTACCCTTTCGCTTCCAAGCAGTTCTCATTACTGCTTGGAAGCCAAAGGGTACAAGTGCCGACTGATGTTAAACTTTGCTTAGTTATAAATTTAAAACAAATTGTACTACACTTTTTTTCAAGCAGTTATTGAAATAAGAGTTTAAAGATCACTAAGAAATAAGCAAAAGTTTCCTATCTCAATTCATTCAATTACAGTTGATGTTTAACTTTGAACTCAATTTACTCGAAATCTAAATTTTGTCACTTGTACCCCTTGGTTTCTGGGGTCCTCATATATACATATATATCTGATTTTCGTAATGTTGTAACTATCGTATTTATGAACCGATTTGATTGAAACTTGGAATGTACATAGTGCATACGAATGTCTCGACCGAGTTCTTTGGCCAGCATCATCCGCCATCTTGTTTCAAAATGGCAACCATTTAAATTAAAAAAATTAAATTTTTAAATTAAATTCGAAAAAATTTAAAATTGAAATATATTTTTATTTTACGTGTTAGAACTTAAAACAATGATTCCAGAACACCTTTTATTTCGTCTATATCTTAAAAAATGACTGAGTTATAGGACTTTGAAATTCTAGTACGGCTGATATTTTGAAACGATCTGATTTTTGTCACATGATATCACGCGTATTTATGAATCGATTTGGATGTAACTTGGTGTGTACATAGCGCATAGTGAGGCCTGGGTCGAATTCGTTAGCCAGTTCCATCTGCTATCTTGTATCAAAATAGCGGCAATTTCATTTTTTTTATTTAAAATTTAAAATTACGTACAAAAAAGTGAGAAATTGAAAAAGATTTTTCTTTTACAAATTTGACCTTGTTACAAATATTGCAGAGCATTTTTTGTTTCGTCAGTATCTAAAAAATGGCTGAGTTATAGCACTTTCAATTTCTAGTGTTGCTAACATTTTGAAATGATCTAATTTTTGTCACGTGATAACACGCGTATTTATAAACCGATTTGAATGTAACTTGGTGCGTACATAGTACATGCAAATGTCTGGGCCGAGTTTGTTGGCCAGAATTATCCGCCATCTCGTTTCAAAATGGCGGAATATTAATTTTTTTAATCTAAATTTTAAAATTAGTTTTCTTTTTTTTTCTTTTGTGTGTTTGACCTTGGTACAAAGATTCCAGAGCATTTTTTATTTCATCTATATCTTGAAAAATGGCTGAGTTATAGCACTTTCAATTTTCAGTGTCGTTGACATTTTGAAACGGTGTGAAATTTGTCATGCGATAATACGCATATTTTTTATAAACTGATTTGGATATAACTCCGTGTGTATATAGTACTACCAATGTCTTGACCGAGTTCACTGGCCAACTTCATCCGCCATCTTGTTTAAAAATGGCGGCCATTTAAATTTGTCAGAAATCTTTTAAATGTATAATGATGTACAAACAAGGAATTAGAAATTGAAAAAACGTTTTTCTAAAGTGTTTGATATATATTTTGAAATCCAGAGTATTTTTTGCCTTAAAAAACGCCTGAGATGCAGCAGTTTGAATTTATAATGTGAGTGACTTAAAAAAAAAAATCAGTTTGCCCACAATAGCACTTGTATATATTAATCGATTTCGATGTGAGTGTGCATGTGTGCATGAATTAACATTTCGACCAAGTTCATTGGTTTGTTTTATCCACCATGTTGTTTTAAAATGGCATACACTTCATGATATCGTGGAATTTGGCGTCCCTATAAATCGCTTAAAATAAAACCAGCTTAAACAAAGGATGACTAATTTATAAAAATCCCCATTAATATTCAGTATTGACAAAAACTAGTATTCAATCTTATATAATGGGGTTCCACTAATTTGAGCTTCGTATGTTTGAATAATATAACTTAATGTAAAATAAATAAATAAATAAATAAGGCATATGAAAGCTACCTCTTTCTCCCGGTACTGCTGGAAAGACTTTTAAAAAATGTGCAATATGTTAGTAAAATACATTTTATACAGTACATTTTAAGTAAAGCAGGTTGGTTGCAGACGGTACGGTCATATTTGGCACATGAAGTATAAACAGATTTGGAGCTCTGTTTCAAATGAAATCTGAACACTACAATCCCTGACTGAGTCGGGATTCGAATCCAACAACATTTGGCTAGAAACCGGCGCTCTAACCACAAGAAAATTTGGCTTTCATTAAAGGTATGAATTTCAATCCACGTACACACTTTTTAATTTCATAATTGCAGATGGATTTTATTGTAATTATTTTTACCTAAAACAACACGCAAAATTATAATAAGTAAAATTGATGAGTCTATGACATTTTATAGATAAATCAACACCTTAAGAAGAAACGGAGAAAGTCATAGCAAAATGTACCGTTAGTTTCGTTGTTAGCATTTTTTACTGTATTGCATGAGTAGTTTTTTGTATACATTTTCTAAAATACAATATTTTTTACTGTAATGTTTTACTGTAAAGATAAAAGAGTTTCAAAGTACATTTTGCTGTTAATTTTTAACTGAAAATGGTGGGAACCAAACTGTATGTAAGATTTTGGTGTATTTTCCTCTATTTAAGTTTAAAGAATGTCATATAAACAATTGATATCCAAAAATATATATAATTTACGAATTTCCTTTACAAAAAACCTAGAATAAATTTGTTTCAATCACATATATTAACACTAGAACCGCGGAGACGGGTCATTTTGACCCGCACTCAGTGAAAAGATGTCGATTTGAACCAGATAAGTCTTTTTAAATTAATTAACATCTAAGCAGAACAAAAATTATTTAAAATAAATAAGTTAAATAGACTTAAAAAAATTCTGGTGTGAATGATTTTTATAAAACTTGGGTAAAATTTCCCGCGGTTCTAGTGTTAATAAAATACTATTTATTATTTTATCTAAGCATCTGATATTTATTATGCGGCCCGCTGACCATTTTTTAATAGGTGTAACAGTTCCTTACGGTATCACAGATTTTCTGTCATTTAATAAATAGACTATGAGTTTACGCAAATAGGGATGTAAGAATACCTTTAAAAAAGTAATGAGAACCACTGTAGTAATGTTACACAACGCAGTCAGGATTACAATTTACATTTTTCTGTGCATTTTGGTAATGAGATTGACATTAAAAAAAAAAAAAAAAAAAAAAAAACGACAACTTAACGTTTGTTTCTCCTGATAAAGGTATGCAACACAATCAAATTATGTATTTTATTATTTTTTTTATATATTGTTATATTTTTGTGAAGATATTGATAAAATTTTGACATAAATAATTAAAACTAAAACTCAACAATATTGTAATCTACAGAGAATCATGGTCTGCAGTACCCAAACTTGCTTCGTGACTTTAGACCTGCGGTGCTAATTAGCGCATGTCTTGCTCAAATGGTCAACTTGACATGGAACCCCAATGTTTTAGTTTCCCAAGTCCATTCGGTCGTCGTTTTATATAAGTTGATTTAAAAAAAATACAAAATGACATGACAAATGAGGCATACAACAAGGATAAAAAATCACCTAGGAACTTAAAATCGCAAACACCTCTAGAGGACGCCAGAGTCCCGAGAAGAATGTACCGTACAAACACGAACTGAGCAAACGGAGATTGTCTTTATTCAAGCCGTTGATGCATTGGGAGTAACATGACTAGTTACACGTACCGCGAAATGACTGACACGCTTTGATTTTTGGCGTGGGTAACTGCAATGGACAAAAAGCCGTGCAAATGTATCAACAGAAATATCCTGATATAAAAATTCCGTTTCACTCATTCTTTGCCGCGCTATATTGACGATTATGCGAAACAGACTCGTTTTCGAAGTGCACAAGCCGGATGTTTCTCTCCAACGTACAACTTGGAATTTTTTGCAGAAGAAAGTGTTTTCTAAGAAATGAAAGGAGTACAGGAGTCGTATCCCGAGAAACCCATATCCCCCAATTTTGCAGTTTGGCGTTTTGTAGACGATGATGTACTGCATGCTTTTCATTTACAATGCGTCTAGGCATAGATAAAGCAACCGATAGCTACAACAAGCGCATGGAATTTGCGCGGTGGTTTTTGCATAAAAATTTTGCATACTTGGGCGGATGAAAATCCACATGCTACAGTACGCATGTCTCACAGCGCAAATTTACACTTAACGTGTAGGCTGTTACTGTAGGAAATGGTTTATTTGAACCGTACATTCTCCCAAAAAGACTTGATGGTTCTATTTACCTTGAATTCTTGTAAAAGGACATACTGAATGATGTGCCTATACCTATTCATAGGCGCATTCGATTTCAACATGATGGAGCTCTCTCGTATTTCAGCCGGCAAGTCAGAAATGATCTTTTGACTTCATTTTTTAGACATTAGAATATTCGCTGAACCAATCGTATGGCCACCACGATCACCTGATCTATCTCCAATTGATTATTTCCTCTGAGGTTTTTAAAAAGACTTGTTTATACAACATTGTCAAACCATGTCATTGCCTGAAGACTTAGTGCGAAGAAATGTTACGGCAGCAGGATGTGTTCGAGATATACCTGATATTTTTGAGATGCTGTGCCGTTCAATGCAGCATCAATGTCAGGCGTGTCGCGATGCATTATGTAAAAAGTTTGAGAATCTCTTGTAGTGGTCATACATTTATTTCATGTGATTAATATAAATAAATGATCAGTAATGGTTTTGTTTCTTGTCTTTCTATCACATATTATTTCTAAAAGCCCTCTAGCAGCTCCGGATAGCATTTGCTACCCTATGTTCTGAAGTGATTTTTTATCCTTGTTGTATGACCGATTTGTCATGTCGTTTCGTAAACTTTTTTTAATCACCCTATAGACTCCGAAGTTATAAAAGGATGAATGAGACTTGTTCAGAACCGGAGGTGAACTTACGACTGTTAACATCGTAACTCACTGCTCTAATCATTATGCTAAAGGTGTTTTTAGAAAAATATCTTTATTGAACATGCAACGCATGATATAACATGACAAAGACTGGATCTTTAAATTTCTACTCGGTGAATGAAGCTTTAAATCTTGAACAGCCACAAACAAATAGCGTTCTGTTTGAGGGTACTAAAATAAACAGCTGTTCACTTACCTTGGTAAGATGACTTTCTCCTTTAGAAATAGGGTCTAAAACAACTGTATATATAAATGTTACGTACCTGATGCTTTAATATCTCCCAACTGATGCGAGAAAATGATTTTTCTCCACAGCTGGTCCAAACTAGTATGAATCGCATATATACGATTCATACTCTACTATTACTTACAACGTAAGATTACCTCACATTACCATAAACAGAGATGTCCCATTTTTTGAAAATATGAATAAAATTGAAATCTAAACAATAAGTTCTTATAAATAATTAAATGAAGAAAATAGCACGCAGTTAAAAAGAAGAAGGTGGGGCAATTTAAATTACTCTTAGAATATAAAAAAATGAAATAAATTCCATGCGGAACCAGAAAAAATAAAGTAAAATAAATAATGTTATTATTTAAATGCATATCATTTTAATTGCAATGAATAAAGCTTATTAATGTAGAAAATAAAAAAAAATTAGAATATAAAAAATTGTATTAATAAATGACAGAAAATTTGCTATTGAATAAGTCTAAGATTAGATTTCGAAATTTGCAGTAGCAAACGGCTTTAGAGTTTAAAAGTTGAAGACAATCGGTCCAAAACCAATTAGACTTAGAAATTGGTTGAACACTATTTTCAGAAAATATTTAACATTTCGGAAAATTAAACTTATCTGTTAAAAACTTTTAACTTGCAGTTTTCAATATTATAATTTATATATGTAAGAGAAAATTAATAATGTTTATTTTAAGCGTTTAATATAATATGTTTATCTATTAAACATGAAAATGTGTACATGAGAATTGATGGCTTTCAAATAACTATCATTCCGTTTTGAAACCGGCATGATAAAATTAATACACTGTAAAAAATACTCGAAAGTGTTTCTAAAAATTGAGAACAGCAAAGGAAACTTTCGTTTCAGAAATATATTTTTTTAATTAAGAAAATCTATCCTTTTCTAAGGTTTTATAAGAGCGCCTTTCAAAACCAAGGATAATTCAAAGGTTGCCATATTATATTTTTGCAAACATTTTTACTAGTTCAAAAAGCATAACTTTTTCTTTCTATAAACTGGTCTTTGTGGTTTCAAACTGTTATGTGTTCAAATAGTTTCTCCCAATAAAGGAAAGTTTTTCGAAATCGTGTATAAAATGAGGTTATACTCGACTCTTATAAACATGTTTGCTATATCAAGAAATTTTTTCTCATTTTTTACAGTGTAATTTCTAAGAATAATAAAAATCAACAGTACTTTTAACTCTTATATTTTGAGAATAAAATATAATACCTTCTTCCATACTGACTTGGCGTAAATGTATAAGGTCAGCTTTATTAGCTACGATTACTATTGGACATGGTGCCGGAGTTCCACCTGGAGACGCAGGTCTTGAATTCTGGATAAGCTGTCGTACCTCACGTACATATGTGAAACTTTCTCGGTCTATTATAGAATAAACCAATAAGAAACCGTCAGCCCATTGTAAAGTTTCCTCTTTCGGAAAGTCTGTGTCTGACTGCAAAATGAAAATATTCATATTTAAGCATAAATACACAAAATTTATGTGGCTCATTCCATATCAACTACCCTAAGGATCAATGCTCTAGTCCCTTCAATTTTGATGTAATCGCTGTTTGATGTACATATAAGTATGAAATGAATATCTGAAATTTGTCAAAATCAGAAGTTGTACAGCGCGCCAGGTGTGCTGTTTCATTCTTGTATTTAAAGGTACACCTCTTTAATTACTATAAATCGAGCTTTTGTTAATGTAGAATATCGAAAACTCTTTAGAATATAAAAAAATGTCTTATTTAATGACAGAAACTTTGTGATTCCATCAATCGAATATTTTCTAGTGATTTACATTATGTTCATTTTGTTATATGTAATGGTGGAAATCTCGAAAAAAGGCAGTGTAATTTCACTAGTTCGATTTTTAGAATGTACATTCAGAAAGAGTCTATTTGATCTGAATCGAATTGCTCTTTAACTTTGCAATTGACTGTTTGTATCATGTGTTCTATAGTTTCGAAAACGGAAATCTGACTTCTAATTTTAAGAGGGCAAGAAAACACGTTTAAGCGCGCACGGTAACTTTTCCATACTTATATACAATAGGATGCAGTTACATTGCAACTGGTGGGATTATTTTGTGACATAAAGTCCAGTATTCATATTTCGAATTTTCCACTCCGACTGGTATGGCAGGAAAGCAAATAGCAATACCACATCCTAGCACGGTGTGCCACATCACCTAACGACTATTGTCTGATGTTCGAACATCTCGCTTATTCTCTCGGCCCGGTGTAAATTTGCAACCGCCTTTTTCGTTTTAAAGTCGAAAACCGGAAACTCTGTGTTCTGAAACCTAAAGCGCATGAGAATCACCTAATACAGGTTAATATTCTCTTTTGTTATTGTGTGAGATAGAATGCGGAGTAATATAACCTTTGTAAAGTGACATTTCTGTGAGATATAGCAGTATAACCAGAATATAGTCATTTTACTCATCGACTCCATCCTTAATTAGCCTCATAAAGTTACAGTTTAAAAATTAAATATAAATATTTTTTTATTTTTAGTGTCAAAATAGACTTGAAACATTGTGAGAACGCAAGAAAGACCATAAGCAATAAGTAAAGATAAACTAAACTCCCAAGTAGGTCTAGAATTTCTATGCCTTTGTGGTAAAAATAAAATTAAGTTCATCTCGAATTTCTTCCAAATTTGACTCATCTCCTGTAGCCTCTTGATGTGTACCTTTCTCCGTTCTTTAAAATCCCACTGAATAAAAGTGTTGCCAAGTTGGAAAAAATTACGCGCAACAAAGAACAAATTCCTGCGTCTTCTAAAAGAGAGCATATAAAAAACAATCTGAAGTCGGTATTTTGGCCGATCGAAATTTATCCACTATATAGAAACAAAGATTTGAAATGTCCCCAAAAAACATTCCTCGAGGAAAATTAGGTATAGGTGACGGAAAAGGCGAAAAGTTTTCATGAAACAGCTGAAGAAGACGGGTGAGAAAACAAAAAGTCGGGTCATTAAAGACTCAAAAAGTTGAATACTCTGATGGCTACATTAGTACTAATAATGTCCTTAACAGTAGAGGAAGCGATGTGGTTAAAACGTCTAGAGGAAGCGACGTGGTTAGTAAGTATGTCAACATAAAAGAGGCGACATTTCGTCACCTGAGAATAATAAAGTTCTATCTGTGTTTTTGAAAAAATGACTTATAGATATAGAAATGTTCTATTTGTATCTATGAAGGCATTTTCTCATCAAAATGATGTTATATATAATTTATATATGACACTACAATTATATTATGACAATATTTTAATCCAGTAAATCCTTCATCGATACAAATAGAACATATCTATATAGATAAGTCATTTTTTTTCAAAAACACAGATAGAACCTTATTATTCTCAGGGGATGATTTGTCGCCGGAAAGAAAAGAATAAATAGAGAGTCGCAATCTTCCAGGAAGCACTCATAGTCTTCCCTTAATTTTTTGCATTCGGCAAAATTCTGAATACGTTTCAGACGAGATACGGCACATTCTCAGAATATTTCCTCATCAACTGGAGCGAAAGATTTCATTCCATAACCATTGATTCCTTTTCAAGGACTCTTGATTGTAGATGTGATGCATTTAAGAAACCACACGCCTTCCGACATTTTGCCGAAAAGCTGGAGTCGAATAGTGGCACAAATCAGAGACAATTAAATTACAACTTCACAATTTAAATTGACAAAATAATTTTTAGGGAATATATGATTCACGAATTCTTTTCTTGTATTTCACGACAAAAACACACGTGTCACAAAGTAACCTCACTCGATGGTCCAACTTTGTGGCACCTTTAAACCTTTTACCCGTTAATGTTAAAGATAAAGATTGGTGTATTACATCCTTTTGTAGCAAAAGAATATGTTAACATTTATATAGTCAGTTTTCAGTCACTTATGAAACAAACTGGCTAGTGTATTACAACTTCAAAATGTGTCAAAAAGTAAACCATCTTACGATATATTTTTATCACTATAGCTGTCGGCGTTCAAAAGTTGACACTATTTTACTATTTTAAAAGTATTTATGTTGCAAATTTTCTTATGTTGTAGAAGTGGAAATCATGGACAAAGGCATGGGCATTTTACTAGCTCTTTTCTTAGAATGTATGTGCACAAAAAATCTATTTGTTCTAAATCGAACTATTCTTGAACTGTGCAACTGACTGTTTATCTCGTGTTCCCCAACGAAAAGCTCACTTCTAATTTTAACGAAGAGGGTATGCAAACTCGTCGAAGTGCACGCGGTCACTTTACTATGCGTGAGTTCCTTTTTATTACTATAGCTGTTGGCATTCAAAAATTGAGACTATTTTACCAATTTAAAATTATTTACGTTGCTCATTTTGTTACGTTGGAGCTGTGGTAATCGCGGATAAAGACAGTTTATTTTAGTAATTCTTTTCTTAGAATTTATCTGCACAATGAGTCTATTTGGTCTAAATCAATGCTGCTCTTCCTCTTTACAACTGACTGTTGAATCGTGTGCCCTATAGTTTTAAGAATGGAAAGCTAACTGCCAATTTTAAAGCTACAGGACGCTGCAAGCAAACTTGTGGAAGTACCAACTGTTCCTTTTACTATAATTAATTTTTTTTTATCACTTAACTGTCGGCATTCATAAATTAAAGGTGTCAAAATTATAATACTTTTTTTTTAACAAGAACTTCTAATTTCGGAATATGTTTGAATTTTTGTAAAAATAAAGATATAATTTTTCAATCAAGATTGAAATTTTTAGTATCTGTTTTGAAAGATAACCAAAAAGCATTTAAATTGCTGTACCATAAATTCTATCCAAACTAAATATTTTATTGTATCTTGAAATAAAAAGGATGCATTATTTCATCGATGCTTTTCGGTTTACTGGAATAAACGTCTTTCTTTTACTCATTTTTACTAATTACAAAAGTTAAGCCTTTCAAAGGAAAAATATGGATGAAGTAAAACAAAGAAACACAAAAGCAACAGATAATAATAATTGTAAAACACTGGCGTGAGCAAGAAAAAGTTACATATGATCTAGAAAATGTGTGTGGGAATTCTTAAATGTTAGAAGCAATACGGAAAAAATATCTTGGCAGATCAAAGTTTTTTGCATGAACTGAAATTTACTTATGTAGTAAACTCTTAATACCGATTTGTGGATAATCTAGCGATATTAAAATAGAATGCTATCTATTTGTGCTTAAATTAATGAAATGAAATATATGGTTTTTCTGAATACATACGCAAGTAGCGTAAGATTAAAATAATTGTAGTTTACATATGTCAGTTTTATTTTTAAAAGTGCATATATTCTTTATAATTCTACATTTCTAGAAGCGATTAATGACTTAATTAAGCCGATGATTGTTTATACAACACGTATCGTTGCAGAGATCCTAAAAAAATTATTTTTACATGTAAAATGTCGTTCACTAATAACACAAGGACGCTGTAAACTTTTGTTTGTTGACTACCTGTTATAGTTTCTGACATAGGGTAGATAACTTCCAAATTTTGCAAATAAGGTGCTGCCATTCATTTCAAATGACAGCGCGTTGTCATTTTACTATAGATAGGCACTTCTTCTCCAACTCTAACTTTTTCTGCTCATGAGATACTTACATATGTTCATTTCAGACTTATATGCATGTCTTCTTGGGATTACATTAAAGTTCAATGGGGATAGAGCAAGGACTATGCCAAAATTTAAGCTATTTGAGATAGAATGACTCGTTTGACTGATTTATAAAAGGAAAAGAAAAAGAATACCGTAATTTCGGGTGTATAAGCCGCGGGTCAAACAATTCTTTTTCGACCCAGAATTTTTTAAGAAATAAGTTTAATTACTTAGATCGCCGTAAATATTTGTCTTCAATCACTAAATAAGATTTCTGGGTCCAAAAAGAATTGTTTGATCCGCGGCTTATACACCCGAAATTACGGTAATATAAATGAAGAATGATATAAATGTACGGCGTAGTTATCGTAGACTCAAATAGAAAGAAATGAGTAATAAATTTGACAAGCAATATAATTATTTTTAAATCTAAAGAGCACGAAGAAAATAAAAAAAATCAGATTGTAATAAAAGAAAGTTATAGTTTTATGTAATAATACTTATATGAAAATATATATACACACATATCTGTATAATATATATAAAACAGTTAATTAAAAGTTTTTTGAGCATATACAAAATAAAAATAAATAAAAAGAGTAAATATTTAAATAAAATTATATAGCTTAGTTAAGTAACTAATATTTAACTATCCCGTTAATGCTGGTGATTTTACATGGAAAGTGATAAGAGTCAGATATTAATTATACATCCATGCATCCTTTACTAAGTAGTTGCTATGAAGGAATATTAAATAAATAAAAATTTATATTGATGAAAGTATTTTAATGGTGAAAAAAGTTCGATGTTTTTCTAATTATTTAATATTTCCTAAATTTTATAACATAATGAAGGTCTTAATCGATTGAACTGGCGTAACTGCCAAGCAATAACGACCTGGACATACTTTATGTATTTTAATTCAGCTTATCTTTAAAAATATTTCTGAAAATTGCTTAACTAAAGCAATAATTTACCAACTATTTGTGCAAGGAGAAAAAGTATTACCTTTAAACTGCAGTGTAAACACTCATCCAAGTGATCCAATATAGACACTATTTTCGACTCATTTAATTGTAAACAGTGCCACTTACCGAACCTGGGATTTCAGCTTTGTGTGTATCGAGTTGGTCACTTAACCGAAATCATCTAAGCGTGCATTATTCTTTTGAATGCCGTTGGCGAGATATCTCGTTTGTTTTTAGAGCCCCAAAATTGCAGAGAGCGAAATGTCTTATTTTCCTTTTTAAATCTTTTCCTTGTGATTATGAAATATCTTATCAACGGCATTAAATGGTTAAAATATCGCTAACAATAATCAAGAAGTATCTATGCTCTAAAATTATGAATAAAAAAGCTATCTAGGTACTTGATGGGAATAAATTTGTCTAGAGAAAAATACAATCAAGAAGTATGTATGCTCTAAAATTATGAATAAAAAAATCTATCTAGGTACTTGATGGGAATAAACTTGTTTAGAGAAAAATGGTTAACTACGCGTATTTGTACAGCAAACATGAAAGTATAAAAATTATGAAATGAGAAATTCACGAAGTTAATCCGTTTGATAAATGTTCGATATGGTACCCCTCGTTACTCTGGAAAAGCCTCTTTAAAATGTAGGTTTTTCCCTTTTTGTTTGTAAGCATATTTAAATATATGAAACAAAATACAGGGCATTCTGGATTTCAAATCAGGAATGAATTTTCGAAGCACCAAACTGTAATCCTTTACCTTAATACCTCCGTACATTTAAATCTAGGGGTATAAGGTCTGATGTTCGTGGTGGTCATGGTGTAACTATTCTATGACCAATCTAAACTCAGATTTCAGAACTAAAACAAGACTTATATACATACATTTATGATACAATAATCGTAATCTGTCACTGGTACCTTTCAATTAAAAAAAAGAGATAAAAGATAAAAGATGAAACTAAATATATATTATATTACGAGCAAATCTTGTGTATGTGTATGTAAATTTTATCCTAAAAACAGCTGTAGAAATTTTGAATAAATTCTGTATTATACCATTTTCGGACATGTCCAGGTCACATGATCGAGAAAATTCGATCAGTCGATCATTTTGGGTCATTATGAGTCAGGGTCAAACTAATTATACATAAAAAAGCCTGAGAGGATTTTGATTACATTAAGTATCCTACCGTTTTCGGTCATGACACTACAGTGTGTTTCATAAATATAGAGACACTGATATTTTCGAAAAAATATTATAATAATTCAGCATTTAAAAACATATTTAAGCATATAAAAAAGGGATCTGGCAAAAAAAATTACAGAAAATTAAATTAGAATTAAATAATTTCAAGTCGAAAATTTACAAATTAAAATAAATTTGTTGTCTCATAAATATAAAATTTGTAACACTTTTTTTTTTCAAATTATTGTCCAATAATAGATTCATTTTTAAAGGCAGCAAATATTCTAGCTGGCATACATTTATTAAGTTCTGTAAAGATTCTTATTTTACATAAAACCAGCTTCGTTCGATATCCTTTCAACTCAAAGACGATGTTTGAAAATTGTCTTCAAGATGCATATGAGTGATTCTTTGTAAAGAAGCAATATTGCATTCTCTTGTCTCTAACATGAAAATTATTATAAAAAACTGTTGGTTTTTTTGTATCTGCGTATTGCCACAATAATGTTCTTTTTAAAATAAAATCATCAAAATGATTCATTAATTATAATTTTTTTAAAAATACATTTATAAATACAGTAATTTAATATAAGATATTCATTCACTTACTCCTTCTATATAATTTTAAACTTATTTTTCTCAAAATTAATTAAAAAAATAATTATTCTGAAATTATTTTTGCAAAGGTAAATAATTATATTAACCATAAACACTAGTTGATATATTGTAACTTAATTAAAAATTTGTTTTAATTATCATTTACTGTTTTCCCGCTATTTAAAATCATTCCCTCGTACTTTGAAAAAAAAAATCTAAATTTCAGCCACATGAAAGCAGCATTGTACCCAATATTATGTGATTTATTTTGTTGCATTGACACCTTTCTGTTTGAGGTGAACATTTATGATGCAGAATAAAATAAATTAATAAAAATTTTTGCATGATTTTTTTTTTAATTATCACTCTCTCATGTAGGATACCCATTTCAAGATGTCAAAATTTTTATTTGTAGCTAATATTGTGAAATGTGACCAATACTTTATTCAATTATTCACAAATCATCTGAAACCATTTTGTGTAACTTGAAAAAGGCAGCCGTATTTAATTTTATCATTCCTTCACCCATCATTCTCTCACATTTTCTGAAATGGGGGGGAGGGGGATTATACAGATGATAATAGAACTTGTCAAAATAATTTAAAAAGTTTAAGTTTAATGTTTCAAGGCATTAACCAACTAAATTTATGCATTATATATTACAAAATTTCATTCTTGGTTTCAAACTATTTAGGTAATCTTTATAAAATACTTGTTTATCTCAAATTTGTCCACATTTATTCTTTTTGGGTAGAAAAACCCAAAGTAGAAAATAGAAATACTGTTCCTTTAAGATACATACAAACATGAATTTCTTAATATCAAAACTTTATGATTACAATAGCCTTCAAGAATACTCATCAGTTGATTGAAAGATCCCGATTCTTTGTCCCCCATACTTTGACCCTTATAACTTTCTAAAAAAATCAAGACGCTGCCGAAGAATGTTCCATGTTGATTTAACCTTAGAGCAAACATTTATGCAATGATTTTCAAAAAAGTAAGTAGTTCATATTTTCACTTCAGTGCGTCTCAAACTTCTCTCTTTACGGAGAATCACTCATATACACAGCAAACGAGAATGCCCCAAAGAGAATGCCATCAGTACTACGTGCCGGTAACACCATGACATGGACATTTTTATTAGCAAACGATTTTTTGTGAGTCTTAATGTATTAATCAGTGCATTATCCTGTTGATACAAATAATTCTGACCACTAAGAATTTCAGCAACTGGCAACAAGTGTCTTCGAGTACTTCACTATACTCTTTAGATGTCTGTTTATTTTCCAGAAAAGCACTATTTGTAGTTCCATTAAAAGAAAATGCACCTCAAGCCATCACAGAACCACCCTCTTTATACCTGCGGAAGATGGTTCAGGCTCACGTCTTGAATCATGCTGGCAGGAATTCAAACCATTTGGGTCATAAAAGTTAATTCTCTTTTAATCTGAAAAAATGTCTTGCATTCATTTGTCCTTCCAATGCATATGATCTTTAGCCTAGAGTCACCTTCGTTCTTTGTGATCTCTTTTTCAGTAAATGAAATCTCCATATATGTCGGCAAATAGTACAGCTCATATTCAAAATATTAGAATAATTACCTTTTTTTTAGAAATTGAAAATATCGTTTGGTAATTTAATGTCTTTTAATGAAAATATGCAAACGATATTTTTATTAAGAACTTATTGTTGATTAAACTTACTTGTTATCTTAAATTTAATATCATTTTTGAAAAGATTAATTGCAAAAAAAATTATTTTGAAAAGTCAAAATATTAGAATATTTATTCAAGTGGTTCAAAATATTAGAATATTTCACATTAATTCTCCTTTAATTATTACCAATTCTTAACTGGTGGCATCATTGATTAAATTCAGACTATTTTATTTAAAATCAGTATTCTTTTTTGCAGTTTGTTTCTTTTTCGTCTTAAAATGGGCCGTGTGAGTGATATTCCTGGATCTACTAAACTTCGTATGGTTGATTTGTATCGGCACGGTAAAAATCAATGTTTTATAGCGAATTATTTACATTGTTCGCAATCGAGCGTTAGTAAAATACTAACACAATATTCAAAAATTGGAAAATTTCAAAATAATCGCCGAAATGGTGGCCGAAAACCAAAAACGTCTGCTAGAGATGACAGGAAACTGAAGCGTATAGTTAAGAAAAACCGTTTTAAAAGTGTGCGATTCTTGCACCGAAAATGGAAAGAAGAAGGAGTTGAAGTTTCTACATCGACAACATTAAGACGTCTCCATAAATTTAAATTTGAATCTCGTGTACCGAAAACAAAACCTCTCATGACTGCAAGACAAAAGCGTATAAGATTGAATTGGTGTAAATCAAGACGTTTATGGAGCAATGAAGATTGGAAAAAATATATTATTTAGTGATGAAAGTATGTTTTGTGTTTCATATGGTAATCAAGGTATTCAAGTTTGGAGAATGAAGCAAGAAGAATTTGATAAAGAATGTCTTAAACGTTCCGTAAAATTTGCTGCTAGTGTCATTGTTTGGGGTTGTATGAGTGCAGAAGGACCTGGAAAGTTATGAATCGTCTACGAAAAGGTTAACTAACTCTCTGATATATCAAGAAATTTTAGAATATTACATGATTCCATCATCAGAAGATTTATTTGAAGATGATTTCATCTTTCAACAAGATTTAGCGTCCCCGCATACCTCGGTGTCAACTAAGAATTGGTTCCGCCAACGCAGCATTAAGGTACTTCCTTGGCCACCAAATTCACCAGATCTTAATCCCATCGAAAACTTATGGTGTATAATGAAGAAAAAACTTCAAGAAAATCCTCCTTCAAGTAAAACTGAGTTAGTGGCACGTATAAAGTCTATTTGGGCTAATATTGATAGAAATGTTTGTAAACACCTTGTATATAGTATGCAAGATCGATTGTACGCTGTTATGAAAGCTAAAGGGGATGCTACAAAATATTAACTACCATTTACTTCATATTCATAAGGTAATATTGTTGCGTAAAATAAAATATTCTAATATTTTGAACCAATCTAAATTTTATTCTAATATTCTGGTGTGTTTAAGGAAGCTGTATACCTAATTTATTGTGCTGTATTTTATATTTTATAAATGTTAAAATCTTATCTAAACATTCCAGATTTAATATATAAGAAATTTAATTGCATTTACTTAGTATAAAAAATAAATAAATAGCAAATAATTTTTTCTTATTACTTTTTCTCAATTATTCTAATATTTTGAATATGAGCTGTATTTTGGCTTTCTTTTATATAACGATGTATGATATCCTTTGAACCCATACCATCCACTCGTTAAGAAGCTTGTCGGAGTGACATTTTTTGCGACGAAACAAGTCGCATTATCTTACCACTGATTCTTTTAATAGTCTTTCTTGTTATTCCAGATCGTTTTCTTAACTTTAAATTGAAAGTTTTTTATAAAACTTTATAAACGGCCTCCCTGCTACTTCCAATTTTTTTAAATATTTGAGAAACTGTTCAGTCATTTGCTACAAATCGGCGTATTTTGCAAATCTCATCTTTAGAAATTTCAATCTATAATTAAAACATGTCAAACAACTTTGCTCGTTTGAGTAACTTAAAGTGTATTTCTGTGCTTGTGTGCATTAATTCTGAGCACGCTCAATCAAAAAAAAAAAAAAAAAAAAAAAAAAAAAAAAAAAAAAAAAAAAACTATACATATGAAGTTGTTTATAATCTGTCTTTATATTTATAAGACAGCGTAACTTATTATATTTTTATTATTCGAGTCGAAATTATTTAATTTAATTTAAAACACTATAACAGATTCATTTCATTGTTTTTAATATGTGGTATAAAATTTAATTTCTTAAACTGAATTAATAAAATGTAATTTCAAAAACAGCTGTGTCCTTACATTTATACGATGCACTGTATTATTCTAGGTCATATATTCAAAAATCTTTGATTAGTGTGTCATTTTCGGGTCACTATGAGTCAAGATCAATTTTGACTAAAATCTATAGTCTACCATTTTGAGGTACTAGAAGATCATTTGCCTTTGTCACATGTTCAAGGAAATTTTATTTGTACGTCATTTTAGGGGTCCACTATGGGCAAAGGTCAAGCTGGTTTTATCTAAAAAACGGCTCGAACGGTTCTCGAACTAAGTTTTGTATTTGACCGCTCTGGATTACGATAAGACCATTGGGTTAACAAGGATAGGACCAACTTTGATAATCACAGATTTTAATTATTTTATATATGTTAAAGTACAGAGGTCCCTTAGTCTTAGGGACACTTTTATACAACACTCTTTAGTTCTTGAGAAACAGGGGGGGGTCTAATATTACAATTTAATTTGAATTTTATCTTGGCGAAAACGGCAATGAGCTGTCATAGCATGATCGGTACCGCATCAACTTCCTGGCCAGTGGACCCGGGGTAGATACCGGGCCGTGCTTTTGATTTTTGCGCTTTTACTTTCTTACAAATCTACTTTTAATTTAATTTTTACTAGATGGTACCCGTCAAGATTTGACAGTAAACTTCTGCAAAGTTTTATTAGAAAAAGGTTTGATTTTTTTTAATTAGTTGTTTTTAAAGTAAATTTTAAAAACTTGATGTGGATCTATATTACCTATTGATTCCTACATATTCAAAGTCTTAGATTAGACAATGCTCTTAGCCTAACCTACTCAATCAATGAATGTAAAGAATTTTAAATTTGTAATTTGAATTATGCTTGCTGTTTAGCAGAAGTGTAACTCAAATATTTATTTTTGTAACAAATAATAATATTTAGTAGTTTCTAAAACTTTTAAACTACTTTTAGATGTTTTCATTAATTTTATTTTTATCATACTCATTCTAAAGCCTTAAACATACAATTTCAGGTATACCAACAAATGATTTATAATTTTTTTTTAATTTTCTTGAAATTTACATTATATTTTTGAACATGATTTATTTATTAAACCATGGTTTTAATCCGTCTGATTTACACTTAATATATTTTACGAAGAAATTTCTGGTTTGAATCGACATTTAATAAGTTAGTATGAGTCGAATAGATTGGTATTGGGCGTACTAATGTTAAGTGCGTCACTAATTACCTACAGAAGTTTGGCATTATGAGGCTCATTTACAAATAAATCTGACACATGTAAGCAAATTGAAGTTCATTTTAATAAAAAAATCAAGTACTTTCAATGCGTCCACTGTCAGAACACATACTATTGTAGACACAATGAAAATATTTAACTTAATTCTTCATTTTAAAAAATAATATCTTGGATACATGTGTTAGCTGTTTTAATAAATGTGTACCTGTTTTATAATGCCCCATATCTGCATGCAATTTGTAGCTAGCAGAAGTTAACACTAGAACTACCGGTGTTTCATATATACCTAGTTTTGCCACATCCGTCAAATTGTCCGATTTTTGATCACGGCCTTCATTGTAACTTTTGACTTAGTTAAAGTAAATAAAAATATATAATTAAAAAAAAAAACATGATTTAATATGATAATTTATTAATTATTAATAAAAATCCAATAAAAAAACAGTTTCTATCTCCATTTATAGTACATTTGCTATGCATGATATAACTATGAGGGACATATTTTACATGTTATCTTAGATAAACACTTGCAACGAACATATTAAACTTAGTTAATGTAAATGAAAGAATATAATTTAACAAAAACAAAATTTAATATAATAATTCATTACTGATAAATATAAAGAAACTAAAAAAACAGTTTCTATTTGCATTTACAGTATATCAGATTTGATATGGACGAAATAATTATAAGGCAGATATTTTACAAGTGTCTCTTATCTTAGATGAAGACTTTCCACAAAGATATTTGACTTAGTTAATGTAAATAAAATATATCTATAATTTAAAAAAATATTTAATGTATTAATTCATTAATTATTAATTAAAAAAACCCACTTACTATTTGCATTTATAGTACAGCATATTTGATATGAATGAAATAATTATGAGGCACATATTTTACAAGTACATGTTATCTTAGATGAACACTTACCACAAACATATTTGTTGCATACATTGCAAGTATAAATCCTTTTGTTTTTGTTGTATAATCGAATTTGGCAAGATTTGCGATCATAAGGGATATTTTGTGAATTTTCTAGAATACAATCCATTGATTTTCGTTCTTGTTTTTGGAAGGAGGCTTCTTTTCTGCAACACCTATATTCACTGGAGAGTTCTTCGGATAATTTAATTAAAATTTGTTTTCTAGTTATATTTTTATCATAAGTAACTTTATATAAAATCCTATCATTGATTTCTGCCAAGTCCAAAATATTATAAAATATCTGCAAAGGCCATCTATGTGACCCTGCTTTTACGCTATATTTGCGGGCCATTTGGTCAACTACGTCTATTCCAAACTTACAAGGAAGGTCTCCATACGGGCATACCCCGAAAAACCTGAAAAAAATACAAAATGTTCTTCTCGTGTGGATATATACGTTTATAAAAAAAATTTCGGCGGAAGCTCCATTCTGTATCCGTAAAAAAATAATGAAAATTTCGTTATTTGGCAATTTATCGCCGGTTGGCGAAGGAATGTAATTTCAAAAAATACTTTTTGTTAATACACTTCAAGAAAAAAAAAGTTTCATGTTTAACTTGTTTTGATAAATTTAATTTAAATAACTTTAGTTTTATAAGTTTTAATTTGTTTTAAGTATAATTTTGTTATATCGATATTTATATGTATTTATATTCAAATTTAATCATCAAAATTTGAGATTTAAAATGAAATTCATAATTTTAATTAATTAAATTTGTTTCCCGCCCAAAGTCCAATTGAGAATTGTTGATTTGATTTTGTTGCTATGGAAACATGTGGCTTTTATTTTTGAATGCGCTTAAATTTATGAAGATACTTTTTTTCAATATGATTTTTTTTTATCTATTGAAACGTTCTTTCCAGTGATTAATTAAATAGGAGCTTCAACAAGTAATATATGTATGCAATATAATATGTATATATATGTATATAATATATTAAAGTCTCGCATTGTTTATATTTATTCCTGAAATACGATTTACACGCATTCTAAATATCCTTTATTACATACATAAGTATTTTAATTAGTATTGTTTTCATAAAATTCTGAATATGCCCAGTATGGAGACCTTCCTTGTTAGTCTCATTGTAAAATGACACAGTTGCCTGAATTTGTTTTCGATTAGAAGCAATTTTTACAGATTTATGTTTTGAGCTAAGAAGTAGTACTTTTTACGAGGCTTACTTTTGTAAAAAGTTAAAACAATATCATTTGATTTGTAAACTTTTGTGGAGAAAAGAGCCATGTTATCTTTTCTAACTTTAGCTATTTTCGGCAATTCTCTTTTATTTGCTCGTATAGTTCCAACAAGACTTGTTATTTTTTTGCCAGTAGCTTCTTTGCGAGCTGCATATTTGTAAAAAATTATCCGTTGTTATATTCCTCCCACAATTTACGTAGTTTGTTTTACAAGATTCAAAACTACAAATTCATTCAAAGGTACTCCTGATGGTCTAAGTTCGTCTTTGCCTAAATAGGGAAAGCCATTTATAAGATATTTACTTCGCACGTCTACAGCTAACCAAAATTTAATTCCGAATTTGTCTGGTTTTTTAGGCATATATTGCGTAAATCTGCATCTTGCCTTTGTGGGAAATAATTGTTCATCTACGCATATATTCTGATCTGATTTGTAACAAGCTAGGCTGTTATCAATAAAGGACTTCCAAATTTCGGAAGCTAATCCAAATTTGTCAGTTCGTAAGTGAACACTCCTCTCACTTTTTTTGGTCAAAACAAATGAATCTCATAATTTCTAAAAATCTATTTCTATTCATAGTTTCGCAAAAGAAAGAAGGTCCCCATTTTTCTGACTACAAATAGGATAATTTCAAATTTCTCGCTTCATAGGCTCCTCGAGCATACAAAATAGCTACAAACGCATGCAATTCTTCAGTAGTAATTTTTCAATCGTCCTTCTGCAAAACATTTCTGCAAGTTTTTATGTGCTTCATCATTCAATTATCAATTATAAGTCTAAATGCACTGCTAACATTACCAAGCATAATGTTTCGTTTCGCATAACCAGTTGGGCCTGAAGTATCCTTGAATATAGTGTGTAATGGGAGTCTACCAACACAACCATTCCCTATTTCTTCCCATTTAGTATCGTCAAGAGCAATTTCTTTTTCCTCTCTTTTTTCAGTTTCTGTTTGACTGTCCGATTCAGTATCTGAAATTATTCGCAATCGCTTTCTGCGTTTGTGGCTCTTTTGGGTAATTTCATCTTCACTCCCTGAATCTTCACTTTCATACTCTTCTTCTTCACTTTCTTCAATATCTCGTACTTCAACTTCATCTCCAGAATTTTCAGAGTCATTGTTATTATTTGATTAGTGTCCGAACAGTCTTCATTTATACTAGTGAGTTTTTTGCATTCTTCGAATAATTTTTTTCTTCCTCGAAATCGTTTCATTTTTTACTAGAATTTACAAAAAATGTATGTTACTTTTTTCATAAAAATATATTTATACTTTTTTCCGAGATTAGACTTTACACAAATTACACTATTCACAGACTGCACTTTTCACTAAGAACGTTATCACATTAGAAGTGCAGTTGATAATGATCGCGTCCTAATTACATTTACCAGTTAATGATACGTTTGATATGAAGCCTGGAGCACACTGCGCATGGGCGAAAAGGGCTAGTCCATGTGGAAAATGGGGAAGTCCGCACCACTTCGGGATGAGTTTGTTAATTGCCAAAGCCGTCAATTTGACGGGTCTTGGTATAAATAGGTATAGGTCATAATGATTACGGAAATTAAAATGGGTGAGAGGAAATTGAATAGAAATATTTAAATATATTTATGTTTCATTAAAAGTCGTATCATAAAATTTTGGAACTCGCCATAAATTATATCAAAATTTTAAGCATGAAATTTGAAAACCGTCAAAATGACGGTCTTGGTAGTTCCAGTGTTAAGCTTGTGATAGGATATAAAAAAGTGACATTTTGGAGCTTGTAATAAAGTTATTTTTATGTGTAAAACATTATTTCATGCCGAATCGGGAATGTTCCGCAATTTTTTAATTGAGGTTTTTCTCCCGATTTCTCGTACAGGTTTGAAATAGGAACGCTAATTCTGAAGTTTGCGAATAAGTGACGCTTTATGTGGTCTTATTATGTAGTGCACAGCAGCGCTCCCAAATGGTCTGCCAACTGAACATCAATATTTTCTTACAAAAATTTTCTTTTTAGATTTTTTTTGGAAATTGCACAGAAACCTGCTTCGGTAATTGTTTTTAGCGCAAATTCTGTAGAAACTTACTATGACATTTCCTATTAAATAATATTGGTGGTCAGTTCGCGGACCATTTGGGATCCCTGTCGCAGTCACTTGCTCGTGCCGTTCTGAAATTATATGAATGGACATGACTTTAGTGGGCATCTTTTATATGAGTTCGGAATTTTTACACTGATGACAAAATTTATTCATCTACGCTAACTATAAGAAAAACATGTGAAACTAGTGCCATAAGGTCATGAAATTAATTAAGTTCTTTTTGTTGCAGCTTTCCGTAGCGTATCTGTAGTGTAGCAGAGTCAGTGTCCAGGAAATCTGCCGGCTAGCAACCTCAGCTAAGGATGGAAGAAATGAGCCTGTCTTTTGCGCGAAGTCCCAAGGAATTAATGCGTTCGACCTCAAGTTAATTATAGATGCTGAATTTCTCACATGATTTCAGAGGACACATTGAGCTTTTGACTGATTTGTGAACATTTATACTTTTCTGAGCACTAACAGTTTTATACTATAGCCACGTTACGAAAACCTGCAACCAAAATAAAACTTGGTTAATTTTCTAACATTTCTGCGTCAGTTTCACACGTGCATCTTGTATATCTCACTTGTAAGAAAAGTAACACATTCCAAGAAGCACAAGAACATTCGATTATTTTTACTGTAACATGAAATTAGCACTTAGTTCAGAATAATAAGTGCAGATTCCCAAAATTTTTAAAGAGCTAGTGGCTCCTAAACCCAAACATTCCAGTCACCACTAGTGCTTATTTTCTAAGAAAAGTTAACAAAAAAACACAAAACAATGTGAATTTCAACAAAAGATCGCAGACGAAAAGCTAATTTTGTCAAAGGATCACAAAAAATGCCGCAACTTTTGCCAAAGAATAACTGAAAAACACGACTTTCGTCAAATAGTCGCAGAAAAAACGTGATTTTGATTAGGGGATCGCTAAAATACAAGCGATTTTTGTTAGACGGTCGCGAAAAAACGTGGTATTCTTGTCAGAGGATTGCGAAAAAACATGATTTTCGTCAAATGATCGCGAAAGAAAACTCACGATTCACCAAACGATGGCGACTTAGACGCCAAAAATTAATCGCCATGTCAAAAAAATTTGGTCACCATGTAGCGATTGGCAACCGTGAATGGGCACCTATACTCTGTATGCAGTAAAAATGTGCACAAAAGCGTAAAACGCTTAAGAATGAAGATGTTGATGAGGTTTGGAAGGTTGGTTAATTTTACCTTCCCACGCAATTCGCCCCCTTTTTGTAGTCACGAATTGAGATATAGCGTAATATAGCGATTTTTCGGGTAACTATATTTATAAAACTTTTGAAGCAACAAAACACACTTATGACAGACCAGTTAGGGAAATAAAACAGGAAATGAATTTTTGTTAGTTGTGCCAGTTTTCTTGTGGGTGAGCAATGTATAGATTTTGTATTCATGGAAAGATATTCAGGACACACTGTATATTTATTTAAAAAAAATCGAAACAAATTATCCTATTAAACACAATTTCATTAAACTGATACTTATTTGTGTTCTTCAGAAATAGAAAATTTCTGTATTTAGATTATTTGTAACCGCGGTAATAAAAAAAACTAATTAGTATTAATTTTCTTTGTCAGACATATTTAAGATTATTGAAAAAAAAACCTCAGTTTCACATTTATTTACTAAAATCAAAATAAAAGAATAAAAATTTTAAAAAGGAATTATCTTTTGGAAAACATTCCTTTATTTTCTATAGCAATTATTAAATAAACAGAAATTGTAAACACATATTTTGTTTCAATCTTTGTTTTCTTTTCATTTCATTTTTTAAAACTGAAACATAAGAATGTCTTTCTGAGGACATTTTTTCTTAAATTACATAATAAAAGCAAACCAGAAAAATAAATCCTATTTTTAGAAACCAATAATACACAATTTTAACAAAATGCAGTACCGGAAAAACTCTAGTATTATCTACAATATTCACTCCCTGTTTCTTTCTTATTTCTACATTCAAACAAAATTCAACAAAACATTTAGGAAGAATGTTAACAAAAAACTGCTTCGACATAAACATTTAATACAAAATACTGATAGTATAATGGTCAATCAAATTTTACATTATAATTTAATCAGACGTTTTAATAAATGTATAACTGTGGTTTTGTACAGTAAAAATTTTAAATTTCTTAGCGCTCTGTTCTTTTTTTATATACAGACTGTGTCTTTTTTTATTCTTTTATTGTTACAGATTAGTTTAATTGTGTTTAATAGATAATATAGAAAAACAAATCTAGAATAAAATATCTTACTTTACTCACCCGCGGACACGTGTCAATTATCTCGAAAATCACTGGTTCGTTGTCAACCATCACTTCATTTTTATAATGATTTTCTGAAAAGAAAATAATAAGATTCAAATAATTATACAAATATTAAAAAATATACACTACTATGCACTCTATATACCGGGTGATCCAGAAGTTTCGGGAGTTTTGAAATGTTAATAATTAGGAATTTTTGTTTAGATGAATTTTTTTTAAATATATATAGTTACAATTTTTAGACACAGGTGGCGCTGCTGTACAACACTGAATGTAAATATACCATGCGTTATATAGACACGTGAGCTTATTGCGAAACATCTTTTCTAGGATATTGATGAGATTTCGTTTTAAGTGTGGTTTATGGCCAAACACTGTTTTTTAAGTAGTTGAAATTGCACTGAAAGGGAATTCCGATACACTATTTGATGAGTAAGTGCTATGTTTAGACATGCATTCTTTGCATACCGAGTTCTGTTCGTATAGTACAATTCGTGAAGTTAAAACTGCAAAAGATTCAATGGCCATTACAAATGTGAAATGCTATGGTAAGCAAGGCTTGACAAAAGGGCTTATTGGAAGATCGTAATAGAAGCAGGAGATCCCAAATGTCTGTTATAATCGTAAATGAGGTAGAATTCGATGCCAATACTCAATGGAAATCATCAGCTCATGGTGAGTACAGTAAACTTGTAATATCCCGATGAACTGAAATTTCTTCTGGAATTACTTTCTGCTCTGAGGATATTGTGCAAGCTGTTTTGCATCGGCTCACGGCGATACTTATAAGCTATGGGCGCAGGGCCTGATTATCAACGGGGCACTCTCTCACCAGAAAAAATAAATAGAAATTTTTTCCTTATTCGTGATAGTAATTTTGATTGAAAAGGGCGTTTAAACAAGGCGAAAATTTATATGTAATTTTACTGGGGAGAGAGTGCCCCGTTAGTAATCAGGCTCTGTATGGGCGTCATAATGAAAATTTGCAACCCTTGGACATTAATTCTTTCTTTTTAGTAAGCTGTATCATACCATAAAAATAATACTATAAATTTTAGCGCCACCTGTTGGTCAAAAAGTCTTACTAACATAATATGTTTGTTTCATTGAAAAACTAAATCCCATAAATTTCTAAGCATTTCTGTGAAAACCAAATACTTCTACTGTTTATAGTTTGCTAATTATTAGCATTTCAAAACTCCCAGAACTTCTGGATCACCCGGTATTTATATTTATGTACTCAAAATCAATATAGTCAATCCATATACAAATGCGCCAAGTCGCAATTATGTAGCGAAATCAGAGAGACCTTTCAAAATTTGGTGGGGTTAGTTCACATATGATATTTCCTTCTATATTTTAATGATGAATAAATATACCTGTAAGTAGAGGGCTGTAGAAACTCACTGTCATAAAACTTTTGATTACAAAATTTCGAAACTTTTAAACCTAATATGGATTATATTCTTATTCTGGATGGAGCTCAAAACTTGTTGGAGGAACTTTGCCCACATCTGGTGCAAGACAAAAAAATAAGAACACCTGTTAAACATTATGCCAAGCTTTCCACATTAGATTCATATGCACCAACTAGAACAAAAGTGTACCTCCTACTGGTCATGAAAGTGATGACACAAGTCTCTCAACAGCTATGCTTGGGTGCTCCATACTTTTCTCTAAGATAGGCTGCAATGTCTGCGTTTCAGACATTTTCTAAAGAAGCATGATTATTGACGTGTAAAGCTGGAGCCTGGGTGATGGAAATAGCAAACCTTTGACTTGCGCAAAGGAGGGTATCAGTAATTATAACAGCGAACAGGAAAGGCTCTAAGAATATGAAACTGTTTTCAAATCAAAATAGGCGAAAGACAAATATGTCGGATTAGGGTAGAGGAATATTGAAGAACATAATGGCACACAAGCAATCCACAAGTTCGGTTGAAATAGGCAGAATTCTCACTCGGTTTGTTTTTTGGGCACCACTATTTTAAAACAAAAAGAGTCTTTTTAGATTCTTTTTGAAAATGTTATTGAAACAAACCTACTGCGCTAATTGTTCTTGGGTATTACTAGTTTTCAAAAAATGAACTCGTGAAAGATCTACATAGGATCCTTAGATGTGACTTTTAATTTTTTTATGTTATCTAGGATAGCGATTGTTTGTGTTTTTGGGGCCTATTGCACTCCAAAACTCATCTATTCTTATCCGTCATCTTTGCTTTTGCCCAATGTTTTACTTTGAAGATGTCATAGTACCGTCTTCGGTGTATTCTTGTCATAATAGGTCGTCATATGCTAATCGTATACACTGGAAAAGTTTGGTGTTTTCGTCACTGAACTTCCAGCTAACGCGCATGAATAATCACGCCTCTTTGGCAGCCCGGCAAGTCTGACAATGCAGTGTCTCTCATGGACAACTATGCATGCATCCAACATTTAATTATTTTCGACAATTTAACGAATTTTTTTATTCAGAAATTCAGAATGATGATTTTTGCATTATTTAAAGACATACATTCCGCGATTTAAAAAAAAAGCAAAAATTACTATATGGAAATTTTTAGTTAAAATAGTCGACTAAATTGACAATACTGCACCTAATAACAGCTGTTGAGAGCCTTATATCTTTTCTTTTACGAGACTAGATGGCAGAACCTTTTTACCAATGTAAAAGCGTTATAAGTATGCATCGACATTCGTAAAACAAACAAAAACTACTATAATTGCGACAAAATGACATAGTTTTTAATAGTCTTTTTTTCTTTCATAAATATTATCCTTTATACCCTGAAGTTCGAATAATAAAATTGGTTCACCTGAATAATTGTTTACATTAATGTCTAACAAAGATGATCTTCATACTGGGCATACTCAGAATTTTTTGAAAAAAAATACTGTTTAAACTACTTATGTATTTAATAAAAGATCAGTCAAAATTAGAGACGATATTACAGTAGAAACTCTGTTAAAAAAACACTTTTCAGTATTTGCTGTGAAAATACGAAACGTCACACAATTTGCGGAGCAGCACTTTTCCTCGCCAAAAGCAAACGATTTTAATGTAAATGAAAACTCCTTGTTAATAGATTTTATAAATTCTTGTAAGTAGTATTTAATAAATTTAAAATTAGAGAGTTTACCCTTTCTCTTTCTTTCTCTCTCTCTTTATATATTTATGTGGTAATTTTTATTAAATTCAATGGTTCATATATTGTAATACAATTCATGGTTTTGTATAATATATACATATTTATATATATTTCTTGTTTCTAAAGCTATTTAATTTATTAATAAAAAACTATATTCATATATAAAATAAATTTCATACTGAAATTTTTTTATATACATTTAATCGTGTTCAAAAATAAAAGCCAGAGTCGTTTCCATAGTAACAAAATTGAATCGATAATGCTCGACTGAATGCAATTTCAATCTTGATAAAAATTTAGTTAATTTAAATTTTGAATTTCGTTTAAATCCTTGTTTTTAATAGCTAAATTTCAATATAAATACATATGAATTTCGACATAGCAAATTTATAGTTAAAATAAATTAAAACTGGCAATTCTAAAGCTACTTAACCTTTTCGTGCATTGAAACCTCATATGAGGTTGTCAAATAAAAAAATAAAAAATATATATTTATTCCTAATTATTTGGATTTTCAATTGAACACTAGTTTAGTATACGACCAAAATAATCTTTTGAGAAGAATCAAGAAATGGCAGCACATGCATTTCATCTTATTTTGTACAGGTTTTAGCTTCCATTTTTGTCAAAAGTCAAGTATGCTAAAACAACGGATTTAAAAAGTGTATTTCACCACACAAAGGAGCATAAAAAGTAAGTAAAAATATATTTCATGTGTCTTACATCATTTTAATTACAATAAGAAAAAAACGTGAAATTTAAATATATTTTGGAGGGATTGACGGGTGTTTTAATTTGAAACCTCAAATGAGGCTTCCATTTGAGTCTGTACATGCAAAGTTCAAAAGCAGAAAACTATAAAAAAGGCAATGCTATTATTTTCTAAAGTGAGAATTATATAAATATACTAGCAGGCTATGCCCGCTGCGCTGGTCAATATTTCAAAATCAACCGTGGATGAAACGAACTGGTGAATTTAAATTTGTATTTTAAATAATTTTTACCTCCAGCAGCACCTTGCTCATTGCTGAAAACGATTTAGACACCATTGTGATATTAAATTATCTAAAACGTTGCGCAAAAACCAGCTATTTAGAAGTAACTATTTTAGTTTATTACTAACAGTGCACATTTGGAAGCAAAATGAGACCATTATGGCAACAGGATTTAAAATTTTCCCTTATCTGAAGAAATATTAATTATTACAGTCGTTACCATGGTACAACTTCTGAAAAATTTCTTCACAACTTTTCATTATGTGAAGCCAGGAACCCAAAGCTACTCCCACCTAAAAAGTTTATATATATATTAAATTTTGTCCGCGCGATAAAAGACACAATTATGCAAGAATCATCTTCAAACTCGTCAAGTACATTGAGATGGTTAATATATCAGTGGGAATTGCAAATGAGCAAAATCGGCCCAAGTGGGGGGGGGGGGGGGGTAATTGGGAAGGGTTCAAAAATTTGAATATCATCTTAACATGGCTCTCACAAAACCAGCTCTTACAAAACAATAGCAGGAAAAAAATAAACATTTTTCGTTACAGCAAGTTGCCAACGATAAAAAAAACACACATTAAAATTCTCACTACAACAATTACTTTATTATTGCAAAATTTCCTCTTGAAAAATGAAAACAAAATTATTTGCTATTTAGTATTTAAGCATTTTCTCTTTAGTTATTTAAGATAAAATTATGTAAATTTGTACAATTTGGCGAACGATTTGGCGAAATTGGTTGATGTGATAATCAAGTAGTAGCCAATTTACACTTTTCATATTTCACAAAAGATTCCTACACAGACATCATATACGCAATAGGTTTAGCACGATTATCTTGCAACTACAATGTGGCAGAATCCTCGTTTTAGAATACCAAAGAAATTTATGTATATTTTATTATTTTCTATCATGTTAAACAGCAATTAACAATAAATAAAAAGTAACTGTAGAACAAAACAACAAATATCATTTCAAAAAAGAAAAAAATGAAAGTAAATAAACAACTTATCATCAGATAAACAACTATAGCTGGGTTACCATATGAGGCAAATAATGCCATTTTGGCGCCAGTGAAATACCTCGATGAGTATATGACCAAATCCGTGACAAAATTTCCATTTGGAAAAAACTTTAATCGGTATTTATACTGCATTTTCCCTACTTATATATAAGAAAAAACTTTGACACAGATGTCATGTATGCACCACATTGGCGCAATTTTTTTCTGGCGCCAATTTGGAGAACTTGGTTTTTAATTATCAATTTCATAAATAGTTTTTAATTATTTTGTATTATTTGAAAAAAAATAATAAATAAAAAAGTTTAATTAATAGCTATAGAACAAAATTATTTATATTATTTAAAAAAAAAAAAACAAAATGAAAGTTAATAGTTTATTAATAAATAAACAACCATAGTCGGTTTACCATGTGTGGCATAAAATCGCCAATTTGTTGCAATCGTGCGAATGTGGTGCGTATATGACATCTGCGCCAAAACTTTAAAAAGTTGCAATTAAATTATTTTACAGTTTGGATGGGGAAGGCATTTATACTAAAATTTAAACATTATACGCATTTTTATTTTTTTTGCTATGAGTGCTATATATATATTTACAATTAAACATAAAAAAATATCCTAAAAATACTCTCACACATTTAAAAGAGAGTGAGAGAATTTACTAATTGTGAACATCGCTCCGGCTTATGCCTTCTTGGTATAAAATCGCATTGTTTGATGACAAAAGTATATTCAAACACCCAAATAAACAAATAACATACAATTAACATATAAAACCATTTTTAAAAGTAATTTTGCTATTTTGTCCTGTAAGACACATAATGGTAGAATTAGATTTTAAAAATATATTTTTTTTAAATAGAAAAATGTTATTTACGTTTTATCTAATAAAATATTTAAAATACATTTTTTTAAGCCTACGCGAAAGAGAATAGCGAAAGTTTGATTGAAGAAATATTGAAGAGGAAATGGTCAATTAAAAAAGACTTGTAAATTTTATTCAGCGGGAATTTTTCAATTCAAAATGTTGAATTTATCTATAGTAATAACGCATAATTGCATAAATTTACTTTGAATTGCAAAATTTTTCTTTCAGTACTACTTGGTTATACCGTCGACCAATTTCGCCAAATTATATAAATCGCCAAACTATTAGCCAGATTATATAGATTAGCATAAATTTTCATTTAAATAACGAAAAACAAATTAGCAGAACATATATAAAAGTAGAAATAAAATGTCGAATTAAAAATCACTTGATGACATAATTATTATTTATATTACGCTTAATGTCAAGTGAATGTGACATTTACGATCATCCATTATTGACATTTAATCTTGGAATTTGGGGGTAGATTTTTAATCGATGGGGTAATCTTTCCTTCTTCAGTTTTTAAATTTTGAAACTGAAATTTTTCCTGTAAGTGAAATTGACGAAATGGCGCAAGAAAAATTAAATTAACAATGAAAACATTTGCAAAAAGAAATGAAAGATTACGATTGAATATTAAAATACACTCTAAAAATTATTTCACTTAAAAAAAAAAAAAAAAAAAAAAAAAAAAAAAACATTATTGCGACCATTAAGAACCTAAGTCAGGCATTAAGTCAGTAGTGCATTTTCGGCTTAAAAACACATTCTTTGGCGACAAAAGCAAGATGAAAATAGTATAGAAACGAATAGTAACTCACAACTTTCAGTGTCTTTTACAATCGAATCTGCTTTTTTCTGCTGTAAGTTATATTATACGGAAATTCGATAAAAAGGAGAAAGAAAATAATAAAAAGGGAAATAACTATCATTCAAAATTCATTTAATCAATTTCTGAAATTCATGTTTTTACTCTAACACCAGGGATAGGTCGCCAAAAGTTGAACCAATTGTTATATTTCGCGTTAATTTATTTTTTAAGCATTACAAATATTTTTTTCATTTTCAAGATAAATATATTTTTATAATATTACGCCTCATTTAAGCGGTCTTTCTTTATTATTATTAATATTATCAGTAGTTATTTTCTGCTATTATTTGCAAGATATTTGTAATATTGCTAATAGATATAGCCATTTTAATTCTTTTAGCAATTATAATTTTCGCCAAAAACAGCTACTGGCAACCCTGTTGTCAAAAATTACCGAAAAATACGAAATTTACTACGAAAAATCAGAGTTATCCCTGTAAATTTGAATCATAAACCTCCACAAAAATATTTCCTATCGAATGATATAATCTGCAAAAAGATCCATCGGGTAGTTTTTGAAAACACCCGTTTGGAAGTTCCAGAATTTCTGCTTTATAATATATATGATTAGTTTTTGCCTATGTTATAAGTATCACGACTATATACATATATACATATGTGCGATTTTGGAAATATATAAATAAAAATTTTAGAAAGTAAAGATAGAGAAATAATAACTTTTTAAGTAATTTTCATGGACTTTAACCAATTTAAAATTAAATTAGTATAGAATTATGAGAAAGTACTTAGTCTTTTTTTAATTGTGTTAATTAACAAGCGGGTATAATAATTTATGTAATTTTGTTAATGCTGTTATATTATTTAAAATTATTTCTTACTTTTTTAAGTACTATAATGAACAACAAACGTGGCAGATCAAAAAAGAGAGTTTTTTCTCAAAAAGATATAGAAGAACGTGTGGCTTTTCCTTCTGATTCAGAAGATGATATGTTTGATGATGATGATAAGTTCTTCGATTCGGATTACATACCAGCTGAAAAAAATAAACATGGTACTGAAGCAATGAGTGATGAAGAGGAAAATAATATTGGGCCTTCTACGTCAAACGGCTTTACACATTTATGGCTATGTTTATTGTTCCGAAATATTTCAGGGAGTGAATGGTAGGAGAACGCCACCGTCAAAAGAATATGGTGCTGGTGACGTACTTCTGCGTTTGTCGTGATATAGCTGGAAAAAATGATAAACTATATTGTGACAATTTATTTACATCAATTCCCTTAATTGAAGAATTAAAAAAAAGAAACATTTATTTTGTTGGAACTATTCGAACTAACAGAATGAAGAGCACAGAGAAAAAGTTAAAAGATTCCAATTCTCTTATGAAAGATGGAAGGGGATAAGTTACTGTAACTTCCTCTGAAGACAATATAATAGTGACTCGATGGGTTGATAAAGGTATTGTGCACGTGATGTCATCTGTTGCTGGAGTTGAACCAACAGATATAGCAAAAACGCTTTCATTTTGCAACTAAGTCCGTTATAGTTATAGACAGACCACACTCAGTGAAAAATATAACAAGCATGTGGGAGGAGTGAACTCGATGGATTCATTTGTGGCATTTTATCCTCATTGTCAAAGAAATAAACGATGGCATATGCGCATTTTTTCCCATCTTTTAAATGTGTCATTTGTAAATGCCTGTCTTCTTTGGAGAAAAGATGGAAGAGCTGCTAATGATTTATTCGAGTTCAAAAGTAGCATTGCAAGCAGCCTAATACATACAGGAACCTCAACTTGGAACTTCAAGAAAAAGGGTGGACCATCGGCTAAAGCATCATCTTCTTTGGTATTTCCAGCAAAGAAAAGAAAAGTGTCTTTAGTTGTTAAAGAACTAGGATATACTAATGGTAAACATTACCCCCAAAATTCTTATGGTAAATTTGCATTGAAGCGCAAAAATGAAAGCTGTTTGAGTAAAACAAGATATATTTGTGGCCACTATCAAGTACATTTATGTCCAGAATATTTCGAACATTTTCATGAAAACTGATTTTTTTCCCAGAAGGAAAAATATGTATATTGTAAAGTATGTAATATTACACCACTATTATTAGTTAAAAATAACTATAAAAATTTTTCGCTGGCAAATTATCTTGAAATTGACGAAAATATTAACAAAAAGCTTGATTTTTAGTTTTTAAAAGTTCTCAAGGAAGTTTTATGTGCAACCTTATATGAGGCTTGTATGTAGAAATGTTACATTTGTTACAATTGTAACAAATGTAACATTTCTGCATACAAGACTCATATGAAGTTGCACATACAACTTCCTTTAAGAATGAAAAAAAAACCAAAAATCAAGTTTCTTGTTAATATTCTCATCTATTCCAAGATAATTTGCCAGTGAAAGTTTTTCATGCATGAGAGGGTTAAATTAAATTTATTAAAACAAGCTCAACATGAAATATTTTTCCCCTTAAAGTGTATTTGACATAAAAAAAAAGATTTTTTTAAAATGCATTTCACCGCCAACTGACGAAAAGTCGCCAAATACAGAAATTATTATATTTTTACGAACGATCTATGGAGATTCCGCCGAAAATTTTGTTTAAACGTATATATGTTCATGAGAAGAACATTCGGTAATTTTTTCAAAATTTTCGGAGTATGACTGTCTCGAGACCTTCCTTGTAAGATATCCAGAACAACACATAATAATAATTTGATTTTTAGATACTTTTAAAATTTAAACTGATTTAATAAATCGGTAGTTTAAGCTATTTTTTCCAAAATATTTACAAGAATAATTAACAAAAAATACTGTTATAGAAACCTCACTATTGTTAGAAAAAAATTATAAATAAAATTATTGTGATCCTTATTTTTTTACGAAGAAGTGTTTTGTAGCTGCAAATTTTTCGTATAATGTTTTTAAAATCAGATAAAAGCTACACCTAGGTAAATGGTTGAGAAAGTAACAACGTTAAAAGATATTTAGCTTCAACTGTTTGACGGTGATCTCTAAATATGGTTGAGCAATTCATTTTGTATGAAGAGTGCAATCTACTTTTTTTAATAAACAAATTACATAATTTTTTACATTGAATGTTCTTGAATACTACGTTAAAGTACCGTCAGGATATAAAGGATTAAAACATTGCGGCGTCAAACTCAATGTAACAAGGATGAAAATATGTTGAAAATCATTTCGATACTGTTCTAAAATACTAGGGGCGATCAAATTAAAAGGTACGAAACGACCTAATTACCAAACCGGTTGAAATCTGAATATGCCGCTTTGGAATAAAGTAGTGAGACATCGAGAGATGCCATTTGAGTATCCAATGTAGTTGCGAACACGCGTAGGCACTTGTGCATGAAGGGGGAGAGAAGCAGACAGCAAATGAGTTCCGTCCAATTGACGCGGCAGTGCCTGTGAGGCCATCATGGTTTTCCCATTTCAAAATCCGATGATTAAAAAGCAGCGAGGTGTTATCACATTTCTCACTGCGTCAGACTTTGATCAGACACCTCGCTGCCCTTTAATCATCGGATTTTGAAATGGGAAAGCCATGATGGCCTCACAGCCACTGCCGCGTCAATTGGACGGAACTCATTTGCTGTCTGCTTCTCTCCCCCTTCGTGCAAAAGCGCCTACGCATGTTCACAACTACGTTGGATACTCGAATCGCATCTCTCTATGTCTCACTACTTTATTCCAAAGCGGCATATTCAAATTCCAACCGATTTGGTAGTTAGGGAGTTTCGTACCTTTTCATTTGATCGCCCCTAGTATAATAGTTTTATAAAATGACAAAGGAGTTTACAAAGGTTATTTTTTTCTAAAACAAAACAAAATTGGTTTTACGTTCGTTATAAATGATCTTAAATTTCACGCTTCTTATTTTATCTTCATATCAGTGTCAATATTTTTCTCTTTTGAGCATCATATAAGAATTATGTCAATATTAATTGCTGCTGAAATAAACTGGTGTCCATTAATTTATGCCGATGCAGTATCATTTTTGCCTAAATTAAATCAATGAAATACACTGGAAATTCTCAAAAACAAAAATAAACACATTCTAGAAAACTTTTTGTCACAAAATTAACAAAACATTAATGTGTTGTGAATTAGAAAATTTCAGATACACAACATTTTTTGTGTTATGATTGTGTTTTTAATATATTGTAAAAGTGTTGCTATCTAGAAATATGTTCTTAATATGTTACAAAACGTTGCGATATAGAAATGTGTTCTTAATGTGTTGCAAAAGTTTTGCGACCTACAAATGTGTTCTAAAAATAGTGTTGTTAGTTTTGTTGAAATAGCTTTGCAATTATTCTTAATTGTGAGTATGACGGCCAATTATCGACAAGAGGGATATAGGCCCTAAAGAGGGATGACCTCCGTGTGAGTCTTTCTAAAAAAATAACCCGTATTTACGCAACGAAATCCAATGTTTGAAGACAATTACAGAAAACTCTGAGCGATTAGTCCGACGGGCGCGATTGGATTCGAACCCAGCTTCCCGTCCAGCAGATTTTAGAGAAGAACGTCTCGGCCTCTGGTGGGACGTAATTAATCTTGATGAAGATATCGTCTTATAATGGTGTTGTGCTGTACAACCCTTTGTCACCAAATTAACAACACACAGTAAAAACCGCACAGTTTAGAACACTTTAAAACAACACATGTAAAACACTCTCTATATAGTGCCTTTAAAATTACATGACTTTAAAAAAGTTTTGAAATAAGTTTTGAAAACGCATTTTCTCCTCTTGTAATTTTTAGCAACACTTTTTGCACAATTTTTCATTCGGCACAACACATTCACAACACAAATGAAAACAATTTTAGTTAGAAGTGTTAATTATTACGTTCAGTTAGTGTTGCAAAAGAGCTTCTCGAATTTGCAGAGTATGATTTAAAAAATAATAATAAAATGCATTAGATTTCAAAACAGTTATGAATTAATACTTTGTGAATCGTACCTGTTTGATGATCATATTCTCCAATGTACCGTTTCGTCAAAAAACGAACTGTGAGAGCTGCAAAATGAAAAATACGTATATATTACTATAATGAATAAGCCAAGAAAAATAAAAAGTACAAATATACAGTAGAACCCCGCAAATTCGGACCCCGTAAATCCGGATCTCCGGATAATCCGGATCGGTTTGGTCAAGCGATTGAGAAGCGATTTGGCTAATTTCCATAGCATTAACTTGTTTCATTGTCGCATTCTGAATTAAAAAAAACTTTTTTCTGAAATCTTCTCGGAAGAATGCCTTAATCTTTCTTATTTAAACTCTTATTTAAACTACACCCAACGAAATACTTATGCTCAAGCGGATGCGCGACCGTACAACTCGCAAAAGGTATGGAAAACTGTCACAGCAAAAGATTACAAACTTTTTTATTACAAAGTAAACATTTTTACTGCCTGTAAATATTCAATAAGTTTAACAAAGATGATCTTCTGTAAGTATGTTTTATTTTATTTCACTTTTTTCTAATTCTCCGGATAATCCGGATTTTCGATAATCCGGATTGGGTCTGGTCCCAATTAATCCGAACTATCGGGGTTTTACTGTACTACTTTAATGACATAAGTAAAAGAATAAAATAGAATTTGCGACTTTTTCAAATCGTAGCATTTTATTTAACATAAATAATTTCCATTCATTTTTTCCTACTATTCATCTTTTAAGATGTTGTTCGGATGAGGGGTTGTATCCATATATCCACTGATTAATGGCAATATAGAATACAGAATATGGCACGTACTACTATATTTCAATAAAGCCCCTGATTTTTTTTTTTTGGGGGGGGGGCTTCATTTTGGGAATAACGTATTTTGAGTTGATTCTAGAGACGATCACTTTCAGAATTTTCAAGCTATGTTTTTGAAACTTTTACAGAAGTTGTTCTATACACTTATCTAACACAATATGTAAATGAAATTTTGATGTCATTAACGCATGCGCAATGAAAAAATTATTTACTAAACCTGCTCATTTTTCATACATTTTTTATTATTTTTTAATTCTGCTGACAGGGTTTTGCGTACAATGTTGTTTCTCATATTTTCAGAAAATAACATTATTTTATAATAAGAACTCTGCAAATTATAAGTAAAAAACTTGGGAAAATATTGGACTGTTTTTATAAAATACTTAATTTCTCTACGAGTATACATGCTATCCACATGAAAATAAACACAGTATATTACAATAAGCCACTTAATCATAATCTACAGTTTGAGCGCTTTTGCTACATTAGTTTTGACAAGGATTATCCAAAAGATATTCGTCCTTTTTTAATTTGTTGACGATCCCTTATGGAGTTCTAGGGAAAAAATCTTCACAGAAATGTGTAACCTGTACTATTATGTTTACTCACTTAGAGTTTCAGGATAATTCCTCATTTATTTTTCTAGATATTTAACAAAATGTCTAAAATCGCAAGTGGCCGGTCATCTTTGGCCATATAGTGTAGTAGTTATAAACTAAAATTTATCCTTTACCTTTTTATTTATCTTATATTTAAAGTTACCGAAATTTAAAACTATTAATAAAATTATTAATAAAACTAAAATAAGAATTTTTTTCTGGGAAAGTGGGAGCGAAAAGTTTATATATATATATATATATATATATATATATATATATATATATATATATATATAAACGATAAATAAAAAAGCTTTGTCAGTTAAAAATTGAAAATGAAATTATCTAAAATAATATTTACAATGTTATATAAAATTAAAAAATAATCATCTTATTGCAAAAAAATAGACCCAGTTTCAATAAAATTAGCTCACAAAAACTGTCTTCATGGGGTGAGAAGACTGTTAATAATAATTATAATTTGGAGAAAAAAGTAGTGGGGGCAGTTTTTTTTTTAAACAAAATTTTTTCGTAGCACGCCTCTTTTCGAAATCAATATTGTGTTTCTAATGGTAAAGTAACTTATGAAAACAAATTTATAAAATGTCACTTTGTATTAATAAAATAATAAGAAAAATTAAATATTTTTACTTTAATAAATATATCTTATTTCTGAATAGGAACTTAAGCACATTTTTATATTATTTAATTAATAATAATTTAAAAATTCTAAAAAAAAGCACGAAAACAAAAAAATATATATTAATGTTATTTTATAATATACATCAAATACCTAATACTAATAATAAGTATTAAAACTCAAAATATTCATTCTTTTAAATAATAATAATAAGAGACTATCGCCAGTAAAATTAAATTACATTGTTCAATCAAACAAATTTTCAGCTCGCTGTGAGTTTGATTATCACGAGTTACAATAGTTTAAATTTATCGGGTTGTAACATTCAGATTTTTATAAAATTTCGGGGGAGGGAAGGGGTAAAATAAAAAATATATAAAAGGCTCCAGTAATGTGGAACTTATAGCTTTTGTCAGCCCACAACTATTAAAATACGAGTAATAACGTCGAAAGCCAATAAAATAGCAAGGGACCGAAATTACGGAGGACCGAAATGGGAGTGATCTACAGTGGGTGGTAATATTATAAGAACAATTGAAAATTACGCAGAAAAAAATTATTTCTGAGTTAAATAAAGTGAAATTTATACACAAAATGCTTTTATATTCTAGAAATCAATATAGAATGCAAAACATTGGAAAATGCAAAATATGAATGTTTTGTCACAATTAACAAAATATTTCATTTTGAAAAATTGGACAAAATTATAAAAACCGTGAATGTTTTTTCCTGAAACACACTGATAATTAATCATTTCCCCGTTTCTTCTCAATCACTTTTATCAGTCTTGACGTCATGTTTTCCATTTTATGATAGTTAAATTACCTATCGAGTTATAAGCTATTTCGATATCTTGATCACTCGTTTTTCCCCTGCTTTTCGACCGGTTTTGTCTGCTTTCGTCGGGAAAGGTGCTCAGAAGTGTCAACTTTGAAGGCGTGTTATGAAAGATATATTGTGTTTTTAAAAAAACAGAAGATTGAGTGCAATTAGATAGTTTCTGAATAATATCACCTGCTATTTTCATACATTTCCGAACAAAAATAAATTAAAGCATGTGTCACAAAGTTGCCCTTTTTGATTTAAAAAACCCTTCCTTAAGAGTGTTCTTAATTGCTCCGCTCAACAAGCGCAAATCGTTTCGACACATTTACAAATTCATTTTTTAACAGAAATACATGAAATTGGAAAGTCTTACTATGGAAGCGATTTCGAATCGAAGCTATTTTTCTATTTTATGATAGTTAAATTACCTATCGAGTTATAAGCTATTTCGATATATTGATCACTCGTTTTTCCCCTGCTTTTTGACCGGTTTTTCTGCTTTCGTCGGGAAAGGTGCTCAGAAGTGTCAACTTTGAATGCGTGTTATGAAAGATATATTGTGTTTAAAAAAAAAAAAAAAAAAAAAAAAAAAAAAAAAAAAAAAACAGAAGATTGAGTGCAATTAGACAGTTTCTGAATAATAACACCTGCTATTTTCATGCATTTCCGAACAAAAATAAATTAAAGCATGTGTCACAAAGTTGCCCTTTTTGATTTAAGAACACCCTTAAGAACGGTCTTGGATAATTTTGAGTGATATTTTTCGATGGAAGACATGAGTTCTTGCTTGTTTTCAGATTATATACCATTTTTGCATACTTTGTGTGCCAGAATACCCAACAGATTTTTCTATTGGATTCAGATCAGGACTTCTGGTAGGCCAATCAAGTAGTTTCACAGAATTAGCATTATGCCACGAGTTTGAAGTTTAATAAACATGAGTCGAGGCATTGTCCTGCTGAAAAAAATAGCCTCCGATCGCTATTAACGGTGCTTCTGGTAAAAGATTATCGCCCAATACATCAATGTAACTCTCAGAATTTCTCCTACTTTGCACAAGAACTATTGGAGTAGTTCTACCAGTTGTGAAACCTCCCCAGATTGTTACGGAATCTCTTCCAAATACATACTTTCAGAAAATTGTTTTTTCTTAACGGAAATTATACTAGAAGTTGCAAAAACAATCTAATCTATCCAAATAAATCTTTTTCTCATCGGAAAAGACAGATTCCCACTTTTTTACCCATAGTATGGCAGTTTTTGGCAAACTCCATCCTCAGTCACTCATGAACCTTTGTAAGCGATGGTCTTGACGCATGCTTACTAGATCGAATCTTTTTCTTTCTTTTTGTAAAACACTTCGAAGAATTCGAGCACTTGAATTTTAATTTTTTTTTTTTTTTTTTTTTTTTTTGAGAAAGTTTGTCTTATTATCATTTATTTCCCCTATACATAAACAGAAGATGGCCTGCTTGTATATTTTTGCCGTCCATATTTACCAGTATTTTAAAGATAATTATAAAAAATCGTTCTTGATCTATTAAAGCTTGTAGTAATTTAGCATACAGAAAGTCCTGAATTTTGAAACGCATCCATTTTTCCTTTCTGAAACTCCAAAAGCGTTGCACATTGCGGCATGACTGAAAAACAAAATAATGCGATCCCAAACACTTACTAATCATTTATATCGTCTGGAAGTTCCGTGTGCAGAGCAAAAAACATACAAATTTTACTTTTTAGAAGACACAAATACAGTTGTTCTTATAATTTTGTCCATATCAGATGGCTGTAAAAATTTATAATACATTTTATAAATATGAATTTACCACACATTTCCATAAAAACATACAAATATAATCTTCATTTTTCATTGGTTTCCAGCCATTAAATTTGCATAAGTTTCCCGCCAAATATAACCAAGATTTGTCAATTTTTGCCTTGTCCTTATAATTGTGACCACCACTGTACGTCATCATCTCGAAAGAAGCAATTATTGCATGTAACTGTGTCCACTGTGCAATCCTTTATGTTATGATGTCTAGCACATTTTACCAACTTTTGTTCCTCAGCATATCTATTTGCAACATGACCAAAGGCTTGACATTTATAGTACCGTACGATTGAGATATACTCCGCCATGCGGTATCTCTTCATGTCTATATAGATCCTACGACCAGGGCCGTAAATCCCGGGGGGGTTTGGGGGGGTGCAACACCCCCCTAGGAGAAATCAGTCGGAAAATTCCCAGATCTATCGGAAAAAGTATGTTTAGTCGGAAGAAATGCTATTAACCAATAAAATCTTATAAGTTGGAAAATCATTCGGAAAATTTCCCGTTCCATCGGAAAAGGCGTATTTAGTTGGAAAAAATAGCGTTACGTATTATCCTATAAAAACTTATAAATTGGAAAAACAGAAAAATCAGTCGGGAAAAATTCTTGTTTGAATGGAAAAAATGTTCTTAACCTATAAAAACTTAAATACTGGAAAATCATTCGGAAATTTTCCTGTTCCATCCGAAAAAGCGTGTTTAGTCGGAAAAAATAGTATTACGTATTATCCTATAAAAACTTACAAATTGGAAAAAGGAAAAATCAGTCGGAAAAATTCTTGTTTGATCGGAAAAAATGTTCTTAACTTATAAAAACTTATAAACTGGAAAATCATTCGGAAATTTTCCCGTTCCATCCGAAAAAGCGTGTTTAGTCGGAAAAAATAGTATTACGTATTATCCTATAAAAACTTATAAAATGGAAAAAGGAAAAATCAGTCGGAAAAATTCTTGTTTGATCGGAAAAAATGTTCTTAACTTATAAAAACTTATAAACTGGAAAATCATTCCGAAATTTTTCTCGTTCCATCCGAAAAAGTGTATTTAGTTAGAAAAAATAGTATTACGTAAAAACTTACAAGTTGGAAAAAGGAAAAATCAGTCAGAATTCTTGTTTAATCGGAAAAAATGGTATTAACCTATAAAAACTTATAAATTGGTAAAACGAAAGTATCATTCGTAAAATTTCCCGTTCCATCGGAAAAGGCATGTTTAGTCGGAAAAAATAGTATTATCCTATAAAAATTTATAAATTAGAAAAACGAATAAGTCAATTGGAAAAATTCTTGTTCGATCGGAAAAAATGGTATTAGCCTATAAAAACTTATAAATTAGAAAAACGAAAATATCATTCGGAAAATTTTCCGTTTCAATCCCGAAAGGCATGTTTAGTCGGAAAAAATATTATTGCGTATTAACCTATAAATACTTGTAAATTTTTAAATCGGAAAATTTTTCATTCCATCGGAAAAAATGGCATTTACCTATAAAAAAAATTATAAATTGGAAAAACGAAAATATCAATCGGAAGTTTTCTGTTCCACCGGTAAAGGCATCTTTAGTCGGAAATATTAACCTATAAAGATTTATAAATTGGAAAAACGGAAAAGTCAGTCGGAAAAATTCTTGTTCGATCGGAAAAAAGTAAATTTAGCCGAAAAAAAGGGTATTAATCTATAAGTATTTATGAATTGAAGAAATATTTTTGTAGTTTTTAATTAAATAAGAAAAACAAGTTAGATCGAAGAAAACCTATAAAATTTTATTCTCAGTCGGATTTATTTCCGCTTGCAGTTTCTGATAAGAAAAATAAGAAAAAACAAAACAATTTAGGATGAAGAAAACAAATGTATTCTTAGCCGGAACTATTATTAATTAATTTAAATAATTTTCTAATTTACTATTTACTTTAATTTAGTAATTAATTAATATAACTTATTAATATATAGGATTTTATTTTTCTGATGAAACTATTCAGAAAAATGTTGATTTGTCAAATATTGTGTTCTCGGAAACTTCGATATGACGAAGAAAAAAATATTCTTGTACATTTTCTAGTAATGTTAAAGTTATACCGTTAATTATAACAGTGATATTTGAGTAAAACCTTGATATTCCGATTTTGTTTTTTTCTGTGTCTTTTGACTTGGATATGGATATATCGAAATCTACTTGTATTTTTTTTTTTTTTTTTTTTTACTGTTGGAAAGTTTTTAGTTTAATCTCGAAATTTTAAGATATACTGATCGAAGTGAAGAAACTTCTATTTTTTTAATCTAAACTTTAAATTTAATTAAAAATATTTATCACGGAATTTAGGTGGTATACGATGAAAATTCATTTATAGAAATACAAATATTTGGTATTTTTTCATATCAAAATCTGGATATTTTCCATTCTATTCAAATTTTACCTTTAATTGAAAATAATTATAGTCTCATTTTTCCTACTATCTAAATTTGTGTTTTCTTTTTATTTTATTAAAAAAATAATAATAATAAAGGCGAAATTGTTTATACTTACTTTTTTATGTAATTTTTGATTGATTTAAAAGATTGTTTAAGAAATTTATATGATACAGAATGAAAATTGAAAATAACCAAATACTTTGAATTTTCATCTCGAAATAATCTGGATATTTTACAACCTATACGAGTTTACTTCTCTCAGAAGTAATACTTTCGTTAGCTTTTTCCTCAGTCAATTGTATTAAATTTTTCTAATATTTTTATTATTACTATCACATTTTGTTTAGTCAGAAAAATGAGTTGTAACACCAAATTGTTACGCTGCTTTTAAGTTTGTCGTTAGAAAGAATTAAAACTTATGTTAAGAAATTCCGTATTTTTGACATTTTTTTGTCTCTGAAATATTCCCCAAGCAAACAGATTTCAATTTTACTTAAAAAAAAAAAAAAAAAAAAAAAAAAAAAAAGCTAAAGAGATTTTAACTGAATGCTAAAAAATAGAAAGATAAAACATTGTTTTCTCTTCAACGTAAAGTTTGGGCACCTAAATGACTGGACGTTGCACCTCCCGCCTTATGTGTCAGTTACAAAACAAACTGCGCCTGCGTTAACTCTTTGTTTAAACCGTTAGTATTCTGGCTCATAGTACGAAATCATTCAATTAAAAAGTGTTGATGGGAGAATATTTTGGTATATAGTTACTAGTTCAATATTTTGTTATCAGTTATGCCCCCACCTAATGTAAGAGACAAAAAGTGCAATGTGGGTTATGTAATTATACTTTCGATAGTGATTACAGGAACACACTTAATAAACAAAAGCATGCTGATAAAATTTCAGCCGATATACATACCGTTTTGCATTGTTGAAGCTCTAAAAAATCCTTTTGAAGCTATTTTATTACAGAAAATTTTAGATATGTAAAATGTGTAAATAACTGAATTGTTTTCATATTTAAAAATGAATTATTTTGTTTTATTTTATTTATTTATTTTTTTTATTATTATTTATTTATTTATTTTTTTTTTTTTTTGAGGGGGCAGATAAATTATTTAATAACTTGTAAAAATGTACTGTTATTCGATATATATAAATGTTTTTAACAGTTAGTATCGCAATTCCCTAACTATTTGCTAGTTTTGTTACAAACTGGAGAGGACAAGCTAGTTATTTAAATTTCATGAAATTATTATCATTTTTAACTACATTTTTTTTCTTTCAATATATTTGCCTTCTTTTTTGGCAACCATTTTACAAATTGCAATTGCAAGTCAATGTATTTAGTATTATACACGAAGTTAAAATTGTATTATAGATCTTTTTATATTTTATCAATTTTATTTCATCATTATTTAAGAGCAATGTAGTATTTTAATAAATTTTTGCCTACATGGCTTTTCATTTTTATTATCTCAAGGTTCAACAACTAAGAAAGTTCATTTATTTTTTGAAGTTCAAATGTCAATGTATGTAAAATATTCTATATTTTTAAAACTTTGTTATAGTACAAGTAAAAATAATTTTGTCTCCCTGCATAACAATATTTTGATTATTATTTTATGGATAGATGTTTGTGTGTGTGTGTGTGTATAGATAAGAATCAAAATTTAATCATTTGAAATTTGAAAATAATTTTAGCCTTGGGGGAGGATAAAACAGCGCAACTTTTGACTGTTTAAAGCTAATTGATGATTAAATGGATCTTTAAACCTCTTTTGCAATTTGAAATTTTAAAAAGGCATTTCAGTTTTACTGGTACATTTTTTGTGCCTGATGTGCCTGTATGTGTGTGTGTGTGTGTGGGGGGGGGGGGGGTAGATGAAAAGGGAACCAGAATTTTACTTTTGGCTTATGCATTTCGTTTATTTGTTTGGTATTTTGCGCATGTTTTCTCAAGGAGTCAGAAAAACTATGTACAATTGCCTTATTTATTAAAGATTTTGAATATAATTTGAAAACCCTTTGAGTTCGCTCCTAAAAATTTACATACTCTGCTTTAATAATTTATTTGTTATTTATCTATATATTTCATCTAATATATTTATATGATGTATCTAATTATATATTTTATCTAATGCTAGTAGAGATAGCTATAAATATATAAAATAGTTTGTCCTGACAGTGTGATAATCAACGCACATCCCAAACTACTGAATCTAGAACCATGAAAATTGGAGAGAAAGTACTTCTTATGATGTAAGCATGCACTAAGATGGAAATTTTGAAATTACCTCCCTTAAGAGGGACAAGCGGGGGGAGGTAAAAAATTCTGGAACAAATTGCCATATCTCAGCAAACATTTAAGGTAGGAGCGTAAAATTCCAGAAAATAAATCTACTGAAAAAATTATTAAACACATAATCCAGTGACTTTAGAAATCTCAACATAAGGGGTTAAAAGGGGGGAGTCGAAAAATTTAGAACATTTGGCACATCTCAACAGTCTTTTCAAATAAGAACGTGAAACAACAGAAAATAAAATTTTTAAAAACTAATTAAATACGTGTTTTAGCGATATTTTAAAATTTCCATCCCCGAGGAGTTTAAATGGGGGTGGAAAAACTCCATACTTTTTTGGCCATATCATAGGAAAGCCCTCAAATCACTCTTTCATATAATAAATCTTTCTCCCTCTCCCCCGCCCCCTCTTATCCTCTATTGGGGACAATTTTTTTGAAATTGTAACGTTTTATCATTTTAGACCGGATTTTTTTTTTTTTTTTTTTTTTTTTGGGGGGGGGGGGGCTCCGATAAATATTACTTAAAATATATGAAAATTTTATAGTTAGGGGAAGGGTCTATTCTGGGAGGGAGGACAATTTCCTAAATTTGGAATACATCTCTCTTGTGATATATTGTTGGATTCCTATTTTTCCCTCACGGGCAACCACTTTTCTAATTTTAGCCGATACCTTTCATGTGATATATTGCTGGAAAGCCCTTTGACTGCTTATTCGTATTTATGCACGACTCGTGTCCCTCTCGGGTGGAACGGTAATTGTATTCCATCAGGAGATCGCCTAATAGTGGGGAAAATATATTATATAAGACTAATAATAACATAATATAATATTATTTGACTATATCGATACACTAAGTCATAATTATCTTGCAAATTATGATATGTATATATATATATATATATATATATATATATATATATATATATGCATATTAGTCTTCATGTTGGCCATAGTACTCGGAAATTTTCCTTCTTGGAGTCGGAAATTTTTGAGCCGACACCCCCCTACGCGATTGGGGTGGTTTACGCCCCTGCCTACGACTTTATAAAAGATAATCAAAACTTTCTTTATCCAGGATAAATAGCGAGTTATGTCTACCCGCGCTAGTAACGATCTTCCTCACAATCTCAAAGACATCCACAGAAGCCACAAGAGACCTATCTGCATCTTTTTCATCCAAATTCAATCCCTCTAAAACACATTTGACCGATCTCACGACCTATTATTCAACAACAACTGAATTGACACCCACAATCAAAAGTCTTTCGCTTTTCCTATGCGGAGTCGCCACTTTTCTTTTGTCCTTGATCTCCAATTCAACAAGCATATTTTTAAATTTATTGCTGTCACTTTTTGTCTTAACCTTTAAAATTAATTGCCCGGCTTCTGTAACCACAACATCCCCATGTCTGAATTAAAAAAGAAAAAAAAATCTGATTTCAAAATTATTAACACAAATATCATGTTTTGCCATTATCTGAAAATGAGTGAATTTGTTTTTGAGCATCGACTTTTTTAATATTTGGCTTTACAAGTTTTTCTGAGAAAGGTTAATTAGCGATATAAAAATCAACATCGTCTTACAAAACTTTCGAGAACCTTGGTAATCAGAGTACGTACGAGTCCCGTTATATTCCACGTGAAATATCAGTACTTTATTTAATAAGAAATAAATCGATTTCAAATATGTGAACTTTCGCCTTACTTAACCCATTAAAACCTGACCTACACAATTGTGTAGGTGATCCTAAAGGGCTTTGCAAATATAACATTATCCACTTTTTGGTAATATTTGATCCCCTCCTCCCCTTCCGATATCCTACATTATCATACCTGGAACCTACCCCCCCCCCCCCCCATCCGGTAATGATATCGTTATCAAAATGTAAATTTTTTTCATTTCTAGAATTTATTTCTTTTGTTCGAAGTGATATACAAAACTGCATACATTTATTTTTTGTATACCTTTATGATACGAATGAAGATAAGTCAATAAAAAATCACTTCGCATATGAAAAAACTTTATATCAAATAACACTTAAAAGAAATAGTAGCTATTAAAAAGTATTTTACAATGGTTTTTTGTTACATAATGCATTCAAGAGTAATAAAGTCCTGTACCACTTGTCCCGAATTGAGGAGGGGTGAGGCGATACGAATGGGTGAGGTGGATACTTTAATGATACAAATGAAGATAAGTCTATAAAATATCACTTTGCATATGAAAAAACTTTATATCAAATAATACTCAAAAGAAATAGTAACAATTAAAAAGTATTTTATAATGGTTTTTTGTTACATAATGCATTCAAGAGTAATAAAGTCCTGTACCACTTGTCCCGAATTGAGGAGGGGTGAGGCGATACGAATGGGTGAGGTGGATACTTTAATGATACAAATGAAGATAAGTCAATAAAATATCACTTTGCATATGAAAAAACTTTATATCAAATAATACTCAAAAGAAATAGTAACAATTAAAAAGTATTTTATAATGGTTTTTTGTTACATAATGCATTCAAGAGTAATAAAGTCCTGTACCACTTGTCCCGAGATGAGGAGGGGTGAGGGTTGTAGAAATTATAATCAACAAAAGAAGTGGAAAATATTCCTTATTTTTCTCTTTTATTTATTAGTAAACACAAACTTCAATTCAAATATACCTCACAAATGGTTTCTCGAACCGTGATTAGATAGATATACACTAGGGTGGAGCGAAAAAAAATATTTTTTAAAAATCAAAAACGGGTAGGTGCCAAAAGTTGCCTTTATACTAGTACATCAACTGTGTGAAATTTTACCAATGAAAAAAAAAATGGCTTGAGTCTGTGCTTTTGCTCCAAAAATCGAAATTTTGGGTAAAATTTGACATTTTTGACATTTTTTCAAAAAATTTAAAAATTCCTACAGGGCTGGTTATTATTTAAAAGTGTTACTTAAATCTTTATATTTATCTGCGTAACATATTTAAACTACTAGCAAAAGCCATGCTTTGTTTGGATTCGCGAAGCATTTTTTTATAAAGCATATATTTGAAAGTAACAATATTTTTTAATATTATTTTTGCATCTTTATTAAACAAAAACGTTATTTTATGTTTTGGCGCATTTTAATTCTACAAATGTAAGTTCAGCCAAATAACTATCAATTTCCTAGGAATTTTCTATTTATGATGTAAGACTGGCATAAAAAAATATTTTCGAAGCAAACTTTTACAAAATATTTTTAAATTTTCAACTAAAAATTCTTTTAAATATTTTTTTTACAATTTCTAGTAGCCACTGGTGTTTTTTAAAGTTGTTTGAAATATGCATGTTTCCAATCTTTGTAATTAACATCAAATAATCTTTGATAGCTATTTTAGAATAATATATTTGAAGAAAACTTGAAGAAAGTTACTTCTTCAAAATCTTATTTTCTGGAAAAACATTTGAAATCTGCTCTCGTCGATACTATGAATTTTTAACTGTAAAACTTTTTAGTCTAATTTCTTCGTTTTTATACATGTTAGTGCATGAGAATTTTTGATATTAAAGAATTTTTCGCAAGGAAGATTTCTATTGAATGCTTAATTTTGAAGGATTTTCACTCTTGACAACGTTAAGTACGTTTTTAAGCCAACTGGTGCCTATATATCCTCAATATCTACAACTGCTTCATCTAATGTTAAACCTTGGGATTTATGAATTGTAACAGCAAAAACTAACTGCAGAAGAAATTCTTTCCTTGAGCAATTTATGCTTCCACATTTCCAGAATTCAATTACAGTAGACTCCCTCAAATCCGCAACTGTCTAAAATCCGCACATAATTTACGGATGTAAACAATGAAGCATTCAGTTCAGATATAAGGACAAATTTTTACTTTTTTTGTTTTATATCAATTCCAAATATATTTTAATTTGTAATTTTTGTTACTATTACTGTCTTAATGTTTTCTCTTGAAGGAAAAATAAATTTATTTCTGAAAAAATTCAAGATATTCCTGTTATAAATGATAATCATAATCTTACCAAATATGTATGTCTTAATCAAGCTTTTTTTTTTTTTTTTTGTCACTAAGTGTGGCTAAACCTGGAATAAAACCTCCTTACTTTATTATTTTGATCTGAATTAGTATTGTACATTATTTATGAGGCAAGTTTCATTAAATAATTTATTCAAAATACATTTCATCTTTATAATGAACACTTAATCATACATTATTAATTAAGTGTTGTTAACTTTGTTTTTAATATTTTAATCATTTTAAAAATGATCTAATTTTTTATTATTTTAGTTTATTACTTACTTTAATATTTTATTATATTCTAAGCATACATTATAATTTCAATTGGATTATTAATTGCATTCAAATTACTGTTTAAAAAATGTAAACAAAGCAATGACCAGAAATCCGCAAAATTCTAAAATCTGCAAAATCTCTGGTCCCAAGCTGTGCGGATTTGAGGGAGTCTACTGTATTGGGGGAATTGGTACGCACCAATTCCTTTAAGTTAAATTATTGTAGTATTCAAATTTATCCGTGATTATTCGCGGTATCTAGTCTGGTGGCTTGTGATTTTCTTTAATACGTGCAACAAAGTCTAAAGTCCCGTTCACTAAACCTTTTTCGGTCCACAAATAAGAACGTAACATTACTTTCGATACAAATGATAAAGTAAGAAATGGTTGAAGTCCACTTGTCATTTCTGAATCGGCCAACTTTTCCTTTAGTATATTTATAAAGAGCTTGAATCGAGGCAACAAGTTCACGCAATTCTTTTAATTTTTCATTTTTATAACAAATTTAACAATTCATTTTATTTGTTTACAATTCTTTTGTTGTCACTTTACAAAAAAAAAAAAAAAAAAAAAAAAAAAAAAAAAAAAAAAAAACCATAATACAATTCTTTTAAAATGTTTAAGTGTCATTTGTGCAAACGATTTTGCTGAATAATGAAAACATATTTTATTTATTAAATTAATCGTGATTCTATCTATAATCACTTACTCCATGATTTATATTTTTTTTTTCTGAAAATATACGCGTTTCATTTTTTATTTATTTGCTAAAATGCGTCCGTATTGGAAATGCATGTAAAATAAATTTATTAAAATAATATTTTTTTAGCGTTTTACTGTAAAAAAAATTATATTCTGCAAATCTACAGATCATATTTTATTTTTGTGTTTAATTTGAAGTCAAAATATTGAATAGTTTTTTTGTAAAATGTACGACAAATTGTAATTTGAGTGGCCGTAGTAGAGGATGAGCGAAGCGAATCCTAATAAAACTATATCTATAGTCTATATAATTGAAGCAAATCTGACAACTTTTGGTAAAAAAATCAGCGGTACCTCTCTATTGGAGCATACAACAAAATGTTGTTTTGAGTGCATTTCTTACCAAACTGCTTTCAAAACTACTTTCTATATAACTTGTAGAGATGGCTGCATTGCATATCCCATACGCCTCAACCACCCAACCATCTAGAGCCAGTGTTTTATTTATGTATTGAATTGTTATTTTTTTTCCCGAAGACGGGCATAAGTTGTACTCACTGACTTTCGAAGATGCTGGTGTAACCTGCTGCAAGTAAATTTTATACTTTGTATAACAGAAGAGAAGCTGGGTAATGTATTGGGTATGTTGTTAATTGAAGCTATTGAGCAGTCTATTATCTTCATTAAAATTTCATGCAATTAATACATTATGATTGGAAGTTCTGTTACCACAGCATTTTTTAAATCAATTACATTTTATATATAATGATTTGCCTAAAAATTGATTGTATGAATTCAATTTCCAGTATGTCATCATTTACTGTAACCTATTTCATTGAAATATTTTAAGAAGTTAGCTATTTAATATTATGACGATTGTCACAGAGGATTGCAAACAAAATTTGCGTGTAAAGCAAAGATATTTCTAAAAAAGTTTTAGTATTTGTTTTATGTCGTTTCCTATGTTGTTTCGTATTTAAGTAATTTCTAATAAGTTTTAGATTTATTCTTTAGGTGTGTATTGCATTTGGTATAAAACATCCTGCGGTATAAACTTGGATTATATAATTTGTGAGTGAACCTATAGACTCTGATTGCCAATCTGTGCTTATATAATGAGGAAAATTTTATTCGCTTTATGAGCTATCTTTTGTGTGAGATGTTTTTTAAATTCCTATTCCCCATTTCTTCTGAGAAACAGCTTTTTTTTTAAATTAGCGTTGCAATCTCCGATAGAAATTTCTGAGTATCTTTATCTCAATTTCAGAAAATAATCTTTCAAAATTATTCTCTATTTTATAAAAAATTGCAATAGGAAGTGAATAGTACGTAGAATAATATTTTCCTATTGATCCAATGAATCCAAGTAGATTAGAACGTTTTAACCCTTTGAGCTCTGGAGGGTAAATTTCTTCAAAATTCCAAATGTCATATTGTCACTAGTACTTTGCAAAGAAATAAAATCGGTTAACGATATACACGAAAAAAAACGCATTAAACCTTTTTCAAATAAATCTGTTCGAATTTTCTGGTGCCGTTGTGACATTTCGGAATTAAAATTAAGTGGTAGAAATTTCAACCATCAGAGCTCAAAGGGTTATATCTATCGACTTCCCTAATAATAGACGCAGAGGAAATTCACTGGAATTGAAGTAGCATATGATCTAATATATATACAATTCTAAGCTCATGCAAAATGGTTCACAGCGACAAATAGAATTCTCCTAATTTTAAATGAGCACTTATAATTGATTAGAGTCTGTACATTCCCTCAAAAAGTACTATGCATTATAAGTTTATGCCCGGGACAGTTCACCATCAACCACTTATAAAACGGCATAAAACTAATACAAAAAAAGTTATTTACAACAACAGTTACTCTGCACATGAAGAACAAACTCTCATTGCAATTCTCTCGTTTCTCAACATATTAAAAATGCAAAAGTAGAATAAATGATGGCATACTTATAGTTGAAATATCTGAAATCATCTTTGAAGCAGACCATTAAGTAAAAAAATATAATTGACTGAAAACAATCTGTGGTAACAGAACTTCCACTTTCATCAACTGGATGTAAGTTTGATAAAAGTAATAGATGGTCGAACAGATCCCTTTAATAATATTCCCGTGCATTACTCTGCTTGTCATTTTTAGGTGCGTTCGTAATTATATAAATACGTAACAACTATTGTTGTCGCTCAGTCCGTCCGTCTGTCCGTCTGTCTGTCTGTCTGTCCGCATATAACAACGCAAAAACTACCCAACCGAATCGTTTAAAATTTAAAATACATAATTATAACATATTTTTGTCGAGCCATTTCAAATTTTATGAAAATCGGATGGATAGATCAATTACAGGGACAATCAACAGGATTCCGTTACATTACGGTCAATGGGGAAAAAAGTTTCAAATGCATTTTAATCGTTTGAAATTTAAAACATAGAATTATTACGTAATTTTGTTGAGTCATTTCAAATGTTATGAAAGTCGAATGCATAGAACATTTACAGGGACAATCAAAAGTATTCCATTACATTACGGTCAATGGGAAAAAGGTTTCAAATGCATTTTAATGATGTTACACTCATTCGAACATAATAGAATTGGCATGAATCTATGAAATATATACTAAAATATGCATTCTGTACAATCTGTGATGCAAAGAATTTTTATTATTAAATTACAGAGCCACACAAAAGTATTCCACTACATAATGCTATGCGGGGAAACATTGTTTGGGGCGTGTTTTAATTATATTCAACTATTTCACATTTTATGAATAAGATATACGTTGCTGAGGTATATTAAAAATTACTTCCTGCATATTTACAGAAACCAAAAATTTCGACTACTATACTGTATACGAAGTACGCTCTACTATATCAGCAAGATCTGAATATTTTTAAAACTTCGTTATCGTACGAATGCACCTCATTTGCTACGTTCACGTGCAATTTCCAACTTGTTTGATATAAGAAGTAAAAGTATACATTAAGACAGTCACAGCAGCATGTGGAAACAAAGAACAGATAAACTAGGTGGATGCATCGAAAACATGCCAAATTTTGATAAAGAAAATCACAAATCAATATATAAATAAAACACTGTACTAAGATGATCGAATAGTTGGGACGGGTAGTATATGAAATATAGCCACCTCCTCGATGTATGTCCAAGGTAGATTTGAAAACAAGAACTGCATTAAAAACAACAATACATCGTATGTCCAATAGAGTGGTAATGCCGTTTTCTTACCAAAATTGTCTGTTTTGCTCCAGCTATACGGAATAAAGATATTGTTTTATAGTTTAAATATGTTAAGCAGATAAATATAAAGGTTTAAGTAACACTTTTAAATAATAACCAGCTCTGTAGGAATTTTTTTTTATTTTTTGAAAAAAAGTCAAAAAAATGACAGTTACCCAAAATTTCGGTTTTTGGAGCAAAAGCGCAGACTCAAGCCATTTTTTTCAGCGGTAAAATTCCACGCAATTGATGTACTAGTATAAAGGCAACTTTTGACACCTACCCGTTTTTGATTTTAAAAAAAAATAATTTTTTTCGCTCTACCCTAATATACACATATGAAGAAGGATAGGAATGTTAAATTTTGAGGTATTGCATATATTAAAATTAAACAATTTTATACAAATTTAGTGATTTTAATAATAACTTTGTTTTTTCATGAAAACACATAACAAGCTGAAAAAGCTTGTTGAAATGCTATTTTGTACCAAAGGCCATGTTGCAAATAAAAGGAGAAATTTTCCATTGGTTCAAAAATAATACCGATATCAAAAGACAAAACCCCTCCCCCTAAATATATATTACGATATTATATGCCAGACACTCTTTCCCCTCTAAAATAATAATGTTATATTTGCACAGCCTCTAAGGAAAAACAAAAAACAATTCCCTCTTTTTCTGCGATTTAAAGAAGAGACTGCACCATATAATTATGTGGATCATCCCTTGACGTGACCTGGCATAGGAAACTTTCTAAAGTACTATTTCTCAATCAAATATGACCCTTTTAATTAGAGCTAAGAGCCAAATCTTTTAGCTTCTGCCAAAACTTTGCAGATTCTTAAAAGATTATGGAGAGATTTTCTATAAGAAGATATTGGTACCGAAGTATTTCTTGATCTGGAAATTCGAGGGCCCATACGAACGTTGTTGATGTACCTAGAATTGTTTTAGAAACAAGAGGATATCTTGGTTTAACTTTTTATGAAAAATGAATATTCTGCATGTATATGGGACAAAACTAAACGTCTATTCTATTGCAACAGTTTTTAAAACTAACGCGTTTCGTATCGCAGATTTACAGTGAAGAATTTCTTACTTTTGTAACTATATTTGTTTTTTACTGGGGGTTACTGATCCAAAAAGGACGAACAAATCAACTGTGAAAAAGCAATAATTTTGAAGAAACGCTGTTATGAAAGGGTTATGTCTCGTAAACGATTTTTTTCTGTTAATATCAGAATAAGATAATGTAGAATACTGCCAATTTATCTTTCAAAAATAAAATAAGTATTTTTTAAACAAATGAATTCGTTCTATTTTTGCTTTGTTGGTGTAATACTCTTTCAGATGAAAAGTAATATTTTAGCAGATTTTTTTTTAAATTCAGTTTTTATTTTAGTTTTCAGGCACGGTGTAATATGATGTATGATTTTTTTTATTATTTGAGTCATTCCACATCAAGTGAGTTAATTCAGTTACGGTTTAGGCTCTACCACCTTCAATTTTTCTGAAATTGTAAATAACAGACATCTGCAAACTTTCATAGTTAGAAATAATCAACAGGGGGTTCTTTTGTAAAGCTCACTATTTTACACTGGCAGAAAAACTATAAAATCACCAATTTTGTCATCGTATTGCTCATGATAAAAAGAGACCTTACTCATTGAAAATAGGTAATCTAGTAAAACGTAATTACAATTTTAAAGATCCCAAATTAATATTCATCATATACAATTTAATTAATTTTCCAATAATTTTCAACAGTGAATTATGCTTGAAATGTGCTTATGAAGAGTATTCCATCTACTGCAATACACACTTGCCAACATATGAGATTGGAAAATGCCAAGCTGGGCATCGTCCTCGTAGCTTAAATGGTAGGACACTTGGGAGCCCTATTCTAAGGATTCCGAGTTCGATCTCCGTCTTGGATATTTTTCACCCTCTTGTTTCTACGCTTAGTAGGCAAGTGATTAATCGCGCATTTAATATTCATAATTTCTTGGCCTCAAAATAGGCCACATGACCTACCGCGATGGATTTTATTCTTACTTTAACTACAGAAAAAATATCTTAAAAGTTTGTCTCTTTACCAACTAATTACCGACGAAGGAAATTAACTGACAAAGTGATGGTAGTCAATCGATGATAGTAATTATTGACAATAATTAATCAATGATGGTGTCGCAGAGTTTGTCAAATTGTTTCTCTCCTGCTTAAATATTCATTATTTTATTTACCTTTCAAATCTTTTCGAAAAGAACTTTATTAACTGAGGCCAATTTTTAGAATTTCGTATCTACTCAAAAAGGACGTTTCTGATTTGATTAACATTTTTATTACTGAAAATAATAATGCAACTTAATTGATAATAAAATTTTTGTTTCATTTTTCGGGCTTTTGTTTCATTTTAAATTGATCCACTTCGTGTGAGATTCTCAACTATATCAAACGTTAAAATTGAATCTAAAATACCTCTGGAAGTCCCTGAAAGACTGAGAACATCGATTAGGGAAATATTGCAGTAGGAAAAGTACAATAGAAAAGTGTATAAAATATATGTATCATTTCATATAATTTGGCCTGAAGGATCATGGCCCATGGCCAGATGTCGTGGTCGGTTATAATGTATCAGTAGGGGAAGGTTGCCTAAATTATCTTAGTGAGCAAAACGATCCACTTATATTTTCTTCCAGACAGGTCGCACTATCTGCAGTATAATGTATAAACTAGTTGTGCCAAGTGAGGAAGAAGCAATAGCAATATTCAAGTGATCGCAGTATTATGCGTCTTTTTGAAATTCTTTGAAAAAGTGGATTTTACAACATTTGTTATAACATAAGCACTAACTATCATATTTATTTAGTTAAATAGTCTTTCATGAAGAGAAATATGACTTGGTTTATTTAATACAGTATGTTTTTGGATGTAAATTATAGTTGCTAAGTTTGTTATGTTTCTCCGAGTCATCAAGTTATATGACCTAAATTGCGCGGCCAGTTTTCTGGGTAAAATGATCCATCATACGGATCATTTTGCCCTTTGGTGAGAGTAAAATTATCCTTCGGATTTTTTTTCCAAATATTTTTTTTCATTGCTCAATTTGGGTTTAAAATATTATTAATGTATGTTTACAATGCAAAATATACTCTTTTAAAAAGTCAGCCACAAAATAGCTCAAGTTAAGCTGAAATCCACTCATCTCAATGTTGAAAGGCAGCTTCTCAAAAAAGAGTTGAAATAACTCGAGTTTTAACCAATTTAAATGAAGTTGAGCTATTTAAAAAACCAATTTAGATCAAGAAGATTTAATCGTTTGAAAAACAACTCTTTTATGACCGAAAAAATTACAGCTCTTTCATGAGAAGCCAAATCAGCTCTTTCGTTTTAAGAGTGTAGTGATGTAGAACATGCTGGCATAAGAAAAAAAGCTTTACTTGAACAGTTATGTTATTTTACACAATTTTTCCCCTTAAGGGGATCGTTTTAGGCCATCATCCCCCACATTCAAATATTTCTTTAGTGGATATAGCTAGAATAGTGTAAAAAGTGTCTATCTATAGTGAAATAGCTATGCGTTTTCATATGTGAATGCTTGCATCGCCTTCTAGTGGCTATTTGTAGAAAATGTCAGCCTTATCTCGAAAACTACGAATTATCACGAAAAAATAGCCAGTACAAAAGTTCAGAGCACCTCGATTAAGTATAAAATGATGTCTTACATTGCTAATTCTATGGATCTATGTAGTGTAAGTCACATAGCTGATAATTGATATGCTTGTTGGCCACCGCTTTTTGTGTTTTTTTTTTTACATTTTCTTGGACTTATTCAATTAATGTAATATCTTCCATAAAATAAGTCACATTTTCCGCTCTACAATACTGGTAGCCAAAAACCGTAGCATGTGACTTGCACTACAAGTACACATGGAAATAGTCATATCTAAAAATAAGTGTATTATAAGCTCTGAAATATTCATTTTTCGATAACCAATCAACAGCTTAAATAAGCCACTAATCCCTTCGATGATACCAGAAAGTCTAATAAATATTATTTGTAGGTGTACGAACAAGAAACGGAACAAAAATCAGAGCGAAAAGTATTACGGTTCGATGATTTGATTTTTATGCAAAATTTGAAAAAATACAGTTCAGTAATCTATAAAGAGTTTTAAAAAAGTTAGACTGTCAATAAAAGCCCGTTTCCTATTTTAAGTTGTTTTTCTCTTCATTATTCCTCCTACGCTCTAACACACATATTTGTGGAAGCACATAAATCATTTAACCACTCTGCAGAGAATGCATCTGTTCTATTTGAACCGCAACAGAAAAGCTTGTTTACCAAATACATTTATTTTTAATCTTGCCGGTTTGTGTCCCCTGAAAGTACTAACATAGTTTCTAAATATTCAAAACCGAAATTATTATTGTACCGGATGTTAAGCCCCAAAACAAGAAACCTCTTTAAATTCTCCATCTTCACCTACATAGCTGTACTACGAATTTTGGCACTCTCTGCAGATAGATAAACTGCTTGTCCTGACTTAGAAACATCACTCAAAAAAAATATTCCTACTTGAATCATATGATAGGTGACTGACAGAAGCCAGAATTCGAAAGGGGTAAACATTTTCACATTTTTTTCTCTTTAATAGGAAAATTTTTGATGAATTTTTTAAAAATATAAAATATATTGTATTTCCGTTAAACGATTCTTTTATTCATCATATTCAAGTTTTTTTTTAAAAAAAAGGGGGAATATGAAACACATACCGGTTATGATAATTATCCAAATATGAAAGCAATAAAAAAATTCTAGAATCTATAATAGAATTATCAAGCGGAAATTACAACAGATTCCACAAAGCATGGTTTATTACACCCTTGTAATCAATAATAAGTTAAAAAGGTGTAAGATTTGGGCTACCGTACGCGAAAAGATATGATATCTTAGAAAATGAGAAATATATTACATATATAACGATAAGATAGAAAACATTATAAATTCGTCATACTCAAATGAGAAATAAATGAAACATGAGACTCACATGTTTTATGATAAATGTTTTACAGCTATTAAACAAGGGGATAAAATATATATAACCAGAATAATATTCACTAACAAAATTATAGTAACTTATTACAGGGTGCTAAGTAGTGCTTATTTTGAGTACCACTGAATAGTAAGTTTTGCCTTACAAAACTACAGATTTCACCGATTAAATAAATTATTGCTTAGAAATACCTGAAAATAAGCACTTTCACTCACCTTAAATTATATATATATAAAAGGTTTTTGTTCCATTTATTTTGCTTCATATTGTGCAGTTACAATCTCTAATAACCTCCCCAGTCTTGATGTGGCATGTAGGAGACACTTAATAATACCCTTTAAATTAATTTAAAAGCTTTCAGAATTGTTAAAATTACTTACTATTATTGTTAAAATTAAAATAAATCTCAAAGTTTTCACGAAAATAAAAATTTAGAATCATATGTCAAACAAGTTCACAAATAAATACTTTTTCTCTTATTGTCGAAATATCTCCTTCCGGCAAAAAATTCCGCAAAAATCTGGAAATTGTACTGGCAATCAACGATTTTTTTTTAAGTTTCCTTACATAATAATAGCTTCTTAATTTTACGACAGTTCTTACATTACTGTTTCTGTTAACATAAATTATATATTTGAGTGTGTATGTTCTTTTCTTCTGAACTAGAAAATAAACAGGAATAAATTAAACCTTAAATCAGAAGAATGTCTAAAGAGGAAAAAGAATATTGAACAAGCTATGCTTAGCTAATCCTTATTTTACCATCAGCTCAGATTTACTGAATTTTCATATGCAATGTGTCAGTTTTATTGGTTCTCCATTGAATTTTACAGTTATCCTATATATAAGAACAGGTTGTAACAATGAAATCAAAAAGTTTTTTTTTTTTTTTTTTTTTTTTTATCTACACTTCAAATTCTCAACACACAAAAATAAAAAAAATTTAAAACAATTTTGACACCAAATTTACAACACATTAATATGTTTTGAATTAGAAAACTTCATATACAAAACGTTTTTTGTGTTGTGATTGTGTTCTTAATATGTTCCAAAAGTGTTACTACCTAGAAATGTGTTCCAAAAATATTGTTATTAATTTTGTTAAGAAATAGTTGTAAATAGTGTTGATGAAAATATTTTCTTAAATAATGTTGTGCTGCACAAAACTTTATCGCTAAATTAACAACACATTGTAAATACCACACAATTTAGAACTCTATAAAACCACACGTTTCCCTTTCCAACCCTTTCTTCTTGGTGCCGTTAAAACTACCCAATTTTTAAAAAGGAAATATAAGGCAGTTTGCTTTATTAAAAAAAAAATACAGGAAATTACTGAATGAGTTGACTAATTTCACCAATAAATATCAATAACTACATTTCTGGAAAAATTATATAATTTTTAACAACACTTTTGGCACATTCTTTTTCCTGGCATAACACATTCGCAACGCATTCACAAGACAATCAAAAACGATTTTAGTTAGAAGTGTTAATTATTATGTTCATTTAGTGTTGTAAAAGTTTTTCATAAATTTACCGTGTATGTTCTTATTAGATTGTAATAGCAATTTTAATGTGATAAAATATGGGTTAAGCAGGTTGATACTAGTTATACAAGAGAAATTATTGTACGTAAGTTTATGTCAATAAAACATACGTATTACAGGTCCCCCAAGTCCAACACGAAAATATTTACAAATTAATATTAATTAATTATATTATTACATATTGAAATGCAAACAGAAAAATCTGACCTAAGTGACACTTTAGCAATGCACTAATATAACAATAAATACTGGTATTTTCATTTGCTATATTATCATACGGCGGAAGTATGAATTTTGATATACTGATATACTTGTTTTAGATTTTCGGAACGCCTGACCTAGAATAAATTTTCACTACAATTAACTGATTTAAAAAACTGTAAAAAATATATCCATTACTTTAAGGTATTGATAAAATTTTTAAAGCTACCAAAAAAAAAGAAAAAAAAATTCCCAAGCTTAATTAGTGACAAAACAAAAAAATAATAAGAAACCCAAAACCTGTAATACCGCAATTATTTTTTACATTTATTTAAATATTTATTTCTGTTCCATTTAGAAAAGATGGTTTACAATTTTATTAAAATATTTAGTTTAATTAGCGTCATCTAATTTATGCGCTCATTTTTATTTATTTTTTTTTCTGTTGGCTTCATATACTATTTTGCGTAACCTTTTTTAAAACAGATTTAATATCGGAATAACCAAAACGTTAAGTTATTCCTAAAGTACGAATCTGAAGAAATTAAATACACTGCTCAAAACAATTAAAGGATATTGCAGTTTTAGGTGGATTTTGTATCTGGGAAACTTTTTAGCTGATTGATACATGGTCGACAGACATAGTAGGTTATATGAGAATAAATTACAAATGTTTGGCAGAAAAAAAAATGCATTTTATTGCGCATTTGTGTACAAAAGGAAAAAAGCACAATTTGTGCATATGAGAAAAAAAGAATAAGAAAAGGTGTTTTCTTCAAAGAAAATCATTTTCAGTAGGGGGTATGGTTTCCACGGGCGGCCAGCAACGTTGAACACCTTTGAGGCATGGACTCAATAAGGCTATTAATGACGAGTTGGGGTATTCTGCCCCACTCTTCCTGAAGAGCTCTTTCCAGTTCTTGGAGAGATTGTGGGGGTTGTTGGCGGCCAGAAACTCGTCTTCCTAGAGCGTCCCAAACGTGCTCGATTCGATTCATGTCTGGAGAACAAGCTGGCCATTCCATGCGAACGATTCCTTCTTCGAAAAGGAAATCCTCCACCAGGTTTGCACGATGTGGCCTGCAGTTATAGTCCATTAAAATGAAGTTATCTCCGATTGCTGCAGCGTAAGGAACTACAATAGGTCTGAGGATCTCATCCCTATATCGGCGACCAGTCAGATCTCCATCTCGAATGATGTAGAGGTCAGTGCGCCCGTCAATGGAGATGCCATCATACACCAACACTCCTCCACCGCCAAATCTGACACTTTCGTGCACGAACGCAGGATTATTCCTACTGCCACGGTCCCTCCAGATGAAAATACGCCTATTATCCGGATGCACAGAAAAACGGGACTCGTTAGAAAACAGAATATTGCTCCATTCATTTCTCCTCCAGTTGACATGCTCGGTTGCCCACTCCCTGCGGTCGCGACGATGCCTTGATGTTAATCTAACACATACCATCGGTCGGCGAGCATACAGACCTACAGCATGGAGCCGGTTTCGGACAGTCTGAGTTGAAATCGTGGTGCCTGTAGCCGAGCGAAGGTGTTGTTGGAGAAGAGTAGCGTTCATGTTTCGGTGTCTCCGAGCTGTTAACGCTAAATACCGATCTTCATTGGGCGTTGTTGTCCGCCTACGACCTTGCCCTGGTCTTCGGCCTGCACATCCACTCTCCAAAAAACGGTTCCAGATCCTGGAAATGACACTTTGTGACGCTCCAATGGCTTGCGCTATTTCGGCTTGAGTTTGGCCCCCCTTCTAACCTACCAACAATTCTCCAAGCTTCTGAATCTGTCAAATGACTTCGCTGAGACATCGTACTCATCGAAACAAAGCAATCACTGAATGCCGATCATCCTTGTCTTCATTCTCTTTTATCCAGTTGAAAGTCAAATTTCATTCACTGCCGCTAAAGCGACGTTTTTGACGTCGAACTCAAAATTTGCATACTCCACAGTTTGAAAACCAGAAAAATTTGCATTTCTGATTCTCTTCTACTATTTTCGGAAAAAAAATTTCGTTTATATCTTTATTTTATATAAAACTTCAAATATCCTTTAATTGTTTTGAGCAATGTATTTCCACAAAGCACAAAATTACTCATAATTAGTTTTAGACTTTTTTTTCATTCATTTCAGAGAATTGATTCTCTGTCGTTAGCTGTGGGCGGCAATAAAAATATTCTTTGATAATAATTAAAGATATCCTAATGGAAATGAAAATAAAAAAAATAAACTAGAAAATTAATTATTTAGATTTATAATTTAATTTAAATGTTTATTTTGCTTCAATATTGCTTAAATTAATTGTATAAAATCATACTGAAGTGTGGTTATATGATTTTTTTTTAAATGCAACTGAAAATATGTTATTTTTAGAAAATTAAATTAAAGGCGACTTCAAACTGTGGCTCATTTCGGTAAGCAGTTTTCACTTATTTTTAATAAACCTATTCCTACCCACAGTGCAATGTATTTTGCAACAATTAAAAATGAACTTACGCTTTCAAAACTTTAAACCTTCATAATTCCTAAACTACTTGACTGAATTACTTCCCACATTGCATCATAATGTAAAATCTATCAAAAATGACAAATATGATATCAAAATTAGATGTTCGTTTTGAAAATTAACAAAGAATGATATAGTTTCAGTATAAAGACAAGACTTTTAAAATTATTTTTTTTTTAAACATAAAATAAAAAAAGGCAATTTCTAGTCTATGGATATTTCCGTTTTTTCTCTGATAATTCGAATGCAACTGAATGTAATTGAAAGTTTAATATATATATATATATATGGGAAATCTCCTCCACTATTAGATCTGCATATTATTTTCTACGCATCGCAACTCTGATGAACAGGCTCTCAGTGAGGCAGACGATTTTGAAGAAACTATTAATTCCTAAGAAGCCAGACGATATAAGCGGTAGAAAAAAGAACTGAACGGAAGAGAAGGGGAATGGAATGTTTTTTGTTTTAAGTTGGTGTAAAAAAGAACGTAAGATGAAGACGATTTCCCGTATAAGATGTAATTGATTAATTAGAGTTATGATTGTTTGTTTTGTAAATAGTCTTATGTAAATATCTTTTTTGTAAATATTAACGTTTAATATAAGTCATTTAAAAGTTTAAAAACGGTGTCAGAATTTAATTTACCTCCGAGTTTATTTACTTATGTGTTCAAAAGAACTTTTTAAAGAAGAATCTCCATAAATTTTGGTCTCAGTAAGTGAGATACAGACGCACGCCCACAGAGATGGAAATATATTTTTTTTAATATCTTGGAAGCCGATATTTTTTAGAACTGTGATGGAATGCCAAGCCTACAAAGCTATTTCAGAAGAGGTAAAATTTTGCGATGAAAGTGAAATCAAAGTGTGTGAAGCTGAGCATCTGATTATGAAGTGAGTTTATTATTTCATTTTTCTTTTCAATAATGGAAAAATTAGTTGATTTAAAGGAATTAGAGTTTTCTTTGAAAACTGAAAAATCTGCTAGTATTAAGACATTGCACAAATTAATTTTTGGAGAAATCGGTGACAGAAATAATCGACGTAGAATTCGGAATTTTACTGGGTTTACGTTTGAAGTAGATTCCGATGAATATCAAACTAAATTCAAAGAAATTAAAGATAATTTTTCTGTTAACGACTTAATTACCATTTGCAATGTTTTGTGTATAAATAATTCGGGAACTTTTGATGAAATTGCTGCCAGAATAATTTCTAGTTTATGTGATTTTAGTATTTTGAAAATTAATATGATACCCGATGAAGGTACTCTTAGTGATGACGAAAGTGTCGATGAATTTAATGATGATTTACAAGATAAAACTAAAAATATTTCAACTGTTTTTGAGAATAATATGAGAAATGATTCTGGTAGTTCTAATTGTGAAAGTAATGAAAATCAGAAAATTCTGATTCCTGATTATGTTATTAAACCAAGCATTTCTATTAATGATATTGAAAGTATGATTACAATGTTTGAAGGTACTCAAGTACAAAATATTAATAAATGGATCGCCGATTTTGAAGATATTGTTTTATTATTTAACGTTAGTGATTTGCACAAATTGATTTTGGCTAAACGCCGTATGACAGGCAAAGCAAAATTATTTCTTGAAAGTGAAACAAATATTAATTCGTGGTCTAAATTAAAAGCCCTACTCATATCTGAATTTGGTCAAACGTGCAATTCAGCTGAATTACATGAATTGCTGTCCAAAAGAAAAATTAGACCACATGAATCGTTAGATCAATATTTTTTAAATATGAAACAATTATGCTCAAAAGGCAATATTGAAGATTCTGCCCTTATTCAGTATGTAATAAATGGAATTAATGACCCCATTTCTAAAAAATCTTTTTTGTATGGTTGTCCCAATATTGCTGAATTTAAACAAAAATTAAAGATTTATGAAAAAATAAGATCGGAGTATGAAAATGCAAAATTTCATAAATATGAAGGAGCTAAGCCTAAAATTAAATCCGAAGTTGAAGTTAAGAACAAATTTAAGCCTGTAAAGCCAAATATGCGTTGTTTTAATTGTGGCGGGAATAATCATAAGAGTATTAACTGTGTAAATAAAGATAAAGGGCCGCTTTGTTTTGCTTGTAACGCTTATGGTCATAAATCATTTCAATGTAATAAATCTAAAGATACAAGTGTTAAAAATGCTCAGTCACAAGTAAACATTATTACATCCCAAGATTTAATTCTGAAAGAGATAAAGCTTTATTCTTTGCGTTTAATCTCTTTAATAGATACTGGTAGCCAAAAGACTTTGTTAAAGAAAAGTATTTATGATAATTTGAAGAACTTTGTAGAATTAAAACCTACGAGTATCTCTTTGACCGGTCTAGGAAAAGCCTCAATTAAACCAGAAGGTTGTTTCAATTCAGAAATCGAAGTAGATGGTTCAAAATTTAAAGTTACTATTTTTGTCGTTAAGGACAGTTGCATTAATTTCGATTTAATCATTGGCACTGATGTTATTCATAAAGGTACATTAACTATTTCTGAGAATAAAGTGAAACTGTTTAAAGCTGAAGTTCAGTCTAATGACTTTTTAGTTAATATTGTAAATGTTTTGGATGAGCCTAAAATTGATTTAACTCACATTGCTGACAAAAAATTACGTTCAGAGTTATACACTTTAATTGAAAATTATGTACCAATTAAAACTAAAACAGTAGATGTTAAAATGAAAATTAATTTAACTGACGAAATCCCAGTTTGTTCTTCTCCTCGAAGATTACCGCCATGCGAGAAAAAAATAGTCGAAAACCAAATTGAGGAGTGGCTAGCTCAGGGAATAATTCGAGAAAGTTCTTCTAATTTTTCTTCGCCGGTTGTGTTAGTCAAGAAAAAAAATAACACAATGAGACTTTGTGTTGATTACAGATGTCTTAACAAAAAGACAGTACGTGAGCATTTCCCCTTGCCAGTTATTGATGATGTAATAGACCAATTACATTCTGCCGAAGTATTTACCACCATAGATTTGAAAAACGGTTTCTTTCATGTAGATGTTGAAGAAGACTCGCGGAAATACACCTCGTTTGTTACTCATGAAGGACAATACGAATTTTTGAAATGTCCATTCGGGTTGACCAATAGACCTAGTGTTTTTCAAAAGTATATTTATAATGTATTTCGGAACCTATTAAAAGATCACATTGTTGTCATTTATATGGATGATTTAATAATACCTGCTAAAAACGAAGCTGAAGGTCTAGAAAAATTAAAACTTGTAATCGAAACTGCATCGGAATATGGATTAGAATTAAATCTTAAAAAATGCAATTTTTTGAAGCGTGAAATTGATTTCTTGGGGTATAGAATCATAAATGGTAAATTGTATCCCTCTCCACTGAAGACTAAAGCAGTAATACATTTTCCCGAACCAAATTGTACCAAAGATGTTCAAAGTTATTTAGGATTGACAGGATACTTTCGAAAATTTATAAGAAATTATTCGGTTATAGCTAAACCGTTAAGTGACCTGCTAAGAAAAGATTCAAAATTTAAATTCGATATAGAAGAACAAAGAGCTTTTAATGAACTCAAACGTATTTTGTCGTCAGAACCAGTACTTTTAATTTACAATCCCAAAAGTGCGACCGAAATCCATTGTGATGCCAGTATTGATGGCTATGGAGCTGTTTTAATGCAACAATCTCCAGTAGATAATCAATTTCATCCAGTTTATTTCGCAAGTAAAAAAACCACCGAAGCTGAACGGAAGTACACTAGTTACGAATTAGAAGTTTTAGCTGTAATTGAAGCCCTGAAAAAGTTTAGAGTATATGTGCTAGGTATCCCATTTAAAATTGTAACCGATTGTAATGCATTTAAAATGACTATGGATAAAAAAGAAATGAGTACAAAAATAGCTAGATGGGCAATAATGTTATCCGATTTTGATTATGTTATTGAACATAGACAGGGTAGCAGTATGAGACATGTCGATGCATTAAGTAGGTATCCTATTTGCATGGTAATCCAAGATAGCTTAACTTTAAAAATTATCCAAGCTCAAGAAACCGATGACCATATTAAAACAATAAAAGAAATCCTAAAGGTGAAATCTTATGATGATTATCTAGTTAAAAATGATGTTCTTTATAAATGTGTTAATGGTAATGATTTATTAGTTGTACCGGAAGACATGCAAATGAATATAATCAAGGCCGCTCACGAAAAAGGTCATTACGCAGTTGCAAGAACAGAGAAAAGTTTAGAAAATGATTTTTACATCCCTAAAGTTAAACAAAAAATTGAGAAATGTATAGCAAATTGTGTTCCCTGTGTTTTAGTTAATAGAAAATGTGGTAAACAAGAAGGCTTACTTCACCCAATAGAAAAAGAAGAAGCTCCATTACATACGTACCATGTTGATCACTTAGGTCCATTAGAAAGCACTAATAAAAATTACAAACATATCCTTTCGGTCATTGACGCATTCACAAAATTTGTTTGGTTGTATCCCACAAAATCTACCGATGCTGCCGAAGTTATTTCTAAATTAGAAATCCAAAAATCTATCTTTGGAAATCCAGTTCGAATTATATCAGATAAAGGTCCTGCATTTACCTGTAAAGCTTTTGAAGATTATTGCATCAATGAAAATATTAAACATATCCCGATTACCACTGGATTACCCAGGTCTAACGGCCAAGTTGAGCGTCTAAATTCTGTCATAATATCTGTTCTGTCTAAATTGTCTGTCGATAATCCTAAAAAATGGTATACACATGTAAGCAACGTCCAACAGGTGATAAATTCGACTTTTCAGAGAAGTATAAGCACAACTCCTTTTGAATTGATGTTTGGTACTAAAATGAAACTAAAAAATAACATTGAAATTACTAGTCTTCTGAATGCTGAAATACAATCTGATTTTACAAATAATCGCGAAGATATGAGAAAAAATGCTAAAAAACAGATTTTAAAAGTCCAAGAAGAGAACCGTAAAACTTACAACCTCAGACGAAAGAAAGCTAACAAATTTAAGATTAATGATGTGGTTGCTATAAAACGCACACAACAAGGTCCAGGTTTGAAGTTAAAATCAAAATATTTAGGTCCATACAAAGTCATAAAAGTAAAAAATAATGACACCTACGATGTACAGAAACTTGGATTTAATGAAGATGGGACCTTCATTACACCAGTACCCATTGTCACCAGTACATGTGCAGAGTACATGAAGCCGTGGACGGACGAAGCTTAAAAAAAAAAAAGAATTTCACCGATTGTGACACTATACCAACTATGACAAACCTCTGGACTGACAACTAATAGAATTTTAACTTTATTCTCGAAAAGACGTAAGGTAAAAGAAGATGAAAAGACGTATGAAAGAAGACGAAAAGACGTAAGATAAAAGAAGACGGAAGACGTAAGAAAGAAAAGACGAAAAGACGTAAGGTAATAGAAGATGAAAAGACGTATGAAAGAAGAAGACGAAAAGACGTAAGACAAAAGAAGATGAAAGGACGTAAGAAAGAGAAGACGAAAAGACGCGAAAAAAAAATATATGAATTTTTTCAAGAAATAATCTAAGCTTTGATAAACAATTTGAATGATGACTTCTTTTTTTCAATTTAGACTTTGGATGCTGCTGTGTTTTTTTTTTCTTTATCTTTTCAGATGATCCAGCTGCTGTTTCCAGCCAACAAGAATACATTCGAGGACGAATGTCTCATCAGTATGGCCGAAATATGGGAAATCTCCTCCACTATTAGATCTGCATATTATTTTCTACGCATCGCAACTCTGATGAACAGGCTCTCAGTGAGGCAGACGATTTTGAAGAAACTATTAATTCCTAAGAAGCCAGACGATATAAGCGGTAGAAAAAAGAACTGAACGGAAGAGAAGGGGAATGGAATGTTTTTTGTTTTAAGTTGGTGTAAAAAAGAACGTAAGATGAAGACGATTTCCCGTATAAGATGTAATTGATTAATTAGAGTTATGATTGTTTGTTTTGTAAATAGTCTTATGTAAATATCTTTTTTGTAAATATTAACGTTTAATATAAGTCATTTAAAAGTTTAAAAACGGTGTCAGAATTTAATTTACCTCCGAGTTTATTTACTTATGTGTTCAAAAGAACTTTTTAAAGAAGAATCTCCATATATATATATATATATATATATATATCTTTTTTTCCGTTTGTATGCTTTTATCCGATTTATTCTATGCTTCTTTCCTTTTATGTTTTTCTATTTTTATTATAATTACTCAGTATATAGTCTGTCTCAAAAGTTTAAGCACAAGCATAAAATGTCGATTTTTAATGAATTATAAAAAGTTAGAATTAATAACATTTTTTTATTTACATATTTTGCAATATTATTTAAATAAACGATATCAAACATAGAAAAAAATAAATTGCATAATTTTAAAAAATACAACTTAAAAAAAAGTAAAAAAAAACTGTCTCAAAAGTTTATGCACAATTTCAAAAACAATCATATTTATAATTTTTACAGAACTTTTAGTAACAAATTTTTTTTCCATGTTTTCGGATTAGTTCAAATACACGTTCTTTCGTCGAAATTATTAGTTTTTGTGGGGTTTCTGGTGGCAAAGAATGCCATGCTTTCTCAATAGCCTCTTGGAGCTCTTCAATAGAGTCATACTGCTTTCCATTGCCTAAACTTGGCGGATTAAAGTATTCCAGACGGGTTTAAGTCTGGACTTAAAGCTGGCTAGTCAAGTACTTTATCATTTTTCTGAAAAAATACAAAGTTTTGTAGAATGGGATACGTAGATTGAGGCATTGTCTTGCAGAAAAGTTCTTTCAAAACCCCCCAAAATGTCACCGCATGGAAGCAAATGGTGGTTTAGGGTCTCTTGAAACTTTTTTCACTCTTCTCTTCCTTTTAGAAAAGCTAGAGAGGGCTGGCAAATGTCCCAAATGTCCCCTAAACCATAACGGATTTACCACCTTTCTGCCTGCTGAAAAATGTCCTTCGGTTCTTGCGTAACTCATGCCAATACACCTTCCAACCATCAGGGCCATCTAAGTTCCACTTTTTCTCATCGCTGAATAAAACAGTAAGCCATTTGTCTCTTTAGGTCATGTGTTTTTTTAACCCAGTTCATTCTTACCTGTTTGTGATGTAATTTAAGAGACGGTTTGCGAGCCAATTTCTTTTACATGATGTAATCACATGTTTTAATACGTCTATTTACAGTGTCTTTGGACATCTGTACTCTGAAATTATTTTTAATTTGCCGTATGGGGACATATTTTGCCTAAATACCAATCTCCGTATTTTCCGATCAATCTGAACAGTCGTCATATGTGGTCGTCTGCATCTTGGTTTCCACTTAAAATTATCATTTCTAGAAAGTACTTGATATATACATAGCTTTGATCAATTTAAAGCTTTTGCAATTTCAGAAACAGTTTTATTTTGGGATTTCAATTTAAAATCTTTCAAAATCTCACATTTTGTGAATTCTTTACCCTTTGTTATGTTTAAAACATTAGGAAGTAATTTCTCCACCTTTTATACTTGTATAAAATTGCAATATGATGTCATACAACGTCATTACACAATACCAATCCCGTGTTTCTAAAAAAATTTGCATAAAGTGCTTATACTTTTGAGACAGCGTTTCTTCAAGAAAAAAAGAAAAAATAAATAAAAATAAATATATTTTTTATTTTAACTACCCAAAATGGCTTATTTTATTTTATTTTGATTAAATGTTGAGTATTTATTGTAAATTAGCATAAAATATTTTCTTCTTCAATTATTTTAAACGAGATTTGCAGAGTGCTTAAACTTTTGAGACAGACTATACAGTAACAATTGCATGAAGAACTGAGAAGTAATTATTTAAGATTATTTTTTTATTTATATCTTAATTGTTTTCAGACAAATTCATGAAGATAATTTTTTTATAAGACACTGTTCAGAGAACGTTGCTACATTATTATTAGTAGTAGTATACATGATTGTTATTAGATTTTGGAAAACTTATAAGTTGTATATAAATAAAAGCAAGTTAAATAAATAAAAACGTTCATATTATAAATAATCTTGCTTTAATTTACAGTGTGATCAATTTCTGTTCTAGAAGATAAGGAAAAATTACAAAAGTGGCCTTATACTTTGCAAAGGAAGAAAGGAAATTACTGCAAAGGAAATTACTGGTTTGGTTTATTTTGTGTCGGCCGATTATCTTCTCGAGGAAGATAGGCCCATGGGGGAGTTCTAAGGGAACCTAACCTGTATTTACGAAAGGTTCTAAAAAAACCACGAAAACGCCGAACGGTTAGGCCGACGGCCGTTATCGGGTTCGAACCCAGCACCTGCCGTCTACCAGTTGAGAGGTCAGAACCTCTCGGCCCCTGGTGGGGTGTTTAAATGCTCCTTTAATTACATTGAATATGTTTTATATAGCAGTTAAATTTTCTACAAGCTATTTTAAATCGAAAAGCTATTTTACATCGGAATCCTGTGTGAAACTTTTTGATTTCCAAGCTGATTGTATTTCATTCTTAAATCTGTCAACCATCCTGATACTCGATCGTTAGCTAAAGGTCAATATATAGATGAAAATTTCAGAGCTATTATATAAAATTAACCACATTTTTTAATCAAGATATGGGTAATGTTAATCCTGTGGCGAAATTTGCGGAAAAACAAAAAGTGCCTTAGGGAAATAAATTTCTTGTTAAGGTCTAATTGTCATTTTTTCTTTTAATGGTTTGCAGTACTTCAAAGAGATTTGGAAATATATTATGTTTTATATTTTCTTTTTTGAGCATTTCGTTTTTTGGTGTCAATCAGTAATTTTGAAATATACCGAAAAAAGAAAGAATGGGACGAGGATGATCCGGTATTTTAATTTTTTTTTAAATTAATAATTATTATCCTCCAAGGTCTTTCAAACTTCTTGGCGTCAAAAACATAATGGTAAAATATCTCGTAATTATTTTTTTCCGTTTTCAGCAGTTATAACTATGATTGCCATGCATCGCACATGAAAAACGTTTTTAAATAATATTGATATCGATTTGAAAAAGGAATATGTCTCTTTCTCACTTCTTATTATTATATTATTTATTTATTTAACCTGATTTCTTTATCATGACAAACAAAAAATAATTCTCATGGTCCAAATTAATATTTTAGTGGATTATAATTTTAAATACATCCAAGCGATATTTACAATTTCTTTTTAAAAATATCATATTTAGTGGTGAAAACTTGTGCAGAAGTCGACCGAAATTGCACCGAAACTCCTCATTTTTTACTATTTTCGACAAAATTTTCACATATTTTATTTCGTAAAAAAAACACTTCTGATCGTCCGAACGTTTTGAAATTTCAATGCGTGATATAAACACCGTCTAAAAAGCTGCTCCAAAAAGATTTTATTGGAATGCGGGTTTTTAGGAACTTTTGCCGTTGAAAAAATGATCGTGTCCGTACAGCACAAAGTGACTTGTGGTCACGAATTTTTTCGAAAGGGTTAAAATTTGTATTTTTGGAAACCAATTCCACTTTCGCAGAAAACAAAATCTTAGCTTTAATCAGTACCTTCAAGATTTCGTCTTAGGGAAGTAATGCTAAGTTGAAAAAAAAGAGAACTACAAAAACGATCTAAGGTACCCTAGGGTAATAACGCCACGTTAAGGTTATACCAATTTTCCCGGCTTAGTTTTAGATTGTATTTTTCAAACAAATATAGGATCTGATACAGCAACTCATTGACTATCTATATAAAATAAAATAATTTAACAGACATGTATTCATAAAATGTAATGGCGTTTTTTCTTGACCAATGCTATCTGGCGTTAATACCCACCTATATGGGTAATAATGCCATGCAAACAAAACTATAAAATAAGGTGGAATAATGGCATGTAGATTGCCCAATTCTAAAAATACAAACTCTGCAGCTCTAGAAATTCACAAATTGCAATCTAAGCTATTGAAAATGTACAATTTTTTTGTGATTCTGAACGAAAAAGAAAGCTGTGGTGGTGGCGGAGGGAGGAGGCAAAAGAATATCAGATTCTAAGCTACGTTTTGCTTAAAAATGACAATTTAAATAGAATTATTAGAAACATTGCACGGATTATTTGAATCAGTATTTATATTCCCATGTATGCATTCTATGCTATAGAAAATATTGATTTTTTTGTGAAAGTGAAAGAAAAAGGAGTGAGGGGAGCTTCAACAAAATATAACACCCTGTGTCTCTCTTTGCTTAAAAAGTCCCGCTTAAATATGATTATGAAACATTGCATGGTTTTAACCATTCATAATGTAATATTTTAATCATGTGAAGTTTTATAATAACTAGAGTTATATGTAATAAATATTTTTGTTAAACCTTAACTGCTGTTAGCGTCTCACATACCGCTGTGTTTTTCAAGTTTCAGAGTTTAACTTGCAATTTTTAGTTTAACTATAGATACCGGGAAAATTTTGTTTCATTTGGAGGCCTATTACTATCTTTAGAAACTTTTGAATAGCTAAATTTTATTTATAATAGTCCTGTATATAATGTTCAATACAAAAATAATATTCTAAAAGTTAATTTAACATTTTATTCATCGTTAGATTAAGCGGTCTGACAGGCCGCTCACAGTAAGTTATGCGACAATTTTTGTCACAGCAGTTAAGGGTTAATACTATTATAGTAATCTAGTAAATCGTTTTTAACCCATAACTCCACACTAATGCGGATTCTCCAAACCTACAGTTAAATTGTCGACGTTTTAAAGAACATGCTTTAATAAATTTTTAATAAATTGAATAAAATTTTCAATTAAAAAATATTATCCCAAAGAGATCTCTTATTCAATTTTTACATAATTCATATGGTTATATATCATTAACTCTACATTAGCAACAAAATTAACCTTTAGCTGCTGTTAGCAATCTGACTGAACACTGTACCCCCTCCCCCCCCCCCCAAAAAAAAAAAAATAGCGTTTAACTTGTATTTTCCAGTTTAACTATAGTTACAACTGAAATTCTCTTTCGTTTGGAGTTCTCGTAATATTGTTAGAAATATTTGAATAGATTAAGTTTAATTAGAATTAATTCTGTACAAAAGGTTTAGCGCAGGAACAGTGTTCTATGATTTTTAATCGTGGATCGCATTTTAACCTTTAACTAATGTTACCGGTCTCGTAGACCACTATTCTTCTTTTAATTTTTTAGTTTAAATTGTAATTTTCAGTTTAACTGCAAACACTACCGAAATTTTGTTTCATTTGGAATTTTAGTACTATCACCAGAGACTAAATAGGTGAATATTAAGTATAATAATCTTTTATAAAAAGTTTAGTACAAAAACACAATCCTATGAGTTATTCCCGCCTTTTATTCATCTTTCAATTTTGTGGTCTCACAAACCGCATCACATTCATACGTTACAATTTCTGTCACATCAGTTAAAGGTTAAATTTATAAAGTTTTGAAAAACCGAACGCTGAGAAAGCGGACAGTTAAAATTTCGAACTCAATTGAACAATCCAGTGGAAATTTAATAGAAACCTGATTTTGAAGATGTTCGAATTTGAATCTCGAAAACATTTTGATATAGTTTTATTTACAAGAATTAAAAATTATTTTTTACATTAGTAAAAAATAATAATAATAATATAATAAAAAATAAAATAGAGAGATTATTTTTAAATATTGGGCACCCCTCCCCCCCCCCCTTAATCTTACCATTTCAACAATGATGATAATGCTGTCCCATATTAATATATAAACCCCCTTCGGATATAGTTCGTCCACTGTTCGGCCGCTTTTATCCCTGGCGTTATTACCCCGGGATACTTATTGCGCAGTAAATCCTAAGCTACAAATTATCTCGAGAAGATATCCGAAATCTTCTACAACAATTTGAAAGTACATGAAACACACTACAAATTTATGTAATAAACAAAGTATTTCTGGATAAAAAATATAGTCTTCAGATGAAAAATCTTATCTTGCAAATTTTAGATCAAGCGTTAATTTTAGTTGCTTGTAAAAACAATAAGACCTAAAAATGAAACAAATTAACTTGAAGCTGTTTTCTGAGATTTATATGACTCAAAACCCTTCTGCGCAGAGTACATGGGTGTCATTTACCTGATTATTTCAAAATTATGCAAAATATAAGCACTTGGCGTTATTACCCCAGAGTACCTTTTTTTTTTTTAAGAACTAACATATGTGTTTTTCAAACTGATTAAGGTATTTAAGACATAAAAAAAGTTTTTTCGGAATATGTGTTCTGTTTTTAACTATACTAAATAGTTTGGTTGTTCAAGGCTAAAAAATTGCAACATTAAACCCTCCCATAACGCAGCATTCGGTTCTCTATCTTAATACAGTGTTCTAAATCAGGTTTCTAGGCATTTGAAAGCACTTTCAATGACTCGAAAGGAAATTACATGATTTTTCTATAACAATGCGTTCCAATTTTTAATTAATAACTCAGCTAAATATCAAAAATTGAAAATTCTGAGTCTCAGATGCACTAGGCGAGGCCTACGACTAACCTCACCCAAAATTTCAGCTTTGTACATGCAGTAGATTTTTCTGGTTATCGCAGACAGAGCAAACCTTTCTTTTATTAGTATAGATTTGTATTTAGATTCTATAAAATATTAAATTAACCAAACAAAATCAATCAATCAAAACATTTAGAAAAATATAAAGTGCTCACAAAAGGCTGTGTCATAATGTACACTGTTAAAATTTTGAAACTTTTTCTGCAGCATCACTCCACCGCTTTTATAGAAGATCTCAATTTTGGCCAATCAGAATGCACCATAATACAATCAAGTAATCGTTTTCTATAAAAGCGTTGGAGTCCCGATGCAGCAAAAGTTTCAAATTTTTAACAATGAAGATTTGTAGAAATTTTTACAGCCCAAAACAATTCGTAGAATTTTTTACGAAAATAGCTAGTGAATTTATTCAAAATTTTACTATAATTTCATATGCATTTCAAAATATTAGAACATCTATAAAATTTTGTGGCTCGACAGCGGTGATGATAAAATTGCTTAAATGGCGCCTCTGTAGAGGTAGTACTTATATAAATGCTTGTTTTACAGTTAGCTTTATTTAGTTGGGAATTCAAAATGGCCCGCAAGAAAGACATACCATACTCTATAAAGAGTGCTATTGTGACTCTACGCGATAACAGTGTTGCCAGATGGACTACTTTTTTTTAATTCAAATTCTTGATTGGCACCACTTTTTACGAATGATTGAATGTGCCATATTCAATGGCATGATAATTAAGGCGAAAACAAAGGTTAAATTACCGTTTGAAAAAAGTGGTGTCAATGAAGAAATCTGTATTTTAAAAAAGTAGCCCACTGGCAACACTGCGCGATAAGAGATATACTCAATTAGATGATTGCTAAAAAAATTTAATTGGTCTAAAGGCATTGTGAGTAAAATTTTAAAATATAATTATAAAAATCCAAAATTTAAAAATAACCGTGCCAATGATGGCCCAAAACAAATAAGCACACTACAACAAAGACAGAATCCTGAAACATATCGTGTAGAAAAACCGCTTCAAGAGATTCATAAGCAGAAAGTGACAAGAACAAGAAATGGGTGTGTAAACTTATTACACTGTGACAAATCCACGGACATCACATGTGACCAAAGCAAAATCGATCGTTACTTGTAAATAAAAAAGAGCCCGATTGCGTTGGTGCGAAAGATTTCAATTTAGTTTTGAAAATCGGAATAACGTACTTTTTTCGTGACAAATCGAGGTTTGCGCATCACCCGGTCATCAGAGTATCTGTGTTTAGCATAGCAATGAAAAAGTTTTTAACAGAGAGCACCTAAAACTATCAGCAAATTTTTACAACCCTGTTATGATTTAGGGCTGTATGAGTGGTGATGGCTTAGGCTGCTGAGCATTAAAACTAAGCATTTTCACAGGAAGAGTTAAATCGGAGTATACATGGAGATACTAAAATATTTTATGCTTCCATCATCGGAACATCTATTTGAGGATGACTTTATTTTCCAACAAGTCTCTACATATTGCACTCATGAAAGCGCACCGCTGTTTAGCTTATGAAAAAAAAAAAAAAAAAAAAAAAAAAAAAAATCAAATTACTCTTTTTGGCTGATTCTTGAGCAATTCTCCGGATTTAAGCGCCACGGAAAATATGTCGGGTTTAATGAAAGAACACCTTCAGGATGTAGTTTCAAAGGGTAAGAATGAACTCGTGAGTGTGTTGAAATCCGTTTGGGAAAATATCTCACAGATGATTGCCAAACATTATCAAATAGTATGTCGGATCGTGTACGTGACGTTATTAAGGCCAAGGGAGATGCCAGTAAATATTAACTACTCACAAAGTTTTTTATTCAAGTGATTTATACTTTTTTTCTATGTTATTGTAATTTCTGATCATCTGTGAAAAATATTCTACTTTTTTTAATTTTTGAAATTTATGTCATTATAAAAAAGTCTCCACTATATTATAAATATTAGTATATTATGTTCATCTATAAAAATATGTAGAATATGATACAATACGTCAAAATTGTCAAGCTTTCATATCTACCGAAATAAATGTAAATCTCGAATGACTTTGCGCTTTATTTTTCCTTTTCTAATATTTTGAATTTGAGTAGTACTACATAGTAAAAAAACAGTTTTGCGTTTTTCAAAGTAATAAAAAGAAAATTCAAAATGTCATTTGTTTGTAGAACTCTTTTCCAAATCAAATTTTGAAGTCATGGTGCACTATAATTGCATTTCCTCTTCCATAAGCATCGTGTGTGAAAACGGGATTTCTAAAAGAAAAGGGGAAAAGTTTATTCACTGTCTAATTCAACTTAAGATAGCAGAAAATTACGCAGTAAATGTGTTTTACACTCCCTGAATTCATTCTAAAGTAAATACTATGGTTCTTGTGAGAGGATAATTTTAAATATGGTTAACGTTTATTTCAAAAATCCCCACCCATGACGAGTTTGTCAAGGTTAATTTCTAACTTCAAATCAATACAAGAAAGTAATATCATGCATCAAGAACGGATTATGAAACACTTTTCAACATACTGATAACAAAACTTCAGTATTTAATAACGTGAAAGATGTTATACAATTAAACAACTTTGAAAAAAACATATTTGAAAAAAAATTTCAGTAACTTCTATCAACAGTCGGAAACGTGTTTTAATTATTTTTTAATATTAAAATCCTACATATGATATATAGATTTATATACTAAATACTACACAATATGCCAAAATTTAGTCCAGTTACTGCATAACCTAGTTCAAAATTCTCTTTCAGAAATTTGCGTCTGTTAAATAAAATGTATCCGAATTCTTTTGTGCAATTCTGTATATGATTTATTGAATTTACACTCACCAAGTAACAGGCAAATAATTAAGTAAACCTACAAAGACATGTCAGAGTTGAATGCACTTTTAACAATTATTGCTCATAGACAATACTGTGGTCAAGTTCTTTTATATTTCTCTCTAAATGATCGATAAATCACAGTATGTTTTTCAGTAATTATCTTAAATTGCACATCAGTGCTAAATATTAATTTCAATATGCTTGAAATAGTGTATCATCATTAAAATGCATTTGCAAGCGATTTTCTCTCATAGACTACGAACAATGAATGTAACAAAACTCTGAAATCTACATGTGAAAGAACTACACTAAATGGACAAAGGAGACCGGTCACTGGCAATTTTAGACGTTTTGTTAAATAGCTAGAAAAATATATGATGAATTATTCTGAAACTCCAACCGCTTAAACAGAATAGCACAGGTCATATATTTCCGTGAAGATTTTTTTTTTTCTCGAAATCCGTAGGGGACCGTCAACAAACTGAAAAAGAACGAAGATTTTTTGCTGCATAACCCTCTCAAATCTAATGTAGCAAAAGCGTCCAAACTGCAGATTATGATGATTACTTGGCTTATTGTAATAAACTGTGTTCATTTTTATGAGGATATCATGTATACTCGTAGAGAAATTGAGAATTTTATAAAAACAATCCTAATTTTTTATCATGTTTTTTGCTTATTATTTGCAGAGTTCATAATATAAAAAAAATTTCTTTTCAGAAAATATGACAAAAAATATTGTACGTAATACCCTGCAAAACGAATTAAAAAATAATAAAAATTATAGGAAAAATGAACAGATTTACTAAATAATGTTTAACTGCCCATGCATCACCGCAATCCAAATGTAATTTGCATAATGTATTATCTAAATTTATAGAAAAACTTTTGTAAAAGTCTCAAAAACATAGCTTAAAAATTATGAAAAGAATCGTAGACATAATAAGCTCAAAGTCCATTATTCACAAAATAAAGCAAAAATATGGAAGGTTGTATCCAAATATCGTAATAAGTGTAATATTGTTTATGCTACATTGACACTAATCAATGGATTTATGGATACAGCTCCATCTTTTTGCTTCATTTTGGAAATAACGGATTTTGAGCTTCTTCTATCGATGATTATTTTTAAACATTTTAAGCTATGTTTTTCAGATTTTTACAAAAGTTGCTCTATACATTTACCTCACATTATACAAATTACAATTAGATTGCGGCCACGCATGCGCAGTGAAACTTTATTTAGTAAACCTGCTCGATTTTTCCTACACTTTTTTATTATTTTTAAATTCTGATTACAGAATATTGTCATAATTTCTGCAATGAAAAATTTTTTTATATTAAGAACTCTGCAAATTATAAGCAAAAAACTTGAAAAAAATTGGGACTGTTTTAAAAAAAACCTTAATTTCTCTGCGAGTACACATGCTACCCTCATAAAAACGAACACACTCTCTTACAATAAGACACGTAATCAAAATCTGCAGTTTGGACGCTTTTGCTCCATTTGTTCTGACAAATTTTAATTAAAATTCACTAAGATCACAAACAATATAAATAACTAAATTAAAAACATAGAACAATTACATTAACATTAAAGCAATTTCATAAAATGTTTCGGATTCTTTCTACGTATCAGTTATTTCGTTTTTTTTTTTTTTTTTTTTTTTTTTTTTTTTTAAACCAATGATCAATGCAGTGTTCTTGAATTCCTACGCAAGTCGTTGCTTGCGTTAGTTTAATGTTTGTTTTAATGTAATGTTAATGTAAAATTGTTTTAATGTTTATGTAATTGTTTTACGTTTTTAATTTAGTTATTCTTATTGTCTGTGATTTTAGTGAATTTTAATTAAAATGAATATTATCAGACGTAATCCATTGGCTCATATCATAGTTTTGACAAAGTTATGCTAAAGATCTTCGTTCTTTTTCGATTTGTTGATGATCCCCTGTGAAATTTTGAGAAAAAATTTTCATGGAATTATATGATCTGTACTATTCTATTTACACACCTCGAATTTCAGAATAATTCCTCATGTCCATTTCTAGATAGTTAACAAAACATCTAAAATCATAAGTGACCACTTATCTTTGGCCATATAGTGTATAAATACTACACGTTCCATTTTTAATATTAAACATGCCACATAAAACCTCAATAAAATATATCAAATGCGTGCAATTCGAGCACATTTTGTGAGGGAGTGTCCTTTGTGATAAAGGCACGCTAGCATTGTAGTGAGATCGTGACGTCAATGTTTTAACATGCGTAGCGTGAAAGCGACCTCTATCCTTTATTTTACTTTAACTTTCTAGAGCGTGTGTGTCGCCTCGGTTCTACAGTTAGTTCGCGGTTAGGAGTAATATGCAAATTCGTAATGCCGTCTTCAGTTTGCAATGTATAAAAGCTTTGAGTTGGAGTGTGTGTAGTGTGCGGGTGTGAGGAGAAAGCGGCGAAAGCCAACCAGGTGAATTGGATTGCGCTATAGCGATTTATTATTAGCCTCCAGTGGATTAGCTAGGAGTTTTAGAGTGATATAGCCAGCAGCATTTGCCGACTTAGTTTATCACCAGCGGAGCTATCCAGGAAAAGTGCCGGTGGTAAGAGATAGTTTAATTACGTTGAGTATTTTTTAAAATAAAGAGTGTTTACAGCCACGGGCTGTTTTATAAAGTTTTAATCTAGCGTTTGGCTGAGTTTGAACGAGAAGTTGGTTTGAAGTGCCTCGACTGAGACTACGCCGAGGGCTGTGAGTATATTTTCAAATTAATCTCTTGGTATTGTGAATAGTTATTGAAATCATCGAACTGACGCTCCACTTTCCCTAAGTCCTAGCAGTTTGAATAAACTGTGGTTTTTAACTTATATCTAAAATTATGTCTTCATTTCATCTACATAACCACCCTACCGGTACAAATGACACCCAGTCTGTGTACCTACACGTTACAATTTATGCAAGTTATAGCACTGCCAGACAAACAGAAGTCATAAATATGTCTAATCAATGTTATAGTAAAAAGACAACAATATCTCAAGCTGACACATAAGGAAGAATAAGCAATGGAGGAATCTCACTAAGTAATTTGGCTAGTTAAAATATTAGGCTTTGTAGTGTATTTGCTGTGAAATATTGCAAAATAGTTTCGTAGATAATAGAAATATTTATGAACATACAATACAATATAACAGTTACGAAAAGAATTACCTTCGATTTCGTAAAGCCTTTAATTAATATCCTTGGAATAACAGCCAAAAAAGATTTTTCAGAAAGTAATAGGAGTTTATGGAAGGAGTTGTTCATAGGGGTTGGGGAGGGGGGCGGAAGGTCCGTTGTTGTTTCCAAATTTTGGAGACATCGTCCCTATTCAATTTGAAAATCTATTATTTCTAGAGATTTCTGGTTGATTCTTTTCTTAAAATTTTCTGAAGACAGTGTTTCGAGAATTATGTGTATCTGTGAGATTACATTATACTTTGGTAAACATTTCTTCCTTTCTGTGAAAATAGACAAATGTTTCTTATTCTACAAAAATATAGCTAATCACCAACGAAAATCTATAATAATCTCGTCTGAGTTATCCCTTATTCCGAAAAGCCTTCTTTGTGTTTAAAAGCCCTAGAGATTAATTCAGTTTCTAGATTTAAATGATCATTTATGAAAAACAAAGTTTCTTTTGCTGTCATTGATTTTAGAAAACGTTTACGAGTAGTTTTTATGGTGCATTAATTAGTTTTTGCAAGCCGGAATTTTTGTTTTTTGGATTCCATTAATTCTTAAGTAAACATTTTCAGCTGTGTCATTGAATCCATAATACAAGCGTAAGAAAATAATATTAATTTTAAAGTTAATGTGAAATCTGGTAATGTATCTCGTTTGCTTGTAAAATAAGTACTTTTTGAATGAGAATTGATAGCATATGAAAAACCGATATTCGTGATTGAGAAAGTAGATTAATATATTGCTGAAACAACTCAAAAACGTTTCTGAAAATTAATATCAGCAAAAGAAACTTTGTTTTGAAAAATGATTATTTAAATCTCAAAAATATGTTGTTTCTGGAATTTCTAAAAGTAAAGAAATTATTTCGGGATAGTTAATCACTCAGAAGACGCTATAGTATATTTTCATTTACGGTTATATAATATTTCTCTAGAATTGTTTTTTACGTTATTAGTATCTTTGTATACCAATTTCTCTATGGCATAATTCATGATTTCTTTTTGCATCTTTTTGTTGACTCATCAATGTAAAATTGATGAAAAGATACAAAGGGAAAGACATTTGAAAGTTTTACAGAGATATCCACCCGAACGCTGCTCTCACTTTAGAGTATAAGTGCAATCCAAACAGAATTTTGCTTTTCCTGACAAAAGGAGTTATAATTAAAAATAGTGTCGGATCTGTCTTGTTGTTTTGGCTACCAGTGTTCTGAGTATTAGTTTTTGTTTTAAATTTATCATCCCAATATTGCAGAAACCTACTTTGTGCTTCTTTTTTTATATAAAGTTCATAGTAACATGCTGTTAATGCAATTTCATGAATAAAAATGCATTCTTAGGATTTTTAAAGAAGGGATAATTGAATTGAATTCAATTATAGTATGTTAAGTAAATATAGGGCCACTTTCAAAATTAAAATATAAACAGGATAATTCAGTTAAGGGGCTCAGGGTTTGAAAACTTTTCAAAAAATCGATTTTTTATGATCTAATTTGATTATTCAATTAATTCTTAACTCAATGCAAAAAACCGCATAAAAATATTTGCATTTTTAATGGAGTTATAAGCATTTATGTATCAACGCTTTAATAGCCGCATCCATATAATTTCAACTTTAAGTCGCCGTTTTCACAAAACTTGATTTTTGATGACTAACACCAAGATTAAAAAAAACTATTTCATAGAATGGCTTTTTTTTTTTTTTTTTTTTTTTTTTTTTTTTTCGCCATGCATGTAACATTATTATCTAGAGAATGAATTAATATATTTTAGATAGTTTAATATTTTGAGTATTTTTAATGAAAAAAAAGTTGTATTTTTTAGGGGATTTTTCAATTTTTAACTTTGAGAGATGTTTTAATAATGTTTTTTTTAATTGATAGTTATATCCTTAATTCCTTCTCTAGATAATGATGTTATATAAATGCAAAAAAATTTTAAGCCATTCCATCAAATAGTTTTTTTTTTCAATCTTAATGTTAGTCGTCAAAAATAAAGTTTTGAGAAAACGCGACTTGAAGTTGAAATTATATGTATGCGGCTATGAAAGTATTGATACATAAATGCTTATAACTCCGTTAAAAATGCAAATATCTTTACTATCTTTCTTATCTTTTTTGCATTGAGTTAAAAATTAATTGAATAATCAAACTAGATCATAAAAAAACGATTTTTTGAAAAGTTTTCAACCCCTGAGCTCGCTTAAATTTCAAGCATTATGTAATTCATTACATAACATAAAATTATTATTCATTGTATTTAAAGAAAACGATTAAATATGGAAAATTAAAAAAAAATAGAATCCAATGAAAAGACTGTTAATAAATTAAGAGACCACTTCTCTTATGAATGCTGATATGAAAACCTTCGGCTTATATTCCTTATGACCCAGAATTTTTGTTTTTATTGAAGACAATAATTTAGGATGTTCTGCGTTTCAAATATTACTCCATTTGTCAACAACAAGAAATTCTGCCCAATATCAGGATAAAATAGGGGTTTTTTTCGGGTAAATTGCAACGACTAAATGGAACCATTGAACTTAAATTAGAAATTTAATTAGGACTTATAAACATCCCTTTTCTGCTCTTAATTGAGTGGATTTTGATGCTTGGTAAATAACATTACCTTGTTGAAATTTCAAATAAGAATCTCTCACCAAATCCACATACCCAAAACTCTGTCTAATAATTTTTACAGTTTATTCAGATAATAATTTCCACATATCACAATTTCCTTCCTTAACAAACGTACTCCCTATAATATGATTTTAACTTCCTTGGTGAATGAAACTTTCATTGGGTTCCTCTCTCAAGTGACTCTAAAAGTATTTCAGGAATGTATACTGTAAAAAAAAAAAAAAAAATCTGTTATTGTGTAAAATAATCATTTTCAATTCTTCTTCCAAAGAAAAGAAATTTTCGTCACGTTCAATTCTCTTTCTTCCTAGCTAAAATAACAAAATTGCAATATAAACAAAAAAATTTTGCTCGTTTTGATTCTCAAAGATAAATGCGAAAAAGTTAGCTTTTTCTGTTCTAGTCAATTATTATTGCAGCAGTTGACATTTGAGTTATGCAGTAACTAGCAGACTTCGCCCGCTACGCTGGTCGGTTTCTCTAAAGGAATTTTGAGTCAAACGAAATATATCTAGTAAAGATTTATAATATATATATATATATAATCAAGCATCTATAATTGTTTTTTTTTAAATCTTTTTTTGTGTAATTTTTCATTATCCTGTTCAAAGTCGATGTTGACGATACAATAGACAAAATATCTCTAAAAATGTGATTGAAGTACCTACGTTTAACTAATTTTTTAGTAGGTGTGTTATCTTGAATTTCCCGCTTCTACCTAACAACATACGAACGAATCCACACAGTATAATAAAAAGTAATCTAGAACAGGCCAACGCAGTAACAAATATGATTAAAAAAAAAAATCTGATTAGTAATGATAAAACGCTACAATTTCAAAAAAATTCGAAAACTGCCCCCCGGGGGGGATTAGGATTCGGGTAGAAGAGTTCATAATATAAAAGAGCGGTTCGGATGATATGTCACATGAGGGGTCCAAAAAAAGTTTGAAATTTTTTTGCCCCCACGATAATCCCCTTGGAGGTGGAAATTTTAAAATCACTGAAACACGTCTTTAATTATTTTTTAATAGATTTATTTTCTGTCGCTTCACTCTTCTACTTAAACGAATGCTGAGATGTTGTAAATGTTCTGAACTGTTCGATTCCCCTTTTAATTTTCTCAGGGGAGCAATTTCTAAAATCGCTGAGCTATGTGTTTAATTATTTTTTTAGTAAATGTTTTTTCTGGAATTTCACACTGCTGCCTTAAATGGTGGCTGAGATATCGGAAGATTTTCCAGAATTTTCGAACCCCCGTTTGCCCCCCCCCCTTAGAGGAGGAATTTTCAAAAATCCCGTCTTAGTGCAGGCTTGCATTATAAGAAGTGTATTTTCCCCAATTTTCATGTTTCTACGTTCAACAATTTGGATTGTTCTTTGATTATCAGTCAGTCAGGATAAACTATTTTATATATGCATAGATTAACAAGTGCATAATATCTATTTGCAGCGGTATTTTTCAGTTGAAAATAAATTTATTTACATTAAACCAACGTAAATGAAGAAAGTGCCTAATTATTGAATCAAGGGAATTAAACGTGATAGAATGAAAATTATGAACATATAATGTATCATGATTTTTTTCTGATATTGAGAAATTCTAGTTATAAGATTTGGGGAATGCTTTTCTAATCCATTCTACTATCTAATTACAGCTTTAGTTACAGTTATGACTTCTAACAATGCCTTTTCTTTCATATTTTATACATTTTTTACCAACGAAAATTAATATATAAGCGCGTCATTTTTGTATTCAACAATTTTGTAATTCGGTGCTCAATTATTGGTGCATTATACGAAAATGACGTATAATGCAATTGCTTTCATTATGTCTTAATTAAAAAAGAATATATTGTGTGTTTTGCTTATAAATAATTTTCTACAACCATATGTATTATTTCTAACATACTAGTGTAGTTAATTTTGAAAAATTAAAGTATAATATATAGATATATTGCTTGCATATTCTTTCTGTTCAACAAATTGTTAAAAAAAAAACTACATCCCAGATTGATACCAATGCAAAATAAGTAAAGGAAAATCATTTTTAAGCTGCATACAAATTAAAAAACTTGTAAATTTAATAAAATTTATGAAATGTTTTGGATGTTTTTTACTACATTACTTTCTTCTTTTTTATGTTACAAAAATGTTGCACACACACTTTGAAATACTTTTTTCAAATCACGGAAGTATTTCTGGCAGCAGAGCGACCGAAATATTTCCGGTATTTGATGAATGTCCTTCTCTTTTTTCTGTTACAAGAGAGAAATTTTTTCCCTTGTTTTCCTATATAAGAGAGTTTTTTTTTTTTTTTTGAAAGAAAAACGGAGGTTTTAAAAAATCACCTCTCTTTTTTTTCTCTCTGGCTGACTTTGGAGCTGAACCTGGAACCCGACTGCCTCGAGTCTAGTATCTTAATCGTTACGACGCTTGCAAAAGATTGAGTTTCAGATAAAGATACTTGATTTCTTCATCGGGGCTTAGATAAAGCTTGTTAAATTTATTGTTTAGAATGCTTGGAGTTTTAAATTTAATTGCGGTGAGATTTTGTCGTTGCGACATAATGGTTGGAGTTTGAACACTTACAGGATAATAGAGGATAAAAATATGAATTAGAAATTTTTAATTTGATTGTTACATGTAAAATAGGTTTAATTTAATTCGAGAACAGATGTTTGCATTTTTGGGTAAAATCGATTTTTTTAATTTAATTTAATTATTATATATTCTTTAAATGTGTTCGTTTTGAATATATTTTAAGTGCGAATATTTTTAACTTTAAAAATAAATAAATAATGGTGATATTTATAAACAACTCTTGTCAAACTCTCCCTTATAATGATAGTTCTATATATATATATATAGCGTGATGCAAAATTATATCTCAAAAATGCAAAAGAAGATAGAGAGGACCTAAATAAGCAGATTTCGTACGAGAATATGGGTGCGGAAATGCAGGATTTAGGTTGTAGAGGCCGCTGTTGAATTTGGCGGATGAAACACTTCGCTGACTTGAATAGTTATTTCCCGAACGGATTTTGAGCAACATGCATCATTACACCAATTCGAAGCTTGTCGATATGCATTTCATGTATGGTACTACGCAAGGAAATGGCTCACACTCAACACACGTCCACCAGCTCCCGATCTTGTTGAAGGACTATTCTCTACTGCACGCAATACTGCTTTCTGCACTGCATGAATTCTGCGATATCTTCCAGTGCCTGTATCACGCCTCGAAATATAAAATTATCCATTCGCGCACAACTCACGATGAAGACGCTGAAATGTTTGTGAATCCTGCTGATTCCTACCCAGGAATCATTCCATGTACATCCTTTGAGCAGCTGGTCCACTTCCTTGTGCAGCCCCATACATGAAACTAATTTCGGAAAGCTCGGCATTGATGTACGATAAATGTTGCTTGAAATTCAAGCACAGAATGACGATCCAAATCTACGAAGTACTTTTATATAGAGCACCTGCACCTTGTTTGTAAGAGTAGCGTCATGAGATCAAGTACGCATGCTCAGTGGAAGAAAAGTGGAGGATGGAAGAAAACGTGTGCAACCCTGAATTTTATGCTTGGCGCTTCCTCGCCCTTTGGTTATTTTTATCATTGCTATTATTATTTTAATGCGCGTTCTTACGAATCGGAAATAGATAAACAAAACAAATTTTCTTCTTTTTTAGAACGAGTCTGGAATATAGTAAATTTTGTTTATTTCCGTTTTTGTCCCTATTATGAAAAAAGTTCATAGCTCATTTAATATTTATTTTAAATCTATTACTTAGAATTTAACAATAAATATTTATCTATTTAATTTATATTTTTTAAAAGTATAGTGAATGAATTGAAACCATTTATAACATAAAATAATATTTATATATATTATATTGCATTATTTAGGACAATCGGTTTCACTTTAATCTTAAAAATTAAATTTTTATATATTTTGAAATAGGAAAACATGATTTTATAACTTATTTCTCAAAACATTTTAGTTTGTTACAATTCCACTTTTTTGCCTTTATAATTTTATTAATTAATTATTATTATTATTTTTTATTATTATTATTAGAGTTTAAAAAAAGATTCTCAAAAGTATTAATGTTTCCAGAACATAAATATTCCATAATGATCAATGAACTCTTTTTGAGTTTTCAAAAAAATTATCTGCTAATAGTCTCAATGAAAGTTGTAAGAATATACAGGAAATATATTAAGGACAGAAATCAAATGACAGCTCATTTGACCTTGTCAGTTTATTCTGTTATTATTATTATTTTGTTTGTTTGTTATTTGATTTATCCAGTCAGGAATAATGTATAATTTATTGTTACAGCAGCTTTTAAGAAAACTTTTAATGGATTAAAATATATGTGTATATTATATACATACACTAATTTTTTGAATTAAAGCGCTTCATAGTTTGATATAGTTCAATGTTATTATTGTTATTAAAACATAAAAATAGAAATTATCGTGCAGTAGAGGGTTAATTTTATAAAAATGAACCTCTAGTAAGTTATTTCTAGTAGTTAGATATTTTTATGCTATTAAATTACGACATGAAAATATTTTAAACGCAATTTTATTCGATGCTATTACTAAATTAAAATCTAGGTTTCTTTTTAATTATTAAAATATAGCCCTTGAATTATGTTAAATATTAAAACTTAATTTCATTGAGAAAAATTGATGTAAAAATACATAATATTTTATTAACTAATATAATATATTATAAATAAATTAATTAATTAAATATTAAAACGTAGTTATTTGGAAAGAATCGGTAAAAAAAGAATAATTAAAAAAAAATCTGAAATAAGTTTATTTTGTAGCAAAATATAGTGATCCAATATTTTAAAACCTTAAATGTGCACATATAGAACGCACCATAAAATATAAAATTTTTGCTGAAAATTTTGAATTTAATTATTTTTCCTATTTTTCTCATTATGAGACCTATATATAGATTTAAAAAATAATAAAATAAATTTAAAAAAATCAAAAATAGAAAAAATCATACAGTGAAAGGTTAATTTCATAAAAATGAATACTGTAATAAGTTATCTGTAGTAATTAGATATTTTAAAATTATTAAATTATTGTAAAAAAAATCATAAAAATAGAAAAAAATTGTACAGTGAAAGGTTAATTTCATAAAAATGAATGCTGAAATAAGTTATCTCTAGTTATTATATTTTTATATTATTAAATTACGATTTAAAAATATTTAAAATGTAATTTTATTCGATGTTATTACATCAAAATTTGTTTCTTTTTAATTATCAAAATATAGCTCTTGGATGATATTTAATATTAAAACTTAATTTCATTAAAAAAAATCTAAAGAAATAGAATATTTTATTAACTGATAATAAATTATTAATAAATACATTAATTCAATTAAATATTGAAACTTAGTTTTTTTTTTTTTTTTTTTGAAAGAATTAATTAAAAAATAAAGCAACTTTTAATAAATCAATAAGGGGGAAAAAAGTAAAATGTTTCTTTTTAATTATCAAATTATAGCATTTGGATGATATTTAACATTAAAAGTTAGTATCATTAAAAAAAAAAATCAATCTAAAAAAATATATTTTATTAACTGTAATAAATTATTCAAAAAAAAAAAAAGCGTAACTTATATTAAATCAATGAAGAAAGAAAAAAAAAAGAGAGAGAAATCCAGACGGGGGATCGAACCCACAACGTTGGGGCTACGAAGCCTGTATGCTAACCATCACACAAATCCATCTACGAAAATATCAACGAAACTACTTTTTTAACCTCGAAACAAGTTCATAAAAGAATTTGGCATTTGACGTTCTTGTATTCCTCGCCAAACCTATTTTGATTACTTATGACGGAAAAAAGGAAAAAAAAATACTTGTGATGCAATTCTACCAAAACAACGCAAGGATATATATACAATTTAGTCATACCAATAAAAATAATTCAAATTATATGTATATACATAAAATATAACGAGAAAATGATGGGATATTTGCTCTTGCTGGCAAAATGAAAACGAAACTTACGGAAGAAAAAAAATATTTTTGCATGAAAAATGCGAAATTCGTAGGCAAAATTACATTTATATCCATAATATAAACATTTTGTAACATGAAAATTGATGTTACAAATCGAAAAAAGCATGAAAATATTATGAATGATAAGGATTTTAAAACCTTCTAATTTCATCCCATGTAAAGTCTATGGTAGCGCTGCAGTCGATCGCCTGCGGCGGTTGAAAACAGATTTTGTCCAATCAGAATTTATTGCCATCATGTCGCAACTCTTACCGAAGGATGTAGGAACACTACTTTTATAAACTCAACAGCGCTATCTACTGCCTCAACACTAAATTTTCTCACCCATATTCCTATATAAAATATGCTTACTTAATCTCCTCTACCTACTTTTATATTTCTATCATATAATTTTTAAAAACCCTGTAGATCAATATGTCTATGTGGGTGATTCTCAAAATAGGGGACAATTTATGTCTTTCGGCATACAAAAAAAAATTGAGAGGTTTTCTGTCATGTTTTTATATTTAGATATGTTTGTCTTAATATTATTCATTATTTGCACTCAAGAATTACTTACTTTTTAGTTAAAAACACCTTAAAATAACAGAATAAATGTTCAAAATGTCATTAGCATGGATGTCCACAGCAGCTGTGCCTTGTATATACTAGCATTTTAAAGAGTTAATATCATGTTTATAAAGTAAAACAAATGTTATTCTTTCTTTAAATTAATCAAGGAGAGGATTTATCCAATAAATTTCTTTTTAAAAATAAAATTATAGCATATAAAAAAAGAACTAAAGTTTGTCCTCCATATTCTATTTTCAAAACAAGGTCATATTATAACAGCTGGTTAATAATCAAAATTTCACTTTCACATATGGCAATAGTTTGAAAATATAAAGTTTCTTCATGGCAACAAGTAGCCATTTTATCCCAGCCTGAAAATAGAAGCATGTATTGTATTTTAAGAATAGAAGTTGAATATTAGGAGCGTACATCAATTGTATGTCATTAGAATGGATAATAATTTTCATGTTTATTTTGTAATTAAAATTTTTATTTTACTTATTTGCATAGGACTTTTGTGTTTAAAAAAGCCCCAGAAAGGACTATTGCATTGTGATTATATTATGGCTCATAATCTTATTTAAATTAAAATTTGTCATTAGCATGGACAAATATTAGTGTCATTAGCATGGTTTTTCTGTCCATGCTAAAGACTCCTATGTGCATAAATGTAACCATTGCTTATACTGTATCTTTTACAAAGTTTAATTTTACATATAAATATAGGTATTACATTTATTATCCCTAAAATATGCATTAAATCTGTCAGAAAATCACTAAGGCAGCTTCTTACATTTTTAGTGTCAGAATGTTGCTCATGTAAACAAAGTTTGCTCTTTGGTAATGTTTTTTTTCTCCTTATATGTATATATGTAAAAATGGAAACCATTTGCTGAAGAGGAAGGCTTATAAATATAGAAAAAAATATTTAAACAGGAAGAAAATAAAAATTTCTTAATATATTTATTCCATGCAATTTGTTTTGTCATTAGCATGGCTCAAAAAATAGTAATTATTTTTTTAAGTTAATTTTTAAATATTTAGCTCTGCTGACTACATGTAAAGTATACCTAATACTATATTAACAACACCTATTTTTTTCAGAAATTTTGCTAACAGTAATTTTTTTAAGATTTCACTTTTGAAATTGTCCCCTATTTTGAGAATCACCCATGTATTCTTCAAACATTTCAACGTTAATAACCTACAATACTCTGCCTTTAAATGACTCAATTGTATGTATATATTTAAATTAGAAAGAATATTATTTGTTACTTTTATAATTTCAAAGCATTATTTTTGTTTGTTTTTAAATGAATCATAAAACTGGGTTTATTGAATTTTCGGTTTTCCATTTAGAAAGTAAACTCGAACTTTAGTATTAAGAAAGTCAAAATGCATATGAGCAAGGAATAAACGAATTTTTTATACTTTTTTCTGACTTTCGTAGAGAATGAAAATTTTTTAAAAGAAAGCTTTCTAGAGTTACGAAAATTTACTGAAAAAGGAAAAACAAATCAGTTATAGTGGTATGCATATATACACATAATATAATATTTTGGTAGTAATTCCAACTTAAAATCTTTATTATTTCCACAAAATGTGCTAAAAATATTTTTTCGGTTAACAAAAAAGTTAAACGCATTTTACTTCAGTATTTCAGTTGAATCAAACAATGCTTTTATTTTCCTGCGCGATATGCAATAAAGCACTTTGGACGTATTGTGATAGAAGAAATCTTTTTCCTTTCAAAGGATAAAAGAATTATGTAATAACATTCGAAAAAAATTCTAGAAGCCTTTAAAATAAAATAAACAAAATAATTTTTAATTTTTAAAACATGGATTCACAAATTGAGTTAATATATTAAAAAGTAAACTTAAATCGTCAGCATTAGAAAATATGAGTTCGATATAGCCATTCATTTATTCAACTATTTTTTACATGAAGCACTAAAGCTTAGAATTGATTGTTTAGATTTTAGGTGAAAATAAATCATTTTTGCCACCTGTATTGAAAATTGGGATTAAAATCCGTGCTTTTCTGATTCGTGCTTGTCCTATTCCAAATACCACGAAGAATACAATGTATAATTGGGTAGTGCATGTGTAACAAAATTTTCTTGAGATTGTAAATACAATTAATTTACATTTAACTATGTATATAGGTTGATCAAAAATGCTATCCAAATTGAAATCCTACGAGTCGATTCCACATTTCACTCTGAAAATAATACAATATTTACACCCGTAATTTATGCTCTCGAATACTTTTCGAACACACAGATTTTTCAAAGCAAAGTTTGGTTAAAAAGAAAGATTTTTGATTATTTGTTTGTACCCGTATTTTGAAAATAAAAATTTCATACAAAAAAGAAAACTATTCGTGTAATTTTCATATGAAGAATATGCAACAATTTGATTTATTCAACAATTTGAATTATTAATAAGATTCCGTATTAACCTAACCGCATTTATCCTGGCAAATTTCATTTCATCATCTAATGAAAGCTATCTCAATTCCGTTCTCCATATTCGAAAAAAAAAATTCAGTGATGTGTGTCCCGAGATATTTTTAAACCTGCTTCAAGGGAACAGGTGGTTTTATTCAGCCAATAAGGCTGCTCAGTCGTATGGTATATATTGTGTTTTTTTTTTCTTCATTAGTCTATTTTAACACTTGCTTGCATTTGTGAAAACCGATTGCGTCCAAAATTTACAATACCTAAGCAAAATAACAAATTTACCCTCTAGTGGCAGAAAATGTATTTAAAAAAAAACACTTTGATACTGACGAATACAAAAAATATTATACATAGGAAAGAAAATAAAAGCAAAAGATTATGTCATCATCCTGTCTCTTATTTTGCGTCAAGGAGGGAGGGGGGCTAATTTTTAGACGTTGAATAAATAACAGTATTTCTTAAAATTTAGAAATTAGATGATAATTTTCCTGATTGACATACACAATTGGTTTTTTCTTGCACGGGAAGGTTCAGAAATAAGCTTATTTCCTTCAATATTTTGAGCTGTTTGAAAAAAAAAAAGAAAAAGTACAGTGAAAGTGATAAAATGCAACCCTCAAACAAAAAAATGAAAATGAGTTCTTAAAAAATGTATCAACGACGAATACGTTTACATATGTTGCGTTGATAACAAAGCCACCTTATGCTGTAAACGTAACAGTTATCACACTGTCTTTCTGTACGAGGAGACCTTGGTTATATGCCAACTTTTCCTTTTTTTTGGGTAACTTTTTTTATTTTTTTTTTTTTTTTTATTCCTTTAAATGAATTTCATCAGTTGTTCCATTTTTTTATTTGTTTACATTATACATTTAATGCTGTTATAAAATTTGAATATTTGATATTACTTATGGGATAGCTTTAAATTTTTGAAAGAAAATAATTATTTACATTTCGCATTAGTAATAAGATTTAATTTCGTATTTAAATGTATTTATTTAAACACTGATAAACAAAAAGAAAATAATAATGTATCAAGCGTAGATTATGAAACACTTTTCAGCTCAACCAGATAATTGTTACGAAATTTAATTTTTTTCAGGCGATAAATGAAGAATTGAAATAAACAAATTCGAAAACACATAACACAGTTCAAAAAACTCTTTAAGCCATTGTCCTGTATAGAGAGTAACGTATTAGAATTATACATCCCTGTATATATGATGCATAGCTTTTTACACATCTCATACTCAAAGTGTACTTAAAATTAATTCAACCAGAAAACGCAGAACACGTTTTCGATCATTACTATCAATGGATGGCAAAGCATTATAATATCATTTTGTGCAGCTATGAACATGAATTTATTTGTAGTATACCCAAATCGCATGATACAGTAAAGTTTAATTCAACTCAAAAACGGTCAACGCATTTGTAAGCGAATTTTCAACGATTCCTGTCAATAGAAGTTAATTTGAAAATTTTTGCGCAGCTTTGTATATATCTAGAAAATTTATACAAGTCACATAATACATTAAAATGTATTTGACCTTAAAAACGCAAAACACTACTGAAAGCCCACTTCCTTCAACCACCGCTCTTGACGATGTTTCTGACTTCTTTTGCGTTTCATTGTTTTAAAAAAAATTACAATAATTACAAATAAAAAACTTGTGTCCCAATTTCTATATTAAGATGATACCGGGCATCTATAAAAAATACATTTTATAAGCCAAACGAATTAATTACTACCCACTGAAAGCAATTAAACTGAGTAATTTTGTGTGTCGCTGTAAATGAAAAATAAATGATAGGCGCACCATTTTCCAAAGGGAAAATGTTCTAGAATATATCAGTAATGAGAATTAATTTCGTATTCTTCGAAATTGCATAACATCATTAAATTATATTAAAAACAATTATTGCCCGTAGACCATAAAGTATACGGATTATTTTCATTGTCCCTGTAAAGGAAAAATAAATGTTAGACACTCCATTTTCAATAAAAGATGTATGGTAGTGAAGTACAATATCAATTTCGTGTCAATCAGATATCATATAAGAATACAGAAAGGCAGATTGTCCGAGCGAAAGTCATAAAAACATTTCAACTACGCTGGAAAACTATGATGCATTTTATGTACTATTTGCAGTTGATCTGGATGCAGTAATACCTAATACATACCTGGAGAACAATAGCGTAACTAACTTTTATCATATTGTTATGCAGGAATATGCTAAAATTTAAATTCTATTTTATTTTTTCGAAAGAGGTGTAAAAATGAAAATATAAAGCGCAGACGAAATAGTGAGGAGATTTTCTTGCCTTTAGGCGGGGTTTAGCAACATATGTTCAATGGTCAATAAATCTTATGATAGTGAGATAGCATTACGCGAGTGTTAAAAATTACTATCGTAGAAGATAATATATATCGCATATTTTCAATTGTTACTGTAATTCTCTTTCTAGTTCATCCAGAAAATTTAGTTCCTAAACTGTATAAAAAATGACAAATGTTTCTTAATCTACAAAAATTTACTATAATCAAGAACTAAAATATACAATAATTTCTTCCAAGTCACCGAAAGATTCTGAAAAACTTTCCTTTATCTTTAAAAAGTTCAGAAAACTGTTTATATTTGAAATTTAAAAAGAATTTATAAAAATAAGTTTTTATTAGCTGCTCATCACTTTCGGAAACGTTTCCGTGTAGTAATTAGACTTCAATAATTAGTTTTCTCAAATCGAAATATCACTTTTTAAGTTGCTAACAATTCTAAGGAGCATATTTTGATATTCAGAAAATATCTTTAACAGACAAATATACAATATTAACTGCATTAACGAGGCATGAGAATTTTCCGCATTTTTCCGCGTTTTTTCCCACCAGTATAATCTTACAGCAATTGTTATTTTACTCAATCGAAAAATGCTGCGATTTAACAGAACAGTATTTTTTCTAATATTATACTGGTATGAAAAAATGCTGATCACTCTCATCCCTAATTAACATTCATATGAAAATTGAAATTAACATTATTTTGTTACAATTGCATGCAGAAATTCTGTTATGCAGCTGAAAATGTTTACTTGAGAATTGAAAGGATCCGAAATTTCAAAAACAAAGTGTTTCTAACAATAAAGAAACACTTTTCGAAATCTTGAGTGACCTGGGACAGATTACTATATATTTGCGTTCGTGATTATTGTATATTTTTCGTAGATTAAGAAACATCTGTCATTTTTTACAGTTAACATTTTCAAACATGCTTTCAATTTCTGGAATAAACAAAATGGTTCTTTGAAAGCAAATGAATGCCACAGCTTGATATATATTTTTTTGAAGTCTCAAAAGCTTTCTGCATGTATTAACATGTTATTCATACATTGAAGATTATGCTGTATTAATTTATGTTTTTTAATATTTTTTATGATGTTCTTTAGCCGAAATCACACAATCGCTATATAAGGGGGATAACATATTGGCGATATGAAGAACGGCAATTACATTTTCGTGCGCTTTTTTAGCGTAAGCTGTTTACCTATACGTCGTGGAAGACATCGAACGTCTTTTGACTAAATTTCTGAATTTGACCGAGGAAAAATAGTAGCCTATAGAGATTGCGGATTATCCTTTAGAGAAATCGGTCAACGTATTGGATGAAACCAAGCGACTATGATTTGTAATCGCTGGGTGCAGGAGGGGACGACGGACCAACGAGGCCGATCGCACCCACGTCGTTTCACCACTGCCTGTGATGACAGGCGGTTTGTGCGCATGGTAGTGATGGGTCGCGCAGCCACATCATGAACAGTAGCACAACAGACTCAATCTGCTACGCATCATTCGGTGTTCATTCGTACTATTCAACGCCATTTGCAGCAAAATGGAATGTCCGCAAGGCGCTCCGTTTATCCTTGACTGCAAACCACAGGCGTTTGCATCGACATCGGTGCGAGGAACGCGGACATGTACAACAAAATGGAAAGACATTGTGTTTATTGACAAATTCCGCTTCTGTCTGCTACATCGCGATGGTCGGATTCAAGTTTGGAGACACTGGGGTGAGAGGCTGCTGAACTGTTGCGTTCTGCATCGTCCCACTGGTCTTGCACCCGGTATCAAGGTTTGGGGTGGCATTGGATTTCACTTCCGCACTTCTATAGCACACATTGCCTGTACACTGAACAGTCAGCGCTACATCTCTGAGGTGTTAGAGCCCGTGGTCCTCCCATGCATTGAGCTTTTGCCATGAGTTATATCCCAGCAGGATAACACGCGGCCACACGTGTCACACAATGTTCAAGCGTTCTTCTATACACATCAGATTGAATTTCTTCCTTGGCCTGCTTGTTCTCCCGATCTATCGCCGATCAAAAACGTGTGGTCCATGTTTGCACAACGACTGACTTGGAATACACAACGCACTACTACACCAGATCAACTTTGGCGACATGTGGAAGCCGCATGGACTGCTGTAGCCCTGGGAGACGTCCGAAGATTCTTTGATCCTATGCCGAAGCGTGTGGCAGTGGTTATAGCCAATAGTGGCGGCTACACTAACTACTGATTTTGTCATCATCCACACGTCATGAGAGGCTGTAATTTTGATAATTTGATCTTTGTACAACATGCTATCTGCCATGTAAATTTCGTTGTTATATCTCTGGTCCTTCTTGGTGTTGCATTTTGTGTGGCCAGCAGTATGCATAAGAATTTAAGCAATTACATTCGTAAAGAGGCTAATTAAAAAAAATTTGTAATAATGTAAATTTTTCCACATTTCGGCAAATTTTACAGCACATGCGCGAAAGAAAGATATAAACCGATTTTATTTGTATTTTTTACCCAATATTTAGTATCCCGAATTCTCAACTTTTCCATGGACTTGCAAAATAATACTGAATTTTTTCAGCCTACTCTAATGTCCAATGGAACTGGTGTCTACGATACCAGAGATTTAAGATATTTCCAGAGGTAGAAATCCAAGGGGATTAGGCAAGGAGATCATGATGATCAAGGTACAGGACCAATTGTAATGTTTTCGCAATTCTGAGCGATGCCGATGTGAAGCATGCATCACAGATAATGGGGCACTTTTTGAGAGCTTGTTATGAGTTATAATATTTATCATTTTAATTTTGTGTTTCAATTAATTTTTTGGAAAAATAAAGAAATTTTTAAAACTTTTTTACGTTATAGTCACGATACAACTGCACCGTCATAATCGCGTTTCCAACCCGGAGTTCCTGAGCAGTTCTTTCTCGTGACCTGACAGACCCACACGTGCCGTTTTACAGCATCTTTCGAACCACTTTGAATATACTCATACATTAGACACCTATATTTTTAATACTTGGCTATACAAATTTGGTATAATTTGTTATTAATAAAAAGAATTCTTAAGAAACTTGATCTTAGTAATGATATTTTATGGCAAATTTCGTAAATATCAATTTCTTACGATTAGATCTTGCAAAATAATGCCATATTGGAATAGAAATTTTAATAATTTAATAATGAAGAATAAGTACATTCTTTGTTTCGATGCATTCTGGTTCTTTTCCCTTCCTATTTTTTCCCTGTACATATAGCTTAAAATCGGTAAAGCTCTCTAAATCCCTCTTCAGAACTTTCACTTTTGTCTTTATTGCCCTACATGCACACAAAGATTAAAACTTTAAAAATTTATTAAAAACTGTTATATTTATTAATCAAAATAATCTACTGTGTGCAAAATCTACTGTATGCTATATTGTTTTTAAATATACAGATGGATATGGTCTTCAAGAATTACCAGGGTCCAAGACACTCCGGAAAACGACTGTTTTTGTGAACAGAATTGGCAGCAAAACAGCCGTTGATGACCCGCAAAAAAATTCCGTTATAATAGTCCGCAATTTACGGATTGAATATATTCATGAAATAAATCGATCTACCATGTCAAGACACTTCCATGATGGAGGACTTTATGGAAGAGTCGGTGTTAAAAAACATTCCATAAATAAATAGAAAAAAATCAGCGTGCCCAACTAGCGTTTGCTAAAGAACACAAAAACTGCGTACGTGAAAACTGAAAAAAAAAAAAATACACTACTGGCCATTAAAATTGTTACACCGGGAAAAAATGCAGATAACAAAATGATATTTATTGGACAAATATATAATGATAGAAATAACAAGTAATTAAAATTTCAAGAAATTTCGGTGCATAGATCCTGAGAAATCAATACCCAAACCAACTACCTCGGGCAGTAATAAAAGCTCTTATACGCCTGGGCATTGAGTCAAACAGAGATTGGATGGCATGTACATATACAGTTGCCTTGCAGCTTCAACACGATGCCACAGTTCATCAACAGTAGCGACTGGCGTATGGTTATGAGCCAGTCGCTCGGCGACCAATAACCAGACTTTTTTATTGGTGAGAGATCTGGGAAACGTGCTGGCCAGGGCAACAGCCGAACATTTTCCGTATCAAGGAAGGTCCGTAAATTCCGGAAACATGCGGTCGGTCATTATCCTGCTGAAGCGTAGGGTTTCGCAGGTCTCAAATAAAGGGTAGAGCCACGGGTCGTAAAATATCAGAAATGTAACGTACACTGTTCAAAGTGCCGTCAATAGGAACAAGAGATGACCGAGACGTGTATCCAATGGCACCCCATACCATCACGCCAGGTGATGGGCCAGTATGACGATGATAAATGTACTCTGAAAATGTTCGTTCACCATGATGCCGCCAAACACGAATTCGACCATCATGATGTTGTAAACAGAACCTGGATTCATCTGAAAAAATGACTCCTCGCCATTCTTGCACTCAGGTTCGTCTTTGATCGCACCACTGAAGGCGAGTCTGTCTATGGCACAGCGTAAAAGGGAGTCGCTGCCATGGTCTCGAAGCTGAGAGTCCATGCGACTGCAAACGTCGTCGAACTGTTCATGCAGACACTTTTTGTCTTGCAAATGACCCCATTCCTTGACTCAGGGCTCATGATGTAGTTGCACGATCCATTACGGCCATACGAATAACATGCCTGTCTTCTCGGCTGCCAGAGATAGGGGCCATTAAAATCCCATACGGCGCGGTGTTCCGTATTACCGTCCTGATTTCAGCGATTCCATATTCTACGAATAATCACTAGATCTCGACCAACGCGAGCAGCGTACGCTACGATACGTTACGTTACTACGCAATACTACGATACGTTAAACCACAATCCTGGTACGCTGCAATTCGACCTTTATCAAGGTCAGAAACATACTGGTACGCATTTCTCCTTCTTACACGAGGCATCACAATAATTTTTCACCAGGCAACAGTTCTCAAATGCAATTCCTGTGTGAGAAACAGGCTGAAAAATTTCCTCATTTAAACACATTGTAGGTATCGCTACCGGCACGTGCATTGGTAGAATGCGCTGAAAAGCTAATTGTTTGCATATCACAGCATCTTCTTCATGTTGTTTAAATTTCACATCTGTAGCATGTCGCCTTCATGGTGTAGCAATTTTAAGTGCTACAGTAGTGTACTATTTTTCAATGAAAGTGAGTTATATTTTTTTGAAAAATATGGCAGGCACTATGCCCGATAGTCTAAAAACAAAAGACATGATTAGAGATATGTTAATCTTAAAATGAAGCATGGCGGAGGGCATGTTATGCTATAGGGAGCATTTTCTAGAAAAGGTGTTGGTCTGTTAGCTAAAATCTGCGGCAAGATAAATGATGCGATGTATAAGAATATCTATCAAGATCATTTGCTGCCTTATTCGAGGAAAACATTTGATCGCAACTATTTGTTTCTGCATGATAAAGACCCAAAGCATGCATGCAAGTTCGTCAACCAGCAGCTTTAGCAGAAAAAAATAAATACGCTTTTGAAATGGCCTGCCCAATCACATCCACCACAATTATCACCATTAGAAAATCTTCAGAATGAACTTGACAAAAGCATGCTGAATCATAAATATTCCAATTCAGCAGAACTTTTCCAAAAATTGGAAGAAGAATGGGAAAAACTTACCATAGACGATCAATAACGATTACTGAATCCTTGTCATGTCGCTTCGCAGCAGTAGTTATTGCTAATTCTCTTATTCACCATCTACCTCAACCTAGGGAACCTCGGTCGAACGCTTAAATGAAATTCATGATAACATTTGATTGGACATTATCAAGGAGACATCCAATCAGGATTAAAGATGAATACCGTTTGAGCGTTCGTCCGAGGTTTTCGATGTAACTCGGGGTCGAAGTAGTTGGTGAATAAGAGCGTAAAGGTATGACGACCAAATACTAATTGTAAATGTTGTTGGTTTTTTCCTATTTTAACACCATTTTTTCCAAACTTTCCAAGAGACCAGAAACTTTTGAGAGCATGCGTTTTTCCCTGCAATTAATTTTGTCAATTAAATTTACTGAAATGTATTTGTTATTTGATAAATTAATTCCTAACTATTATGTCAATAAAATGTATAAGTATCGCTTTGAGATTTCTCTTTATATGGGCATACTTACAAATTAACCAAAAATTTTAAGCTGTCGGAAACTTTTGACAAACACTGTATGTGAAAAAAATTATTCGTCGTTCAAAGAAGCAGACACTTTATTGCAAAATAAACATTTACACGACTATCCAAACTGTTTTTTTCATAAAATAAAAGAAAGTAAGAAAATAACAATTGAAGTAAACATTCATTTTTATGTGTCAAACAAACAAAATATTAAAAAGATTCAAGAAAAACAAACTAAGATAAACAGAAGATAGCTTGAGTGAACAATTAAAGAAAATACGAAACGGAAATAAGCAGAGTAATCAGTACCACAAGGAAAATATATAATTGAATTACGAAGATAATTTTCAAAAGTGATAATTGCTGTCAAGATGACGGAAAAGGTCACTTTCAGTAGTTATCGGTATGAGAAACACATTATTCTATATTTAAATTTGTACTATTGTAGCAGAAACAAAAAAAATCTGACTGGAGAAAAATGAAGCTTTGGAGCTATTTATAGATAAAGAAAAAATATAGCTATTTAATTAAAAACCGGAAATAGTGATGTGTTAATCCTTTTTATTTCAAAATAGGATGTCACTTGAGTGCTTTAAAACAGGGTATTTTCAACAATAGTATTTTTGAATGAAACTGTGAGTAATTAAATATAAAAAAATGGATTAAAAATGTTTTAATTAGAGTTAGCTATTGAGGTTGTAAGAAAGAGATAAAACTCAGGTAAGAGTTCCCTGATCAAGTGACATCTAGACATTTATTCTTTTCTTTTTTTAATTTTTGTGGATTTTTATTTTAATTTTACATCTGAAAAAATATTTAAACAAACGGAACTTTGTGGAACCTTTGATTCTACATATTGTTGCAGCATATATGGGGTTCTTTTGATCTTATGGTTAAACAACTTCAAACTCTTGTCAGAAAAGTAGAAAATAATTTATTTACAGAACTTCAGAACAACAGAATCTTTGAAACTCACAAATATTACTAGGTATTCAAAAATAACTGCTCAAATCTATCGTACAAGTACAGCTTTAGATCCCAGAGACTCTTCATACAACGTCTCAACACTTAACAACATTCAAAACAACATAGATGAAACTTAAGCAAACTTGCTTAACAATCGCCTTGTTCACTCAATGACTGACTGGTAAATAATAACAGCAACAGCTCGTATTGCTCTCCTTATATAGGCTCGCAGCATGTGCTGGAAATTTCTACAACCTTCTCGAAAAATCCACAAAACCACGGAACAACATTCAATGTATCAGTATATCTATATGGGGTTACCATAGAGAGGGAAGGGTTACCATCGCCAACAATCGCCAAGTTTGTCGCCAACTTGTCGATATATCGCCAAATTTGGCGACCAAAATTAGTCGCCAAAAGTGACGCCAACTTGGCGATATCTTTATTATTTCGCCAAGCTGCCATAGACATTCACTGAAAATAAATAACAAGTTTGCTTGATAACAGAGACAATGTAACAAAAACTAATATTAGTAAAGGAATGAAACTTAATAAGATTATTTACATTATTTTACAGTACAAACACTAACTATTTACAAAATTCGTGACACTACCCCCTTCTCAAAGACTGCACGTCCCGGGCAGTGCAATCCTTGAGTTAGAGGAAAACACTTAAAATAAATAAACAAATAAATAAATAAATAAATAATAAGAATAATAAGATTTACATAAATAAGAACTAATTACTATTTACATATTTACAAAAAAAAAGTGACTTTCATGACCATAGTCTGAAATTCCAGTTTTGAATTTCTAATCACTTTGGCCAAAATAAGGGGCTAGTCGGTTATAATGTACGACCTTGGGCTTGGTGTGTGGCGATTTTTGTATACATACGACGACGTCATTCAACCTTTTGACGACTGTGTAAGGACCGTCCCAGTTTCTTTGTAATTTTGGCGACAGTCCCTTACGACGTATGGGATTCCACAACCAAACTTTGTCACCTTCGTTGAACTCATGTCCAGTTGTCTTTATGTCGTAGCGTGTCTTCATCTTTTCTGATGCCAGTCCGATTCGGTTCCTCGCTAGACAATGAATCTCCTCAATCCGTGCCTGAAGTTCATCCACATACTCCTCAGGCGATAAAGGAGCGTCAGGAGGACGGCCAAACAAAAGATCCGCAGGTAGACGAAGATCACGACCAAAGAGCATTTGAGAAGGAGAATAACCAGTGCTCTCATGAGCAGCACTCCTGTAGGCAAGCAGGAACAGAGGTAATTTCTTGTCCCAGTCCTGTTGATCTTTAGAAACCAGGAGGGAGAGGCTATTTAGGATTGTACGATTGAACCGCTCCACCATGCCGTCCGATTGAGGATGTAGAGGTGTAGTTCGAGTTTTGTCCATGCCGAGTAGTCCACACAATTCCTTAAACACAGCCGAATTAAAGTTTCTTCCTTGATCGGAATGGATTTGAAGAGGAACTCCGTATCTGGAAACCCAGTGTTGAACCAGCATCCCTGCTACGGTTACCGCCTCTTGATTAGATATAGCGTAGGCTTCAGGCCACTTGGTGAAGTAATCCATGACAACGAGGATGAACTTGTTGCCATCAGATGTTCTAGGAAGAGGACCCAGGATGTCTAGAGCAATTCGTTCGAAAGGAGCTCCTACATTATAACGCTGCAATCCTCCACGGGTGCGCCTCTTTGGACCTTTACGTGCTACACAGGTGTCACAAGTTCTACACCACTTCTCCACATCACTGTGAACATTATTCCAGTAAAAACGCTCTCGAACTTTTTTTAGGGTCTTCATTACACCAAAATGACCTCCTGTGGGACTACCATGAATTTCTTGAAGGACCATAGAAATTCTCGACTTAGGAAGCCATCTACATGTCTTTCCATCGTCAGACTCCCATTTTCGATACAAGATACCGTTCTTCAAATGAAGGGAATCCCAAAGAGCCCAATAACGTTTAGTCGTAGGACGGTAATGGGCCATGTCTTGCCATCTGGGCTTCCTGTTGGACATCTCTTTCAGCTCTAGAATGGGCTTAATTTCAGGATCAGCAAGTTTATCTCTCCGCAGGCTCTCATCACTCCATTGGTCTTGCGATGATGTCGACCCAGTTGTAACTTGTCTCACTATAGGACCATTGACATTAAATTTCTTCTCAATTCGGTCGCAGTATCTACAATTCTTTGAGCAGGGTCTTCTTGAGAGAGCATCTGCATTTCCATGCGGTGAGCCTTTTCGATGGCGTATCTCCATATCGTATTCTTGAAGCTTTTGTATCCACCTGGCTATCTGGCCTTCAGGGTTCTTAAAATTCAATAGCCAAGTTAGAGAAGCATGATCAGTTCGGATCAGGAATTTCCGACCGTAAAAATAGTGATGGAAATGGTCTATGGCTTTCACTACAGCAAGAAGCTTATTTCTTGTTACGCAGTAGTTTCGCTCTGCTTTTGACAAGCACTTGCTGAAATAGGCGATAACACGCTCCTGGCCGTCGATTTCCTGGGACAGTACAGCGCCAATGCTTTCGTTACTTGCATCCGTATCAAGTATAAACTGTTTATCGATTTGAGGATATGACAGAATTGGAGTGGATGTTAAGGCCTCCTTAAGCTTTTCGAAAGCAGCGTCACACTCCTGTGTCCACATAAATTTTTGATTGGCTTCTGTTAATTTATGAAGTGGTCTTGCAATCATCGAGAAGCCTTTGACAAATTTTCTGTAATAGGTGCATAATCGTAGAAAGCTCCGAAGCTGGTGAACATCTGCTGGACGATTCCAATTTTTCACAGCCGATATCTTCTCCGGATCAGTCCTAACTCCTTCCGCCGAAATGATGTGTCCAAAGTAGGCGACTTCATTACGAAACAAACTGCACTTCGAAGGGCTTAACTTCAAATTAGCTTCCTTTAATTTTTGTAGCACCCGTCTGATGTTGTTCAGATGTTCATCAAAAAATTTTCCTATGATTATGATATCATCTAAATAAACAAGACATGCTTCATATGACAGCCCCCGGAGAACCGTTTCCATAAGCCGTTCGAAAGTTGCAGGTGCGTTACACAGACCAAAAGGCATTACCTTGAACAGCCATAATCCTTGTCCCGTTGTAAAGGCAGTCTTCTCGCGGTCGTCCGGATGGATCTCTACCTGCCAGTAACCACTCTTCAGATCCAGAGTGGAGAACCAAGTGTTGCCCGCAAGTGTGTCGAGAGTGTCGTCAATCCTTGGTAGAGGGTAACTATCCTTTTTGGTGACGTCATTCAGTCGGCGGTAGTCTACACAAAATCTTGTAGAACCATCCTTCTTTCTCACTAACACAATGGGAGACGCCCATGGACTTGTCGATGGTTCGATGACATCATTTTCTTCCATATCCCTAATTAAATTTTCACCTCTTCTTGCTTTGAAAAAGGTAATCGTCTAGGGTGTTGTTTAATAGGTGAGTGATCTCCAGTATCAATTCGGTGTTGTGCTATTTTGGTTCGTCCAAAGTCTTCAGATGTTTGGGAAAATAAACTTTGGACTTCCCTAATTAAACTTTCCGCAGCATCCCTTTGATTTGGATCTAAGTCTGTATTTTGTAACAAATCCTTGACTAAATTATCTGAAGATTTCTGAGAGTGATTGGAATTTTGACTCATGCACGTCACAGGAGCACATGATGCTATCACCTCTCCTTTCTTGATAGTCCTCGTCTTATCACTGATGTTAGCAATTCTGACTGGAATGGTCTTCTTCGAGAGGTCCACTACAGATGAAGCCACCAATACTCCTGCTTGTTTACTATTGTCTTACTATATGTCTGGAGTCCAGATGAGTTTACATTTCAATTTTCGAGCCAAATCTTCTGTTATTATTGTTACATTGGCTCCTGTATCGACAATCATACGGCACTGAATTCCGTTAATAAAGCCTATCACATATAATTCATTATCACCGCCACTCATTTTTGATACCTGGAAGATCTTCAGGTAGGGCTTTTCATTCTCTGGCAACCTCCGCCCGGCGAGATGCCCAAAATTTAGTTTTCCTGCTGACTGTTTGAATTTATCTCACGTTCGTGGATTTTGGGGCAATTTCTTCGGAGATGTCCTGTATCACCGCATCCCCAGCACGTGAGATTCTGTCTTCTTGAGCTTGTTCTTCCATATTTTAATGCTTCAAGCTCTTGTTTTATTTTCCTAATTTCCTTCAAGACGACTATCTCAGTGTCTGAGCTTTTGTTCACCGTTGCCCCTCGGACTGAATGACGATCTCTTCGGCTGGCTTGTGTAGCTGCTTCCAACTTTAAGGCATATAGTAATGCAGCCTTTAAATCCTGCACATCTGCCATTCGTACCGCTCTCTGCACTTCTGGATCTTTTATTCCGTCTACAAAGTACTGCAGTGAGAGCATTTCCCGTAAATTTGTTGGCCAGTCGATGAATGCTAAATTTGCAAGCCGTTCAATTTCTGAGGCAAACTCTTGAAGGGTTTCACTCGATTTTTGATGGCGACTCTTCATTTGTATTCTCGTATAATCTTTCAAGAATTTTTCTCCAAATCTCATTTCAAGTGCACAACTTAGAGTTTCAAAATTGAGTTGCGTCATATCGGGCAATGTTTGTAGCACGTCGGCGGCTTCTCCTCTCAAAGATGCTGCCATTTGACAAGCTTTCACCTCGTCACTCCATTTGTTCGCTTCGGCTACAATGGTGAATTGGGTCTTGTAAACTTGCCAGGAATTCTTTCCTTCGTATGTCGACAGCTTAACGTGCACAGGAGAAGCAGGCGGATTCCTAAATTCTTCATAATTACCACTGGACGCTGAAAGCTTCTTCTCAAGATCTTGTACTTTTTTATTTAGCTTTTTATCTACTTCGCGTATTTTCTCTTCAACGTTACTTATTTTCTCTTCAACGTTACAAACTTCATTCTGAATTTTCTCTTCTATTTCCTCTATTTTCCTTTCCATTTTCTCTTCAACATTACTAACTTCATTCTGAATTTTCTCTTCTACTTCCTCTATTTTCTCTTCTACCGAGCCTATTCTTCTCTCTACCGACGAGAACTTTTCTTCTAAAGTTTTCTTCATTTCTTCTTGGCCTTTATTAATCTTTTCAGTCACATCTTCTTGGCATTTGTCAATTTTATTTGTCAACTGTTCCATTCTTTCTTCGTTTTTATTCATTTTATCCTCCAACTCTTCTTGGCCTTTATTCATTTTATCCGCCAACTCTTCTTGGCCTTTTGATAACTCTTCTTGGCCTTTGTCGATTTTATTGGTCAGCTCTGTCCTTAATCCGTTAATAGCTTTCAACAACTCACTCAGTTGCTCTTCCATTGCTCTTGTTTTCGCCATAAGATCCCGAATCCTGACACCAAATGTTGCAGCGTATATGGGGTTCTTTTGATCTTATGGTTAGACAACTTCAAACTCTTGTCAGAAAAGTAGAAAATAATTTATTTACAGAACTTCAAAACAACAGAATCTTCGAAACTCACAAATATTACTAGATATTCAAAAATAACTGCTCAAATCTATCTTACAAGTACAGCTTTAGATCCCAGAGACTCTTTATACAACGTCTCAACACTTAATAACGTTCAAAACAACATAGATGAAACTCAAGCAAACTTGCTTAAAAATCGCCTTGTTCACTCAATGACTGACTGGTAAATAATAACAACAACAGCTCGTATTGCTCTCCTTATATAGGCTCGCAGTATGTGCTGGAAATTTCTACAACCTTCTTGAAAAATCCACAAAACCACGGAACAACATTCAATGTATCAGTATATCTATATGGGGTTACCATAGAGAGGGAAGGGTTACCATCGCCAACAATCGCCAAGTTTGTCGCCAACTTGGCGATATCTTTATTATTTCGCCAAGCTGCTATAGACATTCACTGAAAATAAATAACAAGTTTGCTTGATAACAGAGACAATGTAACAAAAACTAATATTAGTAAAGGAATGGAGCTTAATAAGATTATTTACATTATTTTACAGTACAAACACTAACTATTTACAAAATTCATGACAATATTAATTTGGAATATGTTTTATATTTGTTCTTTCCTGCTCTGAAATTACATATTTTAAATTTTTAGATGTCGGCTTTGTGATTTGAAACCTCTTACTATAAGACAAAACACAATAATAGTTATACTTCATTAATTCTACACGATGAATCTAAATGGTAAATAAATCATACGAGTTACAATTTTCTGAGTGAAATAGTGTCCAGGCTACGATATAGATCAGGGATCTTTAACTTAAGCTGCCAAAGCTCCCCCAAATGAGCTATCTTAGACAATACTGGCGGACACAATTAACGCAATCAACTTTTTTGATATTGACATCTAGTCCGTTATTTGAAATAGCTCCACAGAATAAATCGAGACCATAAAGCTCTAAAAACGTTGTATTAACGTTGTAAACGTTACATTTCCATAATTCAACACAACTATTCTAACAACTGGTAAATAAATCATACCAATTGTAATTTTCGAAAAAAGTGAAAAAGTGCCCAAGCCACGATTTGAACTTGCAACTTTTACCTTGTGCTGACAACGCTGTACTATGTGAGCTATGTTCAGCTGATCTTTTCTCATTCTCATGGCTTTTTCAGAGAAAATATTGGGCAATTTATGGGTGAAACTTTTTTTTATCAAAATGGCAATTCCCCATCAGAAGCTTTGCGAATGTTTCGAGATTTGAAAAACATCCACAAAAGTGCAATACAGTTCGATGATGAATGAATGATCGAAATGAATGTTAAAATGATAAAAAATTTTTTGAGAAAACGTGATTGTTGAGGCCCTAGAAGATGATTTTTTTTTTCAAAAGTGGTGATATTGCATGCATGATGTAAATGACAGAAACTCAATGGGTAGTACGACTGTTCATCATGTTGTATCAGCGCAGATCAGCTGACTGCTACTATTCATAAGATTCTTCGGAAAATTCTGCGATCTTACCCCTATAAAATACCACATGTTTAGTATTTTCTGCGAACTAATTAGTAATTTTAATGCCTAACATTTTCATTGAAATTCCTTGCAATGACAGGTAAGTGTAGATTGGGCTTGGAAGATTCTTTAAATGGATAAAGCTCGTTTTCATCGTAATGGCGCAGTGAAAACGCGCAATTGCTGCATCAGTGGATGAAGAAAATTATTATTGATTCTTCAATTTTCGTTGCATTCACCAAAGTTACGGTATGGAGTGGATTTATTTCAAAATTTATGCTCAATCCATTTTTGATCCGCATTTTGAGAATTAATGCCGTGATGTCTAATGACATGCTCCATAACTGGAAAGAGCTATGAATCGCAATAAGAGAGTAACATTTTCTCGTGCCTGAAAACACCAGCAACTTGGAAGGAAATTTTCATGCAAAATGGAGATTTAGTATACAGTGATCCTTGAGTTAAAAATGTGTTTAGGAGGCTTTTTTAAGACGATCATGTCATCAGTCATCATTTTCATCATGTCTGACCTGGACGATTTCCAGGTCTAAATCCATATGAATTTTGGCTCTGGGGCTTCTTACAACAAGTGGTCAGTCGTGACAATGTAAAAACAGTGTCAGAAATCAGGGACAATATTTCTCGTTACGCCCTCACCATTTCTAAAAATTTGTTCAAACTGTTGAACATGATAGAGTGTGATTTCATTCGGGGCTTTGTAATAATGACCAACACATTGAAAATTATTTTTCCTGATAAACCAATTATACGGTGTATATAAGCTTACCTTTATTAAATTATTGAAAAATATTAGTAATACGCTCTCTAATGGCGATTTTTTTGTAAATTTAATTATTTATTTATCTTTTCATTTGGGCGTATTCCAAATTACACATTTCTCTGATGAATTGTTTCGTTTACAGACTCAGTAGGTGAACTTTAATTAAGTAAATCTTCTATGTATATAATAGTTTTAGAGGTTTATCCTACGAACAAAAATTTCAAAATTAAACTGTAATTTTGATACTAGAATGCAAATCTGTATGGTCAAATTTCACTAAACAAAAAATTATGCAAAGTGTCACTGAAAAATTACATGAAGAAATGACCTGAAAACGTTTGTTTTTGAAGTTTTTAAATATCATTCTCCTTTACTATATCTTTAGATCGCAATTCATATATTTTTTCCACTTACTAATTTCGCAATTCACATTTCTTCATGAAAGTTATAAAAATGTTTTAAAAAATATTATATTAGCTGTTCTTAATGTTAGATTAACCCTTTCATGCATGAATTATTTTCTACACAGTAAAAAAAAATCAAACAATAATTTTTTGTGATAAATGAGAGCAGTTTATCATGAAAATAATTTTATTGGAAATTTTTATACATTATTTATTAATATAGTCATACGTCCTCATTTGAGGACATTGTGCGTAAAGGGATACATTCGTACTGTCCTCAAATATGGGGACAATATGATTCAATGTTCACATATCTGCATACGTTTCATATGATTTATTCAGTATAAAATGATCCTATACAATCTGGACACACAGGTACAGCGCATGTTCCACAAATGTATCGTGTTTTACTTTTGCAATTTTTATCTCTACAGTGATTGGCAAACTTTGCTTCCGTTTTCTTCGGATAATGCTTTCCTCCATCTAAACGCATAGTTTGGGGTACATCGTGTGTATTCCTATGTTTTATTGCTGATTATCTTTCAGAGGGCTCTTTTATTTTTATTTATCGTAGCTGTACCCTTATATATCAAACTCATTTCAAATGAACTTTTGAATTCCGGCAGGTCTATGCTTTTGGTGTTTTCTGATTTCCATATAATCCCAGCGTTAACAATGGTGACATTTATAAGGTGATAAAAAATACACATGTACCACCTCTTATTTCTGAAATCATTACGATAGAGGGCTATGAGAGAGTCCATAAGGTCAATCCCACCTGTATCATTATTATTACTTAGATGGACACTTGAATAGTGGACACTTGATAGAAATACCTTTTCTTTTCCATTGTAGTGAAATGTGTTACTTGGCCTTCAGGTACCTTTCCATAGTAAGAAGAGATTATATAAACCGATGTATTATCGATCCATTGGGTGATACTTATATTATCCGAAGATAAAACAATCGAACTATTACCCCTTCCTTCATTCTTCATTTGTTTTATTGATTTTAGCTGCTTTTCTGCACCCATCAGCCTGTTAATTCTTATAGCCCCAACATAACAAATTCCCAGGGGTTTTAGCTTTAAAATCAATGCTAATCTGGAAAAGCAATTATCTGCATATACTTTGCAGTTTGTCTGATGCAAACGATGAGTCAAACGAAGTATGACATCAACAGATGCACCACAATCAGATGTTACCAGTTATATCTTGAAACAATTCAAAAGAATAAATGGAATCAGATACACCAGCACTACATCACATTTTTTATCCCAATTTTGTGCGGTTTCTTAGGTAAGTATTGTTTTATAGATGATTTTCCTTTTGAATGGAATCATCATCTCATCCACACTTTGATATTCCTCATTATAGGCAGCTTTGTGAAATTATAGGCAATTATAGGCAATTTTGTCAAAATCGGTCGAATTTTTATATATTTATCTGTATTGTCATCAGTAATCATTGTATTATTTATAAAATGTATTTTAAAAATAAATAAAGGTAGTAAACAAAAATGTGTTTTGTTTACTTTAGTGCAAACTGTCCTCATATGAGGACAGATATGTTTTATACTTTAAATAAAACCCTAATTGAAATATTGTAAAAAATTTCTATCATTACATGTTATATGATGATAAATTGTATATAAAAAAAACTTACCTTGACTATATTGTAAATATTTCCTAGTCTATTTGTAGCAAATTCTGCGCAATATCACTATACTTCAATACTTTGATTTTATTGCGACATTCGTGTGAATTACAACCATCGGTATGTTGTTGCTATCTATTGTGTTGCATGCAAAGTAATATCTGTCCATAAATAAGGTCCCCATGAATGAATGCTGAAAAAAATTCGTAACTCTAATATTTTATAGGGTAATATTTATCCGTCCTCAAATGAGGCCAGTATGCATGAGAGGGTTAATAATTAATGCAGGCAGTGTAAATGGAAAGATAGAGAAATAATCTAATATTATGAATTCAAAATTTCACAGCTATAAAAGTAATACACATGACTTCAATTTTGGTGCCTGAAGCTACATTTTGTTCTAGAATAAAAATATAATCTCACATTTACATTACTATTTAGGTTGTTAATACTTTAATTCGGAGATTCCTATCTATAAATTTAAGGTAGTTTTATGTTAGCTGAGCACAGATGATAAATAACAAAATATGGTTTTCATTGCCATAAGTTGTATTGCATTTATTTAACTTAAATTATAAAATCTTTCACTCATTTCATTTGAAATGGATAACATTAATTTAAAATGCGTGACATTCATTTATTTCATTTTAAATACAAAATAATACCATAGAACATAGCATTTTATTTCAAAATCAAAGAAATTTTTTTCATTTTAAACAGGCGAAAAATAACGTCACTATTAGCAATAAAAAAAATAAAAAAAAGCTATTTGCGAAATTTACTCCCGGCTAACATAAAAGTACCAAATTTATTTCGTAATTTATTCATAAATAATTTCAATATAAATATTTTCAAAAATAGCCACCAGATGGCGTTATTAATGTTTTTCAATAATTTAAAAGAATACAAGCTTATATACTCGATTAACTTGGGTTATCGAAAAAAAATTTTTTTAATGTGCTGGTCATTATTCCATTCATAAATTCATAAATAATTACTCAATTTTCATTCTTTCTTCAATCACCTTCCGAATTTTTTTTTTTCAGAATTTTGTGTTTTAAAAGTACAGTTTTTTTTTCTTTTCTTTCTTTTTTTCTTTTTCTTTTTTTCTTTTTTTTTTTTTTTTTTTCGTACGTGCATGTAGTTATTATGTCAAATATTTTAATGGAAAAAGTACTATATTATGTTTAAATGTAATATATTAATAGAATTTATTTATTTATTTATTTTTAGTAATTCACTCTTTATATCATTCGCTTGCATAGTCAATATCTGGATATTTTCAAGAAAATCTCTTATATATTCTTCATTTGAAAGTAAAAGCAAAATAAAATGAAAAATACAGCAAAAAAATTTAAGCCTTTTCTTTCACAGAAAAAAAAGGAAGAAAATATTTATCCAATATAGCAACAAATCTGACTCAAAGGAATGAAAAGATTTGCGGTTGAAAAGAGAAATTTATGAGCTGCTAAGAGTAGGTATGACTTTCAGTAAAAATTCTGTTAATTTTCTTGACAGCTGAAAGATGATACAGCAAAATGCGCTCATGAACAAAATGACACTCTGAGAACTTTAAAGAAAATAAATACGAAAAAATGATGTATCGCAATTATAAGACATATATTTTAAAAGTGCAAAATCATGAATTACTGATAAAATATACAGGGCTCCCAAATGGTCCGCGAACTGAACATCAGTATTTTTTAACAGAAAATTTCATCATACGTTTGCGCTAGAATCAACTTCCAAAAGTTGTTTCTTGACAATTAGCAAGAAAAATCTTAAAGGAAAATTTCTCTAAGAAAATTCTGATGTTCAGTTCGCGGACCATTTGGGAGCCCTGAATATAAAATCATGCATGTATATAAAATCGGGTATTTCAATAATTTAAGAAAATTCAAATAATTATAAATAAACATATTCCAACCTTCTAATTCTAAAAAATCAAGTATTTTGAACCAGTGAAATCAGTAATCACATAATTGCAGACAAATACAAATAAATCTATAGCTATACTTAAGTAAAATTGCTCAACTACTGACAGCTAAAATTATTATAATTATTTTAGTCAAAAGAAGAGAGATTAAATCTTATTTATATCGTTCCTTAAAAGTCATATTGAAAAAAAAAAATAGATTTTTAATCGTCTTTTATTAATCTATATTTACAAATAAATCTATAGCTATACTTAAGTAAAATTGGTCAACTACAGACAGCTAAAATTATTATAATTATTTTAATCAAAAGAAGAAAGATTAAATCTTATTTATATCGTTCCTTAAAAGTCATATTGAAAAAAAAAATAGATTTTTAATCGTCTTTTATTATTCTATATTTACAGGGGAGAGTGGGGGCTAATGGGACTTTTTTTTTTAATTTTAGGCTAGTATAAAAACAAAAAATGCACATTTTATTATAACTTTTTTTAATTCCAATTTCTTTTACAGTTAAATAAATAAAAACGTTCTAAGAATGTAAAAAACTTTATCAATCTTTGTGTTATATCAACTTTTGTACTTTAATACAATTGTCCCATTAGCACCCATACTTGGGGTCTATTGGGACACAGTGCAAAGCTATTGGGACATGCAGTGTAATTTGAAAAAAAGTGGATAAGTGTGATCGCAGATCGCACAGAGGGTTTCGTTTAATATCTCCTTCAAAACATTTTATCATTAAATTAACTTACGAAAAGTGGTTTTTCGGTGCCATTTCGGATTTATTCACCAATCGCGCCAACCAGAACAGAATACTGAATTCTTCCCTTAAATGCTGCTTTGATCGCATAGATTTGTTGATTTCTCCATCAGTATCTACAGATTTAGTGAACTTACGCAAGTAAATAAAATTACCGTAATTTCGGGTGTATAAGCCGCGGCTCAAACAATTCTTTTTAGACCCAGAAATCTTATTTAGTGATTGAAGACAAATATTTACGGCGATCTAACTAGTTATATTTGTTTCTTTAAAAATTCTGGGTCGAAAAAGAATTGATTGATCTGCGGCTTATACACCCGAAATTACAGTATGTATAAAAGTAAATTGTTACAAAGCTTAACGTAAATTTAAGGGAGACCAAACCGGTCACCAGAGGCGGCTAGTAATTTAAAGGAATTTAATGAATAGGAATTTAATTAATAAAATAAAAAATGTTTCATTTCGCATGTCACAATAGAGCATAAATATGATGTAATATGATGAAATAAAAACAAATAAAAACGTTTTTCACATGATTTATTTAATCCATTAATTTATGTTACATACATAATAATTTTATTTAAACTAGCGAGCAACAATTGTTGCCAGCAGTTTTTACCGTAAAAATTGCAGTAAAATTAAGAGTAATTTTTTTATTACATCTAATTTTACTGCAATTTTTACGGCAAAAACTGCTGGCAACATTGCCGCGCCTTAAACTTAACGGATTTTTTTTACAGCATAAGGGGTGGAAATTATTCGCACATTGATTCGATTGTTATGTTATTGTCTCGTCGTTCCATAGTGTCGATTGTTTCGTGACTTAATTGCGGATGGAGAATGCCATGTGGAACATTTAACGGACACTTTAATGAAACCTTGATGTAATTACAATTATATTTCATTTAGTAGAAAAATCATATGCAATTCAATGGAGGACTTTCAATTCAAATGAAGTTTTAAGGAAAGAGAAGACTGGGTGCAATCCTATGGTAATTATGCAAGAATTAAGACCCATTTCCTGGGACACTACCCAACCAATTTTGATGAAATTTGGAATCCTAGTTTACTGGATTATGCTCAAGACTTATAGTTGACAGTTTTTTTCTACGATTAAAACTTTTCATTTTAGAGCAAAAGCAATTTTCCAGATTTTTTTTTCTGAAACTTATTAAAAAAAATTTTAATTGTCTGTTACACATGATCTTATATTTAAACTCTAGCGACAAAAATTTTTATCAAAATTGTTCCAGTACTCTAGGAGTTGATAAGATTTTTAGCTGAAAATTACAATTTCTGGGAGAGCTAAAACAGTTAGACACCCTCAACTTGCATACTTTTATCAAACGCATGAAATAAAGCATATATGGGTGAATATAAAAAAATACGGAAATTGCAGTCCGCACAGTAAAATCCCTATTGAATGTTATATAATGCAATTTCTTTTGAAACATTCTAATAAAAATATCCTTAGAAGTTTTTCAAGAGCCATTATATTTCTAATAACATAAATAAAGCAATTAAAAGACTTCGAATTTCAGATTTTCATTTTCATGGCATGTAACACTCTGATGTGTGCAAAATAAAGGGCCTTCTTTTATACTGTATAATATCTTTTTTTAGATATTTTTAAAATTTCTAATTAATGTAATTTCTAATTTATATCTAATAAAACAAATATGAGGAAAATAACAAATTCTATATTTTGCAAATAATTGTCCATAATTAAATGTGATTGTCACTGAAATAAATGTAATTTTCCTGGCATGCTGATTTTAGTTCTTTATCAGGCATAAATATGGCACTGTAAAGTTTTTTTTTTTTTTTTTTTTTTTTTTTTTTTTTTTTTTTGAGATAGTTTAAGTCAGAAGTAGTAAAATTATATCTACGAGCAAGATCTTTTAAACATTTTTTGAAAAAAAAAAAAAAAAAAAAGTGCTTAAAGTCTTTGTAAAAATGAGTACACTTTTGCTACGTCATTTTCCTGGTTTCCATAAATTAACAAATAAAGCTAAAAAGAAACAAAAACTGAAAATATTACATGAAATTTGAGCTACTACATTGAAAACATGTTCCTTTAAACAAAACTAAAAGTCAGACCTAAAAATAAAAAAATGTTTCAGAATGAAATTGTCATTATCCTGGCAAACATATGCCAAGAAATATGTTATTATATATTACTTAAGTTCTTAAAAATTTAGCATTTTTACATGAAAAATCCTTTTTTCTCTAATAGAAAATAAATTTACCTCTTAAAATTTTGAATTGTTTTCAATAGATACTTTCGCTATCTCAGATGATCAAAATCCGAAATTTTGTGATATTCACCCATATAAATCCTTGGATAAAATTAAGTTACATATAATAAATGTGTATAAAATATTAGAGTAAAAGTAATGTGAGAGGGCATGTGTGTGGCGTTCCAGTAGTGTGTTCCCTTAAATGATTATGAAACACAGCTTTAGTTTTCAGTTTTGTTTTTGTGGGAAAAAATGAATTATACATGATATCCTCAAGTGATTCTGTAGGAGCAAAACTTACTAGTGTCTGCATGGTTATTTTATTTTGAGTTTTGAATAGGAAGGAAATATTTTTTTATAAATGGTTCTGGAAAATGTTGTAATAAAAATTGCGGTTTACATATTTGGAGGCAAAAATAATTTACCAAAAACCATTTAAATATGGAGAAAATGTTGCTTTTTTAATTATTTATTATTGTTGTTATTTTTAAACGCTTCTAGAAAATGTTCTAAGAATTCTGGCTTGAATATTTGGAGGTGAAAATAATTTTAATAGCATTACTATTAAATTTTTATTAGTTGGTTATTTATCACTGATTATTAGTAAATATTAAGTTGTTTATTCAGTTATTTAATATTTATCTTTGTTTATGGGTTTTAAACTTAAAAAAACTTTATTATTATTTTAAAAATTGAACTTTATTATAATAAACAAAGCTTTAGACTTTCAGAGTTTTAAGTAAATTAAAGTTGGACCATCTCATTACAGTTTTATTAACATTATTTAAAAGTGTTTTTTTATAATCTATTTTAAGTTAAAAGGCAGGAGATTTTTAATCTAATGAACCAAACTTTTGTTTATATTAAAGCACGAACTTTCTTTGGATACACATAATATATGAGAATAAGAGAGTAAAAAATACAAATACACACGAAAAATATTTAAGTTTTAGAAACAAATGGAACTGAGCTAAAAAATTCCTTTTTAAACTCTTTTGAAAATGTATATGGTATAAACATTTATTTACCTTGTGTTACTTGAAATGCACGCATTAAAAATAAAACACGCATATGATTTTTTTTTTTTTTTAAGATTTCACGTTTATGAAATGTTAACTATTTATCATTACGACTTATTTTGAAAAAATTATAAGGTGAATTTATATATTTTTAGGCATCTTCAAGGTTTAAAATATCTTCAAGATTTTAAATAACAATCCATAATTGTTTGAGGAAAACTATGCTTTTGAGAAAAATGAGAATTTCAGTTGCTTTTTTTTTTCTATGAATCTTTTTTATGCTGTTTTTATTAGGTTCTTAGAGTATAAGAGTATTATTTATATATTTATATGTTGAGTAATAAGCAATGAATTACACTTCTGCAAAGAAACTATCTTTCCTTCTTTCCCGTTTCTTGAAATTCTACAATGTGGTGTTTATACCTTTATTTATCTCTTGACACAACCAAGTACAACTTCTCTTAGACAACTTTAGTGTTTATCTTTTAACCCAAATGAGTGAAAGAATGATGAATTACTACGTAATAGATGAATGTTGAGAAAGGTGGCCGCATTCCAACAAAAGATGGATTGGAGGAGATTTCCGTTTTTTTCTTATCCTTAAAAAACACATCATTAAGCATACTGAATTCACAACATAGAAAGCACGAAAAATAAGATCATTTTTATGATTGTAACTGTCATAAAGATATGTTCCGACTTTCTTTAAGTAAAATGATGACAATTTAAAAATCTTAGCTTTTAAAAAGTATTTCCTTTTTATTTTTTTAAAGATGTGAGATTACGTTGTAGGATTCTCAAGTTCTCGTTATGAATTTAGTATAATCTGTGTATGAAATAAACCTGTTTGCAAGGAGTAATTTTATTTAGTAAGATAATTTAAATATGTACCCCAAAGAAATATTCTCCCTTTTATTAAAAAAATTCTGGTTTCAATAGATACCTTTATAAGATCAGGGAATTATGTCAAATTCATTCCAATTTTTTTAATTCATTCGTCATTTGAATTCAATTGTTTTATCGTTCTACATATTAATGTTTGTGACTAGGTAGTTTTTTATGTAAAATAAATATATTTTTCTCAAAAAGCATTAAATTATTTTCAAATTAAAACATTTTAATATATCTTGTATTAAGCAATCAATTAGATTTCTTATATCTTAATTTTTGAAACCTCTGACTAAATTATTTATTTTACACGAAATGTTAAGGTCAAAGATGAATCGTTTACTCCAGAATTAAAAAAATACAATGTACCATTACTTCAAACTGATCTAAAATAAATGTGTGTCATGTCAGTTATACAAAGTAGATTAGAATTTCCTCTAAAATCTTAAAAATCAACTGAAAGTTTTGTACAAATTTTTACAAGTTACCAAAATGTTAATTAAGCTTTTTCTTTTATATTTTAAATAGCCCAGAGATGTTTTCGATCATGAATCCTATTAAATTGGTTCGAATTATTACACTCTGTTGACAGTTCGAGATGAGAAATAGAGTGCTTTAAAAAATCTCTAATGCGGACACAAGATTTTGTTGTTGTTGTTGTTTGTTTTACCACACATTGATTCAAATGTATTTATATGCATTGAATGATTCTTATGTGATTACAAGAAAGAACAGACAGAAGTATATATTTACAAAAAAAAAAAAAAAAAAATTAAATGTTTATGTTAAAATAGGGTAACATCCCCAGTAATTGGCATGCACCAATGATTGGCACATCCTACAAACATGTCCTAAAATAAGATTTATATCCAGTCTTTTAAATATGCAAGACCATATACCAGTTATACACTGTAAAAAATTTTGCGTAAGGTTCCTAAGAAAACATGTCACAGGTTTTCCCAGGAATTTAATCCAAAAAATGCCAGGAAACTTACATATGCCAGGAAAGTCCAGAAATCTATAATCTGGGATGTTACTCATGAAATATCAGTTATGTTTCACCATTCTGAAAAGTCTAGAAACCTTTTATGTGTAACGTTACTCATTAATTTTCTGTTAGGTTCCACCGTTCTGAAACCTACAATCTGAAACATTATTCGTGAAATCTCAGTTAAATTCCTCCATTCTGAAAAGCTCTGAAACCTATAATCTGGAATGCTACTCATAAAATCTCAGTTAGGTTCCACCTTTCTGAAAATTTCCGAAATCTTTAATATGGTATGTTACTCATAAGATCTCAGTTAGGTTCCGATATTCCGAAACGTATCATCTGGAACATTACTCATGAAAATTCATTTATGTTCCTTCATTTTGAAAAACTCTGAAACTTATAGCCTGGAACTTTACGCATAAAATCTTAGTTAAGATTCTTCATTGTGAAAAGATCTGAAACATTTCACGGAATACGGTAAATGTCACCGGGATATCCAGTGGCAGCAATTCTGCTATAGATTTTCACAGGAACTTTATTAAAAATTTGTTTGGAAAATTATGCAAATCTGAAAAGTTCAGAAATCGATAATCTAGTATGTTAAGGCCCTTTTACAATAAGTTACTTCTAATTTCTAGCATGATATTCAAAGAGTTTTAAGATGCCTTAGAGTTAGAGTTAAGTTTAGTTCTTGAACATGATACAGATTAATGAGTTAGTAATCTTTGTTGAGAATATAAACGATGATTACACAGCTGAAAGTTAAACATTGTATTGAAAATATTTCTAATTAGTTGCTTTCGTTTTTCAGTTGATAACACAAATCTAAAAAAATATACAGGATATCTATGAGTAAAATCTATTTTTAAATCATGGATATATTAAAATTACTTTTACAAAAATAAATTGGTTAGAATATTGATGCAAGGATAAATTATGATAAATATATACTTCAGAAACAGAAGAAATATCTAAATGAGTGATATTGTGCTGTGATCTACAAAAAAACATGCTTAAGTTTTTCCACATTTATATCAAGCTCAACATACCAATTTGAAGGTGTAAATTAAGAGTTAATGTAACACAAAGAATACATTTTTGGCAAAATCTCGTACAAAGCAATTGTGTATTTTTAAAATAACCTTTAGATAATTTTGCCACATTATTTAATAATTTAAACAGAATATCAACTTGTCATTTGGCTAGTACAACAGATTAGTCATTTAGCATAAAATGGTATGTTTAATCCACCAAAGCATTCTAAAAAAAATTTTCAGTATCTGAATATCTGCTTTTTTGGGGGAAGTATGTGGTCATTCGACGCTTCCCCCTCCCCCTTACCCCATTATCTTCATTTAAATTGGATCAATTACGTTTGATAATTCTATTCCTTATATAATTAACATAATACCACAGAAATCAATGAAAAAACGGTTTTTGATGCATGTGCTATACAGTACATAATTATTTTAAAAGATTATCCAAACCATTAAGGTTTAATTACACAATATTTCAAGGTAAGTTAAAATATGCACAAATTTGTGAAAGAGATTTTAAAGTTATATTCAAAAATAACTTTTTAATTGTAATTTAAGCATTAGCATCTTTAAAGGGATTCATTCATTTGGTTAAAGCACAAAATTCAATTTCAGATGTCAAAAGATACAAGGGAAAAAAAGAACAGCTGCCGAAAGAAGATAACCTTTTTTTTAAAAATTGAAAAGCAGTGTTTTCCTGATACTTCAATTAAAATATATTTCTCAATTTGATATTATAAATTGCTGTACATGACTTATCGGAACAATTACCTATCACATAATGCTTTTTTAGAATCCCTTCGACTTGAGATATCGAGAATATTATGCAATTAAAAAATAATATAGTCAAAAATAAAAGTTCACAGAAGTTTCATAATATACACAAAACTTTATTGATATTATGGTTAAAATTACAATCTAGAATTTTATCACAGTTTGCTTAATTTTTCACATAAAGTAACTACTTTTCGAGTAACTACACTACCATTATTCAACTTCAACAATTTTAGTTCAATGAAAGCGTAAGTCCCAGTGCCTTTGAGAGAATATTTTATATTATAATAAGAATATAAAGAGATTGTCGAAACTACACTCTGTACAAATTCCACACCTTCAATTAAAATTTTATCTTCTACTTGCTTTCGTTCAGCTGTAGAGGGATTGTCTGTGTATCTGCAGATTCTCAAAGCTAAATGGTTCAGTAACTCACTTTTTTCTGTCCACTGCAAGCAATCTTCATTTAAAACTTTAGTTAGAGCAGAAGAAAAATGATGTGAAGGAATCTGAAAATCCTCGCGCCATGGGTGCTTTAATATACAAGTGACTGCTTATATTTAAAGAGCTGCTTTCCGTACTCGAATTTAATTCTGCTGTTCCAAAGTCTCCTTTTGTTTCTGTAAATGAGCTATCGTTACATTCAGATTTGATTATTATCCAAGGTGGCTACAAAGAAACAAAAATTATATTATATGTTTTATTTTTTATGCATAAATTATTGGATGCAATATTGTTTATTCAGTTTCTGTAAAAATCAAAATGTTTATTGGAAAAGTTATTCTCATTTGCAAAAACACTTTGTATTATGCATTAGCTTGAAATATAGAATTCTTGAATATGTGTCCTACAAAAGTCTGTAACAACAATACAAAAAGTACTACAACTACTTTTGTATATTCCCAGAATGTTTTTCAAAAAATAAAAGAAGTTTCAAAATATTCAATATATATCTTTTAAACAGGGGTTTTTTGCAAGTGCATTGTTGTCATGTTGCGCATGGCCAAGAATGAATATCTATGAATTATACAGGGATTTGTTCCATTTTTAAAAATGTATTGCAATATTTTGGATTTTAAGTGAAAAATTTGAATTTATTAGATAATAATTGGTTTATATATCGTTTAAACATTTTATTCTCAATTATATATTGATTTTGTAGAATCTCCAATCAGTAGTGTAACTATAGTTTTGAGTCCTCTGCAAAATTTTCCACAAGGCCCCCCTAGAATATATATCTATTTCTCATAACAAAATGGGGTTCCCGTTTCGTGACCCGTCTTGCGGGTATGATTTTTTTACGCGCAGATCAGTTTGGGAGTACGCAAAATGTACATTCGTTAGTCAATACAAAATGACTCGTTCTCAAAAGCCTAAAATGATAAACCGTTTATGACCGTTTAAGATGTTTATTTTTCACAATTACTTCCAAGCCCCTTCCTCCCGCCCCCCTACGTCACAGGGTTTTGCAGATCTCAGTTTTCCACTGTCCTCGATATTGATATACAATATAAGTTCATTTACGCTTCTTTATTTACATATCTTTTTTGGTTAGCTCCGTGCACTAAGCATAAAATTAGCAATTTCCATCGTCGAGTAACACTAAAAAACGTGGAGATAAACTTTACCGTCCTGAGTCTGCAAACTTGATGAGTGCTACTCGCAAAACATGATGGTTGTAAGATATATCGACACCAGGGATGAAAGGAGAAAAATTCGTTAATAATTTTCAGTCAAAATTAACGATTATTGCAAACACTAGAAGAAAGTAGATAACTATTTTTGGTTCAAAGGTTGTTTCACGGCTGGTGGGAGGGGATAGTTAATTTCGAAGAGATCATTTTTATCCGAGTTAATTACGCATACTATTATACAGTATGAAATATTTAAAACTGGTGTCGTAGTTTAGCTTAAAAAAAATAAAAAAAATCCAGGAACGTGTAATTTTATGCTTAATACTGAATTTTTTTTAAATGTCTTTCTCCGACTTATTATACAATATGATTAAATTTATTTATGACAAAATTGATTTTGGAACGCAATTCCAAGTCAATCTTACTTTTCATGTACTTAATCCAGGAATCTCACTCCTGTCCAAATTAAAGTGTGTCAATTGGAAAAATCTGCTAAAAAACAGCTAAACCCGAAATTTGGATGAATCTGAATTATATAAGACCCATGTTCCTGCGCAAACTCGCTTAAATTTACTAAATAAATTCCACTTATTTGGTGAAACTGATTATTTCGGGTTTTGGTTGGTTCTAGATCAAATATAATGTGACCGATAAGCACTTCCTTCCCTCTTAAATAGGCTTAAACAAAAACTTTTGTTTAGAATTATCTATTTTCATTGAAGTTTGGGTGTCAATTTATTAGAAAATTAGGCGAGATTAATCAAATCAACAATGTTAGGTCAAGTATAGGTCAATTGTAAAAGAAACCCTTCCTCTCCAACTAATTCAGCTTTACATAGAATTTTCTTGTCGAGAACCAATTAGTTTAAAATTTTGGTCTCCTTTTATTAGAAGGATAAATTACACCTTTAACACGTTGAATTCCACGTCAGTCACGGATGACTGACACTGAACTTTCCGCTTACTTAATTATATCCTTTAAAGTCCTTATCCTCTAAAAGGAAAATTTTAAATAAATGTTCAGCAATTCCTTAAAACAATATAATATTTAATTTTATATTACAAATTTACGCTGTCGGTCACGGGCAACTGATGTGGCTGAAACGGAAATTTTAATGTCAGTCACCGGTGAGTGACATAGCAGTTAACGTGTTAATACAAGGGTTTATAGGTCACATATTTTTTTTTTTTGGGGGGGGGGAGGGATAGAATCCTCCACTTTCATTTTTTTAATTGCATTTTCCTTGCATAAAATTATTCGAATAGTTTCAAATTTTGGGTACATATTCAACAGGAGGATGGATTAATCTCACGGATACTTAATTATATTTTTTAACTATCATAATAATTGCAGCAAAATTTGAACTTCCTCCGTACACCCCTTTTACTTGAAACACTCATAAAATTTGTCCCGATGTTTTATAAACGTAGTGTTGTGAAATTTTCAAAATGCATTTGCTAACCCTGTCAAAATAAAGATGCTAAAAAAATTGTCAGATTTAAGATATACTGAGTGATACTAAAAAAGTTCAGCAAATCATAACAATAGATACAATAAGATTTAAATTCAAAGTGATATTTTGCGCTTTAAATATGGAAGTAAGCTTTTGCATGTTAAGTACGAGTTTATTTTTCAGGTTTCTTCTCAATTTTTTTGGTAATAAATAATTCGGTATGCTTTTTTTAAGTTACTTTTGGAAGCCTTTTTAGAAGCGTATTTCCAGAATTCCTGTTTCTAATAGACTAGTTAATGTGCATTTAAGTTTGTTGAATTATATAACATTAAACTTCTGTTATTTTAAATCAAATCACAGAAATCCTCGGTGTTACTTGAACCCCTGTTAATGTGGTTTCGAGTACTTTTCCTATTCTTTATGCAGCTTTATGTTAAAGTGAAAAATTTTAATTTTGAAAATTATTTTATAAGCGAGATTTAGAAGCCTTCGTTTGCGTGGATTTTAGTTGGGCTTTGAAAGACTTGCTAACGCGCATTTCCGAGCTCTTGTATTTCAATAAGGACATAATGCGTATTTTAAGTTTGAGTACATAGTATATTAAAATTTAGAAATTAAGTTTGAGAAATCCTCGATGTTACGCCGCCTTTTAACGCGGATTCAGAGCAGTTTTTCTAATGTAGCTTTAATTTAATAAATTTTAATTTTAATATTATTTTCTAAGACTTTTAGATGCCTGTTTACGTTGATAGACTATAACTTCGGGCTTGTCAATTAACCCCTCTCCCCCACAATACACACCCGCGTTAATACGGATTTCCAAGCTCATTTTAAATATTGTTAGTTTGACTACGGTAATTTCTTACTTATATATATTTCTGTTAGATACAATTTCAGTTTTCAGTTGAGTGTAATCCTACCAAATGGAAATTAAAAAATATTAATAAGCTATAATGTTGATAGTTAGAACTGTACGAACACGTCATATGATTTTGTATGAAGTGTTTGTGACTTTGTTAATGGTCAATAATTAAAAATCTGAGTAACTGGCCAGTGGCCAATGATAATTTTTATCTATATTTTGCATCAACATACAAATGAAAGATTGCTGTAAATAATTATGCACAGATCTGTATAATAAAGACATACATACACGTAAAGTATTTCATTTATTCAGAATTTTAAAAAAAGAAAATAACATTAAAAAAGTATGCCTGACAAAATGTTAAAAAATTCAGCACAATAATTGAAATATTGACTTTCTTAAAATTAAAATTGTAAATTGATACTATAAAATTTTGTTTAGTTTTCACGTAATCCTTCATTTAATTTACAGAAAGTTTTTAGCTTATGATAATGTGCATAGAATTTTTATTTAATATATAAGTCTGATTATGCATATAAGTTAAATTGCTTAAATACATACTTAAGTGCTAAGTAAAATAACATTTTTAAATGGAGGATTATGTGACTTACGACAGCTTAAGTAAACATGAAATTTGCATTTAATGCACTATATAAAGAATACTATACAAACTTACCTGGTAATTATTTAAATTCTAATCCACAAACTGAGCCCTTTTTTAAACAGTTTATTGGTCAGTTAAATGAAACAGACATAGTTACTTTACGTGAATGAGATTATTTGATCGTTAAAGATCAACATTCGGGAGGTAATTTAGGGAAATTCTACAAATTTACGAAACATGGGGGCGCTATAAAAAGAACGGTGTGTATTTGATCGAAAATCTCTGAGAAAATGTTATCAATAAAGAAAAATGCTTACTGTTTCGTTAAAAATCGAATGTCTTATTATATAGCATTTGGGATTCATGAATTAAGATTTTAAGCAAAAGAACATTACCGTACTTATGGATCACATTTAGGCACAATAACGTTGCCACAAAATTAGGAATATTTTCTAGTAAACGACTTAAAATTGTACCTTTTCATCCTCTATAGATATATGTAGCTTTCAGATTCCAAAGAAGGGAGGGAAGAAGGGGGGGACAAAATTTAAACATTTCTCTACTGATATTACTTTAATTCCACGCTATAGACTCAATATTTTGAAAAGAAATATTTGCTAGAGCTTCTCCCCTTTCCCCTTTAAGCATTGACTTTGTTTATAACAATTTTATGCTAGATTTATTGTTTTAGGAAACAGTCGAACCCACTTAAGACGTGATACCGATTAATACCTGAATTTACTCCAGTTCCAACATCACCAGAACATCGCTCTTACAATAAATGTAAAAAATTTTCATTTAATATAAGATAAAGTTTTCATCCCTCGGACAACAGATCTCGCTTACGACGCGAATGCATATACCTAGATATTAAGTTTTTGATATGAACATCAAACTATTTCCGAATATAATCGCTTTATTTAATGACAGAAATATTACTAGTCGGAAAAAGTGATAGACATTGTAAAAAAAAAAAAAACTTCTAAACTGACACTTAAATTAAACGAATATTACTAATCAAAAATAGTAGGTATTTAATTAATTAAACTTAATTAAACATGATTAATTAAACATGATTAATTAAACATGAAATTTGCATTTAATGCACTATATAAAGAATACCATACAAACTTACCTGGTAGTTGTTTAAATTCTAATCCACACACAGGGCACTTTTTTTAACAGTTTATTGGTCAGTTAAATGAAACAGACGTAGTTTCTTTACGTTAGTGAGATTATTTGATCTTCAACGTTAAAAATACGAGAGGCAATTTAGGGAAATATGCTAAACTTACGAAACATTTGGGCGCTATAAAATCAACGATGTCTATTTGATCGAGAATCTCTAAGAAAATGTCATCAATGCAGAAAAATACATACAGTTTCATTAAAAATCTAATGCCTTATTGTATAGCATTCGGGAATCCTGTATTAAGATTTAAAGTAAAAAAAAAAATAAAGATTACCGTACTTATGAATCACATTTAGGCACAATAACCTTGCCACAAAATTAGCAATATTTTCTAGTAAAAATCTTAAAATTGTACCTTTTCATCCTCTATAGACATATGTAGTTTTCAGATACCAAAGAAGGGAGGGGAGAGGGGGGGACAAAATTTAAACATTTCTCTACTGATATTACTTTAATTTCATGTTATAGACTCAATATTTTGAAAAATAAAATAGTTGGCTAGAGCTTCTCCCCTTTCCTCTTTAAGCATTGACTTTGTTTATAATAATTTTTATGCTAGATTTATTGTTTTAGGAAACAGTCGAACCCACTTAAGACGTGATACCGATTAATACCTGAATTTACTCCAGTTCCAACATCACCAGAACATCGCTCTTACAACAAATGTAAAAATTTTCCATTTAATATAAGATAAAGTTTTCATCCCTTGGACAAAAGATCTTGCTTACGACGCGAATGCTTATACCTAGATATTATCGCTTTATTTTATGACAGAAAGATTACTATTCGGAAATAAAGATAGACATTGTAAAAAAATCCTCTAAACTGGCACTGCTGATTAAATAAGTCAAATGTTACTAATCGGAAATAGCAGATATTTGGAGAAAAATTTGCGGTATTAAGATCGAGAATTTCGTCAAACAATCACTGATAATATAATTTCGTAAAACGATCACTGGTCGAATTTGAAAAAATAGGCTTCAAAATGAACAATAAGATAGGCATACGCACTTTCATTCCAAATTTAGTTGGTCTAAATCCCATAGTCTTTTTCTTCAACTGAGGCAACAAAATGAATCACACTCAAAAAAGTAGTTCATATGGAAATAAAGACCAAGAAGAGTCCCCAGAGTCTAAACTGGGAAAAAAATATTCGAGAATCGCAATTAAATGCGTAGTTAAAGCTTCGGTAAAAATTAGTGACTCTAGTTTCCATACTCGATTTATAACTAAGTGAGCAAAATAATAAACACACAAAAAATTAGTTTTTTTACATGTAAAATATATCTCTAGAGCTGTACAGGGCAGAATTTGAATAAAAGCTTTGAAATGCACAATTACAAGAGTATACGCACCTTCGTGTTATTTTGTTAAAGCGCAAGATCTCGTAGTCTTTTCTCAGCTGGGATGATAAAATGGCATACACGCAAAATAACGATTTTTCTGTAATTAATATACCAACCACAAAATAAGGAATATTACACAAAAAACATATATAACTTTTCACAGATTACCAATGATTTCTATTTTAGAATAAATTCGAAAAGTTACACAAAAGCTCAAAAAGTATACTAAAACTAAAGAATGTTACACAGAAAATATTCGGAACATTTCACAGTTTATCAGTAATTTCCACTTTCTCAACTATTCCGAAAAGTTACACGAGATTATGGAAGGTATTACACAAGATTTCTCGGTATTCTTGTATGAGCAGAAATAATCCGAGAAAACCCAGGAATGTTACACAGTAAATGCTAAGAACATTGCGCAAATTTTTTACAGTGTATGCTCATTTACTTTAAAGATTATAACTTTGATTTATGCTACTAGATGACAATAATGCCTAGAAAAGAGAAACAATTATGGTTTGTATCAAATTAGCCATTTTTGTTGCAAATGCTTCTTCTCTGGCTTAAGAAATGCATGCTTTTCAATTCATTATTATCTTATTTATAATATATTTTAAATTTTAATTGACAACAGTTTTGTTTAGTTGAAAAGGGTTAATTTAATTGTGTAAAAGTATTTTTGACACACGTATTTGGATTTTTGAATTAATGATAGATGCTAATTAATGGTGTTTCAATTTTGCTAGTTCCAAGTAATTGGCACCTATTCCAGTTACAAGAGAAACGCAAGATTTGAGATTAAACCATTTATTTTGGCAGTACTTTTAAATTTGTAGACAAATTTTGTTTATAAGTTGTTTTTATTTGAAAATATGAAATATTATCAGTAATTGTAAGCCATTAAAGCTTCATATGGCAATTACTGGGGACAGCATGACAATTACTGTATATTAATATAAATATATTGTATTGTTTTAAAGTGTTCATATTTCAGGCTAATATGCTGATTTCTTACCCTCAAAAACTTGAAATATGGCATCTTCATCTACAGTAAATTCATTTAAAGCGATTAAACCCAATTCAAAATATAAAGTTTATATATATATATATATATATATATATATATATATATATATATATATATATAAATGTGGCAATTACTGGATCACAGGGTGTCATACATTGGTACTCTAGGTGCCAATTACTGGTGACTACAGCAACTTTTTATAAATATATTTTTATAAAAATACTTTTTCAATTTTTTTTGCTTTTAGTGGGCAAAATAGATGCACAGATATGCCTTCTTTGATTTAAAAATATTTGCAAGTAAATATTTTATTTCTTGGTAATGAAAATTGAAGTTTAAAGACAAATTCTTAATGAGCCAATTACTGGGGATGTTACCCTACATTTCAAAATAAAGTACTATACAAATAATTGTTAAAAAATGCACTATTTCAGTTTTACCATTTAAAGATTTCAGTAAATAATATCAACAAGTGATGAAAATATTCAGATAGGTTATCTGAAATGAATACGATAAAGTTATCGATTTGATGAAAGGAAAAGACACAGTGTTACTATAAAAAAAATCGCACGATCTCTTTCTCTCTGTTTCTGTTTCGCTTTATTTATACATTACACATACCTATAGGTGTGGTTATAAACAAAAACTGCTTAATACAACAAAAAAAATATTTTTTTATATACATGGTAATTTTTTAAAACCACCTTTATAATTCTTCTTTTTTTAAATAGTTTTATGAATTCAAAAAATTGTTCTCATGTGCTCCAAAAGCGGGGTAGCTATGAATACACGTGGGGCAGATATGAACACGGAGAAAAAAACATCCTTATGACATACTTTTTATTCTGTTATTTATTTTTCGTCAAAATTTAATTCGCTATAAAGATTAATAATTAAATTCCCGTAGAGAATACACTAGTCGAGCAGATTCGCGAAATAATATTTCTATGCCATGCAGATTTGTAACGCTTACAATGTTGCTTAAATTACAAGAAAGATTTCACGTGTACATTTCTACATTACAACTGAAAAAAGTCACTTCGAGCAAGTTTCAATCTCTCTTTTAGATTATGTAATACAATAGAATTTTAAAATATGTATCATTCTAAAAGAACTGAGCTGTTGCTTTTCATCAACAAAAATTCTCTTCTATATTTTGCTTTAAACAAGTTGTACAGGGTGAGTAAAAAGTCCGTAAAAACTTTAAAAATTCATAAAAACCGAAAAAATAACCGAAATGAAAAACGGTTTGCAGGGTTAGTATCTATAGGTCACGGGGATTTTTTTAAGACATGAAAAAAAAAAATTCAAAAAACAGCCAATAAGTGGCACTGACGTACCTAAATCAAAGAAAAGATACCCAAATAAAGAACAGAATGTTTCCAAATCGTTTATTTGACCTGTATGTGTTCCACATGACCACCACCACAGGGGATGACACATTGGAGTCGAGTCACAAATCCAGCAACTGCAGAGTGTAGCAGGTCTGGATGTATACATGACACTTCTCGCCGGATTGCATATTTCAGCTCCAACAGATTAGACGGACTAGATCGATACATTCGGGATTCCAAATACCCCCATAACCAGAAATCTGCCGGGGTCAAATCTGGAGACCGAGGAGGCCATGGGAACTTGCAACCCCTGCTGATGATATTGTCTTCCCCGAACGTCTGTATCAGGAATTCCTTGACAGATGTACCAATGTGACAAGGTGCTCCATCTTGCATGAATGTGACGGTAGAAAGCGCATCTTTTTCACGCAAACATGGCATGACCTTCTCACGCAGAAGCATTAAATAACGCTGAGCGTTTACCGTAATTGTTTTCCACCCATTTATTCGGCAAGGTGTTTCAAAGAAGAAGGGTCCTATGATAAATGAACTTGTGAATCCACACCACACAGTAACTTTTGGGGAATGCAATGGTTTCTGAGTGTATTCATGTGGATTAGATGTCGCTTAGATTCGACAGTTATGGGTATTAACGTCTCCATGAAGCGAAAAATGAGCTTCATCTGTCCAAAAGATGTTAAAGACCCATGTGGGATTCTGATCAATTTTAGAGAAAGCCCACCTCGCAAATGCTTCTCTCTGTGCAGTATCTGCTGGTAAAAGTTCATGGCATGACTAATCTGTATGGGTAAAGATTGAGTATTCCATGAAGAATATTACGGACAGATGATTGGTGTAAGCCTAAGCGTCTGGCTGCTTCACGAGCACTGCTGGTCCCCGCAGCTGAATCGGACGCTAACACTTCCATTTCGGCTGCAACACGCGGCGAGCGGACCTTCATTAAAGATGGTCGTCCGGATCTTACACGATCCTCCAACGTTCCTGTTTCCTCAAACCGCCGAACAAGCTTTATGAGGCCTGCCGCTGTTAAAGGCCCCTTTCCCATCCTCAAATCCTTTTGAAATCGGAATTTACGCAAAGCAATAGTCGCTGATTCCTTGTTCATGTAAAATAACTTCACCTACAAAGCTTTGTCCTTCGCAGTGAGCATCCTTGATCAAGTTCACGGCTCACAACGGTGAACTAGTTGTGGATTAGGAGCGCAAGGTCTTATAACCGATTCATTTGCATATTTCCGCGGAAATCGCAAGTACCAGCGCCATCTGTCGGCTGTTTTTTTGAATTATTTTTTATTTCTGTCTTTAAAAAATCCCAGTGACCTATGGATGCTAACCCTGCAAACCGTTTTTCATTTCGGTTATCTTTTCGGCTTTTATGAATTTTTAAAGTTTTTACGGACTTTTTGCTCTCCCGGTATATTGTGTTTTAATGTGTCAAAATAAAAATAATTCATATTCATATTTCAAATTCATATTATAGTCTTAATTTTACTCTCATATTTTATTTTTTTTTTAATATCTGACGATTATTTATATTTCTAGTAAATTTGTAAATAACCCCAATTTCGCAGCAAAAAATAAGTTTAAACTTAAAACAGCTTTCACTCGGTCGACTTTAATCGTAAAAGAATGAAACTTTTTTGGCTTACTTCCTTGTGCAATAGGATATTTTTATTAAATATAACTTATATAATCGATGGACGTATAAATAATTAATTTCGTAATTTTATAAGAAATTTTTTTATTGACCTGGATCACTTTTAAAATGCCGCTTTATCTCCTGTAAAAACTTTTGAGACTGGAACTGTATGACTATGGCTAACGGCTTATGAATTAGCCATTTGACACTGTTGAGAATGAAAACTCTATATATGTATAGTTGAAAGCTAAATATGCAAAATGGTTTATTTTATCACTAGCGTATGCAGAGTTGAAAATTGTTTCACTCCAACATAAATATCAATATCTATCTGTGTAAAATTTTAGTCAATGGCACCATTTCATTTATCATAGATAAACGAAGCAGAATGCCTTTTCAATTATTACTTAATTATTAATTTCCGTGTCTGATAAGGACAATTATTAAAGTCAAAATTGTAATATTAAAACTTCTTTTTCCCCCTTTTTAGAGCTACTTTCTCGGATTCCTCGGATCACTTTCTTTAAAAGCTCGAAATATGCAAGAAATGTCTTGGAAATAATTTTTTTTAATAAAGAATATTTCTTTACGTATACTTTAGATGCAATTAAAATTTAAAAAAACTTGAAATTTTATCTACATTTAGATTAAAAAAATCAAAGAAATGTAACGTTTTTTGAAGAGTTTTTTGTGAAACAATTTCTACTTTTGCTTTTTTCATTCATCGGTTAAAAGTTCTAGTTTTTAATATTACATTTTCATTAAATGACTCAGTAACAGATTTTAAAGCTCGGTGTCACTAAACATTCGTAAAAACATTTTATAGCCAACATGTTTTAGGCGAATATTTTGCCTAGTGAGAAACACAGATAAATCAACTAAAAAATATTTTAATCTAAATCTCTGCTAAAATTGAATTTTCCCCGCTTCTGTCAATATTTTTACCCAATAAATGTCTTTAACTTAAAATAATGAAACATTTTAGATTTAAAACAACCTGAATAAAATATTTAAAACCTGTAAGCCAATAGTTTCATAACTTTTTAATATATCCTTTCTGTTTAAAAAGATAAGATAAGACACTTGTCAAGACTGTGAAAGTTCCTGGACAAGCGATATAATCCTTATAATTTAAATTTAAACTTTACTTGAAACTGCCAATTTTTTTCTTAACCACAAAATGTTTTTCATTTTAGATAATAAAATATTTTAAATTTTGAAGAAAATAAAAAAGATATTTAAAACAGGTTCTTCGGTTTCGCAATTTCTTAAGTAGCACCCAGAATAAATTTTAGTCGAAAATAATCTTTTGTTTTAAATTTTATATATATATATAGCTCAAATTTTAGTTTTTTTATATTATTAATATTATATAAATTATTTTCCCAGTCTAATTATTAAATGTTTCTGTAAATAAAGTAAACATAATATATGAAAAAAAAAAAAAAAAAAACTCGTCTAAAAATTACCACGGCAATTTGGGTAATTCTTAGATATGCACGAGGTAATTACTAGACACTGGATTTTTCTGTTACATGGAAACTGGAAATATAGTTAGTTTATTACTATGTATAATTTATTATTTTGGTTAACAGGTTCCACCTTTCCATTCTTGCACCGGTAACATGCTTCAACAACCTGTTACTTTTTATAGCATATAACTAATCGCTGAGTATGACGTCAGTGGATGTTTTAACTAGAAGGCATTTAAACAAAATGCTTGAAATAACTTTTGGAACGTAAGTATAGACGCTGTTTTAATTGAAATGAATCCACATCATTAAATTAGTTTGTGGTTAAAATCTTAAATTCTGAAAGAAAAAAATTCCCTTGTTATGGCACTATAAATTCCATGCATTTTCAGAGTTTATTTTTTCTTTTTTTTTGGGGGGGGGGGGAGACACTAAAAATACATTTCCCATTCACTGTGATTAAAATGTTGAAAATTCATAAAATTCAAAGCATAATAACTCAGTAAGTTTTGACCCTATAAGAATCGATTGTTGCTGTTTTACTTCTTAGAACATGGGAATATTTTTTAAATAAAACTTATGATGGGAACCAGGTATTTTATAAAATTTATAATTTTCTAAGTATTTAAATATTAATTATTTTAACATAAATCAATTTTTATGTGATGCAAAACTAAATTGAAACGTTTTTTGTAATTGACTAACCTCGAAAATTGACCTCTAAAAGTTACCTCTAAAATTAACCTTCAAAAGTAACCTATAAAATTAACGGATATTAGCAATAAATAAACAATAAGTGAACAATAAGTAATACTCGACATCGATCCCCGAAATTTGCCGACTTCACTACAGCATATCCATCAACGCATATTTAAAGCGAATCCCACAAAAATACAAAAATATTATTTATACTTTTAATCAAATTCAAATCATCCAAACAAACTTCTTATGTATAAATGTTTCTCAAATTAACTACAATTGTATTAAAAATAAATGTCCTCACGAATTTTACTATGTTAATTTTTCCTTTCTTTTTTCAATAAAATACAATCACAAAAATAAAAAAAAAGCTTTCCAGCTCTCATTTCTCAAAAACGCAATAATGACAAAGTGACAAAGTAAAGGAAAAAAAAAAAGAGGGAGAAAGAAATTAATAATAATAAGAATGAGAAGAAGAAAATCCCCCCCTCCCAACACCAAAAAAAAAAAAAAAACCCAGAAAAACAATCAGAAGCATCCCCCCCCCCCCCCATTTTAAAATCAATGAACCCACCATCTTTCAAGCGAGCGCTGCCGAAAGTTTCGAAATTTAAGAATACCTCAATGATCCTCTATTCATCCGTTACTCGATCGAGAATGTCATTTTCCTTTCCATTCAAAAACGCTTGAAATCTCTTTCTTGTCCAATCCAAAATACTCTGCCGACTCAAATCATTCCACACTACCGTGTTAATATGCACAACAAATTTCAGTTTTTAAAGTTTTATCCTCGGTCCGTGGTTTTATCACTTTGAAACTTTTCTTATTACCGATTACTTGCAATAAAATAATTGTTAAATTATAAACAATTGAAAAAACTTTCAAAGATTATGAAAAATGAATAATGAAATACGCATTTTTTCCAGCCAATGAATGGTAGTGGTTTTTCTGATTGCAGCTTTTCATAGGCCCGTGTGCAATTTTATGAATAAGTATCGTCAGTCTCATTTTTTTCCTTATGTATTGTAGACTAAGATAAGCGATGGTGGACATCTAGGACCGCGACTGGGGTGGGGGAGGGGAGGGGAAAGGGTCGAAAGGGGCAAGGGGAAAAAATTCAATTTTACAATAAAAAAGAAAAAATATGTATAAATATTAATGTTTAAAACTTTTATAGAATGAGATAAACATTTGAAGACATCCGGAACCCGCGACTAGGGAGAGAGAAGGGAGGCGAACGGAAAGGGTTCAAAGGGTAAGAAAAAAATTCCATTTAAAATATATATACATATATATATATACAGGAATATTAATGTTTAAAGCTTTTATAGTATGAGAAATGCATTGGTAGATGTCTGAGTCCCACGACTGGGGAATAGAAGAGGAGGGGAAAGGGTTCAAAGGGCAATAAAAAAATTTAGTTTAAAAAATAATTATATATAAATATAAATGTTTAAAACTTTTATTGAATGAGAAAAGCAATGATGGACATACGGGGCTCACGAATGGAGATAAGGAGGGGAAAGGTAAAAAAAAAATCAATTTCTCGATAAAAAAGAAAAACATATGTATAAATATTAATGTTTAAAACTTTCATGTAATGAGAAAGACATTTGTGAACATTCGGCACCCACGATTGGGGAGGGAGAGGGAAGGGACAGGGGTGAAATGGAGAAGGGAAAATTTTCCAATTCAAAAAAATAAATATACATACATAAATATTTCTATTTAGACTTTTATAGAATGTGAAAAGCATCAGTGGACATTCGGAACTCGCGATTGTGGAGTGGAAGAGGAGGGTAAAGCTTTGAAAGCGGAATGAAAAAAATCCGTTTTAAAAAATATGTATATAAATATTAGTGTTTAAAATTTTTACAGGATGAGAAAAGAAACGGTTCACATCCGGAACCCGCGAATGTTGAAGGCAGAAAGGATTGAAAAGAGCCAGAAAAAAATTCCATTTGAAAAAAAAAAGTATTTACATAAATATTAATGGCTCGAGAATGGTATACATTGGTTTACAAGAATACTAAAAATTTGTTAATAAACGTATAATTAATAGAACAAAGAATTTATGGGATTCATTTTTCACAAAGAAAATTAAAATTGTGTAAAACAATGGTAAAGTTTCAAAGTTCTGTTGTTGCAAAGTAAAAAATGGAAATGCAGAAGGGGTTATAGAAGTAAAGGATGATGAAAAGTTGTTTAACCGTCTTGTCGTTTTTTGCCGTTCGCGTCTTGATATAAATTTCAAAGAATATATCGGAAAATATGAGTTAATAGGAGTTCCACAGTCCTTATGCGCAAGCCTCGGAACAATGTGCAAAACCCAGGTCAAAAGTAAGCTAATAATGCACCATTTAAAAGAACTTTGCACAAAAGAACGGACAACAGACATTCTCAATAGTTCTTTATGGATTAACAGAGATGCAGTCCAAATAAAATCCTCTGACTCTGGTGTTGCAATCATAGATTGTAAGCCAGAATAACATATATTGATAACTTCAAAAGACAATAAAACTATTGCTGTAATATTACGTCGAAATTTGCTCAAAAAACCAATTCATTTGGAAAACATTAATATTTATTTATATGTCTATATTTTTTTAAACGAATTTTTTTTATACCGTTTTTAAACCTTTCTCATCTTCTACTCGTCTCCATCGACGGGTTCAGGATGTCTACCAATGCTTTTCTCATTCTATTAAGTTTTAAACATTAATATTTATGTATATATATATATAGATTTATTTTGAAATAGAAATTTCTTTTTCTTGCCCCTTTAAACTGTATTCCCTCTTCTCCCCTCCTTTTCTCTATTCGTGAATCCCGGATGTCCATCATTGCTTTTCTCATTCAATAAATGTTTTAAATATTAATATTTATATATAATTATTTTTAAGCTAATTTTTTTATTGCCCATTTCAACCCTTTCCCCTCCCTTTCTATTCCCCAGATGTCCACCAATGCTATTCTCATTCAATAGAAGCTTAAAACATTAATATCCCTGTACATGTATGCCTATATATTTTAAATGGAAATTTTTTCCTTGCCCCATTTAATCCTTTTCCCTCTCTTCTCCTCCCCTTCCCCAGTTGAGGGTTCCTCATGTCCAAATGTTTTTCTCATTCTATAAAAGTTTTAAACATTAATATTTATGCATATTTTTTCCTTTTTATTGTGAAATGGAATATTTTTTTCTTGCCCATTTCAACTCTCCCCTCCCCTTTCCTCCCCAGTCGCGGATCCCCGTATCCACAAATGTTTTTCACATTCTATAAAAGTTTTAAACATTAATATTTATACATATTTTTTCTTTTTTATTGTGAAATATATTTTTTTCTTGCCCCTTTCAGCACTTTTCCCTCCCCTCCCGTCCCCTTCCCCTTCCAAGCCGCGGATCCCGGATGTCCACAAATGTTTTTCTTATTCTACAAAAATTTTAAACATTAATAAATACATATATATTTTCTTTTTTATTCTAAAATTGAATTTTTTTTCTTGCCCCTTTCGATTCTTTCCCCTCCCCCCCCCCCTCCCCAGTCTCGGGTCCCAGATGTCCACAAATGTTTTTCTCATTCTATAAATGTTCCCAGGTAAAAAAATCAGCAAAAAACCTTTAAATATTTTGAGATTATGCAGCCATTTTGAAGGTTTTTGCGGGTATTTGGAAGGAAAATGAAAACTAAAGGTTACCTTAAGAGAAGTATACAGCTTTTTAAAAGTTTTCATACAGGTTTTTATGGGCAAATTATTACCTTTAAATTACCTTTAATGACTTAGAAGATTTTCGTGAAATCATTTCAGGTATTTTGAAGTAAAATGAAAATTGTTTCTCACGCAGGTAATATGAAGGTTTTACTTGAAGGTTTTATAGAAGTTATCATTGCACATTATGATATCTAAGAAATGATATGTCTGCATTTCCTCATAATATTTATTACAATTATTATTTTTAAATTAATATTTAAGATAATTCCGAGAAATCTAATGTCTTCCACCGGTTTAATAAAAAATTCTTAATTACCCAGTTCGTTAAAATCGTTAATTATCGTAAATAAAATCGTTAACTTTTTTAATTATTTAAAATTACAATTTGAAATAGCGATATACAAATCCAGTTCTAGAAATGAAAAATCTTGAAATTATTTTAAAGTCCCCTCATTAAGATGCTTAATTATCATTTAAAATTACAATTTTTCATTCCCATCCAAAAATATCCTCTTAAAGAAAACAGAAATCTCGAAATTATTTTGAAGTCTGCTCTTAGTTAAAATTTTTAATTACCATTTCTAAACTTATTACCATTAACAATTTTACCTCTAACACACTCAAAAATTTCAAGCTCCAAAAATTTCCTCTAAAAGAAAAGAAAAAAAATATTTTCAAAATCTACTATCCTAAAAATTGCCATAAATTTTTCTTCACTAAAAATACACCATCGAACAGTAGTACATACAAAAATTTCAATCAACAAAAATTATCCCTAATAAAATGTTCAAATTATTTCAAAATCTCTTACATTAATATTTAATATCGTATTCTAAAACGCACGAAATTTCAAAGTCCGATAAACTTCCGAAAATAAATTTAATGTAACGGAATTCTTTTGAATGTCTCTGTAATATAAATGTCAAACAGTATAAAATTAAATGTCATTGCATTCCGACAATATTTATTAGAGTTAGACCACGGACGGACGGACATACAAACCGAATTCATACACAGTTTTGAACTTCGTTAGAAAGTGTTAAAAAAGGTCGAAAATTATCTGTCAGAAGAAATTTGTTAAGAAACACCCTGCCTCACCCCCACCACAAAATTAATTAAAACTTAAAATCTAACTAGGATCAAAGTATCCCCCCCCCCTTTTACGGAAAATATCTTATTTAGTTTTTCATCTTAAGTTTTCCGAAATGAATATTTTTTTTTAATCTGAAAAAATGGAAAAACTTTAGTTGAATAAATTTAAAAATGCATGTAGAGGCAATGGTTCACCTCCCACTTCCACCCTTTCCTTGTAATCCCTTGAACAATTTTTTCAGTTCCTCTTTGAAGAAAAAACTTAGAATTTTGCGCATTCTAAAATAAAAGAAGCTCTTTTACACTGGTGTCCAAAATTTAAGCATAATTGGTAATTAAGTAATTATTTTTAAGTAATGAAAGAAATATGAATCGGAATGTGCTGAAACTCCAGGTGTGTAAACAAAATAGTACGCGTCACATATTTTCGCGAAGAGTTTTCCCCGAAATCGAAAGGGGACCGTCAACAAATTGAAAAAGAACGAAGATCTTTTGGATAACCCTGTCAAAACTAATGTAGCAAAAGCGTTCAAACTGCACATTATGATTAATTGGCTTATTGTAATGTACTGTGTTAATTTTACAAGGATAGCATGTATACTCGTAGAGAAATTAAGGTTTTTATAAAAACAGAGTCCTAAATTTTTCCAAGTTTTTTGCTTATAATTTGCAGAGTTCTTATTATAAAATAATGTTCTTTTCTGAAAATATGACAAACATCATTGTACACAATACCCTGTCATCAGAATTTAAAAATAATAAAAAATTTATGAAAAATGAGTATGTTTAGTAAATAATTTTTCATTGCGCATGCGTCAACGATATCAAAATGTCATTTGCATATTGTGTTAGCTAAATGTATAGAGCAACTTCTGTAAAAGTTTCAAAAACATAGCTTGAAAATTCTGAAATCATAATGTGCAGTTTGAACGCTTTTGCTACATTAGTTTTGACAGGGTTATCCAAAAGATCTTCGTTCTTTTTCAGTTTGTTGACGGTCCCCTGTTTGATTTCGGGGAAAACTCTTCGCGAAAATATGTGACGCGTACTATTTTGTTTACACACCTGGAGTTTCAGCACATTCCGATTCATATTTCTTTCATTACTTAAAAATAATTACTTAATTACCAATTATGCTTAAATTTTGGACACCAGTGTATGTTAGTTACACGAAAAAAATAAATTTTACAATGTTTTTGAAGACATAAAAAGAATAATAAATAGTTATTTAAATTTCAAAATCGAGCTAGATGAAGCAAGTTTCCCATCTCCAATTTTCTCATTTTGGCAGCCGGCGTCCAGGATTAAAGCTGAAAATTATAGGTGGGGTTATTACATGCAAAAATTGTCCATATCCCCTATCAGGCATAACTTCTAGTTTTTATTAAAATTACTTCTTTAAAAACAATCGTTGGACCTAGCTTTACTAATTTTTCTGACTCCATGTCACGGAAGATGAAGGAGATTATCAACTCAACTTTCCGAATGTGTGTTGTTATCATTCCGCGTCAATGTTTACGTACATGTGACTTAGCGGCGCGACGCGCGTTTAAATATTTTATTTCTCGTTTATCTAGTCCTGTATTTTAAGTTTCTATCAGTAAAATAGTCACATTGTAATTAATTTTTAAAAAGGATGTATACATTACCTTATGAAGGCTACAAATATTTGTTATTTAATACATATTTTTAATATTAAAATTTATTCTAATATGTGATTCATTAGACAAGAACAATATTCGGTAACAACGTATCGTCACGTAGATTTAGAAATATTTTGGTATGGGGGAACATTTTTTATAAGAAATTTTCGTGATCTATAGGGATTTTTGTGATTCGTAAAGATCGACTACCCTGTTTTTTAAGTGATAAAGATCTCCTAATTTTAAAAACAGCGTGACACTAACTCTTAAAATACATCGTAAAGGGACTTTGTAATTGAATTGTGTTTCATTTTTTTTAATTGCTTGATGTTTTCATTAAAATAAAATTTCAAACTCCCTTTAGGATGTATTTTAAGAGTTAAGTGTCAAGCTGTTTTTAAAATTAGGAGATCTTTATCACTTAAAAAAAGGGAAATCGATCTTTACGAATCACAAAGATCCCTATCGATCACGAAAATTTCTTATAAGAAATGTTCCTCCTAACCAAAATATTTTTATTGATTAAAATTTTTGTTATTTGTTACTTTAATGAGTGGAGATTTTTTCCAAGTTTTTCTTTCTTTTTTACATTTTTACTTAATTTCTAATGAATGCTATATTCAATTTTCTACAGGACATTTCAGTCTGGAGTTAATTGTTTGATTGGAAACATTGTTGATAACTTTAAATAAAAAAACTGTTAAGCGGGATTTTTTTTTTTTATCTTAAATAGCGCATTTTTAATTAATGTGATTTGTCTGTATATGTCTAGGGCAAAAAATTAATGAAGCATTTCTTTTTTTTTTTTTTTTTTTTTTTTTTTTTATGAAAAATTAGTCAATTTTTTGAATTTGGAATACCATTTTATCGGTAAGTAATTTAGCTTTTTTATAAATCTTGCAGCTGTTATCTTTTTAGGAACATACCTACCTGATATATACACAGTGCTGGCAGTCGCATAGCTAGAGCATTTTGTTTAGGGGGGTGTGGAGATGGAATTTACCGAATGTTAATGGAAAATCATTGAATGATTGTGGTTTAGTTTTTTAATTTTCTATTCTTGTACAATTATGCCTTATAGTATTTTAGAATAAGCATTGTGAAAATAAATGTACCTCCGATAGGGATGCATAACCTGTTCAAGAGAAGGGCCAAATCAGTAACACGAAGAGAATTATATTTTAAAGATATGATCTGTGGCCTTTATAAACAAAATAAAAAATTTGGTCATAAACGGGAGGGGGGGGGGGTTCACTTACCCAGCCAAAATATGCAATTTAGTTGGTAAAGATATATCAACAGTTTTTACGTTTGTATATATAACAGATATCGCAAGAATTATTTTCAACATGTAATAATAATCCTTGACTTTTCGGGAGACTAAATTTTGTTTCGTTAAAAGTTCTAAAAAACAAACGTAAGTTGCTAATGCTGAATTAAAAATGTGAAGTTTATGAACAAGAAGGGAAAGGAGCTGATCAACAAGATTTTCCTGATCAACGAAATTCCTGATTTTTCTGCGCCGTATCAACATAATTCACAATTTTCTGCACAAGATTGGTGAAATTCGCGATTTTTTCAAAGCCAATCCACGAAATTCGCAATTTTTCTAAGCTTGTTTGACAAAAATCACGATTTTTCCGTGCCCAATGGACAAAATTAGCGCCTTTCTCTGTTCTTGATCGATGAAATATGCATTTTTCCGTGCACTAGCAATGAAATTAGCTATTCATAACTGTCTGGCGAAATCTGCATTTTTTCCGCCTCAAATTGATGAAATCCAAGATTTTTTTTCACAATAAACTGCCAAAATTCACGATTATTTTGCAACTTTTGAAAAAAATTTCAATTTTTCCGCGATCATCGATAAAATCTACTGTTTTTTCGTATCTTATCAACAAAATTGGCAATTTTCCCTACCGAATCGATAAAATTTGCAAGTTTTTCGAACCCGATTGCCTGAATTCATGCTTTTTACGAAGCCGATTGAACATATTTGCAATTTTTTTCGTTTTCCATCGATAAAATTTGTGATTTTTCGTTCCCGATCGACTAATTTGCGCTTTATTTCGAAGGGGATCGACCATATTCGCAATTTTTTCCAATCGACGAAATTAGCGCCTTTTCCTGTTCTTGGTCCAAGAAAAACGCATTTTTCCGAGCACAAAAAATGAAATTCGCAATTCTTATCTGACTGACGAGATCTTTATTTTTTTCCGCCATAAATTCATCAGATCTGTGATTTTTTTTTTCTCGTGATAAACTGATGAAACTCACGATTATCCTGCAGCAGCACAAAGAATTTTTTAATTTTTCGGCACAAAATCTGCTTTATTTTGTGCTTTATTAATGAAATTAGCGTTTTTTTTAATTCCTAATCGAGAAAATTCGCGAGTTTTTCGTATCCGATCACCCGAATTCCAACTTTTTATGAAGCTAATCGACCATATTCGCAATAATTTTTTATCCTGATCGTTGAAATTGGTAATTTTTGCGTGCCATATCGACGAGATTCGCAATTTTTTCGTTCCCGTCGAAAAATTTGCTATTTTTTCCGTTCCAGATCAACAGAATTCGCGCTTTTTTGTGCTTGATCGACGAAATTCGAGATTTTTTGTGCTCGAGATACGATTTTAGTTAATGGATCCCGATCAAGACACAATTTATGTTAAAGGATTGCGAGAAAACGAGATTTTTGTGAACAGATTGCGGAAAAATACTCTACTTTCGTCAAAGAATCGCCAAAAATACTTCAGTTTTATCGAAAAATCGTGGAAATTATTCTACTTTTGTAGAAAAATCCTGCGAATTTTGTCGAAAGATCGTGGAGAATGTGTGAATTTAGTTGAAAGATCGGGGAAAATACACTAATTTTGTCGAAAAATCGGTAAAATACGAAATAAAAATACGATAAATCATGAAAAATATGAGAATTTTGAGGAAAGTATACCATTTTTGTCAAAAGATCATGGAAAATATGCAATTTTTGTTGAAAGATCGTGAAAAATACGAGAATTTTGAGGAAAATAGACATATTTTGTTGAAAGTTCGTGGAAAATAAATGTATTTTGTACAAAAATTGCCAAAAATATGCTAATTTTGACGAAAGATCAGAGAAAAATCGCGAATTTTTTCGAAAGATCGAAGAAAAAACACATATTTTGACGAAAAATCGGGGAAAATATATGAATTTTGAAGAAAAGTAACTGAAAGTTAGCGAATTTTGAGGAAAAATAGCTGAAAATATGCAAATTTTCTGAAACATCGAAAAAATAGGCGAATTTTTTATAAATTATTCATTGGGGGGGAAAGGCAAATTTTCTCAAAAGATCAGGGAAAATATGCGAATTTTCTCGAAAAATTTCAGAAAATACACGAATTTTCTAGAAAGAGAGTGAGAAAAACCTGTAATTTCGCTAAACGATCATGAATAATTGCAAAATTCTTTGAAAAGACTGTGAAAAAAGTGCGATTTTGGTCACAGGAAAAAGCTAATTTCATTAATAAATTGCTAAAAAATGTAAATTTCGTTAAAACGCTGCAAAAAAATACAAATTTCATCAAAAGTCCTTGATGCCTTGAAACTTCAGCTTTTTCTTGCTGAGCCTGTACCATGTCCGGTTAAAGGATTATGAAAAATACTCAAATTTTTGTCGAAAGATCATGAAAAATACTCAAACTTTTTCAAAAAATCAAAGAAAATATTCTAATTTTGTCGAAAAATGGGGAAAATATGCAGATTTATTCGAAAGATCGGAAGAAATAAAAAAAATATTGATGAAGGATTTTTAAAAATGCACGAATTTTGCCGAAAGATCGAGGAAAATATGCAAATTTTGCCGAAAGATCGCGGAAAATGAGAATTTTTTCGTAAGATCGAGGAAAATAGACATATTTTGAAGAAAGATCGGTAGAAAATCATGAATTTTGTTAAAAGATCAAAGACAAATCGCTACTTTTGTTGAAAGATCGGGGAAAATAAGAGAATTTTCTCAAAAGATCTCAGAAAATATGTAGATTTTGACGAAAGATCTCAGAAAATATGTAGATTTTGACGAAAGATCTTGGAAAATATGCAAATTTTGACGAAAGATCACAGAAAATACGTGAATTTTGGCCTAAGATCGTGGAAAATACTGGAATTTTCTTGAAAGATTGTGAAAAATAATGTGAATTTTGTCAAAAAGGATGAGAAAAACTGTGAATATTGCTAAAGGATCATGGATAATATAAATTTCATTGAGAAAAACCATGAAAAAAAGTGCAATTTTCATAAAATGCTCACAAAAAACACTAATTTCGTTAAAAAATTACAGAAAAGTGCTAATTTTGTTAAAACGCTGCAAGAAAATGCTAATTTTGTCAAAAGTCCGTGAGGCCGTGAAAGTTCAGCTTTTTTTTCTTTTTTCGCTGAGCCTGTACCATGTCTGCTTACTTATTGCATTACTTATTATTATTTATTTATCTATATTATACCAACACTTGTATGACTTTTTCATTTTTTTTTTCTTCCCACATGTGCCCTGGGTGGAAGAACGAAAGGCGGAGGGGGGTGCTAAATGAAGAGTATGTTAATCATTTCATACAAAAATGTATATATTTATGACATACAAAGAAACTTGCTAGCTAATGTTAAATCTATGGGAGCAACCTTTTGAGGTGTGTGAAAGTAAAAGTAATTATATATATAATCTGTAATAACAATCAAAAACTATACAGTAACCTAATTAGAATTCAATATCAGCTGTTCTAAGCAAGAAAAAGAAAATTGAAATTATCAATATGCAAGTCAGAATTTTTTTTAAAGAATGCTCTCATAAGTTTAACATTAGTGACTCAATTTCTTTGCATGACTAGTTTAGATTTTTAATGCTTAAACTAATGTTAATCTTATGGGGATGTTTTTCACATATTTTTCACTAGCATTTTAATTATTATTTTATTTTTTTAAGGACTTTTTTCCCATTAGGCTCTTACAGTCGATAATTTTTATTTGTATGAGGACATAGGAGGTGCAGGTCCCCCCCCCACCACCACCACCCATGCAGATGGTCAACAAATTTCATTTTATCCAGTAAACATCTGCCGAATTTCCCTATTTTCCCACAAAACTTATTGAATAAATTTGTGAGCTTTCTTTTCCCATGTAATCAATAAGTAAATCAGGCATTTTTTTTTTCTTTTTTTGACGGGCTGAATAATATGTTTTTTCATCATACAAAAATGTATATTTAAATTTTTGATATACAAAGAATCTCGCAAGCTAATGTTAAATCTGTGGGAGCATCATTTTGAGATATGTGAAAGTAAAAGTAGCTTTATATATATATATAATCTGTAATAAAAATCGAAAAGTAAACAGTAACCCAATTTTTAACATTAGCGGTTCAATTTCTTTGTATGAGTATTTAAAATTTTAAACATGCAAGCTAATGCTAATCTTATGGGAGTGTTCACATATATTATGCTAGCATTTTAATTATTATTAAACAATTTTTCATTTTTAAGGTTTTTTTTCACATTAGGGTATTACGGTCAATAACTTTAATTGTGTATGAGGACAGGCAAGGTGCAGATTCCTCCCCCCCCCCCCTCAGATGGTCAAAAAATTTCATTTTATCCAGTAAACAGTTGGTGAATTTTTCCATTTTCCCTCGCGACTTACTGGCAAAACTAGTATTTTTTTTTTTTTGACGGACTGAATAATTGTTTTTTTCATCATAGCCAACTGTTTGGTGAATTTCTCGATTTTTTCACAAAAACGATTGACAATTTTGCAAAGCTTTTTAGCAGCCTAATGACAGAAATAACATTTCTAAAAAAAAAAAAAATAAAAAAAAAAAAAAAAAAAAAAAAAGCAAAATTCTTTATTTGATCTCAGGCGAAAAAATCGCTGAATTCATCAATGAATTGGGAAGATCACCAAAAAATCAATCAGTCGCAGAAAATATTAAAATTTATTGAGAAAAATGGACTTAAAAAAAATATATATGTATAAATTATTTAACAAGGTACAACTGCTCCCTTTTTTAAAAATCTCCCCCTTCCGATATTTTTATTTCAAATCAATACTAAAATTATGTTGTTTCTAGAAGAAAAAAAAAAAAGAGTTGCTCTGAAAAAGAAAAAAGGGCGTGATTTTTTATAAAAGGGCTATTATGTACCTTGTTCAGAAAAAAATATTTTGAATTGGTTTGTTTACACTTTTTTTATCAGTAAAATTTTGAAATGTTTTCCTGCGGCAGATGAATTTTGTGACTTTTCCCTATTTAATGTTATTATGCAATATTTTTTCTTTACATTAATTATTATTCATTATGCAATATTCAGTGTGACTCATTTAACGATTTTTCCCCAGAAATCGGCTTAAAAATTTCGCATTTTTTTTTCTCCTGCCACCGACTAAAAAATCTCAATATTTTTTTTTTCTCACAATTCACAGGTGAGTTTCTCTTACTGCAACAGATTGTTAAATTTCTCATTATTTTAAAGCAACGGAATAAAGAAACTCTCTCTCTTTTTTTTTAAATAATTGACTGGGAAATATTGTGAATTCTTTTAAAGAGTGAATTATTGTATCAATTTTTTTCACATTATTGATTTATGAGTTTTGAAACATTTTATTCCTACGTGTTAAAAAAATTTGCAACTGTAATCGATTTACAAAATTCTTCGGATTTTTTTCATTGGGTTGACGGATGAATTTCACAGATTTTTCCTGTGGACGAACAATGAATTTCATTATTTTTTCTGCTTTTCATATACTTTTGAAATTGAAGCGTTTTTATCATTTTAGATCCTTTTTTTATGGTGTTCTGATAAATATTTATAATATCTAAAAATTTCAAAGAAAGGGGGAAAGAGGGTGCACATTTCAAGGAGCATAATTTTTCGAAGGATTCAAAGCAGAGCTCTTTTGCTGATATCCCTGTTGTGATATACCATTTGAAAGGCATGTAACCACTTAATCTTGTTATGCATCAACAATTTCTCTTTTCTCACTTATCCCCCGAAGGGGACACTTTTCTAAATTTTGTTGCCCCCCACATGTGACATATTGTTGGAAAAGCCTGTGATTCCTTATACATGTTATGCACCTCCTTTCCCTCTACCCCATTTTGCCTACCTTCAAGGGGACACCTCCCAGGGTGTCCCCTAGTGGGGTAACTGGGGGTGTTTTTAGCTAAAGGCTAGCTTCAGGTATTTCGGACAAAGTGTCAAGGGATTACGCAGGTTTTATTACCTTCAGGAAAGCGTAAGGTATTTCGGACAAAGTATCAAGGGTTTACGCAGGTTTTATTACCTTCAGGGAAGCTTAAGGTATTTCGGACAAAAATGTGGAGGGGAAATACAGGTTTTTTACCTTAAGGTAGCTTTCAAGTTTTTTTGTCCGAAATAACTTGAGCTTCCCTGAAGGTTTTTTTAAAGGTTTTTTGCTGACTTTTTTACCTGGGTTTAAAACATTAATATATATGCATATTTTTTCTTTTTTATTGTAAAATTGAATTTTTCTTCTTGCCCCTTTCGCCCCTTTCCCCTCCCCTCCCCTCCCCAGTCGCGGGTCCCGGATGTCCACCATCGCTTTTCTTAGTCTACAATACATAAGGAAAAAATTTTACACAAAAATCTGAAATCACAATTAAAAAGTAAAAAAATTGTTTGAAAAATGAGCAGGTTTACTAAATATTATTTACTGCGCATGCGTGAGAGCTATCAAAATTTCATTTGCATACTGTATTAGCTAAATCTATAGAGAAACTTTTGTGAAAGTCTCAAAATTATACTTTGATAATTCTGAAAATTATCGTGGATAGAATAAGTTCAAAATTAGTTTTTCCAAAAAAAGAAGCAAAAAATGAGAGGTTGATGGGTTGATCCAAATATAGTAGTACGTGCCATATTGTGTATTCTATATTGACCCTAAGTAATGAATATAGGGATACATCCCCTCCCCCCCATTTTTTTGCTTCATTTTGGAAATAACTGATTTTCAGCGATCATTTCTATTAAAACAAAATCAATTTCTATCAAAAAAGTCGATATTCTATCGACCGATCATTTTCAGAATTTTCAAGCTATGTTTTTGAAACTTTCACAAAAATTGCTCTATACATTTAGCAAACACATTATTGATATAAAATTTTGATAGCGCTTATACATGCGCAGTGGAAAATTATTTAGTAAACCTGGTCATTTTTCATACAAATTTATTTTTTTTAATTCTGTATACAGGCTATTGTGTACAATGTTGTTTGTCATATTTTCTGAAAAGGACATTTTTTAATATTAAGAACTTTGCATAAAAAATATATATATATATATATAAGCAAAAAAATTGGCAAATTAAAAGCAAAACACGGTAATATTTGGGACTGTTTTTATAAAAGCCTTAATTTTTCTACGAGTATAGATGATATCCCCATAAAAATGAACATAGTTTATCGCCATAAGCCACTTAATCATAACCTACAGTTTGAACATTTTTGCTACATTAGTTTTGATAAGGATATCCAAAAATATTCGTTCTACTTCAATTTGTTCTCAGTCCCCTATGGAGTTTCAGAAAAAAAATCTTCACGGAAATGTATGACCTGTTAATTTTATATTTACACCCTTAAAGTTTCAGTATAATTCCTCGTGTATTTTTCAAGATATTTAACAAAAAGTTAAAAATCGTAAGTAGCCGGTCACCTTTGAACATAAAGTATACAGTGCGTGTCAAAAGTTTAAGCACAACAGAAAATTTTATTAATGGTGTGAAAGTTACTTCCCTTTTCACATAGCCTACAAATTGTAGTTTTAAAAAGATAGTTAACAGATTGATGCTATAAAATTTATCTTAAATAATAAAATTTATCAAAACAACAAAAATAAGTGTGTCAAAAGTTTAAGCACAGTAGTTTTTTAGTCTTTAGCAGAACAAGAATAAAAAAAAAAATAATACTTGATTATTGCTTCTTTCTGCTGAATTACTTTAAATATACGGTCTTCCATCGATAAAATGAGGTTCTGTATTGTTTCTGATTCATTCTTAAACCAAGCGTTCTCAATGGCATCTTTCAAATCTTTAACTGAAGAATACTGCTTTCCAATTGGATAAACTGCATGATTGAGAATATCCCACATATCTTTTATAAAGTTTAAATCAGGATTAATTGCCGGCCATTTCAAAACAGACACTGTTTTTGACTTAAGCCACGATGAAGTTGAGTTTGATGTATGGATGGAAGCATTATCATGTTGAAATAACCATTTTTCTCCCCCTAAAAATCTCGGCAACAGGAAGCAAATGATTGGCAAGTGTCTCTTGGTAGTTTTGAAAGTTTTCACGACCACTGATGAATGCTAGAGGTGTCTGACCATTGAAAGAAATAGCCCCTAATACCATTACAGAACTACCATTATGTTATCGGCTAAATACACTCCTAGGTTCTTTACGGAGATCATGCCAATAGTACTTAAATCCATCAGGGCCATCGAGGTTCCATTTTTTTTTTTATCACTGAATATGACATTCAGCCACTTTTCACTAAATGACATATGCTCTTTGGCCCATTGTAATCTAGCTTCTTCATGGTGTCGTTTAAGACACGATAATCGAGCCATTTTACGGTATTTGATGTATTTGAATTCCAAAACTCTTCTATAAACAGTTTTTTCGCTATTTGTTCTCCAACTGCATATTTTATTTTCGAAAGGGAGTAATTACCAGTTGAAGCAAAATTTCTGATGCTGCTATCTTCGCTCAAACTAGTCACTCGCAGCCTTCCTGAACAAAATTTTCGTTTAAAATAATTATCACGTGCCAAAATTTGATGAATACCTTGTTGTGACCTTTTTAATGCACTTGCAATTTCAGAAACAGAATTACATTTTGCTCTCATACTCCAAATTTTTATCATCTCCTCCTATGAAAATTCTTTCGACCTGGGCATTTTGTACTAACTCAAAAACAACAGCGGACTGCTTCTTATACACCCAGAAATTGTTTGCGTGCGCAACCGTTTACGTCAGACTGTAAAATTTGCATAAAAACGATTTTGTGCTTACACTTTTGACACGGTCATTTTTCCTCTATTCTTAAACTCCATGGTTTGAAATAAAATTTAAAAGTTAATTTAAATGAATATGGTGTAAAAATAGATATTATTAACATATACAAGACAGATACTGAAATTAAAGGTAATAGTTAAAGTTTTATTTTAAAATTGCTATTGTGCTTAAACTTTTGACACGCACTGTATAAGGGTTTTTTTTTCTCTTTTCCTATAGGCTACTCCCGATAAATTTAAATTTTTCTATTTATGAGAATTTTCGAAGGCTTAAAAGTTCTAAAAAATATCATTAACAGGCTGATTACATAAATACAAATGAAATTCTCTTTTTTTAATATAGTAATACAGTATTAAAGAATTGATGTATTCTAGAGAATGACTTCTTAACGATTCATAACCATTTTTTGACTATTTTTCTAGCGTCTATTTTTAACATTTTTATCTTCCTTCCAGTTTAAGAGACAGCTTTATGAGACTCTTTCATTTTGAAGATAGATTATCATTGAGCATTTCACAGAACACTTATCAGAGAAAACATGTTTTTTTTTTTTTTTTTTTGGGGGGGGGGGAGGGGGTATTAGGGTTATTATTATTTTTTTTTACTTTATGGTAAGAACAGTTAAAAAGATTGAAATATTCGAGTCAAAAGAGTACAAAAAAATTAGTGACATAAAATTATAGGAACTATTAGCATAGATTAAATCTTTAAGGGTTTTTTTTTTTTCAGAAATATTTCTAAATATTAATATTTTTATTTAATCGCGCAAAAAATCTATAATTAAATAACTCAAACATTGTTTCTGGCAATAGAGTAATACAGTTGATTAAGTATTTCAGTGTAAGTGGACTGTTTAAATAAATTGCGAGACCCATTTAATAAATACTATTCGTATCCGCTATTTGTCTATAATTAAGATGTTAGAAAAAGCTCTAAAAGTTAATTTTTACATGAACAATTCTACACAAATTGTTATTATTTTTCTTTATTAGAAACTATTGCTGTAAATATAAATAATTCCCTGAAAGCAGGAGCTGTTATCTTATGTTAATAGTATTAATTCATTATGTTTGGCTTCGCTCGTGCCGCAATTTTCGTTATGGTGTATTTAATTTCAATATCACGTAAGAAGAAACTTTTTGTCCTTAATTATCCATAAAATAACAATCGATATTAAAGAGAGCTAAATCTATTGTTATTTTAGGAACCTAGCTGTTTTCAATAAAGGATTTTCGTTTCTTTTGTATCTAGACAGTCTTATTTGCAATTAATACTTCTGAGTAAGAACTCGCTAAAAAACTCCACTTACTGAATATTCATATTCTAAACAAGGCAAATATCATTCAAATTACTGTAGACAAAATTTGGTTATTAGATATTCTTACATAAAATACTCTAGAAAAGATGTAAATGAGAAAATTCTCTGCCCAATGAACCAAGATTTTTTTTTTCTACTTCCTTTATTTGCACGAGGACAGACCTCTCACTCTCTGAACATCTCCCACTTTGAATAACATTTTTTTCAAAGAATAATGTTCTTTTTAGTCTCTTGGGCATTTTGAAAAAACACACGCGGAAGGTTATTTCGATTGCAAATGTTGTAAAAGTCTACCACGAAAATTTTTTCTTTAAAAATACGGGTATTCGAAAAACAGACTATTGAAAGCCATGCAAGGAAGACAATATGCACATTTACACTGTTAACCACGCACTATTTATTTAATTTTCTGTTTGTTTTATTTATTTATTTTTCGATATCATCTTTTTAAAACACGCTCATTGAATAATTTCTTTTTTTTTTTTTTTTTTCAAATCCTGAAAAAAAAAATAATAGTATTTAAAGTTTTCTCCTTAATTTTCTTTTGATAAACGATAGAGTTTTAAAGATGTTTACTTGGAAATACTTTATATTTATTCCAAATACTCTGTGAATAGGCAAACATGGATTTTTAAAACAAAAGAAAAGTAAACGGAATTAAATAAATAGAAATAACGTGCTTTTCAAAATTCTGTTTGGATATAGTACACATTTCTTATCGCCAAGAGATGAAACACAAATTTGTTTTTTTTTTTTACTTCAAGCTGTACAAATGCAGCATTTCGGCTTTTTATATAATTGAAAATTTATATTCTGAAGTTTTATCGATTTAATGGCAATGTAGTGTATTTTTTTCCCGATTCATTTTTTTTCATTTTATCTGTACGTACATTCACGTAGTATAGAAACAGCAATAAAGATTGACATTAATGACAACAATAGAATTTAGCGTATGGTTCAGAATAAACACTCTCATTTATTACTTAAAAATTTAATAATTTATTACAAATATAATAAATATAAAGATTAAATAATTAATATTATTATAAAGTAACTAATAATATTTAGGTACAGTTATTTTTAAAATAATTCATATTTTCGTCACTAAATGGTGTTGTGTTGCTAATATGAATTCTTAAATTACTCACAAAATTCCAAAATACAAGTAATAAACACTTAAATACAACTAAAACCAACAGCTAGAAGACAGTATTACACATTTGTAACAATTAGAACTATTTTAAAACTTACTTTATAATATTTATGAGCTATCAAATAAATTTCTATGTATTTTATCTTTATGTTTTTGCTAGTTAATGAGTTATTGAATTTTAAAGTCCTTCATAAAAAACCGTGTTACTCGTGGTTCTGTACCATGTTTTCATTGTTGGCTTTCTGGTGCCACTCCTTGTAGTAAAAGAGAAAAAACATCTCCCCATTGTGCACATATTTTACGAAGATTAACTTTTTTTTTTCAAATCAATAGGTTTGTCACTTAGAAAGCTCATTTTTAACTTAGAAAATTGTTTTTTTTTTTTTTTTTTTTTTTTTGGTGGCATCATTCAAATAACCGTGAAGGATCCTATCCTTATAGATATTCATTTTGTACTAAGACTCACTAAGGACTAAGATTTTTTTTTTTTCAGAGCAATAACTTCCTAGAATTCTAGAAAGCCTCAATTTTAATTTAGAAAATAGCAGGGTTAAAGTTTTTATGCATGTGCGCCTAGTAGTCGGAGATAGCGTGCTACAAGTTACAACATTACAGTAGTCGCTACTTTTTCGCATAGTTTAAAGTGAAAAGATTTAAATTTTGAAGAATGCAATGTGGTGAACAGCGCGATATATAAATCAGTAAATCGTTGCGACCAAAAACGCTATTTTTAACACTACTCCAGGAAGGAAAAAATGCTCCTTTCTTCAAAGCATGTACCCGTGTTTGCTTTTATTGTACAAAATGTATTCTCCGCAACGGTTTGCGAATGTCAGTGAAACTGTAACAATAGTAAATAAAACTTATTCAGTCATGAGTAAACATAAATATTTTACGTAAAATTATAGCCCTTATTTATATTGCATGTTGAGATATATAGCTCTGTTTGCGTATAGCCCCTTGCCCCCACATAAAAAAGCTGTTGTTTAATCGCATTTTTATATATAAATATTTATTCTATTATACAGGGTGTCCACTCTCAACGGTGGCCAATGGATAATTTCTAAACCGTTAGTCATAGATATATAGTTCCAATTGCAAAAATGCTTTAGAAAAGGTAAAGAATTGTTTTTTAAGCGATTTAGGTAAAAAAATATTTTTACTAAAGAATTACGAAAATTAAATTTTTAGACGGTCCCTCGGTCCTATAAGTGATATTTAGTAAATTTTTACCATTACTCTGACAAGTTAGACCAAAAAAGTTCAATTCGTTTAACACTAAAATTGACCGAGTTATGAAACTTTAAATTTCATGACTTAAACCACTTTTCTGCAGCTGAAAACGGATTAATTGCACTAAGCTTTAAGGGAACGTACGCTAAGTGCTTAAAGTATTATGAAGGTCGTCCATTTCCAACGCTGCTGTCGAATGGCTAATTCCTAAACCATATATTACAGACATATAGTTCGAATTACAAAAATGTTTTAAATGAGGTAGAGAAATATTTTTAAAGCGATTTAACTGAAGTTGCGGCCACAGTATAAGTTTTACGGTAGCGTTAATTTTACTAACTTATAGATTGGTTAAAATAATTGAAAACGTCAGTTTCAAAATTCTCTTTATCGCGAAAATCAAATTTTAGGAAATCGCAAAAAACCTTTAAATGCGTTCATTGGTTTTTATTATAAATTTGGATATTGTAGTGTTACATTAGTGCAGAATGGTATTAACTGATAGAGAAAGCAAAAGCAGTAAGGCAAATTTTGAAATTGACATCCTCAATTGTATTTTTACATATGTTGTATTTTCTAAGGAAATGAAGCTGTTTCCTTTCATGATTTTACTTTAAAAAAGTGTTTTATTTTGATAAGTTTTTATTTTACTTCTGACTTTCTTATGTATGTTTACCTAGTCCAAAATTTGCATTCAAAGTTTAACTCCCTTCCAAATATCAGATCGAGGTCCATTTCGTAAACTTATTTACATCCAATGACAATGTAATATTAATACGATTTTAGGTGAGTACCATTTATTTATTTTATAGGAGTATACCAAATTCTATTAGGTTAAGTAATCTAATAGAATTTTAAATACGTATCATTTTGTAAAGAAATGTGACTGTTGCTTTTCATAATTTAATTTAACAAAATTTCTGTTATTTTTTTAATTATATTTTTAGTATAAGTTGTATATTTTGCTTTAATATGTAAACATCAACATAAATTTAAAAAGAATATTGTAAAAATTAAATTTTACATCTGACGTTTATTACATTTTTATTTCCTGTTTATGTTTATTAGATTTTTTTTTCCTGTAAATTTGTGACTGACCCCTATTTTGCAGCAAAAAAGACGCTTCAACTTTAAACAGCTATTACTAAGTCAGTTTTAATCGCAGGGGAATGGGACTTTTTTTTTTGTCTAACTTGTTAGAGCAGTGGTAAAAATTTACTAAATATCACTTATAGGTCCGGGGGGCCGTTTAAAAATTTTATTTTCGTAATTTTTTACTAAAAATTGTTTTTAATCTAAATCGCTTAAAAAACAATTCTTTACCTTTTTTAAAGCATTTTTACAATGGGAATTATATGTCTATGACTAACGGTTTAGAAATTAGCCATTGGCCACCGTTGAGAGTGGACACCCTGTATATTTATCTCAATTTCACTATGAAAGTTTATATATGTGTATAAACTAACATTTGGCAGAATTTTACAAGTCCTTTTTTTACGTTTATTTTTCTTAATTTTACATTTCCCTCGGTTATATCGTACTTGACAGTATACCAGGAGATGCGATAGAACGAGGGGTCACTGTATTATTTAATCAGCGTCTTGAATCCCGAGTTCAGGTTGAATCATTTGGCAAAATCTCAAATTAGCGTATCAGTAACTACTAAAACAGTTATAGTTTGAGTTGACTACATTATCGATAAAGCAATTATAATTGTGGTTAAATACATTTTTAATAATATAGTTCAGTTACAGTTCGCGTTTATAATGACAGCAGGATAATCAAGGTCTGAGCCAATTAACGCAAGGGCAAACGGGAAAACTTCCCAGTGACCCTCAAAGGTGAGTGATAAGTAAAATACTGAGGTTTTCCTTTAAGATTTTTGTTTAATGAAAATTCAGAACAAAAATTTCTTAAAATGAGTACAAATTGCAGCAACAAAAATATTAAGGATTTTTTAAGTGCATCTTTACTTCGGGTCCCCACGAAGGCAAGCAATTCCTGAATGAAATATATATTAAAAAAAGTCCTTCCGGCAGTGCCGGGAAGAAGAGGTAGCTTTCATATACTTATTTATTTGTTTTAAATTAAGTTATATTATTCAAATATACGAAGCTCAAATTAGTGGAACCCGTTTATATAAGATTGGATACTAGTTTTTGTCAATACTAAATATGAATAGGAATTTTTAGAAATTAGTCATCTTTTATTCAACCTGATTTTATTTTAAGCGATTTATAGTGCCGCCAAATTCCACGATATCATGGATTTTATGCCACTTTAAAGCAACATGATGGATAGAACAAACCAATGAGCTTGGTCGAAATCTTAATTCGTGTGCACATGCACACTCACATCGAAATCGATTAATATATACGAGTGCTGTCGCGTGCAAATTAATTTTTTAAAAAATGTCACCCACATTAGAAATTCAAACTGCTATATCTTAGGCGTTTTTTAAGATAAAGATAAAGTAAAAAATATTCCGGAATTCATTATTAAGATCAATAGTTTAGAAAGAACTTTTTTCAATTTCTAATTCTTTGTTTGTACATCATTATACATTTAAAAGATTTTTGACAAACTTAAATGGCCGCCATTTTGAAACAAGATGACGGATGAAGTTGGTCCTTGAACTGGGTCAAGACATTGGTATGTACTATGTACACACGGAGTTATATCCAAAAATCAGTTTATAAATATGCGTATTATCGAGCTACAAATTTCAGACCGTTTCAAAATGTCAATCACACTGGAAATTGAAGGTGCAAAAATTCAGCCATTTTCCAAGATATAGATGAAACAAAAAATGCTCTGGAATCTTTGTATCAAGGTCAAACACACAAAAGAAAAATCTTTTTCAATTTCTTACTTTTTTACACCTAATTTCAAAATTTAAAGTAAAAATAATTTAATATTCCGCCAATTTGAAACAAGATGGTGCATGGAACTGAGCCAACGAACTCGGTCCAAGCACTTGTACGTACTATCTACGCACCAAGCTTCATCCAAATCGGTTTATAAATACGCATGTTATCACGTGACGAAAAGCACATCATTTCAAAATGTAAGCAACACTAGAAATTAAAAGAGCTATAACTCAGCCATTTTTAAGGTACAGTCGAAACAAAAAATGCCCTGGAATCTTTGTATCAAGGTCAAATGCATAAAAGAAAAATCTTTTTCAATTTCTCACATTTTTGTACCTAATTTAAAATTTTAAATAAAAAAAATTAAATGGCCACCATTTTGAAACAAGATGGCGGATGGAACTGGTTAACGAACTCGGTCCAGGCTTCATTATGTACTATATACACACCAAGTTACATCCAAATCAATTCATAAATACGCGTGTTATCATGTGACAAAAATCAGATGGTTTCGAAATGTCAGCCATAAGAAAAACTCAAAATGCTATAACTCAATCATTTTTTAAGATATAGACAAAATAAAAAGTGTTCTGGAATCGTTGCTTTAAGGTCTAACACATAAAATAAAAACATTTTTCAACTTTTCATTTTTTTTTTGCATTTAATTTAAAATTTTATATTTTTTTAAAAAATTTTAAATGGCCGCCATTTTCAAACAAGATGGCTGATGATGCTGGCCAACGAACTCGGTCGAGATATTTGTAAGTACTACGTACATACCAAGTTTCATTCAAATCGGTTCATAAATACGTTAGTTATAGCATGACAAAAATCAGATATATATATATATATATATATATATATATATATATACAGGGTGTATCTAAACTACTGGGCAAAACTTTGAGGGGTGATAGTACACATTAAGTCAAATAATATTAAATGGGAAACTAACGGTCCCAAACGTCTTCCGAAGGAGATAGGTGCCATCAAAGTTTAGGGTCCAAAATTTGAAATGATTATAAAAGCGGAAAAATTGGTCGTTTCGTTTGCCGTTTTCACGAAAACTATTCTTCATGTCAGTATTGTCTTGAAAAGAAAATATAAAGATAAATTTCAAAAAATGCCGATAGAGGGCGCTTTAGACTTTGGAGTAACCAACAACTATTTTTTACTGTTGTTTTGTGCATCTCATTAATTTTTTTTAGAAGTTTAGCATAAACTTAAATTTTGAGCTCAATGTCTGTGGTTAAGTAAGCGCAAACTGAACTGTGTTTAATGGGAATGGGTAGGTTCAAATTTCAAGTGATTATAAAAAACAGAAAAATTGGTCCATTGATTCGCGGTTTTCATTAAAATTATTCTTTATGTCAGTATTGTCTTGAAAATAAATTATAGAGATAAATTTCAAAAAATGCCGATAGAGAGCGTTTTAGACTTGAGTAACGTACAACTATTTTTTACCGTTATTTTTTGCATCTCATTAAATTTTTTTAGAAGCTTAGATAAACTTAAATTTTGAGCTGAAAATCTGAATCGTTGAGAGTGGTAAAGTAGCGCAAACTGAACTGTGTTCAATGGGGTTAGGGAAGTTCAAATTTCAAATGATTATAATAAAAACGGAAAAATTGGTCGATTCATTTGCGGTTTTCTCTAAAACCATTCTTTATGTCAGTATTTCATAAAAAATAAATTTTAAAGATAAATTTCAATAAATTCCGTTAGAGGGCGCCTTAAACTTCAGGTTAACCAACAACAATTTTCAACTGTTATTTTTTGTATCTAATTAAATGCTCAAATTCTGAATCGTTGGGAGGGGTTAAGAAGCGCAAACTGAACTGTGTTCAGTAGTTGAAATGTTACCCTACCCACCCTATGAACAAAGTTCAATTTTTCGCTACTTAATCACTCACAACGATTCAGATTTCGAGCTCAAAATTTAAGTCTAAGCTTTTAAAACATTTATTTAGATAAAAAAAATACTAACGGTTAAAAATAGTTGTTGGTTACTCTAAAGTTTATGGCGCCCTCTAACGGAATTTTTTGAAATTTATCTTTAAAATTTATTTTCAAGGAAATACTGACATAAAGAATGGTTTTAGAGAAAACCGCAAACTAATCGACCAAATTTTTCGTTTCTTATAATCATTTGAAATTGGAACCTCCCCACCCCCATTGAACACAGTTCAGTTTGCGCTACTTAACCACTCTCAACAATTCAGATTTTCAGCTCAAAATTTAAGTTTATGTCTAAGCTTCTAAAAAAAGTTAATGAGATAAAAAAAACGGTAAAAAATTGTTGTACGTTACTTCAAAGTCTAAATGCCCCTCTATCGGCATTTTTTGAAATTTATCTGTATAATTTATTTTCAAGACAATACTGGCATAAAGAAAAATTTTAGTGAAAACCGCCAATCAATTGACCAATTTTTCTGTTTTTTATAATCATTTGAAATTTGAACCTACCCACTCCCGTTGAACACAGTTCAGTTTGCGCTACTTAACAACAGATTTTGACCTCAAAATTTATGTCTAAATTTCTAAAAAAATTTAATGAGATGCAAAAAACAACGGTAAAAATAGTTTTTCGTTACTCCAAAGTCTAAAGCGCCCTCTATCGGCAATTTTTGAAATTTATCTTTATAATTTATTTTCAAGACAATACTGACATAAAGAATAGTTTTCGTGAAACCGCAAACGAAACGACCAATTTTTCCATTTTTTATAATTATTTCAAATTTTGGATACTAAACTTTGATGGCGCATATCTCCTTCGGAAGACGTTTGGGACCTTAGTTTCCCATTTAATATTAATTGTTTTGATGTGTATTATCACCCCTTAAAGTTTTGCCGAGTAGTTTATATACACCCTGTATATATATATATATATACACATGTACCCTAATTTCCTGCGTATAATCCGCGGATCAAACAATTCTTTTTAGACCCAGAATTTGTTTAAAAAGAAATGTAACTTATCAGATCGCCGTAAGTATTTGTCTTCAATCACTAAATAAAATTTCTGGGTCAAAAAAGAATTGTTTGATCCGCGGATTATACGCAGGAAATTAGGGTATATATGTCAACATTGAACGGAGGGTGATTTTGGGGTCTGGGGGTCATGATCGGTGAAAATATACCAAAATTTTCTGGAAGTGCTTTCCTCCGGGACGGCTGCAATAGGTAGCTTTTTACTTTTTGAAATAAAAGCTACACTGTTAAAAAAATTCTGAAATTCACGAACATTTTTTTTCCTGAAGTTCACAAAAAAGGTCCCTTTTCACAACAAAAGGGCATTTTCCGTTACAAATCACAAAATTCCACCATATTTCCTGAAAATAACGAAACGGTTGGAAATAAAAACAATAAACGGAGAGAGTCCGTTGTGTGGTCAAGGCGCCACACAGCTAATCGCCTGCGAGCGCAGAGTATGAGTTCGGGTCCCATGGAATAATGAAAACATAAAAAATCCCTTTTGAATTACATTTTTTCTGTTTATTTTCCTCTTATTTCTTATTAAAATATCTTTTAATTTATTAGCCAAGATAAATAAATAAATAGCGTACGACAATTTCCAAAAAATTATCTATATATATATATATTTTTTTTTTTTTTTTTTTTTTTTGTAAAAAAATTGTTAATAAAAACTTTTTCATTCATTCAAAAAAAAAAGAAACAGTCGTTTTAAACAGTGATATTTTTTAATTTAAACTATTTAAAAAATTAAAATTGATTTTAAAAAATAATAAGTATTATGCATCAGTCTAAAATAAAATAAAATAAACCGTTTACAAATATTCTAAGGAATATATTTGAAAGGAAATCTTTAAAAAGCACAACAGATTTTCCCACTAACTCATAAAAGACATACTTTGTACAATCCAGCGTCAGCAGCTTTGGCTCAGTTCGTAAGGATGTGTTCCACAATCTAAAGATCCCGAGTTCGATCCCCAGGACGACGTGAACTTAATTATACAAAATAATAATTAAGTAAAATAACATAGCAGCTTAAAATCACTCAGTAATTTCGAAATCTTTGACGTTTAATCGATTCGTTAATTGTAATAAATAACTATTATTAAAAATCAAACTTTGTAACGGAAAGTTACTGGTTCTTCAAACGGAGTTTTCCCTTCTTGTATTTCTCACAAAGGAAAATCTATTAACGGAACTTTAAAAGTTCGGCTACTTTGCTGCCGGTAGTTTCACCGTGAATTCACAGATTTATTTTTAACAGTGTACCTAATATGGCAGACACATACAGATAGAAAAAAATGATTTTAATAATAGACAAATAAGTACTGATGTTTTAAATTTTGTTATTTTTTCCATTTTAAAAATATGTCTCTTAAAATATATAAATGCTGCATTAATGTAGAAATCTATTGTAAATACTAAAAGCATTTGAAAGGTAATTCTCCTGATTATTTAAGGAATTTAAAGTTCTTCGGGTAACTTTGTGATTTACATTTATTTTAAATAATTTCCTTAAATTTCCCTAGTTAAATTTTCTTATAAGACATAATCTATCGAATTTTCGAAATATCACTAAGATACTTGAGGTTATCGTTTAGTATTAATTTTTCATTCTACATACATCCAAATGCTCCCCTTTCTTTGGATACTATTTTATTTCTTCTTTTTTCTAATAACGGATCATTACAATCCACCCCTCCGCTATAAATAACGGCAACTGGGATCTCATCATTTACCAGACTCGTTTATGACAGATAGCTGTACCATTGCTGAAAGCAAACAACGGGATTTCTTACTTTCTTTCCACACTGATGAATTGCGAGTTATTGCGAAATAGTTATACTCGCCTTAATTTTCTTTTATGCTTATCATATACATACACACACAATCATAAATGAATATACGTACAGTATTTTCCATGTGCTCCAAGAAGTACGGGTTTATTAGAAAATTTATGTTATATTATTTCTATTACTTTTACATTAGATTCATATAACTTAAGTATCCTTCCGTTTCTGGAAATTTGCAGTTTTCTCAAGTGCATTGCAGCAAACGATGCATCTATATCGTTTTACATAAAAAAATTGCAACTTTAAAATAGACTCATGTGCATAGATATGTGTATGTAATAGAAAAAGAGAGGACGCAGATATTAACGTTTGAAAGGTAGTCAGGACTTTATTAAAATGCTTCACGATTACGTTTTTAAAGTTTTGTTTTCTTCTTTTTAACAGATTGGCATTAAATATTCAAAATTTCATGTGTTTTTCTAAAAGAAAATCCTTTCTTTTGGGTACTTGTTTATTCAGAAAATGTGTAAGGTTAAATGAGTGAAAACGGAATCTATCTATAATGGAAACATCTCAAATGAAATTTTGTATGGTGGCGGCGAAAAGATTAGAATAAATTTATAGCAAACAATGGGCCTGCAAAGATGGAAACCTATTAAAATATATTTTTTCATTGCAATTGCGTCGTAGCAGATTCTACTGTATAACGAAATCAATCTGTAAACAAATTCTTTAGAAGGCTTGTTTAATTTTTTTTAACAAAAAAAAGCTTATATTGAATGCATTTTAAATATAAATATATAATGCATTTTAAATATAATATAAATATAAATGCATATTAAATATATTGAATGCATTTTAAATGCTTGAATATATGGCCATCATTTAAAAACATTAAATTGATATTAAATGCGCCCAGATACCTATAGATAAAAAACCTTAATTATTTTAAACGAGAATTATTAAATATTTTATTTTAAAGAGAAGACAACCATTGTGAAATCATATGTAAAGCAGCTGACATTTATGTGTTTTTTCTCGGGAATTATGGAACCGCTTTCAATACGGTTATTATTTAAATAGTTTTAGCAGCAGATAATCTGTAAATTGTTCGTTCAGCCTATTTTTACAAACGGAATTACGATAATTAAAAGAGTTAGGGTTTTTCTAATTAAGATACATTATTTTTATTTTTATTTTTATTTTATTTTATGTTATTTTATTTATTTATTTATTTATTTTGTCTATCAGTCAATTTTTATTTCAGCTGTTGTTAAATTATTATATAAAAAAGTATTGAAATATCTTGAGTAGTTCTGGAGCAAAAGGTACATCAGCGTCAGTTGTTTTATACGTGAATTCCCAACAATTATCACCCCCTTAACTATTTTATGTCACGTAAAAATTCGTGAAAGAGAAAATTCTTAATCCCTCTTTAAATATTATAATTTCAAGCCATTGTGAAACATGCTTGCACTCATCGTTGTATTGAAAGCTACAAATAAATAAATAAATACAAATTTTATAGAAGTTTCCGGTAAAGAATTCTTAAACTAAACATTTTATTTCAACTCAACAGTATTAAAACTTTAACAAACAGTGTGCAAATAATAACATTTGCGATATACTCTTCTATTAGAAATAATATATCCTCTGATATAAAAAATAGCAAAAACATGTTTTATACGGATAAAGGAAGTTAAATTAATGACTGGACGTTACTCTTGAATAACATTTTATATCCTGATCTCTATTTAAAAAAGGGAAATTTAAAAACTCAATTCTCATTTAAAAGAAACAAAATATATATGCCCCTCTGATCAAGATATCATTTGATTCTGGATTTTAGTGCGCTAAGAGCATGGAAAAATATACTCCTTACAGTGTAATGGAAGACGATAATAGTGAATGTATCGATTTTCCTTGTTCTCCCCAAAATGACGTTTTATGGCAATTATGTAGCACGTGAATGCATTTTGGATATAATAGACTGCGAAACCATGATGCGCTTTAAAAGAGCTAGATCAATATTCTTACAACGATATTTTTATGCATTATAAAAAAAGTATGTGCATTTAATTTAGAATAATGATTTCCTTTCATTTAAATTAGTATGAAACATAATACAGAGTGCTTCATAACTCATGGTACAAACTTTAAAGGATGGAAGAGCACACTAAACCAACCATTTCTTGTATGTAGGAATCTGGGATTGCAATACGTTTATGCTTTCGAAAATGCAGGATCTTAAATTCACTTACTGCAGTTCCAACCCAGATTTTCGTTTACAACTTAAACAATAATACAGGTTTTTTAAATAAATTTTCACTTCCTTTTGTATCTTCCTTTATGTGAAATGCAATAATATCACTAGGAATTGAAGAATACAGTAAATATTCGCATTGTTTCGAAATTTAGTTCAAGTTGCAGATTACAAAGAGTGTCACTGTATGAATTACTATATCTTTGTTTCATTTTTTGTAATTTCATCAAATCTAACAAAGAACGATAACTTTGTTTCCATTTTCGTTTACATATTTTAACTATTTGTTAAACGTATGAATAATAATCCAAGTATGGATTAAAGCTAGACATCTGTATTTTTGACTGATTAAATGGATTGCTGTAGCTTTCATATGAAAAAAATGTTTGTTGCAGTACACTGTTAAAAAAGACAAATGATGTTTATCAATAGTTTGATGGTTCACTAAAATATCATATAATCTCTTCCGAGTGACCAACAATTCAAAAAATTGTTCTGTATCTTTAGAAGTCTGAGAAATCATTAGATTTCCACGATTTAAAGAAGCATTTCTGACAAAAAATTTATTTTCCTGCTCGGAATTTTCGAAAATGCTTCAGAATGATTTTTACAGTGCATTAATCAGTTTTATCAACCCGAAATACCTGTTTCTCGGATGCTATCATTTCTGAAGTAATCATTTTCAGCTGCTTGAAGAATCTGTACGCGCAAGAGTACATGTATGCTATTTAGAAATACACGCATTTTAATTTTAATACTAATGATTATGCTGCTAATTTAGAATATTTGTCTGTTAAACAAGCTTGCGTCAGAACAGATAGCATCCAAAAAGTCTTTATTCCGAGTTCTAAATTTAATTCGTACTGTGTAACACTACTCGGAAACAATTCCGAAAATTACAGTCAACAAAAGAATCTTTATAATCATAAATACTTCTTTAAATCTCAGAAATGTTTTGGTTTGTGAGGTTTCTGAAAATTAAAGAATGTTTTTTGGAATCTTTCGTGATTGGAAGATGTTTCATTACTTTTTTATAAACTTTTTTGCTAGATTTAAAACTTTTATGCATAGCGTTTACTCTATCCGTTTTTAATGTTTATACTTTAAGTTCTGAATCAATTCTATAATTGTTTTCAAGAATACTGACGGATATACATATAAAATTCGCCTCACAGTAGATTTGAAAGGGAGTATATGCTTTCATGATATAATAACAAAATATATATGGCCTCTCAGATCAAGATATCATTTGATTTTAGGGGGTTAAGAGCATGGAAAAATATACTCCTTACAGTGCAATGGAAGACGATAATAGTGAATGTATCGATTTTTCAAACACGTGAAAGCATTTTGGTGTTTTTAACATGCAGTTGTTTCTATCATTTTTATGGATATATGTGTATGCTTACTTATTCAATTAAATAAAAAACGAGAAGAGACATTTATATATGAAAAACATATTTCACGGACCTCATTAAACCATGTTAGACAGCCATTCCAAATGGGAAAAAAAACAGCACGTTTGTGGCTAGAAAAAGAAGTATGTTTAATTTTTTCTTTTATACATCCAACAGCAGCAATATATTTTATCTTTTTCAGTAGAAACACTTTACAAGGAACGACTGCGAAAGGATTTATAACGTGAGAAAACACGATCATCGTCTCAATGTAAAAAACTCTTGCAGAGAGTAATTTCTAACAAGAATTTATTCCTATCGTTATTTGGCCTCAGACTCAAGAGGATTTGGACGGTAGTAAAATTTTATTTAGCTCTGTACTGTGTTACATAAAAAACTGTTCCTTGGAAAGATTGCAGAGACCAAAACGTATACGGGTATTACATATTTCAAGATCTGTTGGATTTAGTACACTGGTAATAGCTAGTCTTTTTGGCTGTTTCATAAAATGAGTAACAATGTCGTTAAATATATTGCTCATAAAATGTTATAGTATGATTGATATTAGTGTTTCGTGTTTTGAAAATCAAAGAATAAAAGCGTTTTAGATACCACACAATATTAAAAAAATTATAAAGAATAAAACATAAGCATAGGTAAACGCAGACCATGTACAATATTCATTTGAATAATCTATACTAAAAAAGAAGGTTTCACTCTTTCTGTATGTTCGTGTGTCTGTTAATGATAGCTAGCATAATTTACCACAAAGAGAGGTATGAAAATTATTACGAGGACAGTCCAAAGCGTGTCCTAATGCAACTGAGGCTCAGATTTTTAATTTTTGAAACATTAGTAAACATATTAATTAAAAACGCATCAAATTTTTCTTTAAAGCAATTTTTTTGTTTAAATCGCCGGACGTGCATGTGCATGCGTTGACCCAGCTTTCCGAACACGTTGAAGATAAGAATCAAATGCTGTTTTTATTTGTCCGTTTGTCTTGGCGCCCTAAAGCCGAATTGTTCGGAATAAGTAAGAAAAATAGGCGTAGTCTTAAATTTTTTTAGCCTTATGTCTTAAACGTCGCAATCAGTTTAAAAAATATTGTTGTCAACCCTTCCAAACAAATCGCAAAAAGAGCCATTTCCGCGATTGACTTTTTCTTCCCTTCGGCGACGCTCTCATAAAGCTCAATTTCAGAGGTATCGATTCACAAAAAGTATCTATTTGAAGCTGAGATCTTTCTCCTCTTGGACAGTGCTATCGTTTTGAAAAATACAAATTTTAACCGTTTCAAAAAATTCACAACTGAAGGTCACTTAGAGCCTTACTTTCCCCATAAAGAATATTTAAAATTTCGATATTTCGACACAATCATTTATAGCACCAAGGCAGACTGAATTTGCATCACCAACGAAAAAGTCGAAATGTTTGGACGGAAAGTATTTCTAATAAAGTTAAATCTGGGAAAATTTCGGCGAAAACACTAATGCGTGAACTGTTTCAGCGCGCCTTCGCTCGGCTTCTACTCATGTTTTCACTATTAAATATGCATATTTTTCTCGAAATTTGAAAGAGGGTTTGGATCTGTAGCCGGTTAAAATTTTAAAAAATTCGGGCGATAAGAGCATTTTTGTTGTTAGGTCTCAAAGCGAAAACAGTAATAAAAGAATACAAAAGAAGAAAAATAATAATAATGAAGAAAACATATTTCTTTTACAACAAGATTTCAATATTTTTTCACGAAATTTTTAAAAACCATTATAGTTATTGTCGGTAAAATGTTCAAAGCTTCAAAAACAAAAATTACATTTCAAAAATAATGAAAGACTAAAAAAAAAAAAATGTCTTCTTACGCGATTTGTATACAGGATAAATAAATTGAACGTAGATTGAGATTTCAGTTTAATCTCAATTTTCATTATTTCCACGTGACACTGTATTAGTAGCCCAATAAAATTAAATTAAAAAAATGAACATTTTGTTAAATTTCTTTCAGTTGTAAAATGCTTACTGGATACAAATTATACATACTTGTTCTTTGTATTTTTAGAATACCTAAAACCACGCATATAACTTTTATGAAAACGATCTTGCCGATTCTCTAGTAGCAAAAGAACGCTGGACCAAAAATTTTTTTCATTAATAGTATGTTGCGAATTTTAATTTTACTTTGAATATATCTTAGTAAATAGATTTTCTTTTTCTTAATACCTTGGTTGATTAACCCAAAATTGCGGTTATTTATATTTTTTTCCAATTATCACCATTTCTGTTTCATTGCAAATAATTCCAATGTAAAGCCAATATTTCTGTAACAAGCAGCTTTTCAGTAGAAAGACCAGAGGCGGATTCCCCATTAAACTGAGAAGTCTAATGCCTAGGGGCCCGAAAGAAAAGGGTGCTAAGTATTTCTTCCGTTTATTTTTTATGTAATGGACTCCTTTTGATTTAAATTTTATTTAAACCAAAAGGGAGGCCATGTGCAATATCGTTTGTTTCACTCACTTATTGAATCTTGAAAGTTATTTATTTATAGTTTATATTGGAAACGCTACCCCACTTCTCCAACGCTACACCATTTTATAAAAGTATGAAAAAATCTTAAACATTACGGAATCTTTTCATTTATGAATAACAGATAACTTTATATTAGTGGTCAAATTTTCTATTTCATTTTCTCACAAGTTTTTGAATTATTAAAATTTTAACATGGCCACGGGAAGGAACATTTACATTTCAAAAAATTGAATAAAGACATAATTGAGTAATTACTGAGTATAGTAGGTGCATATTTAGTTTTTTTTTAAATTAAAATCTGAAGCGTCATTCACACAGAAAAGAGAAATTTGGCTTAAAAAATTATTTTATTCTTTTGAATTTAGAAAATGTAATTTTCTGAAAAACAATGCCCATCAGGATTTCATTATTTTTCAATTATCTATTTTTATTTGAATCCATCCTTATACTATATTCAATATTTGTATATAATATTCTGTACATCTATTGATAAACAACCGATAAATTAGGCATTATCAGTAAAAATAGATATGTCAAGACCACAGAGTAACATTTAATTTTTTTTTTTTTTTTTTTTCTGTATGAAAGACACAAAAATTGCTTTTTAAATCCTTAACAATTTTGGTATTAAGTTTAAAATGATCCATTTCTTTATATCAAATGAAATGTTAAAGCTGTCAAAAATTTATATTGTAATCGTGAATGAGCTTTTCCTTAGCTTATTTATAATGGTCACTGATTATACACTAAAAACTTTGCCAAACTCTAAATGGAACTAATAACTTTGAAAAAATTCAATAATTTTACAACAGAACAAAGAGTTATTTTGGAAAAAACAAAAAAAGAATTTCTTTCTCGTTAACTATCTAATGATGATTTGGCATACACTGTCATCTAAGACACTTTTGTTTATTTAGATTCAATGTCCACGGTGAGAATCTATTTTGGCAAGGGACAAAGTTTTTAAATTAACACAGTAGTATACATATATTATGTTAGAACTGATTTAAAGACTTTTAATTAGTTTTTATTGAAAGAAAATTTTTAAAAAATGTAAATAATTTAAGCGTCAGTGAAATGAAAGTTGTGTTCTAGATGTAGGGACATCTACATGCATTTATCAAAAGATTAAAGTTCACCATAAAAATTATTTTGCTAGAAATGTATTTAATAGCTTACTTAAAACTTAAATATGCGTATAAATGAAAATAGTAAGAAATTTCCTAATGTTCGTGTCTTCGGGAACATAAAATGTACCTTTTCATAATGACTCGGATACATATTAAAGTACGAAATTTAAATTTTTTATGTCGTCCCTGGGTCTAAGTACATCAAAGTTCTTCTTATTGTATGTTCTTATCAAAGTTCTTCTTATTGTATGTTGTGAAAGTATGTTCTTCATCAAAGAAAGATATTTTTAAAAAAATTCCATACTTTTACAACCAAAACTTAGCAAATAATGATATTTTGAATTTTATGAAATTTTAATGTTTACGTTACGAAGGGGCGTAAAAGACTAAGATTACATAAAACTCTCAATTTAGTAAATTTTGATCGTAAAGTATTAGATTTTTTTATATCCTTGGGCGAATGACAACATTTTTCTAAACATAACTTATAAAATCCCGAAATCGCGTACAAAATTTAAATTTCATACTTTAATATGTATACACATCGTATAAGAAATTACCATATCTAAAATCTGTACTTAATATACTAGTAATAATTGGAAGTATGTTCCTATCCTCAGTGGTTTATCTGCAATTTACAGACATGGGTGAATAGACATGTATTTTGAATCACCAATATATATCGTTTTAAAGGATGGCAGGAGACTTGCAAAAAGACACGTCTGGGGGTTTGAGCGGTAGTTAATCGGTCCTCGTTTACGACGAATGGAATACTGGATCCAAAATAATCAACATAACTAATATATTTGTCATTTGTGAATGTTTAATCTTATTTTGCCTTTTCAGATCATCTTTAATTCTCTGTCTCAACTACCATATCATTTATATGCATTTATTCTTTTGTAACAAATGAAAAAAAGTCTATCTTACTGTGATTGCAAGATTCATTTTACTTCTCAGATTAACTAGGGGAATATTCACCCACCTCCTCCCACTATTTATCGTAAATCAAATTTGACGGTTACCTTTTTACGCAAGATTATGACTTCCAGATAAATCTGCGTCGATTAAATTACAAGCTCAAACGAATCAGGAATATCAACAATCGCATTTTAAGAGCCAGGAAATAGGAGGCGACTCTAGCAACTAATGTAAGTATTAACAAGGTTGGTCGATGGAATTATGAATCCCTTGGCGTCAGTACCTCGCGCCTTGACAATCAGCTATCCTTGATCTCCAAATAACATTGGCCCCTGTCCAAGGGTGGTGGCGCGGTTACCCTTGGCCCCCGGCTGGCAGCCATTGTAGAACGAGAGAAGTTTGTTTTCAAACATAAGGGAGGGGGGAAGAAGAGCAAATTGTGATAAAATGGTTATTATAAGTCTTGCGACGCAGAATATGTCGTAACGGAGACACCTTCGTTAAAAGAATGCAGAAGAATTAAATTATGAAAAGGAAAATCTGGTTACAGAAAGGGAAATTTGAAATAATTTTTCCTTAACTGGGCATGGAGAAAGTTTAAATTCTTCAATTATTTCTTTTATTCATATATATGTATATATATATTCAATTTTTATTAATATAATATGAGGTGTCATAAGAAAGAATAATTACAAAGTTTATTATTATAAGTATTATAATGAAAGAATGATTGGTTTAACTCTTTTGTTACTGAACTAAGTTTCCATAAATCAAATATTTAACAAGAGTATTTATTAAGAACCAGTTTCTTAACTTTCATATTATATAGAAGAAGACGGGGATAAAAAGAGACGGGCAAAAAAAAACATCGTTAGAGTATACTTAAAAATGTAACAAAAATGTTAAAAATATATAACTTTAACCTTTAACATATTATTATTATTCACCCAATAAAAAGTTATGATTTATACATATATTTGTATTGTGCAAAGTTCATTCATTTTGAATTACTTCTAATAATTTATGACCTTTTTCATAATAAATTTTATAGGGTAAAATGGATTCAAATTTTAGGTATAACTTATATTTCAGTTTTTGACTAAAAAAGATACTAAGTAATAATATTTCACTATGTATATTATTAGACATTTTTAGCTAAGTATTTTCAATAATTTACCTTATTACCACGCCGTTCATCTTTATTGAGATGATAAGAGATAAGAGCTTCTTATAGTCACATTTTAAAAATTATGCTATGTTATTGGATTGAAAGTTTGTTTTTGTGAACGATATGTCCGAAAACCATTTTAATGATTTAAAACGCCTAAAAGTGGCAGTATCATACTTCCATGCCGCTAGTGAGTAGCTTGTAAAAATGTGCTCGTGAGGAAGAAAACTGATATAAAGTTGTCAGATTGCTGACGCTAGTGAATTGGTAACTAAGTTTACTGTTATTTGGTATTATGTTTTTACTTATTTATTATTATTAATATGTACCAATTTCTACGTACTCGAGGTTTAAGATAATATTTATCTTATTTTGAATTTGATCCGAGGCTTGATAATTAGATCCTATGGTATGAATAAGCCCGATTGTATCAATGAAATACAGTTTCTCGTTTTATTCAAGAAAGTAGGTCCCAGATAAGAGAAACAACGAAACTCCCTATCTGGTCAGTAATGAATTCTTCGGGAAGAGGAAATTTTAGATACGAGAGGAGTCCCTGTGGGGACTGGACGCCCCCGTACTCTGTTTTTAGGGAGGAATCATCGAGAGAGAAAGGCGAGTTCTGGCATAGACTTCAATGTAGGAGCTTGATGTTTCCTTTGTGGAGTTTTCGGGAAAAGACATAAGTGGATAATGGAAAAGAACTTGAGCCTCTTGCGGAGATGGTCAAGGGTAATCTCTGATAAAAATTCATAAGATACCGTAGTGTGATAAAGAAATACAGTATTTAATATGTTGACTGGGTGCGCAGAAAATACTTGCTATAGTAATTTAGTATCGGGCAGGATCGTCTATATCCTAGCTCTTAAATGTAAATAATTTTTTGTTTACATGTAAGTAATTTGCAAATAAGTTGTTCTTGAATTATAATGGAATAAATTTAGTATTTTTTATGATACGTCTCACATAGTGCCCGATATTACATATTTATATCGGTAGTGCCAGAATGTCAAATAACAGAACATTTTTTTAAAGTCTGTACGAATGGTGATCGTGGTTCAAGGAAAATTCATCAGTTTGTCGACTAAGAAAGAGTACAACAATGTCGGCTGCGAAGGGATGGAAACCGTCTGATACCAGTTCCCATCGAGCCGCATTACAGTGTGTCTTAATGCCTGAACGTCTAGTGGAATTGCAAAGTGTAAATTCTCACGTTTCAAGCGGAAACAAAGAGTACTTGTGCCCGAGTGTTGAACAGTTTAACAGTGAGTTAAAACTGAACTGTCGAACTGAATTGTTGCGCAAATTTCAACGGATAAAATGACTCTAATTTTTTACTATTAAGGTCATCATGTAGCTATGATGTGAACGGAGCGTATCAAATGGAGTTCAGAATAACCAATGAGAATTGAGAAGGCCTGAAAAGAACCACAACCAATGATAATTGAAAAAGGTCATTCCTTGACAAACTTAACTGAACAATATACACTATCCGACTGAACAGTTAATCGAATAGCCCAGAAATTTTGTAATGATTATAAAATAACTCGTAATGCTGAAACGAGTCTTAGTCAACATGATTAAGTGTTAACATGTGTGTCTAAAGTTTATAGGAGAAAAATTTGTTGTAGTTTAGAGCAAAAACATTCATTTTTTCAACTTATTTGTAATTTTTTCCAAATTTCACTGCTGTTATTTGGGACGCACAGTAGGGCGTTTTGATAAACTAGGAGGACAAAATCCGAATTTCTGATTATCTCGGAATTTAACGTAACTGCGTATATTAATAGCTGAATATCTATTTTATAAAGATCCGAAGGATTTTTGTTGAAAAAATTCGAGTTGTCGATTAACTGCGACCGTAAATTTCGCTTTTTCCTAGCTGGTTTGATGAAGTTTCAGTGGATGATCCAGTCTGCTTTAAGTTCAAAACCACGTTGTTGATAACCCATTTAATTTTAGACCACGAATTTACTGGAAGTATGACACATGATTGTAAAGGAAAGTTTTAACCTTTTCTTGTTTTAAAATAAGCGCTGTTTAAACCTATTAATTTTTTTTTAGGAAGTTGTGATCTTGCATGAATCATTTTGTTTTTTGCAATCTTTCTCTTGACTTTTAACAAAGTGTTCAGCATTGTTCAGCAATAACCATTTTTTTAAATCAAAGTGCATTTCCCATAGTATTGGAAACTAAAAATATCTGCTGCAAAATGGCTGCATATAAGTTATTATTAATAAACAAGCTTAATATGTACTTCAGTTTAAGTATGCATGTTTAGTTCAAAACTTGCAGGTCAATTTTAAACCACTTTTAATTATCTGATTCAGTTGAATCTTTAAATATGTATGTATTTTTAAAGTGTGTATGTATGTAGTTTACAATTAAATACTATCGTAATTTGAGGAGCGTAGAAGTTACGCTTTTTATACAGGGCTACACAAAAATTTAATTTAAATCTTGCAAGTGAATTTAAACACCTTCCAATTATTTGATAGAGCTGGAATTTTATTCTTATATGTAGTTATGTTGCCAATGCAATATTATTATAATTTATGGAGCACAGCAGTTACACCTTTTTTATACTAGGTTGCACAAAAGTTTAGTTTAAATTGTAGTAGTTAATTTTAAACACCTTCCATTTATTTGATAGAGCTAGAAATTTATTTTCATATGTATATGCCAATATATTTTTATTTTGACACAGTTGTTGTTAAATGAACCAAATATTTATCATTGTTTGACTATTTTACTAGATATACATTCGAAAAAACATCAAAACCTGAAGAAACTTCAACGAAATAATTTTGTCCACTTAGATCGTCAAAACGCCCCACTGTGGGACGCCTTGTATATTTTTGTTGGTGCATTTTAAAAATAAATTTTCTATATATTTTGCGAAAAAATGCATATTTTAGTGTGCCTTGCTTTTGAAAATTAAAAACTCACAACCTTACAATAATATTTATGAAATAAAAATTTACTAGTAACGTTGGGAGATCTTCGGTGAACAGTTTCACATTCGGTGTACAGTTCCTTATTTCATTCTATGCTTATTGTGCAAACATTCATATATTTCTTCAATCTCATGTGTAGAATTGCAACTAACGAATCGTTTATGTATAGCTCAATAAGTGTGTTTATTATATTTCTGTAAATTAATTACAAAACGTTGCTTTCTTAATCTGACAATTTGTGTTGAAACTGTTTTTTAAAGGTCTTATTAGGATTAATACTGAATACAGCTTAACGTAGTATTTTTATGAAGGTTAAAGGACCAGTCTCTTATTACTCCACAATGAGTAATAAGAAACGGGAGACTTCCGAAGTTTCTTTGCAAGACTCTTTTCTGATTGCAAGAGATTGTAATTTTTTGGTCTCTTGTTATTCCATTTGTTTTATTTAACGCCACCTTTTCTTGTTAAATTATAAAAGAATATTGTAAATTATAAAAGAATTGTATATCTATCAATTTTCAAAATAGATCAATATGCAATTTATAACGATACAAAATTTAAGTGACAAATGAAAATATTGGATTTTCTTCTTTTTTCCTCTTAGGAAAATAATATTTAAGATCTATATTTACTGGAAGTATATTACATAAATTTCATCATAAATTGCACTGTCGAAAAAAATAGCATTACACAAATAAACAAACTTTTTGTAATAACAAACCCTTTAAACTACACTATATGGCCAAAGGTGACCGGCCACTTGTGATTTCAGAAATTCTGTTAAATACCTAGAAAAACACATGAGGAATTTTTCTGAAACTCCACGTATGTAAGCATAATAGTGCAGGTCATATATTACCGTGAAAAGTTTTTCCAAGAAATTCGATAGAGGACCGTCAACAAGTTGAAAAAGAACTAATATACTTTGGATAACCCTATCGAAACTAATGTAGCAAAAGTGTTCAAACTATAGATTATGATTAAGTAACTTATTTTAATAAACTGTGCTTATTTTTGTGTGGAAAGCATGTATACTCGTTGAGAAATTAATTTTAATTAAGTCCCAAATTTTGCCAAGTTTTTTTTTTTTTTTTTTTTTTTTTTGGCTTATTATTTGCACAGTTATTAATATTAAAAATGGCCCTTTGCAGAAAATATGACAAAGAACATTTTACATAATACCCTGCAATCAGAGATAAAAAAAAATAATAATAAAGTTGTAGTGAAATTGAGCAGGTTAACACTAAATAATTTTTCGCTGCACATGCATGAACGCTATCAAAATTTCATTTACATTTTGTGTTATTATATATATAGCGTATTTTGTAAAAGTCTCAAAAACATAGTTTCAAAATTCTGAACGTGATCATCGATAGAATGAGCTCAACATCCATTGTTCTCAAAATGCAGCAAAATAATGAGAAGTTGTATCCAAATATAATAGTACGTGCCATATTGTGTATTCTATATTGATACCAATCAATGAATGTATGGATACAGTCCCTCATCCTTTTGTTTAATTTTGGGAATAACGGATATTCAGCTTATTCTATCGACGATCACTTTCAGATTTTCCAAGCTATGTTTTTGAGACTTTCACAAAAGTTGTTCTATGAATTTAGCTAACACAATAAGCAAATGAAATTTTGTGTTGTTGTAAGTTACTTACAGATATTGAAAATTAAAATAATTTAAATGTAATAATAATTTAAAATATTGAATTACTAAAAATATAGGTTCGGTTATTCTATAATTATTCTTCGTTTTAAAGAAAGTCCTAATGCATTCTACAGCGGACATCTCTTTTACCAAAGCATAATCAAGAATGAATTTTGAAGTCCCCTCCCACAATGCAATGAGTAATAAATATGCATAAAATGTAAATAAAACATTATAGTGCAAAAATTAAAATTTAATATACATATAAAATAATACTTATGTTTAGAAAAAATTTCATTCTAACAGTAAAAAAAAAAAATAATTTTTCTTTAGTTTTGTGCTTGTAAATCCGTCGAATATTTATCTGGAAACTATATGTCTACTGTATAGATATCATCTGAACTTACAATACCATTCACCTTCACTTTTCGACAAAACATAAGAGATAACATTGCATACTGAAATCAGTAGTTGATAATAAAAAATTATTTATTTCCTACTAATTTAAAATTAATCGCATATTCAATATTACAGTCGAACCTCGATTTAACGAATTGATTGGGACCCACAATTTCGTTAGTTAAATCGAAGCAATTCATTAAATCGAATATCAAATTTCGTAAAAATTATATATGTTACAGGCCAAACCCGATTTTAGGCCAAACTAGATTGGCCTAAGCCAGACTAGTTTATCCTATCGCCCATCGGATAGACTAGTTTTTCCTAGGCCAAACCGGTCTATCCTAACGCCCATCGGATAGACTAGTTTTTCCTAGGCCAAACCGGTCTATCCTATCGCCTATCGGATAAACTAGTTTTTCCTAGGCCAAACTAGTCTATCCTAAGGCCCGTAGGACAATCTAGTTTTTCCTAGGCCAAACTGGTTTGGCCTAACTCTTATAGGATAAACTAGTTTAGCCTGCTGTTTATTGGTCTGAACTAGTTTCTCCTAGGCCGATCTACTTTATCCTAAGCCAATTCAATTTGGCGTGATTTTATTGAATTCAATGACCACCACAGCGCCAACATTCTAGTTTGTCCTAGGCTGATCTAGTTCATCCTAGGCCAATGTAATTTTATGTGTTTTTAGCTCACAGGAGTCAAAGCCTGAGAAATAATGGAACTCGCAAGTTCTGTATGTATGTATGTACGCATGTATGTAAGTATGTACGTGCATACGTACGTAACGCGATAACTCGTGATAGAAATATCCGATTTGCTTTAAATTTTGGATGTACGTTCATTGATATAAGGTACTTTTCTTATTAATTTTGGGAATTCATTGGATAAGAATAAAGGGGAGCAAACAGGAGGCTAATCCCCCACCGTTAATTTAGAGAAAGGGATTTTTTATGCAGAATTATCAGTTTTCATTTAAAATTTAGATATAGGATCATTCTGTCAAGGCGCCTCCATGATTAATTGTGGATGTTTATTTTTAAGTGTAAAAAAGGGCAATAAAAGTTACCCCCCCCCCCATAATTTAGATAAATGATTTTTGAAGCAGAATTTACGGATTTTCTTCAAATTTGTATATAGATTCTTTCTAATAAGGGGATTCCCTAAATACTTTTGGGGGTTTAATGGTTGAGTATGAAAGGAAAAATGGAGGATTGCGATCTTAGCTAGAAAAAACTATGGGCATTATCCTATGGGCATTTAGATAAACTAGTTTGGCATAGGAAACACTAGTTTATCCAATTGGCGTTAGGATAAAATAGTTTGGCATAGGCTAATCTAATTTGGCTTGAAATCGGGTTTGGCCGGTCAAAAACATATCTATCACAAGAAAGATATGTTTTCTACCGACCAAACCCGTTAGATTAGTCTCGGCCAAACTATTTTATCCTAATGCCGATTGGATAAACTAGATTTTTTACACCAAACTTGTTTATCTAAATGTCCATACGATAAACTAGTTTTTTCTAGGTAAGAGGGTAATCGTTCATTTTTCCCTTCATACTTAACCCTTAAACTATTCAGGGAATCGCCTTATCAGATGAAACCTAAATACAAAATTTGAAACAAATCCGTAAATTCTTGGTCAAAAACCATTTATCTAATTTATGGGAGGTTACCTACATTGCCCTATCCTTTACACTTAAACAATAAACATCCACAACTAATCACGGAGGCGCCTTGTCAAAATGATCCTATATCTAAAATTTTAAATGAAAACTGATAATTCTGCATGAAAAATTCATTTTTCTAAATTATCGGTGGGGGATTTGCCTCCCGTTCGCCCCTCTTTATTCTTATCAAACTAATTCCCAAAACTAATCAGAAAAGTACCTTATCGGAATGAACCTACACCCAAAATTTGAAGCAAATCGGATATTTCTATCACGAGTTATCGCGTTACGTATGTATGCACGTTCATACGTACGTACATTTGTACATACATATGTACATTCATACATATAGAACCTGCGAGCCCATTATTTCTCAGGCTTTGACGCCTGTAAGCTAAAAACAAGTAAAATTAAACTGGCAAAGGATGAACTAGATCAACCTAGGACAAACTAGAATGTTGGCGCTGTGGCAGTCATTGAATTCAATAAAATCACGCCAAATTGAATTGGCCTAGGTTAAACTAGATCGGCCTAGGAGAAACTAGTTCAGACCAATAAACAGCAGGCTAAACTAGTTTATCCTATAAAAGTTAGGCCATACTAGTTTGGCCTAGGAAAAACTAGATTGTCCTGCGGGCCTTAGGATAGACTAGTTTGGCCTAGGAAAAACTAGTTCATCCGATGGGCGTTAGGATAGACCGGTTTGGCCTAGGAAAAACTAGTCTATCCGATGGTCGGTAGGATAAACTAGTCTGGCCTAGGCTAATCTAGTTTGGCCTAAAATCGGGTTTGGCCTGTAACATATATAAAAATATCAATGCAAAATACTTTTAGATCTTCAGATATGGAAAAAGAATGATAATTGTTCACTACGAGCTCAAAAATTATTATCCGTTAGGATATCAACTTTAAAATTATCTACATAATACATACATACTCATTGGCACTTTGGAAAAAAGTAATTGATAGTGCTTTGTTTTGGGTTCTTTTTTTTGACTTTCCAAAGTTCTTTGTCGATATTTTCTCACTTCGTCAGAACATCATCATCGACCTCGTGAGACAAAAAATAATGTTTTAAAGTGTTCAAGCCGCAAACTGCTTCTTGGAATGTCACCTTTTTTAATTCAATTTCCGTTTCTTCATCATCTTCGCTGCTTTCAGAATCTTCATTATCTTTCTGTTCATTGTCGCAGGTACTTAGTTCTACATACTTAGTACTTACTTAGTACTTACATCGCAAGACACATATTCTGTAAAATTGCCATTACTAGGAACATCTTCCCATCCAGGCATTTGGTCATCTTCCCACACTGTAACAAATTTGAGTAACGTTACTCCATAAAATTGGTGGCAGCCAAGCTTCCACCAGTTTTAGGATGGCGTAACCGATGTAACCGGTTTAACCGATATAAGCGGTGTAACATCACAATAACATGTAATGTTTCACCAGTAACACATGTTTAAACTACACCATTATATAAGTGAAAAAATCACTCCATAAAATCGGAGGCAGAGAAGCTACCTGCGATTTTATGGAGTAACTTTACACAAATGTTTTACAGTGCATTCCAGCCCATCGTTATAACTTAACGATGTGCCTGTTTCTTCATCGATGTCTTCGTAGGCACTTGTTTTGTTTGGAACATTTGGAGGGAAACCTTGGCAATTAAATCCTCCTGCCTTTAAACAGTTTACAATAGTAGTTTCTGCTACCGAATTCCATGCTTGTCTTACGAAGCTCATCGCTTTGAGGATGTTTAAAAAATGTACTCCTTTTTTCTGGGAGTTTTCTTCCATGATGACAAGAATTTTCCGAACAAGGAGTTTTCTGTACTGCACTTTAAAGGACCTTATGACACCCAAATACATGGGCTGCAGTTCACTTATGCTATTTGCTGGGAAGAATTTCACTTTCACATTTCAAAATTCGTAACCTGTCAGATGTACTTTGCATTGATCAATGAAAATAATGATTTTTTTCAGAAAGAAAAAGGTCTACTATTATTATATTATTTAAATGCTTATTCTGTAAAGATAACGTTGATCATAGCTCAGTTGGTGCCGCATTTGCTTGTTATTCCGTGGGCTCGGGTACGATATCGGAATGCGCGACATTTGCTTTTCTCATCTTTTGCTTTCTAAATATATTTGTACTTATAATTTAAAAATCTCAATAAAAAATCTTGACATCATACCTTAGTTACAATGTTAACATATTTAAACTTTAATTTAGCAATTTTGATTTTTAAACCCTGATTTCTCATTATTTAAGAGACAAAAAAAATTGAATCCTTTATTGAATAATAAAAATTCCATTATCGTTACAAAATCTGTTGTGGTGTTCTCTATTTATAATAAAGTAAAACATATTCAAGTAACAGCTGACAGAAGATAAATGTGAAAGCAAAATAATTAAAAAAGCAAGCATAGGTATTAAAAATTAAAAAAAAATTAATGCAAAAAATAGGTTGAAATTTAATTCTTATGCTAATTTTTATATATATATTTTTTGTTACTTTGAAAACAGAGCAATATTACCATCGTATTGACTTCCCTTGTAAAGACAATATATGAGTGACGTATATAATCACGAGTGATGTACATAATCTTTATAATCACGAGTTCAAACAATTGTTCAATATCATTGCATCTATAAAGAATATATAAAATACATTTGAAAAGGTATTTATAAAAAATTAACAGTTTTATGATGTTTTATGCAACTATTTATTTACAAATAATAAACTAAATAGTTTAAAGTTATAATTTATACACAGTATTATAAATTTTAATTGACAATGGAATTATTAAAATATAATTTCAAGTATATTTAGAAAACAAAAAGTGGGAAAAACAAATGTAGCACGGTTCGGTATCGAACCCGAGGACGCGATTATAAAGAGGAAAATCCGTGTCAACTCAGCTAGGATCAACGTCGCCTTCCGTTGCAAAGTAAGTATTTAAATTGTGTTACAACATTAGAACCCTTTATTTCTCAAAAACTAAGGAGCGCGTTTAAAATCCGTTGAAACTGAGAGTAAAGAGCCTATACGCTACACCATATATTAAAATATCAAAATCTGTGATTACCAAAGTTGGCCCTCTCCTTGTAAATTAAGTTAGAAATATATATATATACATAAGTATCATTAAAATAGTTAATGTTCAACTACTTTTATCAAGTGACGTAGCACTATACAGGGTGATTCATAAATATCGAAACAGTAGGCTATTTCCTTAAATATTGCTTCTACACACAATATTTCTAATTGCAAAGTTTTATTCAAAATAATAAAAAGAACACATTTTAATTATGTAAGTTACATCTCCATGGGGGGTCTTTTTGAGAAAATACAAAAGTTACTTTTTATACGGTCCCCTTAGGATAAAATTTCTAATTAGGAAATTTTTCTAAATCCATTCTTGAATTAAACAAAAATAATTTCATCTCGATTTCTACACATCTTACAGAGATATTAAAATCCAAAATTCTTCAAAAATCGGGATTTACACCACTTAACCATGCTTCTGAGCGACGTTTTTTTTTACTTATTTTGAATTCAAAATAGGGATCGTCCACAAATTGCACGTTATTAAAAGTCGATTTAAGAGTACGTCTTTCCTTTGGACATAAAATACCAGCGTATGGATTTTACGTTAAACCTGCTTTCAAAATCTCAAGTGGTCTGCACAGGTCGAAATATCTATAAACGAACGGTCGGTTCCGAACCGACCCATAGGGAAAATAGTTCGGCCCGGCCTTAAAAAAAGCAAAAATAATAGCCGGCCTGGCCTCAAAAAAGTTAAAAACACAGCCGGGCTCGATCTTACATTTCTACATAATTTTTTCTCTTCGATATGGTTGAAAATTGTTCCGTATGGATGAACTCTGACCTTATTATAATTTTAAATATTATAATACTTATTATAATTTTTCGTTTTTCATGTTAATAATTTTCATTATTAAAGAAATGCTAAAGGCTGTAATAAATTTATTTTATTAATGAATGTCTATTTATATGCAAATGCTTTACTTATATTTTACTATCATTAATCCATATTCCATGTGTTATAGACTTTAAAAAGGCTATACAGTAAAACCTTTTAAGACGGAATCAAAAATGCGTTATAGACAAATTCCATTTTTAGGAGGTGCAAATATAGTCTGTTTTTTTTTCTAAGGTATTATTATATTCATTTTGCATGGGACAACATTTTTCCGATGAAAAGTGATTTCCTTCAGAGGCAGGTTTTTCCTTTCACTGGGTAGCTGACTAAAAATATTATTATTTTACTCTTAAGAGACAATCTTTCGCTGTCTAGCTTTTTTATATTTTCTAATTTTCAGTTATTTTCTAAACGAAAAAGTTGCAAATATTTTAGATATATTTTATATTATAAAACGGTTTTCTATTTATAATATTGATTTATAATAAATGAAGCATAAGAAAGATACTTGCATCCGTTTTAGATACTCGAAAGACACATTAAATATGCGTGTTGTTTATGATGGTCAATTGTTTACACGAGGGGTACAAGCTCGAAAAGGGGAGTGAGCTTCCTGAGCGTCTTTGTAAAGGTACCCTACCTTTATTTACGCAAGAAAATTCTAGGTTCGAAGAAGACTACGGAAAACTCCGAACAATTATGCTGACGGACAGGATTGTATTCGAAGCCAGGACCTCTCATCTACCAGATTTGAAGGCAAAACCTCTCGGATACTGGTGGACAAAAGAAACACCAAAACAAAACAATTTAAGATAGGTCAATCTGGAAATTGCCACGAGTTCAAACAATTCTTCAATATCATTGCATCGCTAAAGAATCTATAAAATACGTTTCAATTTATTATCATCACCTAATGGAGGTGCGATCAGCCCATCTCCCTTCCCTTGAAATCGCTATTAAAGACACATGCAAGGGTAAAAACATTATTTTCTTAACATAGATAATGATAAAACATAAAAATGACTACTTAATATTTGAATGCATTAAAGTATAAATTTTCGGAAAACCACTTTGTGTTACTATCTAACAGCAAGATAGAAGTCGGATGATAAAAAGCACACCCATTCAATAAAGCAAATGTTCTATGTCTCGTTGATTCCTTTTTCTCGTAATAATTTTGTCAACCAAAAGCCATTCTCTCAATGTAAACATTGATTCATGACAAACTAAGAGACTCTTATCCTCTCATAACTGTTGAACGATTTACAGGCAAAGTTCCAAGAATTGGGCTCAAAATCTACTTCTCTTTTATTACGAAAATATGAATTGACTGTAAACGTTCATTTGATAACTCTTATACAGGTTTTGAAACATCAGCATATTTTCAGTAAAACTTTTATATCCGCTGTTAATACCTAAAAAAATTATACACGGAAAAAATAAATGGAAATACATAACAACTTTTATCAATTCATATCAAGAAAATATTTTTTAATCTTCTGTGCCTAATAGAACAGTTAAAGCAATATTTTCAAGTATCATTGCATTGATTTCATTTAACAAAATAATTACTTAATGAGAAAAATATATTTATGACTAATAAAAAATCTGTGTACATTGATTTTTAATGAGAGATAGAAAGCGGGGTAGTAGACTGTACATATTTGAAATTAAGATGAAAGACTACATGAATGGCCATAAAGTTCGATGGTTAACAGAAAAGGAATTAGTTCTATGAGAATTTTGTGTATTTTATTGAATACATAATGACCCATAATAACACTTCAAATTACGATCAAGCAGCCATTTTATATGAAAATGGTTAAATGACTTTATAGTTTGCTGCAGATTTTTAACGATGTGATGAATTTATTGTGAGATATTTTGACTGAAAATATATTAATATATTTTATACATGGAATATGGCCACTACTAAAAAAAACCCAAAATGTTATTATGTATTTCCATTTACATTATACAGTTCTGGTAATTGGGTTTTATATTTTAAGAAATAATCATGATTGTATATCATGTGATATGACTGAAAACTAGAAGAATATATGATCAAGCTATAGCGTATCACATCACATTTCAATATTTTTTTTAATCAAAATTCAATAGAGAAATAATATTTAGACAAATTTTAATTAAAATGTTCGAGTAAAATTTTTTAATAATAAAAGACTCAGCCAATATATCTAATAAAAGAAATCTCTGTAACTGAAATAAATAATAGAAAAATAAATGTACTTCAGAAATATATATTCCATGTATTTAATGACGGCACATTTTAAAGGATATAACTCTATTTTCTAATATTGTTAAAAACTTTTTAGATCCTTTTTTTTCAAAATTATATCGCATTTGTATGTCACTTCCAACGCAAATAAAACATCTTTTCAAGCATCTCGTAAATTGAATTTTTTATTTAATCTCATTTTTCTTTCCTCTTTTTAAGTTTCAGCATTTTCAAATTCTTCTGCATCTTCAAATGCAAACGTATTTTAACCTGACATAAAAATACGTTAACTTTGTATGCTGAAATAGTAAAGCACTTTAATACTGCATTTTTGCTGAGCGTTTTCCCCTTTAAATAAAGATGATTTTGAAGGATTTAAATGCGTGTTACAAATATTAAATATCATGAGAGGTACAAAATTCCTTAATATCTAGATGAATTAAAAAAATTGACAAATATTATTTAATTTTTTTTTTTTTTTTTATTAGCTAGGTATTTTTTCTAAAATACTTTTTGTTAAAAAAGGAAATAAAATTCTTAAAAACTTCGTCAAATCGATTTTCACGAGAATAATATCAGATATAATTGTCACTGTAAGGTTTCTAAACGCTTTAAGAGTATTGTAAAATGAAATAGAGATATATGGCACCCATTTCCATTGGGTTGGTTGTGTTTATGACGGCCAGTTATCTACACGTAGTTTATAGGCTCTAAGATAGGAGTGCCCTCTATGGGTGTCTTTGAACCTAACCCGTATTTACGCAAGGAAATCCAAGGTTCGAAGAAAACGACATAAAACTACAAACAATTAGACCGACGGCGCAATTGGATTCGAACCCAAAATTTCCCGTCTACCAGTATCGAAAGCAGAAGCTCTCGGCCACTGGTGGGACGCCATTTCCATTGAAAATAGAAATTATTCTCTACATAGTCTTATTTTTATGTCTATTTAAGAAAATGGATATGTAATATAATTCCCAGATAGGATTTATTGGACAATTTTCAAATTTTCAATTGTTTTCGGTTATCATCTCTACAGAAGAGAAATTTCAAAAAACGTGAATTTTGAGAACTAAGAGTGATTCACATACTTCCTTATTTGTAATTAAATTCCGAGAGTTTTTATTAATTTCAAAGAAACATTGATGTAAAGGGCATTAAGCATTTTCATCATTTTTCACTTACGAAATTAAGCACTTTCTTGAAATTTGTAGCTAGTCCCAAGGAACTTGGCTCATATTAAAGTGCCGTTAAACGGGGTGGATACACTGTAAAAAAAATGTGTAAATTTACATATAAAAACAGGTATTTCGTTGATACAAAAACGATTTGTCTATATGTGTAAATTGGTGTGTAAATTGCCAAAATACACACCTAATGTGTAAATTTGAAAATACACATTTTAAAGTGTAATTTGATGATAAGTCCAAATGTGTAAATGTTATCTGATAAATCTTGAAATACACACTTTAATGTGTAAATTGCAGAAGAATACACATATTTATGTGTAATATTCTCACACATTCATATGTGTAATTTTCTGCGATTAAACGTATTTTTGTGTATAATGCAAAAAACACATACTTTTGTGTATTATGTAAAATACTCAATTTTTTGTGTAGTATGTAAATTACACAGGTTTTTGTATAATATGAAAAATACACAGATTTTTGTGTAGCATTCTCTTCATATAAATATTTCCGCTGAACATGCAAAACATAGATTTGTGTGTAATAATCAAAATACTTAGATATTTGTGTAATATTCCAAGCAGACATATTTTTATGTATTTAGCGTTAACATTATATGTTTTAGTATGTTTAAATTGGGAATTAATTCCCAATGATTAATAATGATAATGATTAAAAAAATTTTACAAAGAACAATATCATTTACTGATTGAGATTATATTTTCTGGTAGCTCTGTTTGATGCCCAGAAAATAGTGTACCGGCAATGTATTTTGGCAATTTTCACACCACACTAAATAAAAGACAAATCCTTTTCTTATCACCGATATACCCGTTTTTATATAAAGCATGATAAACTGACATTTTAATTACCAATTTCTAATTGCTTTTAGAGTTGGTTTATAGCTCTACAATCGTGAGTTTACATTTTATGCGCAGACTGTGCATAATTTCAATTCCTTACAATTTCTGTCTTTTAAATTAAAGTTAGAAAGAAATTCTCTCGCTCATATTTACATCTATAACAACTCATATTGTTTTTAATATTTTAAAGAGCAATTTTTTCAGAAATATTTATTATTAATAATATTAATGCCATATATATAATAATAATATAAGTGCCATCACCATGCACATTGTATGGTGATGGCACCCATGTGGAAAATGTTTAATCAAAATAAAAGTTTTAGTTTCTCCGATCTGTATTGTAATCAGAGATTAGTGTACTGACTCTGCGTCATGTGCAAATTTCCTCCTTGCGCCCCAATCGAGTTTTTTCTATGGGTTGGAGGATTCCCAGAACGGTTTTTTGTGCGTGCATAACATGTCCGTTTCTTGCGATACATGTACGGTTCCAACGCTCTTTGGGGTTTTCGCATGCGCTGAGCATTTTGCGATGAAAAAAAGGGTGTTGCCACTGGAAATTTTCGAGTTTCTGTAACTATAACCGTAACCGTGAGCTCCATTTTGTTGCCGTTCGCAGAATCTCGAGCTCATACCTCTGAATAGCTATATCTGAAATTTCACCTCGATCGGTTGAGCAGACTGGGCGCTAGAGCTCCATATATTGGCAAAGTTTTTTTATGACCACCCTGTATGTGTGTGTGTATTCTAATATTTCCCGGTCCATTAAAAAAAGTCCTTCCGGCAATGCCGGGAGGAAGAGGTAGCTTTCATATACTTATTTATATATTATTTATTTTAAATTAAGTTATATTATTCAAACAAACGAAGCTCAAATTAGTGAAACCCGATTTTATAATATTGAATGTTAGTTTTTGTCAATACTGATTATTAATAGGAATTTTTAGAAATTAGTCATATTTTATTCAACTTGGTTTTATTCTCAGCGATTTAGAGAGTCGTCAAATTCCACGATATCATGAAGCGTATGCCATTTTAAAGCAACATGATGGATAAAACTAACCAATGAGCTTGGTCAAAATCTTAATTCATGTGGACATGTACTCTCATATCAAAATGGATTAATATATACGAGTGCTGTCGCGGGCAAATTGATTTTTTTAAAAATGTCACCCACATTAGAAATTCAAACTGCTATATCTCAGGCGTTTTTTAAGATAAAGACAAAGCAAAAATTACTCCGGAATTCATTATTAAGATAAATACATTCGAAAGAATCTTTGGTACTTCTAGGTTATCCCGTCGACTAAAAAATTACCGCCAAACTATAAGATTAAATGCCAATAATGGATGATCGTGAATGTCACATTCAATGACATTAAATGCGATTCACGTGTTTAAAACATCATTAAGTGATTTTTATTTCGACTTTTTATTAATATTTTTATTAATATTCTACTAATTATTTGTTTTTTCGTTATTTAAAATAAAAATTATGTCAACATGTATAATTTGGCTATTAGTTTGGCGATTTGTATAATATGGCGAAACTGGTCGACGGGATAACATAGAAGTACCGAATCTTTTTTCAATACTTTTTATTTGTACATCATTATACATTTAAAAGATTTTTGAAAAACTTAAATAGCCGCCATTTTGAAACAAAATGGCGGATGAAGTTGGCTAGTGAACTTGGTCAAGCCATTGATATGTACCATGAACACACGGAGTTACATCCAAATCAATTTATAAATATGCGTATTATCGCGTTTCAAAATGTCAACCACACTGGAAATTGAAAGTGCTATAACTCAGCCATTTTTCAAGATATAGATGAAACAAAAAATGCCCTTGAATCTTTGTATCAAGGTCAAATACACAAAATAAAAATCTTTTTCAATTTCTCACATTTTTGTACCTAATTTTAAAATTGAAATTTTTAAAAAAATTTTAAATGGCCGCCATTTTGAAACAAGATGGCGGATGATGCTGGCTAACGAACACGGTCAAGACATTTGTAAATACTATGTACATACCCAGTTTCATTCAAATCGGTTCATAAATACGTTAGTTACAGCATGACAAAATTCAGATCGTTTTAAAATGTCAGCCATAAGAAAAATTCAAAGTGCTATAACTCAATCATTTTTTACGATATAGACAAAATAAAAAGTGTTCTGGAATCGTTGTTTTAAGTTCTAACACATAAAAGAAAAATATTTTTCAACTTTTAATTTCTTCGCATTTAATTTAAAATTTTAAATTTTTAAAAGAAATTTAAATGGCCGCCATTTTGAAAAAAGATGGCGGATGATGCTGGCTAGCGAGCTCGATCCAGACATTTGTATGTACCATGTACATACCAAGTTTCATTCAAATCGGTTCATAAATACATTAGTTACAGCATGACAAAAATTAGATTGTTTCGAAATGTCAGCCATAAGAAAAATTCAAAGTGCTATAATTCAATTATTTTTTAAGATGTAAACAAAATAAAAAGTGTTCTGGAATCGTTGTTTTAAGTTCTAACACATAAAAGAAAAATATTTTGCAACTTTTAATTTCTTCGCATTTAATTTTAAATTTTAAATTTTTTAAAAATTTTTAAATGGCCGCCATTTTGAAACAAGATGGCGGATGATGCTATCTAACGAACTCGGTTGAGACATTTGTATGTACTATGTACATGCCAAGTTTCATTCAAATCTATTCATAAATACGATAGTTATCGCATGACAAAAATCAGATAGATATATATAGTATATATATATATGGTTATATATATATATATATATATATATATATATATATATATGTCAACATTTGGACGGAGGGTGTTTTTGGGGTCTGGGGGTCATGATCGGTGAAAATATACCAAAATTTTCTGGAAGTGCTTTCCCCCGGACTGCTGCAATAGGTAGCTTTTTACTTTTTGTAATGAAAGCTACCTAATATAAACAATATATTTTCATGCTTAAAAACGCTTTTCGCTTTTCCGGACAACTTCACTCTTTAGGTTGTTTCCCCTTACAAATAACAGTGTACGATGCATATTTTCATTAAGAAAAATATTACAAACGCATGAGCTGAAAAAATGAAATTTATTAGGTTTTAAATATAGTTCTGACTTTTTCCGATTAAAGTAAATCAACTTATTTTTTTCTTTATACATGAAGAAAGATTCATTCAATGCATACACTATCAGAAACAACAGCATTTGTCCATCTGTTAAATAGTAAATGGATTCCGTATGGAAGAAACATGGGCTTTTGCAGCAATTATAAAATGTTTATTTTTGATTATTGCAAAACAGCCGAACTGCTCTCGTAAAAGTACGTTCTGAATATAACGAAACAAATGATAATTTTAAGGGGCAGCATCTGGTGAATACAGCCGGATGGCTAACGCCCGCGAAAAGTTCCTCTAACTAGTTTTCTCCCATGTGAGCAAATGTGATCATATGTTTGAAAATGGTCTTGTCATATTTTTCAGCATATTTTGGTCGTTTTTGCGTGAATGTTTCTTTTAAATTTGATTATTACTTGCTTTTAATATTTCCACATGAGGCTACATCATTTCATAGCAGACTACACAAGTTGAGTCCAAAGAAATGCTACCTACACCCATTTCCTGCAATGCCAGTAAAAGAAAAAAACTGTAGATTCACTTTTTTGAAATCTACCCCACCCATTGCATTCACAGGTTGCTGTTCCTTCACATTCCTTTTTTTCTCTTTCTGTTTTTGAAGACTGGTTAAATTCTTATACAGAAATCAAAGTTTGGCTTCTGATGATTTGATTGATGATTAGTATTACATTATTAGTATTGGTTGTTCCTTGGTTAAGGATAAAGGACACTGTCAGAAAAATTCGTCAATATACACTAAGTTATCGTTATTTTTTCACAAATAATTACCGTATTCCCAGAAAACGTATTTGATCTGTGAATTCATTCCGAACGTCGAAAAATGAGGAAGAGATTCCGTTTATTTCTTGCACGCATGCGTATTGGGTCTGTTAGTAATAAATTCGAATTTATTTTTAAAATGAAAAACAAAATATTCTATAGATTAAAATGTCTAATTTAGTTTAAAAAGACACAAATGTTTTCGAATTTAAAAATAAATAACAATTACTTTCTTCATTCATTCAAAAATTCTCACAATTTGTTATTCATATTCAAAGTTGGATAAGTTGAATAAAGTTGAATTTAGTAAGATATTTATTTAATAAATATTCCCATTTAAAATATACTTTAAGTGAACACATTTAAAAGATATTTTAATTAAAAAATAAAATGCAAAAAGAAAAAAAAATGATATTATTAAAAAAATCTTGTCATAGAACATCCATATTTTTTCTTCTAGCAATCTACGTAAATATAATTAAAATTCACATTTTTATACTATATTAATATAAACGTATAAAAACCCCAGCCACAGTTTCATTAAAGATGAAATCTTCCCGAAATTAACTTCAAAATTAAAAGCTCTCTAACGAAATAAACCAAACCACACTCATAAGAAATAAAGGCTTTTACTTCAAAGCGCTTTTCTCCTGAACAAGCGTGGCCTTTCTAATGCTGGGAACGTGAGTTCGATCCTCACCGCCGGCGTATTTATCTTTTCCAGACTTTTTTCAAAAGACGGATATTTTACCTCTTTTGACGGAGAAAAAAATAAACGGATATTCGTCAATATACAGACAATTTCTGGCAGCAGTGCTGCCAGTACTTTTTCTGTGAAAAGACGGAAGTTTTTTTGAGAGTGCAGGGAAATGAGGGACAATCTCTCTTAATTTATGTAAATGGGTTTTTCACGCAGAATTTAACTATTTGCTTCAAATTTTTTATATAGCTTTATTCTGATAAGGTGTTTCCCTTATTTGTTTTGGGGATTTATTGGATAAGTATAAAGGGGGACTACCTCTCTTAATTTAAGTAAATGGTTTTTCAAGCGGAATTAACCGACTTGCTTCATTTTTTCATATAGGTTCTTACTGATAAGACGCTTCCTGATTAGTTGTGAGGTTCTTTTGATAAGTATAAAGAAGGAGTCGATTACCCCCTTTAAATTAGATAAATGGATTTTTATGTAGAATATTCGATTTGCTTTAAATTTTGAATATGGGTTCTTTCTGATAAGACGAATCTCTGAATAGGTTTGGAGATTTAATGGTTAAGTATAAGGGAGGAACGGGGGATAACGGCTCTTGAATTATATAAATAGATATTTATGCAGAATTATCAGTTTTGTTTTGAATTTTGGATATCGGTTCGTTCTGATAAAGCGAATCACTGAACAGTTTTAGAGGTTCAATGATTAAGTATAAAGAGTTGAAATGGGGGAGATAATCCCTCCCTTAATTTGTTTTTTGAAGGGCATTATTTCTTGAAAAAAATAAGGCTGTAAGTATGCATAGCCTGTGAGCTCAATTCCATCAGTTTGACAGGGAGATATTTTTTTTTTTTCGTCATGATTAAGAATTTATATGGAAAATTAACAATCACGACCAACATTATGGTCGTGAAAATATTACTTGGATAGTTTATTATTTCAGCTTGTTATAAGGTAATTTCGTTGCACAATACTATTGGGTTAAAATGCGATATTTTCCTAAGTACACACATCTGTGAGTCTAGATATTTTCTATATATGAATTAAATTATATGAATATAATTTTTTTAAAAACTGTTATCTCAGAATACATACACGGAGTATAGTACTCTATTTATTTTGAAGATTAATAATAATGACGGTACGATAGAATTGTTTTTTAACATAAACTATGACTTTTTTAAAAAACTATTTGCATACATTCTCCCTATAAGAGAAAGAAAATATTTTCAGATTCACAAAACAACATTAACTTTTATTATTATTATTTAGTATTATTATTATTATTACAAACATTATTATCGTGTTTTATATTTTAATTCATTGGCATACATTTTTCCTGTAAAAAGAAAAATAAAATATTTCGAGATTAAGAAAATATAATTAAAGGTATTTTTAAAAAGAAACTTTACTTTGGTATCTTAAAGAAGATAATGTAATTTATCCATAGTATTGAGGACAATTGGCTTTGAGTTAACAGGATTAAGTCTGAAAAGAACAAAAGTTCATGAAAAGAGCGATCATTACTGACGAAAGCTCTTAATGAAGTCCATATTAGATTCTTTGGGCCGTCTTTGATATCAAACATATGAACGAAAAGGACAGGTTTTTAAAAAAATCTAATTAAGATGCACTTTCAGAAATGAATATAAGGTACTAAAAATCATTAATTTTAGGACATAGAGAGAGACTGCTTAATGCATAAAACAGTACTTTTAAAGTCTGTCTTTTACGTTTCTTTATTATGGATGGTAGCTATAATAGAAAAGTTTTACAGTGACATAAAAATTTTAAAAATGTGGGTGTCTGAAGTTTAAATAATTTACACATTTATAATTATAAATAATTAAGAAACTATATAAGGAAATATTTAACAGTATAAACTTATTACTAGCCGATTTACGCCTGTTTTTTTTTTCTTTCTCAATATTTTATTTAATGATAGTTACTTCACATATAATACAATAATTATTACAGCATACTAATAATTATTACAGTATTTCCTATTTGTAGATTGCCTAAAATCGTAAAAAAATAAATAAAAAATCTATCAAAAACATGAAATTTTTCCCCTGAAAATCAAAATGTCTTAGTTTTGGCACATTAGGCATAAACGAGTTTCTTCCAGTGCCATGAAATCATTATTTTAGTTATTTTAGGTTGAAGATAAGATTGCTAGCTGGAAATAATCAATATTTATAGAGAGAGGTTTTTTTTTTATAAACAAAGAGTTTGTCTTTTTTTTTAATGAATCATTAAATGTTATCGACAAAATAAAATATATTTTGGTATAGCTCCTGTGACTTAAAATAATTGTTTTCTTTTGAATTTGAAGAATGTTTCAGGCCATGTGAGCAGATCTCTTTCCTATATTCCTAAAATGTTGCAATCTCGATAACAGAAAATCAATTATAGCATATTAAAGAAAAACTGGTGTACGTTCAAGTTAGATTAAGTGATTTCTATTTCTCTAAATAATTAAAAGTAGTTAACATATTTCCATTAAAAAGAAAATCATTTTCAAAAAGGCAGTGGTACTTAAACGGTGGTTCACGGACTCCAAGAAATCCAAATTCCCTCCTCAGTTAGTCAGTGAAGGACCGTAGCGATTCCCCCTTAGCAAGCTTAGCAAGTTTAGAGTAACTCTGCAGCATTAAACATTATTTATAATAGTCTAAGAAACATAAGTAATTTGAGTCTTCTATCCTGAGTGTCCAAGAAGGTTAAATATATATATATATATATATATATATATATATATATTAGGAAAAGGAGCCCGTAATGGCTATGAGAGAACATACTATGTATATTTGCAACGAATGAGAAATTGATAAATTTATCGCGTGTCATTGTTAAACTACCTTATTCAATATCTGCATGTTTCTGATGTAATTCTTTATTCACGAGTCCAATTTGCGTGCTGGATTGATCGGGATCACAATTTTATGAATATACTGATAGACAAAGAAAAAGTAATAAAATTTTGGTACAATTTTCAGGCTATTTCTAAGAGAAAAAAAACAGAACCGAAATACATTTTGTTTGATATTTCTGTTTGTATTGTAGCTTTATTACGTTAATTTCAATGGACCATTCTTTGTTAATTGTTTTATGACAATTTTATTCTTTCATAGTAATATAAACTTTTACAAATTAAGATTATTCAAATTATTATAAATTCTCCCACTCTAAAACATTTTTTAGTCATAATAGCTTTTGTCTGTGTGAATCTATATATTAAAAATTTAAATGCATCTCTTTTCTAGGAGATTTCTTTTTTCCCTTTTGAAATGTATTTTAAAGTTTTCATGCTCTGTAAAAAAGGGATAAATGCTTATTAATCTAGAAAAATGTAACATAACCATGAATAAAAATATGCAAAATCCTCCACGATTCCGGAAAGTTCCCTTTATCCTTTGAAGCCTAAGAAACGGACATATTTTCCAAGTTTTAAAAAAGCATTTATAAAAAAAAGTTTATTTTGCAGAAACTGGATTTTGAGTGCATTTTCGAATAATTATTATAGTATATTAATAAGTTTTCTCAAACCAGAATATCGGTTTTTACGATATTATCAATTCTAGAGTAAACATTTCCATGCTTAACGAATATGTTTTGCAGACAAACCGACATTATTAATATTAAAATTAATATTATTTGTTACTCTTGATTTATAAATTGAGCTATGTAGCCAAAAAAGTTTAATTGAAAACGTATAGAAGTTGAAAAAATGATATTTCGGTTTCAGAAACTTATTAAAGCACTATAAAAATAGCCCAGAAACATTTTCAAAAATCAATGGCAGCAAAAGAAACATTCTTCGTACAGATACTTCGTTGAATCTAAAAAATTAGTTGGGTTTTGAGTTTTCTAAAGAAAAAGAATGGTTTTCGGAATCTAGGGTAACTCGGAAAAGACAATGTATATTTTCATTCATGGATATATTGCATTTACGCAGATCAAGAAACATTTCTCTTCTTTACAGCAAACTCTTCTTGCTTGCCGGAATCTCAATATGCCTTGAATTTGATTCTATACAGATACTTTCAATGTCACTAGCTTAACTTTACGTTTTTGATAAACACTAAAATAAAAATTGAAATTTCCGCCTTTTTCTAAATTATTTTCATGTTATTTTTATTCATATATTTTAGCCCTTCCATGCCTGGTAAATTCATATGAGATTATCATGCTTATATAAAACACGATACAGAGAAAATGGATACATGTATTTTTATTCCTTTATTGTGTGTACATCTCATATAAAGTTTAATAATGGTTACCAAAAACAATAATGGATGTTAAATACTTTTTTTCCGAATTTTCAATCAAAAAGTTTCAGGTTTGAGATACTCACTTCTGCTATAGGTGAGAGAAAATTTCCTCAAGGAATTTATGCTCTTAAAACTCAGCAACAACAAGAACGTTTGTTTATTTTTTAACTTCTACTTTTTCCTTTTTGGTCCAAAGTTTAAATTTTTACAGAAAATTCTTTAATAAGTCGTATTAATAACATCTTAATGCTTCCAAATCTCATATAAACTTCGTTTTGTAATTTTGTGAAAAGCGCAAGATTTAAAAAAATTCGACATCACTTGTTCTTAATAATCCATTTTTAAATATATTTTAACGAAAACCATTTTTGATCTATTTAAAAATATTTCATGCAATGGGTGGTTAGTGAAAATTTTAACACATGTTCAAAATAATGTATTGAATTTTCGCTAAGTAATGAAAAACTCTCGAAACATCATTGCATATTACAATCTGCGAGTACAAAAATCCGAAATTCAAACTGTCAAAATGTCATCAAAAGAATCCCATCCCTTTGTTTCCTTCCATCATTTCAGTACAAAGCGCTATGCAAAATATTCAGATATTTTTCACTATTTCACTGATGAGCTATTATTGAGCATTGAATTCACTCAGTTTGTTACATTGAATTCAGATCACTCTTTTCACCCATCAATAATTTCGCTAACCTAAAATGCTTATTTTATAAAATTCAAGGGAAAGTATATGATTAAGAAATCTCAGTTTATAATCAAAAAGAAATTTCTAACATGTAAAAAAGTTATCAATCTAGTAACAATGATTTTGATTTTGTAAGGTGATTTGAAGAGGAATCTTCTAATGACTTATTATACATCTTTTTCTGGGTGATAATAAATTTTGTCAGTATAGCCAATAAAAAAAATAAGTAATATGTGTAAAAAAAAATAAATAAATAAATAAATAAAAATCCAATTCACGATTTTTACGATAATTAAATTGTTGTTTTAAGTTCTCGGATTATACTACAGTAACAAATTTTATTAATAATTATGTTTCTTTTAATCACCACAGAAATTAAATCAAATAAAATGATTAACAAAATACTTTAGTTTAAAATATTTTAAATGAGCTTATATGGGAACTTAAGCATCAATTTAAAAGTTTTTAAAAAAGCTAAATGTAGCGTGATTAAAGACGCATAATGTAATCAATTATCCCTCTCATCATGCATCTTAAATAATTCTTGAATGTAAGATATATGTTTAACTGACGATTGAGAGATTTTTTTATAAAAAAAATTTATATTTCCCTCTTTAATACACACTTCTAAAATTTTCTCAAAACAAGAAAGACAAGTGTGCTAGCTGAATCAATATTTTAACATTTCTACAGAAAATTACTGCTCATCTAACATTCCACCGTTGAGGGAAAATTTCATTCATTACAAACTAGTTTATGATTATCTATTTAACGTGTAGGTTTCAAATAACTATTCAATAACTGGGATGCTTTAAATATCGCATGTCCTTGTGTGGGTGTAAGTGAATGAATTTACATTTTTGAAGCTGTACTAATTCTATAGTTTCAAACATGGAATCCTCAAATTGTAATTTTGTTTTTATTCAAAGAAACTTAAGTACTAATTAATTTTTGAGTCTAGAGTTTTTAATGATTTAAAAACATTTAAATAAGTTTCGACCTCAGGTTACTAATAATTTGTAAACTGTTTTCTTACTTTATTCATCTGAAACTAATTTGTTACCCATATCTCAGCATTGTTGTTAGAAAAAAATAAAAGAATCAGGAAGTTACTTAGTAACTTAGTTATAACTACTTGATAAAATAGTCTTTTAGTATTACTACTTTTCTTGAACTAAATAAAAAGATATAATAAAATCTGTAAAATCTTGTAATTGCAAGAAAGGAAAATAATTTACAACACAACAAAAGACACACTCACGCACTCATGCAAAATCTTTGTTTATGATGTTTATATAACACACACACACTCATACATACATATTTATATGGGTGATTCTATAAAAACGTTTACACTTTCGGTGTGTGATAGTTATTTTTTAACAAAACATGCATATATTTAAAAAAACAGAAATTTTGCGTAACATAACACTTTTAAACTATGTATTTGATGAAGATTGATGAGTTGTGATTTACTTATATATTTATATATATGCTTATTGTGGTGAACTGGGGTACACATATTTATCTCCGTTATATTTTACGCCTAATTTTCTCTATTGATATCTTGATTTATTTTGAGAATGTAATAGAGGCATCATTCATTAAGGTGTATTTTTCTCTGAAAATTCCTTTATACGATAATTAAAATTTACTTTGAAAAAATATATAATTAAAAAAACTGTTCAAATTACTCCTGCAAAGTCTTTCGTGATAACTTTGTTAAAATAATTTATGAAAAAATTAATTAATGAAATATGTTTATAAATTTATGTGCAATAATTTTAAAACACAGTAGTATATTCAGGGGCAAGAGGCATCCCTTTTTAATGTCATTTGTTATCCGCATATGTGCACATTGTCGTTTATTTTTAATACAAGCAAATAAGCTCATAGTAGACAAGGAAATAGCCGAGTCAGTTTATCACTACCAATATAATACATTGAATATAAGTAAAAAAAAAATGAAAATATACAAGTGAAAAAAAATTGAACACAAAAATCATATAAAACGCAAGAAAAATTAAAATAAACAAACCCAATAATAATTTTAAAAAAATGCTTAATATTTTTCAAACAATTTGAGGAGCACTTATAGATAAATTCAATAGTAACGCACCTGTTACAAACAAGAGGCAAAGCGAGCAGACTAGATGATTAAGTAAGTAAAATTGTAACACTTTGTGCGATTTTCAATACAAAAGTTTAAAAACTAACAACGTTTTAACGCACAAATCTCATAAAAACTCCAACCCCCCAAAAAATTTCATACGTCGTTTCAAGGATGCCTTAATCCCCTTCCTCGTTGAAAAAAAAAATCACTGAGGAAGGGGATCAAGGCATCCTTGAAACGACGTATGAAATTCTTTGGGGGGTTTGAGTTTTTATGAGATTTGTGCGTTAGAACGTTGTTAGTTTTTAAACTTTTGTATAGATGATTAATTACTATGATTTCAGTTACGATATAATACAAAGACTAGGAATTCAAAATTAATCATCAATAAATTATTACTTCTTTTAAAATTAAAAAAAAAACGAAAGGAAAGACTAAATACAATTATTTAGAATTAATTTATAAGACTATTAACCTATAGGAAAATATTATATTTTGAAATTTTAAGGCTATTGATCTGATGTTGAAATGTATGTTGTTAAAATAATTATTTTATACCTTTTAGTACTATCATCTCTCATAAAATTCCTACATATTATTAAATAAAAATGTATGATTAAATAAAAATATTTTGGCAAATGTACCTTAAAAAATGTAACTTCAATTTACCTAATTTCTATATGTACATTATGAAAAAATTAGTAAATACATGAGTTTTCATGCGTGCATTATAACGACTCATATTTGTATTTACACACATTGTACTCTCATTAAAACATTAAGCCCGTCATTACAAAATGGTACCCTTGGACTTATATAAATAGTTTCTATTCTTTGATAAAGATTTCGATTCTTTTGTAAAATTTCCTATCGTCAACTTTTTTTTAAATATAGGCAAATTATTTTAATCATACATTTAGTCCAAATTTAGAATTTATTCCAAATTAAAATTTATAATTTCATTTACATTTTTCCCAAATTTGTGTAATAGCATTACCAATCGTGTTTAAACTCAATAAGAGAAATCTGTAAAATAAGTGGAAAATCCCTGGGCCTGATCCAAGGCCAAAATAATCGAAACGAGAGTAGTCCAGACATTGCTCTAGTCACAAGAATGACATGACAGTGAAGAACGAGTTCAAAAACAGATTGTGCTAAATGTGTTTCATTTCAAGCTGTCTTAAATCTGCAATGCAAGATTTTCTTTTCTTTGTTAATATCCTCATGAGAATTTAAAAATGAAATACAAATTTCAAATTTGGAGTTACATTTTAAAATAAATAAACTTATTTTCATTTAACTGAAAGCTCATAAAATATTAAAAAACTATATTTAAATTTATCTCTCAAATAATTTCTCGTTTAACATTTAATTTTTCAATAATATTTAATGATATGTTACTTCTCAAAGATTAGAAACACCTACTATAAAATGAATGAATATAAAGATAACAAATACTGTGCATATAAAGGATTAGACACATTTCTAAAATTAAAAGAAAAATTACATTCTGTTTTCTTTAAATTTTTGTTGTTGTTGTTGTTTTTGAAAGAATTAAGCACTTTTAGGAAGGCCGTATGTAGTTTTGAAAATAATACTTTTAGAATTTTCGTATACCTCAAGTTAAAATTTATGAATCCACAATTTTTCGTAGGAAGATGTACTTCCTTTTATGAAGAAGAAATCAGTAATTAGATTCGTTAAGATACGAAGTAATCGGCTGGAATACATTAGTTAAATACGAGCTGGTGTTGTTAGATGTTTCTCGTAATTTATAAAAATTTCGTAATCAGTTCGAATAAATAATTCAATTTCAAGGACGTTTGTCATTGGACAAATATCCAATGCAACTCTTTATGAAGATCATATTTTGAGATAGAATGTGAAATTTTTATCCATCATGCGCTCCAAATTGAGTATAGCACAAATGAAACAACCAACTAACTCGTATTTAATTTATTAATACCTGTGAAAATTTCAAGTGTAATTGGGCATATTGGTCATTTTAAAAGTTGTCTATTGAGACAAATTCCAATAATAATCTCAAAGTAACCATTTTGGTAGATTTTTTTACATTTGCGTAATCTTAAGTCTAAAAAATGGCTATATTTCAACTCTCTCAAATTCAAAATTAATCATTAATAATTTTTTACTTATTAAAACTAGAGAAAAAAACAAAAGAAATACTAAATACAATTGTTTATATTTAATTTATAAAACTATTAATCTATTGGAAAAATATTATACTTTGAAATTTTTAGACTGTTGATCAGTTGTAGAAATATGTGTTGTAAAAAGTATTATTTTAAACATTTAGTGCTACCATCTACTATAAGATTCCTACATATTATAAAATAAAAATTTCTGGCACTTTACTAAATATGTACTCTTTTTTTACCTAATTTCTATACATACATTATGAAAGATTAGTAAATACATCAGTTTTCATATTTGTTTTAGAACGACTCAATTTGTATTCGACTCAAATATTTCACAATAGTTCTTTTAAGTAAATCAATGAAATTCATAAAATATATATAGAGTTTCCATATTAAAATTTTTATAGAAGCAATTAATAAAATTAATATTAATTTTTAATATTTCAGTAATTTTCTTTTTATTTTACTTATTAATGCTTACAAAATATGACTACTTATAATATGCTCAACACACAGATAGGTAGAGCTAGAAATTAAAAAAAAAACTTCAAAATAAAACTCCACCTTTTCACTGAGAATAGTTAATAAAATTCTTAATTAGATGTAACTAAGTTTTGAATATTAATATATTTCTTTGTGATAAACTAACAAATCTAATATGTATTATTAATATATCCAATTATCCATAACCACGAGATAAGAAAAAAAGTACCAATATTATTATTTTTCACATTTATTTCAGTCTTTTCATATCTTCGTCAGCAATATGAATAGCATGGAATTTTTTTCCACAACAAGTTTTTAAAGTCTGTAACATGATGTTCTGTTGTCTAAATTCATTTTTTATATTATTGTGTTACACGTACGGTAATACTAAAGGCATACTAATGACATGTTAACATTTTTAAAACGTATGGCTGATTGCAGATAACAAATTACGTATGATTTTTTTCCCACAAAGTATAAGGAACTAACATGTCTGAAAAATTTGTCGTTACATCTCCGTCTAAATTGATGAAAATTAATGAAAACATACAATATGAATAGGATGCGGAAAAAGAGGTAAGGTAACAAATTGAGAGAGTTATCATTATAAATATAACGCTTTTGAAACTGCCTACATAAAATAATATTTTCATTTAGTGCAATGTTTAAATTATGACATCTATTTTTTTAATTAGTAAAAAGTAAATATATATATGTATTCAAAATAAATAAAAAATAACTCTAAGGAGCTATAAATGTGGATTACTCTTTCTATACAGAATAACTGTAATATTCATTATAATACTGTACAAGGTTACTGTAATTTTATCCAAGTAAAAAAAAATCATTTTTATGACCTAAAAAGTAGTTTCTTGACTACAATCATCTCGATTAAAAAAACAAATAAAATACTAAAAAAATCGAAGTGACATCGGAAATAATAGATAACACATTAATTAAACATACTTCCAAACATAGCATTTATTTATCGAACTATTGAAAATTACACAGGTCTAAAATAATCGTTTTCATTAAAATAAATACGTTTATGTAAATATTTATAATCTCTTATTTTGATTTTAGAAAAAATATTCAAGCAATTCTATCACGAAAAAAATTTTTTAACACGAATTTAAAATGTCGGAGTACTTAGTAAATTAAAAATGCAATCATAAAGATATCAGATTAGTAAATTAGAAATTTATTCATAAAGAAACCGTAGACCCTTTAAATATTATGGTGTTTAACCTTTAAACATCAAGTCAAGCTACGGATGGTTGTTGTATAAGAAACCAGCGCACAGCATGCTAAAACAACAAATTTTCACCATCAAAGGGGCTAAAATCCATGAAGGATTTTGACCTCCCTTAATCTACCTTCCGATCTGGGGCCTTTAATTTATAATTTATAATTTGGTTTGGTGCTAGGTCTTTTTCTACCTCTTCTATTCATATTTTCTTTGATCTACCAACACTCCTTTTCCCTATTAATTTACCATTATATATCTTCTTTGTGCTTCTGTCATCCCTCATTCTGATTAAATGGCCTAACCATTGCATTTTTCTTATTTTAATGGTATTTATTATGTCGTTTTCATTACACAATTGTTCAACGCTTAAAATTAGGTGTCTTTTTTTGTGCAAATTACCCGCTAAAGGGTTAATACATACTTACGGTTTTTGAAGTTTTTGCAATTTTCAATATTTTCATATTGTAAAATCAAGATCCCGCTATATCCTGCAAAACAGCTGAATATCGGGGAAAACATTTTTTTTCATTGAAATCTCTAATGGAATTTTTATATTTCATATATTTTTAGATTGCAAACTAAAAACATCAAAAAATATTACATAAAAAATATTAATTTCAAATAAAGTTTTGAAATGCATTAAAAGAGATACTTTACTTATCTTAGTTGTTATTCTATCTTTCCTATATGGGTGATTCTCAAAATAGGGGACGATTTCAAAAGTGAAATCTTAAAAAAATTACTGTTAGCAAAATTTCTGAAAAAAAATAGGTGTTGTTAATATAGTATTAGGTATACTTTACATGTAGTCAGCAGAGCTAAATATTTAAAAATTAACTTTAAAAAAAATAAGTATTTTTTGAGCCATGCTAATGACAAAACAAATTGCATGGAATAAATATATTAAGAAATTTTTATTTTCTTCCTGTTTAAATAATTTTTTCTATATTTATTAGCCTTCCTTTTCAGCAAATGGTTTCCATTTTTACATACATACATATAAGGAGAATAAAATCATTACCAAAGAGCAAACTTTGTTTACATGAGCAACATTCTGACACTAACAATGCAAGAAGCTGTCTTAGTAATTTTCTGACAGATTTAATGCATATTTTAGGGATAATAAATGTAATACCTAAATTTATATGTAAAATTAAACTTTATAAAGGATACAATGTAAGCACTGGTTACATTTATGCACATAGGAGTCTTTAGCATGGACAGAAAGACCATGCTAATGACACTGATATTTGTCGATGCTAATGACAAATTTTAATTTAAATAAGATTATGAGCCATAATATAATCACAATGCAATAGTCCTTTCTGAGGCTTTTTAAAACACAAAAGTTCTATGCAAATAAGTAAAATAAAAATTTTAACTATAAAATAAACATGAAAATTATTATCCATTCTAATGACATACAATTGATGTACTCCCCTAATATTCAACTTATATTCTTAAAATACAATACATGCTTCTATTTTCAGGCTGGGATAAAATGGCTACTTGTTGCCATGGAGAAACTTTACATTTTCAAACTATTGTCATATGTGAAAATGAAATTTTGATTAATAACCAGCTGTAATAGTATGATCTTGTTTTGAAAATAGAATATGGAGGACAAACTTTAATTCTTTTTTTATATACTATAATTTTATTTTTAAAAAGAAATTTGGATAAATCCTCTCCTTGATTAATTTAAAGAAAGAATAACATTTGTTTTATTTTATAAACATGATATTAACGCTTGAAAAATGCTAGTATACACAAGGCACAGGTGCTGTGGACATCCATGCTAATGACATTTTGAACATTTATTCTGTTATTTTAATGTATTTTTAACTAAAAAATGAGTAATTCGTGAGTGCAAATAATGAATAATATTAAGACAAACATATCTAAATATAAAAACAGGATAGAAAACCTCTCAATTTTTTTTTGTATGCCGATAGACATAAATTGTCCCCTATTTTGAGAATCACCCATATATTTTAGTAACGGGCCATTCCATGAAAAAAGGTAAATTGATAGTCATTTTAAAAAGTTTGTGTAAATAAATATGTTTGGTATTTTCTGAATGGTAACATATCAAATTTTATGTTTTGAGTAAGAATTTAAAGTTTGTCTTTTGTGGATTGTTAACACAACAGTTTAAAGATGGCGTGCATGTGCAAGCAAGTATGTTGAGTTTTATAATGCATTTTGAGTGAGTTTTTTTAAGAAAGAAAATCCAATGAAACTTTTGAAATCAACATTTTAGGTAAGTCTAATATTCATTCTTTTTAGTTCACTAAATTTAAAAATCTAGGATAATTTCAAATAATTATTACAGCACACACAAAAAGCTTTGTTTCTGTGTCCCACACGTGACACAAAAGATGAATTTTTTAAATTAGGAGAAAAAAGGAACTCATTTATTTTGTTTAATTGGCATTTCTAAACCAGTTTACTGCAGCACACTTATCCTATGCTAGTTAAAAATTTGGGCCAAATTTTTATTTGGAGAAAAATATAAAAACAAAATTGTCCTGCACGTGACACCTTATGAGCAAGACGATTATTTTTGTTTTCTGAATGCTAAATAGAGATTTATTATAGCATAGGTTTAACAGTTTAATGATTATTTTGTCCTAAGAACATATTCTATGTAACTTAAACGAAACTAAGATTTTTTTTAAACATTTTTTATGATAGTTCCATTTTTTCTTTTTTTATGTGATGCTAATATTTTTTTATTTCTATTTTTTTATAAATTTATTTTAATGAAATTTGAACACTTTGATGGTTATTTTTATTATAAGAACATATTGTTTTCTAGTAAGAATTGATCTACTTAATTTATAGGGTTTTTTTTATATAATAAGAAGAGTCATGTGTTTAAGAACTTGTTATTATTCTGCAGAAAACAAATAATAAAACTGCTTATTTATATTCTGTTAAAAATAGTTTTAAAATAGAATTTTAAAGTTCAATATTTCTATGAAATTAAGTAAATTTAGACAAAATCATTGATAATTGATAAAGTTTGTTATTTATTTAGCAGAAATGGAAAGATCTAAGTCTACTAATGCTCGAAGAATGAAAAAGATAAGGGAGAAAATGGTGCTATGAATCCTCCAGGAGCAATCATATTAAACATCTCTTTAGAAACAACAACTTTTTTTAAGATGGGTGAATGGGTAGTTGTAAAATATGATGACTTTAATTATCCTGGTGAAATTATTAGAAGCACCAATCATGATAGTATTGAAGTGTCTGTCATAATAAAGAGTGGTAAATTCTACAAGTGGCCACAGTATCCAGACAAAATTCTATATTCATTTAAAAATGTGGTAAAGAAAATATCAACTTCCACTGTAACAAAAAATAGAGGTTGTTTCAAATTTATGGAAAACTTTTGAGTTTCTGTTTATACATTTACTTTATTTTATGTTTAAAAATGTCAATTTGAACATTTATTTTGTACAAAAAAAAAGTTAAAATAAATATTTTTGTATTGTAAAATGTATAATATGTATTTTCTGTTTCGTATTCCTTTATTTTCTGATTTTTGAAAAGGTTACTTGAATGATATTTGCAAATGTCCCACACGTGACAACCGTGTCCCGCACGTGACACTATACGTTATATTTTTTTTAGCAGTTTAAAAATTTATTTTTCAAAAAATGATGTTTATTTCATAAAAATTAGACCTTTAGCTTCTAATATATATTTTTTCTTTTGAAATTGCAAAACTAGTAGAGCAGAAATGTTAGCTGGATCATAGAGCAAATTACAAGTGGTTGACTTCAGATGTCCTGCACGTGATGCATGCAAATTAATTAATAACTAAATCATAAAACCATTTAGGAAAAATCTGTCCCTGCCTGAGATATTGTTATACCAAATATAAGCTTACAAAAATGTGTTTATTCCTGTTTCTGAAGAATTTTAAGCCCTATAACACAATTTGGGTGGAGTTATGGTGTCTGATTGTCCCACACGTGACAGTGGAATGGCCCTAACTAAAACTTATTATTATTTTCTTTTTTGCATAATTTCATCATTGGTTGTTGCGCACGGCTAAATTTAACATAACATAACTTCATTATATATGCAGATTTTAACCTAAAACATAAATTTAATTACGGGAGATAGTTCATTTGATTTTTTATTATTTTGCTTGCATTGTATAACTTGTTATAAAGTTGTTATTTTTAGTTGTAGTGTAATTTTTAAGCCTTTTAAACCTCTCGCTTGAATAAAATCTATTTTCGAAGAAATTTTATTTTTAGTGACCTTAGTTAAATACCCAGGCCTCATACATTGTATAAAATTTATAACTTTTACGGAATCTAGAATGAAGTTGAAATTAAGCCACTTCAAATAATGATTTTTCTCTTTATTCTTCTTGAAAATTTATCAGCATGAAGATTAATAAATTTAGCATTACTAATTTCATTATTTTATAAATTTTTACCATGTTTTCATATTTAGTATAAATAATTCCATTTTACACAATCTAGACGAGCATTGCAATTATGCTGTTTCATAAAATGCTTTTTTTTTCGGAAGGAATAAAATTAATTAATTTATTTTGTTATGTAGTCACACATTTACACAATTATAGAAGATCAAAAGAAGAAGAAAAAAAAGGGGAAAAACCTATACTGTTTTTTTACAGATTCATCTTAGAGTGATTCGAGAGATGCAAGAGTTGGCATTCGACAAAGACTAGTGCGTACTTTTCTAATATGGGCACAGTAAAAAAAATAGGGTTCGTCTGAATATTAAAAATTGCAATAAATTTGGATTTTTCAAATGGCAGCATACACTTTTGCTACTTTGTTTGATTTTCTTAGATCAAAATAACCTGGATACGTTATAATTCATATATTTTTCTTAAATAGATGTTAAAATTTGAAACTGTTAATGTTAAATGCACTTGAGAAATTTAATGTACATTTTATTTTAAAAAAATCATTCGATTGAACTTTTTTAATTAGACTCAAGCATATTCAGGACATTTTATAGATTAAAAAACATATCTTTAGTTATGAAAATTATTAATAATTTTGTATATTTTTTATTTATAAATTACATTTGTTTTTACATATAACGGACGACAATCGTCCAAATCATGAGTTTCTAAGATCACAGCTCATTGAAGTTTATTCCTCTTGATGTATGGAGAATTTTTACTTTTTGGTGGTCTAAAGCGTCTCTTATCAGAGTATCAAGAGAAAAAACTTTTATAAATTTACAGTAAATCATTATAAAATTTTATTTCATATAAAGTGAGTTTATTTTCTTTTAGCGAGAATTTCTTTATAATTTCTGCGGGAACTAGATTAGTGTTCCATGTTATTTCGATGCAAGCTTTCATTTTTAAAAATTTATGGATAAGCCCCTAACGCATTTTCTTTCATAACTCCATGAAGAATTAAGTAAAAATGTATAAATTATACCTTTTTTCCAAGAAACCAGATATGGTGCCAAAATAAATGTGTGTTACAGGCCTAGGACCGCTGAGTCACTCTTAAAAAAGAGAGAAAAGAGACTAAATCGCAAGAAAAAGAGACTAAAAGAGACCAAAATTTAAAAAAAGAGACTATAAGGAGACTAAATAAAAAAAAAAATTTTCTCTTCACTTAAATGTTTTTGGTATACAGACAAGCACTATAAGATTTAACACAATCTGCGGAATACATTTTCAATGCATTTCAGTCGGTTTTGAAATAATTGCAAATATTGTTGATTGGTTGCAGAAAAATATCTCAAATCGCAACAATTCATCATGAAAGAAAATCAGAAATTCACCAAATGACCATGGGGACAAAATCATGAAATTCCAGGAAATATAGTGAAATTCATCAAATTGTCTCAAAAAACAAATCACAAAATTTGTCGCATGATCTCGGGAAAAAAATTCTCGAAATTAGTCAAATGTTCTTAGGATAAAAAAAATCACGAAAATTATCAGATGGCCTTGAAAAAAAATCACGATATTAGTCAAATGGATCTTGTGTTAAACATCGTAAAATTCATCAAATGGGTCTTAAAGAGAGGGATGAATCGGAAAATTCACTAAATGATTGAGAAATTCCAAGAGCGATCATACAAATAATTGCTAATTTTGTCGAAGGTCACGGTAATAAATAGTGAAATTTATCAACTAGTCGCCAGAAAAATAACGAATTTCGTAGAATAAAGTCATAAAAAAAAATCAAGGATGCCTGTCAATGGGTTACATTAAAATGTGCGAAAATCAGTTAAAGTATAAAACAGTGAAGTTTGTCAAATTATCTCAGGAAAAGAATGGCAACATTTATCAAACGGTGTTGGTGAAAAAAGTAAAATCAGGGGTTGTACTGGTGCCAAGTAATATTTCACACAAACTTTTTTGGATATTGTAGGACACATTTAACTGGCATACTACATTTCCTTCCACGACCATTTGACGAAATTAACCTTTTGAATAAATTTGCCGATTTATCTTGATATTTTGACATTTGAAATTTGAATCACGCTTGATATTTGAAAGTTGCCGTTTTTTCGCGATCTCTTGAAGAAATTTGCTGTTTTTTGCGATCTTTTGAAGAAATTTGCCGTTTTATTTCATTATCTTTTGAAGAAATCTGCTGTTTTTAGTGATCTTTTTACGAAAACTGCCGTTTTCTCGCGATGTTTTCACGAAAACTGCCGCTTTTTCGCGATCTTTTGAAGAAATTTGACGTTTTTTCGTGATTTTTTGAAGAAATTTGCCGTTTCTTCGTGATTTTTTGACGAAAACTGCCGTTTTTTGTGATCTTATGAAGAAATTTGCTGTTTTCTCGGGATTTTTTGACGAAAACTGCTGTTTTATTGTGATCTTTTGAAAGCATTTGCCGTTTTTTTGCGACGTTTTGAAGAAACTTGCCGTTTTTTCGTGATTTTTTGACGAAATTCGCGTGTTTTTTGCAATCTATGACGAAATTGATTTTTTTAAGACTATTTATCGAAATTCGCGATATATTTTCTGTCCGAATTTTTGGATTTAGGACCGAAAGTTTTTAATTTTTGCTAAATTTTTAACAGTTGAAAAATAGTCTGCGACGTGCGTCGCAGCGTTGCGCCAATTCTGCTCCCGGGTAACGACCGAAATAAGAATTTTGAGATTCCTTCCTGCAATCCTCTGACGAATTTCTCAATTGTTTTTCACAAGATCGACTGACAAATTTTGCAATGATTTTGCCACTGATTGACGGATTATACACTTTTTTTCTCGCGAAAATGATAAAATCGTGATATTCTTCCCGCGACCGAATGACGAAGTTTATGATTTTTACCCCTCGAATGATTATTGAATTTCGCATTTTTATCTTGACACAGATTGACCAAATTCACTTTCTTTTGAGTGTCCGACAGAAAAGTTTTGCGATTCTTGCCCGCGAACGATATACTAATTTCATAACCATTTTTCCACGATAGCGTGACGAAATTTAGAATTTTTTCCCCTGCAAAAGAGAGACAAATTTGGCCATGCAGCAGAATTTTTTTCTGCAGTCTGCAACACATATAAAAACTTAAACAGTCTGCAGACCAATCCCTCGCATTACATTATTTGCACTCAAACCTTTAAAGTATTTGTGATAGACATAAAAGAAAAATACACATACTTTAAAAAAGAAGTTGCCTTTGTTCTCAGAATTTTTAATGCCTCATACATTGTATTCAAAAGGGGGGGGGCTCCTCTTTGACAAAATTTGCGGGTTTTTTCACAATCTTTTGACGAAATTTGCATTTTTTTCGCGATTTATTGACGAAAACTGCCGTTTTCTTGCGATCTCTTGAAGAAATTAGCCGTTTTTTCGCAATCTCTTGAAGAAAATTGCCGTTTTTTGCGATCTCTTGAAAAAATTAGCCGTTTTTTCGCGATCTCTTGAAGAAAATTGCCGTTTTTTCGCGATCTCTTGAAGAAATTTGCAGTTTTTTCGTGATTTTTTAACAAAAACTGCCGTTTTTTCGCGATTTTTTGAAGACGTTTGTTTTTTTTTGCTAACTTTAGGAAGAAATGTTACGTTTTTCCATGATTTTTTGATAAAATTTGCCGTTTTTTCGCGATTTTTCGGAGAAATTCGCTGTTGTTTCGTGATCATTTTATGAAACTGCCGTTTTTTCGCATTCTTTTGAAGAAATTTACCTTTTTCACGATCAAAAATTGCTATTTTTTTCGCGATTCTTTGTTGAAAACTGACTTTTTTCGTGATCTTTTGAAGAAATTTGCCATTTTTTTCGAGTTTTTAACGAAATTTGCAGTTTTTCGCAATTTATTGAGAAAATTTGTCATTTTTCGTGATTTTTTGACGAAAACTGCCGTTTTTTCGTGATCTTTTGAAGAAATTAGCCGTTTCATGATGTTTTGAAGAAACTTGCCGGTTTTTTCACTATGTTTTGAATGATTTTTTTGAGGAAATTTGTCGTTTGTTCGCGATCTTTTGACGTAAGTCGCGTGTTTTTCGCGATCTATGACGAAATAGATTTCTTTTCGAAGACTGTTTGTCGAAATTCGCGATACATTTTATGTCCGAATTTTTGGATTTAAGATCAAAATTTTTTTATTTTTATTAAATTTTTAACAGTTGAGAAGTAGCCTGTGGACCTTCCCAAGAGTCTGCGCCGAAGAGTCGCGGCGTTGCGCCGATTCTGCTCCCGGGAAATTTGGTATACTTTTTTCCGCGACTAAGTTTCACTATAGTTCCACGGAATTTCATGGTTTCATCCTAAGACAGATTAACATAATCCATGATTTTCCGCTGGTTTCCGACTGAAAAATTTTGCGATTTTTACTCGCGAACAGTTAACAAATTTCGAGATTTTCCTGCGACAAACTGACAAGTTTTCCGATATTTCCTCACGTCAAATTGTTGAATTTCGCGATGTTTTTCCCGCTATCAAATGAGGAAAGTTACGATCTTTTTCCTGCGATCGATCGATGGGTAAAAAACATTTAAAAAAAAGTGAAAAAAGAGACTAAATCTGAAAAATATAGACTAAAAGAGACAAATGCAAAAAAATAGCGAGAAAAGCGAGTTTAGCGACTCGCTCCGAGGCCTGGTGTTATTATTTAAAAACTCAAAGTTAGTACAATTTTTAAGACGTAGAGATGACCTCTATTTAAAACCCATTTGTTTCCATACTAGGAAAGTAGATCCGATTCTCTTTCAAATGTTAACTCACAGTCGATGACTTTGTGATAAAAAAGATTCCTCTATTTTTCTTTTTTTGTGACTAACTGTATATATTATTAATATGTCATGGATGTAAGTGGGATTTGAAACAGGGTTCGTACGGGGTCTCGGAATATCTAGACCATGAAATTATTTGGTACCAGCATTTTCTTATAGAAAAACTCTCACTGAATAAGACGAAATAACTAGACTAATTTTTCTACTAAAAAATACTTATGTAGTAGATATTTCACCTAGAAAATAGCGGAACCTGTACGAACCCTGTAAAATAACGAGATTAAGCTTCTGAGATTATTTTATTTCATTAAGTTGACCAAAAGCCTGTATTTGATATGAATTACATCATACAAAACTTTTCTTCGAGAGATAATATTTGAAATCTTTTCATTTGTTGTCAAAGGTGTAAAAAAGTTTACCGCTGAAAAGTCACATTCGACATATTTTCTTAAACTGTCAGAAAAATTCTCTTTTATACCCGTACCTAAATTATTCGTCCTTTTTAAACTGACTTCCGTACTCCTACAAAACATGCTTTTTCCGCTAATTCTTCACAGAAGTCTACAGGAAAATTCAGTTTGTTCCTTTCACGCATGCGTTTTGGCTGTATTAATAATTCTGGTTGTTCGAATTTATTTTTAAAATAAACTTTTCTACCAAAAATTGAACCGACTTGAAAAGCTACTGCAAAGTGAAAAATATTTTTTTTACAGAATAGTATTAAGAAATTAAATTAAGAGCGTAGTATTTATCATGCGTATTATTATATATTTATGTAGATTAATTTGATTTTTTGAAGTCGGTGCCAGCCAAGCCAAGTTACATGTAATTTTCCAACAGACACGCATCCAAGTATCTACGAGTTTTTTTACGGTTTAATATTTAGTTAAAATTTTAACTTTATTCTTTTACGATTTGCATTGGATAATTAATTTTAATTTTGAACTTGGCTTGGCTGGCACCGACTTCAAAAAATCAAATTAGGGGAGACTGGGGTACAATGGACCACGGGGTACAATGGTCCACCCCTCATTTTTTATATTAATTCTGTTTTTGAAAGCTTCATATTTTAGTATATAGATAGCAGTCATGAAGTAGTAAAAGGAAATTTGAAACCATGTGCATAGCTGACATTTTAGTCATTTTATGCTTGATAATTGATTTGACACAGGGGGAGTAAGGCAAAAGTAAATATTTTCAGTGAAACATATCTTCATTTTTTTATTACAGATTTGTAATTTGAAAGACATTGTGTGGCAAAATAAAAAAGTAAGACAATACATTATTATATTCATTATAGCTAAAACAGTAGAATTCTAAATTTCTTTTTTTATCATCAAGTTTTTGTCAAACTTCCATATGGGGTACAATGGACCATCAGAAACTGGGGTACAATGGACCATGGTCCTTTGTAGGCCAGTTTTGTATCCCATGTTTTTAAAAGTTAAATATTATGTGTGAAATTCAGAATTAATAAATTATTTTACTTCTGTGTGTAGATTAATTAATAATTCATGTTACGTAATGCATTTTTGAAATATTTATCTGTATAATATATACTTTCAAACACAAAAATTAGCCCAAATTAAGAATTAATAAATTATTTTATTTCTGTGTGTGAATTAATTAATGATTCATATTGTGAAATGCATTTTGAAATATTTATCTATATAATATAAGCTTTCAAATTTAAAAATTAACCTAAATTGAACACCAAAAATTAGTAAACAAAATGTTTTATGCATTTGAGGGGCTTTTTAATTTCATATAATTTGTTAATTCAATATTCCTGCGCTTATGCATACATGCATCCATAATAAGTTAGATTTAAATAAAATAGTAGAATGAGAAAAACAAAAATTATATCTACCAATTAGTTTGCATCTGCATATAATAATTAAATAAAGTAAAATTCATTAAAAAAACACAGATGATGTAAAGTAGACAGGAAAAATGTATTTTATTTTTTCCCTAGTCATATGTTTAGATATATATACTTCTTATTATAAAGGTTTATATTTAACTTTAAGTGGCATCATTGTACAAAAAAAGATACATATTATTTTTCATATTTCTTTTAGCAATGCCAAGAAACAAGCCTAGGAAAACCAATATAGGTTCTGTGCCACATGAAGTTATAGAACAGGCTGTAAAATGCATTGTGGATGATAATAAACCTAATTGTTCAATCTGCGACTGCTATAATGACTTAAAGTTTAAAAAAAATGAAGAAACAAATTTTTACTTTATTTAGAGCTAAAAGAGTGAATAAACAAATAAAAATGAATAATAAAATGTGAATAAACAAAAAAAAAACGTGTGGCACTCGGGAACTGCCGCGGTAAAGCTATTGCATAGCATTTTTTATCAACTTATGCAATCATAATTATTTATTTACTTTTTATTTATGCAGTTTTTTTTTTGTCTTTAATATTAATTCTAGTTATACTTTTTGAGCGTGATGACCGATAACAAAACATTTTTTTTCTTTTATTGAATAAATGAGAAATTAATATCGTTTAAAATATTTTTATTATCTTACAATACATGTAGGTTAATCAGGAATTTTTATCATTGAAACTATACGTTTATGGTAGCTGAAATAAAAAACATAAGTTTGAGACTTGATATTCTCAAAATATCTGAAAAATACCGCTTTAATGTCTGCCGAAGTCCACCGAAGGATAACGTTCCGAAGTCTGCCAAACTCAAGCGACGTTAGCCGGAGTGTTAGGATTTTTCCTCGTTACGGAATTTCTAGATTCTTTCGCCGCGCTCAAAACCCGCGATAAAAGATATGCAATACCTTAATAAATTACCAAACAAAATTTGGGCGCACTACGAAAATTAGATCGCGAGTTATAAGCATTATAAATTTTCCGATCCTCACCGTGGGGGCCTCCTGTCACCAAAAATTAACATTGTCTTATTAAAAATTACCAAACGAAATTTGGCAGCGATACGAAAATTAGATCGCGAGTTATAAGCATTTTAAATTTTGCGACCTTCACCGTGGGGGGGGGGGGGGTCTCCTGTCACCAAAAGTAACACTGTCTCATAATAAATTATCAAACAAAATTTGGCCGCTCTACGAAAATTAGATCGCGGGTTATAAGCATTTTAAATTTTTCGACCCTCACCATGGGGGATCTCCTTTCACTAAAATTAACATTGTCTCATTATAAATTACCAAACAAAACTTGGCCGCGATACGAAAATTAGATCGCGAGTTATAAGCATTTTAAAATTTCCAACCCTCACCATGGGGGATCTCCTGCCACCAAAAATTAACACTGTCTCATAATAAATTTCCAAACAAAATTTGGCAGTGCTACGTAAATTGATCGCGAGTTATAAGCATTTTAAATTTTTCGATCCTCACTGTTGGGGGTCTCCTGTCACCAAAAGTAACACTGTCTCATAATAAATTACCAAACAAAATTTGGCCGCGCTACGAAAGTTAGATCACGAGTTATAAGCATTTTAATTTTTTCGACCCTCACCGTGGGGGGTCTCCTGTCCGCAAAAATTAACACTCTCGCATAAAAAATTACCAAACAAAATATGGCCGCGATACGAAAATTAGATCGCGAGTTATAAGCATTTTAAATTTTTCGACCCTCACGGTTGGGGGTCTCCTGTCACCAAAAGTAACACTGTCTCATAATAAATTACCAAACAAAATTTGGCCGCGCTACGAAAATTAGATCACGAGTTATAAGCATTTTAACTTTTTCGACCCTCACCGTGGGGGGGTCTTCTGTCGCCAAAATTTAACACTGTTTTATAAAAAATCATTAAACAAAATTTGGCCGTGCTACGAAAATTGATCGCGAGTTATAAACATTTTAAATTTTTCGACTCTCACCGTGGGGGGTCTCCTGTCACGAAAAATTAACACTCTCTCATAATAAATTACCAAACAAAATTAGGCCGCGCTACGAAAATTAGATCGCGAGTTATAAGCATTTTAAATTTTTCGATCCTCACCGTTGGGCGGATCTCCAATCACCAAAAGCTACATTATCCTACCTTATTTTATCTTAAGACGATTTTTTTCTATACACATTCTATCAGGAATTTTTATTATTGAAACTATAGATTCATGGTAACTGAAATAAGAAACATAAGTTTCAGATTTGATATCCTCTAAATATCTGAAAAATACCGCATCAATGTCTACCGAAGTCTACCGAAGGATACCATGCCGAAGTCTGCCGAGCTGAAACGAAGTTAGCCGAGTGTTAGGTTTTTTCGTTACGGATGTGTTAGGATTTTTCGCGTTACGGAATTTTTGGATTCGGTCGCCGCGCTCAAAGCCCGTGATAAAAGCTATGCAATACCTTAAAATGAGTAATAAAATGTGAATAAACAAATTATTATATAGTTTATCTTTCTTATTGTTAAAAAATGAACTACACTGATATATTTTTATTCAATTTACAAGTGGTCCATAGAGCCCCATGCTGTGGATCATTGTACCCCGGCATTGGGGTACAATGGTCCACTTTGTCACTTGCTATTTAAAAAAATATTTTTAAAAAGTATGCATAATTATTATTTTTGTGTTGATGCAGTATAAACTTTAATGTATAGGTAACATGCATGTACTTGATCGAAAGAAAAAAAATCAATACTTTAAGAGTAAACAGTCAAAATTTACAAAAGTGGACCATTGTACCCCAGTCTCCCCTAATCTACATAAATATAATAATACGCATGATAAATACTACGCTCTTAATTTAATTTCTTAATACTATTCTGTAAAAAAATTATTTTTCACTTTGCAGTAGCTTTTGAAGTCGGTTCAATTTTTGGTAGAAAAGTTTATTTTTCTCTTTTTAGTTAAAAGTTAACGATTTTTTGAAGTCAGTTAATAAAAATTATAATGCGGGAAAAATCACTGTAAACCATACACGTATGTCAGGAGTGAGGTTCGAACTCACGATCTCTTTCAAGAACCAGAAATCAAATCTGCTGTCTTACACCGCTCAGCCACCTGACTGAACTCCATTCGGCGAGCTTATCATCGTCCATGTTACTTTTAGTTTCCGAGAAATCACTAATTTTATTAGTTTTTACTTAATTACTAAAAAAGTACTGAACCAATTTCAATGAAATGGAAGAAGTACCAATGGAAGATTAGCCTCTTTCATTTAACACCAAAAACAAATTAGTCGGTTGGATAGTTTCGGAGTAATCGGTGAACATACATAGAAAAAAAATACATTCGCGCCGAATTGATAACATCCGCTCCTATTTTGAAGTCACTTAAAAAATATATATAACACGGAAAAAATTTTTGCATACTATACACATATGTCAGGAGTGAGGCTCGAACCGACACTCCCTTTCAAAACCAGAGATTAAATCTGGTGCCTTAGACCGCTCTGCTCTCCGGACTTCATTCTCTTCAGAGAACTTATTCGATGTCATCTTACTTTTCGCAAGTCTATTCTCTTTTTGAGCACTCTTTCACTGATAAAGTATTGAGTTAATAAAAAATCTCTGATACTCTGTGGTAAAGGTTAAATACAAAATATTCCTAATAGCATAATTAGTATTTAACTTGTTAAATATATATTTAAAAATTACAATACGGAAAAGATTACACGTATGTCAGGAGTGGGGTTCGAATCCACGCTGCCTTTCGAAAACCAGATCTTAAATCAAGCGCCTTAGACCGCTCGGCCATCCTGGCATCGGTTAATTTATTCGACATCCATATTACTACTGATGTGCGAGAAATCACTAATTTTATTAGTTTTTGCCTAATTACTAAAAAAGTACTGAACCAATTTCTATGAAACGGAAGTGGTACCAATTCGAGAGCAAGCTCTCTCATTTAACACCGAAATCAAGTTAATTGGTTGGATAGTTTCGGAGTAATCGGTGAACATACATAAAAATAAAAAAAAAAATACGTGTGGCACTCGGGGACTGCCGCGGTAAAGCTATGGCATAGCATTTTTTATCAACATATGCAATAACAATTATTTATTTATTTTTTATTTATGCAGTTTTTTTTGTCTTTGATATTAATTCAAGTTAAACATTTTGAGCGTGATGACCGATAACAATTTTTTTTCTTGCATTGAACAAATGAGAAGTTAATATCGTTTAAAATATTTTTACTATCTTACAATACATGTAGGTTAATCAGGAATTTTTATCATTGAAACTATACGTTTATGGTAGCTGAAATAAAAAACATAAGTTTAAGATTGATATTCTCAAAATATCTGAAAAATACCGCGTCAATGTCTGCCGAAGTCTACCGAAGGATACCATGCCGAAGTCTGCCAAACTGAAGCGACGTTAGCCGGAGTGTTAGGTTTTTTTTTCTCGTTACGGAATTTCTAGACTCTTTCGCCGCGCTCAAAGCCCGCGATAAAAGATATGCAATACCTTAATAAATTACAAACAAAGTTTGGCCGCGCTACGAAAATTAGATCGCCAGTTATAAGTACTTTAAATTTTCCGAACCTCACCGTGGGGGTCTCCTGTCACCAAAAATTAACACTGTCTCATAATAAATTACCAAACAAAATTTGGCCGCACTACGAAAATTAGATCGCGAGTCATAAACATTTTAAATTTTTCGACTCTCACCATGGGGGATCTCCTGTCACCAAAAGTAACACTGTCTCATAATAAATTACCAAACAAAATTTGGCCGCACTACGAAAATTAGATCGCGAGTTATTAAGCATTTTAAAATTTTCGACCCTCTCCATGGGGGATCTCCTGTCACTAAAAATTAACACTGTCTCATAATAAATTACCAAACAAAATTTGACCGCGTTGCGAAAATAAGATCGCGAATTATAAGCATTTTAAATTTTTCGACCCTCACCATGGGGGATCTCCTGTCACCCAAAGTAACATTGCCTCATAATAAATTACCTAACAAAATTTGGCCGCGCTGCGAAAATTAGATCGCGAGTTATAAGCATTTTAAATTTTTCGACCCTCACCATGGGGGATCTCCTGACACCCAAAGTAACATTGCCTGATAATAAATTACCAAACAAAATTTGTCCGCGCTACGAAAATTAGATCGCGAGTTATAAGCATTTTAAAATTTTCGACCCTCTCCATGGGGGATCTCCTGTCACTAAAAATTAACACTGTCTCATAATAAATTACCAAACAAAATTTGGCCGTGCTACGAAAATTAGATCGCGAGTTATAAGCACTTTAAATTTTTCGACCCTCACCATGGGGGATCTCCTGTCACCAAAAGTAACACACTGTCTGATAATAAATAACCAAACAAAATTTGGCCGCGCTACGAAAAGTAGATCGCGAATTATAAGCATTTTAACTTTTTCGACCCTCACCGTGTGGGGGGGGGGGGGGGTCTCCTGTCACCAAAAGTAACATTGTCTCATAATAAATTACCAAACAAAATTTGGCCGCGCTACGAAAATTGATCGCGAGTTATAAACATTTTAAATTTTTCGGCCCTCACCGTGGGGGGTCTCCTGTTACCAAAAATTAACACTCACTCATAATAAATTACCAAACAAAATTTGGCCGCGCTACGGAAATTAGATCGCGAGTTATAAGCATTTTAAAATTTTCGACCCTCACCATGGGGGGGGGGGGTTCCCTTTCACCAAAAATTAACACTGTCTCATAATAAATTACCAAACAAAATTTGGCCGCGCTACGAAAATTAGATCGCGAGTTATAAGCATTTTAAATTTTTCGATTCTCACCATTGGACGGGTCTCCACTCACCAAAAGCTACATTACCCTACCTTGTTTTATCTTAAAACGATTCTTTTCTATACACATTCTATCAGGAATTTTTATTATTGAAACTATAGATTTATAGTAACTGAAATAAGATATATAAGTTTGAGACTTGATATCCTTCAAATATCTGAAAAATGCCGCGTCAATGTCTGCCGAAGTCTACCGAAGGATACCATGCCGAAGTCTGCCGAAGTGAAACGACGTTAGCCGAGTGTTAGGTTTTTTCTTTACGGATGTGTTAGGATTTTTCGCGTTACGGAATTTTTGGATTCGGTCGCCGCGCTCAAAGCCCGTGATAAAAGCTATGCAATAGCTTAAAAATACATACGCGTCGAATTGGTAACCTCCTCTCCTTTTTGGAAGTCGGTTAATAAAAAACCAAAAATTCAATTAATTATATTGAATATTTAAGAATACTTAAGAAATAAGTTATCACATATGAGCAATTTCTTTCAAGACGAGATCTAAAAATTACAACGCACTTGAAAATCGAACATAGGCTCATAACTACTTGCAGGTGAATGCAGTCTGAAGCGAATTCCTGATTGTGAGTAACATGAACTTCCAAGCCAAAGACTTTTACTTCTCTAGCCTAAGTTAATTACTCCAGCAAGGATCTCTGGTGCACCAGACCAGGTGCTTCTACTTACATGACGGATGAACAACTGAGTTCAGCATCTTACTTTTAGCCCTATATACAAGTATTAGAAATTTGTTTTCATTCTCTTAATTTTAAATTACATCTATATACTGCTAACATATTATTTTTGGATTTTGCCTATATAACAATAAAAATTATTAAATAACATACGTTATTTTTCTAATGCAATGCATTTTATGATACTGTCGATAAATCGATGAAGTTACGATTATCGCCCGTTGACAGATTATCTCCTGTGACTGACTGATGTTGTAACACAAGAAAAAAAAAGTATTGACTTTTTCTTTTTTTTATGAGGTATTAACTTTTATACAGTTTTTATAGGGTAATTGAATTGCGTTAAAACTTTTTAGATTGGCAAATATATAAATAATGTAAAGCATAAAATAAGTAATATAAGTAAGATGTGGATGTAAAAATGTTCAAATTGGATCTAAAAATTTTATTAAGTTTGACATTGACGAATATATGCGTTAGTTTTAACCACATTGACAAGGTGACCATGATTATATGGAGTAGCACATTTTGTAGGGCGATCTAAATGCAAGAATAGAGTCAAAATTTGTAGGATGATTAAGAGATTCTGCGAAAATAAATATACCCAAAGTCACTCCTAGGTGGAAATGTTTTTTGTTTTTTGTTTTGTTTTTTTTTCCGCCGAATCCTTTGTTCACTTTCTTTTTTTATTATGCTACAAAATGTGACCACGTTCTCACAATTAGGTTGTTTTACAGAACTCACTGAGTACTGTCAGTTTAGTTATGCCTACCTTGGTGGCCATAAATAAAAATATATAATCTATAAAGGCATCTTTATATAATATATATTTATATAATGCATCTTTATATATATGAGCATTTTTCAGTGGCATGACACTGAATTTTTAACCTTCTATTTCTGATTTCGGGTCCGATTTTTTTTTTTTTTTTTTTTTTTTTTTTAATTTTTGGAAAAAATCACTTTTACCTAAATAACATTAACGCTTGCTAACCAAATATTATTAATGTATGTTTAACTAATATTTCATTGTCTGAGAAATATCGACTGTTGTTGTTTTCGAGCTATTCAGTTAACATTCATATGACAAGGCGAAGGAAGAATTTTTCAAGATATTTAGAAAATATTGATTACAATAAGATTTAGCTTATATTACAATTTTCTAATACTTTTTGCGTTTTATTACACATGATTATTTCAGAAAAGTAATTTTTATTTTAAATTTAAAGAGTGAAATACATGTTTAAAATAAGAGAATCGCAAACGGTGCAAAGAGAAATAAGCAAATACTAATAATTATTGTTATTACTAAATGTTTAAACATAAATGAAGTCATATAGTAATTGCATAGACATATACTAATATTACTATATGTAAACAGTAGCAAAGGTATTCCTTGAAACAAAATAATACTCCATTAAAAGTCATGTACTATTAAAAATACACCAGACCCGAAAGGGTTAAGAATCCATCGAGCTAAACGGTAGATTCTCTAAGTATCTAAAGTCTCTAAGTACCTAAGGAATAACATCAATTACTCATTAAATTAGTACAATCTAACTTAATGTAAAATAATTTACATATATATATTCTTTATAAAATTTTCATAATTCTTTTAAATTGAAATTTCAATTCACTTAAATAAAAATAGCATCCTTATACCTTCAGTAAGTTTTATTTGAAAATTTTTAGTTCGTCGCGAGAAGTAAATCTATTAAAAAAATACAAAACTTAAAAAAAGATTGGTGCTTCATTGTTAAAGCAAATTGTAAGTATACCATTAATATATTAATATTGCAAGATGAATATTAATCTATCGACGTTATTAATCTTTTGGTAGAATTCATAATTGGCTATTTACATGAATACTTTTATTGTATAAGTCAAATGCTACGATTTTTGGCTAAAAGTATTTTAGAACAGAAAAATGTGATACATTTCATGCGATATATCTCATTAATTGAATAAGGTCAAGCCCACTTTTCGGAAATAACGGTGGCCAATAAGCAATTCAGCATCAACTACGTGACCTTTTTTTTTTTTTTTTTTTTTTTTTTTTTTTTTTTTTTTTTTTTTTATTTATATTATTTTTACATCATATATAAACTACATACATACTTTACATGTACACATTTAGGGGAAAAGGATAATTTGTTTATTTATTTATTTATTTTTAAAAAAAAGTTAAATAACTGGTTTTCTGAAGGAATTCATCCACCCCTTTCTGTAATGAACTGCTAAAGTCAGTCACCTTTTCATTATATCAATTAAGCTGTTGGAATAAAAAGCTGTTTAAAAAATTCTGTTTCGAGAACTTGGTGCGAGATAGAATTAAATAATCCCAATGTTGAATAGGGGGGGCGGAACGATTTTATGCAGATGGAATTAACAAGCTGCTGTACGTTATGATAAATGTTTTAATTTATACCGCGATGATGCTGAGAAGTAGCTGCATAATGCGCCTTTCAAATCTAAGTAATAAAAAATGTTACCTTTAATTTTTTTTATTCATAAACGGCCCTTACTTTAAAAATAATTCTCGTATCTTCTTGGAATGGCAGTTGATCTTCTAACCTTGAATTAGATTTTATCCAAATAATTACTGTATTATCGGAAAGCAGAAAACAGGATTTATTTTTTAAATCATTTCAACAGTATTTTCAGACGTCTGAAACATTTTATTTACAGTCTGTTTGGCATTTCTTATTTTAATAAAATATGTTAAATATAAATTACCTAACTTGCACAAAAACAAGTTTTATTGAATCAACTTATAAAGCCAAAATTATGATGATGGAAATTATTTAAAGAGGTGTTTATTGATTTTGAGCAATAAAGTTATTTGTTTAACACTTTTGACGTTTTAATGTTAATTTCCTTGAAAAGTTTCTCGCTCGTTTGCTATTGAATTAATTTTTAAGCAAATATATACAATGCTGCTGTATTACAAGCATTTAATTAAAAAGGTACAGTGATGGTATTTTCGAAACCACGATTAGAAACGGGAAAATCATTTTAAAAGGTTTTGCTTCATTTTTAAGCTTATAACACAAAATATTTCGGAAAATCAATCTTTCTCTAAGAAATTCAGCTCATGGTAAATGACCTTACATTTTATATTAAACTATCTACGATACTATTTACAAAATAATGTACATATTTTAAAACTCCTGGGTAATATCAGTGTAGTGGAATTTACTTTTCATTAAAATGTACTCATAATTCGTAGTATATATATGCATTATCTATAAACTTTTCTACCAAAAATTGAACCGACTTCAAAAACTACTGCAAAGTGAAAAATAATTTTTTTACATAATAGTAATAAGAAATTAAGAGCGTAGTATTTGCCATGCGTATTTTTATATTTATGTACATTAATTTGATTTTTTGGAGTCGGTGCCAGCCAAGCCAAGTTACATGTAATTTACCAATAGGCACACATCCAAGTATTTACGAGTTTTTTTACGATTTAATATTTAGTTTAAAAAAATTAACTTTATTCTTTGACGATTTGCAATGGATACTTAATTTTAATTTTGATATTGGCATGGCTGGCACCGACTCCAAAAAATCAAATTAATGTACATAAATATAATAAAACGCATGGTAAATACTACGCTCTTAATTTCTTATTACTATTATGTAAAAAAATTATTCTTCACTTTGCAGTAGTTTTTGAAGTCGGTTCAATTTTTGGTAGAAATGTTTATTTTTCTCTTTTTAGTTAAAAATTAACGATTTTTTGAAGTCGGTTAGTAAAAATTATAATACGGAAAAAAATACTGTAAATTATACATGGCTGTAAATTTTTTCAGGAACGGGGTTCGAACGCACGCTCTCTTTCAAGAACCAGAGCTTAAATCTGGCTCCTTAAACTGCTCGGTCATCCTGACTGCGCACCAGTCGGCGAGCTTATTCATAGTCCATGTTACTTTTATTTTGCGAAAAATCAGAAATTTTATTAGTTTTTGCCTAATTACTAAAAAAGTACTGACCCAATTTCAATGAAATGAAAGTGAATGTTGAATTCTAGAGGCCAATTCGAGAGTAGCCTCTTTTATTTAACACAAAAACCAAATTAATCGGTTGGATAGTTTCTGAGTAATCGGAAAACATATATATATATATACACTATATTGCCATTGATTATAGGACACTTGCGATTTTAAACATTTTACTAAATATCTAGAAAAACACATGAGGAATCATCTCGAAACTCTTAGTGTATAAATATAATAGTATAAGTCATACATCTCCGTAAAGATTTTTTTCCCGAAACTCCAAAGGGGGCCGTCAACAAATTAAAAAAGAATGAATATCTTTTGAATAACCCTGTCAAAACTAATGTAGCAAAAAAGCTCAAACTCTAGATTATAATTGAATGCCTTATTGTAATAAGCCTTGTTCATTTTTATGCAAATAGCATGCATACTCGCAGAGTAATTAAGGTTTTTATAAAAATGATCCCAAATTTTTCCAAGTTTTTTCCTTATAATTTTCAGAGTTCTTAATATAAAATATTATTTTTTTCAGAAAATATGACAAACAACATTGCACACAGTACCCTGTAATCAGAATTAAAAAATAATGAAAATTGTATAAAAAATGAGTTGGTTTACTAAATAATTTTTTACTGCGCATGCGTCAACGATATCAAAATTTCATTTGCATATTATGTTAGCTAAATGTATAGAGCAACTTTTGTGAAAATCACAAAATCATAACTTGAAAATTCTGACAATAATCGTCAATTGAATAAGTCGAAAATCCGTTATTCTCAAAATGAAGCAAAAACAAGAGGGGTTGTATCCATATATTCATTGATTAGTGTCAATATAGAATACACAATATGGGATGTACTACTGCATTTGGATAAAATCCCTCATTTTTTTGCTTCATTTTGGAAACAACGGATTTTGTCCTTTTTCTATAGATCATTACTTTCAGAATTTTCAAGCTATGATTTTGAGACTTTTACAAAAGTTGCTCTATACATTTAGCTAACATAATATGCAAACGAAATTTTGATATCTTTGACGCATGCGCAGTAAAAAATTATATAGTAAACCTACTCATTTTTCATACAATTTTTATTATTTTTTAATTCTGATTACAGGGTACTGTGTGCAATGTTGTTTGTCATATTTTCTGAAAAAAATATTATTTTATATTAAGAACTCTGAAAATTATAATGGAAAAACTTGGAAAATTTAGGGACCATTTTTATAAAAACCTTAATTACTCTGCGAGTGTGCATGCTATTTGCATAAAAATGAACACAGTGTATTACAATAAGGCATTCAATCATAATCTAGAGTTTGAGCGCTTTTGCTACATTAGTTTTGACAGGGTTATTCAAAAGATATTCATTCTTTTTTAATTTGTTGACGGTCCCCTATGGCGTTTCGGTAAAAAAATCTTCACGGAGATGTATGACGTATACTATTATATTTATACACTAAGAGTTTCGAGATGATTCCTCATGTATTTTTCTAGATATTTAGTAAAATGTCTAAAATCGCAAGTGTCCCATAATCAATGGCAATATAGTGTATATATATATATATATATATATATATATATACATACATACACGTCGAACTGATAACTTCCTCTTCCTTTTCTGAAGTCGGTTAGTAATAAAAAATATAATACGGAAAAAATATTTTCAATTATACATGGACGTAAATTTTGTCAGGAATTGGGGTCGAAAGCACGCTCTCTTTCCAGAACCAGAGCTTAAATCTGGCTCCTTAGACTGCTCGATCATCCTAATTCCGATCCAGTCGACGAGCTTATTCAAAGTCCAAGTTGCTTTTAATTTGTGAAAAATCACCAATTTTATCTGTTTTTGCCTAATTTTTAAAAAGCACTGAACTAATTTCAATGAAGTGGAAGGGGTACAAGAGTAGCCTCTTTTATTTAACACAAAAAAACCAAATTAATCGGTGAACATACATAGAAAAAAAAATGCATGCGCGTCGAATTGATAACTTCCTCTTTCTTTTCTGAAGCCGGTAAATAATAAAAATTGTAATACGGAAAAAAACATTGCAAATTATACATGGATGTAAATTATGTCAGGAGCGCGGTTCGAACCCACGCACTCTTTCGAGAAACAGAGCTTAAATCTGGCGCGTTAGACCGCTCGGCTATTCGGTCAGCACTTCATTCGGCGAACTTATTTTAATTAGCGAAAAATCACTAATTTTATTAGTTTTTGCTTAATTACTAAAAAAGTACTGAACCAATTTCGTTAAAACGGAAGTGGTACCAATTCGAGAGCAGCATCTTTGATTTAAAAGTAAAATAACAGAAATCGGTTGCATAGTTTCGGAGAAATCGGTGAACATATATTAAAAAAAAAAAAAAAAAAAAAAAATACGCGTTGAATTGATAACCTCCTCTCTTTTTTGGAAGTCGGTTAAAATTATACATTGATGTAAATTATGGCAGGAGTGGGGTTCGAACCCACGCTCCATTTTGAGATGAGAGTTTAAATCCGTCGCCTTAGACCGCTCGGCCATTCTGCCTGCAATCCGTTCGGCGAACTTATTCAACACTTTTAATTACCGAAAAATCACTAATTTTATTAGTTTTTGCCTAATTACTAAAAAAGTACTGAGCCAATCTCGATGAAACGTAAGTGGTACCAATTTGAGAGCATTCTCTTACATTTAAAACAAAAATAACAGAAATTGGTTGCATAGTTTCGGAGTAATCGGTGAACATACATAAAAGAAAATATACATACGCGTTGAATTGATAACCTCCTCTCCTTTTTGGAAGTCGGTTAAAAATAGTCACCGCTTTATTTTCTGATAAGTTCGACTCTGCAAAGTCAAAATTGTTCACACTGTAAAAAAAAGAAAAAAAAAGGGCAGATAAATTTAAGGCAAAAAATGCTAGCAGCAATGTTGCTAGCACTTTTTGCCGTAAAAATTGCAGCAATATTAGATGTAAATTTTTTTATTACATCTAATTTTACTGCAATTTTTACGGCAAAAACAGCTGGCAATATTGCTGCCAACATTTTTCGTCGTAAATTTAACAATTTTTTTTTTTTTTTTTTTTTTTTTTTTTTTTTACAGTGCATAGTGAACTTGATTATGATAGAAACCATCTTTTCAGAAAAAAAAAATAGATTTGTCTAATACAGAAAGAAATAGAAGAAAACTTGATTTTAAGAGGGAAAATCGGGAATTGGGATGTAAAATTTTGTAAACTAAAAGCATCACTCTAGTAGCATATAAAAACTTTGTTTTTACAAATGAAAAAGATGTTTTAGAAAATCGATACTCTGTATTAAGGGCAATAAAAGTTAATTAAATAAAAGAAGGAATTGTTTAAAGGTTTGGGACTTAAATTCTTAACCCTTTATGTTCTGGTGGGTGAATTTCTTCCCACAATTTTAACTCCCAAATGTCACATTGACAGTAGAATTTTGAAAAAAAGTTTTTTATGCACACAATAAATACATATGCATACTTTCAAATAAATTTGATCGTAAATTCAAGCGCCATTATGACATTCGAAAGTTAAAATTAAGTGGGGAGGAATTCGCCATCCGAACTTAACGGTTTGAGTGCATTAATAAATTTTGGTGTTTGAATGTTACATGCGTAACAATACATTGGTCAATGTGCGCTTTTATTAGATTACGTTTACAATATTTTCCCTGGGTATAAATTCCTAGTAATAAAATTAAGTTCATACATTTTAAGTTACAACTATAAATACAATTTTATTTTATTACATTAAAAATGTAAAATTGTCTTAATAAAGGTCTTTGAACAAATTTTAATTATTTAATCGGATTTTAATATAATTTCTTAAGATTTGTTAATCTGACATCTAAGCTTGATTATTGCGAGAATTTGATTATAAAAATCTGATGTTCTAATCTCATAATCCTCCTTATAAATGAATATGACTGACAGGAGAAATCTTAAAATGATGTAAAAATATTAATACATTTTTTATACTATGTAAAACTTGGTTCTTTTTACTAGTTAATCAACATTACTTCTTTGTATAAGTAACTTTTGCATCGCAAAACTTTAAATTAGAAAATTTATCCTTTTTAATATCAATATTTCAAACCAATCATCTTTTTCAGTCATGGCATTCTATAAAGAAAATGTATTTTTTACAGATTTTTAATGAAACTTCATAGAGGATCTGTCCCTATCAATTCACTCTAGGGAAAAAGACGCATTCTTGATGGTTTAAGACTTGAAAAACGTAATATCCGAAATAAAATAAAATCAAAAATACCAATTTTAATTATTTTTCTGTTATAAAAAAATAAGTACATATTTGGACTTTCTTAATATATTTGTAACAGTATCTTAGAAATTTTGTAAGAATATATCAATCGTGGAGTAAGCCAGTTTTTAATTAAACGTCAGTTTTAAAAATTAAAGAATAGATAATCAATTTTGAAGAATTTAGATAAAAAAAAATGGATTTATCCTAGAAAAATATAGATAACATATTTAAAAATAAATTTCATTTTTATTAAATTTTTAAATGAAACGAAAACAGTTGAAAAATTGATTTTAATAAAGACTTTTACAAAAGGGATTCCAATCTACAATTTTACTCTAAAACCATGGGTTGAAGTATTTTAATTACTGCTACGTTGAAAAATAATTAAATTTAATATAGAAAATCAATATCGTTATCTTATCATATGTACACAGTACTAAAATACAAAATAAGTAATTCGTGTAATAATGAAAATAGAGCTTAAATAACTGCAGTTATGGAAATATATTTTGTTTAAAATTTCAAATGATACTGAAGATAAATTGATTTGTCGTTCGCTTCAAACGTATACATTTTTGCCTTCTTCTTTCGGATAAAAACAGAATGTTATTGTTTTGGAATGAAAAAGTTCTAACTGTTTCGACCAATCTTACACAAAAAGGAATTGAATGTTTCATTCCCGCATAAGCAACACTGCAGTGAAGAAACTTCCTCAAAATGCCAACTGCTCAAATATTCTCTAGAATGCATTACATGTCCTGTCAAATCCCAAATAAGACATCCAATGGATGACATTACCTCATTTTAGCTATCTTTGTCAATAAGAATCTTATCATTTTAAAGCAAAGGTCTATTCCTCTGTATGGCGAATAAAAAAGCACATTTTTTTTTTTTTTTTTTTTTTTTTTAACAAAAGAATTTTTAACAGAGAAATTTTTTTCAAGAAATACTAACATTGTAAAAATAGATTGAAAAGAAAAAGTTAACGAATATATAGCACAACCTATTCCAATTTATCTACGATTTCCTAAAACGTTCTTTAATCATCTGAAACCAATGTGTTTCTGAGATTAAAAAAAGCTTTTCTGAAACAAAAATTCCTTTTCTGCCTCCTTCAAAACAAAGAAAACCAAAAAGCTTTTCGAGTATTTTTTACAATATATTAATCAGATTTATCAACACAATGATTGGGGTTTATGAAGCTATCAGCTCTCAAATAATCCTTTTTTTTTAATTGCGAAACGGATTTTATGCATTCTCTTTTATAACAAAAGTGTTATTTTTGATATTCCCTTTAATGCAGATAATTTAGCTTGTTAGTATGTTGTAAATATTTGTTGAACATTTTACTTGACAAATGATATTATCCGAAAAACCGATATTTCTTATTGATAAAATTGATTCTACCCAGAATTATTTTGAAATGGGCCACAAGGTCACTTTCGTGTCAGAAAGGATACTTTAAATCCCTGATATATTTTGGTTTCCGGGGTTTCTGAAGATAAAGGAACATTTTATAGAATCTCCATAACATATTTTCGTAAAGTTTTGTTAGATCCAGTAATATTTTTCTTCTTTACAGTTTATAAAATTAAGATGAATAAGGGAAAGTCGTATAAAACCGGGCAAGCGGGTAAAACCAGATAGCGCAGATTCCTCCTTGACTATGTATATTTTTAATTTGATTGAAAAAAGAATACATTGCTTAAATGAAAAAGATATCCTAGAATTTTGAAATATTATTGACAAGAATTTTATTTTTTGAACGGTTTTATAGAACATAAAACATTTATTCTTTTCGAATTAAACCATAATGAACAACAATGTATAAATAAATAAAAATAATAATAAACATTCCTAAAATGTTTAACAACAAAAAAAAATAACTAATTCAGAAACAATAATTACCTATATTTCAGTATTTTCTAAAAGCGTTATAAAGTACTGTTTTTAAATAAACTATTACAGGACTGACATTAACAAGTAATTATCTGCTTCCTAAAATCACAAGATTTAAGGAGGTACAGTAGTGCACCCCTCGACAAGCAACTTACCGCAACTTCTTCTTCTTTTTTTTTTTTTTTTTTTTTTTAGTGCATTGAGTCTAGTCATGACTAAAGAAATACCTTCGTCAAATATTTGAGAAATTACGTTTTGTCAAAAGTCAAGCGTTTTTTATACGAAATGATCGTCAAAAACGACTAAATATTGCTCGAGGATTTCTGAATCGTCAAAAGTGAGAGTTTTATTTCTGAGAGTTGCAGTGGAATAAAACCAGATTTATGCATACTTTTGAATAAAGCTATTGTTTTATATAATCAATTATATTTTTTATCAAAAAGAATATGCGAATTGAATATTTCCAACTGAGCGAAAAGTTGCCCAGGCCGGGAATCGAACCCAGATACTTGGCTTACAAGGCCAATGCTTTACCTGTTAAGCTAACTGGGCGATAGCCGGCTGGGATTTTTTGCTCAGATAACCTTATTGGTCATAACATCTCGTCTGTCATTTAGACAGCTCAACAGAATAGACCGCAGGCAATGGAACTCCATATGACGATGGGTACGTAGATATACTACACCCACTTCCAAAAGTTAAGCACGAAGATGTAAAATGCAAAAAAAATCAACAAATTCTGCTTTGATTGACACAAAATTCAGCAGGAAAGTAGCATATATATATTTATGCATAAAACAAAATCAACAATTATATACAGAAATAAAAACAATATTAAATTTTTATAAGTTATCAGATAATGACATACTGGAGACTTAAACAGAATTATGTATAAAGTGAAAATAAAGAGCATAAAATGAAAAAAAAGACATTAATAGGGTATGTAATCCCCCTTCATCTGTATACAGAGCTAAAACCTTGTGACCATGCTTTCAGTTAGGTCGTCAACCACCGCAAAATTAAGCAATCGCCATTCTTCTTTTAGAGCAGTTTCCAGCTCAATAAGAGTGGCTGGAGGAGGGAAACGTAAACATACAGCACGAACGAGAGTATCCCAAAGATTTTCAATGAGATTAAGGTCGGTCGAATATGCTGGCCACCCCATACGCGCAATACCTTCACTCTTCAGGTAGTCATTGACGATGCCAGCTCTATGGGGACGTGAGTTATCGTCAATTAAAACAAAAGTAGGACCAACTGCTGAAGCATACAATCTCACAATGGGTTCTAGGACTTCATCTCGATACCGAACAGCCGTCACAGAACCCAGTTTAAAGATGCGCAGGTCGGTGCGGTATCCTAATGAATTCTCTGCCCACACCATAATGTTTCCGCCTTGGAATGCGTGATGTTCTTGGATTTTTTGGGGTTGATTGCGTGTTCCTTGTTCACTTCATATCCTTATATGCCTGTCATCTGGCTGCAGAGCAAATCTTGACTCACCAGTAAACATGAAATTGCCCCAGTCAGACACAGTCCAATTGACATGTTCCCGGCACCAATTTAATCGTGCCCCTCTTGATTGGAAAGACAGGGGAACACAAACTCGAGGTACCCTGGCGTACAATCCACTCATATGCTATCTTCGGCGTAGAGTAGCTGCAGATATCGCCTTACCAATGGGCGCTGTAACCATAGATGCCACACGTGTGGAGGTCGCTCTGCGATTCCGCTTGGCTACAATAGCAATATATCGATCTTCCGTGGGGGTTGAAACCCTTGGGCGTCCGACTACGGGCCTTCAGACAACTGTCTGTGTGGTTTGGAATTGTTTCCATAAACGTGAAATTACAGAATGACGAACGCCGAAGAAAAGAGCAACATCTGTGATCGACTGTCCTGCTTCGATGCGCCCCATAGCACGCCAGCGCTCAGATTCTTACATTCGTCTTCTGGAAGTCATAGAAACACATATGTCTTCAAAACAAACTGTACGAAAGTTTTAAACACCTTCTATCAGCACTTACAATCAACTTCTGTAACCCTCCCCCCCCCCATGTGTAACCCCTGGCTTCTTATAAGACTGCCCTTTTTGCATATTTCTTGACATGAAAACGTGATTGGCTGTTACCTAACATATTTCCATATATCCATCTACCTCTGCAGCGATTTGCATCCTCTTCAATTCTGATTGGCTTCAAAAAATTAGCATTTTCCTCTCCGTGCTTAACTTTTGGAAATGAGTGAATTATTTCTAACACAATCTAACTGATTGGTAAAGTAATCATACGAATTGAATATTTCCAACTGAGCAATAGTTTTTCGCTCAGTTGGAAATATTCAATTTGTATGATTACTTTACCAATCAATTAGATTGTGTTAAAAATAATAGTACAAAAAGAATATGATTTATTACAGATAAAGATTCACTTAATATTGAAAATGGTGTTGAGAGTTTGCGTTCCCTTTTGATTTCATTTGCGAACAGACCTTTATGGTACCCGATTTTGTCCCACTTTCTCCTAGATGGTTTTCTTTGCCTAAAGTAAAGTATGGGAATTCCATGGAAATTAGTGTGAAATTTTATGTAATTTTGGGGATTGTGAGTAATATAGCCATTCGCCTTAATCTCATAATTATGTCACTTGAATACTACAAATGCAGTCGTTTAATGTACATGGTTAGTGAAAAATAAGTTATCCCTCATTTAAAGGGGATATCTCTGGAGTGCGTACTGCTCTTAATCAGAGTACCCAACTGTAGGTAGGTATGGAAAATGTTTTATTAAAAATTGTACAAATTCGAGATTTGATTGCAAAAACAAATCGGAAAGTACGTAGCATGCCCGGCGTATCTTGATGAAGGCTGTGGGATCACCAAATACTAGGTTTGTTTTGCAAGACTTTTATTTAATACCAGATTCTTTAGATTCGATCGTCGTTGCAAATTAAAATACACAATAATTCCAGGTTCCGTTGACAAAACCGACCAGCATAATGCCGAAATTTGTTCCCAGACAACGCAGGTTACCTCGAGTTCAGTAATACATTTTTTTTATTATTATTCGGCGAATAATATTCGTTTGGTAAATATAGTCTACAAGTGAAATTCCTTTTTTTACCGGATCTCCACAGCGTCCTCCGCAGAATGGGAGAAATCCCTGCAAAAAAATGTCTAAATTCAGCAGTAATTTTAGGTTGATTTAAGGCTATTATCTCAGGCATGTTATCTAGTGTGAAGATCAAATAATAGTGTAATGTATATGCAGTGAAAAAATTCTTTTAATAACCGTATCAATGTCAAAATTTAAGGCAATGACTCGTACCCAGATTTTCTATGTTTGGGAAGACTCACTGCACTTAACGATGAAAAATTTGGTTTTGTGATTACAGAACGTTTTGTTATAAATAAAGGCGTGCATACTGTGCATTTATTGTAAACCTGTTTAAACATTCAAATAAAGAGTATATTGGACGTTCTAATGTATAAGCCTACTGAATACTTATTTAAAAGTTTCAACGCCACCTTTCAACGAAATTTATGCAAGGAAAATGTTCATTTAATAAATGAAAAACACATCATTTATGTTATCTGGTAGCTGGAATTTTATGTCATTTAGAGCTGTAATGTATCCCAGAACCCTTGAAAAATTAACTCGGTGTTACCCTAACCCTGTATTTTATCATCTCTATGTGTTTTGGGGGCTCTTTTATGTTTTGAATGAGATATTTCTCAATTTTACAGAAGAAAATGATAAATTTTACTTGATGGTATAAAATTAATTTCAGAAAACTTCAATGTAAAACAATAACAAATATAACAGTTTTTCACAAAATAAGTGACTGTCAAAACATTGATTCTATTTTACTCACGTAATTTTAACTACTTAGATATGAAAATGAATGCTCACCTATTATATATATACAGGGTGTTTCTAAATTCATGGTACAAACTTTAAGGGGTGATAGTACACATCAAGACAAAGAATATTAAATAGGAAATTAAGGGTCCCCAACGTCTTCCGAAGGAGATAGGCGCCATTAAAGTTTAGGGTCCAAAAATTCAAATGGTTATAAAAAACATAAAAATTGGTCGATTCGTTTGCGGTTCTCACTAAAACTATTCTTTATGTCAGTATTGTCTTGAAAATAAATTATAAAGATAAATTTCAAAAAATACCGATAGAGGGCGCTTTAGACTTTGAAGTGACAAACAACTATTTTTTACCGTTATTTTTTGCATCTCATTAATTTTTTCAGAAGCTTAAACCAAAAACTTAAATTTTGAGATGAAAATCTTAATCGTTGGGAGTGGTTAAGTAGCGGAAACTGAACTATGGAGGGAGATTCAAATTTCAAATGATTATAAAAAACGAAAAAACTGGTCAATAGATTTGCAATTTTCACTAAAATTATTCTTTATGTCAGTAGTATTTTGAATATAAATTATAAAGATAAAATTTTAAAAAACGCCGATAGAGGGCGCTTTAGACTTTGGAGTAACGTACAATTTTTTTTTTACCGTTATTTTTTACATCTCATAAATTTTTTTAGAAGCTTAGACATAAACTTAAATTTTCAGATGAAAATCTTAATCGTTGGGACTGGTTAAGTAGCGCAAACTGAACTGTGTTCAATAGGGGTGGGAAGGTTGAAATTTCAAATGATCATAAAAAACGGAAAAATTGGTCAATTCGTTTGCGGTTTTCGCTAAAACTATTCCTTATGTCAATATTTACTTGAAAATAAATTTTAAAGATATCTTTCAAAAACAGCCGTCAGAGGGCGCCTTAAACTTTAGAGTAACCAAAAATTATAATAAATTATTATTTTTTTGTATCTAATTAAATGCTTGTAAAAGTTAAAACTTATATTTTGAGCTCAAAATCTGCATCGTTGTGAGTAATTAAGTAGCGGAAAATTGAACTGTGTTCGAGGGTTGGGGAGAGTAACATTTCAACTACAGAACACAGTTAGTTTGTGCTTCTTAACCCTCCCATCGATTTAGAATTTGAGCTCAAAATTTAAATCTAAGCTTTTACAAGCATTTAATTAGATGCAAAAAATAACGGTTAAAAATAGTTGTTGGTTACACTAAAGTTTAAGGCGCCTTCTAACGGAGTTTTTTGAAATGTATCTTTACAATTTATTTTAAAGGAAATATTGACATAAAGAATAGTTTTAGCGAAAACCGCAAATGAATCGACCAATTTTTCCGTTTTTTATAATAATTTGAAATTTGAACCTCCCCACCCCCATTGAACACAGCTCAGTTTGCGCTACTTAACCGCTCCCAACGATTTAGATTTTCAGCTCAAAATTTAAGTTTATGTCTATGCTTCTAAAAAAATTTTATGAGATGCAAAAAATAACGGTAAAATATAGTTGTACGTTACTCCAAAGTCTAAAGCGCCCTCTATCGGCATTTTTTTTAAATTTCATCTTTATGATTTATTTTCAATATAATACAGACATAAAGAATAATTTTAGTGAAAATCGCAAACCAATTGACCAATTTTTCCGCTTCTTATAATTATTTGAAATTTGAACCTCCCCCACAGTTCAGTTTGCGCTACTTAACTACTCCCAGCGATTTAGATTTTGAACTCAAAATTTAAGTTTATGTCTAAGCTTCTAAAAAAAATTAATGAGATGCAAAAAATAATGGTAAAAAATAGTTGTCCGTTACTCCAAAGTCTAAAGCGCCCTCTATCGGCATTTTTTGAAATTTATCTTTATAATTTATTTTCAAGACAATACTGACATAAAGAATAGTTTTAGTGAAAACCGCAAACGAATCGACCAATTTTTCTGTTTTTTATAATCATTTGAATTTTTGGACCCTAAACTTTAATGGCGCCTATCTCCTTCGGAAAACGTTTAGGACCCTTGATGTCCTATTTAATATTGTTTGTCTTGACGTATACTAACACCCCTTAAAGTTTGTACCATGAATTTAGAAACACCCTGTATATATATATAGGGGGAACTGGGGGACATTGATACATGGGGCACATTTAAACACCCCCTGTACAGCACACAGGGTCATTACAGGAAGTTTCACAACAGCTCCAAAAGGTGATACTAGTGCACTCAACTATATACAGAAAGTTTTGGAATGATTCAGTAGTTTGTTGAAATGGGACGGGTGATAATTTGTTTTTGTAGGTCAAAAGTAAATTTGAGTTGTAGAATTGTAATGGTATTATAAAACTGTTCCAGTATTTTCAACCGAAAAGAATACTCTCTCTGGCAAGTAAAACTACTCTTTATCAGTTTCTCATTCTTTTTAGTTAGATAAATTATGAGTTATTGGATTTGAGACTCATTTTATTCAAAATGGCTGTATGGGGCACATTGATACAGTCTTTGTCGGGGCACATTGATACAACCTAAATCCTTTTCTAGTTCATTTTTTCATTACCTGTTACTATTTTTTTTACAATGCACTCCTTAATCCAATCATTTTTCGCTAAAAATTTCTAATATTAGTTTTTATTGAAGTGAAATAGCTTTAATTTCTTTATATTAGAACATTTTATGGTATTTTTGCAAAGAGAGGACGTACGAAATTACCCAACATATAGTGCTAGTAGAACTAATTAAAGAAATGGACGGCAGCCTGGAAAGTCTCAAATTTATATCAGTTCTCCAGAGAAAAAGTATTTTCTACATGAAAAGTGTTACGTAAGAGAAACAAGCTGCAGAACAGCACAGGATAATTATATTAAAAACAGAATTTTAAATATAATTATCCTTTATTTTTTGTTTATAAACCGATTTATAAACAGAAAACTTGGTAATTTTTCATCTTTCCTAAGAAAGAAGATAATGCTGGGGTTGAAGTACCAGATACGACAAAGTTACCACAGCCAACAATCAGACAAGGAAGTATTATACATTTCATTTTGATTGCTTTAATATTGCTTACAAATAAAGTGTGGGTGATTTGAATTTTTATAAATAGTATAAAACGGTTTGCTAACTATTTTTCTATGAAAAATATGCATCGGTGTTATTTTGTCTCCATTTTTCCGAGACGTATCAAAGTGTATCAATCTGCCCCGGGGATGGGGCACATTGATACAAATTACTTTTTTTGATTTTTTTAACATTACATGCAAAAATAATATATAAAACAACGATCGAACATTTTTATAACAAACTACACAGGTTTTGCTGACATCACATTGAAAAATAACTTTAAATTTCTGCTTTCTAGACACCAAAAAAATTTTTTGAAAAAAGTTGTATCAATGTACCCCAGTTCCTTCTATATATATATATATATATATATATTCTCCTAATAAGTTGTATAATTTTTTAACTTATGATTTATCTCGTAAACATGATTTCACATTGGAGTAAACGCAATGTTTCAAAAAGCAAAAATTTTTAATATTTCATAGCCTCTTAAATATTCTGAATAAACTTTGTTCACCTTCAATTTCTTTATTACAGACGGAATCCAATCAAGTTTGGTTTCTTTCTCCTGTCAGTTGTCGCTCATTTTGCTATATATTTTATTTTCTTCTTCCCACTCTCAAACACTACAGTAACATAAGTCAGTATCTTTCTTTTTTCTGTGCTCGGAAAAACTTTCCCTCTCCTACATTATTAATAAGCTAAACAAAAGAAACTTTTGAAACATTGGGTTAATTACTTAGGCTGAAAAGATGGTCCTAAATATTAGTTTGCGTCAAACAGATTTTTTGTATCATAGGTTCATAGGAAATTAAATAAAGATATTAGTATTATAAATGTGGTAATGAGTATTACAGAATGAAAAATTATACATAATTAGATGTTTGAATTCTTTTACGAAATAATAAATTCTTTGAACACTGTTTATAATATAAAACTGTGTTTATTTAGCATATATAAGTCGCTATAGCTATACTAAAATGGTTTAACACTTATTGTAAGATTAACACTTTAAATTAAATGTTTGTGTTGATAAAAAACAGTCTGAGCAATGTCGTTTAACTGCGGTTCCCTTGTAACCACTATTTTGCTTTATTAATCACAGAATTTCTGCGATTAGAAAAGGCGAAAATTTCAGTCTAAAAAACAATGGGCGGGCCACACTTCGACACTCCTAACATAAACTTTGGCAGAAGTTCAGTATCAGACATTTAAACCTGAAATAGAATTTCAAAACTTTAAATATTTATAATTCAGAAAATTTCAGCGATCAAAATAATTTGAAATTCAGAGTATAGACATAACTTTAATAGGAAATATTATATAAAAATTAGGTATTTTTATCAAAAATTTAAAATTTAGTAAAAATTTTAGTAAAAAAAAATGGATTCTTAAATATAATTTAAGCATATAATTTAACACAATAAATAGTTCCTAATCGATTGGAACCGTCATTGGAGCTTCCAAAATTACATATTTATCGCAATTCATACTGTTTCTTTACAGAAAAAGTTTACTGAAAATCGTGATTAAGATTATTGGAAGGTCTTTCAAAAGTTTGTAGCAAAGCCTAATGTTCTTATACTATAAGTTGCGGCATAAATCCGGGGTATTTTTTAGGTTTCCGTACTTAAAAAAGGAAAACAGAATTATTCTAAGATCCGGGTAACAGGTCTTTTATTCGTAAACTATGAAACGTGGAAAGTTAAAATTGACGGAAGTAATAAAAACTAATAACATACATATTGACATATTTTTAAACATTCATAAATATATTTAGGGAAAATGAAGAGGGCTAATTAAGTTACTTTTAAATAAAAAAAAATTTTTGTATATCGTGTGGGATATCGTGTCAAAGCTTCTGTAACGCTGAACTCAAAAACACATTTCTTTTAATTTCGGGTATTATATTTTTAGAAATATCGTCGGAAATGTAGAGAAAAAATATGTCCGGCCTCTCCCTCCCCCCTCATCTTTTTCTGAATCTACTGAAACTAACATTATGAAAAAATTAAAGGTAGAAGATATCAATTTAAACCTTGCAGAAAAACAGTAGCGATGATCCTAGGTCACATAGTTTTTGAGAAAAGAACACTTTTCTATTGCACAAAAATTTTAATTTACCGGAATTGAGCAAAGTAGTTGAGGAGCGCTAGAGATACTTGTCGTAAAATGATTGTAAAAGCATTGTTGATAATGGTTTTTTTTAAAATCGTCGAAAATTAGGCGCGATATTAACCTTTAAGCAGGGGTGGCGTACTCATATGTACTTGATGTAGTTGTGTAGTGCTATAGCTAGTAGAAGTAAAAAAGCAATAAACGTCAATTTTTTAAAAGCAGACTAATTTAACTAGAACTAAATCATTAACGCTCAAATTATTTTCTTCGTTAAAATTTAAATTTTAATATTTCCCACCACTTTTAAAAGAAGAGTATTTTTATGTTATTTTATCAAGGAATTGCCTTGTGAAAAAAAGTTTATATTAATTTTCATATTTACTGGTGTGAAAGAAGCTTTCTTACTACTAAGTCATCTAAAAATATGTTGCTGGGTGTTAATGGGTTAATCAGGTAAATGCTACGGGAATCACGACTAGTTTGTATTGAATGGATCTCTCAATGCCCCTCTCTCAAGTTTTTAAAATTTAATTAACACTAGAATGGTTCTAAGGGGTCATTTTGACTAATACCATATGAATATATTTCAGTTGAAACTAAAAATTTTATTATAATAAATATATAAAAGATACAAAGAAGAGAAATGTCAAATAAAAAATTTAAACTATTTTAAATCAAAATTCTGTGTGAAATATTTTTATAAAACTTGACTAAAATTTCCGGTTTTTCTAATGTTAAAACCTATTTGGAAAAACGGGACACGGACCATGGTGGTGTTGCAAATTTGCGACATAGTTTCAAAGCGGTCTGAGCACAATGCCAAGTTTAAACTTGAAACAAAAGTTTTATTTTAGCTACATTGTAAAAACAAATGATTATTATTACGTTGAATTTAATTTTATGAAATGCTAAATGAAGCTTAATATGCACTATCTTCATTGTCAGTACCGAATTAAGTCCTTAAAAAATATAAAAAACAACAGAAAACAGATTAAAATAAGATTAAAAAAAGAGTTATACAGAATAGCAATATCTGATATTATTTAGGCTTCATATCCTTTTGAAATTTTATTATATAGACATTGATACTTTTCTAGTATATGCAGCTAGACCCAACCCTACGTTGTAAGCTTTTTTATAAAGTCTTATTATATTTTTAGCAAAGATTTTTTAAAACTATAATACAGATAATATTTCATATATTTATTGTACGGAACCCTCCAATTGTACGTAATACTCGCACTTGACCGTTTATTCTTTTTTAATTGCGCTTCAAAATAAAGCAAACTACTGTGCTTAGACTCCTTTCCTAACTTGCATTTTGAAAGAATGAATATCTGTAAAAATCCGGAATGTTTTTAGTTCATTATAATGGATTTGACGAAAAATTACTGCAAATAATAGAGAGAACGTGTGAGAAAAAAATCTGAAATGATTTACTATTAACTTTTAATCAGCATTTCAAAAGTTAATACAAGAGAGAGTGTTAAACTATTCAATAATGTTTTAGTTTCTGCTAGACTTGAATTAAAGATTAAATTATAAAGCTGGCATTTATTATTACAGTCAGTGAAATTAGAGGATATTTGTCCAAGCATGTTTCAGTAACGCATATATTTAATATTTCCCAAAATTAACATTATGCAATAATAATCCTCCAGCCCTAACTAAAGTCGTAAAATTTTGGAAACTAACTGTCATTCAGTCTTCAGGTAGTATTTTAAAAATATATATTATAAGTAACTGTATAATATCTATAAAAAGATCACACATAACAATAAAATGATTTTTAATAAAAACAATGGTATTTTTACACGACTGTACACTGTAAAAAAAGACAAATGTTTCTCAGTCTACGAAAATATGATATAACCAGGAACAAAAATATACATTAATCTTTTCCAAATCAATTATGATTCCAAAAAACGTTCTTTATCTTTAGAAATATCAGAAACCAATATATTTTCAAATTTTAAAGAAACATTTCGGTAATTTAAGTTTATTTACTGCAAGTGATTTTTAATAACAATTGCGAGTAGTTTTCAAGTGCATTAATCAGTTTTCTTAAACCAAACTATCGGTTTTTACAGCGTGTCCCACACAAATAAAGCCTCCATGATTTTGTGCTGTAATCGGAGACGAAAAAAAAAATCACGTGAATGAAACAAATATATTAAGAAAGACTATATAGAAACGCATATTTACAAGGAATAACTCACTTCCTGTCCCACTTGATCAGGAAAAAAATGAATTTATATAAAAAAAAGAGATAGGGAAGTGTCTCGCCGAAATAAAACTACTACTGTTAATAGCAATTATATCCGCTATACTTACATATGAATTGGAATATACGATGTAGCATACCATTTACCAATCACCGGAAGACATTAGTATCAGTATTATCTGAGGCCTCAATGAGGGCGGCCATCAGTTCTGCAACAGACTTGAACTATCTGCCACTGGCATTTAAAGTTCTGCTGAGGATACGCCAAACATTTTCTTGTGGATTGAGATGAAGATATATGGTAGGACATTCCATAACATGTCCCCAATTATCAAAAAACATTCCAAAGAGGATTTTGCAAAGGTTATGGAGGCGTTTTCCTGCTGGAAAATCAAACATAACTCATCAATTTTCTCTTCAATTGGCAATAAATGGATTTATATGGAATTCTTGTTATTTGGTAGCCTACATACGGTCAGAGGGAAGAGTCAGGTTAAGTTTACCATTATAGCTGAAGACTCCCAACAAAGCCTCCATCGTGCTGTCTTTTGGAGAAATTTTCCTCTTAATTGCTCATGTCATACCGATAGAAAGCAAGACAGTCTGAGCCATCCAACCCATTTTTTTTCTTATCTGGGAATATAACAAGATGTCACTGGTCCTTCCAGGTTTGATGATATTTGGCCTCATCGACTCTACTTTATTTGTGAATAGTTTTCAATATGGGTAGATGGAGGCTTATTAATGGCATTTGGAACTTCGACTATCGTGGTAAACTTAACCTGGCTCTTTCACTAGACGGCATGTAGGACACCAATTACCAAGAATAGCTAGAAACCCATTTATTGCCAACTGAAAAGAGAATTAGCGGGCTTAGTTGGATTTTTCAGCAGGAAACGCCCCCATAACATATGCAAAATCCTGCTAGGAGTGGTTTTTGGACAATTGGGTACATGTTATGGAATGGCCTGCCAAATACCTTCATCTCAATTCCCTCCCTCCCAAAATGCGTGAAATATCTCCAGTAGAACTTATATGCCAACGGCAGACAGTTCAAGTCTGTGGCAGCACTGAAAGCTGCCATCATTGGAGCCTGGGATAATATTAATGATAATATCTTCCAGGGATTGGTAAGTGGTATGCCACATCGTATATTCCAAATCATATGTAAGCATGCCGGATATAATTGCTATTATCTGTAGTGGCTTTTTTTCGGTGGGATAGTATTTCTCCCTCCCCCCCTTTTTTTATACATTCATTTTTTTTCCCTGATCAAGTGGGGCAGGGAGTGAGTTATTCCTTGTAAATATGCATTTCTGTATAGTCTTTCTTAATATATTTGTTTCGTTCATGTGGTTTTGTTTCGTCTCCGATCAGGGACGTAGCTTTATGGAGGGGAGGGGGGAGCCTCCCCTCCCAATATGTTTATGTGATAGGGCGCCAAAGAAGGTTTAAGGGCGCCGTTAGGCGCCCGGAAAAAAGACTTTGTTAGTATTAATAAGTAGTTATAAAATAACTTAATTTGAAATGTAAAATTACAAAATAAATTACTATTCACTTACAAAACATGAAAAAGGCACTTAATTTTAGACTTGTTACTACCTCTATTCCCCCACTCCTATCCCGAAGAAAATTTATGCATCCAAAATAAAAAATTTCAAAAACAGGTTTGTAATGAATTCCAGGATAGATGTACAGTTATTTCCTTCTTATAGTAGTCGTTGGTCACTCTTAAGGACCGGGCACATAGCACTAACTTCTTGTGGTCAGGCTTCGCTATTTTTGATCTTTCGTGTCGTCGCTTTGATGTAAAATTCCTAATTCAATGCACTGAATCTGAACTTCAAGAAAGAAATCGAACTCGAAATCAGTTGACAGCTTTACGACTGAAGATGGGGGAGATAAACTTTCCCTTCCTTTATCAATTCGATACGATTCTTACCCCAAAAATCATTTAAAGATGTTCCAAAACTAGAAACCTTTGTTCCGTTCGGAAACAAAGATAGATTTATTGCTCTTTTAGTGTAAGTGCAAGAAGAGCTGTTTGCCCGCAGTCTTAGAAATAGATAGAAATGGAAAAGAAGAGTGGAAACGACTGTAGTGCGTCTGAATGGTTCTATAATATGTTTTAGTAGTAGGGGGCCACAGAAGGTTTAGAGGTGCAGTCAGGAACCTGAAAAAGAGGGTTTCAAAAAGGGCGCCATGGAAGGTTTAAAGGCGCCATTAGGCACCTAAAATTTTTATTAATAATGTGGCATTCTTAGATTATTTTTTACACACTCACACACACACAAAAAAAAGGAAAAAGAAAAATAATGAAATAATGAAATAGCAGTAACGTGATTTGGAATTAATATTATTGTAAATTTATAAGAAAATAAATTATGGTTTCAAAAAAATATAGGCAATCCATTACATGTGAGACATTTTAAGATTACTACTAGGCGCTATCCCCAGTGCGAAAACAAGAACACATTCCGGAAATGGACATTGTTCGATCACTACATGTAATGTGATTTTTCGGAGAAAAGCTCTCCCCTTATTCCAATTCAAGGTTGGTGGTCCTCGACAGGGTCATCTGGCCTTAACTGTTTTAACTCCCCTCTTATGTTCTTCCTTGTGTGAGGTTAGATAATTTCCGGGCGTCACCTACATACATCTTTGTTGTCCAGTGTCTAGTGTTGTCAGATTGTACTGAAGCTTAACGCGACTTTTCAAAACTAGCGATTTTTTTCGTCCAATTTTTTAAATAAAAATAAAAATCTGTCTTTCGTAGTTGTCCAGAGAGAAGAAATTCAGTCATGAATGATGACTGAAATAAAACATAAAAATAAAGAACCAGGAACAAAAGAGAAAAAGAAGTTATAGTCTAAGAGCTAGCAACGTTTTCGTCACCTGATTTTATCAAGGCCCATTTTTTAATATGTTTTTCCATTTTATGATAGAATACGTTCGCTAGCGGTCTGGCAGTCGGGAGACGTTGCGTTTACCTGTGGCAGAAGGGGTTATGCAGGTCAAAAAGCTTCCAAATCACGTCATTTTATCAAGGCTCATTTTTTAATATGTTTTTCCCTTTTATGGTAGAATACGTTTGCAAGCGGTCTGGCAGTCGGGAGACGTTGCGTTTACCTGTGGCAGAAGGGGTTGTGCAGGTCAAAAAGCTTCAAAATCACGTCATTTTATCAAGGCCCATTTTTTAATATGTTTTTCTCTTTTATGGTAGAATACGATTGCAAGCGGTCTGGCAGTCGGGTGACGTTGCGTTTACCTGTGGCAGAGGGGGTTATGCAGGTGAAAAAACTTCAAAAATCCGCCATTTTATAAAGGCTCATTTTCTTATATGTTTTTATAAAGCTTAAAAATTACAAGATATTACTCTCTGGATAGCAGACAACCTATAATTTATTTTCCAGACACAAATTCGGTTGCAAAGTTAATGCCAGACGGCTTTAAATATGGCAACGAAAGTGCCTGTTCCAAGAGTGGTTTATAATTTAAATTTTATGAGACCTCTTTACGTCATTTTATCAAGCTTAAAAATTACAAGATATTACTCTTTGGATAACAGACAACCTATAATTAATTTGCCAGGCATAAATTCGGTTGCAAAGTTAATGCCAGACGGCTTTAAATATGGCAACGAAAGTGCCTGTTCCAAGAGTGGTTTATAATTTAAATTTTATAAGACCTCTTTACGTCATTTTATCAAGCATAAAAATTACAAGATATTACTCTTTGGATAACAGACAACCTATAATTAATTTGCTAGACACAAATTCGGTTGCAAAGTTAATGCCAAACGGCTTTAAATATGGCAACGAAAGTGCCTGTTTTTAGAGTAGTTTATAATCTAAAAATTATAAGACCTGTTTCCGTCATTTTATCAAGATTAAGAATTACAAGATATTACACTTTGGATAGCAGACAACCTATAATTAATTTGCCAGACACAAATGCGGTTGCAAAGTTAATGCCAGACAGCTTTAAATATGGCAACGAAAGTGCCTGTTCCAAGAGCGGTTTATAATTTAAAAATTTTAAGACCTCTTTACGTCATTTTATCAAGCTTAAAAATTACAAGATATTACTTTTTGGTGGGCAGACAACCTATAATTAATTTGCTAGACACAAATTTGGTTGCAAAGTTAATGCCAGATGGCTTTAAATATGGCAACGAAAGTGCCTGTTCCAAGAGCGGTTTATAATTTAAAAATTTTAAGACCTCTTTACGTCATTTTATCAAGCTTAAAAATTACATGATATTACTTTTTGGTGGGCAGACAACCTATAATTAATTTGCTAGACAAAAATTCGGTTGCAAAGTTAATGCCAGACGGCTTTAAGTATGGCAACGAAAGAGCCTGTTCCAAGAGTTGTTTATATTTCAAAAAATTATTAGACCTCTTTACATCATTTTATCAAGCTTAAAAATTGCAAGATATTACACATTGGATAGCAGACAACCTATAATTGATTAGCCAGACACAAATTCGGTTGCAAAGTTAATGCCAGACGGCTTTAAATATGGCGACGAAAATGCCTGTTCCAAGAGTTGTTTATAATTCAAAAAATTATACGACCTCTTTACGTCATTTTATCAAGCTAAAAAATTACATGATATTAGTCTTTGGTAGGCAGACAACCTATAATGAATTTGCCAGACACAAATTCGGTTGCAAAGTTAATGCCAAACGTCTTTAAATATGGCAACGAAAGTGCCTGTTCCATAAGCGGTTTATAATTTAAAAATTATAAGACCTCTTTACGTCATTTTATCAAACTTAAAAATTACAATATATTACTTATTGGATAGCAGACAATCTATAATTAATTTGCCAGACAGAAATTCGGTTGCAAAGTTAATGCCAGACGGCTTTGAATATGGCAACGAAAATGCCTGTTCCAAGAGTTGTTTATAATTCAAAAAATTATAAGACCACTTTACGTCATTTTATGAAACTTAAAAATTACAATATATTACTCTTTGGATAACAAACAACCTATAATTAATTTGCCAGACACAAATTCTGCTGCATTCGGCAAATTCGGCATTTTTTTTTTTTCAATATAAAGTTTACTTAAAAAATCTCTTGTTTATCAAAATATAAGTTTCTTTTTTTAAATATTAGGGTGGGTGCCCCGGTTTTGGCCACACTGGAATTTATTTGTCCAATATTTAATCTGTGAGTTGATGTTAACAAATTATATGAATTCTTACACCTTAACCTTTCTAAGGGTGCACAAATTTTCATCACATGAAAAGGCTTGTCGGTAAGACTTAAAAAAATGCAACTTTCGTCAATCAAGCACAAAGTATCACAAATTTACTCAATCAGGCTCTGAAAAAGTGTCGTGCAAAAAATCAGGTGCACAAAAATAGTGAATCTAATCAATAAGACTCAGAAAAATCCAGGGTTTCAAATTCGGTTCAATGACGTAAAGAGGTCTTATAATTTGTTGAATTATAAACCGCTCTTGGAACAGGCACTTTCGTTGCCATAGTTAAAGCCGTCTTGCATTAACTTTGCAACCGAGTATGTGTCTGGCAAATTAATTACAGGTTGTCTTCTATCCAAAGAGTAATATCTTGTAATTTTTAAGCTTGATAAAATGACGTAAAGAGGTCTTATAAAATTTAAGTTATAAACCACTCTTGGAACAGGCACTTTCGTTGCCATATTTAAAGCCGCCTGGCATTAACTTTGCAATCGAATTTGTGTCTGGTAAATTAATTATAGGTTGTCTGCTATCCAAAGAGTAATATCTTGTGATTTTTAAGTTTGATAAAATGACGTAAAGATGTCTTATAAAATTTAAATTATAAACCGCTCTTGGAACAGGCCCTTTCGTTGCTATATTTAAAGGCGTCTGGCATTAACTTTGCAACCGAATTTGTGTCTGGCAAATTAATTGTAGGTTATCTGCTATCCATTGTGTAATATCTTGCAATTTTTAAGCTTGGTAAAATGATGTAAAGAGGTCGTATAATTTTTTGAAATAGAAACAACTCTTGGAACAGGCACTTTCGTTGCCATATTTAAAGTCACCTGGCATTAACTTTGCAACCGAATTTGTGTCTGGCAAATTAATTGTAGGTTGTCTGCTATCCAAAGAGTAATATCTTGTAATTTTTAAGCTTAATAAAATGACGTAAAGATGTCTTATAAAATTTAAATTATAAACCACTCTTGGAACAGGCACTTTCGTTGCCATATTTAAAGCCGTCTGGCATTAACTTTGCAACCGAATTTGTGTCTGGAAAATAAATTATAGGTTGTCTGCTATCCAGAGAGTAATATCTTGTAATTTTTAAGCTTCATAAAAACATATAAGAAAATGAGCCTTTATAAAATGGCGGATTTTTGAAGTTTTTTCACCTGCATAACCCCCTCTGCCACAGGTATACGCAACGTCATCCGACTGCCAGACCGCTTGCAATCGTATTCTACTATAAAAGGGAAAAACATATTAAAAAATGAGCCTTGATAAAATGACGTGATTTTCAAGCTTTTTGACCTGCATAACCCCTTCTGCCACAGGTAAACGCAACGTCTCCCGACTGCCAGACCGCTTGCAAACGTATTCTACCATAAAAACGAAAAACATATAAAAAAATGAGCCTTGATAAAATGACGTGATTTTTGACGTTGCTAGCTCTTAGACTATTATGAAATAGAGAAATGATGCAAATTTATGAAAAAGTGGATGAAAAACGATGATGCAGTCGAAGGTAAAAAATGTACATATTTTCTTTAACTAAGCATGTTCTTAAAGTACAATGTTCATATTTCTGACCCAATTGTGAGTCCATTTATTATCAATCATTGCTATTATTATAGGGAAAAAAATCGAATAGCATTCTCAGTTTTCCGGCAAATTTAAGTTTTAATGATTTTTATTATTTATTTCCTAAACAGATAGCTATTTTTTGATTAATGGTGATTTCTGAAACTTTTACATTATTAATAATCGACCTAGCTTTAACCCAGGACTGGGCAGGAATGAAGCTTTCCCCAAAATTAAAAGAAATATATGTTTAAGGGTGTACTCGAAAACATGCTTTTCTACCTTCAACACCTTGAAATTTTCTGATAGAATTTCAGACTCATTTTAAAAAATAGAAACATGAAACTTGCTGGAGTGATTTTCGAAGAGATGTACAAGGTGCCATATGATCTTATTTTTCGCTCCATTTCTTAGAATTTGATTGATAAACAATCATTGCTTCAGCATGGTTCTTTTTTTCGTCTCTAGGTCTTACGCTTCGGAAAATTCGGTTCACAACGCCCACTTTGACAGTATTTTTCACACTATTTTCTGTCTTTATCAAAATATCAATATTTACGACACCTTGTATAGTTTCTGAATAAGAGAAGTCAGTATGATGAATTTGAGAGCAAAAATGAATTCAAAATTAAATGCGAAAATAAGCAGTTTGGATCGGAATACACCCTTACTTACAAATGTTTTTCGAAAAAGCAATTAAACATAGTAAGATGCAATCGAATGGAACCAAACAAATATGCAGTTTTACATGATTTATTATTATTATTTTTATTTAGGTTTTTGGTATCCACATATTGCATTTTCACAGGTTTTATTTTATAAGACACTGTATTTAAAATTGTAACATTATAGTTAAAAATGCATTTTTTATGATCAAGTGGTACTGATTTCATTCTTGCAAGGGTTACTGATCATGTGGTAAAAAAAAAAAAAATTCAAAAATATTTTCAACTGAGCACTAATTTTTTTTTTTTTTTTTTTTTTTGGGGGGGGGGGGGGGGCTCTATTTTTGTTTTATAATATGATTCCTAAATATAATTTTGTTATATTTTATCAATTGTACATATACATTTCAAGTTATTGTCACTCTTCTAATGGGTATTTTTTCTGCCTTGCGGTGGACATTACAGCTTAAATTTGATTTATCTGAAAAATAACAGTTTTCAATTAACTCTATAAACATCACGATGTACCGACGTGCAAAGTGAACTCTTCTATCTGAAATTCCAAAATATATGTGTATATGTCTTTATTTTAAATCCAGATTGAAATATTCTATGCATCTGAGTTTTTTGCGTCGCTAATTGCTATTGTGATAAATTACTTTTGACGAAATTTAATGATATCCGGTATTCAGCATACTTTTGCTAAATTGAACATGTTGCTTAAGGGGTTAAAAAAGTTCTTGTTCAAGTGATTGGATAAAGGGATTTGGAAATAATTGATTTTTGCTTTTAAAGTAGCCATTGTCAAAAGAGAGAATTAAATTTATTTTGAACGACTGTCTTTTAATGTTAAAAAGTGACAGGAAAAAAAAAGGATTCGTTAATGTACTATATAATTAATAGAATAATTGTACAACCGATTTAAAAAATGCACATTAGAAAAAAATAACTACTTTAAAGTTTTGTGTTATAATTGCAGTACAGTACAGATTTTTTTTTTTACTTATCTGTATTTACTGGGGAACTAAGATTATAACAGGGAAAACATGATTTTCCATTTTACAGAAACTGGAATATTCAGTATATTTGGTACATAGACCACCGGTACTTCCTTGAAAAAGGGTCGAATGTTCATCCAGAGATTTAACATTCTTTTTTTACATAGTTTCGTTTTTTTTTACTATCACTCCCACCACATTGGTGGGAGTGATAGTAGTGGGCCCGATCTCGAAGGATCTCACCAGAAAAAAATTGAAGGCTAAATTCATTTATATTGACCAGTAAGTTTCGGGCGGAAGCTGCGGCTTTGAAAGCATATCAACTCTATTGTAATTAACTTTGTGTTCTGTATTTTTATATTTTTTCCAAATACAATAGACCATATTCTTCCGTTTGGTTCGAGGCTACGAAAATTCGTCCGCTTGGGAATAACATTCTTAGTTGCGCCATTGAAAAGCATTGTGATGAGAAAATTTATGCTTATATTTTATTCTTATATGAAGTTTTAGACTTTTTCAGAGACATGCATGAGTATACATTAATTCTTTTCTCTATTTTAAAGTAATTAGAAGCACATTTTTCATTTTACTTATAAAATAAAAAAAATATTTTTAATTAAAAAGTATATATGGAATTTAATTAGCATGTATATGAATTTTTATAGAAAATGATTTCCACAGAATAAATTTGCAGTATTTTACACATGCATTTATCTAGATTTATGCTTGCATCAAATGATGCAATAACGAAACAAACGCACTAGCAGCCGCTTTTTTACCCACATGATTCCCACTGTGATGTCACGAGAATACTGTCCATTGTTCTTATCATGTCAGGAAAATGAATTTAAGGATTCAGGATTCAGATTCTCTTCAAACATTCTACATTGCCTTTTTAGACCTTGGAAAAACAAGAGCTGGGAGAGATATTTTATCAGCATATGTGCTTGCAAGCTTGAAATGGAAATTTAATCATGGCTGCATCACTTATATCACCTAAATAGATGGCATTGCCATGAATAAATAACTAAAGATAAAAAGTAGCATAACTATCACCCCCTCTCCTAAAAAATGTACAAATAATTCAAGGGCGGGAAAACATTAAAGGCGCAGAATTTTGGTCCCCCCCCCCCCCCCAGTAAAAATTTCAAGCTACGCCCCTGTCTCCGTTTACGGCACAAAGTCCTGGTGACATTATTAGGGATACACTGTCGGATGCTATCAATTTTCAATTAAATATTTTCAGCAACGTAATCGAATTTATGCATGCAAGATTAACAAAAAAATATATTAATTCGAATGTAAATATTAATGCAGTTATTTTATTGTGTTCCACCAAAAAACACTTCTGTTTTTTTTTTTTTTTTTTTTTTTATTATTAACATAAAAATGGGTACTTGTGAATGTGGATAGCATTTGAAGATCCATGTAGACATGTAGCCTACAATGATACATTTTCCTTTGTTTTTTCCAATTTTAGGGTTAGAATTACTAAATAAATATGCTAAAGAAATCTCGAATAAGGAAAGCTATCTAAGTAACAACCTTAAATCATTATTTCTTATCATGATTTCCAATAGAAGGCGGATTTTATGTGTTGTATATATCTCATTCTCCGGTGTCATTCGTCTTGATCGATGATGAGTTTCTATGATAATGCTTTTTATTTCCAATCATACGAAACATGTTAAGGGGTTTATTTGTTTATATATTTTGTATGATACCTTAATTAAGTAAAAGAATGTTTTTATGAATTTATAGGTTTATGAATAAGTGATGTTCTTTTTCTTGATTTAAAATTTTGTTTTAACATTTTTAACATTCAAAAAATATCTGTCCCGGATTGGCAAAACTGATTAATGCTTCGCGATTGTAATTAAATACATAGTTTATACATAACAAGTTTATACATAGGTGTCATATTGGTCGGAATCAATTTTCGTTGAACGAACAGTAATACAAAATATGCAAGATTATGAAGGAAAACCTTTTTTTTTTACTTTAGATATATATTACACAATAATAGTTTTCCATTTTATGCAAAAATTTTATTTTATAGCTCGTGTGATGTCTTTCAAAGCAGTTTCTAGACGCCCTTATTATTTTTTTTGGGGGGGGGGGCTTGAATATACAGAACAATATTTATTCTTTACATCTTATTTTTTTTAACAACTTTCAATTTCTCTGTACACATCTGTCGGTAACTTTCTTTTCGTCATTTTAGAATATTATTTAAAAAATCTTTTAAGAAGCAAAAATTCCTAATTATACTTCGTAAACACAATTCGCAATAAAAAAAAAAATCAAATTTTACTTGTCACCGAAGTTTCTCCACTTAATATAAGATCAGTATGGTTTGCTCACTGTTGTGGTGGCTACTGACTATACGGCAGAAACGGTGAAAAAGCTGTGATAGCTGAGAGCAGACATACGAACTCGATAATAAAGCTTTGCGGTTGAGTGTAGATATACAACCAACAAACTGTAAATACACGGAAACGCTTACGAAAATCAGTGGTACCAAATAAACTTTTTTTTTTATAAATGTTTCTTTAAATCTCAAAAATGTTCTTTGTTATCTAGTGTTTCTAAAATAAAGTGAGCATATTTCATTCAGTCACCGATTGCATTTGATGGACTGAATCCAATCCGCTCTAGACTTTGTTTCTTGATAATACATCAGACACTCACCACATTCAGTGTCATCAACTGTCAATCCATCAGAATACATAAGGGGAAAAACTTCCGTCACTATCGGAAGATGACACATATTTCAGTTTCTACGTCAAGTGAGATGTTTTCAAGTTGATCTTTCCCTTCCTTTTTAGCATATTTTATTACAGCCCACTGTCGTTCTTTGATGCTTTTAAGTTTGTTTTTATTTCCTTCTCTTTATTGTTTATAAACTCTGCGCTTGTAAGATTTACAGCCTTTTGCTTGACTGCATAGGTGTTTTGACCATTGGAATAGGAGGAGTTTTGTTTAACAGCTTAAATGGTGATAATTGTAAAAGGTATAAATTTTCCACATTCAAACATGGTGAACCAACATTGTCGCTGAGAATATTTTGATAATTAGCAGAATGCGCTAAAAATATATTCATTTATATGTAAGTTCTACTAAAATTGTAGCTATGAATTTGGGGTAAAATTTTAGCGATGAATTTATTGAACCAAAAAACAGAAACCTATTTTGAAACATCTGTCCTTCAATCTTGGTGCGGCAATTGTACAACAATGGCAGGTAAACTGCTGCACCGACATTTTGTGTCAAGTGAACGACGCAGGAGAAAAGCAAGCATATTTCTATATTTCACGAAGATCTAGTCTACAGTTGCAATCAATTTTGGGACGCAATCTCTGCTTATTTGGCTTAAAATATGTAATAAAACTTTATTAGAATAATTTTTAATAACTTACCACGCACATTTTAGCTAAAAAACTGCATAAATATATAAATATGGACAACTAAGGGGTGGAAACAAATACAACACAACACATAACACAGAGGAACTCTAAGAAATTCTTAGTTTGGCCTAGGGAACACTAGTGTCGCCTACACAATCTCTTTGGTATTAGTCCCACCTCGGCGTCTATCCCCATTTTACCCTATAGTTTCTTTCGTGATTATCTTTTATTTTCTTAAATTAAGAAACATTTGTCTTTTTTTACAGTGTAATTTTAAATTGAATATATGAGTAACTTTATCATTTTCATGTACTTTAATATTTTTATCTGAATCATACTTATTAAAGAAGAAATTACGCAAATAGCAAAATACGTGGGTACTAAATAACACCACAACCCCAGTTAAAGGTTAAATTGGAGAAAAAAATCGTTCTTTTAAGGCTAAAAACTGAAAAAGTTAAGGCTTCCTTTTTTTTAATATTTTGATTGTAATTTTTAAATTGCAAGGGAATTAATAAAAATAACTCTCTGACTAAACCATTAATTATGGTAAAAAGATCATTAGTGATGGAACGTAAAGATGAAATGTCTTTTAATTGGCAATTATATTTATTTTAAACGAATGGATTTTGCGTTTATTTATTTTTCCTAACTCAATCTTTGTGATTATTGCTCTTCTTTTTTAGAAAAATATATTCTGCTTGAGTTAAAATCACGCTCCAGAATCATACAAGATAAATTTCTACTATTTTTTCCCCCAGTAACATCTCTAAATATACTCTTTACGGCTAAGATTTAAAAAAAATAGAAACACATAAAAAATTGAGCAGTATCAAATTTATTGATTGGAATTAAAATTTAAAATGTCTACACTAAATAGAGCTTTTAATCCCCAATTTCAATAATTAATAATTTTGAGCAATAAAAAAGATTCGTGCAATGATTTTTATGCTTTAATCTCAATTTTCTTAAAACATTTGTTGCTCCTTTAATGCTGAATTAAATTTATGCAAATAAATACAGTCCAGTTTTATTGAAAAAGGATAACAACAGTACTCTTAGAGATCAAGAGACATCATATACTAAACAAGAATGCCTCCGTAGCACAAAAATTTTATTTTCGAGATTACACAATCTAAATTTAGATTTCTTATTTACAGTACAAACATTTTTCATTTGTCCTACAAATAATATATTGATCTAGATATATGATTGATGTACAGTCGTGGAAAAAAAAGTAAATATCCCCTACTAACTCTGCAATTAATTATAATAAAAGAAAGTTACTGGTATCAATCGATTGGAAATAAAGTCAACTTTTAAATGATGCATATAAAATTTGTTTAATGTGCCATGTGCGAATTAAAACCAGACCAAACTTTGTTTTTGTCACAATAGCCAATTACAATACATTTTAAATCTTCGGTTCAAAACATGCCTTACAGAAAAGAAATTTCAAGTTGTTTGGATGATAAGTTTTTGAATTATAAGCATACAAAATTTAGAGCTGCTAATGTTAAATAAATTTTTCCTATTTATTAATAACTCCTGACATTATACATTTATGTGATAACTTTTGTGTGGTTATAATGCTAAAAAAACATAAATGCAATGAATTTGTAATTTAAAAAATCCCTGACGGCTTGGCCCATAGGCGGAGGTAGATTTCGAAAAGTGCTCATTTCACCAGCAAAAAATAAAATTTGATTACAGATAAACCCAGCTTAACAACTTTATTTGGCGGCTTTTGAAAAATTTTTAATTTAATTTTTCTGTAAGAACTGGTTTTATCAGAATCATCTTAAGCTAATTCGGCTCAAATGCCCATTTTGACAACATATTTTGAAATATATTCTGACTTTATCAAAACAATCGACCAATACGGTACATTATATAGTTCCTAAATAGCAAAAAACTGTCAATTGAATGCGTTTGAGAGCAAAATTAAATTTAAAAATGAGTTATAAAATAACCATTTTGTTATTTGAATACAACCTCAAGTCTTTAATCTTGATCGCCTCCGGAAATTTTTTCCGAAGTGCCCACTTTGACAGCATTTTTAAAAAATATAATCAGCCTTTATCAAGAAAACGGACAATACGGCACATTATACAGCTCTTAAATAAGAGAATCTGTCAATTGGATGCATTTGAGAGCAAAACTGAATTTAAAAATGAGTCAGAAAAAACGAAACTTGTTATTTGAATTTCTCAATTTTTCAATCACGAAAGCGGGGTAGGGGGTAGTTAGTGTGGGAGGGCGGAGGGTTACTCCCCCTCTCCCGACTACACTCTCATTAATCAAAGGTTGAAATAAGGGACTAATTTTTTAAAGTTTCAAAGAGATAAGAGACAATGTACCTCTTTTACCCCAACAGTAACGATGGTATAATAAAAGAGTTTGCGGAAAATTCGAACAAAATAAATCTTTCTATAATATAAAAAATATAATTTGAATTAATATTTTATAAGTCAAAAAAATATCATATAAATCATATTAGAAAACTTTAACACATTTTGCACTATAAAATTTCATGTTGAAAAAATCATGAATTACTATAAATATCATAAGTTTTCAAAAAATAATGTGTGCTTATATATGTATAAATCATATATATTTGTTGGTCTCTTATTACCACCACTTGTTAAAAATAAACTTCTCTCATTCGGATTTTATAAAATTAATATACATATATTTCAATATGTTGCATTTTAAGAATTTTTTGAACAATGTAATTATATTAATTCTCAGATGCTTTCCGTTAAAATTAATTTCGCTCGAAACATTTACTCTTAGAAAAAAAGAAGTTCGGCAGTGGAAATAAAAGCAATAAAAAAAGATTTGTTGCGATAATTTGCCTTAAGGAAAAAATAATTTAATCGACCTAAAGATGTTAAAATTTTTAGATCGATAAAATTATTTTTCCTTAAGTTTCTATTAACGTATTATTCTAAGCATAAAAAAATTCACATTAAGGTATTTCTTATTTAAAATCATGCAAGCAATCTTTCGCTTCCGTATTTTCTACTAATTAATTCCATTAAAACCACTTAATTTATTAAAACTAATTTTGATTTTCTTAGATCTAATTGGCTGTACGAACAGACATTAACTTCATCATTAATGATTGATATACGGTTAATCATTAGAACCAATAATACTGCTTCTGTCTACTTATTTGACACCATAGTTGAATCACATGCATAGCTGACAATTTATCGGGCTAATAAAAACACCACCACTAATTAAATACTGTTCCCACTCATTATAAATAAGGATTTATGCGTTGACTTTGCGAGCTATTTTAGTACCTAAATCCCTTTTAAATTAATTTAATCTAGAATTTCCTAGTTACCATTTAAAATGCGATGTTGTGAAACTATATTTTTCTCAGGTTCTTGTAATTACGATATTGCATTAGAATGATAATTTTGAGTATTATAATTATTTAAAAGCTATAATTAAACTCTTTTATTAAAAATAGATTGAATTAGGCACTCATGTTAAGGAGACTTACACTTCACTTTGCAAAAAATGACGAATAAATTATTATTATTATTATTATTAATTGCTTATAGTTTGTTTGGGCATCATTGGTATATTCTGGTGAAGTTTCTTAAAGGTCCGATGATTAAAAACGTAAAAAAAATATTGTAAGTGCATCGATTTATCTTTAAACGCATCCGAATGTCAATGATTAAATTCTTTTTTCTCAGCTTGTATATTTTCTTATGCCAGCGTGACCAAAATGTTGAAACTTCAACATATACCTTTCAATTGAAATGCTCTTTTGTTTGAACGACCCTTAAGGTTTATATCTTAAACTAGGTGTTGGATATTCAGTAATATAAATAGTTTACTTTTTTAAATAAAATTCTTAAGTAAATAGTCATTTTTACTATAGTTTCTGTTTACGTCATGACACATATTTATTTTTTCTTAAATTAGTTAACATCTTGGTAATCAGATCCCTAGCGTTATAAAACCCAGACGTAAGAAATGCATGCAAAAAAAAAAAAAAAAAAAGTTTCAAAATGTACAAATTGTAGGCGAAGTAGAGTTCTAAATCTACGTACATATTTAAAAACTATTAATTTTCTCAAAATTCAGAATTGAATTGTAACTTAATAAAATATTTTTCGTTCGTAAAACTATTTAATAATATGTCAAAAAGGTATCATAAAACACCCAAATAAAGAATAGTGCAAAGAATGGCGTACACATTTTTAATATATCCCAAAAAGTATTAGTCGGACACAAATGTTTAATTGTAAAAAAAGAATAATAATTTTAGTTGCAAGTTATTACAGTTCATAAAAAATTATAGCAAACAAAACAACTCAGCTTTCAAATTAACCATTTTAACTGAATGATATTCTTTAAAACTTCGAGTAAAAATTTGTATTCCGTTACGCTCGCACAAGGAATTAGAATATGTAATTGTTTGAAAAGATTAAGGTTTTAAGTATTATCATTAAATAAAAAATTCCAATTAAATGAAACTATACCGAATATGAATCAACATATCAAAGTACAAGGCAAGATTTTACATTTCTATAAAATATAATATTTATTATTTTTTATTCCAATATATTATCTCAAAAACAAAATAGTTGTTATGAAGTCTTTAATTTACGAGATGTATTTTTGAATTATACCCGTTAGATATTAAAAAACACAATGCTATTTGTTAAAATTTTTATTTTTACATAAAAGTCTTAATCTACTTTTCAATATAATTTCCGCCTACATTAAGTCATTCCTGTACCGTAGACCATATTTTGCCTCATACAAATCTTCCACCTGCTGTGCTAATAATCACATCACCATTGTTTAGTTGTTGTGCTGATCGATGATTGCGCCATATAATCAAAAATAAAAGGTGTGAAATGTTCAAAAGAGGAATTGTTTTGCTCATGACAATGCTTATGCATACACTGCTCGTTAAACCAAGGGTATGGTCGCTACATATGGTTCGGAACAACTTCATCAACCTCTGTACAGCCCCAACTTTGCTTCAAGTGTCTACCATTTATTCCTGTGCTTGAAGTAACATCTTGGCTGTCAGCGCCATATCGGTGATGTTGAAATGGAAAAGACGGTAAACAATGCAGTAATTAGAACAACAAGAGGCTGGTTCCTATGAGGATGAAATACAAAAACTGGTCGTACGATAGGAGAAGTGCCTTAAATATACGCGAAAATTATATTGAAAAGTACATTAAGTTTCAGACTTTCATGTAAAACTAAAATTTAAAAAAAAAATCGGTCTTCTTTTGCTTTAATTTAAAAACGGTACTTTCTTAAAGAACACGGCTCTTACTTAAAAGTATCACTTATTTTTGAATTTATTTATTTATATTTTAAAGAAAAAAATTAATTGCAAAGAAACAATAACAGAAGTTTTGATACTGTACTAAAAATTAAATTTACAAGAAGAAAATCCACACAACTTTGTCGACTTTTCTTTTTTATATTGCTCATTACTTTTTATCGCAATTATACTAGAAAAAAAGCATTTATATATATTTTTTTTTCAAATTATAACAAAATATGATATTGATTTTTTTATGGATATTGAATATTTATTGAAGTCCCTTTTTTTAAAAAAATACGATTTCTTTTGTTTGTTTGTTTGTTTTTCAGGTATAATCAAGAGATAGCGTAATAAGCTATATAAAAAAGAAATAGCGACTGAAAAATATGAAAAATAGTACATCAAAGTCATAGCAAAACTAATTTTTAGAATTAATTTTGTTATGCAATATTAAGGGAACAATTTACCTCTTCAAAAATGTAATTTATTTATTTAATATGGTTCAAATGGCGAATATATTGTATTTCAATATATAACTAACAGTGAATTTCGAAAAGAAAATTACAACTGCACGTTAAATTAAAATTAAATTTTTTTTTTTTTTTTAATTGAAGATTTAAAAATCTATACTACTTTTTTAAATATTGATATTTTTGTCCAGTGTTTATTTTTTATTGATTATTATCATTATTAATTGATTTTCAAATGTGTGTTACACAAGACTACGCATTAAATTTTAAATATTCGCAATACATTCACAAGAAATATTAACATTTAGACAAGATTTTTTGTAAATGAAATCTTGTTTAATTGTGAATATTTTGACACCTCATTTTTACCCATACGGCAATTACACTATATGGCCAATGGTGACCGGCCATTTTCGATTTGACACGTTTTGTTAAATATATAGAAAAATATATAAGGAATTACTATTATTTTTAACACAATCAAACTGATTGGTAAAGTAATCATACGAATTGAATATTTCCAGCTGAGCGAAAAATTTCTAAGCTGGGCAATTTTTCGCTCAACTGGAAATATTCAATTCGTACATGAGGAATTATTGTAAAACTCCAAGTGTGAAAATAGAACAGGTCGTACATTTCCACGACAAATTTTCCTCGAAATTTCATAAAGGATCATCAACAAATTGAAAAACGACAAAGACCTTTTCGATAACCCTGTCCAACATAATGCAAAAAAGAATTCAAACTGCTGATAATGGTTAAGTGGCTTATTGCAATAAACTGTACTCTTTTTTATGAGAATAGCATGCATACTCGAAGAGAAATTAAGGTTTTTATAAAAACAGTCCCAAATTTTGTCAATTTTTTGCGGATAATTTGCAGAGTTCTTAATATAGAAAACTGTTCGTTTCAGAAAATATGACAAACAACATTGTACATAATACACTATAATCAGAATTAAAAAATAATAAAAATTCTATGCAAAATGAGCAAGTATGTTAAATGATGTTTCATTGCGCATACGTGAACGCAATCAAACTATTATTTATATAATGTGTTAGCTCGATGTAAACAGCAACTTTTGTGAAAATCTCAAAAAGATAGTTTGAAATTTCTGAAAATTATTGTCAATAGAATAAGCCCAAAATCCGTTTATCCCAAAATGAAGCAAAAGGATGAGGGGCTGTATCCAAATATATAAGTACGTGCAATATTGCATATGCTATATTAACACTAATCCATTGATATATGGATATAGCACCTCATATATTTGCTTCACTTTGAGAAAAACAAGTTTGGGGCTTATTCTATCGACGATAATTTTCAAAATTTTCAAGCTATGTTTTTAAGCCTTTTACAAAGGTTGTTCTACATATTTAGCTAATATATTATGTAAATTATATTCTGATTTCGTTCAGGCATGCGCAGTGAAACATTACTTAGTAAACTTTCTTATTTGTCATATATTTTTTTATTTTATTTATTAATTCTGATTACGGGGATGTTGTGTACATTGTTGTTTGTCAGATTCTTTAAAAGGAAATTTTTTTTATATATTAAGAACTTTCTGAAAATATGATAAACAATATTGTACACAAAACCCTGTCATCAGAATTTAAAAAATAATAAAAGTTCTATGAAAAATTATCAGGTTTACTAAATAATTTTTCTTTGCTCATGTGTCAACGATATCAAAATTTCATTTGCATACTGTGTTAGTTAATGTATAGAGCAACTTCTGTAAATATTGTAATTAATTATAATTTATTGTAATTTATTGTAATTAATTAATTCTGTAAATAAATTCCGTAAATATTCTGTAATATCTTAAACATAGCTTGAAAATTCTGAAAGTGATCGTCTATAAAATCAGCTCAAAATCTATTGTTCCCAATGTGAGGCAAAAAGATGAGGGGTTGTATCCATGTATTTATTAATTAGTGGCAATATAGAATAGACAATATGGCACGTACTACTGTATTTGGATAAAACCCCTGATTTTTTGCTTCATTTTGCGATTAACAGATTTTGAGTTGATTCTATAGACGATCAATTTCAGAATTTTCAAGCAACGTTTTTGAAACTTTTACAGAAGTTGCTACACAGTTACTACTGAAATTTTTATATCTTCGGCACATGCGCAATGAAAAATTATTTACTAAACCTTCTCATTTTTTATACAATTTTTATTATATTTTAATTCTGATAACAGGGTATTGTGTACAATGTTGTTTGTCATATTTTCATTATCTGAAAAAAACATTATTTTATATTAAGAACTCTGCAAATTATAAGCAAAAAACTTTGAAAAATCTGGAACCGTTTTTATAAAAAACTTAATTTCTCTACGAGTATACATGCTATCCACGTAAAAATAAACACAGTATAATACAATAAGCAACTTAATCATAATCTATAGTTTGAGCGCTTTTGCTACATTAGTTTTGAAAGGGTTATCCAAAGGATATTCGTTCTTTTTCAATTTGTGGACGATCCCCTGTTGAGTTTCGGGAAAATATCTTCACAGAAATGTGTGACCTGTACTATTATGTTTACACACTTAGAGTTTCAGGCTAATTCCTAATGTATTTTTCTAGATATTTAACAAAATGTCTAAAATCGCAAGTGGCCGGTCATCTGTGGCCATATAGTGTACAATCATTTGCAGTAGAATTAGTATCGGACGACGCTAATGTCGTAAACTATAGGTGTATTGATTCTTAAACACCTGAATGTGATCCCCGTCGCAGGAACACGGCGAAATGCAATATTGCCGTAGAAACGAAACGGCACCTTGCAGAAAATTATCTGCCTCGAGTCACTAAACATAGCTGATAGGAATGCTAATTTTTAGAATTGTTTTTTTTTTCTTTAAATAAAAAAGGTTAAACTTATTGTCAATGTCACTTCCCACATAATAATAGAATCTTAATGTCTTACATGAATTTTATTCGATTAACACCACTATTTTTATATAATATTAAGAAATTGTATTTTGATACCCTATGAAAGAATAACTTGCAATAAATTTTTTCTCAAAATACAGTATACAAATATAGAGTCATATACAAAAATGTAGCATCGGATAAGGTTTAAAGTTAGTAAAGCATGAAAAAGAGTAGAAGTTTCTAGAAGACTAAATTTTTTATGCAGCCAAACAAATCGCTGTTTAGTTATGCACAAACATACCACACGTTTTTCGAAAAAATCGCTTCAATTAACTTTGTTAAAAGGCAAAAATTTTATTATTATTATTTATACAAAGAAAAATAATGGTCTTACCCTCAGCATCTAGTAAGAGGAAAAATTAGATATATATGTACACATATTAGTTTATACTCTAATTATTAATAATAAATAAGCATAGATCTACAATGTCTTTTTTATCCCCTTTCCCAAACCCAATAAATTCGTCTAATTATAATTTTCAAATCCTTGGTGCATTGCTGCCAATTGCAGCGATTTAATCTCGGGCTCAGTCAACAAATCTTTAAAAAAGTGGGATAATCTATTTATTACAAATTACTGCACATATATACTAAATAATTCCTGTAATGTGATTCATTAATTTTATGTTTTTTAGCCGTTTTTTCATGCAGTTTAAAACTAGATAAGAACACGGTATATAAATAACATATAATACTTAGTTTGTGACAGGGATATAAAAATCTATGCACCAGAGGGCAGACTCTCACCACTGAATTTTTTTAGCTTTCTTCGCTTAAAATTTATTAGCATTATTGGAAGAAATTTAAACGAAATATTAGGGGCAAAATAACTATTAAAATTTAGTGATGATACACTGCCCTTTGGCACCTACATTTTTAAACCACTGGTTTATGATATATCAGTTTTTCAGTGTTTGTTTTCTAATCGTGTTATGTATGAATTTGCATCAATTTCTACTGTTAAAAAAATATTACGTTGCAGAAAATTTTTGTTTTTAATTTGGCTTGTAGCTGAAAGTTGTGAAAATTTGTGCCACAGGAAATGTGACTAACTTTTTTTTTAAGTATAAAGTGAAAATATAAAGAAATAAATATTATTTATTTAATAAAAATTTATTACATATCGATCTATTTCTATGCATTTTAATTGTGTCGAATAGCGTAAACTAAGTAACTGACATAATTAAATAATTTAAATTAAATATATAATTCACAAGTATGTTTTTTTTTCTTTTTTTTCAGTTGGTACACAAATCACTTTATGAATTTCAAGGTTTTATTATTTTTTCAAGACGCAAAGTTTGCTTCGAAGTGTAATATTTTAACCTCATCGCAAAGGTCTTGCCACACATTTTGTAAAACCTTTCAGCACCAAAATTTCCAATCTTATTTTTTTCTCTAGTTTAGTCATTGAAATTCTGTGATTAAAGTAAAAATTACTTTCCAAAATTACTGGTAAGAAAACTTAAGACTTTAACGCGCATTTTTGCGTCTCGTGTACACGACACTTAAAGCGAAGGGATTAATTATTTCCGTTGTTGTTTATGATGCTACTGGATTTGTTTACAAAATTATCCTTTTGTATTTATGTGCCTTTAATAAGCTGAAAATATCATAAAATACTTTTTCTAATATTTTCCCAAATTTTTTGTATTTTACAGTTACACAGTTATTGTTGGTAAATAAATATTTCGAAATGACCATTTACGCTACTCGTAACTACTATGACTGATATTACTATATGGAAGTCACTATCATAATCACTGATTATGAAATAAGAAAAAAAATAATTTGCATAAAAACAGGGTTTTTTTAAACTTTATTAAATAAAAAAATTAACATATATATATATATATATATATATATATATATATATATATATACATCATTAAATTAAATAAAAGTTCGAAAAAATTAACATATATGTAAATATAATCCTTAAATTAAATAAAAATTCGGAAAAAATTAACATATTTATATAAACATATGCTGTATTAAATTAAATAATTTGTTTTATATATAAAACACGTTATGTCTATGATCTGAAGTTACAAGATAAATCTGAAATATTTTTGTCATATATAAACACGAGTTAATTCTAGTTAGCTATGGTAAGCAATTGAACAATATTTTCTCTTTTCTACTACGAGAGAAATAAGAATTATAGATTTCCGCTGTTAAGTCTCATCAAGAGTATTTCGCAATGCACTAATTTTATATAATGTTTTCCATTATAAATAATTTTTATGTTTGACGCAATTAATAATTAAATTAAATAATATTTCTTATATGAGCAATCAGAGACGTCTTTTAGGAGGGGGGGGGGTAAGAGCAGGGTAGGGCAGACAATTGTTCCCCCTCTAAGTTTCAGAATTTTTTTATCGTCATTTGTAACTTTAATTTATTGTTATTAGTTGAATTTTTTATTATGATTCACTTATTTGGAAGAATATAATAAAAATTCCATAAAGATCAATTATAGATTTAACAATGTTCTTTGAAAACATGAATAACAAAATTATCACAGAAAAAATTTGGATTTAATCTATTCTAGCGAAAGAATTCAGACCCCTCCAAGAAAAATGGGAAACGACGCTCCTGTAAGTAATGATTAAATACTATTACAAAATTGATAATGCCATACCTTTAAAAATATAAGTTTCCAACAGGAAAATCAAAAATTTCTGCTTCGATTACAAATTTACATCTTCTTTTATCAAATCTTACCTAGATATGATAAAAACTCAAATGTTATAAGAATTTCCATACACTGTAGGGCTAAAAGAAGGCAGATGGTTTTTTTTTAATCTAAGAAATTGTAATATAACCACAAAATAAAATACACAATAACCTCTTCAGGTTTATTAACGATTCCAAATAAACAGAATATTGCCCAATTAAACTGATGTTATTGAGCTCACAGACTTTACACGGTAATATCATATACTTTTATTTCAGAGAATAATGCCCCTTGAAAAATAAATTAAGGGGGAGTATTAGCTCCCCCATTTCCTCCCTTTATACCTAACTATTCAACTCTCAAAACTAATCAGAGATACGCATTGTCAGAATGAAACTACATCCAAAATTAGAAGCAAATCGGATAATTCTGCATAAAAACTCATTTATCTAATGTATGAGGGAATCTTTCATTACCCCTTTATACTTAACCATTAAACCCCCAAAACTCTTAATAGATTCGTCATATCTAGAAAAACCTATATTCGAAATTTGTAGCAAATCGGATAATTCTGCATAAAAACACATTTATCTAATTTATGGGGGGAGGGATAATCACCCGCTACCCCTTTATACTTAACAAAAGAACCCACAAAACTAATCAGGGGAGCGCCTTATCAGAAAAACCAATATCCAAAATTTGAAGAAAATCTGTTAATTCTGCATGAAAAACCCATTTGCATAAATTTAGGGGGTAGCTCCCCTTTCCGCCTTTATACTGAACCAATGTATCCCCAAAACAAATCTGGTAAGCGGTCTATCAGAATGAACTTATATCCAAAATTTGAAGTAAATCGGTAAATTCTGCATGAAAAAACGTTTACCTAAATTAAGGAGATGTACCCCTATTATCCCTCTTTATACTTAACCAAAACTACTCATGTAGGTGCTTTTTCAGAATGATCCTATATCTAAAATTTAATTTTGCATAAAAGACCCATTTATCTAAATTGAGAGTGGGGATTAGGCCTTTCTTCCCCTTTCCCTTATACTTATCCAATGAACTCCCAAAACTAATCAAGGAAGCGTTTTATCAGACTAAACCTATATCAAAATTTCAAGCAAATCGGATATTTTTATCATGAGTTATCGCGTTGTGTACATACATACATACAAACAGAACCTGCGGGCACATTAGCTATCTGTGGACTAAAAAGCGTTCCTTACTAATCTCAGAAACCAATATATTTTCGACATTTAACTTCTTGAGGACGAGCGACATGTATACGTGCCGCAAAAAAGCTTAAGAATCCTTGTTTATCCCCACCAGTAAAATTTGCCTTATTTAATAGGAGCATTTTCTCGATTTAATAAGGCACAAATTTCTATTTTTAAAAACCGATGACAAAACGTTAAATATTTCGTAAAAAGTTCTCGTCGCGAAGACGTTAAAGAGGCATTTATAAAAACAGCGTTCCTTTTGATGCCACTATTTTTTGGAAACGTTTCCGAGTAGTTTTATAGTGTATTAATTAGTTTCCTTAACACGGAATATAGGTTCTTTGTTTGCTTTTCATTTTCATTTGAATATTTTCCTGTTCAGTAAAACGTGTTTTACAGTAGCGTATGGTTTTTGGAAGATTTTTCGATTAGTTTTTATAGTATATTAATCAATTCTCTTAACACGGAATATAAATTTTTCTGATGCTATTAATTGTCAAATAAGCATTTTCATGTTCACTAAAACATGTTTTACATCAACGCATAATAAATTAGCAATAAAATATTACACTAATTAACTAAATTCATTTTATTACAACTTTTTTAGCAAACGCAAAACAGTAGTTACCGTTTATATAAATCATATTTGTATATTACAATTGAGATTCCCGCATTAGCCGGATTATTCAATAAAGCGAATGATTTTAATATAAGGTTGTAGCGCATTCCATAATGACAGATTACGTACATTATGTTCTCATTCATTTAATTAATGAAATTGGTATTAGATTAGTTTAACCTGTGATTCACATAATCGGTTTATATATCATTACTTTAAATAAATATATACTGTATAATCCGACATGTAATGCGCACCTAAGCTTTCAGAGTTGATTTTTCTATTTTTATGTGCATTAACATAATAAAGTGCAGCTCATTCTTTGTAAAAAAAAATCTTCATCGTACATGTGGCATAAAAGTAAAATAAAGATTTACCAATGTGTAATTATTACTTTTCAAACAATGATAGCTAAAGCGATCTTTTTATAAATAAATATAGTTTATTTTTTTTAATGTCATCGTCCTTTTCTTTTCATAAATTTTAATCTTTAGTTATAGCTGCGGTTTAATGTAAATTTTAATCAATTTTCTTGTACCAAATTATTGAGCTTTATATGCCGGAATATACGGTATGCATGCACACATATATAGATTTATTTGTAAAGAAATTTTTTAAAAGCGCCTTAAAATTTTACTCTGTTCATTTATATGAGAGTTAATTTTAACTGTAAAGTCCCCATTAGCATAGATACCAACATTCCGTTTCTTTCATTTCTTTCTTCCAAATCAAATACAACCATTTTTTTTTTTTTTTTTTTTTTTTTTTTTTTAAATAGAAGACGTAATCAATAGCCATATAGAAGCAAGAAATGTTGCATTAAATGAGTTTTCTGGTTCATGTACACATTAAATTTATTTGCCTTTGGGGAAAAAAACCCCGGAAGATTGACAACTATGCATTAGTACATTTTAAGAAAATTCTAATCCCATAAAATGTTAATGTTGAGTATGACTGCATTTTAATGGTAAATTGTGCAGATAGGATGAGAAGAGCTTACCGCTTTTGCCGACCCCCGGCGCACCGATCACAGCGATTTTTACCTCGGAGAGAGAAGATTTCTTCCGTCGGATGCTTCGGATTGCGTTGCTGGTCATTTTCGTGATGCAAGTCAGTCACTCAGAAGCCGGTAGAATGCTTATTCCAGCCACATTGCACCTATATACACAGCATGACCGCGTGCTATGTAACACTGAGACGGTCGCAACATGTGCCCGCCCAGTGATCTGGGGAAAGAAACAAATCAGTTCACTGTGATGAAGATTGGAGAAACAGTTAAGATCATCGGGAGCTTGCGGATGAGATGCTGATCCGATGCGAGTTGCCTGTGCTTCTGTTCGGCGGCCGCCATTCTTTTCTACTTCGGCGACGAACGGTAATCCACGGCAAAGTCAGGGTTGCCGGGTTAGCAGGCGAAACGTCGCCAACATCAGAACGGCGGTCGGTGGTTGAGAATATTTTAAGACAAAAAGCTCTCGTCTCTCCATTTTTATTTTATCCAATTTATACATTTTATCAAGACACTATCGACAGCAGAAAATAAAACAGAGTAGCAATTTTAATTTAATTTTTTTTATTATTATTTCTTAAATAAAGTTGCAAAGCCTGTAGTTTTTGAAAATACTTCTCTTTTTGTGTTCAGATTTTTATTAGTTACTTTTCAAACGAATTTTTTAAACTTAACTTTGTTTAGAAGTAAAGAAAAGGAAAAAGTAGTTCGTATTCTAATATGAAAACATAAAAGATAAAGTTTTATAGCGCAGAATTAATCTGGAAAAGTTTAGTTCTAAATTAATTATAATTAATGCATGTACTTTTTTTTTCAAACAAACAAACGTCGAATTAAAACAAACGTTTTAAAAAGAAGTACCACTAAATTGCTCTTAAAATAGCAATTAAAAATTCTGATCTTAATTATAAAACCATCGTTTTAATATTTTACACTTTAATGTCTCTATCAAAGGCTATTACAAATAATATAAATATGTTGAATTCTCCTCAAAGGTGGTTAACTTCTCAGCTATTAACAATTTTCACTGCATAATTTCTCATCATCGTAAACACCAGACAATGAATAATGTGCATGCTTTAATTTGGAAAAAGTCTTATCGACTTACAATGGTATTAAAAACAAACAACAGACGTAGCAGATGACGGATGTATAAATTTCTAAAAAATCTATAAATTTATCTGCAATATATATAATATTATTAGAGCTCTACATCGGATCGAGTAACCCAGTTTTACCCAAATCCGGTAAAAGCTGAATCATTGATCAGGTTTGCTAAGATATTTCACTGCTAATTGGATTCACTTTCGGTTCCGGTTCGAAACTGTTTCGTATTAAGTTCTGATTCTCTGGGGTTGGATTCCAACTGCTGCGATTTTTCCTAAGAAAGTACTGAATATTTTTAATTTGAACTGCATTTAAAATAACATAATAACATTATAACGTAAACTGTATTTAACATAACAAGGCGGAATATTAATGAGTATGCATATATATCTATTTATTTTTATACGAAAAAGATAAAATTGATATTATCTATATAAATGTATACTACTTTTCCATAACTGTATTAAAATATATATTAAGTTTCTTTCACGTCGGGCTCGGTTAGTTTTGAGTTCAAGTGTGCCTGGTTTTGGGTTGGTTTTTTATTTCAGGTTGCTTGCGCAGAGTGTAAAAATAATACTTTTGCAGACAAATTATTGATTTTTCACAGGTCTTTTCAACTCTACTATATTACATAAAATCTCTAACTTCATTTCTGCCAATTAAATTATGTAAATTTTATTGGCATTTGATGTTTGTTATGATTTAAACATATAATTTTATGTCGCCAAAATATTTTTTCATATAACAGGTCACGTACGCATCAAGTGATTTGGGGGATTTTAGGTTATATAGTATCAAAAATTCCTTAAAATACTGGTCGCTACATCTGAAGATAGATTTTTTAAATTAAATATTGCAAATATTACTTTGCGAAAATTCTGATGAAAGATACGCGAAAGACCTCGAAACGTACGAATCCTGTATAAGCTAATAAAATTGGGTTTGAGTTTATACCTAAAGTATTTACTTTACGGAAAAGAATAAATAGAAACTAAAAATTTCTTTTTTGTGATTGTGGGGCAGCGGGCAACCATTTGAAATAAAATTTCCTTTTTCAAATACATCTTGAATATTTTGAGTAGCTTTAATATAATTTTTATTCACTGATATTAAAATTCATAATGGAATTTAATAATTAGCGTATAAAAAATTAATTCTAGAGAGTTAGTTTTAGTCGAAAAAATCTGAAAGTATCGCACATATAAACACATGAAACATAGATGGTAAAATTATTGGCTGCCGTTAAAATCATCTGAATTCAATTAAAAGATAAAGAGAGATTTAAAATTTGCTGTGCAATGTTAACATTCGTGAGTGAAATCAATTTTACTTGAGATTTTCGTGTAAATAACTTTACAACTTGCACTGTAGAAAAATACAAACTTTCTCAAATTAACGAAAATAGAATAAGGTGTCCTACGGTAATAACGCCAAGGTGGGTAATGAAGCAAAGTGCTAACATTACGCGTAATTATGAAAGAATCCGGGACATGGGATCTACGGGTTCAGCGCAGAAGAGCTCCGTGTCATTTGAATCACAAAATACCGCTACAAGTTAATTTTTTCCATTTGTAGACTTTATCGCTGAAAGAAGAACTGAAGAATTAACACCCGATTTAAAATTTAAGAGATAAGTTATGTGATCTAAAGCCTATATATTTATTTGGAAATACTTTGTTTATTACATAAATTTTTATTTGCCGCATTGGTCAGTTTTTTCAAAAAAGCAGACTATATTTCAAAAAATGCTGTCAAAATGGGCATTTTGAATAGATTTTCTCTAAGTGATCTTGATTGAAACTTGTGGATGTATTCAAATAACAAACTGCTTATTTTTTGAGTGATTTTTAAATTCAATTTTGCTCTCAAACGCTTTCAATTGGCAATTTCTCTTATTTAGGAACTATATAATGTGCCGTATTTTTCGATTTTTTTCATAAAGTCAGAATATATTTTTTCCAAAAATGCTGTCAAAGTGGGTCATTTGAGCCGGATTTTGCTTAAAATGATTCTGATCAAACTAACTCTTACATAAAAATGGAATTAAAAAATCCCTTTCGGCATGGCCTATAGGCGGAGGTAGATTTCGAAAAGTTTTCATCTCAAAAAAAAAAAAAAAAAAAAAAAAAAATGATTAGAGATAAACCCAGTTTAACTACTTTATTCAGATGCTTTTAAAAAAATTTTAATTTCATTTTTCTATACGAACTGGTTTTATCAAAATCATCTTAAACGAAATCCTACTCAAATGCCCATTTTGGCAACATATTTTGAATTACATTCTTACTTTATTTAACAAATTGACCAATATGCTCATTATATAGTTCCTAAATAACAAAAAACTGTTAATTAAATCCGTCTGACAGCAAAACTGAATTTAAAAATGAGTCATAAAATAACCAATTTATTATTTTAATACATCCACAATTCTTTAATCAAGATCGTTTTGAGAAATTTTGTGCGAAGTGCCCACTTTGACAGATTTTTTTAAATATATATTTAGCCTTTATCAAAAATCTGACCAATACGGCACATTACACAGTTCCTAAGTAACAAATAACTGTCAATTGAATGCGTTTGAGAGCAAAATTGAATTTAAAAATGAGTCATAAAATAAACAATTTGTTATTTGAATACAACCTCAATTCTTTTATCATGATCGCTTTGGGAAATTTTTTTGCGAAGTGCTTACTTTGACAGCTTTTAAAAAATATATATTCACCCCTTTATCAAAAAATCGACGAATACGCACATTATATAGTCCCTAAGTAACAAAAAACTGTCAATTGAATGCGTTTCAGAGCAAAATTGGATTTAAAAATTAGTCATAAAATAACCAATTTGTTATTTGAATACCCACAGATCATTAATCATGATTGCTTTGGGAAATTTTGTGTGAAGTGCCCATTTTGGCAGCCTTTTTTGAAAAATATTCTGCCTTTATCAAAAAACTGGCCACTCCGTCACATTATATAGTTTCTAAATAAGAGAACCTGTAAATTGGATGGGTTTGAGAACAAAAAAAAGATTTATAAATGACTCGGTAAAAACGCAATTTCTTAAATTTCCTCAAATTTCAATCACAACTTCGTGAAATTCTGTTCAAAGTACGCTTTTTGGCAGCCTTTTTAAAAATATATTCTGCCTTTATCAAAAAACTGGCCAATACAAGTTATATAGTTCCTAAATAATAAGACCTGCAAATTGGATGAGTTTGAGAACAAAAATGAATTTAAAAAATGACTCAGAATAAACGCAATTTGTTATACTTAATCAATTTTTGAATGACAACTTCGGAAAATCTGTTCAAAATATCTTTTTTGGCAGCCTTTTTAAAAATATATTCTGCCTTTATCAAAAAATTGGCCAATACGTCGCATTATATAGTTCCTAAATAAGAGGATTTGTCATTTGGATGCGTTTAAAATCAAAAATGAATTTTAAAATGAGTCAGAATATAGGGGAAGATGGGGATACTTGAGCCATTTTTTTAATTTTAATTTTTTTAAATTTTTTATAATATCTTATAATAAAATAAAATATTGAAAATGAAAATTTGATATTTTTTCTTCAACTGAAAACCACTTTCAATTAATTTTGAACTATTTTTCTATGTATAAAAAATGTTTATTTTTTGTTTTACATGGTGGCTCAAGTATCCCCATGGGAGGGATACTTGAGCCATGGTGGAGGGATACTTGAGCCACTACGCAAAAATACCTACAAAAGTAATTTTTTTCGCTTTATTTTTGCACAAACATTTTACAGAATGATAAATTATGAAACATAAAGTCCTTCCAAACCAATTGAGAAAACAAAGTTAGTAATACGATGATTTTTTGTCGTTAGAACTGGTTGTCAAATGATAATTTCAACTTGAGTTATAACGACGGTAGAAACACCCTCAGTTCAGAGCCATTTAAATTTGGAATCTGCTATTCTTCGGGCAAATTTCATTTTCAAAATATTAAGTGCTTATCCAACAAATATTTTTAGTTTTCTTTCTGGCATATTTTATTAGTAACCAACTATCAATAGGTTTTCTTTTCACATCATCACCATCATTGGAAGAATTTTCCTCTAATGATAATGTCGAACTCATGCTTTTAATTTAGTAGCTGTCGGAATTTAAGCCAGATGTATCATTCTACCATTTCAAACACTTTTTTGATTTCACAGGAAAAGATTTTGTCTTCCTCTTTGGCTCCATGCAGGTAAATTTGAACTGGGATTTTTGTTGCTTTTCTTGTTTTTTGTGCGCTCTTTTTACCAATTTTTCTTCAATTTTCTTAGTTAAAAAAAAATTACAGCAACAGAGGTTACGATTTCAATATAAGATATTAATCTTAATATGTTATATTAAAAAATAAATATTTTAATATGTTGGACCTAACTAATTAAAGTATTAGAGATTATAGCCTGTAAAACAGTTTTAAAAAGTTATTTTAATTTAATAAAAGTTAAATTGAAAACTATGTTTACATTTATCTAGACAGGCTATTTTGCTATTCGAAATGAAAATTAAAATGGATATTTTCATTTAAAAAATATACATTTTTAAACATTTTTAAGTCGTTATTTTTTTAAGAAAAATAAAATAAAATGAAAAATTATTCTCTCTTTTATCCAGAAAAAAATCTATTAGTGAATATAAGGAAGGTATTTTATTTTTTGTTTGTTTCTCCTATGTTTAATTTCTAGTGGGGAGGGTTGAGACATGGCTCAAGTATCCCCACTCTCACTGGCTCAAGTATCCCCACTACCACTAGTTTTGTTTCCCAGAGTTTTACTAAATAAAGCATGCAGCTATTAGAACTATTTTAGATTCAAAATACAATTGAAATTATGCTTATTAAATTTATGTATATAATTGCAACTTTAAACAAAACTTTGATTGCCAAAAAACAAAAAAAACCATGTACCCAAAAATTTACTTCAGATAGGGAAAAGACAACTATTGATCACTATACTTTCAAAATGGTACCAAGATGTGTGATTTCTTTTTTACATGTTCAGAACTATAAATGTGTTAACATATTGGCAGTTTTAGAAAGAAAAATTAACCAACTGTAGAGATAATAGGGGTGGCTCAAGTATCCCCTATGCTCAAGTATCCCCACTCTCCCCTAAGCAGTTTGGATTTGAGGTTTTTTCTCCAATTTCTATTTTTGTTTAATTTATTTTTGCTATAAGAATTGGTTCTATGAAAAACTTGTCAATATAAAAGTTATAGATATTATTGTGAAGATGTAAGATAAATTTAATTAGATTAGATTGCTTAAGAATTGAGTAAGTTATGGGTTTTTTCTTTTTCCTCCCCCCTTTTTCTTTTCGTTTTTAATTTTTTTCATCGGTAAAAATTGGTCCTATCAAAAACTTGTAAATACAAAAGTTTTAGATAATATTGAGTACATTTATATAAAATTTAGTTGGATTTCATATCTTGAGAATTGACGAAGTTATGAATTTTTTTCTCCCAAAAACCATGTTTTTTTCGCCCCTTGAACCCACTTTTAACTTGATCAAAAATCTGTCATGCATAAACTTTTGGCCCATTTTTTAGAAGTAATATAAACTTTAAACTGATTCGATATCTGTTTTAATTAAGAAGTTATCGCGTTTTTTCTGTTTTCACAAAAACCCTCCTAACTTCCACCCCCTTGGCCCGATTTTGCCCATTAACGAACTCGACCAAGATTTTATTCCTCTTGATTTTATGTAAAAGTTTGAAGAAGATCTGAGCATAATTATGGAAGTTATCGTGTCTAGAAGAAAGTGATATACACCGATATATATATATATATATATATATATATATATATATATATACATATATATACATATATATATATATATATATATATATATAAACTTTTTTACTGATGGTAGTTTTGGGGTCTAGGAGTCATGATTCGTGTAGATCCGCAAAAATTTTTCAGAAATTCCAACATGGGAGAGAATGCAATAGGTAGTATTTCATACGAAATCTACCTAAAATTCTACAAAAGCAGTCAAATAAAGTTGTTAAACTGGGTTTATCTCTAATCATAGTTTATTTTTTGTTGTTGAAATGAACACTTAACTTCGAAATCTATCTGCGCGAATGGAAACATTTTCAAATTTAAATGAAATTTCAGTTTTATAATTTTCAGTACTGCAAATTTTTAAACTTCTGAACATTGCATATTATCAATTTTTATACTGTCGTAAATGGGAAAAAAATGTACTTTTAAATTCAATTTGTTTGAAAGCTGTATCTCAATTTGTATTGAGTCATTACTTTTTTTGTAGTTTTTAATACTTTTTTGTCATTGTTGCAGCAAAAGTATTCCAAAAATGCGGGTATCTTAAAGAATCAGATATGCCTCAGATATATCTGTTCTCGACCGAGAACAACCATTTTCCAAATGATTAACAAATAAATTTACTCTCTCGCTTTGCTAAATAGCTCGAAAAGTAACAACAATATTAATTTTTTAGAAAAGAAAATTAAAAAGAGCCAAAAGAAAGATACGAAAAAGTTTAAAAGTATATCTGTTAAACACAACTTCATTAGTTGAATATGTTAAAATACACTATAAGTGTGTAATGTAAAATGATTTTTTAAGTATTGAAAGAAACTTTAAATATCGTAAAACGTCTTATGGAATGATGCAATAAATAAAAGTGGTTAATTTAATTAAGTGTTTTTTAAATGGAAGGAAAAAATTGGAAGATAAAAAAAATAATTATCAAACTTTTTTCTCTTAAGCAAAAATAATAAATTCTTTAAGTACTTTTTTGAGTGGTATATTTTTATGGATAATCTGTTCATTCTTTTAAACCTGAACATATAATTATACTCATCAATAGATGATGTAGGGCATTTGTGCGAATGCGTGTAGGTACGCATGTATGTGTGCTCGTATGCGTACTTATATGTTCCTATGCGAATGTGTACTAAGGTACCTTCCAATAAATGAGTCACGCAAATTTTATATTCATTTTTACCAATTCCTCTGAAAATGAGTAATTTACACATTTCAAATATATTGAAATAATACATATTGCATGTCACAGATGCAATTCGAGTGATGCTCATCCTTCTGCTGTGATGTCATGTCTGAAACTATTAAATGAGAACTAATTCTATGAAAAAGGAAAAAAGTTACTTGCGATCTATTTTCTTTTTATATAAATACTAGCAAGAAAGAAAAATCATGCGCCAGTCACGGCTTGTGAAACACTTTCCAATTCATTCAGAATACTGGAACAAAATCCCCGTAAATAAACGGAAATGTGTTCGAATACAATTGTGCAGAACTATATATGATCTATAGAATTTATGCACACCCATACAAACACACACAGGGAGAATAATAATAGTCGCATGAAACAACTGAAAAAGATTTTGTAGTAGCTATCACCCATAGGCAATACTGTAACAGAATTCTTTTGTGAAGTCTTCGTAAACGTGTCACATTTTCGTGTTCTTCGTGTTACATTTTAAAATGTGACTTTGAAATTTTTGAATGATAAATGCTATGCACAAATTATTTAACAGCAGGTATATTGTAGTGCACATCATTTATGTGAATCACTTTCAATATGGTTAAAATTGTGTAGCATCGTTAAAATAAACTGCAAGCAATTATCCTCATGAAATATAATGCAAGAGAATTTTTTTGCGAATCACTGGAAACAAACTATAAGTTATACACATTTCATTTTCAATACCGAATATGCTTTAGTTAAATTTAATAGTATCAATTACTTGTCAATCCGAATATATTTAAGCGAGTTAGAACACGGCTATATAAACCGAAAAAAAAAAAATCCAAGTACGTTTGAAAGTGATAATAAAAAACTATCAAGATATTGTTTGCTTTTATTTAAAGCTATAGATTTTTTTTTTTTTTTTTTTTTTTTTTAAGGAATAAAATATGTATATGTGGGGAATACATTCATTTGTTTCGATATGATGTGTTTCAAATGAATATAAGTGGCATTCAGATGTCTAGAACTCTTCAATCAATTTAATTAGGAAGCTTTAATTTTTCTTGATTATAAATGAATGAAATTATGTACAAATGAATGGTTTACATATGTTAAAGATGAGCACATGTAAATAGACCGTCTGTCTATTACACATTAGCTGGGCATGACAAATCTTACCGGTATGCGTCCCAGGATACTGCAGCACCTTTTTAGTCTGTTTGATTAAAACTGAGCCTCAGTGGCATCTGCTCTCGTACTCATTGCAAAAACTCCATAGTTCATTAAATTTGTATTGTTCGGTAGTTGAGGTCTAGCTTCAGGAGCCTCACTGAAAAATATGTTCACTTTGCAGTACAGAGATCAATCTTTGTTACCAGTTACCACATATATACACGCACACACATATCTGTACTAATAAGATATATACTCTGTCTGTCTATGTGTGTGTCTGCGATGGCTAGCATAATTTATCACACGTAGAAGTCTAAACATTTAGGTGAAGATAGTTCAAGACAGGCCGTGATGCACCTGAGGATCAGAATTTTAATATTTTAAGGGTCAGAGCTCCTGGGCCCCTTAAAATGTTATGCACTAAATTGCTAATAACTTGATTCCTTTTTATCTAATCTTTTTTTTCGGGGGGGGGGGGGGCTTTCTCCATTTAGTTATTCTCGCAATTTTATTTTTCATTTTTGACCCTGGACTTTTGGGGCCGGTTTCAGGGCCCCTTGAAGTTTTTGTGATAATAAATTGTTAATAAATTGCTTCCCTTTAATCCAATCTTCATTTTTGGGGTTCCTGTAATTATTAGATATTTTCAAGTTTTTACACTCCATATAAGACACTGGGGCCCCTTAGGGAATCATAAGAACCAGCCCTGGGCCCCTTGAACAAACATTTGTGCGACAAACATTTTTCACATCCTAAATTTCTCACCTTCTCAGTGCAAAATTTTAAAACTGAGTCTTGGACTCTTCTTTAAGTTCCCTGATATTTTTATTCGGGCCCTAGGGCCTTTTTAAAAACATTTGCCCAATCAATTGTTGCATTTAAAAAAATATTAGTCTACGGAATAATTCATATCCTATGCTTAATTTTGACTAATAAATCATCAAAAGCGTTATATACTATGACATTTTAATATGTTTTCATTTTAGAGCCTTGGTTTTAACTGTGAATTGGCCATATGGGGCCCCATATTATAGCTTCCTTAAAAATGGTCCGATTCACTAGCTTATTAACCGACTTCAAAAAAGGAGAGGAGGTTATCAATTCAACGCGTATGTATTTTTTTTCTTATGTATGTTCACCGATTACTCCGAAACTATCCAACCAATTAAGTTGGTTTTGGTGTTAACAGAAAGAACTTGCTCTCGAATTGGTACCACTTCCATTTGATAAAAAATTGGTTCAGTACTTTTTTAGTAATTAGGCAAAAACTAATAAAATGAGTGATTTTTCGCTAATTAAAAGGGTTGAATAAGTTCGCTGAGGGGGTGCACTCAGGTTGGCCGAGTGGTCTAAAGCGCGTAATTTAAGCTCTGGTTCTCGAAAGAGAGAATGGGTTCGAACCCCATTCGTGACATACATGTATATAATAATCTTTTTTCGTATTATACATTTTCTACATATGCATTTTAGAAATTAAATATTAATTATGCAATTAAGAATATTTTTTATTTAACCGTTAGCACAGAGTATCAGAGATCTTTTATCAACTCAATACTTTATGAGTGAAAGAGTACTAAAATAATAGACTTGCGAAAAGTAACATGACGTTGAATAAGTTCGCCAAATAGCTTGAAGTCAGGATAGCCGAGCGGTCTAAAGCACCTGATTTAAGCTCTGGTTCTGGAAAGAGAGCGTGGGTTCGAAACCTACTCCTGGCATACGTGTGTAATATGAAGTATTTTTTTCGTACTATAATATTTTTTTGTCGACTTAAAAAAGAGAGAGGAGGTTATCATCAATTCGTCGAGTATCTATTTTTTTATGTATGTTCAGCGATTACACCGAAACTATCTAACCGATTAAACTACTATTTATGTTAAATGAAAGAGACTACATTCGAATTTTTACCACTTCCATTTGATCGAAATTGGTTAAGTACTTTTTTAGTAACTAGGCAAAAACTAATAAAGTTAGCGATTTCTCGCAAATTAAAAGTAACATGGACGCTGAATAAGTTCACCGAACAGCATGCAGTCAGTATGGCCGAGTGGTCTCAAGAACCTGATTTAAACTTTGGTTCTCGAAGGAAAGCGTGGGTTCGAACCCCACTCCTGACATGGGTGTGTACAATAATCTTTTCCGCTTGTAATTTTTAACCGACTTAAAAAAAGGAGGAGAAGGTTATCAAATCGACGCGTATGTATTTTTTTATGCATGTTCACCGATTACTCCAAACTATTCAACTGATTAATTTTGTTTTTGTGTTGAATGAAAGAGGCTACACTCGAATTAATACCACTTCCATTTCATTGAAATTGGTTCAGTACTTTTTTAGTAATTAGGCAAAAGCGAATAAAATTAGTGATTTCTCGCAAATTAAATGTAGCATGGACGTTGAATAAGCTCGCTGAAAGGAGTACAATCAGGATGGCATAAATATAATAATACGCATGGTAAACACTACGCTCTTAATTTAATTTTTTATTACTATTATATAAAAAAAAACATTTTTCACTTTGCAGTAGTATTTGAAGTCGGTTCAATTTTTGGTAGAAATGTTTATTTTTCTCTTTTTAGTTAAAAATTAACGATTTTTTGAAGTCGGTTAGTAAAAATTATAATACGGAAAAATATATTGTAAATTATACATAGCTGTAAATTTTGTCAGGAACGGGGCTCGAACGCACGCTCTCTTTCAAGAACCAGAGCTTAAATCTGGCTCCTTAAACTGCTCGGTCATCCTGACTGCGCACCAGTCGGCGAGCTTATTCATAGCGCTAGGTTAAGGAGACAGTTTACCTTTTCAGCAATGTTCTTTATTTTTCCAAATCGCGCTCGATTAAGGGGGCAGTTTACCTTTTCAACAATTTTATTTATTACTTCTAACAACTTCTTAGATCTTCCAGCTATTAAATAAACAACAAAAAACATTTCTCAGACTTCAGCTAACACCAGTTTTGAATATCAATCCCTTTCTAGGGGCCCTTGGTGCAGTTTTTTAAAAAAATATCCAAATTGCTTGCAATATTATTTAACATATTTTTAGCGTACTCCCATCATTTTAATAACTACGAAAATATTTTTACTCCCAACTCCATGCGAAATAAATTCCTGGACCATTGGGACCCGGTATAAGGGCCAAGGGGACCAAGGGGCCCTTGAAGTTTTTGTAATAATAAATTGTTAATAAATTACTTCCTTTTAATCCGATCTTCCTGTTTAGAATTCTTTACCTATTTAGATATTTTCAAGTTTTGACATTCCATATAAGACACTGTGCCCCCGCTAAAAAATCCTATTGCCCAGCCGAGGGTCCTTAATTTCTCACCTTTTCAGTGCAAAATTTTAAAGTTGATTCTTGGACTCTTCTTCCAGGACCAGAAATCTCTCATTTTTAATGGGGCCCTAGGGCCCCTTTTTTTAAAAACATTTACCCAATCAATTTGTGCACTTCTTTAAAATAATATTTTAACGAATAATCCATACACTATGTTTAATTTTTACTAATTGTAATTCTAAAGCGCTAAATGTTTGCGCTAAAACGCATGTCTTGCAAGATGTTTTCATGTTTGGGTCCTGGTTTTAATTGTAAGTTGGCCCCTATGGGGCCCCATATTATAGCTCCCTTAAAATGGCTCGATTCATTAGCGTTTTTTTCCTAACAACTTATTAGGTCTTCTAGCTAATACATGAAAGAAAAAAAAATTCTCAGACTTCAGCTACCACCAATTTTGAATATTAACCGCTTTCTAGGAGTCCTTGATGCAGTTTCTTTAAAAATGATTCGAATTGCTTGCAATTTTGTTTAACATAGTTTTAGCGTCCTCTCTTACTTTAATAACTACAAAAAATGTTTTATATATAACTACATGGGAAATAAGTTCCTTGCACCTTGAAGCCCGGTACAGGGCCTCTTGAGGTTTTTGTACGATAAATTGTTATTAAATTGCCCTCTCTTAATCCACTCATTTTTGAAACCCTTTTTCCATTTAGTTATTCAAACGTTCTTACATCCCATTTAAGACACTGAGGCCCCCTATGTTTCCTTAGGTCCCGGTTTAGGGCCCTTGAATATTTCACCCCTTCATTTTCCCATCTTCTCATTGCATAATTTCACAGCTGAGTTTTTGACTGTTTATCCAAAACTTACACCCTGATATTTTTATTGGGATCTTAGGGATTTTTTAAAAGCATTTACTCAGTTTGTATGCATATCTTTAGAATATTATTCTAACGAATAAGTCATATCTATGCTTAATTTTGACTGATTATAAATCTAGTCTTATGTACTAAGGCATTTTAACATTTTCCATGTTAGGGCCCTATTTTTAACTGTCAGTTGTTTGCTTTTGGGACTTTATTATAGCTATCTTAAAAACGATCCGATTATCTAGCTTTTTTTTCAAACAAGTTCTTAGGTCCTCCAGCTACTTCATAAAGACAAAAAATTATATTTTAGCTACCATCCATTTTGAATAATAATCACCCATCTTGGGACCTTTGATGCAGCTTTAAAAAATGATTATAATTATATCGTTCTAGCTTTCGCCGATTATTTTAAAAACTACAAAAAAAACCTCTTTATACTCAACTACATGCCAGTTAAGTCTCTAGAACCTTGGGAATACCTGGCACCTTGAAGTTTTTGCACCATAAGTAGTTAATAATTTACCTCTTCATAATCCGATCTTCATTTTGGGAATCCTTTTTCCATTTTGTTAATTTAACGTTTCTACATTAAAATTAAGAGTCTGGAGCACCCTAAAATCATGTAGGACTCAATCCGGGGTCCATTGAACTTTTTGTGTGGCATTTATTTTTCACCTTCTAATTTTCTCGCATTCTGAATGAAAAGTTTTAATGTTGAGTTTTGGATCCTTCTCCATAGACCAACACCTTTACATTTTTACTGGGACACTTAGGGCCCTGTTATAAGTATTTTCTTCTATTTGTTGAGCATTTCTTTAAAATTTCATCTTAATGATTAATTCATAACTATGCTTAATTTTGACTAATTGAAGATCTAATGTGATAAGAACTAAAACCATTTCACATGTTATCATGTTCGAGTCCTAATCTTAAATATCAGCTGGCCCCCTTTGGGTCTTTTGTCAAAATTCCCTTAAAAATGATCTGATTCACTAGGTTTTTTTTTTTTCTAACGGCCTTTTAAATCCTCCAACTATTGAAGAAACGACAGAAATATTTCTCCGATTTCAGCTATCATCAATTTTGAACGATAAATCTCCTTCTTCGGGCCTTTTTTGCAGCTTTATGAAGAACTATCCGATTATTTTACGATTTTCTGTAACATAGTTTTAGCGTCCTTTAGCTACTGTAAAATTACCTACTATATTCCAGTTAAGATCGTGTCCAAAAGGACCTGGTCCTTTTTTTACCGCAGTTACCACCTTTTTCGAACATTAATCTCTTTTTTAGCCAAAAACTTACGTTAACTAACTACATCCGTAAATTAAAAATCGCATTACTTTCAAAGTAACTTTAATTAAAAGTTTTCATTTATTTATTAAATATTGTATTAATGTCAAATTTAATTTGTGAAAATTACAGGAGTGAGCACCTTCAACCGATTGAAGAAGCATTCTTTAATTAGGTTCTGAGAAAAAAAATCGTAAATTTCGTCTACCACGGAAAAATATAACATTTCGTGAGTCACTTAATTTCATTCATCAGGTATAAAAAAAAATCACGAATCTTGATCATGAAGCTTGGAAAAAATAGTAAAAATAAGAAAAATAGCGAGTTTTGTCGATTAGGCACGGAAAAATCGCGAATTTTGTCGGACGCAAAAAATCGCACATTTCGTTGATTGGGCAAAAAAAATCGTCAGTTCTGTTGATGATGCACAAAACAATTGCAAATTAAATTCATTGGCTATGGAAAATTCACATGTTTTCTCGGTTTATTTCGTGAAAAAAGCGTATTTCATTGATCGGAGACGAAAAAAATCGCGAATTTTGCGATAATGCGAGATAAAATTGAAATTTTCCTTTATCGGTTGAGAAACAATCGTGAGTTTTGCCAATTTATCAAGAAAACAAAATCGCGAATTTCATCTGGCCGCGTAAAAAATGCAGATATCGTCTTAGTTGGTTACAAATCGCGAACTTCGTTTATTAGACACAGAAAAATGCGAGCATATATGCTTTGTAACTATACACATTCTCTCTTTGGATGCTGGCCATGTAAGACGGTTGCCCTTTGGGGGTGTTCTGGTGGTTGTTGAACGAATACATAACTCATGATATAAGATAAAACCAGTTTATTTTAACGGTTAGGGCTCAAGGAAAGTGGAGCTTTTTCGTTCTTTAATTTTAGTAACTAGTAACAATACTAAAAGATTAAACTCATACTCACGGCTCCGGCACTAGCCTCAATCAAGGTACTTCGAATCAACTTCTCACGTAAGCTTCAGCTAAACTGCTAGATAAAACTTTATTAAACAGCCCGTGGCTGTGCAACAATCTTTATTAACTTTGAAATACTCAACGTAAATAATTATTATCTCTTACCAACGGCAAACTTCTCGAATCGCTCCGCTCTGAATGAACTAAGTCGGCAAATGCTACTGGCGGCTCACTGCAAAACTCCTGGCTAACTCACTGGAGGTTCAATAATAACTTGCTATAACTCGATCTAAATCAATCCACTACACGTCACCACCACCTATCTAGCTTGCGCCGCTAGACACAAGCCGCTAGATACCACTAGCTGACTAACGCCGCTAGACACACACGTACACTAAAACTCCAAGCTCTTATATGCTGCAAACTGAGATACTACAAATTTACATATTACTTCTAACCACGACTTAACTGTAGAAATCGAGGAAGACACACACGCTCTAGAAAGTTAAAGTAAAAGAGAGGATAGATGTCGCTTTCACGCCACACATTGTTAAATCATTGACGTCACGATCTCAAAAAATGCTAGATTGCCTTTATCACAACGGTCACTCCCTCACACGGTCATAAAAGTGACAGCGCTTAGGCGCCCCTTGCTGCCTTCGGGCGATTGTGCTTTTTTCCTCATGTTCTCCCCCCCCCCCGTGTATGCATGGCCTCAACAGATATGTAATAAATGCCTAAAGTTTCTTAATTGATGATGGGGTTCATTTTTTTCCATTTATGCGCTAGATCCTGGGCACCCACTTTTCAAGCAAATCTCCATTATAACAATAGTAAGTTTTTATTAATTCATTTTTAAGTTTAAGTCTTTAAAGTATCACATATAAGTATTTTCACTCGCTAAAGAAAATGTTTGTTATTCTTATGATAATTTGCTTCAGAAAATATAACATGCATTGCTTTTATTTTAATTTAAGTAAAAACTTTAATCAGATAATGTTGTTGAATCCATTGGATCGAATTCATTTCACGAACAAAACCTAATTCAAAAATTCAGAAAGAGGTTTAATTGCTGGTATGCGAATGAAAATGTTATTCCGGCTCTATATTTTATCCGAAATGCAAATGTAGGCCTAACAAAACTAATTTTAAAACTTTAAGGTTTTATCAAATTTTCAAAGGAAGAACGCTTGGAAAAAATAAAAAATGTCAGAAAATAGCGAGCAAGTACAAATAGAATTTGGAAAACTCCATTAAAGAAATTCAAAATATATTTCTCTTTTATAAAAATATATAACTCTCATTATGGATATTCTTGAAAGGAACATTCCTAAGAGCTATAGATATGTCCCTTTGGATATTCCAAAGAGCTGAAATACACTTTTCAGAAAAAGCTGATATAGATTTTTATTCTGAACATATAGACAGAGAAAGTATCTTTCATTTATGTATTTATATATGGCATATAGATATAACCAATATAAACCATTCCAAATTATCATCAACAAATGTGAATATACAAATTATAAATGAATTTATGCAAATTAAATATTATACATAAACATTTATAAAATTCTTTAAACACATTCTTATAATGGGTGCAATGGTGCAAATAAAGAATAGAAATACAGAAAAATGGTATCTGTGGAAACAAAGCAGGATCATCAGTCCCTAATTACCTTGTTCTCCACAAATAACATCTTTGCACTAGACATAAAAAAACTAAAATATTCAATGCAGATAAACATACACTGGTGAGCAAAAATTAAGGACGAAATGCTGAAATTAACATATCAGTGAAATGAGAAGGCAGGACAGATTCGTATCATTTTTTGGAAACTCTGTTCATTTCTCCCATATAGAGGGAACTGGGGGACATTTGATGCAGCTTTTTTCAAAAAAAAATTTTGGTGTCTAGAAAGCAGAAATTTCAAGTTATTTTTCTATGTGATGTCAGCAAAACCTGTGTAGTGTGTTATAAAAATGTACAATCGTTTTTTTATATATTATTTTTGCATGTAATTTTAAAAATTTTTATAAATCGGTTTACAAACAGAAAATAAAGGATAATTATATTAAAAATTATGTTTATAATATAATTATCCTCTACTGTTCTGCAGCTTGTTTCTCTTACTTAACATTTCTCATGTCGATAATAATTTTTTCTCTGGAGAATCGATATAAATTTGAGATTTGCCAGGCTGCCGTCCATTTCTTTTGTTAATTCTACTAGCATTAGATATTGTGTAAGTTTGTACGTCTTCTGTTTGCAAAAATACTATAAAATGTTCTAATATAAAGAAATTAGAGCTATTTCACTTTAATAAAAACTAATAGTAGAAATTTTTGACGAAAAATGGTTGAATTAAGGAGTGTATGGTAAAAAAAAAAATAATAATAATAATAAAAGGCAATGAAAAATGAACTAGAAAAGGATTTAGGTTGTATCAATGTGCCCCGACAAAGACTGTATCAATGTGCCCCATACAGCCATTTTGAATAAAATGAGTCGCAAATCCAACACTTCATAATTTATCTAACAATAAAGAATGAGGAACTGGTAAAGAGTAGCTTTATTTGCCAGGGAGATATTCTTTTCGGTTGAAAATACTGGAACAGTTGTATAATAGCATTTCAATTGTACAACTCAAATTTACTTTTGACCTACAAAAACAATTAATCACCCATCCCATTTCATCAAATTATTGAATCATTCCAAAACTTTCTGTATGTAGTTAATTTCACTACTATCACCTTTTGGAGCTGTTGTGAAACTTCCTGTAATGACCCTGTGTGCTCTACAGGGGGTGTATCAATGGGCCCCAAGTATCAATGTGCCCCAGTTCCCCCTACTTATATATTGTGGATATTATGGTACAATTTGTTATATGATTAGAATCAGTAGCGGCTCGTCAGAGAGTGCTGCATCCGATTTTTCAAACCACTAAAATTTAACAAAATCTTTCATATTATTTATTCGACAAATTTTGTTGAATAAATAAAAATAAAATAGCCATACAATTTTATTGGTGTGAATAAATTGATGCAGCACCCCCTGACCAGCCGCTACTGATTGGAATATTGATTTATAAAATCTGCACGATGTTTAAAAAAGGTTCCGTCATTACTTTTCGCACACCAGTGTATGTATATAACAAGCACTCATTTAGTACTTGGAGTATATTGAAGAGTCATCTTTGAAATATAACAATATATAATGAGCAACCTTGGTTTTATGAGAATTTGAACATATTTATACAGGGTGTTTCGCTACCAGACCGACAAACTCTGAGGGGTGATAGTAGACATAGAGACAAACATTATTAAATAGGGGCGCAAACGTCTTCTGTGGGAGCTAGGGGCCATTAAAGTTTGAGGTCCAAAACTTCAAACGGTAATAAAAAAACGTAGAAAAGGGTCGATTTGTTTGTAGTTTTCACTAAAATCATTCTTTATATCACGAATTTTTTAGAAAATTTTTTTAGAGGTTACGTTCAAAAATTGTCGATAGAGGGCGCTTTAGACTTTAGAGTAACGAACAACTATTTTTTACCGTTATTTTGTGCATGGAGTTTAAGTTATACTAAAGTTTATTCTTTAACTTAAATTTTAAGCCCAAAATCGGAAACATTGGGATCGGATAACTAGTGAAAATTGAACTGCGAACAGAGGGGAGAATTTTAAACGCTCATAAACATTGGACAAACTAATCGATTTTGTTGCAGTTTGCATGTAAGTCATTCCCTTGATAATTATTTTATTCAAAATGACGTACAGCTTTGATGTCCTCATTTTTTGATAGAGGGCGCTTCCGACACATCTCCGACATTTCAATGGCTTTACTACTAGGTGTTTTACTACCAGAACAACATACTTCCAGGATGTGTTAGGGATGCAAAGACTACTCGGAATCATATAGGAATGTAACTTTGGAAATGCATTTTTTTGGGATTTACGGTTAAAGGAAACAGAGAAAAAACCAACAGAAACAGCAATGAAAGAGTAACCCATCAATGTGAAAGAAAACAGTAAATTCAAAGGTTTAACTAGAAAAGGTGTTTAAAATTACGACCAGAAATACTCCGGCAAGTTTGATAGTGGCGGTAGATGGCGCTAAACGGCGCGTGAACAGTGATCATTTTGAAGCTATCATTCGCGAACCGGTTCCAACGGTAGCAGAAGGAAGTATGTATTTGAATGATGAACAGCACGATGGGACTCATCGACATTTTACCAATGACGTTTGCTGACACTTCAAAGTAACATATGGATAGCGGTGGCTAGGTCGTGGTGGCCTGGTTCATTGGACTGCCAGATCGCCAGACCGATCATGTATGGACTTCTTCTGCTGGGGTCAAGTAAAAAGTTGGGTGTATGAGACTTCCGTACCATCAATTGAAGACCTCGCAGCTGATATTTCTGTAGCCGCCAGAAAGCTTTCTGAGATGCCAGGAAACTTTCAAAATCTGAGGAATTCCATGCGAAGCCGCTATCAATCATGCCGGACTACTTCTGGTCGTAATTTCGAACACCTTTTCTAGTAAAACATTTAAATAAACTGTTTTCTTTCACATTAACATGCTGCTCTTTCTCTGCTGTTTCTGTTGCTTTTTTCTCTGCTTCCTTTAACCGTAACTCCAAAAAATGCATTTCCAAAGTTACATTCCTATGTGATTCCGAGTAGTCTTTGCATTCCTAACACATCCTGGAAGTATGTTGTTCTGGTAGTAAAACACCTAGGATTAATGCCATTGAAATGTCGGAGATGTGTCGGAAGCGCCCTCTATCAAAAATGAGGATACCAAAGCTGTACGTCATTTTGAATAAAATAATTACCAAGGGAATGATTTACACGCAAACCACAACAAAATCGATTAGTTTGCCCAATGTTTATGAGTGTTTAAAATTCTCCCCTCTGTTCACAGTTCAATTTTCACTAGTTACCCGATCCCAATGTTTCCGATTTTGGGCTTAAAATTTAAGTTAAAGAATAAACTTTAGTATAACTTGAACTCCATGCACAAAATAACGGTAAAAAGTAGTTGTTCGTTACTCTAAAGTCTAAAGCGCCCTCGATCGACAATTTTTGAACGTAACCTTTAAAAAAAATTTCTAAAAAATTCGTGATATAAAGAATGATTTTAGTGAAAACTGCAAACAAATCGACCCTTTTCTACGTTTTTTATCACCGTTTGAAGTTTTGGACCTCAAACTTTAATGGCCCCTAGCTCCTACAGAAGACGTTTGAGCCCCATGGTTTCCTATTTAATAATGTTTGTCTCTATGTCTACTATCACCCCTCAGAGTTTGTCGATCTGGTAGCGAAACACCCTGTATATAGTGCTAAAATTAACAGAATTTTCGGTTTACTAGTCAGTCATATAAAAATACTTCGCATTGGGGAGTGGCTGGGAGGTCTGTCCATCCCCAAAACCCGTAAACAACTTCGTCATTACATTTATATTTTTAGTCCCAGAATTCAGATCAACTGAGCTGCTTCCTTTTTCTGCAGCGAAGCTGTCACAAACGTAAAAAATAATTAGGAAGACAATTCAAAAGTTGAACACATACACACATACATACAGTGTCTCACATAAGTGATGGGACACTTGTGCTTTACAAAAGGAAACTAATCAAATAAATTAAAAAAACATGTACACATTTTTTCGTTGGTGTGTTTCATACTTAAATTCAGTAAAGATTATTACATAAGATACATTTTGTCAAAATATTAAAATATTAATTTAATATAAATACAAATGTTTAGAACAGAGCAAAAAATAGCTCACATAAGTGATGGGACACCATTATATATGCAACAAAAATCGTCTGAAATAAGCAATAAAAATATTTTTTGGGGTTTTATTTTTATTTAAAAGCAATTGGCAATAATTTATAAAATCGTCTGCAGTATTTCTCTCCAGTTTGTTTTGGAATTTTTGTATTTTTTAGCTCTGTGTAGCCATGAATGCTAAACGAAAAGAAACTTCGCCTGAAATTCGAAAATTAGTTATTAATTTGCATATTGAACGTGGAAAATCTATTAGAAAAACTGCTGAAACAGTTAACTTGAGTCGTTCAATAGTTTTCAATATCATTAAACGATATAAAAAGAAACATATGATTCAGGATAAAAGAAGACCTGGCCGACCATCAAAGCTATCCAATGGAATAAAGCGAATTATCGTTCGAAATATTTAAAAAAAATCCAAGAAATAGTGCTTCAAAAGTTGCTGCTGATTTACAAGCATTATATGGAATAATTGTTAATCCTGAGACTATTAGAAGGGTAATTCGATCTGCTGGATATCACGGTAGAGTAGCCAGGAAAAAATTCTTCGTAAGTGAAAAGAATAGAAAACTCAGACTAGCTTTCGCATAATCCAACATAAATAAGAATTCTGATTACTGGAATAAAGTTATATTTGCTGATGAGAGTAAATTTAATATATTTGGTTCTGACGGTAGAATCTTGGTGTGGAGAAAACCCAGGGAAGAATTTCGCAAACAGAACTTGGTACCAACAGTAAAACATGGTGGAGGAGGAGTTATGTTATGGGGGTGTATGTCGTCCGCTGGAGTTGGTAATCTTGCTTTTATTGACAGCATAATGGATCAGTAGAAGTATATTGATATTTTAATGCAAAATTTGAAATCTTCAGCACGAAAATTGAACCTTCATAACGATTTTAAATTCTACCAGGACAATGACCCCAAGCACACTGCTCTGAACGTTAGACTCTGGCTGCTATATAACTGTCCTGAAATAATAAAAACACCACCACAATCTCCAGACTTAAATCCCATAGAGAATATTTGGCAAGAATTGGAATCAAGAATTCGCAAACACACCATTTCTTCAAAACAACAACTAAAATCGGTGCTTTAAGAAGAATGGGGTAAAATCACTCCAGAAATCACAAAAAATTAGTCGAATCCATCCCAAAAAGATTAAATCATGTTTTAAAAGTAAAAGGAAATCCAACAAAATATTAAAACCTTTTAAAAAGTAAAATTTTTGGATAAATATTTGATGGAAAAGTAAGTGTCCCATCACTTATGTGAGCCATTTTTTGCTCCGTTCTGAACAATTGTATTTTTACTAAATTAATATTTTAATATTTTGACAAAATGTTTGTTATGTAATAATTGTTACTAACTTTGAATATGAAACACACCCAAAAAATTTTTGCACATGTTTGTTTATTTATTTTATTGCAGTTTCTTTTTATAAAGCACAAGTGTCCCATCACTTTTGTGAGACACTGTATATGACATTATTACTTTCATTTATCTTCAATCGAAGAAAATATTGTAATAGAATTTTTTTTCGACTTACGGTTTTCGACTGATTTACATGTTTTAGGGGTCAGAGATTCTAAAAAACATGTTTTTACAAAATGTCTGTCTGTCCGTATGTCGCCATTTTACCATCAAAAATTATATGAAGATATGCATAGAATTGAACCAAAATTTTTGTGTAGGTTTTTGGCTGTGGCAAGCAAGTCCTCAGTCAATCATGAAATATTCCGCCGGAAGGGAGTTCTGCAATACCGATTTTTGTGCCATTTTCAATATAGTACACAGTAAAAAGTCTATGAAATTATGCATAGAATTGAACCAAATTTTTTGTGTAAGTGTTTTGCTAAAGCTAGTAGGTTAGCCCTGAATTTGAAAAAAAATTGCTGGAAAGGGGGGGCGCTATAATCACAATGTCTGTGCCATTTTCATTATTTTGCCATCAAAAAGTGTATGAAGTTATGCATAGAACTGAACTGAAATTTTTGTGTATGATTATTTTTGGTTAAGACAAGTAGTTCCTCCCTGAATTTGAAAAAAAATCTGCCTATCATTATACTGTCCATCGGCTCGCGCAGAGACGGAAACACGTTTTTACTCCGATTAATTAACTGAAGTAGAAATTTAAGATGAAAATCAAAGTTGGTACATTATTGAATTAAAATTATTAAAACATTAACATATGTAACTATTTTTTTAAATATTAAAATGTACGTATGAGATAGAATATTGAATATTGGTACATCCAACTAGTTGTGTTATACTATATGATATACAATTTCCTGTAGGTTGATGATATAATAGTGTGCCAGCGGGAATAATAGAGCTGTGCTCAGGCAAATTAGCTTTATGTGCAATAGTCGTACTGTATTAATCTCTGAGTATTATTTCTATAAAGCATGTTATTTTATAACAGTATTATTTACAAAAACAAAGAATATGAAAACTTTATACGTACATGATTTTAAATTTTTCATTATTTGCACATTTACAACGGAAGAACATAAAATTACATTTTTATCTCGACTCTGATTGGGTTAACCATGATCTCGAATCCGATTAAGAATTTCTAAAAAAATCCTTCACATTCTGAAAGCTTATTTTTTTCGTCAAATATAGTCAATTTTGGCAAAATTCTTTCATTTGGCGCCAAGCATGTGTTTTGGAATTCGTTACCTTGAAAGCCGATTTTTCGGTGAAATGTCGGCAGTATTTCCACAAATACCACCATTATCGAAGCTGCGTTACCATGACAAGAAAAATCGAAAGTGACCAAATAATCAAATCTGCCCGAACATGTGACTTATCTCAATGGTCTTATAGTGGTCAAAGAAGGTAGTCTACAATATTTTGTCAAAAATCGTTTAAGTCGTTTTAGATAAAATTAGCTTGACCAGCAGTGATCCCTAAATGCCCCACTAATCAATTTTCTGGAATATGCGACTCAATTCAGCTATCTTTCAAGACCGAAAGTGGTAAAATATAAAAATCGGTCAAAATCGTTTGAACTGTGCTGTAGATAAAATTAGCTAGGCTCGTAGTAACCCCCTAAAAATCCACTAATCCAAATTTTTGGAACATGTGATCGAGTCCAATGATCTTCTGGTGCCCGAAAACAGTATAAGGGACTGTGCAAATGTAACGTTATTATTTTACGGGGATGGGGGGGGAGGGGTCTAGCGTGTGATATCGTAAGATATCTCTAGGGAGAGGGGGGTTTCTTTTGATATCGATATCATTTTTGATCCAATAAAAAAAATTTCTTTTTACCTGTAACATCGATAAAAAATAATATGGTACAATATAACTTGATACAATATAACATGTTATCTTTTTTTAGGCTGTTGTCTATTTTTATTAAAATACAAAGTTCTTATTAAAATCACAAAAATTATTGTAAAATTATTTAATTTGAAATATTTCAACATTGACAATCATATTCTTCTTCATATGTGTATGCATATATAATCACGGTTCAAGAAACTATATGTGAAGTATATTTGAAATGAAGCTTGTATTAACTAATAATTAAAAGTGAAAGAGATAGAATGTTGTCCTCTTGTTTTGTTGATAAGAATTTCTATTTTCCACCAATCAATCCTCCGTCGAGGCAAGTGCAACAGCACTTTAATATTGTTGAATTATGAAGCAAAAAGCTATTATAAAATACTTTTAAATAGTAACTATTTGTTTTTTGAGAGTTATTTGAAATAAAGTTTTGTTACATGCAAAGTGTCATTATATTGACTTCCCTTTATTTTAATTATAAGAGTATATGGAAAAAATAAATGCAACCCGTTTAGTATATCGTGTGAACAAAAGAAATAAATTCTAAAAATCAAAAAAATTCCACATATTGATAACGATATCATTACCGGGGGAAGGAGTCGAGGGATGATAACGTACGATATCGGAAGGGGGGGATGGAGTTCAAAATTACCAGAAAGTTGATAACGTTATATTTGCACAGCCCCTAATACAAAATTTTTTCAATATCGTTTGAGATATTTTTTAGATACAATTAGCTTCACCCGTATCCGTACTAACCCAAAATGACGCATGAATTAACTGAATTTCACCGAACATGTGACTTACGACTTACCCCAATGGTCTTCTCGAGCCCGAAAATGATATAATATAAGGTTTAGTCGAAATAAATTAAAACCGTTTCTTAGATAATATTAATTTGAACCTCAGAGACCCTAAAATGACTCACTAACCTAATTTTCACGAACATGTGACCAAACCCAATGGTCTTCTCGGTTCCGAAAATGGCAGCATACAAAATTTAATAAAAATCTTTAGAGTCGTTTTATAGATAAAATTAGTTTGACCCTAATGACCCCAAAATGACTCACTAATCGAAAGTTCTTGAACATGCGAATAAACCCAATGATCTTCTACTGCCCATAAACGGTATATTACAAAATTTTGCAAAAATCGTTTGAACTATTCTTGGAGTGCAATTAGCTTGACCCTAACCCGTTATGTGCCAAAGCAACCCACTGATCGAATGTTCTTAACCCTTTAATTCCCATGCTAGAACACGTTCTAGAAATTATGTAGTTCATTTCACACCAGAAAAATTCAGTGGCTAATTTCGTTTTATTTAAATACGAAATGTTCTGTTATTGATTAAAGAAAATATTGTTGTTTTAATTTTCTGGTGGGAACTGAAATATACGAATTAAAATATCTCGGGCGGTCTCGGGCGGTTTGGGATCCAGAGGGTTAAGCATGTGACCATGCCCAATGATATTTCTGTGCTCGAAAACACTAGAATGCAAAATTTAGTCAAAATTGTCGTAGCCGTTTTCCATATCTAATTAGCTTGACCCACAGTGACCTAAAAATGACCCACTAATCGAATTTTATCTAATATGCGATTTAACCCAAAGTTTTTTTCGTAATCCAAGATGGTAGAATACAAAATTTAGTCAAAATCGTATGAACCATTTTTTGATAAAATTGGCTTGATCCACAGTGACCCAAATATGACTTACTAATTGGAATTTCTTGAACGTGTGACTTAATCAAATATTTTTCTTGTGCCCAAAAACGGCTAGATACAAAATTCAGTTAAAATCGACCGAGTCGTTTTTTAGGTATAATTAGTTTGATCCTCACCCATTATAACCCAAAATGGCCCACTCATCGAATTTTCTCGAACATATGACTTAGCCCAATGGTCTTATATTGCCCGAAAATAGTCAAACATAAAATTTAGTTAAAATTTTGTATAAATAAGTTTAGAGTCGGTTTTATGATAAAATTTACATACACACACACAATTTTTGTTCGTAGAAGATTAATATAAGATTAATAATTCGTATTTTTTCTAATTTAGTGTATGCTTAAACTTCTAGTCGATATATCATAAGAATTTGATTTATTTTGACCGCAAAAGCAATTTCTTTCATTTTAGCGTACGTAGATTTTTTTTATTAAATGTCGTAACGGGACACTTGTAAAACGAAACCTATTTATATTAATCAAATGACTTTTTTAAATAAACTCTTACCTCGTTTTATTATTTTTATTGAAATCTTATGTATGCATATTTGAGTAACGCCTGACGAATTAAAAATTACGCAACAACAGCATTATGGCATCTTATATATTTAAATTTTAAGCATTCCTGTATTGTTCAAGTATTATACAATAATGGCTCCATATTTCAAATTGGTTAAGAGCATATTAAATAGGTATGATACATTGGAAAATCCTGATCATCGTTATAACTGATGCTCAAACAGCTCTCACAGTGAAATCTCTATAATAGAGACAATCCACCAGTTAGATTCAGAGATTAACATTTTTTCTTAGAAAATGACGAGATGTAAAATTATTACAATTTCCCACAATAACATGAAGCTCCTAAAAAATCGAAAGCAAGCGAAATGAGGAACTGAAATTTAAACAAAATTATATTACAATATAAACTTTTATAAACCAAACAAAGAAACGAAATTCATAAAATTCACATGTAATGAAAGATTTATTAATGCGTTATTTGTGATTCACATTCTTATCAAGCGTCAATCTACAGATGTATGTCTTGATAAAAATGGACTCAACAAATTTTCCGTTAGTGAATCGGTTTGCAAAGAATGGAGATAAGTCTTTGTTAATTTTGACTTTTGAATAAAAACACAAATTCATTGATCAAAACATTCATTACACATTTAATATTGCGGTGATTCTCTCGATAAATGTATTTTCAAAAATCCTCGTTAGAGTCCCCTCAGCTTTTAATATTAAACCATGATTTATTGTGAAATTTTTTTCCAATGCGTATTTTTCAAGAAGATATATATATATATATATATGTATATATATAAAGAAAATGCTTATATTGACTATCACGTTTAAATTTTAATTGAAGAAAATTATTGTTGAAAACAGAGATTTAAAAAATCTTCAGCATCTCCAATAATTCTTTTATTCCTATAATATATTAATGAAATTTCCAACGCCAATTGGGATATTTATGTGTATGATATCATCTTCGTTTTCGCATTTTGCTGTTCCAAACGAAATTATCAGATTTATATCCAACTGATCACGATCGTCTTCTTGAAATTCCCTGGTGTACTGAAAAAAATCTTTGTTTAACTGAGAAGAATTTTAAAGGCATTTATTATATACTATATGGCCAAAGGTGACCGGCCACTTGCGATTTTATACGTTTGTTAAATATCTAGGAAACTATATGTGGAAGTATCTTGAAACTCTAACTGTGTAAACATAATAGTGCAAGTACAGCTCATATTCAAAATATTAGAATAATTGAAAAAGTAATAAGAAAAAATTATTTGTCATTTATTTATTTTTTATACTAAGTAAATGCAATTAAATTTCTTATAAATTAAATCTGGAATGTTTAGATAAGATTTTAACATTTATAAAATATAAAATACAGCACAATAAATTAGGTATACAGCTTCCTTAAACACATCAGAATATTAGAATAAAATTTAGATTGGTTCAAAATATTAGAATATTTTATTTTACGCAACAATATTACCTTATGAATAGGAAGTAAATGGTAGTTAATATTTTGTAGCATCCCCTTTAGCTTTCATAACAGCGTACAATCGATCTTGCATACTATATACAAGGTGTTTACAAACATTTCTATCAATATTAGCCCAAATAGACTTTATACGTGCCACTAACTCAGTTTTACTTGAAGGAGGATTTTCTTGAAGTTTTTTCTTCATTATACACCATAAGTTTTCGATGCGATTAAGATCTGGTGAATTTGGTGGCCAAGGAAGTACCTTAATGTTGCGTTGGCGGAACCAATTCTTAGTTGACACCGAGGTATGGGGGGACGCTAAATCTTGTTGAAAGATGAAATCATCTTCAAATAAATCTTCTGATGATGGAATCATGTAATATTCTAAAATTTCATGATATATCAGAGAGTTAACCTTTTCGTAGACGATGCATGACTTTCCAGGTCCTTCTGCACTCATACAACCCCAAACCATGACACTAGCAGCAAATTTTACGGAACGTTTAAGGCATTCTTTATCAAATGCTTCTTGCTTCATTCTCCAAACTCGAATACCTTGATTACCATATGAAACACAAAACATACTTTCATCACTAAATAATATATTTTTCCAATCTTCATTGCTCCATAAACGTCTTGATTTAGACCAATTCAATCTTATACGCTTTTGTCTTGCAGTCATGAGAGGTTTTGTTTTCGGTACACGAGATTCAAATTTAAATTTATGGAGACGTCTTAATGTTGTCGATGCAGAAACTTCAACTCCTTCTTCTTTCCATTTTCGGTGCAAGAATCGCACACTTTTAAAACGGTTTTTCTTAACTATACGCTTCAGTTTCCTGTCATCTCTAGCAGATGTTTTTGGTTTTCGGCCACCATTTCGGCGATTATTTTGAAATTTTCCAATTTTTGAATATTGTGTTAGTATTTTACTAACGCTCGATTGCGAACAATGTAAATAATTCGCTATAAAACATTGATTTTTACCGTGCCGATACAAATCAACCATACGAAGTTTAGTAGATTCAGGAATATCACTCACACGGCCCATTTTAAGACGAAAAAGAAACAAACTGCAAAAAAGAATACTGATTTTAAATAAAATAGTCTGAATTTAATCAATGATGCCACCAGTTAAGAATTGGTAATAATTAAAAGAATTAATGTGAAATATTCTAATATTTTGAACCACTTGAATAAATATTCTAATATTTTGACTTTTCAAAATAATTTTTTTTGCAATTAATCTTTTCAAAAATGATATTAAATTTAAGATAACAAGTAAGTTTAATCAACAATAAGTTCTTAATAAAAATATCGTTTGCATATTTTCATTAAAAGACATTAAATTACCAAATGATATTTTCAATTTCTAAAAAAAAGGTAATTATTCTAATATTTTGAATATGAGCTGTAGTACATTCCCGTGAAGATTTTCCCCCCGAAACTCCAAAGCGGACCGTCAACAAATTGAAAAAGAACGAATATCTTTTGAATAACCCTGTCAAAACTAGCAAAAGCGTTCAAACTGCGTTCAAGCGTTCGTACAATGAGTGGCTTATTGTAATAAACTGTGTTAATTTTTATACTTACAATATGTATATTCGGAGAAAATTAAAAATTTTTAGGAAAAAAGTTCCAAATATTGACAAGTATTTTGCTAATAATTTGCGAAGTTCAAAATATAAAATAATGTTCTTTGACAATATGACAATATGACAAACAACATTGTACACAATACCCTGTAATTGGATTTAAAAATTAATAAAAATTATATGAAAAATGAACAGGTTTACTAAATATTTTTTTATTGCGCATGCGTGATAGAGGTCTGCACGGGCCGGAATTTCCAGGCCCGGGCCCGTAGGAAAGTTATTTCGGCCCAGCCCGTTTTGGCCCGTTACAATTTCGACGATTTCTAAAAAATTCAGATTTTTATCATATAACTAAGATTCCTTTAACACTAGAACGCCCGGAAATTCTACTCAAGTTTGAAAATAATATTTCTCACCAGAATTTTTATTCAAAATTATTTAATTGATTTATTTAACGTAAATTTGCGTGGATTAGATTTAAATTATTTCAAGAAAATTTTTCTGGTTCGAATTGAAATTTAGTTACATGATTGGAGTCGAATCGACTCCATCCGGGCGTTCTAGTGTTAAAGAATACTGCATACATATCTATGGAATGATTTTACAGTATATTTTACAGCAAATACACATTAACAACATTAATTATTACTTAGATTCTTAGGCTTTCAACATTCGAATAAAGATTCATTAAAAAATTAATATAGCTTAGAATAAAAGAAAAAAGAAAGAAAGCTAAAAACATAGTTAATTTTGAAGCTGTTTAATAAAAGAATATTTATAAATATATTTTTATATCATTTTATTATAGATTTCAAATCCAAATTCATTCTTAAATTCAAAGAAGCTCCTTTCTGATACATTTCTAAATTCATTTTTTTTCTCAGAAACGCATAAGATTAGCAGATATCTTTATTCAGAAATTATATAATCGAATGGCGTTATCCATTTTTTGATACAAGCAATTTAAGAATACTGCAAACAAATAAAATAGTGTCATAATTAGCGCTTTGAATAGAATTTCCGGTAGCAATAGCAAGGGAAGGGAGAAAAACCTGCAATCATTTGAGAAAATATTATATCTGAACAAGGTTATACAAGTATTTTATTTACCAAAAATGAAAAACGCTATTCGATTCCAAATCCCTTCAACAGTTAGGCTTATCACTTTCATACTTTTACAATTTAAAATTAATCAGAAAATGTGTCAAACTTTCGCATTATTGAGAAATTAATTTAAAAATCATCAACAAGTATATATCCGAAGACTAAGCTAACATAAGTTCTTTATCGCTGTTAATAATTTTACAAATCATGTTTTCTGCCAATAAGTAAATCTAGTACCGGTCCGGCCAGTCTATATGTAGAAAAATAATGCAAGCGGACCGGCATGAGTCAGCTGAAAAAATATTAAAACGGGTTACACATAATGTAATTCTCCGATGCCGATACACTGTGCATTTTTATATTGATGCTGTCAAACTAGTATGGCCACATTTATACTTATTCTCATTAAAACCATTTTCGTTGAAAATAGCTCATATTTTATCCTTTCGGCTGAAATCTTCAGAACGGGCCGGTAGCCCCGAAAATTTTTTTTATCGGCCCGGCCCGTCCAATTTTTTTGCCGGCCCGGCCCGTTTATGTTGTTTGTCGGCCCGGCTCGTTGAAAAAACTATTCTAAATCTTTCGGCCCGTTAGAAAGTTCGAAATGATTCCGCCGGCCCGGGCCCTTGCAGACCTCTAATGCGTGTACGCTATCCAGATTTCATTTGCATATTGTGTTAGTTAAATGTATAGAGCAACTTCTGTGAAAGCCTCAAAGCTAGCTTGAAAATTCTGAAAGTGATCGTCGACAGAATAAGCTCAAAATCCGTTGTTCCCAAAATGAAACAAAAGAATGAAGGATTGTGAGAAAATATGGTAGTACGTGCCATATTGTATACTTTATATTGATAATAATCAATAGATAAATGGATACAGTCCCTCATCTTTTTGCTTCATTTTGAGAATAGCGTATTTTAAGCTTATTCTATCGACAAACACTTTCGCAATTTTCACGCTATGTTTTTGAGATTTTTATAGAGGTTTTTCCATACATTTAGCTATCACAATATGCAAATGAAATTTTGATAGTGTTCACACATCCGCAATCAAAAATTATTCTGTACACTTGTTCATTTTTCGTACAATTTTTAATGTATTTTAATTCTGATTACTGGGTATTGTGTACGATGTTGTTTGTCATATTGTGGGAAAATAACATTATTTTACATTATGAACTCTGCAAATTATGATAAAAAAAAACTTGAAAAATTTGGGACTTTTTTTGTGAAAACTTAAATTTCTATACGAGTATGCATGCTATCCACATAAATATAAATAATGTTTATTACAATAAGCCACTTAATCATAATCTACAGTTTGAGCGCTTTTGCTACATTAGTTTTGTCAGGGTTAATTAAAAGATATTCCTTCTTTTTCAATTTGTTGACGGTCCCCTATGGACTTTCTGGAAAAAACCTTCATGGAAAATTATGACCAGTACTATTATGTTTACACATTTAAAGTTTAGGATAATTCCTCATGCGTTTTTATCGATATTTTAAAAAATATCAAAAATCGCAAGTGAATGGTCACCTTTGCCATATTGTGTATAATGATTTTTACTCTCTGTCTTCTTGGTGAAAGAAAAGGGACAGTGTGATACGTATTTACATAGACTTATTTAAATTGACAATATTTACACTACATCCAAAGAATGCGACCAAAAACTTCAAACAGACTCCAATGGTTGGCTGTCAAAGGAATATTTCATCAGATTTTAGGTGCTTTCGTAATTATATAAATACGTCTCAGCTATAATTGTCGGCTGGTCTGTCCGTTTGTCCGATGTAACAGTGTGAAAACTACACAACTGAATGATTTGAAATTTAATATATATAGCCTTTGCAGAGTTTTGTCGAATCACTTCAAATTTTATGAAAATCGAATAAAAAAGTGTATATATATTAATAAAAGTTTCCTTCATTCCTAAACCCTATCGTATGTAATTAATTCAATAATATATTGTGACAGATAGGTATTGTGACAGGTGATCCTAGATTGCCATAGTGATATACACTGGTGTCCAAAAGTTAAGCATAATTGGTAATTAAGTAATTATTTTTAAGTAATGAAAGAAATATGAATCGGAATGTGCTGAAACTCCAGGTGTGTAAACAAAATAGTACGCGTCACATATTTTCGTGAAGAGTTTTCCCCGAAATCGAACAGGGGACCGTCAACAAATTGAAAAAGAACGAAGATCTTTTGGATAATCCTATCAAAACTAATGTAGCAAAAGCGTTCAAACTGCACATTATGATTAATTGGCTTATTGTAATGTACTGTGTTAATTTTTACAAGGATAGCATGTATACTCGTAGGGAAATTAAGGTTTTTATAAAAACAGTCCTAAATTTTTCCAAGTTTTTTGCTTATAATTTGCAGAGTTCTTATTATAAAACAATGTTCTTTTCTGAAAATATGACAAACATCATTGTACACAATACCCTGTCATCAGAATTTAAAAATAATAAAAATTGTATGAAAAATGAGTATGTTTAGTAAATAATTTTTCATTGCGCATGCGTCAACGATATCAAAATGTCATTTGCATATTGTGTTAGCTAAATGTATAGAGCAACCTCTGTAAAAGTTTCAAAAACATAGCTTGAAAATTCTGAAAATGGGAGCCTATAGAATCAACTCAAAATCCTTTATTCCCTAAATGAAGCAAAAAGATGAGGGGCTGTATCCATATTCCATTGTTTAGTGCCTACACAATATTGCACGTACAACTATATTTAGGTAAAACCCCTGATTTTTTTGCTTCCTTTAGGAATAACGGATTTTGAGTTGATTCTATAGGCTCCCATTTTCAGAATTTTCAAGCTATGTTTCTGAAACTTTTACAGAAGTTTCTCTATATATTTAGCTAACACAATATGCAAATAACATTTTGATATCGTTGACGCATGCGCAATGAAAAATTATTTACTAAACATACTCATTTTTCATACAATTTTTATTATTTTTAAATTCTGATGACAGGGTATTGTGTACAATAATATTTGTCATATTTTCAGAAAAGAACATTATTTTATAATAAGAACTCTGCAAATTATAAGCAAAAAACTTGGAAAAATTTAGGACTGTTTTTATAAAAACCTTAATTTCTCTACGAGTATACATGCTATCCTTGTAAAAATTAACACAGTACATTACAATAACCCAATTAATCATAATGTGCAGTTTGAATGCTTTTGCTACATTAGTTTTGACAGGGTTATCCAAAAGATCTTCGTTCTTTTTCAATTTGTTGACGGTCCCCTGTTCGATTTCGGGGAAAACTCTTCGCGAAAATATGTGACGCGTACTATTTTGTTTACACACCTGGAGTTTCAGCACATTCCGATTCATATTTCTTTCATTACTTAAAAATAATTACTTAATTACCAATTATGCTTAACTTTTGGACACCAGTGTAGTTATATTTAAGATGTAATCATATTATTTCCGTATTACTGAAAGTAATGTATATAATCATAATACTATTTTTTGTATTCATATATTTTTGCATAAGAATTCACATCTATTGCATCAAGCTCTGAATAGTTATAGTACGAATGCACTTCCTTTTCTACGTTTGAAGTACAAATTTCCGATTTGTTAACACATGTACAGTACATACTTACTGCCAATACTTATAAATGAACTCGGTCAGAACTTTTAGCATTTTAAATATCTTTAAAAAAAAATTAAATGATTAGACGAGACCCCTTAAAAAGACTATTTCCTTCAGTTAATCCAATGGGACTAAAGTTTTCATAAAACATGAAACAAATGACATTGGAATTTGAAATACACATATGGAAATCTTTCGATACAGATGAAAATTTCCTTTGAAAAAATACAATCCTTCAGAATGACTTAAGCATTCGAAAATTTAACAGTTGTTTCGTCACAAATTTAGGTTATTAAAATAACTTGTCTTTACAAATTAAAAAATATATGTTTAAAGATGTTAAAAATAAGACATAAAGAGGTTAAATATGTTCATGAAAAGTTATGAAGTGGAAGAATTTGCTATTCATTTTTTTTTCTATTTAAGTATAGACAGAAGACAGCTAATTTTGCCAAAGTTTATTATTTAAACGAAATTCTGTGAGTACGTGGGGAAAAAATATTTCCTTTTACTGAATTTAGATGATTTATTGCCTCATTTAAAAGATTAAACTTGAATTTCTACTTACTGAAAGTCCTTTTTTAATGATCGGCTATAAAATGTTCTGATAACTATACAGATTTTGGTAACTATCATAACTACATGCAGATTTCGAACAGATATCAAAGTTAATGATGTTACAAATCATTAAAGTCTATTTTTATTCCAAAATGCATAATAAATTTATTTCATGAGGCATAATTTAATCTAGCACTGCATAAAGGGAAGTTATTCAATTCATTAACTTTCGAAAATATTCTGAGTTAAGTTCAAAAATTAGAAGCTTATCGCATAAATCAAAATAGTATAAAATAAATTCGATTTTTATAGATACAAGTAAAAATAGCATTCTTCCCTGTTATAGAATCCTTCGGTTGTCATTTCTTTTGCATATACAGGGTGTTTCTAAATTCATGGTACAAACTTTAAGGGGTGATAGTACACATCAAGACAAACAATATTAAATAGGAAACTAAGGGTCCCAAACGTCTTCCGAAGGAGATAGGCGCCATTAAAGTTGTAACGGTCGGGTGCTCGTACTGGGTGTTGAATGCAGACATAACTCAGAACATAAGATAAAAACAGTTTATTTAAAACGGTTCGGGCTCGAGGGACGTGGAGCAGTTCTGTAATTTTAACAACTGATAACAATACTAGAAGATTAAACTCATACTCACTGCTCCGGCACTAACTCAATCGAGGCACTTCAGATTACTTCTCCTTTAACTTCAGCTAAGCTGCTAGATAAAACTTTATTAGACAGCTCGTGGCTGTAGATATATTCTTTATTAACTTTGAAATAGCCAACGTAATTACTATTAACTTCTTACCACCGGCCAACTTCTCGAGTCGAATTCCAAAACTCCTTGTCAACTCACTGGAGGCTCGCTAATCCTTGATATCGTTCGCTCTAGATTCACTACTAGCTGTCCAATGCCGCTAGACACACTTCGCTAGATGCCACTAGCTGGCTAATGCAGCTAGACACACACCAAGCTGGCTAACGTCGCCACAGACACACACACTGCTAGACGCCACTAGCTGGCTAATGCCGTTAGACACACTACGCTAGGCACACCTAGCTGGCTAACGCAGCTAGACACACTCAAATACCAAGCTTTTATATGCTACAAACTGAGATATTACAAATTTACATATTACTACTAACCGCGACATAACTGTAGAATCCGAGAAAGACACACACGCTCTAGAAAGTTAAAGTAAAAGAGAGAATAGACGTCGCTTTCACGCTTGCACATGTTAAATCATTGACGCCACGATCTCAAAAATGCTAGAGTGCCTTTATTACAAAGGTCACTCCCTCACAAAATTTAGGGTCCAAAAATTCAAATGATTATAAAAAACAGAAAAATTGGTCGATTCGTTTGCGGTTTTCACTAAAACTATTCTTTATGTCAGTATTGTCTTGAAAATAAACTATAAAAATAAATTTCAAAAAATGCCAATAGAGGGCGTTTTAGAATATGGAGTAACGAACAACTGTTTTTTACGGTTATTTTTTGCATCTCGTTAATTTTTTTAGAAGCTTAGGCATAAACTTAAATTTTGAGCTCAAAATCTAAGTCGTTGGGAGTGATTAACCCTTTCCGGCGCGGTGTCCCTTAAAAAGGACACCTAATTTTAATTTTACTGGCACCAAGAATATTTAATTAAAATTTTCCTTTGATAAAATGCCTGAAAATAAGCAAGTTCGTATTCTCTAATAAATTCGTTTATAAATTCTGGTGGCAGATAATTATTTCAATTAAACTTACTCCGCGCCGGAAAGGGTTAAGCAACCCTAACTGAACTGTGGAGGGAGGTTCAAATTCCAAATGATCATAAAAAACAGAAAAATGGGTCAATTGATTTGCGATTTTCACTAAAATTATTGTTTATGTCAGTATTATCTTGAAAATAAATTATAAAGATAAAATTCGAAAAATGCCGATAGAGAGCGCTTTAGACTTTGGAGTGACGTACAACTAATTTTTACCGTTATTTTTTGCATCTCATAATTTTTTTTTAGAAGCTTAGACATAAACTTAAATTTTGAGATGAAAATCTGAATCGTTAAGAGTGGTTAAGTAGCGCAAACTGAACTGTGTTCAATGGGGGTGGGGAGGTTCAAATTTCAAATGATTATAAAAAACGGAAAAATTGGTCGATTCGTTTGCCGTTTTCGCTAAAACTATTCTTTATGTCAATATTTCCTTGAAAATAAATTTTAAAGATTAATTTCAAAAAATACCGTTAGAGGGCGCCTTAAACTTTAGAGTAACCAACAACTATTTTTAACCATTATTTTTTGTATCTAATTAAATGCTTGTAAAAGTTTTGAGCTCGAAATCTGCATCGTTGTGAGTAATTAAGTAGCGGAAAATTGAAATGTGTTCGAGGGGTGGGGAGGGTAACATTTTAACTCCAGAACACAGTTCAGTTTGCGCTTCTTAACACCTCCCATCGATTTAGAATTTGAGCTCAAAATTTAAATCTAAGCATTTGCAAGCATTTAATTAGATACAAAAAATAACGGTTAAAAATAGTTGTTGGTTACTCTAATGTTTAAGGCGCCCTCTAACGGTATTTTTTGAAATTAATCTTTAAAATTTATTTTCAAGGAAATATTGACATAAAGAATAGTTTTATCGAAAACGGCAAACAAATCGACCAATTTTTCCGTTTTTTATAATCATTTGAAATTTGAACCTCCCCACCCCGATTGAACACAGTTCAGTTTGCACTACTTAACCACTGCCAACGATTCAGATTTTCATCTCAAAATTTAAGTTTATGTCTAAGCTTCTAAAAAAGTTTTATTAGATGCAAAAAATAACGGTAAAAAATAGTTGTACGTTACTCCAAAGTCTAAAGCGCCCTCTATCGGCATTTTTTGAATTTTATCTTTATAATTTATTTTCACGATAATACTGACATAAAGAATAATTTTAGTGAAAATCGCAAATCAATTGACCAATTTTTCCGTTTTTTATAATCATTTGAAATTTGAACCTCGCCCCACAATTCAGTTTGCGCTACTTAACCACTCTCAACGATTTAGATTTTGAGCTCAAAATTTAAGTTTATTTCTAAGCTTCTAAAAAAATTGAATGAGATGCAAAAAATAAGAGTAAAAAATAGTTGTTCGTTACTCGTCTAAAGCGCCCTCTATTGGCATTTTTTGAAATTTATCTTTATAATTTATTTTGAAGACAATACTGACATAAAGAATAGTTTTAGTGAAAACCGCAAACGAATCGACCAATTTTTTTTTTATAATCATTTGAATTTTTGGACCCTAAACTTTAATGGCGCCTATCTCCTTCGGAAGACGTTTGGGACCCTAAGTTTCTTATTTAATATTGTTTCTCTTGATGTGTACTATCACCCCTTAAAGTTTGTACCATGAATTTAGAAACACCCTGTATTTCGCATTTTAATTTTGTTTCCAGTAAAAGTAAAATTTTGAAACAAATCTTTAAAAAAAGAAAAAAAATTGCAAAATTTTGCTTTTTTTAACTGAGCCTGTCTATAACGAAATTTTAATTTTAACGAAAACTTTCTTTTTCCAGGTGAAAATGATGCAATAAATGTATTACTTCGGGTGTACCTTCAATAAGAAGACCTGAATAATGCATTGTTTCTCTTTTTTTTAATGTTTTTTGCCATTTCATTTGTGAATTTTCAATTTTAAAGTATAAAATAACATTAATGACGCATAATAACTAATTGACCTAATGACAAAACTATTAAACATACTTATATTAAGAGGAATAAAATCCTTAATAGGAAATAGTGTTGGCCAATTCAAAAACCGTTATGAAATTATAAAACAAATAGGCTCAAATATGGGCTAGGATTCAAATATTGGCTACTACACTGTAAAAAAAAAATTATGAGGTTACTAAAAATTTTTTAGTAAATTTGTCTTCCACAAAAATTTTAGTAATCATTACTCACAGTACAAATAGTACCCATTCCAAACTTTTTTTTTTTTTTTTTGCAAGTGAAACAATTATTTCTTTGGTAAACTGAACAAAAGAAATTTTTGTATAACTAACTTAAAACTTTTTAGTATGAGCCACCAAGCAAATTTTAGTAACAGCTCCAAAATCATTTTTAGTAACCATTTACTCACAGATTCTTTGTAACTATTCCAAACGCAATTATAGCAAGTGAAACAAACATTTATACTGTTATACAGTTACATAACATCATTTATACAGTTTACAAAAACTGTATAAACGAATTTTTCGTATAAAAAACTTAAAACTTTTTAGCGAGAACCACCAAATGAGTTTTGTTGTTGATGTGTGCAGGAGCTTCCTTTGCCATCCAGTGGGTAAGAAGACAGACTTCTGCAGCGGAAGATTTTCGGCAAAGCCTCAATCGATGGCAACATCAAACATTGCCACCTGCTCAATTTTGATATGCTTCTGAAGGGGAGGGAAAGTCCTGAGGTCATTACCCATGGTAACTGCTACGACAGGATTTTCAAAACCCATTCATTTAACGAGTACTCACACTGCATACACTCAGTGCGTCTTTGTTGGTGCCGAGCATTGAACCCGGGATCTTTCAGTCTGGCGCTCGGTGCTATGAACGCTAGGCTATCAAGGCCACACCAAGTGAGGTTTAGTAATAGCTATTAAAAATATAAAGCTATTAAATCTATTCGTTGCTAGCCTTTTTCTAGTAATTCTTACAGATTTTCTTGTAAGTGAGTAAGATTACAAAAAAAATTTTAGTAATTGCAAGGATCACTGAGAGAAACTAAAATTTTTTTAGTAGATCGACCCTTTTTTTTTACAGTGTAGACGTTCTGATAATTGATTACAATGCAGCCTAGTGGCGATAGGGAGAGTTTGTAAATTTAATTCAAATAATAAAGTTTCGAGAAGTACATCGCTGGAGTCTGTCTCATTTACAAACAGCAAATGCAAAATTGTCGAAGCATCTGCAACATCAAAAATATGTTAGCGATGTGTTTCTCAATTTTTAACAAAATAATGATCGTACATTGGCTTTAATCGATGATTAAATTGCTTTCTAGACATAATTAACTCTCAATTGCTGTACGCACGTTATTAGTATTTTACTATATGAATGAGTGATAGAAGTTTTAATTTAAACATAGCAGTGGTTAGAATAACCGCTACCTAGAGTGGTCCAAATACCGGCTATCTGGTATTTAGACCTCTCTAAGTTTGCTTTGCTTGAAAGAGAGTAAATAAATAAATTTGTGGAGCTATGACCTCAATAAATAGTTCCAGTCCCGTTTCGCAATATGAAAAAATAGCAGTCGTGGCAGCAAGTCTACATGAGTGACACTGATTAGCTGATCACTTCACAAAAGTTGGGTACTGTTGGGTACTCCGAAATTACTTGTAATAAATTTGAAGAGAAAGGAGTAAAATGACGGCGAAAAAATAAAAAAAAAACAACGAAAAAGAATTAGAGAAATTGCATTTTTAAAAAATGAGAAAGGAAGATGATGCAATTTGTATTTTTACAAAAGTGCCTTCTCTACGGACAAAATTGGGGGAGGGGGGTTCTGGGTTCAATGTTAAGAATGCGATATGAGGGTTCATAGCAATTGCACCGAAGCAGAAAGTGATTTTATTATGTTTGTAATTTTTGTAAGATAGAATTGTAATTTTTTTAAGAAATAATTCTCATTTCAAGCAATATGTCATTTTATGTTTTGTTTTGTTTTGGATGTTGGAAAAAAAATTAGAAATATAATGTAAGGAAGACTGTTAGTGATAGTCGTTAAGATTTTTATAATTTTTTTTAAAAATGGCAGGTTTATTAAAAATTACATATTTTGGGGGAATAGAAGAAATGATATTAATGAATAAAATTTATTAAAACAATGTTCTTATCTCTTAATCATTGGCATTAGCTCTATTTGCAGGATTCTTTTGGAAGAAACTTAGGTTTTCAAAACGAAAAATTTGAAGAGCTTTGTTTGAAGGTTTTGCTTTTTATAAATAGAAAACGCCTTTTAAACGGAATTTTGTTTTCTCTAAACATGTATAAAACATGCTAAAGTACACTCCTGTCCCTTTTTCTGTCACTAATTTTGAATATTGTAGGATCTGTATCAAAAACAAAAGTGGTAACTGGTGTTTGGACCTTTTTCTCTACTATTATTATTATCATCTCAAAAAGATTCATATAAAAATACATTTCCATTGCAACAGAAAATGTATAGGTTAGATATGCCAGTGATAGACCCTCATAAGGGAATTTTTCAAACAAATTTTTAATTAGTAGCTATAATTATTATGTCACAGTTTTTTTCAATATTACATTCATCTAACAAGAATATTTAACCATTTCCATAATGTTTTTTCCTGATAGTAATCAAAATTTTACTGTATATAACAGAAATATATCAAAACACCAAAATTCCACTAATGAATGTCCTACAAAAAGGTATACATATAATTGTTTATACGGCTGTATTTAGAAACAAATTTAATGAAAGCATACTAAAGAAACAAAATAGTTATTTTCAAATAAATTTAACAATTAGAATATCAATAATAAGATAATTGCGAAAATTATTCACTCTTTAAATAAATTATTGCGATTATATGTAAAAAAAGATATGTAAAGTTAGTAAATTTTCCTAGAAAACTGTAAAGTTCTGATTCCTAGAACTTTTTGCTGTTACTGTTAGATGAAAAATTCTAAGAATTCCAGTTTCCTAAAGAAAGTTTAGTAACTTTACAATTTTTTTTCTTTACGGTGTAGATGGTTTAAAATACTAAATGTCAGCCATTCCAATTATCAAATTATCCAGTTGTCGGTTTAGATGGTTAATAAAACAATTTAAAAAAAATCTGAAATCTATGAGATCCTTTTTTCCCTATGACCTTAAATAATACTCGCTACTTCCTGATTTGTTTTATTGTTTGCCAGAGTAAAAAATATGCTAGCCAGAACTATAAAAAAATAATTTGTATAGAATATTGAAAATTTCATTAACCACACGAAATTATTAAAAGCAACAATTAATGAAAATTTCCGTGTCACTATATTCTGGTAAGTGCAATTTAAAAATTAAATTTGATTATGTAGGTTTTCAGTTAATTCAAAAGAATTTATGTCCTCTGAACTTTACTAACCAGCTTTTTTAGCAAATGTTACCATTATGTAACCATTACTGGAAATTGACTAATTAAGCATTACAGTAATTGACACAGGTCTTAAAACCTTAAAAATAAATGAAATTTTCTAAATGATCATTTATATATAAATTCAAAATTTTGTATTACACCAAAACAAAAACATGAAAATTTTGCAAGATAAAAAAAACAATATATAAATTTATTAAATGAAGTCAGCTCTTAGCACGTTCATTAAGATTTTAACTGAAAAGCAGTGAAACTTCAAAACATTATTTTCTGCTTTCTGATCGATTTTACTAAGAGCGTCTACAATACTCCAGATTGTAAAGTATACAAAAAAGAGCTATGAAAAAATAATAAAAGCTAAACAGATATGAGTTTTTTATAAACAAAGCACATTGAAAGGGATCCATTATTGGCACATTTACCCTATATAAAATATTACTTGTGCTTAAGAATGTTACAATATTTATATTTTGTTTCTTTAGAAATACGATAAAATCCAGTTAGTTTGAACTGTCCTGTTAGTTTAAACGATGTGATCATTTGAATGGAGCAAAATAATCCCTTTCGTTCAATAAATTGAATTCAGTTTGTGATTGAAATTAAATAATTTACCAATATAATGCTAAATAAACAACTTTTTCTTTAATTTAGTAATATAAATAAAATAACAAATTAGTAACAATTCCCTAATGCTAAAGAATTAATAATTAACAACAAACAAAATATGCAAAATAACTTCCGTACTTGCATAATTTAAGTTTAGTGAAAGAAATATCTAACTTTTATTTGAATTATTTGATCTTTTTAGAGCATCATTTTCCAGTTTTATGACACACTTGAAAAATTGGTCTGTTATATCACATTTTGATTGGTAGTATCGGAGAGAAGCCATTAGCAATTTTTTATCCTTTTCCATTTTTGATGGTAGAAAGTTTTCTTTCTCTTCATTATTATCACTGGCAATTTATTAATCTCTGAATAACCAAAGTTATATCAAATTTTCGTTTGAAGAAACGATGTATAGAAACGGTCAATTTGTAGAAAAAAAAAATCAGCATTATCCGAGGAGGAGTACCACTTTAAGTGATGTCTTGTAAATTAATTGCAAGTAAAAAATGATGGGGCAAAATCAAATTTGTCCCTATTAATTGAGAATGCGTCTTAAGTGGAGATGCATTAACGATATCCCACATTCACTATATGGATAAAACGTGAAAAAGAAAAAAAAAAGGTTAACTGTAGTAGAAAAACCCCATGAAAAATAATGAGAGACACTAATTCTTAACTTTCAAGAAATGTAAGCATAAAAACTTTTCTATCAAAAATTGAACCGACTTCAAAACTACTGCAAAGTGAAAAATATTTTTTTTTAAATAATAATAAGAAGAAATTAAATTAAGAAAGTAGTATTTACTATGCGTATTATTATATTTATGTACATTAATTTGATTTTTTTTTTTTTTTTTTTTGATTCGGTGCCAGCCCAGCCATGTTACATGTAATTTTCCAATAGACACACATCCAAGTATCTATGAATATTTTTACAATTTAATATTTGATTAAAAAAATTACCATTATCCTTTTACGATTTGCATTGGCTACTTAATTTTAATTTTGAAATTGGCTTGGCTGACACCGACTCCAAAAAATCAAATTAATGTACATAAATATAATAATACGCATAGTAAATACTACGTTCTTAATTTAATTTCTTATTACTATTATTTTGAAAAAATTATTTTTCACTTTGCAGTAGTTTTTGAAGTCTGTTCAATTTTTGGTAGAAAAGTTTATTTTTCTCTTTTTAGTTAAAAGTTAACGATTTTTTTTAAAAGTCGGTTAATAAAAATTATAATGCGGAAAAATTATTGCAAATTATACATGTATGTCAGGAGGGGGTTCGAACCTACGCTCTCTTTCGAGAACCATAACTTAAATCTGACGCCTTAGACCGCATGGCCATCTGACTGTACATATGTAATCCTGACTGCACTCCACTCGGCGAGCTTATTCAACGTCCATGTTACTTTTAATTTGCAAGAAATCCCTAATTTTATTAGGTTGCCTAATTACTAAAAAATTACTGAACCAAATTCGATGAAATGGAAGTGGTACGAGAGTAACCTCTTTCATTTAACACAAAAAACCAAATTAATCGGTTGGAATTTTTCGGAGTAATCGGCGACATAGGGGAGACTGGGGTACAATGGACCACGGGGAACAGTGATCCACCCCTATTTTTGATATTATTTCTGTTTTTGAATGCTTCATATTTTGGTACATACATGGCAGCCCTGTTGTAGTGAATACAAATTTAAACCAATGTGAATAACTGCCATTTTAGCCATTTTATTCTTGATAGTTGATCTGAGACAAGTAAAAGTAAATATTTTGAGTTGAACATATGCTGTTTTTTACATTAAAGATTTGTAATTTGGAAGACATTGCTGAGTACAATAAAAAAGTAAGACAATATATAAAATATTTATTGTAAGTAAAATAATTGAATATAAAACATCTTTTTAAAAAAATAAATTTTTTTTGTCAAAGTCACATATGGGGTACAATGGACCACCAGAAACCAGGGTACAATGGACCACCAGTGCTGTATTCCGTGTTTTCTAAAATTAAAAATTATATGTGAAATTGAGAATTAATATTTTTTTTTGTATGTAAACTAATGATTCATGTTGTGTAGTGCATTTTTGAAATATTATCTATGTTTTCAAATTTCAAAATCAACTCAAACATCAAAAGCTAGTAAACTAAATATTTTATTTATTTGAGTTTTTTCGCCTTATTTGCTTTTTATAAACATTCAGTTAGTTCTTAATTCTTGCACTTTTACAAACATGCATCCACATCCAAATTTTTGACCCCCCGGGCCCCTAAAAAACATAGATTCGTGTGCTGAAAATCAAACCAAAATTAATTCATGTTTTCCAATATTGTTGATGAATCTCTTGTAAATGTTTACGATAGTGTAATGATTCTTCCAGATTCTAATGTTTCACTAGAAAGTAGCAGGCTTTCAGTGACACAAATATCTTTTGATGTATCATTTCTACCTTTAATAATCGTTAAACTTACATTATATCTATGAGTTTAAGACATGAATAAACAAATTATGATATATTCTATGCTTCTTATTTAAAAATGTACTATACTTATATATTTTTTCAGAATTACATGTGGTCCTTAGAGCCCCAAGTGTAACGATTTACGTCTTTCCCCTGGTTCCGATGTGTTAGGCAGCACGATGGCCTCTCATTTTCATGATAATCATCTATTTATTTCAGCATACTAACTTAACAAATACACTATAAAATTTGACAAATAAAAACCATACACACATAAAAATCAAACAAGTAAAAAAAAAACGTTTAAATCCTCGCTGAAACCCGTCACTTCACTGTCCCACGTCTCCCCACTCTCTGCTTTTCCGTTTCGTTTCCAGCAGTCTCATATCACAGCGCCGTCTGGCCAACAGAGAAGGAACAGTCCGGATTCAGCACGCACAGCCAGGATCGCTTCTTGCAACTATAGGCTAGAGTTTTGTGCTAAGTCAGTTACTCGGGGTCGTCACAGACTCCTCCCCCCTCCAAATTTTGGACATATCCAAACAAAGTCCTAGATAAAGGAGTCATAATGTGACAACTTCCAAGGAACACTAGAAGGTCCTTTTCAGTTCAAAGTGTCCACGATTACTTGCAAATTTGCCACAGGCACATTTTCCGAAAACCCATCACAGCATTGTGCCGCCCTGACTAAACTGCCTTAATTCTATTAAATTTCTACAAATTTTGAATACGCGGTAATATAACATTCCGCAATATACCAGTCACAATATAAATTCATCATTCAATTTATATAACACTAACTTTCTGTAAAATAAAGATGTCTATATTTTCTTATTTAAACTAAATATTAAAACCAATGTAATTCTACCATAAATACTTTTACTATTAACAGAAAATCTTCCTATTTTTCTTTTTTTCTATAAAACTTAACATTATACCATAATAAATATTAAACAATACATATCTTTCTGCTTTTAAACTAAACCGAATATACTCTTTTTTTCACAATCATAAATCTAAAAAAAAACAATACATATTAATCAAATTATGGACTACTAGATCAAAATTATAACAAGAATTTTTTTCATGATATTATACAACAATAAATAACATAAAAGATACATTTTCTGGAACAACCATTATCATTAATAAAACTGCACAAAATTTATAAAACTTATTAGCTACTAATGAAAGTATGGGTGACGTGATAAAGTGTCGGCGTTCTTGGGTCATGTTGTCTTGTCTTGTGATTTTTCATCATTCAATTTTTTTCTAGCTTACATTCCACTGTGTTCTCCCTCTTCTCGCCAATTACTTTGAAACACTTTCTGTCATCAAAACCATGGCTCCATTTCCCATCAACTCTCTTCTGTAACAGTACATAAACAACTACAGTTCTTCTTTCGAACAATCTTTCAATTTCTTCACATCTTTCAATTAACCAATCAAGTTCAAGTTCAATTTCATCTTTCTCTTTAAATGCCCTCCTAACTGCAATAGAGTTTTGCTTGATATCCGTATTTCTCTCTCTTCTCCTTCGTACTTTCAGTCTCATTATCAGTTATAAACTGAAAATTTTCGCATAAATTCTCAACATTAAGATGGTCTTCCTCTTGAACCTCATCTACAGTCTTCAAATTGGCCTTAGTTTTCAAATTACTTAAAATAAGAGAGCCAATTTCATTATCTCTGCAGCATTCATCAATATCAACCTGAGAAAGTTCAAGATTACCTTCAAACGTACTCTCATTATTAACTTCAGATACATCTCCCAGATTTCTATCTTGTGACAATAGAAAAAAATTTTCATCCTGTTCAGCGACTTTCTCATCTTTTCCACTATTCAGTCTTAAATTCAACTTATCATTAACTCTACTTTTATCTTTTATCAATTTTATCTCTTCTCCCTTCGCATTTTGAAGTTCAGAAAGTCCAAACACTTCGATTACGTCTATAGTATCCACGATTTCTTTTTCAAGAGAATTACTTAATTTCTTAGTCGATGACTCATTTTCCGTTACTTCAAAGTCCAAAGACATCGTATAGCTACATAAAGTTTCATCAGTATTACTCTCCACTCCCTCTTCTACTCGATCAACATCATCAATACTTAATAATGTTTTTCTCTTCTCCGGAACCTCTTTAAACAAACACACAAGGTCCAACAAAATTTCCTCGATATGACACTTTTCCTCTACTGCTTTATCAATCTCAACAATACTTGATATATTCTTTCCTTTCTCAGGAACCCCTAGTGTAAACCTTCTTTCATCCGCCTTTTTCCTCTCGAAAGCATTCTCACAACTTACTCTCTTATCTATCACAGTCGAAAGTATATACCTTACAAATTCTTCGTCATACCGAACACTCTTTGTAATTAATTTATACAAGTCAATAATCTTCATATTATCATCAACCTCCTCTCCCAATTCCATTGCAACGATTCTCAAATCTACTTTTCGACCTCTTCCAAGGAAAGCCATTTCCAAATTAAATTCACTGACGAGTGAGTCAAACACTTTATAAGAGCAACGGACACCCAACCAACTGACCAAATTTAAATCAGTATACTATTAACCTATTTATTCACAAAATGAATACTATCAAAGTAATAGATAAATATATACTTCACAAATTTCAAAATAACCTTTCAGACGTCTATAAATACTATTTTTATACATTATACAAATAACTGTAATTAATTATTCAAAAAATATGTATATATATACCTGTTCAAAACATCAATGCTTCATTACTTTCTATTTAACAGAAATAATACATAAATTTGATAAATTTTTAAGACTTCTGAAAAATCACAGATTTCCACCAAATCAGTTTGGTTTAAAACACTCTTTTTCGAAATATAATAAACATGAAATCAGCTTGATTTCAGTTAAACCAGTTTGGTTTTAAAAGCACATATTTCCCTAAACAGTATAATTTTCAATACAAAATGTAAAATCAGTTTGATTATTTTCAACCATTAAAAAATTTTACTTGAACTCAGTTTGAGTCACCAACCATTCTACCAGTCCTACACATTTTATTACAATCATTACAAAATTAAATCAAAATCTGGGTACTGCGGTTGCTATATAAAACTCACTAATCCAACAAGAAATTAAATCAAAATGCATCATATCATTACATAACTATCAGGTTTAACCAACATGGCACTCTGTAATGACCAAAAGACGTACCTGTGACAATTTATTCTCACTAACATTTCCAAATCCACATCTCGGTGGAACCTCCAAAATTTTAGACTGTAACGATTTACGTCTTTCCCCTGGTTCCGATGTGTTAGGCAGCACGATGACCTCTCATGTTCATGATAATCATCTATTTATTTCAGCATAGGGGAAGATGGGGATACTTGAGCCATTTTTTGAATTTTATTTTTTTTAAATTTTTTATATTTTTTTAGAATAAAATAAAATATTGAAAATGAAAATTTGATATTTTTCCTTCAACTAAAAACCACTTTCAATAAATTTTGAACTATTTTTCTATACATAATAAATGTTTATTTTTTGTTTTACATCATGGCTCAAGTATCCCCATGGCGGGGATACTTGAGCCATAGTGAAGGGATACTTGAGCCACTACGGAAAAATACCTACAAAAGTAATTTTTTTCGCTTTATTTTTGCACAAATATATTACAGAATGATAAATTATGAAACGTAAAGTGTTTCAAAACCAATTAAGAAAACAAAGCTAGTAATACGATCATTTTTTGTCGTTAAAACTGGTTGTCGAAGGATAATTTCAACCTCAGTTATAACGACGGTAGAAACATCCTCAGTTCAGAGCCATTTAAATTTGGAATCTGCAATTCTTCTTGCAAATTTCATTTTCAAAATATTAAGCACTTATCCAACAAATATTTTTACAGTTTTCTTTCTGGCATATTTTATTAGTAACCAACCATCAATAGAAGGTTTTCTTTCACATCATCACCATCATTGACAGAATTTTCCTCTAATGATATTGTCGAACTCATGCTTTTAGTTTAGTAGCTGTCGGAATTTAAGCCAGATGTATCATTCTACTATTTCAAACACTTTTTTGATTTCACAGGAAAAGATTTTGTCTTCCTCTTTGGCTCCATGTAGGTAAGTTTGAACTGGGATTTTTGTTGCTTTTCTTGTTTTTGTGCGCTCTTTTTACCAATTTTTCTTCAATTTTCTTAGTTAAAAAAAAAGTTACAGCAACAGAGGTTACGATTTCAATATAAAATACTAATCTTAATATGTTATATTAAAAAATAAATATTTTATTATGTTGGACCTAACTAATTAAAGTATTAGATATTATAGCCTGTAAAACCGTTTTAAAAAGTTATTTTCATTTAATGAAAATTAAATTGAAAACTATGTTTACATTTATCTAGACAGACTATTTTGTTCGAATTTTGGTCGTTTGTCAAATCGAACAAATCGAAAAATAAAATAGACATTTTCATTTAAAAAATATGCATTTTTAAACATTTTTAGGTCTTTATTTTTTTAAGAAAAAAAAATAAAATGAAAAATTATTCTCCCTTTTCTCCAGAAAAATATCTATTAGTGAATATAAGGATGGAATTTTATTTTTTGTTTGTTTCACCCATGTTTAATTTCTAGTGAGGATGGTTAAGACATGGCTCAAGTATCCCCACTCTCATTGGCTCAAGTATCCCCACTATCACTATTTTTGTTTCCCAGAGTTTTACTAAATAAAGCATGCAGTAATTAGAACTATTTTAGACTCAAAATACAATTGAAATTATGCTTATTGAATGTATGTATATAGTTGCAACTTTAAACAAAACTTTGATTACAAAAAAACAAAAAAACCATGCACGCAAATATTTTTTTCAGATAGGGAAAAGACAACTATTAATCACTATACTTTCAAAATGGTACCAAGATGTGTGATTTCTTTTTTACATGTTCAGAACTATAAATATGTTATCATATTGGCAGTTTTAGAAAGAAAAATTAATCAACTGTAGAGATAATAGGGGTGGCTCAAGTATCCCCTATGCTCAAGTATCCCCACTCTCCCCTACTAACTTAACAAATACACTATAAAATTTGACAAATAAAAACCTTACACACATTAAAAAAAAAGTTAAGATCCTCGCTGAAATCCGTCACTGTCCCACGTCCAGGTCTCCCCACTCTCTGCTTTTCCGTTTCATTTCCAGCAGTCTCATATCACAGCGCCGTCTGGCCAACATAGAAGGAACAGTCCGGATTCAGGACGCACAGCCAGGATCGCTTCTTGCAACTATAGCCGAGAGTTTTGTGTCAAGTCAGTTACTCGGGGTCGTCACACAAGCTGTGGACCATTGTATCCCGGAGGTACAATGGTCCATTTTATCACTTGCTAAAATATATATTAAAAAAGTACACATCCTGACTGCACTCCATTCGATGAGCTTATTCGAAGTCCATGTCACTTTTAATTTGCGAGACATCATTCATTGTATTAGTTTTTGCCTAATTACTAAAAAAGTACTGAACCAATTTCGATGAAATGGGAGTGGTACCAATTCGAGAGTAACTTCTTTCATTTAAGGGAGACCCGTAAGAAAAAATCCAAAATTTTTATTATTGATTTTAAAGTAATGAATTTTGGTGTACTATTTAAGAATCTTTTTGTAAGAAATAATTAGCAAAAAAATTCACTTTTTATTAAAAAGTATATTTTTTATGGGGATTTTTATGATTTTTTTTTTTTTTTTTTTTTGGTCAAAATATACACTTTTTAAAATTACTACTCCTCGTTCAATTTTCAATATTTTGGTATTACTAAAATTTCTTAAACAATGTTATAGTATATGGAAAAGAAAGACCTAGGGAGAGATATTTTTAATTTTCTATTTTAATCAGCTAAAAAAAAAGAAAGAAATTACGCATGATAAATTTCCTTAAATTCGTTATAATTTTCATGTTTACCAATTTATGTAAAATTTTCAGAAATAGTTTTAAAAAATATCTCTACTTACTTTTGTTGCAAATTTTTTTAAGATTCTAAAAACATAAACACTTTGTTTCTAAAACATTTTACCACTGAGCCTTAGTACTTTAAACTTAGGCAAAATATGAAAAAGAGTCATTTTCAGAAAAACACATTTTAAAATGGCGCTAGTCCTTTAAACTCTAGTGACTAGAATTAAAAAAACTCATTTGCTACCTGTTCCAAGTATCCCCGAGTTCTGAAATTTTGCATGGATATTCGCAAATATGTATTTTATCGTTTTCTGAGATAAAAATTTTTTGGAACTTTTGATGATTTTTGGCCGAAAATGGGGTCTCCCTTAACATAAAAACCAAATGAATCGGTTGGATAATTTCGGAGTAATCGGTAAACATGCATAAAAAAACCAGATATGTATCGAATTGATAACCTCCTCCTCCATTTTAAAGTCGGTTAATAAAAATTTTAATATAAAAAAAATTCAAATTACACAAATATGTCAGGAATAGATTCGAACTCACGCTCTCTTTCGAGAACCAGAGCTTAAATATGGAGCCTTAGACCGCTCGGCCGTTCTGACTACACGCCATTCGGCGAGTTTATTAAACGTTCATCTTACTTTTAATTTGCGAGAAATCACTAATTTTATTAGTTTTTTCTAATTATTAAAAGAGTACTGAACCAATTTCAATGAAATGTAGCCAATTCGAGAGTAACCTCTTTCATTTAACACGAAAACCAAATTTATGGGTTGGATAGTTTCGGAGTAATCGGTGAACATACATAAGAAAAAATACAAACGCGTCGAAGTGATAACCTCCTCTTCCTTTTTTGAAGTCGGTTAATAAAAATTATAATACGGAAAAAATTATTGTAAATTGTACATGGATGTAAATTATGTCAGGAGAGGGGTTCGAATCCACGCTCTCTTTCGAGAACCAGAGCTTAAATCTGGCGCCTTATAGCACACATCCTTAATCACACGTACCCTTTTCGCTGAACTTTTCCCCCAACACAACGATACAGTCAGCAAAAAGTTGCGTGACCTTGATATAGGCGAAAATCTGCTCGATATTCTTGTTTACCGAACGTTTCCCGTATTGCACGGAAAATGTTGGTCATTCATTCAGCGCTGATCAACTGACCAATAGGAGCGGAGCGAGAAATTAAATAACCCCCCGACAAGTTTGAAAAACCTGTTTACCGAACACGCAGCAAAATGAACGATCGTGTTTTGTCAAATGCTTTTCGAAAAATCTTTCTCCGTGTGATACAGCAATTAGACCGCTCGGCCATTCTGTCAGCACTCCATTTAACGAACTTATTCAACACTTTTAATGAGAGAAAAATCAATAATTTTATTAGTTTTTGACTAATTACTAAAAAAGTACTGAACCAATTTCGATGAAACGGAAGTAGTACCAATTCGAGAGCATCCTCTTTCATTTAAAACAAAAATAATAGAAATCGGTAGCATAGTTTTGGAGTAATCGGTGAACATACATAAAAAAAATACATACGTGACGAATTGATAACCTCCTCTCCTTTTTTGAAGTCGGTTAAAAATGAAGTACAATTTTCCCAGATAAGATAAGATTTAAACAAATTTAATTTTTATTCAATTCAACTTCAGTATTTTGAATTCAATTGCATATACTTTATAGGGATATTTTACTTTTCATTCGTGAATTAAAGAAAAGATAAAATTTGCGAGATTTTTTTTAACATGCCTTCAATCATTACCGACAACATGTTTCACAAGTATAATTGATATCATTATAGTTGTATCAAGAAACTTTAGACGCTTCAGAGAAAATTCAAAGATGCGGTTTGCGTTCGTTTGCTCATTTTTTATATGATTTTTCAAGCACCATTTTTATATCGAAATTATTATTTATTAATCCTTAAATTAATATATCACATCTTTTGAAAGATAAATAACAAATTTTGTACTACAAAGGAATACTACTTGATAAAATAAACGATTAAAATGAATAAAATAATGTTTAAAATAAAGAATATTAAAGACAGTGCGACTTTTAGAAAGTATGTATTTAATAATTTGAAAAAGTTTATGAGATCAGCAAACATGCTGAAATTAATTGTTAAGGAAGTTTATTTACTTCTATTTAGCACTGGGCCGATGTAGGAATTTCTTAAATCGATTTATCACCCATCCTACATCGCGATTTAGGGCTAAATCGCGATTTAGCGATTTTACCTTTAGACTATGAAAACCAGTTTTTTTTATTTATGGAGACAAAATACAGTATTTATTAACCCCCCCCCCCTTTTATCCTTTCTTGTGCTATATAGTATACAGTTATTTCGCATCATTAAATAGTATAGCTTGGGGGGGAAATAATCCAAGAGCTGAGCATGCAACAGAAATTGAATGTTGAAGATACTGAAATGTCCTTGAAATTCATTTGCATCCAGTGTGAAAAAAGAAATAAATTATTTGAAATGTATGTGGGATCAAAGCTGATGAATATATTTTCCAGAATAAAACTATATTTCTTGAAAAAAAAAATCAAACAATATACTAAAAGCACATGGCAAAAAAACCCCGCAATATTGAAAATGCAAAAATGTCATCGAAATCTGCTTGCATCCAATAGAAAAAAGAATTAACCAGTTCTCTAATTAGGTGTTATCAATGTAGATATGCATATTTTGATGAAAAAAACTGTATTTCACTTGGCGATCAATAATTATTATTTTAAGTCGTCACTTGGCGAGTGATGACTAGAGTGGCGATAGATGACCAGCAAATTACTTGAAATGCATGTGGAATCAAAGCTGATAAATATATTTTGCCAAAATAAAACTGTATTTCTTAAAAAAATAATCCAACTGAACGATAAAAGAACTCGGCAAAAAACCGAAATATTGAAAATACAGCTATGTCATTGAAATCTGTTTGCGTCCAGTAGGAAAAAGAAATAACCACTTTTTTAATTAGATGTAATCAATGTAAAGATGCATGTTTCCATGAAAAAAACTGCATTTCACTTGGCGATTGAAAATAGATTTTTTAATCGCTACTTGGTGAGTGATGACTAAGGTGGCGATTGATGTCCAATAAATTTACTTGAAATGGTGAAATCAAACCTGATGAATTAATATATTTTCCAAAATAAAACTTTTATTTATTGGAAAAATAATTCCAACTGACCACACTAAAAGAACATGACAAAAAAACAAAAATATTGAAAACCCAGCAGCAGAAATTTTTTCTGCAGTCTGCAACACAAGTAAAAACTTAAAAAACAGTCTGCAGACCAATCCCTCACATTACAGTATATGCACTCAAACCTCCTAAGTATTTGTGATAGATGAAAGAAAAGTATATTTGTAAAAGAAGTTCTCTTTGTTCTTAGAATTTTTAACACCTTATACATTGTCCAAAAGAGGGGGAGGGGGGAGTCCCCTTTGACGAAACCTGCTGTTTTTTTTCGCGATCTCCTGAAGAAATTTGCCCTTTTTTCGCGATCTCCTGAAGAAATTTGCCGTTTTTTCGCGACCTTTTGAAGAAATTTGGCGTTTTTTCGCGACCTTTTGAAGAAATTTGCCGTTTTTTCGTGATTTTTTTAACGAAATTTGCAGTTTTTTTAATTTTTTAACGAAAATTATCGTAATTTTTTGAAGAAATTCGCCGTTATTCCGTGATCTTTTACATAAATTGCCGTTTTTACGCGATCTTTTGAAGAAATTGGCTGTTTTTTTCGGGATTTTTTAAAGAAATTTGCCGTTTTTCGTGATTTTTTGTCGAAATTAGCCGTTTTTTTTTGTAATTTATTCATAAAATTTGTCGTTTTTTTCTTGACTTTTTGACAAAAACTGCTGTTTTTTCGTGATCTTTTGAAGAAGTTTGCCTTTTTTTGCGATGTTTTGAAGAAACTTGCCGCTTTTATCGTGATCTTTTGAAGAAATTTGCCTTTTTTCGTAATTTTTTGACGAAATTTACCGTTTTTTCACGATCTTTGAACGAAATTCGCGTGTTTTTCGCGATATATGACGAAATTGATTTTTTCTTGAAGACTATCGAAATTTGCGATGCATTTTATGTCCGAAATTTTGGATTTAAGACAGAATTTTTTTAATTTTTGCTAAATTTTTAAAAGTTAAAAAATAGTGTGTCGCAGCGTTGCGCCGATTCTGCTCAGCTAAATTATTGAAATCTGTTTGCATCCAGTTGGGAAAAGAAATAACCACTTTTCTAATCAAATGTAATCAATGTAGAGATGCGTATTTCCATGAAAAAATCTGCATTTCACTTGGCAATCGAAAAAAAAATTATCGCCAGTTTTATATCTTTAATTACCGCATGGCAAGTGTCGGCCGCTAATTTTTATTGTATTAAATCAAATCCTGTTACATCGATTTAACACATAGAGGGCGCTATGGGCGGCTCAGCCCCCTAAAATAATTTGCCCCCCCCCCCTGAAAAAGATTTCAAGGTCACTCAATGAATTTCTGTTCCGAAAATTCAAATGAAATTCTGTTCAAAAATCTAATTTAGTTTTGAGACCCTTTCACAGTTTTGCAGAATTACTAAATTGTATCTAAAATAAGCGTTTCAGCACTCCCTCATCCTATTTGTACACATGAAGCTAACATGTTTAATTTTTCACCAGTTATAGACTCAAAATTTTCATCATCATGTACTTTTTTAGCATAAAATGAAGTTATTACAACAGTTTAATGAGAAACATAGTATCTACAATGTGAATATGCACTAATTTTTCTTTCTGTGTCAAAGAAAGATAGAAAACAAATAAGCACCCCCTACATTTTCTCGACCCCCCCCCCCCCCGCAACCTATTCATTTCTAGCTGTCCTAACCTGCTAAAATCGATTTAACACAAACTTGCTCTGTTTTCCCTAAATCGTATTTTTCTTACATCGCCTTTTTCTTAAATCGGAAAGCATTGAGGCAAGGCTACATCGTTTCGCTACATCGCGATTTAAGAACTGGCTAAATCGCGACGTCCGATGTATCTATTGAAAACCAATAGTTAAATCGGATTTCCGATGTAAGCGTTAAATCAAGGCAACATCGTTTCGCTACATCGCGACGTTCGATGTATCTATTCAAGACCAATAGTTAAATCGGATTTCCGATGTAAGCGTTAAGACGATTTAAGGCTCAGACCTGCAAATTTGAATTTTAACTTTAAACTTGCTCCTCCTCCCCCCCCCCAGGCATAAATAGTGAATTAATAAAAAAAAAACACAAATTGTTTTTTGGATTTTAATTAATAAATAAACGCAATGTTGAATTCAGACACTTTTCTCCGGGAGGTATTTCTGTGGCTCCAAGGGGGGGGGGAGAGAGAAATTGCATATTTTCACCATTAAAAACACAGAATTTCCGGGGGAGGAACCCCCCCTTAATAAATGTGTTAGTAATACACTACACACATCACATGCAGTTGACTTCTATGCTAGCAGTAGCGTATGTAGACTTATTTCAGAGAGGGCTGAGATACAGCATACATTTCTGAGAGGGTAGCGCCGTGCAGAAGGGCGGGAGGGGGGGGGGCGAAGAGAGCGGTCGCCGGCGCGGGAATTTAGGAGGCGCCAAATTTATACTACCAACGTAATACAGTTGGCATCTATACTGGTGAGTGTATTTCGCATCATTAAACAGTATTATCTTGGGAAAAAAATAATCAAAGAGCTGAGCATGCAACAGAAGTCGAAAATTGAAGGTACTGAAATGCCCTTGAAATCCATTTGCATCCAGTGTGAAAAAAGGAATAAATTATTTGAAATGCATGTAGAATCAAAGCTGATAAATATATTTTCCAGAATAAAGCTATATTTCTTGAAAAAATAATCAAACTGAATATACTAAAAACACATGGCAAAAAAACCCCGCAATATTGAAAATACAAAAACGTCATCGAAATCTGCTTGCATCCAATAAAAAAAAGAATTAACCAGTTCTCTAATTAGACGTAATCAATGTAGATATGCATATTTTGATGAAAAAAACTGTATTTCACTTGGCGATCAGTAATTATTATTTCAAGTCGCCACTTGGCGAGTGATGACTAGAGTGGCGATCGATGACCAATAAATTACTTGAAATGCATATGGAAACAAATCTGATGAATATATTTTGCAAAATAAAACTGTATTTCTTGAAAAAAACATCCAACTGAAATAGATAAAAGAATGCGGCAACGAAAACGAAATATTGAAAATCCAGCCATGTGATTGAAATCTGTTTGCATCCAGTAGGAAAAAGAAATAACCACTTTTCTAATTAGATGTAATTAATGTAGAGATGCATATTTCCATGAAAAAAACTGCATTTCACTTGGCGATTGAAAATAGAGCTATTAAATCGCCACTTGGCGAGTGACGACTAGGATGTTGATCGATAGCCAACAAATAACTTGAAATGTGTGTGGAATCAATGCCGATGAATATATTTTTGCAAAATGAAACTGCATTTCTCGAAAAAATAATCAAACTGAACACAGTAAAAGAACTCTGCAAAAAATCAAAATATTGAAAATACAGCTATGTCATTGAAATCTGTTTGCATTCAGTAGGAAAAAGAAGAAAACACTTTTCTAATTAGATGTAATCAATGTACAGATCCATACTTCTATGAAAAAAAACAGCATTTCACTGGGCGACCGAAAATGGATTTTTTTAACCGCCACTTAGCAAATGACGACAAGGGTGGCAAACAAAGGAAATTTTTTAATTGCCACTTTTACATTTTTAATATCCACATGGCAAGTGACCGCTGCTAATTTTAAATCAAATCCTACTATATCAATTTAACACCAGCTTTCAATGTTTTTCCTAAATAGTCTTTTTCTTAAATCGCCTTTTTCTTAAATCGAAAACACTGAGGTTTGTGATGTGTGTTTAAATCGGATCCTCTAAATCGATTTAACACCAACTTGCTCTGTTTTCCCTAAATCACATTTTTCTTACATCACCTTTTTCCTAAATCGGAAAGCATTGAGGCTTGCAAAGTTTGCTTAAATCGATTTAACACTAGTTTGACATGCAAGCAGTATATACACCAAAGTAGATAACTCAATTTTCTGATGTTAACTCTGAATCATTATTTGAAATCGATTTAAAACCAATGGCTAAATCACGATTCAAGACTGACTAAATCGCAGTGTAAGACAATGGCTAAATCGCAATGTAAGGCGATGGCTAAATCGCGATTTCCGATGTATCGATTTAAGAAACTGACTAAATCGCGATTTCCGATGTAAGCTTTAAATCGATTTAAGAGATAAATCGATTTAAGGCCCAGGCCTACTTCTATTATATTCTTATTACTTACTTTCATTATTATTGTTTCTAATAAATATTTTGTTTGGTTTTATTTAATAAATAATCTAGATTTAATTAATTATAATTGTGTGATTATTTCATCAACATGTGGTTGATGAAACATTTGCACACACTGTTTACGTGTGTAGTGTGTACCTTTTAGGTAAAAATCAGTTTTTTATTTGATTTTTCCTAGCTAATTTTTAATTCTAAGAATTTTTAGTGAATTATTTATATTAATTTTAATTGCAAATAACAGTGTCGGGAGATTCAGACTATACAAAGTTTTCATTAAAGCAATCCTTTAATTTGATTATTTTTATCATTTATTTATTTAATGTGAATATATTGCCATTGTTAATCTTAAAAATCACGTTACCTTATTTCTAGAACTATATTTTATATTACGCTCACGATTTATGATTTATTTAAATAAAATTAAATGTGCCAACATGGCACTATGGCGGTTTTGGGAAATGATGGGCGAAATTAATTAATAAAACCAGTTATAAAAAAGGGTGTTTATTTCTGCCCAGCTGTAAGTTTATTTTTTGTCTCTCACATCTATACGTAACATATGCTGTTAAATTCCATATAGAAAAGGATTTTTGTAATAGCAACTAACTGTAGTTATTTGTTTTGAATCTTATTTGGTTTTGAACTTTTAAATTTGAACTATTACGACCAAGAGGATTCAATTTTAAAAATGATATTTTTAACTATGTTATCTTAATATAGAATTATAACTATTCTATCTTAACCACTTAACCGTCTGCCCCGAGATAAGTCGGGGGTAAAAGCACTGTTTCCCCATACCCTTCGCCGGTTAAGTGGTATAGAATTTATATTCGTTTTGTTTCACGTTGCAAATATTTTGACTTACAAGAAACTTAATAAATAAATAAATATATATTTATGTACTAGCTGACCTATCTGACCAAAACCAATATTAGAAAAATAAATAATAATAAATTAGTAAAATAAATACTGTAATTAGTGTGACTGGTATGCAACACAAGTCTTTAAAAACGACAGTAAATATAATGGCAGCCTTCAACATAACTTGGCCTAGTAATTAAAATAAATGTCGGATTTTTTGTGATTGGAATAGGAATTCCGGTCACAATGGTTTAACTTATACTAAAGTAAATTTTCTCACTTCGTATTTTTGAATTTTTAGCAGATTTTAATGCGATGTTAGTGTCTTTTCGAGTTGCTGGTGATATTTTTTTCTTTTGTGAAAGAATTACGGTTAGAATATTTCAGTTCATTTTAGTAAATTTTGTAATCGTTTAAGCAAATTTTATTTGGAATTCGAGCATCAAATTTGTAATTTTTCGTTAATTTTTGTATTCGATTTTTAGTGTTTTTATGCGCTTTGCACCGATTTTCTGACATCGGAAAAAGGGGATCTGTTTCAATTTTTTTTCCTAACATAGTGCATTTTGTCTTCAATGATTTTCAATGTGATTTTTGGCCGTTTTTACATGTGTCGCATCAGCTTTTAGCATTCGTGAAAGAATTTCGATTATAAGAGAGGTTTGAGGGAGAAAAGAGGTTAACATTTATACTGTTGTCATATAAGATTAAAAGGGAATTTTTTTAATTAATGTTCAAAAATTCCGGCAAAACTATTAAAAAACCCGCTATAAATCCCATCAAAAATGCTAAACATTTTATCTGAATTCATAAAGTGAGCTTTTCGCGTTCCTTGTCGATTTTCGACATTCATTAAAAAATATATCTGTTTTAATATTTTAGCTAATATAGTAATCTTTGTCTTTGCTACTTTTGAAATAAATTTTCGTGACTTCTAGCATTTTTCTTTTTTCACGATTCGCTACGGCTTTATCATATTAATAAATAGAGCCAGTTTCAATCGTCTGATACAGTAGAATGAAATTTATTCTCTTTCTAAAAAAGTTTATTTATAATTCGTGCAATATTTTTGAAGAGATTTTTTTCTTTTTCGTTTCGTGCTATTTTTTGTGGAGCCCGGGAAACGCCGGCACATCAGCTTTGTTAAATACAACACAGCGTTTTTATATTTATACTTAATAACTTTCCACCCTAAATACAGACTACAATACACTCTTGGAAATGCGCACAACTTGGTACCAAGGACATTGTAAAATTTTAATGTTTGCCGATTTTAGATCACTTCATTGTTTAAATTTTAAAATTTCATCAAAATAATCTCATCTTACAAGGAAGATCTCAATACTGGGCATACTCAGAATATTAAAAAAATACAAATTAAACAACTTATGTTTGCAACAAAGGATCCGCCAAATTTAGCGGCGGTATAACAAAAGAACGTCTGTAAAAAGATAAAATACTTATCCTTAAAATACCAAATATTTGTCGTGAAAAGATGGAAGCGTCACGCGATTTGGCAAGCAGTGCTTTTCCTCGCCAAAAGAAAATGATTTTAATGTAACTGAAAATTGTTTGTTAATGGAATTTCAGAATTCGAGTAAATGGTATTTAATAAATTTAAACTTACATACAATATATTGTACTACATACATGTGTTGCTTGTTGCAGAAGTTATTTAATTCATCACTGAAAAAAAAATATTTTCATACATTTAAGCGTATTTAAGAAAGCCAGATGAAGAATGCTACATTTCAATATGTCAGAAGTTGTTTCCATTGCAACAAAATAAAACCGATAATGCTCGAATGGACTTTATTTTGAACTTGAAACAATTTTAGTTTGTTAAATTTTAAATTTCGTTTTAAATCATAATTTTTGCAAATTTATAGTTAAAACAAACTCAAATTGACAAAACTAAAGTTATTTAAATTGAATTTAAACAAGTTCAACATGAAACATTTTTTTTCCCTTAAAGTGTATTTGACATAAAAAAGGATGTGTTGAAATTGTATTCCGTCGCCAACCGAGGAAAAATCTCTAAATAACGTAATTTTAATTATTATTTTACGGAAGATCTCTTGAGATTCCGCAGAAATTTCTTTTATAAACTTATATCTTTTCAATTTTTTTCAGATTTTTTGGGGCATGCTCATATGGAGACCTTCCTTGTTAGTAACTATTTTATATATTAAAAAGGCCCTTCACTATCAATATATTGAATAAAAATACAAAAAAAAAAAAAATCATTAAACAAATTACTTATTTCATGAATGAACTTGATAATCTATATTAAAAATTACAATTTTCAGTTTTTAAACATTTGATGAATAAATTTAAGAGCATTAATTTTATATTTTGAAATCGTTTCTTCCAATATACAAGCAGTCATCAATTCTTGTTAAGCTACAAAATATTTTGTCATTAGAACATTCAAATATGTGCCATCATTAGTAAGCAAATCGTCATTATACTACTTTTATTTTTTTATCTGTGAGATCTGTAGTTAATATTACTCCATTAGTACTAATTACCCTACTTATAATTCACCAATCAGTCAATCTAACATGGCTATATTGATTTTTTTTTCACTGAATCTTACCTGAAAATTTCTTTGTTCACATTGTGATAATTTCTTTGATTACATATTCATATTTCAGGTTTCATGGATTTAATAACTGAGAGTGTATTCCATTTCTGTTTTGAGTGAAAAGTTCAAATATGACAAATACTACGTGAAAAAACTTTGAATTATCATTTTTTCAATTGAAGGTGCTACTTATATTTAATGTACCCTTAATATTTAAGATCAAGGGAAAATATACATTTAAATAATGTATTTATAAATAGATCAGTTCAAAATATATTTAATATAAAAACTGCGTAAAGAAATCTCAGTACGAAATATTTATAATAAATATGATTGAAGAACGCAGTTGCTATTTTTGATAATAAGACAATCAGCAGTTATCTGTCCAAGTAGATAGATTGTCAAACATGGTTGCCAATCACAAATCGCTTTTAGTATTAGCAATCGTGTTCAAAACATTAATTTAATATGAATTTATCAAATAAATAATATGCTAAACAATGCAAAATGTGTAACCTTTACAGTTACTGGCATTCTCGTTATTTTAAAAAAAGTATGTGCACATATTTGGACATCCAAGCACACTACATACATGGATATTTAATTTCTACCTTTCATGCATTTTCAAAAAATAAAAACATTAATACTGTCGGTAAAATTCTGAATTTTAGAACAGTTAGAAATGCAACATTTTATTAACTGATATTTATTGAAGTACAAAATTTTTCGTCTCATTTATAAATATTTTTTTTCAATCACAGTTTCTGCCAATTTATATTTTGGATATTTTCTGAGTTTTTATAATGTGTGTTTAATATATTATTCTTAAGCTTGAGTCGCCAAAAAATTGTCACTTAAAAACAACTTATCAGATTTAATTGTCAATATTTTCTCACAATCTTAGACGGATAATTTAAAGTGCAGAATGCACGAATGTTATTATACCTAAATTCACCTCTTGACTACTCAGGCGTTACTCCATTAAACAATAGACACGCACACAGGTGAAAAACATTCATATTTGAGAGCAGTTTGTTAACTACATGTTCTCTTATAAAATGTTTTGTTAAAATGGTATCTGTAAGAAGGGTTTTTTGTTCGCATACAAACAACGCTAAGATATTTAAAAGCTCATATAATTACCTTCCCTCTGTCTTATTTATTTATTTATTTATTAGCCTCCGATGCTATTTCTTTCAGACAAGCTAAAAATGTCGTGTCATCAGCCCTGAATTTTCTACTGAACCGATTTTGATAATTATTTTTTTAAATGAAAGCTATTTATTTGTAGTTGTGCCCATTTTAGCTATTTTTTAAGGAATTTCCATTTTTATATTTTATTTTTAATTTTAAATGCATTTTTACGATATTTCTTCAAAATGGTGGCAACTTAGTTTAGCTTTTCTCTCGATAATAAAAATTTATTTTCCATTATTACGTTCCACAAGTCAGAAACTTTATTTCATCAGTGAACATGTCCTCGCATTTAAAAGAAAAAAATTAATTGTTTTCGTAAAATTTAACCACAATAAAATGATTGCATATAATTATGCACTAATTGAGGTAAAAAAATATATTTACTGAGAAATAATATTAATAATGTAAATAAAGTAACAGAAAATAATTTATGATAAAAATTAATGTCTAAAGCAAAGTAAGAAATATTTCAAATGAGGAAAATGGTGGCATTCAGCAACCAGATAAAATGAATTTACAATATTATTACGAACGCCTTTTTCATATTACTAATAACAGTAACTTTTAAAAAACATTTGAAGAGAAAATGACATCACTATTTAAAACATCGCATTTTTACTCATAACGATATTACATTTCAATATTTCTTTTCATTATGGACACTGAGATTGAGATTTTACTTTCAGATGACTTCAGTTAGTGAAAATAATGTCATAGTAAAAATAAAATTAGTTTTTTTTTTTTTTTTTTTTTTTTTTTTTTATAAATCTATTTTTTTGTAGTGCATATAAAATAAAATTTCTGGATTTCGCCGGACACACATTACAATTTTAACTGAAGATGTGCAAATATTTACATGCAAAATTGTAACTGGAAAACTTGACATTAAGTTTGGAAATATATTTATTATATATTGATTCAATAATGTAATTACTTTTGCTTTTTTTTAAAGCCAAATCGATCGGGTCTTTTAAGCATTTCATTCGTCGAATTCGACGGGATTCCACACGTTTTATTGCTAAAATGCATTTCCTTTTTCCCAGAGTCCATAAAAAAGCGTTTAAACTAAAGAAAAAATCCGTTTTTGATGAATCTAGTCAATGAAGATGTAGCACGTCAAATTGTATCTCTTTATTATTCCGCAATTCCAAAGTCTCAGAGAGAAATTGCTAATCAACTGGGTATTTCACGCCGTTCTGTTTGCTATTATATTGATAAACACAAGAAAAATGAAGTTAGTTCATTGCATTCTAAACGGGGTCGCCCTTCTAAAAAACCTCTATCAATTTTTTATTATTTTTTTTATTACCGTATTTTCGGTTGTATAGCCCGCACTCTTAAATCGAACAGTGCAGTAAAAAAGTTCGTGTATAAGCCGCGGAGATGTATCGGTGTATAGTCCGCGGGCTATACACCATTTATGAACGTATATTTCGATCAGGGTTCGAAGTTAGAAGCCATTAAAGTATATACGCGCGTATAAGTCGAGAAATTTTAGACAAAAAAAGAATTTCAAAGTGGACGGGGTCGACTTATACGCGAGACCTTAAAAAAAATCTATGAATAAAATATCGGAAAATAATTTGCTAGCGAATCAGTGCTGCAGCACCCCTTTGTGTTTGTAGAGTACAAAATCCAAAATCTGGAACCTTTCCTTCCTTGACAATTTTGAGTTTAAGATAATTTTTAGTTTATTTTAAAAAAATAATAATAATCAACCCTGCCCTGTTGCAAAGAACAAAAAAAAAGTGTGTGATTTACGTCATTTCGGAACGATTCCGAGAAATCCTTCCTTTTCAGAGTCGTTTCATTACGGAACGAGTCATAGGAATTGCTCCTTTTCAGAACGAGTCCGAGGAATCGAACCTTTTCGGAGTTGTTTCATTTCGCAACGAGTCCGAGGATTTTGCCCTTTTCGGAGTTTCGGACAAATTCCGTGATTTCGTTCCTTTTCTGAATCTTTCCTTTGGTTCCACTGCCGGAATCGCTCTTTTTGAATCGTTCCTCAACAAATGACACATCTCTACTAAAAAACTGATTACAGTTAACGTTGAAACGACTTATTCAGCAAAAAGTAAGTTTAAAATAAGTAACATGTTATGCTATTGTTTTTACCCTCTCATATCAAGAGCAAACTGCGTTCGGGCGTCATTATTTCTCGCTGCCGGTTAGTGCAGTACTTGGCAATAATTGCGACAGTTCTTCCAAACCCAGAAATAACTGTATTTAAACAATAATAATAATAATAATAATAATGAGCTTTTACAAACATGAGAGAACTCTCTATATTTCGCGGCATAGCGAAAAAAATTTACAAATTTCGATGTTTTTTTTTCAAATTTTTTGAGGTTTAAAAATTGTAGGAAAAATATCACGATTTCCAATTTTTAAAAAGAAAATCTTTGTATAACCCGCACCGTGTATAAGCCGCAGCGGCTTTTTCGAAGGTTTTTTTCTTGTATAAGCCGCGGACTATACACCCGAAAATACGGTATTATTATTTTTTTTCTAATCGGAGGCGAAACTGAATTCTGCAATGGCAGTATCTACATTCAACTTGTTTATTTATTTATTTATTTTGGTAATTTCTAATGATTTTTTTTTTTTTTACTTTTTAAAGTTATCTTTAATAACCCTTAGTGTCACGCTAAAAATATGGCAGTCTTCGGTACATGTATTTCTTGCCAGGTAGATAGGTTTTTTGTTTGGCCACCAAGTGGTGGTTGACGAGCTAATTTGTCCAAAGTAAGTTTCATATAAGTTGAACAACAAGTCTAGATGATAAGGGATTTTCAATGACGAGTCCCAATTAAGACTGGATAATGACAACCGACGTTGCCTGGAATGGAGAAAAAGAAACACGTGAAATAACCGAGATCACTGTATTGTATGATCACTGGTAGATTGATGATCTGGACTGAAATGAATATTGACTGACGGATGAATTTGCATAGTCTAACATAAGGAAAGGCAATTTGACTATCGTAAGTATTCGGCCGAGATAAACAAGCTTAATGATTATAGATTTGTGAGCACAAACTGTGCTTGAGGATACCAGCAGCTCGAACTTATGCCTCCGTTGATTGTTTTAGACTTGAAGATTCGACTTTTTTAAGATTGGAACAAACTTTGTGAAGCATATGCGATTCTTTCATCCATGGAAAACAGATATGCAATAATCTCAACTGTTCTAATGAGCTACATTGCGTCGCATGATACAGTGCGTGTCAAAAGTTTAAGCACAACAGAAAATTTCAAAATAAAATTTAATGAAATTAATGAATGAAAGTTAATTTCATTTTCACATAATCTACAAATTGTAGTTTTAAAAAGATAGTTAACAGATATATGTTATAAAATTTATCTTAAATAATAAAATTTATCAAAACAACAAAAATGAAAGTGTGTCAAAAGTTTAAGCACAGTAGTTTTTAGTCTTTAGCAGAACAATAATAAAAAAAAATCATACTTGATTATTGCTCCTTTATGATGAATTACTTTAAATATACGGTCTTCCATCGATAAAATAAGATTCTGTATTGTTTCTGGTTCAATTTTAAACCAAGCGTTCTCAATTGCATCTTTCAAATCTTTAACTGAAGAATACTGCTTTCCATTTGGATAAACTGCATGAGTGAGAATACCCCACATATTTTCTATAGGGTTTTAATCAGGACTAATTGCCAGCCATTTCAAAACAGACATTTTTTTCGACTTAAGCCACGATGAAGTTGAGTTTGAGGTATGGATCGAAGCACTGTCATGTTGAAATAACCATTTTTCTCCCCCCAAAACCTCGGCAACAGGAAGCAAATGATTGGCAAGTGTCTCTTGATAGTTTTCAGAGTTTTCACGATTACTGATGAATGCTAGAGATGTCTGACCATTGAAAGAAATAGCCCCCCACACCATTACAGAAATACCATTATGTTGTCGGCTAAATACACTTCTAGGTTCTTTGCGGAGATCATGCCAATAGTACTTAAACCCATCAGGGCCATCGAGGTTTTATTTTTTTTTTCATCACTGAATATGACATTCAGCCATTTTTCATCAAATCAATTTTGAGGCAAACTCTTAACCGTCGCGTCGGGCAAGTTACTCGTGAATGTATCGGATGTGACGATTAAGGGGGTTAATTTGATAGATACACTAAATTCAGTAAAAGTTCAAACTCTTGAAATTGAAAAAAAAAAGTAGGGAAGGGGATACTTAATTCTTGAATTTCACTTTTTGTTATTTTCAGTCTAACTGTTACCGACGGAAAATATACTTCCTACCGTAGCGAAACTCTTTGAATTAAAAGTCTGTCCTGTTCAAAATTGTAAATTTAGCAGGCATTTTTTATTCAAAATCTTGACCTATTTCCAAATAGTAATATTCTTCATAATTTAATGACAGATTAATAAGTAGAATATTGTTATTCGAATATTATGTAGACGAATATGGTAGATTTTTTAGTATGATAAATTTTGAATTCTGATCCTATCAGCACATCAGTAGAGGAAGAATGACAGTTCAGCTGCATGAGGTGAGGGTGGTGGGAGGAGGAGAGGAAGAGGCCCTCCACCTCCTATAGGAGGGAGGGAGGGCCACCACCACCTGAATGAGAACCTTATCTGATGGAGAATGTATCATACTATAGTAGGATGATGGGGAGGGCTTAAAATTGAGGGGGCTTAAATTTTTTTTAGGGAGTTTAAATTAAAGTAGAGATTGGAATCAACTTAGAGTAGGAAAGATATTTGAATACGAAATGGAAAATGCTGTGGCGCCCTCTATTGGTGGGAATTGGAACGAGGAGTTTTCTGAAATAATAAAAAGACATATATCTTTGCATAGGCTATGGGTCCCCCAACATCTATTAAAAAATTAATATATGTTGTATTAGCTGTTCAGATGCATGAACACCACTTCACTCACTGTGGCCCACATTCTGCAAAAATATACTTTTGGATTAGTATGTACAAAGCCTTTTTTTAATTTATTAAAAAAAAGGTTAACAAATTTAATGAAGGATAGTAATATAGCACACAATATTTTTAACATATTGAAATTACTATGTAACTTTTTATTAATTTAAAAATAATAATAATAATTTAAATTCATTACCATTCTGGATTTTCAAAGACTAGACTCACACAATCTTGAAATATAAAAATAATTTTAAAAATATAATTTTTTTGTGGTCATTAACTAAGAACTTTGAATTTTCTCAAAATGAATTAAGTCAAATTGATCAAATACAGAGCTCTCATTGCCCAGGCTGAACCGCGTGGAGGTTGACCACTTTCAGCCCACACACTCACATTCACACACACACACTTTTTTCCGAATTTTAATGTCACATTTTTTTCTTTTAAGTTAAAAATTCTTTGTATTCACACAAATTTAATTTTTTTTTCTTCTAAATTTTCATTTAACATATTTTCTTCCAAGTAAAAAATGTTCATTTTGTTCGCAAATTTTATTATGGCATTGGAAAAAAACTTTAAACAATATCCAATCATTTTTTTTCTCATTAGATGAATGTATCTTTATTTCACAGTGCCCGTACGCCAAACTTGATAAAACAATCCCGTCCGACAATAAAAATCTTTTATCATCAAACGGGCATAAGCATTTCTTATTCTGTTTAACTGTGAATAGTTGATGATTTCTCTGCATTATTCTAGTCTGCGTTTCATATGTGGTTCTGTTTTGTAATAAGCAGGAAACATAATCATTATGTGTAAGTTTTTTTCTTACAATATTTGTTGTTATCCCTTTTGCTCTTTTCTTTTCCTCGTCGATTGTTTTTAGCGATTACATTTTCGCTTTTAGGCCGACAAATTGAGCTCCAAATTTTCCACATAGTTCATCTTTAAATTTCCCAAGCACTTTACAATTTTCTTTAGAATAAAGATTGTGGTCTTTTGGGTATTCAGAGAAATCAAATTTATCAGAATTCTGTTTCATGTCTTGATAAATATCCCTTGTTCTTATAAGATACGTTAAGCTGTCTGTATCTGTAAATAGTAAGGTCGCAAAGTCTTTGTAAGTATCTTTTATGTAGTTGTAATGAAAGTCATACATTAAAACTTTTGAAAGTTCTAATATACAAAATCCTACGTATGTAGGTCGATTCATGAAAACATTTGGCTTTACTCTTTCCACGTCCACCAACTCATTTCCAAACTGTTTAAAATTTTTGTAGTTGGGAGATGCTACCAGCTTTTGTGCATGAACTTCATTGTTGCATAATATTATGCATCGTCGTTTGCGCAAATTTTCAATCGTTTTTCCATAAATGGAGTTGTTAAGCAGTTTGAAAAAATCTTTCTCAAACGATGAGGATGCATGTTTTCTCTTCTCCGTGTTGAAGTCGATATAACTTTTTAACCAGGGGGCTTGTTTGAACTTTAACACTTTATGAATTTTAGTTAAAATTAATCCCAACTGTAAATAAAGTTTTCAATTTCTGTAATGCACGATATATTTTTTTTTATCTTCCAGACTTGTAATTAATTTAGGGGTTCCTTTAAACTTTTTATCTTTTAACAATGATCTGGCATAAGGGGAAAGCATATCTTCAGTAACTGTCATTGTTTGTGGTGCTAATGGGAAATCATTATGAAGTGTATGCAAATTAGAGGAATATTTTAAGTCGACTTCAAAGATATAGCCCACAGGCCCCTCATCATCTAAAGCTGAAATGGTTTGTTCATTAAACTGAGTAGCATCCCCCCATTCAAAGCCGCCAAAAGGTAGATATTGGCTCATAGCCCACCCGTAGAGATTGTTAGCATCCCAGTACATTATGTAACTGGGAATTTCATCTTTATTAAATTCTGGTTGAGAGGGGATATTTGCAGTAGCAAAAGGATGTGAAATTTGCGAAATACCCCTCCCCTCTTACACCATCTTCAATAAACATAAGCATGTTTATGTCAGTAAGCAATTCTAGTTGCACGTCTGTCATTTTGAGACAAGCTTGCCAGGAAAGTCCCGGAGCTGTAAATACATGGCAGACATCGATAGAATAATATTGCTGAGAGAGATGTCTAAAATTTTGGAACACATCAGCCAGCAATAAAACATCTGTTTTTACATACAAATCATAGTATTGTCCCAAGGTTTTGATGTCAAAACAATCCCAAGCATTTTTCGCATGAGCATACTCTCCTGCGCTGATCGATTCTGCAGTCAAACACCCCACGAAAGACGGTGTAATTTTTAATTTAGAATCATGGGAAAATTATATAATTTTCATTTTTATTCAAACGATGAAACATTCGTCGCAAATAATCAACTTTTAGTTGCTTACCTGGATTCAGACTATTGCTATCTGCAGCAGTTATTTAATTTTGGGAATTCGGGATTTTACTTAAAAAATTCTGGTATTCGTATGTCAAAAGATCAAATTTGTAAATTAATTGAATTAATCCCTCGAATTAATGAGTCTTTAAATGATTTGGTTTTAACACAGGTTATTGGTAGTGCAATAATGAATAGACCCTCCAAATGTACTTCGCATTTTAATCAAGACTCTGCTAAGGATCATTTTTTACGTTGTCTCGAACAAGAATTAACCCCTGCTGTTAATAAAGTTTATATTTGCAGCGGATGCCGCTTCGAATTAAATTCTAGTTTTCGTCATGAATTTTTAAACGTGCCAATGAAAGAAAAATTCGAGTTATATAAACAGTCTGCCTTATTTCATTTAAACACTTTTAAATTGGCAAAGAATGTGTGTGAATCATGCTTTTATACGAAAGACTTTTTTCAAAAAATGGACTCTCAGTTTTTTGAAGAATTTTGTGAATCGTTATATCAAATCTAAAGAAAAAAAACTTGTGTTGTACATATTCTTATCATTATATCAAATCTAAAGAAAAACTTGTGTTGTACATATTTTTAATGTTGAATAAACTGTTTATTTTTTGTAATTGATGTATATTTTTTTCCTTCACATATACTGTGTCTAATTATTTTAAATCTACTTAATTACAATTGTTTTTATTTTGGGAAAAAATCAATCTCTTATTAAAAACTACAATTGAAATAAAAAGTATCTTAACTGAAAAAAATATAAATAAATAAATAAATAAATAAATAAAAAACTCTTATTATTATTTATTTTTTAATCAGTTATATATATTCAATTTGATTTCTGCATTAAGTATTTTAATATCTGAAAAGGAAATTGCTTTCGAAGACTTGTATGAAATCACAGCGAGCAAACAGCATATTTGTTTTAAACTAGAGAATTTTCGTATCTTGTTTTTTTAAGATTGAATCAACTTCCTTGTTTTACGATGACATCAATATAGCAGGGTAAAGATATCTTAAAATGACTTGTTATCTTGTTTTAAGATAACAAGTCATTTTAAGATATCTTAATAAAAATTATTTTTATATTTCAATATTGTGTGAGTCTAGTCTTAGAAAATCCAGAATGGTAATGAATTTAAATTATTATTATTATTTTTAAATTAATAAAAAGTTACATAGTAATTTCAATATGTTAAAAAAATTGTGTGCTATATTACTATCCTTCATTAAATTTGTTAACCTTTTTTTTTAAATAAACTAAAAAATAGTCTTTTTACATACTAATTCAAAAGTATATTTTTGCATAATGTGGGCCACAGTGAGTAAAGTAGTGTTCATGATACCCCTGTCTCTGAACAGCTAATACAACATATATTAATTTTTTAATAGAGCTTTGGGGGACCCATAGCCTATGCAAATATATATTTTTTTTATTATTTCAGAAAACTCCTCGTTCCATTTCCCACCGATAGAGGGCGCCACAGCATTTTCCATTTCGTATTCAAATATCTTTCCTACTCTAAGTTGATTCCAATCTCTACTTTAATTTAAACTCCCTAAAAAATTTTAAGCCCCCTCAATTTTAAGCCCTCCCCATCATCCTACTATAGTATGATACATTCTCCATCAGATAAGCTTCTCATTCAGGTGGTGGTGGCCCTCCCACTCAGGTCCTCCCACCACCTACCACCTCATGCAGCTGAACTGTCATTCTTCCTCTACTCACATCACATCTTCTTACTCACATCATCATCAGTGGCGCAGCCAAGCGGGAGGTTTTAGGGTTAAAACCCCTCCCAGAGCTAAGAAAGATAGCTATAATTGCCGCTTATATGAATCAAAACCAAACTTAATATTTAAACATTTTGGCGTATTTCGGAATCCGTCACTTTGTTGAATCAGATTTCATTTAATAAAGTGATTCAATGAAATGGCAAAAATTCTACTTAAAACTGGGAAAGCACCGAGTGCATGGATTAGTTAAGTAAAAAATGGCTATTTGAACTAAATCATTTTTTTGAGGCGTATTATGCAAAAGGAATGATGATTTCCTGCCACACAGATTATCTTTAAATATTATACAGTGAATATTCTAATTAGTACTGATTCTATTAACCGACGATTCAAATAACCGGCAAACACCTGTATCAGAAACTCACCCCCCCCCCCAGAATCGAATTCTGGCTGCGCCACTGCATCATATTCTGGTGAGTGCCTTTCATATCCCACAAGCTCTTCTAAATGGAAAAACTATTCATATCACTGAAAATTTAAAACTGGTCTGTAACGTTAAAGGATTTCACCTTTGTAATATTTTGTAGATTTAGTCAGATTTTGAGAAAAATACATCTTCCTCGTATCAAGCTTTCTAGCAAACTTAGCCGAAATTGATGCATAATCCTTTGCGCACTGCATTCGGCATCCAATTACCGAGAAAGATATATTTCATTGAAAAACTATTTCAAATATCATCTTGTAGATTTTTTTTATTCATTTCCATATCGTCAGTTCTGTTTTGAAACCTCTAGAGAAATCGTCTTTGCTGTATAATTTCATTTAAGAAAGAGAAGAAATCCTCTAGAGAACATGAAATAAGATTCATGACTGTTACCTTTTTTGATCCATCAACGAGTCAGATGATTGTATGTAAGGAGATGCATTATTGAAAAAAAATCATGCCTGACGGAGAGGAGATATGTGAGTATAAGCAGAATTAATTTCGGATAAGTCATTCAGAAAACTTTTTCAATGAGTTTTCTTGGTTCTTTTTAATATGTATAAAAAAGAAAGAAAGAAAAGTGTACTAGACGACTCAAATCCTTTTAAATTTCTGTAGCTTTTTAAAGCATATGTCATTTCATCAAAACAATTTGTAATTCTCTTTTTGATTATTCAATTACAAATTAATAAAAGAAAATTGATATACAGTTCATTTCAATCTAGTGGCATAATTCGTTGGGAAAAACCTGTAGAATATTTTTTTCATGGTTCTGTTTAATAACATGCTTATTAAGTTAGATGTTTTCACACACTTATATACAAAATTTTAAATTGTACTCATTGAACTTGGGTTCTTACTTTTCTGTATTGGAAGTAAAATGAATTACCGTGCAAGAAAACGGAAAGAAATGTGAGATTTTTATTTGTTAGAAATAAAATAAAATAAAATAAAAAAAGGCAGAAATAATAAAGTAATTATAGAAAAAGATGGAACTGTATAATTATTTACTCAATGTTTATGCTGTTATTAATCATAAAGTTAATCTTTTAAATTGTATCTTTGACACCTTAAGAAACTATACTAGTCCATATGAAAATCTGCAACCTAATGTTAATCCAACGGAGAATTTCTCTGCAAATTTCTCGTTTGCATTTGAACATTTTTAAATTATTCTTCTTTTTAGGGTACCTGTGGTCAAACTCTAACATTGATCTTTCTACTTTTTATATTTTTGTTGCAGTTTTAATTTTGAGACGATTTTAATTTAAAAAAAATATATATTAGTTGGTTCCAAAAATAAAAGTGTTTTCAGAATAAAAATTCAACCATCATTTTAAGAAAAGGGTAAAGCGATACAATGTTAGACATAACCTCAAATGTATTATGCAAAAAGAATCATTCAAAAATATTAAAATGCAAGCGATAAATTTGCAAAATACGCCACCATTGGTTTACCATTAGCTTGCAAATGTCTTCGCGAGACTAGTGTAACCTTTAATAGATTATCATAAACAAAAATTTATTTCGATGTTGCAAAGATTTTTGAGTTCGAAAGAAATATTCTTCAAAAGTGATATTTCCTAATCTTTCTAAAACGGTCGATTTGTTTTCTTTGTTTTGAATTCCATCAAACATCGCATGAAACACAGACATCAAAATATTTCTGCGAATAAAAAATGGTTCTTTTTAATCTCATGTATTTCTCCACAATGTTTCCGATAAAATACATAACACTTCAATTATAAATACCTAAAACAAAAAATAAAGCCCCCTTCATGCGATATTTTCTTTCTTTCATGTTGTGACAGTCTTTTAAGGTTATTTACATCAGAGTCCCGCATAGATCAGGTTATACCAATCCGAACACGAAATTTCTGTTGGAAGCCATCTTGAAACACTATGCACTTCAACCCAAAATCCGTAAATGACAGAAAATTAATCCACATTTGAATGAATTATATATTATATATAAATAATCTGTATTTATATTTCTAATCTGATCCTTTTATGTAGAAAAATAAATAGATACTCATTTACATTCAAATAGATTTTTTAACATTTAATAATATGTGGATTTTTTACGGAAAAATGGGCTGGAAAACCTGCTCCGCAAGAGTTACAATTCAATAATGAAAATGAAACAATTAGATGTTGCAATCAACTCGATCTGCAATAAGAAAAAGTATTGCACGGTTTGGGTTCACGTAAAATCGGGTTCCCCAATCTCAAGCTGGACTCTTATTTCACATTCATTTTAAATATCATTATTACTAACTAACAGTCCTCGACCACTACGCTGGTCCGTTTCTTTAAAGTAATCTTGAATCAAACGAAACACATCTAGTTAAATAAAGAAAAATAATAACATCTAATTAAAAAGTCCTTCCGGCCAGCGCCGGGAGGAAGAAGTAGCTTTCATATTCCTTACTTATACAATAAAAGAAAAAAAAAAACAAGTTATATTATTCATACATACTAAGGTCAAATTAGTGGAACACGATTATAGAAGATTCAATGCTTGTTTTTGTACGTACTGTAAAGAATTGAACTTTACAGATTGAATTGCCTACGTGGGAGCTTGTCATTGTGCTGTTTCTTAGAAATATTGGGCCGCACAAGTTGAAATTTTTTTCGTTGACAAGAGAGCACTTTGGTTTAGACAGCAAATATTTTCTCAGAATTTGTGTAAAGGTGCCGCCGAATGCTTTCATGTTGAAACCCAACAGGTGTTAGTTTTTCTCACGGTAGTTCGTACGTGACATCAGCATTTTGAGGTGACCAATTATAGAAGACGTTAAGACTGACATCATGTGGAGGTGCTCTAATAGGTTCTAGAGGGTCCCTCCCTATTGAGGTTGCTTTTCAAGTGAGGACACCAGAAGGGAGACCTTCGGTTGTATGTGGTGAAAAAGCCTGGGATCAGACAGGCAGTCCAGTGAGATTCTGGAGAAAGATTTTCCTCGTACAAGGAGGAGGGAAGGAAGCAAGATTCGTCTAGGTCCACGGTGACCTTTGTGTATATGACACGTGAATTGGTCAATCTAAAGACCGTAATACTACAACTGTAAACTTTCTGTGTTCCGGGAACACTCGCACAAGACTCAGAACTGACCCCTAAAAAAAATGCAAGACTGAATAATTTTACTTTTTAAATAAGACTTTGTGTAAATAAATATTATTTAATCCCTTAAATTGATTCAGTGGGTAAATTTCTTCTCATACGCTACCGGACTAATCTTTTAGTCCGAGGGGAATTTGCTACAGCTGGTGGCCGCGGTGGGATTTTGTGTCAAGGCGAACTGGAATACAAAAGGCGAACTCGAATTTGAAAAGAACTCTGAAAAGTGACAAGATTTTCGGTGTTGTGTACCTTAAGGATACGATTGATTAAGAATGCGGTGTGTGGTGACAAGAAACTTAGTGATCTGAAATGCTGAAAAGAGACATTCTTTACGAACTGTATTGGAGAGGAAAACAATCCGTGATTACTTAGTGCTGGACAAAGCGACGTGTCTGAGAGGAGTCCATTGTTGATTGGAGGTGATTGACAGAATCAAGCGGGGAAAGTGATTTCTTTTATCTCAGATGGCATTGTTCATAAAGTTTAGGAATTATTGCCTGGTATATGTTTTTATTTATCTTAGCTAGTTCAGTTATTGGATTTTGACATGTAAAATGTCTCACTAGAGATCAGTGAAAGATTGCATTTAACAGTTGGTTGCAATAAGAATTTTTTCTATTAGATTATTTTTATGTAAAATCTTTCTGTGTCCATGTAAAAAAAAAGTACTTTAAGAATATCAATTATTTTTACAGTTAAGAAAATTTTCAGCATATTATTTTGCTAGTGAAAAAGAGTGTTAAGAAAAATTTACCTGAACAGTTTCTAGATTTTAATAATTTAATGTTCTAATCAGCTTTTAAGGAAATTATTTCTGAAGGTTTAGCAAAATATTTTAAGGTGTAATAATGTGGCATAATAATGGTTGCAGATGAGAGGCATTTTGTTGTTTTCAATGAAATTTTAAATGAGGAATAGTGTAATTCTAATTATTGTGTAAATTTATAACTGAATGATATATTTTGTGCATGCTTATACATTTTTTCTGTTATTGTATTTTTTGGTACTTGTTTAATTTGTGAGGTTAAGTTTTCAAAATGTCAGATTGGAAAAGTTTCAAAAAGGTTGATTTGCAAGTGTTAGCAGGTTAATTGGATGTTCAGATTGACGAAAATGACACGATTGCGAATATAATAAAAAAAATAGAATCGGCTGAAGATTTTGATAAAGATTTTGCGTTGGCACAAGCCAAAAACATATTACATGATAGAGAAACTTTGGTAGCTGAGGAAAAGGAAAGAAAAAAAATGCAGAGGGAAGTTAAAGTGAGAGACAGGGCATATGAATTGGAAAAATTAAAATTATCGCAAGAGGCAGAGACGCGTAGTGTGGCATCAAATAATGGGGCGGAGAGAATTAATAAATTGCCTTTAAAATCCTTAATACATCGTTTTGATGAGAGTCGCTCATAAATATCCTTATTCTTAAATTTGTTTGAGAGACAAGCAAAAAAATGTAATTTAGAAGATGATGAATTAGTAACTAATTTATTGGCGCTTCTACCTGTAAATGTGGCAGAATTACTTCTTAGAGAACCAGCACACTTAACAGATAATTATGAGTATGTGAAAAGTAAATTATTAGAACGGTACAAATTAAATGCAGAATCGTATAGATTAAATTTCAATCAACATCAGAGAAATCCAAATAATCCGTGGAGAGATTTAATTTCTGAATTAAATAGCTATTTAGAAGGTTGGTTAAACTCTTTAAAAATCACAACTTTTCAGGAATTAAAGAATCTATTAATTACCGATCATATTAAAAAAAGAGCGCCGCAAGAGTTGAAAGACCATCTAATAGATGTTTGGTCAAATTTCACGGACCCAGAAATTTTAGTAAAACGTTCAGATGAATTAGAAGTTGTAAAAAAATCGCAAAGAAAAACCTTTCAAGTGAAATCCTTTGGAGAAAAAAAATTCGAAAAAAATAGCCCGCGTGTAGAGAACAAAAACGTTGAAAAGAATTTCAATTGGCGAGATAGAGATTCGGAAAGAGAAAGGGTTTTTGAAAAGAGGCGGGTAAACAGATGTTTTCTTTGTAACTCTTCAAGCCATTTTAAGGCCGAATGTCCGGAATTAAAGAAAAGGGAAAAAGATACTGTTAAAGTGAATCATATGAGTAAACCTTCAGATTTTGAAACAAGATTTAAACCTTATTTGAATCGGGCAAAAATAAATGGGCGTGAAGTTGTCACCCTCCGTTACACGGGAACCAATTTAGATCTGCTAAGTGAGGAACATGTAACAAAGAATCAATTGATAGGGGATTATGTCTTTGTGAAACAACCTTTGGATTCTAACATACGGTGCCTGCCTGTGGCACAAATAGAAATCGCTTTTGATGGGGTGGGGGTTCTTAAGACGGAGGCAGGGGTTGTCAATAAAGAATCGGATTTGCGTTATTACCTATTGGGAAATAAAACGCAAAAGCTTATTGATTCTGCCAGACAGCACGTAAGTGAGGTGAATGCAGTGATTACCAGATCACAAGCCAGGAAGGAACCTGTCAGTTTGATGGATGAGGCTAGGAAAAATATGGAATGTGTAAAGACAGAAGGGATACAAGTGAGGTATTCGGAAGATGAATCAGACGATACTATTGTGAGGCGTGAAAGGGGTTTGGAACTTTTAGACAAAGATGAAATTTTGAATTGGGAATTGTTACCTAAGGATTTAAATGACAAGTTCGGGAATTTAGCCTAGTTAGTCGTCAGGAATTCAAGACCGAACAGGAAACAGATCCTTTGTTAAAGGAAGTTAGGGAAAAAGCGAAACATAAGAAGTCTCACTTTGAAATTATGAATGACTTAGTGTTTAGGAAGACACTTGATAATAAAGGAGGGGAGAGATTACAATTGGTAATACCTTCGAAATTCAGATTACATGTTCTAGGAGCCTGTCATGAGGGTATTTCTTCGCATCTCGGAGAGATGAAGACAAAAGATAAGGTGTTGCGTCATTACTTTTGGCCAAATATTATCAAAGAGATAGAAGATTATGTTAAGACGTGCGATAGTTGTCAGCGCGTTGGTAAGACTAAAGAGATAGGGAAAGTTCCTCTCAGGCGTGTACCTATTATTGGAGAAATTTTTTCAAAGCTATGCGCTGATGTCGTAGGCCCTTTGCCTAAGTCGGAAAAAGGAAATAGCTTTATTTTAACGGTAATTTGTATGGCGAGTAGATATCCCGAAGCTTTGCCGTTACCTAATGTAAGATCGGAAACTATTATTGAAGCATTAATGTGGGTATTCAGTAGATTAGGTTATCCCAGAGAATTACAAACGGATCTTGGGCGTTACTTTATAAGCGAGTTAACAACTACATTCTTGAAGAAATTTGGAGTTAAATTAACTCATTCCTCAGTGTGTAGGTCCCAATCGAATGGTGGCATCGAGCGATGGCATCGTTCTGTGAAAAGATTATTGAAAGTACTTTGCACAGAAAATGGTGCAAGTTGGGAGGCAAATTTGCCGCATGCGTTGTTAGCCTTACGAACAGTAACTCATGATACTACGGGATTTTCTCCGGCTGAGTTAGTACATGGGAAGAATTTACGAACTCCCGAATCTTTACTCTTTGAAAAATGGATGGGGGGAGAAGAAGAGAATGAATTAATTACTGAGTATGTGTTTAATTTGGTAAATAGACTAAAACATTGTCAGGAATTAGCAGTTGAAAATATGACAAAAGCGCGAGAAAAGAGAAAGTTGTGGTATGACAAAACGGCGGTTGAGAGAAAGTTTAACGTAGGTGATGAAGTGTTAGTTTTGAATACCAACAAAAAGAACAAACTTTCGGTATCGTGGATTGGTCCTGGGAAAATTCTATCTAAAATCTCTGAGACAAATTATATCGTAAATGTTCCTGGGAGGCGTGAGAAATCTCAAATATTTCATGTTAATCTCTTAAAACCGTATTTAAGAAGAATTGAGTTAGTCAATTTCGTAGCGCAAGAAATAGATGAGGTCGAGGACAATATAGACTTGGATATAGCATTTCCGGAAGCTGGTACTGAGATTTATAACTTTGAAAATGTTATAAAAGATAGCAATTTGAATTCTAGATGCACCTCGGCGCAAATTGAGCAGTTGAGAGAATTATTAGATAAGTTTAGTTCTTTATTTTCAAATGATCCGGGACGCACTGATTTAATGGAGCACGATATCGAATTGTTAGAGTATAAACCTGTTAAAATGAAACCTTACAGATCTTCGCTTAGACAAACGGAAATTTTGAGGAAAGAAATTAAAAGAATGCTGGAACTGAATATCATTCTTCAAGTGGAATCGGATTTTACCTCCCCTATGATTCTAGTAGAGGCACCTGGGAAAGATCCTAGACCCTGTATAGATTATAGGAAATTGAATGAGATCACCAGGGCAGAATTTTTTCCTTTACCGAACATCGAGGACCGAGTAGAGAAAGTTGCCAGTGCAAAGTACATTACGGTGTTAGACCTCACAAAAGGGTATTGGCAAATTCCGTTGACCGCTAGAGCTCAAAGGCTGGCCGCTTTTGTAGCTAGTTTTGGTTCCTATTTACCTCTGGTCATGCCGTTTGGAATGTTAAATGCGTCCTGTAGATTTTCGAAATTTATGGATAAGATGTTAAGAGGGTTAGAAGAATTCTGCCTACCTTATCTTGATGATATGGCCATATTTTCGGAAACGTGGGAGGATCATATGTTGCATTTGGAAAAAGTGCTTATGAGAGTCGAAGAAGCTAAAGTGAAGATTAAATTAGCCAAGTGCAAATTTGCACAAAAGTCTGTTAAATACTTAGGACATGTGGTAGGCGACGGAAGGCGCACCCCAGCCGAAGCAAAAATTCGGGCGATTTTAGATTTGCCCACCCCTAAAAATAAAACCGAAATACGTCGATGTTTGGGTATGGCGGTTTACTACTCCCGCTACATAAAAGATTATGCAGTTATTGTAGAACCATTAACTCGCGCACTTAAAGGGAAAAATAAAAAGGACAAAATAAGGTGGAGCGACGAAATGGAAAAGGCGTTTCAACAGTTGAAAACGAAACTGACGGAGGAACCTCTATTGTATGCTCCCAACTATTCGAAGGAGTTTATAATACAAACTGACGCTTCCGAAAAGGGTATCGGGGTCGTTTTAGCGCAACGTGACGGATTAGAGGAGCATCCCATAATTTACTTAAGTCGGAAATTTACGGAAACCGAAAAAAGTTTCTGCGCGACAGAGAAGGAATGCGCGGCTATCATCTTTGCAATTAAGAAATTGCGTCATTATATTGACGGCCAACTCTTTTCGATAGAAACCGATCACAATCCTTTGGTTTTTCTAAAACGTTATTCTGGCAACAATCCGAGATTATTAAGATAGGCGCTCATACTGCAACCTTATCATTGCGCCATAAAGCATCGACCGGGACGAGATATTGCCCACGTGGATTATCTTAGTCGTGTAGAATAAATTCATCCAGAGTTGTTTTTTTATACTTCTTGTAAGTTAATTTGATTTATATAATAGTTTGTAACCCAGAAAATGTAATTAGTTCAGTTTTTTTAATCAAAGAATCTTATTGATCATGGGTATATGCTTATACAGGGTGATTTAGCTCGTCGGTGACAAACTTTAAGGATCGATAGAGCACACCTAGACGAACATTTTTGAATAGGGAATGTAGGGTCCCTGACGCGATGGTAAGGCGCTAGGCGCTTTCGAAAATTTGGGTGCCGAAATTCGAAACGTCATAAAAACTAGGGAAATGGTTAGATTTTCTTGCTTGTTGCGTCGAAATGATTCTGTTTGTTTAGACTTTCTTCAGTACCAATTTGATAAGCGTATCTCTTAAAACATGGATAGGGGGCGCTGCAGACTTTGGAGAGCTAGACAACAACTTTAAGCCCGTTATTTTGATAATTTAACACATGCTCGCCAAAGTTTATACTCTAACTTAAAGTTTGAACCCAAAAGTAGAGCCCTGCAAAAAGCGTAAGAGCCGGAATAAAATGTCAAAGTACAGTTTGGTCGAAACTCGAAGGCTCCTAAGAGATAAACAAACAGATTTCTTGACTTATGGCATGCATTTTCATGATTCTGTTTGCTGGGGCTCTCTGAAACTCAGTTGAACGGTACAAAAAGAAACATCGATAGGGGGCGCTTTGGGCAAAAAACATAATTCGTTGACATTTCGGACGCTAACTGGAAACGGGGCGCTACGATCAGTTAGTAATAATGAAAACACATTTTCTACCTCTGCTCAACACTTCTGAATAAATTTAGACCAAAAACATCAATGATACTGGAAATTTATTTACAAAAAATAACACTACAGAAGATGCTCGAAATTTCGACCTTGGGCCATGATGCAGGCTTCGCACCTCCGTCGCATTGAGGAGTGTGTGTTTCCAACAATGCCAGGAGTATCTCTGATCTGCCCTGCAGCTGCCACAATGCGCGCCACAAGTTCTTCAGCACTGCTGACAGGTGTATGGTATACCTCGGCCTTCAGGTAACCCCAAAGGAAGAAATCCAAGCAGGTGAGGTCTGGTGATCGGGCAGGCCAGTGAACTGGACCCCCACGCCCGATCCACCGCTGGCCATACCTTGCGTTTAGATGGAGACGCACGTCGTTCGTGTAATGGGCCGGAGCTCCATCGTGCTGGAACCACATCTGGCAACGCGAACCTTCGGGTACGTGCGCCTCCTCCAGAAGCTGCGGCAGCACTTGATCCAGGAAAATCAGGTAATTTCCACCTGTCAGCCGTTCAGGTAACAAATAAGGGCCAATGAGGCAATCCCCCAGAATGCCGGCCCACACATTTACTGAGAAACGCTCCTGGGCTGCTCGGCTTCTGGTTTTATGTGGATTTTCATCACACCACACATGACTGTTGTGGGCGTTCCACATTCCCTCCCGGCTGAAGGTGGACTCGTCCGTAAACAAAATGCTGTTTACAAAACGGGGATCCCTGGATCTCATCGCCAAGTACCATCTTGAGAATTCCACTCGAGGGCCAAAATCCTGCTCTCTGAGCAACTGCACCCGCTGGATGTGGTAGGGGTGCAGATTCCGGGAACGTAAGATGCGCCACGCAGTTGCTTGCGAAATGCCAACATGTCTGGCGATATCTCTCGTGCTAAGACCTGGGTTGTCCTCAACCAGGTTAAGCACAGCCTCTTCGTTGTCGGGGGTGCTCACTGATCGCTCCCGTTCAGGCCTGCCTCCGTCGAAAGATCCCGTTGTGGACAACCTCTGGTGTACTCGAGCGAAGAAGGCATGGCAGGGGATTTGCCTGTTGGAGTAACGCTCGGCGTACAACCGCTGAGCGGCTCGTCCATTACAACCAGCAGCGCCATACGCCAAATGCATGTCAGCCAATTCAAAGTTTGTGTACCGTTCCATCCTACTACCGATCTGCAGACAAGTAACCCGAAGCTTAAGTAGGTACCGCACGTTCAAAAGACGTGTCTGCGCATACAACTACGTCATCTCGCGTTGTCGTCTACGCATTACGTATCTTTTGCATATCGATATGGTACGATATCTTTTGCATAAATCAGCAAAAAGCACCTTATGTAAATTTTATTGCGCGCATTGTGCATGATTGAAACCAGCTATGTTTGTTAAAAAAAAAACTGCAGTTTTAATAGCTTCTTATGATAAGTAAATTACTCTCTTGTTTTGTTTCTAACTGATCGTAGCGCCCCGTTTCCAGTTAGCGTCCGAAATGTCAACGAATTATGTTTTTTGCCCAAAGCGCCCCCTATCGATGTTTCTTTTTGTACCGTTCAACTGAGTTTCAGAGAGCCCCAGCAAACAGAATCATGAAAATGCATGCCATAAGTCAAGAAATCTGTTTGTTTATCTCTTAGGAGCCTTCGAGTTTCGACCACCCTGTACTTTGACATTTTATTCCGGCTCTTACGCTTTTTGCAAGGCTCTACTTTTGGGTTCAAACTTTAAGTTAGAGTATAAACTTTGGCGAGCATGTGTTAAATTATCAAAATAACGGGCTTAAAGTTGTTGTCTAGCTCTCCAAAGTCTGCAGCGCCCCCTATCCATGTTTTAAGAGATACGCTTATCAAATTGGTACTGAAGAAAGTCTAAACAAACAGAATCATTTCGACGCAACAAGCAAGAAAATCTAACCATTTCCCTAGTTTTTATGACGTTTCGAATTTCGGCACCCAAATTTTCGAAAGCGCCTAGCGCCTTACCATCGCGTCAGGGACCCTACATTCCCTATTCAAAAATGTTCGTCTAGGTGTGCTCTATCGATCCTTAAAGTTTGTCACCGACGAGCTGAATCACCCTGTATATCTGTATTTTTGTTTAAAATGTATTAGAGGGTGTCTATAAATGCCATTCTGAGATATAGGAATTTGCTAACCCATTTTAGTGATTATCAGATTCTTCATGCAAGCCCGAAGAATCATCTTTAGAAGGGGGTGTTGTAAAGAATTGAACTTTACAGATTGAATTGCCTACGTGGGAGCTTGTCATTGTGCTGTTTCTTAGAAATATTGGGCCGCACAAGTTGAAGTTTTTTCGTTGACAAGAGAGCACTTTGGTTTAGACAGCAAATATTTTCTCAGATTTTGTGTAAAGGTGCCGCCGAATGCTTTCATGTTGAAACCCAACAGGTGTTAGTTATTTTCACGGTAGTTCGTACGTGACATCAGCATTTTGAGGTGACCAATTATAGAAGACGTTAAGACTGACATCATGTGGAGGTGCTCTAATAGGTTCTAGAGGGTCCCTCCCTATTGAGGTTGCTTTTCAAGTGAGGACACCAGAAGGGAGACCTTCGGTTGTGTGTGGTGAAAAAACCTGGGATCAGACAGGCAGTCCAGTGAGATTCTGGAGAAAGATTTTCCTCGTACAAGGAGGAGGGAAGGAAGCAAGATTCGTCTAGGTCAACGGTGACCTTTGTGTATATGACACGTGAATTGGTCAATCTAAAGACCGTAATACTACAACTGTAAACTTTCTGTGTTCCGGGAACACTCGCACAAGACTCAGAACTCACCCCTAAAAAAATGCAAGACTGAATAATTTTACTTTTTAAATAAGACTTTGTGTAAATAAATATTATTTAATACCTTAAATTGATTCAGTGGGTAAATTTCTTCTCATACGCTACCGGACTAATCTTTTAGTCCGAGGGGAATTTGCTACAGTACTGAATATTAAGGGGAATTAAAAAAACTCGACACGTGTCGATCGTTTGGAATAATTATAGTTTGATATAAGGATTAAAATTGCTTTACGCGCAAATTATATTCATTTTAAATTTAAAATAATAAGTTATCATTACATTTTAATCTTAATCAACTATATGAGAATTAATAATATATTATATCATCTTAAAAAATTGTACTAGCAATATGGATAGTTTATATGAATAACTTACTGGTTAAATAAAAAAAAGTAATTACAATTATCAAGCCACAAATTAAATTGCGAATTAAAGCCTTTAGGTATTATCAAGAAATGCTAAGTCAACAGAATATGATAAACAATTAATTATTTTATGTAATTTAATGGAAATATATGGTAATTTTAATAAAATGATCAATAGTTTCAAATCGATGTTAAAGGTTTAAAATGTTTTAAAGAAGAGGGATTTTAAATAATTGCTTAATGGCGCCATTTCTCGATCATTTGGAATAATTATAGTTTGATATAAGAATTACAATTACTTTACTTGCAAATTATATTCATTATAAATTTAAAATAAAAAATTGTCATTACATTTTAATCTTAATCAACTATATGAGAATTAATAATATATTATGTCGTCTAAAAATAGTACTAGCAATATGGATAGTTTATATGGAAAACTGACTGGTTAAATTAAAAAAAGTAATCACAATTATCAAGCCACAAATTAAATTGCGAATTAAAGCCATTAGGCAATTAAGCATTAGGCATTATCAAGGAATGCTAAGTTAACAGAATATCATAAACAATTAATTAACTATTGTTACACTGTACTTTTCCTTCCTTTTTTTAACAAATATTATATTAACATATGCGCATATATTTCCCAGAAGCACCGCCCGTCCTCCATAATCTAACATCTACCCACCCAGCCGTCATCCTATTATTTAATGTTTTTGTACATTTTTATTATTTTAAATTTTTATTGTTATTTTGATGTTTTATATATTTTTGTATATATTTTTTTGAATGTGCAAAATGTTAATGGTAACTGGCAATAAACTCCCTACAACACATTATAGGTGATAAATGTATTAATGGTAGATTAAAGAGTAAATGAATTTCTTAGGAAAACCATGATTTAATACATCAAATATTAAACGTTAATGTTTTTGTTAATAAGATAAGGAGAACATAAAAATTTGATTATATACAAGTGATTAAGGAGTATATAGTGATAAACAGAAATAAGGAGGCAAGATTTAAAATGGGTTAAGGTATTAACTTTAAGTTTAAAATCTTTACGTTTGTCGTATAGATCAGTTATTGTTTTGTTCTCCAATAATTTAATTTGCAAATCTAAGAAGTTAGTGGTATTGTTGGATAAAAGGTTTTCCGTAAGTTCCAGATTGGTAGGATAGTCTGTTGGAAATGAAGTACTATCAGATTTAGTAGTGTCAATTAAAGTGATGTCATCAATATAGCAAAACATAAAGATATTATCATTGGTATAAGTGCCTTCATATTGATATAAGCACATATCAGACGAAATACTGGACGTACAGCCGCCTTGAGGAATTCCGACTTTTGTACATATAAAATATTACCTTGTAAAATGTAGTTACGGTGAATTATGAAATGTGTTAATTTGCGAAAATATGCTGTATCCATATAATTGGGAAGAGTTAATTGATTTTTATATTGTTTGAGTAGTTTATTAATTATTTTATGAAGGTCTAAGAGATTGATATTATTGAATAGATCTTTAAAGTCGTAAGTCCTTATATTTTTAATACATTTAAGGACTATATATATATAAATATAAGGATAATTTTTGTAAAAAAAAGATATTAATAAGAAATTTCATACTTTATGTAGTGGTAAATGTCTTATCTGTTGCTTCTCTCTCATAGCCCATTGTTCCGAGTTATATTGACAATATAAAGCAGACATTAAGCCACTTATATTATTACAATAGCATAAATCATATTTTCTTGAAAAAAAGGTAGAATATTTCTTATGTCAATCTCAATAAATAGATATCTTTGCATTGTTTTTCAGGAGATTCCATCCTTGCAATCTTGATCCAAGTAATTCTGAGGTTTATATATATATATATACATATATATATATAAATTTAAGTCTCTCACAAAATCATTTAATCATTATTTTTGAGTAATTAGGTATGATTCTTCATTTATGTCAGGAGAATAGTTCATATCAGATGTAGAGGAACTTTCAGTTTCATCAATTTCCATTTCTACTGCTGCATTGTCATATGTAAAATTCACTGGAGGTTTCTCTATTTGCAAATCATCATTATGTAATGCTAGTCACATTGCTGAAACTAAGTTCGGGCACTTAATTTTATGTTTACTTCTTGCAGAGAATCCTTCAATTTTTGTAATACATTAGTAGCAGTCAGTTATATAATCCTTCGGCATGCGCCATATCATATCATGGGTATAGCAAAGGACATACACTTTTTTGTACCTTTCATTCACGCCCGAAGGTTTGTAGAGCATCGCGTACAACAAGAATGAGGTGCCCATTTCTGATATTGTTCACCTACTTTATATTCAATTTACATATGATAGGCAGTCTTTATTAACGGCGTGAAAGCGCATCGATGCTTTTTCAAAGTTAGCTCCCCGCCCACATAGCAAAAAGAATCGGCTTCATTAACGCATCCTCTAGACATGTTTTACATATTGTAGAGGAAAATAGGATAATTATAATTAAAATTTAATTAATAAGTTTTACAGAACAAAAAAATAGTAGTACACTCGCCCTGAAAGTTTCAACTGTCATGGATTTGCGTTAAAGTCAAATACTGTGAAGGGGGCTAGAGCTGTCTGTTCAAGGTCGCTAACATAAAATTTATTAGTGGGACATCTGTTTATACGCTCTTGCTGTATCTGTTATTGTTGTAATAAGAAAAAGGAATGTTTGTGTGAATCAAATACATGAAAGAGAATAATGTAATATAATAATAATGCCTATACGATGCCTATATACTCCAAAAGTATAAATGAATTTTCTCAAAATTGGAGGGTGATGGAAAAATTTTACAAACATATTCTTTTTCATCAGCTTGAACTCTATAAGAAACACGCAATGTATATAGAGAAACAGAAAATTCGTTAAAATTTGTTTATCAGTGATATCATTCAATGGGTATAAATAAATGGAATATTTTTTATTATTTCTTTGATATAATTTAAATTTAGTTTAATTAATTTTTTTAAGATGCCAACATTTATCAGCTTAATTTTTTACATTTTGTTTTCAATTATAAAGAGAATATTTTTTTCTTCAAGTGTAATGGATGTATGAGATATTATCATGACTGCATTAATAAGACTAAAATTATTTTCCCGCATTCTATTATTAAATTATAATTTTGCTTAATTTTCAAAGTTATTATATTCGAAAATTACTATGCTAAAAATCAAAATTTTATCTGCTTTGATGTAATTAATATATGTAATGCATGATTGTATATTCCTTACATTTTAAAGACATGATAAGACATTTGATAAGAAATATAAATTTCGTTTACAATGTAAGCACATTTCAAGTGCATATAAACTAAGCTTTTAAAAATTGGTGTAATTAAATTAAAATTTTACGAAAGGAATAATAATAACGATTTTGGTTTTCATTAATACGGAAAGAATTTTTAAAGTTACATAGCTGAAGTTTTTAAAAATTGATTTTTATCTAAATCAATCTTTCTTGCTTCTGCATATTTTCTATAAAAAAAACTACAATTTTATTAAAAAAGTTTTTTTATTTATATTAACTGCTGCTAGATGGCCCAAAATCACATTCAAAAGCAAATCATAAAGCTTCATTAACCGATGAACTAGGAATCTATCTTATGCCCTTCCTATATATGTGAATAACATCGCTGCTGAGCCATTGCTTTTCATAAAATAATGCATTAAAAAAAAAAAAAAAAAAAAAAAAAAAAAAAAATCAATATTTAATTTTAATGTTTAGTGAAATCTTCTGAAATTGGGTTTTACTTTGCTAATTATTATTATTGTAGTGATAAATACTGCTGTTTGTTTTGCCCAATTGTTGAACTATTTCAGAAACTGAATATCAAGTTAAAAAAAAAAAAAAAAAAAAAAAAAAAAATCTCATAATTTGTATTGCTATTTTAAAATATGCTTTTCTACAATACAAACTCTTCAGTAGCAAAATCTTCATTCTGTTTGTTTGTATAAAGTCAAAATTCCGTCATTTTTGACGAGGGTTATATACTAGTGAATGATAATTTTTGAGTATGTGATTTCAATAATTTTAAAGTTGTTTTAGTTTGAAGTAAATTTTAGCTAAGTATTGGCGTGTAATAATAAAAGTATTAGGTAAACAACAGGGCTGAACAAAAGTATTCAAGTATGTTTCCATCTATTAGTATAAATTGCTGAAAAAGAAATTTCAACCTGGTAGGCATTTTTTTGCTAAACTAAATTTTCCAATTATATAGTATATATATATCAACCGACAGATCAAATAGAGGGCTATTTAAAAGTATTGGAATGCATATTTAGCAGTAGACAGTAACGTTATTTCCCTAAATAACGAAGTTTTGTTAAAGTTTTCAGGAAGTGTGGGAAAGTGTTTCATAATCTATGCTTAACGCATGATTTTTCTTACTTGTTTGTTCTGGTTTCGATTCTGTGATATTATTCAATGTGTATAGTGCTGCCATCTACCAAATATTGAAAAAGTTGTTATCTTCGGAGACTTTTAGGGCCATGGCGTAGAGTCAGAGGCTGTTACATTATTTTGTTATGAGTATTAAATTTAGAACTAGGTGCAACCAGGGTTCTCGCTGTGGCTCGCCATTGCGCCAAATTGCGACTAAATTCTTCATTTGGCGAGTAAACAAGCGATTAGAATCGCCAAATTACTAGTGCTCAATTTTTGCTTTTTTCTTTCTTTTCTTTTTCGTTTTTTATACATTAGCATATATACATATTTTTAATATATTTGTAGAGGATAATTAAAATTAGATTAATAACAATCGTTGTTGCAGTTATAAAATTACTTTACTTTAGAACATACTGAAAAAAGGGGGTACATTACAGGATTAAAGATAATTTTTTTAGTGCTATACGGCGAATCTATTTTGCTAACATTTTTTTCATTTGGCGGATGTTTTTATTTTCAATTAGCCAAATTACTAAAGTTGGTCAAATGTCAGCGAGAACACTGGGTGCAACTGATGTGCAACGCAAATGCTTTAAACGGTTGGAAGCATATCATTTATCACAGCATTGGAAGCTGGAAAATGTGTCACAACTTATGTTAAATATGTGATCTTCCTTTCTTATTTTTACTGACATATTTATTTATCTATTTGAGAACATGTGGCTTTAGCTGTTTTATATATGTTCAAATAAGCTTATGATGATTATGATTATGATTATGATTAATATAGTAAAAAGACTTATTTAATTTTCTTAAATCAGATAAAAAATTTGTCAGAGTAAAAAATGCCTTGTTTGAAAAATATGTTTTCACAAAATATTTTATTTATGAGATACAAAACTTACCTTAATTGGCGCCATGGGTGTAGTCTAAAAAAAGCTAGAGGGTATATGCTACTGAGAGTGACGAATTAAGAATATATTCATGGCGGGGGAATGTTAAACCCCTTTCCGGGAATATTACAATCTTAATTCGTTAGTCATATTTTGCACTTTTAAATTTCATTATGACTACCGAGCTGTTAGAGCATCCTTTCATAGGCGTGATTAGAGGAGGGATAGAGAGGTCCGTGCCGTGCCTATACCACAATTTCAAATTTGAATGATAATGTTATGATTGCGATATAGTCAAAACCTTAATTTCCAAATACTAGAAAGGTTACACAAATAAATATGTCAAGTATTTCTGATTTGCAAACTAATGTAATCAAGGATACAAGCTGCGCGGCTGTAATATGAATGTGCCTGTGTGTAGGAGGGGAAGGGGAATCAAACGAGTAACAGTAATGTAGCCCAGAAGGGAATAGCCCTAATTAGAGCCTCTAGAATTATCTAGTAGCCCTAGTAAATCTAGTAGCCCTAGCCCTAATAAGGGACCCAAGAGGTACAAAGTTAAATATCGTCGAAAGGCTCAAATCCGAGTTTGATTTTTTTTTCCGTCATTTTCTTTACAAAATAATGACAGAGATTTCATTTCCTATTTTCTTCGGAACACTCGTGGTTATGGAAATGACCATGGGAGATAATTTTCTAAGAAGCGAACTCCTTTCCGACAAACCTCCATATAGTTGCCACATTGTTGGTTCATTAAATGTCCAGGAGGATATATGAGGACATCTTGGCAGGAGATTTCCTTTGAGCATTAAGGAATAGCGAATTTCTTTACATTTCCTTGTTACTATCATTTCACTGTTCCGATTAGGTTAAAACTGGATTGGTATTTTCAACGTTATCGTGATGAGAAGATTTGAACAATATAAATATATACATAAACGAAGTTATTTCAAAAGCTCAATTTTGAAAGAAATCAAGCTAAAAATATTAATACTGGTATACTTTCCGTAGCAATTATTTCATTTAAAAAATAAATAAAAGCAATGCAACCAAAATTTATGTAAGTTTAATTTTATTTTTGAAAGGAAGGTTGAGGGGGGGGGGGGGAGTGGAGCAACAAAATTTATGCTTTTCCTAGGTGAAAAAATACTAGTTTTGGTCCTATAGTGTTGCTATTTTTATGTAGTACTGTTGTAGTTTTCTTTTCATTTGAAAGAAATATGAATTTGTTTGACTGTAGTTCAAAATTTCGTGCTTTGCAATTTAAAATTTAAAAAAAAAAAAAATCTGCAGAAAGGTATAAAATAAAAATGAACTATCACTGAGCTAAAAAAGTACTTTTTTTTTCCTTTTATGTTGAAATGGCCAGACAAAAAAATATCGATTTTTTATCGATTTAATTTCTTCTAGTTTTATATCTTAACAATAGATGGCAGCACAAACCTAGATCATTTTTGAAAGACTCCTATTGAAAAATTTTATGAGACGCTCACTCAGAGATAATTTTTTATGCAGATATTAAAATTGAATGACAAGAAAACATGTATGAATATTTTTTTTTCTGCAACTGAAACATACAACTTGTAGTGTGTGGCATATCGAATTGCTGTATATTTTTAAAATAATAATTTAAAAAAATAGAAAATCAGTTTACTCCAAGTATAATAAATTTTTATTTAAAATATTTGATATTCTGAAATAGATAAATTGAAGAAAATTAAATTATTCATTAAGATTTTTGATATTGTGAAAGTGAAATAAATTAAGGCACTTGAAATATGTCACTTTGTTGCAATCATCGACTTTTTTTTTCTTTTTTTCTTTTTTCTTTCTTTCTTTTTTTTTTTTTTTTTTTTTCTCTTAGACAACTTTTCATTTTTATTACTCATGGATAAATACACCTCTGATTGTGATTATTTTGGGAAATATAGTTAACGTTTAAAAGCTTATTTTAAAAATTACTTTGCGTTTTATATCTGAAATTTATTTCTACAGGAGGAGAAATAGAAATTTTAAGAGTATTGCTGTTTCAACAAATTACATATAAATTTTTAAATTATGCACAGATATGGATACATTTTCATGCATCTTCCTCTTTCCCCCATTTCGTCTCAATTATAAATTATTCTGCTCCAACTCTAGGCGATGATTTCCTAAACATCGTGATGTGTGCATTTTTATTTTTCTATTAAGCAACTTTTTTCATAATTATGCAGCAAGACTTGAATAACGAGCACATTCTACCAAGTGCTGCAAGGAAACTTGTTCTCCTTCTCCTAGTCTTCGGGGAGTGGTTATATCGTATTTCACACATCGCCAAACGTAAATTGTAGCCAAATAAAGCGCCAAGGTTAAAGTCAGTTTTGGTAGGAAGTTTTCGTTTCCCGCTAATTATTTTTATAGTTATGAAAGATCAGTGGAGTACCCTGGATTTAATTCGGGCAGTCTGACTTACATTTCGGTAGTAGTTTTGCAAAAAGAATTCGTAAAGTCTTGTTGTAAGCATAAGTCATTTTTGCAACTAAATTAATCTTGTCTTGATATATTTCAAATAAAAATATTTATTTTATAAAAAATATTCCATTTCAAGATACAATAATTTTCTTTATTGAATCTCCTTCAAACTGCAATAAATAGGTATAACAAGTGTTCCTTCTTCATTTCCCTTTTCTCTCTCATATGCGAATTTGATCAAACATAGAAAAATACCAACAGAAAATACACACTATATAAAAAGCATTAAATTTTTGGAAAAAATATTAAGGCCTTCAGAAAGTATTTGATCAACTTTCATTTTTTAACTATACCGAATTACTTTCTCCACATCGTGTTAACAACATTATGGCATTTTTAAACCTAAAGAAAAACAAACAATGCTCAGAACATTTGAAAAGAAGGGGAAAAAATCACATATCAAGCATAGATTATGAAATACTTTCCAACACATTCAGAATAATGTAACAAAATTGCACCGTATAAGTTAAAATATTATATCTAATTCAACTATATGGAAACGCATTTTCCATTACACTGGAAGTAACTCTTAGTAAAAGTAAATCTAAACAACGTATATAAATTTTATTACATGAGAAATAGTTTAACATAATTAAAATATGCCGTAAATAATGTCCTCCCCTCCACTATACCATTATGTAACGGAATTCTTTTGTGTGGCCCTGTAAATGAATAATAAATATTCTTTGTGCGACATCTTCTTCAAATTTTATTTTTAATGTCCTTCATCAATGCATATTATTTTCATCGTGTTTCGACGGGTGTAGCATCATTAAATAACAATTGAAACTATTTTATTCCATCGGCCGCTAATGTATCGGAATACTTTTGGCTGTCCCTGTATTTGAACTATGTATCCGATTTCACAAAAATTTGAAATAACTCAATAAAATTCTGCAACAAATATATATTTAAAATTTCAAACGATTTGGTTGGGTATTTTTTGTGCTGTTATATGCGGGTAGACAGACAAACAGACCTATCAGACGACGACTATAGATACTACATATTTATATAATTACGGACGCACCTAAAAACCCATGAAATTTAAAAGCGCATGCTGAAATTGAAGACGAATTTCCAGCAATCATTACTCAAAGACAACATTTTAACCTTTATTTATTTTATTTTATTTTATTTTTTATTTTGTGTGTGTGTGTGTGTGTGTGTGTGTCCCTGTAAATAGATTAATGTAATTAGTAAATGTCCTCTTCTAACGTAATCGTAGTGAAATTCAATTATTTGTATCAGTTCCAATATATTTGCAATAGCATAAGTCTTTAAAATATACTCTTCAAACGGTTTTCCCCCAAAGACCATAATGTAATGGTAAATAATAAATAAAGTTTAAGTTTTTAAACTTTTAAACATAAAATGAGTCAAAGGATTTTCGTTTACTGTACTTTACTTACCTAGTTTAACCTTCCAGTAGGAGCACTATATTACAAATTTTAACACAAATGTGATTTTTCGTAACTTTGTTCTCACAAATTGAGCCGAAGTTATTATTCTCTTTTAATTAAAGATATGTGTAATTCCTTTTCTAACATGAATCTTGTTACTGTTATGAAATATCTTGCATTTTCAATAATACAACTATTTTGCACAAAAATGCGTCACGCTCTCGCTCACCAAAAATATTTAAAAGCATCCGCTGAAAGGTGTTCTGAAAAAATATTTTTTTTCGTGAAACTTTCGACAAATTTATGGATTCATTTTTAAACATGCATGATGTTTGTATGAGTAGGTAATGTTCTATTTAGATATTGTTTCTGGGAGAGAATTTCGCAGCTATGGAAATGATATAGAATTTCAGTATGTGTGTGTGTAAGAGAGGGGAGGGGGGTGATGTCCACTTTTAAACCATTACCAAATACAAAATCATTCTGGGAGAGAAGTATTGTAGTCCCCTTCGCGCAGCTCCCCAAATTCCTCATTAATTGCAAGCATGACTATTGAAGAGGTGGAAGAATTTTCAGTTTTGGAATCAAATAGAACTTTTTTCTACAAATGAGTTACATCTTGATTTATAAGGGATTATTATGCCAAAGTGACATTTCCCGGGTTTGCGTATGTAATTTCAGTTCAAAAGTCCAACATCATCGTATATTTTTGAAAAATCTCTAATTTTTATCGAAAAATGGAAAACTATTTGATTTTACACTTTCAGAATAAAAATGACAGCTAATCTCATGTGTTTACGAAAATTATTAATTCAGAAATGTGCCAGAGAATATGCAGTTTTGATCTGAGCTCAATGATGATTTTAATAATAACTTTGTATTTTCATAAAGATAGATAACAAACTAAAAAAACATTGCAGAATATTTTGATATAAAGAACAATTTATAAATAAAAAGAGAAAATTTTGATCTAAAGAACAAATTACAAATAAAAAGAGAGAATTTTGATTGGATCAAAAATGATAACGATATCAAAAGACAATTCACCCACACCTCCTAGAGATCTCATTCAATTTCATATGCCAGAACCCCCTCCTCCTAAAGTGATAATGTTATATGCATAGCCCCTGACCTATGCATAGATTTTAATTTCAAATTATGTTCAAAATTCATGAAATACAGAATAACAACAATATTAACGACCCCTTAGTCAATTAGGCATAGAAAATCTGATTCAAAAAATAATTTAGGCAATTATATTCAGATGAAGAATCTGTAAAACCATTAGAATAGTTTAGAATAATTATAAAATTTTAAACAAAAAATGCGACTCCATTTACTTGACTTAATATTAAATTCAAAAATTTTTTCAAGGATTTTTGGCTCCTCCAGTATTAGCGTACGTATTCATTTACTGAGAAAATATTGTTCTTGAAATGAAGCGAGTGTACCCTAGAAATCTTGGCTGAATTTAACACTTTATGCCCGACGATACTTTAAAGTACCGTATATGTGCCCCAAATAAAAAATACACTCATTAAATGTAACTCAATAGTACTTTAATGTAGTGATGGGCGATTCTTGAAATTTTGAAAATCGATTAAAATCGATATCGTATAAAACAACATCGATCATAATAAGAATCGATTTCTCAGTTCTAGAATCGATACTAGAATCGATATTTCGATATTCAGCTTCACACAGAGAAGATCCAAATTACTAATTCCAAAACTTAGACAATCAGCAGGACCTAATTACCGCCTCCCACCCCCCATCCCCATTTAGGGAGGCATAGAATTAAGCTATTGCAGATTTTAGAGTCGGATAGTAAGAATTTTAAATTTTAAAATGATTGTCACTTATGGTTGTCACTTACACAAAAACTTTGACAAATTTGAGAGACATAACTCAACTAATAACAACACTGAGTAACTTGACATTAAAGTGAGTAAAAAGAGTGCCAAGAGCGTGTAACTAGGATGGGGAACAAGGAGTATAGACAAAAAAAACTTTTTTTTTTCCTGATGCCAACCAAATGTTACACGAGATAGTTTGGAAGAACAAAAAATATGCCCCATTCCCAAGGAGACAGGTAAATCCCACTCTTGACAGGAAGGCGACCATAGCCCAAATGTATCTTTTGTCGAAGTTTCAAAATGAGGATTTACAATAAAATAGAAAGAGAATTGGACATTTTAAAAATTGCATGCATACTTTGAACGGCCTATTTAGTAAAGATTGGCGAGGAAGGGAGGGAGGGCGAGGGATTAGAACGGACGAACTTGAAAAAAAAAAACATAATTAACTAATAACCCAAATAACTGAGCTTCTAAACAAAAATATAGTGTTTAACTTAGTGTTGAATTCATGGGGTGACCTGCGGGGAACATGCACTCTTTGAAACTATAAAAAGTACCAAGAGCATGTAACTAAGTGGAGAGAGGGGTAGTAACAGAAAAAAAAGAGGAGATAAAAGCTTTATAACGACATGTTACATGAGATGGTGTGGAAGAAACAAAAAATATGCCCCCCACCCAGGGGGGCAAGGTAAATCCCAAACGGACAGAAGGGCGACCCCGGCCCAAATGTATCTTTTGTTGAGGTTTCAAAATATGGATTTATAACAAAATAGAACGAGGATTAGACTTTTTTTTAAATCGCAGTCATAATTTGAACGAACCTGTAAGTTAAGATTGGTGAGGAAGGTGTGTGTGTGGGGGGGGGGGGGGGTGAGCGGTAGGACGGGCGAACATGAAAAAAAAAAAAATAGTGGCACTCTGAGAGTGCCGATAGAAGTAAAACCTTGAACAATTACGTGTGTATTTTTTGAATCGTTATGATATATAATTTTGAATCGCCAGGAAATACTTTTAAATGAATAAAAAAGGTTCTATAAAATTAAAGAGTATATTAATATCTATAAAAATCCGCGCGATAGCATACGTCCAGCTATTGTAGGTAACTCACTATAACTACTTTCTTACATTTTAAAACGCGATAAATACACCAACCAAAATTAGACCATACTATCGATACCTTAATCCTTATCCAAATAAATCATTTTGTATTAGTGCCTGTTACAATATCTGTAGATTACTTTTTGAATTATTCAAATCGGACATTCCATTCAAAAGATATTACGAATTTAAAGATGACAATCTAAAGAAATAATAGCGCTGCTGAATACTCGGTGGCCAATAAGCTTAGGGATTATGTGTGCAATCAAACGATTGCGGGTTCGAACCCCAGTTTCGCTGTTATTTATCAATTTTTTTTTTTTTTTTTTTTTTTTTTTGAAGAAGTTTGAAAAATTAAAATTTTAACACATTATGGGTCCGTAACGTGACCTGAAATGATGGGAGAAAATTTCTTATGCTAGATTGGTAATGTATGAAGCATAAGCTTTCAATAGACATATTGTATCAAGAAATGAGAAACCCCCCCCCCCTCCCCAAAAAGGTCCTATAGGGAAAACTGGGAAACTGGAATAGCAAAAAGAACGACGAGAAATGGTTAACTATACTAGAATTTTTCTCATCACTGTAACTCCTATAGAAGCAAAGTTCTAGCCTTTTAAAGATTGAAATGAAGTGAAGAAATAAGCAAAATTAGGTGAGTGATCGACAGGGGGGAGGGGTCCACAGCTCTGGGGGTGCCATGTAGCTTAAACTTTTAAGTAAAAAATGATAGAAAATTAAATGAGCGAAATTTTAAGTTGTATATTGGGGGAGGGTGCAAGCTCTCCCCCCCCTCAAAATTTTTTTTGTTTATTTTGAAGAAACAAAAAATATGCCCCCCGGCGGGGCGCAGATAAACCCCAAACGGGCGGAAGGGCGACCCTTTATTTATCTTATGTCAAGGATTTAAAATGTGGATCTAAAATAAAATAGACCGAGAATTGGACATTTTAAAAACTGTATGCATATTTCGAACGGCCCTGTAAGTTAAAACTGACGCGGAAGGGGGGGATTAGAAGAGACGAGCGTGAAAAATAAAACCTAATAAACTAATACTTCAAATAACTGAACTTCTAAAAATATAACGATTTAACCTAGTGTCGAATTAATGGGGTGGTCCGCAGGGGATTACCCCTCTACCCCCCCCCCCAGAAGTTATGAGATTTTATGCTTTTTAATGCACAAATTGCGATTTCCCCTCTCTTACAGAGCTGTAAAACATGATGCCTTCCTCGAGTCGCAGAAAAATACCAGCATTCAACACTAAATTAGCATATTAAAAAAAAAAAAAAAAAAAAAAAAAAAAAAAAGATCGAAATCGAATCTAAAGATTGACATCGAATCTAAAGATCGAAATCGAATCTAAAGATCGACATCGAATCTAAAGACAGATCTTACGGGCAGAATCGATTTTACATTTCTACTTTCTTTTGTAACTTTACAAGAAGAGAGTATTAGATTCGTGAAAAATTTTGACTTCCCGTTTTTGATGGATTTATATATTTTAGAAGGTCTTTAACACGATTTCATGGTTTTTAAGAAATATCTGTCTGTGTGTGTGTCTGTCACTCTGTGAGTCTGTATACGACAAAAATATCTGACCGTTCTATCTCAAGAACAAATGCACGGAATTCCACAAAACTTTAGATTTAGTTTGACCTTGATATAAACTGAATCTAATTAATTTTTGGCGCATATAGCCTAACAGGTGGCGCTGCTATGCTGCATTTTTTGCGATTTGTGCAACAGCTATATCTGAGTAACGAATGAACGGATTTTCATCACATTTTAGATCCAGTTAGTCCTTGACATGAATTGGTGTTTTTTGCATTTTGATGTATATAGCTTCTCAGATGGCGCTGCTATATTGAATTTTTCACAATTTCCACTCAGCGCCATGTGAAAGGGGGGGGGCGAAAGGAAGCGGTCGTTCCGAGCACGGAAATTTAGGGGGCGCTAAATTTTTACTACTAACATCACTTCTAGCCTATCACAAGAAAAAGTTAATGGGGGGGGGGGGCTAAATTGGAGCTTTGAACCGGGCGCAGTTCTCTTTTCGAACGCTCCTGTTTCCATTTTAGCTTTATCTCAAGAACTAATGCACGGACTTTCATAAAAATTTAGATTCAATTAGTATTAGTCCTTGGTATTATTTGATGCTAATTACATTTTGGTGGAAATCGCTTAAGAGATGGCGCTGCTATACTGCATTATTCATGATTAACGCAATAGCGCTATCTCAAGAACGAATTTTCATCAAAATTCAGATTCAGTAAATCTCTAACATAGATTAGTGTTCTTTAGTTCTTGGTGTAACTTGCCCTACAGGTAGCGCTGATATGCTGTATTTTTTATGATTTCGCAATAGCTGTATTTCGCGCTTTCATGGATTTTCATCAAAATTCAGATTCAGCTGGTACTTAATAAAAATTGATCCTGATCAATTTTTGGTGTACATCACTCAACAAAAAACGCTATTTTGCAAGGGGGGGGGGGGGGGGTTCTGAGGTTTCTTTAATTCTTCTATCTTAGAAACTAATACACTGAAATTTTGGAATTGGCACATCCGTCTATTTTATCTTCGATTTTTGAAGGAAAATGAAAATTATATTACCTTTAGAGAAATCGATTAAAAATTTTAAAGTATCGATTAAATCGAGTTGACCGTAGTATCGATTAAATCGATTTAAAAAATCGAAATCGCCCATCACTACTTTAATGAAACTACTGGCAAATACTTCGCTTGACCATCACATGACAGCAATAGCAGTTTCAGTAAGCTGATAATTGTTCAGGAAACTTTTTTGGTGCGAAATACATTTTGCATTCATTTTTTGTTCGGCACGGTATCCCTAAATTTTGCTTGGAAGCATCTTAAATTTTATAGATAACGATATCATATTATTTTTCCTTGTTTTAAATAGATTACTTTACAATATGTTATGCTAATAAAATAATTTCTAGTTTGTTTACTCAACGAAACACTTTTCATAATGGTACTTTTGAGTATTGTCGAGAATACGTTGAAAAAAAAATATTTGTTTTATTATTTAATTACTTACATGCATATAATTTTATTATACAGATTATAACATACCACAGTTCTATTGTAGCATTTAAAATTGCAATTATATTTTACTTCTTCAATAAATATTTCGCGACATTTCTTTTTTTTTTTTGTACGTTTCTATAAAAGAATAACCTAGTATACCCTAACTGTAATCGAGAATGGTAATGGCATTTGACATGATAAAGCAAGAGAAATTCTTACTACTTAAATATTTTCAAAACTATATTTAAAACATTGTTTGTTTATTTATTTATGTTTTTATTTGTTTATAATTTACTTATTTTTATAAAATTTATTTCTTTTCATTTTTTTTTTTTTCTATTAACTGACTTTTTTTTAAATTCACGCTAATCACAATTTGTTATGAGAGAGGCTGACAAGAGGGCACCTCAGGGTACAACACATATTGAACTTCAGCCCATTGTATTCTGCTTGAATTTATATAGCAAGCATTGGTTACCATGGCAACACTTTACAGCCCAGCATAGACAATTCAATTCTCGTTGCTTCTGACAAATTAAAATGCAGATATTTCTAATTAAATTTTAGATGTCTTTTATACTGATTCATTCGACGTGAAGAAATCATCGATATGTGCTTCTCACAGAGATTTTGGAGTTTAAATTTTCCTTTTCAAATTTTAATATTCCATATTATATCCGCAAAACACTTTGAAAGGAATTCATAATATTGAAACTGCTTTGATTTTTATCTTAAAATGGCTAAGTTATATCTTTAAATACATAGGGGGGAAATAATGTTATGAAAAAGATTTTCATGCTACCAAAATTTTAATAGAAGGTATAACTTTATTACATTTTCTGGGAGGAAAATGGGACAAAAAGTTACTTGAAGAGTATTTAGAGTTACTTCAGCGTTACGCATCAAGAGTTATTTGAAGAGCTTGCCGTCTATTACTTAAATAAATAAATAAATAAATAAAAATAATAATTAAAAAAACGCTTAGTCATTTAGCTACCAAGAAAAAACAGTAAGGGGAAGGTGGAGGGAAAGAGTAAAAGTATAAAAATACAAAAATAGAATCCTGAAACCTATTTACATGAGCTTTTAAAAAGTTAAAGCTAATTTTGACAAATAAATGAAATAAATTAATATGTTGCAAAAAAGATTAATATAGATATTTGATCAATATGATACATCATAAGGGAAACGCATTTTTTCTTTATTCCAGGTAAAAAATGTATGATATACATAATTCATATGATATTTTATAATGAATGCATCTCTTTAATCATTAAAATATAACAATGGTTCAATATTTTGAAGCATTCTATTTTTTTTTTAGTTGCATTAGGCGCAGTGTTTCACAGTGTGATTTATCCATATATCCATTTATTAGTGTCACTATAGCATACACAATATTGCACGTACGATTATATTTGGATACAGCCTCATATTTTTGCTTCATTTTAGGAATAGTGGATTTTGCGATTATTCTATCGACGATAATTTTCAAACTATGTTTTTCGGACTTTCAAAAAAGTTGCTCTACACATTTTGCTAACACATTATGCAAATTATATTTTGATTGCGCTCACGCATGCGCAGTGAAAAATCATCTAGTAAATCTGCTCATTTTTCCTGCAATTTTTGCTATTTTTTAATTCTGATTACAGGGTATTATGTACAATAGGGTGGATCGATTGTCTATGGCGAAAAAAAAATTACCATTCATCAAAATCTACCTATGCGGAAAAGATGTTCTATTGTATGGAGATTAAGGGAAAAATAATAAAAAAATTAATTTTAAAATTTAATGCTGCCACAAAAGGTTGAATTTTCGAAAAAAATTGAAATAAAGACCGAATTTTGGTTAGGTTATTTTTGTCGAAAACTAATTATTTTAATATTTTTTAAAATCCAACAATGCAAAAAGATGTTGTATTGTATGGAGGTTAAGTAAAAACAATAATAAATAATAAATTCGAAATTTAATACTGCCACAAAAAAGTTGAAAATTCGATAAAATATTGAAAAAATGGAAAAAGATCTAATTTTGGTTAGATTTATTTTTGAAGCAAAATAATCATTTTAATATTGATCAAAACCTACCTTTGCGTAAGAAATATTATATTGCATGGATATTAAGTAAAAAAAATAAATAAATAAACTAATTTCGAAATTTAATACTGCTGCAAGTGATTTAAAGTTTCGAAAAACTGGTAGTTCCAGTTTTTTTTTTTTTTTTTTTTTTTTCAGTTAGGATTTGTCTATTTGTGTATTGTGAAGCTTAGTGTACCTTGAATATTACTGTACCATGGCGTTGTTAAAAATAAATAAATAAATAAAAATAAAAAGAGAGAGAGACAGAGAGATATGAATTACACCCTATTTGGGTCTGGCTTTGATATGCCATTAAATATGCTCCCTATTACAAAAAGTTATAAAACTTATATACTGGTATTTAAAAAATAACCAATGAAAGGAATCGGTAAACATCTATTTATTTCCTGTCAGTGAGAAGGAATTGCTAATAAGTTACAAGTGACCTGTAAATGAGATTCAATCTCAATAATTTACCACAGCAGCATTTTAAGAAAAATTAAACTGTTTAACCACAAATATTGCCAGGGCCCGAGTTAGACAGTGGGGGGCCCTGGGGCAAACATTATTAGGGGGGCCCTTTTATTTTAAAAATTTCCGTAAATTATACTGAAGTGACTAAAACTGAAATTCATAGCTATTGTATGCGTACATAAATTTCTTGCCAAGTACTATTCACATCAATATACAAAATAGCAGAAGAAAGACAACTTAAAAAAATATATAGAATACAGTTTTTTTTTCGATTATATGAATATGAGGATAAATGTGAGGCCTTAAGGAGGCATTGGGTATGGAAACAGATGAAGTAGGAGAAGAAAGACCCTTAAAATTGAAAAAAAAATGAATTTTGATCATTTTTGACCATTTTTTATCATTTGACATCCCTTTAACAAAAAACTTATATCTGTCCTTGGGGGGGCCCTTAAGCCGGGGGGCCCGGGGCAATTGCCCGGCATGCCCCTGCCTTAGTCAGGCCCTGAATATTGCGCTCTTCTTAATTCTTGTAAAACAAAATAAGATATTGAAAACTATTACAGTCTTTTGGACCATTTCCGAAAATACTGCCTATTTTTTTCAGTTCAATAGATTTGAATATGAATATGAATATTGAATGTAAACTAAACCGACGTATTGAGAGCAAACTCACTTTTCTGCATCATCAGTTATCATTGAAAAGCCAAAATGCTGCCGAGCTAGCTGTCACATCACCTGTAGTGACGAAGATTGGCATCAGCCAGAATATTGGACAGTTTGGGCATTTCCGACCAAGCAGGTGCTGCCATCGTGTCTGATGCACTTCAAGATGTGGGCATTATCTCACAAAACTATGAATCGAATGCTATTGACAGAAAAAAATCGGCATGACAAAACAAACCAAAGACCACTCCATCGTTTTAGTCATTATCTTTAGTCATTTGTAAAAGATTATGATCATAGCCATTTTCTTTGAACTTTGAATGGTGTAAAGACAGACTACATCTCTAGGAAACAACAGAAGAAAAATCTTAATAGAAGCAGACTTGAGCTTGAAAAAAGAACTTGGTTCCGAATACATCGGCCACATATATGTAAATTCTGGGAGAGTACCAAACAATTTGAAAACACGTTGTACATTTTTTTTTGTCATGTGTTAACAATAATATACATGTAACAAATTTGGTTGCGATCGGTTATAACGGAATATCTGTTAACATAGATGTTAATGGGTGTGTTGTTCGAAATATGGAACTGACCTTCAAGCGTCCACTACAATGGTTTTTGTGCTAGTTACACACTAATGAGGTTCCACTATGTCATTTTTTGCAGCGTGGATGGAACCGTGGCTGGGCACAAATGTTTCACTGGTGAAATAGAAAGATTATTCGCAGCATGTTAGAAGCTTTTTGTATTTTCATTTATGTCAGTATATGAATTCTAAAAGTGCGCGAGTGAAATCAAACGATCTGCTGTAATCCTAATCATTACATTAAAAAATATATATTTTTTTTCCATTTACCAGCTTTTTGACTTTTAGCGATGGATTACATAGATTTAATTAAATAGGAAAATGTGTGGAACCTCCACTAACTGACGGATTTTGTAACGACATGATTTCAGAAGCAATAGGTAAATCCAGCAATAAATTCCAGTGGCAATAACATCTACTATCAATAATATCTATTCACGCAACGTTCATTCTACAAAACTAATAGTCAAAAGAGTCACGGAAGTATTTCTGCTGTGTATGGACCATACATAAGAGACGGTTTTATAAAAATCGAATTGAATTACAAAATCTCATGTCGATTTTCAATACCGAACGTCATTGTCGCCAATTGCAATGCTGACGATTTTTCTTGATTTAATACTAATGAAGCTGTTAAATAAGAAACTAAAGCTTTTATCTTGTAATCAATTAAATATCCCCTCATTGCAATAAATGTTAAAAATTCTAAAATTCATATTTTATTTTACAAAAAAAAAAAAAAAAAAAAAAAAAAAAAAAGATTTTTTACCGTAAAAACGTTCAAATACATAAATTTGAGCCACATTGCGGCAGATTAAAATTTTGAAATTAATTTTTTTAATTATTTTTCTCATACTCAGCATATACTATAACATCTTTTACGCATAGGTAGGTTTTGGATAATTTTTAAACTATTATTTTGAATCAAAAATCATCTAGCTAAAATTAGGTGTTTTTTCACTTTTTTTTTTTTTGAAATTCGACCTCATTGTGGCAGTAGTAAAATTTAAAATTAATTTTTTAAATTATTTCTCCCTTAATCTCCATCTAAGAGAACATCTTTTCCGCATAGGTAGGTTTTGACACTGTGAAAAAAAAAAATTTCGATCCACCCTAATGTACAATGCTAAAAGTCACATTTTCTGAAAAGAACATTATTCATCGACTCTTAGAATAGGAGTAATGCCTATCGTTTGGAAAGATTTTTTTTATTTATTTATTTATGTACTTTTTTTTTTTTTGGGGGGGGGGGGGGGGGAATGTTTGTACTTAACAAATTTCGATGTTTTGGCTTACATTCAATATCAACTGCAGAGCAACATTATAATGCCTTACCAGAAGTGTAACTTACACATCCTTTGTGACTAGTTTATATTATAATTGATTTAGAACTATAATGATTGCCAAAAATGGCATGTGTTACAAGAAATAGACACTGGGGTATAATATACAGGGCTATCGTTATGACTTATTATTGGGGGAGATGTGATTTAAATTAGACAAGTCAATTATGGGTGATTGTCATCTATGTTCGTTTAACTGGAAAGTGTATTACAGTAAAACCTGTAAAAACGTAAACTGTGTATAACGGAAAAACTCCACAGGTCAAGCAGAACTTACACCATGCACATCTGCTAAGACGGAAATCTTTCTAAAATTGATTTTTTTTTTCCCCGCGCTCTTTTTTAATTTACAGATTTTACTGTATATTTTTTGGAAAAAAGGAAAACATTTTACAAAGTTGTCATTCTTTTTTTTTAAGGTTTAAAAATATTTATCTGTTTATTAGCGGGCCGACGCCCTATCCCTCTCGTATTGGGCCGTCAGGTACTCGATAACTGATTCTCTGCCGAAAATATAACAAGAATTCCCTTCTTTATAAATCATTTAATAATCGTCCTATTTTTAATTTTATTGAAAAACCGAACAACACCAGAAATAATTTACCGTTATTTTAATTTGCTTTCTCTAAAATAAGGAAGTTGGGCGAGATTTGTCGTACAATATTTTGATATTGTACCTTTTCCAAAAATGGAGTAATATGAAAAAGAAAAGAAAGAAAAGTTAACTTTTCTCACACTTATCGCAAAGCTGCCTCTGCCAATAACTGATTAAAGTGAAAAGTTATATGAATGAAATGTTGCAGATCTTACACTTAAATAAATATACAAGTAGTGATTCTTATCAAGACTTATTTCTTATCACTTTAAATTTCAGCTGCCCCAAAATTGAATTTTATCAGATGTTAGAAGATTTCTGTCTAGAGATAATATAATTTTCTCGATTCAAAACTACTGAAGTAACGTGAATGATTTGATATCTAAATTTCACAAAATTAGCTTAGCAGATAACTTAAAGTGTTTTTGGATGTCAAGAGCTTACACAAAATATGGATTTCCTATATCATTAATAGAAGAGAGTAAACTAATCACGTAGTAAGTTTAAAGTATTTCACAAGTAATTAAGATATTTTTTCTCTTCAGAGAAGTATTATTCTATCAAAACATAACATTATTTTTAAAATTATTATAAAAAGGAATAACACTTCCATGAAAGTTATTCGAAAGGAAACTAGCACAAGTTCATATATACTGTATCCCATACAGCATTTTTTGCGCGCCTACTTGATTAATTTTTACGGATAAATCGTTTTTTAGAGTATATTTCATCTGACGAAACCCTATTCGTCTCACTCCTCTGTCTGTCTGTCGGTCACAGAATCCGTGCACAATAAATGTCAGATACTTCAAATTTTTCGTGCTTACAGCTAAATATCTCGTGTCACACAAAAATAATAAAATTTGAAAAAGTCTATTATTTTAATTAAATCAATTTTTTTCAATCTCTTCCGCTCATTTTTGCGAATTATATTTTAGAAACGAAGATTAATTTCAAAGTTTTTCGTGTAGACATCATACCTTGGACGTAAAGCATCTCGATAGTAAACAAAAGATTCTTAATTCAAACCCTGATGATGCTGGAAGTTGAAATTTTCATATTAAGATGGATTTAATTGAAAGAAATTTCGTATCTTTTGCCAATATATTATTATTTAATTTTTTATGATTGTTTAAACTATTTTTACTTTTATGCTTATCTACATATTATGATCTTATGACTATTTTTCAACTTTATAAATATTTAACCCTCTCATGCATACGAGCCTCATATGAGGACAGATAATTATTGCATTATTAAGCAGAAAAAAAAAATAAATAAAAAAGCATTTATTTATAGAGGCCTGTTTTGTGGGCAGATAATAGCTAGTATGCAGCACAATAATAAAATTATTTTATAATGTGTTCTTATTTATCACAAAAAAAAGATTTTTTCTGAAAAAGGAAAAATAATGGAAAATAATTTATGCATCAGAGGATTAATTTATTTTACAAAAATTATAAACAAATAGAAAATTCTGGATTTTAAATCAGAATATAAGAAATTTAAAGAAATATATCAATGAAATATATTTTAGTTCTTTTATAGTGTTTTAGTTTTTTTTTTTTTTTTTTTTTTTTTTTTTTTTTTTTTTTTTTTTTTTGCTTGTTGTTAAATAAAGCAAATATTGTTATTTTAAATTTCTGGTGTAACCTTGGAATATATGAATTAAAAAATCCACTAAATTCTAAACACTGGTAATAGCATATATGCTATATGGGTATTAGACGTTTAATAAACGCGTGGAAACAAAAACATTTCAGTACATTATTTTCCTGGTTTGAGTTGTTTCTTTGACTTTTAATTTTTTTTATTTATTTGACTGGTGTTTATTTGACTGTTAAAAAAGGGTTAGCATCAATGAGAATGAAATTTTGTTTAACAACGAAAATGTTACTAAAGAAATAGTTACGTTTATCTTTACCAAGATTTTCCTTTTTTTTAATCAATTTGATTATTGACAAACTCAAATAGGCAACGGAGCTAGAATTTCAAATATTCAATGTCACGGCTGTTATTAATGAGAATAGCCACCACACGTATCTCGACACTATGCACAGCATCAAACAGGTTTTTATTTGTCAACTACGTGCTACTTGGTGTTAGAAAATACGATAGGCAACGACTCTAGGACCAATATATTGCTAAATGTCATTAAGAAAGCTTTTCTGACCAAAACAGAAAAAAAAATCATTGTAATGTAAATATATGTTATGAAATTTGTGAATCTCTGTTAAAACCACATTGTGCTACTATCTATAATTTTCTTTAAAAAAAAAAAAATATTTTTTTGTTACTTTTGGGTTACCCTGGTACACATAAGCTTACTTTAGGGGCAAAGTATTTTCAATTGCTTTATCGTTCTTCATATTTCTAAAATTTTTAAGTCCCGCATAAACAATATACTGAAAAGCTACTGATGTATACAGGTCGTGTGATAAATCCCATTTCGTCAATAACTGGGGAGCCGCGGAAGCTACATTCATAAAATTGATGTCTAAGTATAAACGAGCTATGTGCTTCATGTTGGGTACCTTACAGCGTCTACTTTTAGTGCAGAAAAAAAAAGTCTCCGTGAGTCACGGATTTTTTTTTTTTTTTCCCGAAATAGTTAACACTTATATTTTGGAAAACAAATTGCACCGCCACGTATTATAGAGAAAAATGTCACATATTTATGTAATTTTCATGCATATTAAAATTGAGCGCGATACAATTTCCGACAAAAAGAACGAGGAAAAAATGGAGAAATAAAATTTTAAAAATTTTAGTTGGTTAATATTAATATTTTTTCAAACAAATTCCGATATTTTAAAGATTTTAAAAAAAAGGAAATTTAAGAATATGACTGCCTTTTTTTCTTATTTCGAACGTTTTTGCTGAAGCCCGACTCTACGTAACTGCAAGGATGAAGTCTGGTTTTTCTCCTGTTCGGTGCTCCGGAGGCGCGATTGAAGGTGTCCTGTTACGTTTTTGTCGACATTTTCTAACTATTATCTCAGTTATACGTGCATCATAACTTGCCTTGAACTACCCGCACTCAAATTTTCAAAACATTTCACCTATAGGCGCGGTAGATTTTCCTAGCCACCCCAGAAACAGACAGACACACACACACAGACATCTTTCTTTATTCATATAGATTTTCTATAACCCATTTTCTATATTCCTTTAAAGTTAAAAACTCTACTCCATAACACAAGAAAATGGCAAAGAAAATATGTACACAGTAGAAATCCAAACCAAACAATGATATGTTTGCTGTTTGCAACATTGAAAACAAAAGGTGGTAATAAACAGAATCATGCTGCTTTCAGAATAATCGAGCGTGTCAAGGTAAATCCCGCTCCATGCACGTTTTCTGATTTTAATTACCATTATGCTGCTGTTCCCTTTCTAAACAAGTCTTCAACTACGGTGAAATACGTTCCAGGTTAATGTATTTAAGTTCTTTTTTATTTATTTTCACCGTTTCGAGATATTTCAACATTTTAGAAGGATTTTCCTTTTATGTATAAATATTAAATGTATATTTCTTTTAAATGTCCTAAAAATTTTTTCTTTAAAAAAAAGAAAAAAAATCATAAGTGTCTCATATATTATGAAACATTTTCCGACATTTGCAGACTATTTTAACGAAACTTCATCATTAGATACGATGAAAGAAGATAGCTAAATAAAAAATTTAGGAAACACATTAGAAAACATGATTTTCTTTAAAAACAGGAATGCTTTCGTATACTCTGTAATCTGTCTATTATATATGAACACACAATATTCTGAAATTTTGTTCAGCTAAAAAAACGTATTTGAAACCCAATCAAGTTAAAGGCGCATACCAATATTAGAAATGCACTTCACCAATTAATGCTCTCAGATAGTGCTATAAATCGTGTGTCCTTGTAAATGAACAAAGAATAAAACACACTCCATATTCTATAGAATGCATATTTTGATGTATCTCAATAATGCATGTCATATTTTACATGTTTAGAGTTATGTAATATCACTAAAAGAAACAGAAAGCAGTTTCCCACCACCACCCTAAGACCATAATGCAACTGAAATCTTTTGTGCTGATTGCACTATGAATACTCTGTTTCAAATACCGTAATTTCGGGTGTATAAGCCGCGGATCAAACAATTTTTCTTCGACCCAGAAATTTAAAAAAAATGAATGTTACTACTTAGATCGCCGTAAATATTTGTGTTCAATCACTAACTAAGATTTCTGGGTCCAAAAAGAATTGTTTGATCCGCGGCTTATACACCCGAAATTACGGTAAATCATAGAATTTCAAAAAATGGAATCTCTGCAAGGCATCCCGTTATTACCCATAAAAGTAAATTTTAATATTTTGATGAAAAATGATGTATAGTATTTACTTTGATTTTCATATGGAAAACATTTTAAGTCAAAAATCATTCGTCGATAGGATGGTATTTCTCTTGTTTCATTGAAGATTCGATATCCGTCCTAAAAATAAAGATATTTAACCCTTTCCGGCGCAAGCAAATTCTATTAATAAAATAAGAAATTGTCGATTGACACCGGAATTTATAAAGGACTTATCTAGATATTACGAATCCTTAATTTAAGCTTTCATTGTAAAAGCGAAATTACATTAAAATATTACTGGTACTGTTTGCAAGTTTGGAATTAAAATTAGGTGTTGCCGGCCCTGCAACACTGCGCAAGAAAGGGTTAAGGATCTCATTTCTCTTAGCAATTAGCCTAAACTAATTACAATAACAATACTCGGATGTCACACGTAGAACGATGTGTAAGTAATGTATTCAGCTTCCTGTTCATATTAATATTTTTCCAAAATTAAAATTTATAACGTTTGAATCTTATGTAAAACTTCATAATCTTCATTCATAATTACTTCTTTTAATAATTGTTGTTCAAAATTTAAAATTTATAATGCTTGTATCTTGTCTTAAAACTCAATTTATAATATATTTAAAATAGATGGTATTTTGCCATGTTTTATAATGGTTCTATATTTACAATGGTATATATAAGTATATTTATATGGATATCTATAGTTTTATTGCCAAATGCAATTTTCTCTACGTTGCGTCAGACTGTGTGTTAGTTAATAAGTAAGTACATAACAAAACAGAGCTTAAAACCCATTATTATTTACATTGCCTGATTTGAAAACGCCAAATATGGTCTATTGAGCTCACCTATGGTCTATTGAACCCTTGTTAGCTTACTAATTTTTCGCGGAAATGAGAAGTTTGGATTCGCAATTTGAGGGCTCAAACAACATAATTTTTATCGTTTCATATCGCAAAAATATAACATGTTTAGAAAGGACAAGCACCGACTAATTTGACAGCAAACTTTGCGTGATTTAAATTTTCTAACAGTGAGTTGAACAGAAGCTAATTTCCTGACTCGATTTAAAAGTAAGATTTTTATTATTTAATCTAACCTTAGCCAAAAGAAATGAGTAGATAAGCTTTGATTTGTGGCAACCCGATAGGGTAGGTTGATTTATTTTTCAATGATTTTATTGTTTTAATACAATTATCTATGTTTACTGTTTCTCTGTTTGTTTGAAGACTATTAAAGTCTGATTTTTGCTTGAAGCCTATTCAAATATATTACACAAGGTTGCAAGACTAGGTTTATTTGACAAATTTTAATATATTTCATTTATATCAATTCGATTTCTTTCAATAACACACTCTCGTAAACAAATCGTTGTTTTTAAATATGTTATATTTCATTCTTTCATATATTAACGTATGTAAATATTAAGTTGTGAAGAATAATTTGTAATGATGTTATGACCACTTTTTTCCCCCATCGATTTGAAAATATGACATAAAATTCATATAATTAAAATACATTAAACTATGCTAAAACAAAATCCAATGTTCCTAATATCATTATGTAACGCATTTAAACAATCTTCAAGCAAGAAAAAAAATATCAATCAGAGAAGGCAATAAATATATGAGCCCTAAACTGCGTAGTGATGCATACATGAATCAATTAAATTTTAATCTTTAATAAATAATTTCTGTTCATATCACCACTAAATTTAAGAAATGTATTCGCCCTATTTAATCACAGTAGTCTGCTTTTCAATAAGGCAAAGAATTACTCTTTAAATTTTGTCGTATCTAATCCTAAATATCAGTTTTTTTTATTAGAAAAAAATTAAAAAACGAAAAAATATACTTCTAAAAGAACATTTTTTATGAAGTATAGGATTAAAATCGTTAAATCATAAGTCCCTTTATTAGTTAAATAAAAATCCATTTAACAGAAATTCATGAAACAGATTTCTGCATCAGGTGTTAATTGAAAACTGCGGAGAAAATATTTTTAACGTAATTTTTCAATTGCTTATTAAATTTATTTAATATTTGTGTAATTTATTGAAAAATATGCAGACTCTACTGTTGAATAAAAAATTTAAATCATCGGATTTCATTAAATGGGAAAAATATTGAGATTACAAAATTTTATTGGGAAAAAAATCATTTCAATACCAATAGCCAAATTCATTATCTTAATGGCAACCCTATTCGCAAGGTAAATGTCGAGGAAATCCACAGGTGTAAATGTAAATCAAACGAGTGAACACCAAACAAAGAATTCAACCTTCTTGGATAATTCAGTGAAAGTGGTTGGGTCCACTTTTTTTTTTTTTTTTTTTTTTTTTTTTTTTCAAAAGAGAAAACTGACACACAAGCCTTCTTAAGGGGGAGAAAAGAATTTTTACGCATTTTCTTTCTCCCTAATCCAATCTATGAATGATAGCCCAGAGCAAGTGACTTATTTTTTCTTTTGCAGACAATATTATGTTATTCTTCTTCCTGCATAATGTATAAAAAATGCAAGTGGTGTGAATGGCTTAATGTATTAAATCATAATCAACATAGAAAATTTGTCTAAAATAAAAATAAAAAAGAAACGTTTTCCCCTTTTTGAATACCCTATAACATCGTTCTGAAGCAAGTAAATATGCAGTAAATATTTTGTTTAAAATTTGTATACACGCTTTTATGAAAGATCTCTTAAGCTCTTCAAGACAAGTGTCTTATAACGTTTAACTTTTTAGTGCAAATATGAACGAACAGTAATTTTTGTGCTTTTTTAATCCAAAAATTCTACTAATAGACAATGTAATTGATTACTACTCAACAATAGTCGCATGAAAATAGACAAATAAGTAAACGTGTACGCACCCTACATGACTACAGAGTGTCCCAAAAGGTCGTTTACAAACTTAACATGCTGGTCTGTCATATCATGATGAACAATATTAAATGGGAAACTAAGGGTCCCAAACGTCTTCCAAAGGAGATATGCGCCATTAAAGTTTAGGGTCCAAAAATTCAAATGATTATAAAAAACAGAAAAATTGGTCGATTCGTTTGCGGTTTTCACTAAAACTATTCTTTATGTCAGTATTTTCTTGAAAATAAATTATAAAGATAAATTTCAAAAATGTCGATAGAGGGCGCTTTAGACTTTGGAGTAACGTTAAACTAGTTTTTACCATTATTTTTTGCATCTCATTAATTTTTTTAGAAGCTTAGACATAAACTTAAATTTTGAGCTCAAAATCTAAATCGTTGAAAGTGGTTAAGTAGCTCAAACTGAATTGCGGGGGGAGGTTCAAATTTCAAATGATTATAAAAAATGGAAAAATTGGTCAATTGATTTGCGATTTTCACTAAAATTATTCTTTATGTCAGTATTATCTTGAAAATAATTTATAAAGATAAAATTCAAAAAATGCCGATAGAGGGCGCTTTAGACTTTGGAGTAGCCATTGACTTTCTCATATACGTAGACGCCAAATCCCATTGTTATCTCGGCATGGTTTCGAATCCAACATCTTTGGCGAAAAGATGCTGTTTTTTGGCGGTGATCGCTTTATTGGCAACTTTCAGATTTCACAAAGAGAAAAGAAGAAGCGCGGTCCAATTCAAGACAAACATAGCAATATGAGTTTCGGCGGGAGAAAAACCGGTTTGGCTTGCTAAATCTGCCCTCCGTCACGTGACGGAAGGCACACATCTCGGCCTACAAAAAGGTTGCTATTTTGGAGTCTAAGTATCTTAAGGTCATTGGGAGTAGCTTACAACTATTTTTTTCCGTTATTTCTTGCATCTCATAAAATTTTTTTAGAAGCTTAGACATAAACTAAAATTTTGAGATAAAAATCTGAATCGTTGGGAGTCATTAAGTAGCACAAACTGAACAGTGTTCAGAGGGTTAAAATTTCAAATGATCATAAAAAACAGAAAAATTGGTCGGTTTTTGCTAAAACTATTCTTTATATCAATATTTTCTTGAAAATAAATTTTACAGATATCTTTCAAAAAATTCCGTCAGAGGGCGCCTTAAACTTTATAATAACCAACAACTATTTTTTGTATCTAATAAAATGCTTGTAAAAGTTCAAACTTAAATTTTGTGCTCAAAATCTGCATCGTTGTGAGTAATTAAACGGCCAAAAATTGAACTGCGTTCGAGGGGTGGGGAAGGGAACATTCAACACCTGATCACAGTTCAGTTTGCGCTTCTTAACCCCTCCTATCGATTTAGATTTTGCGCACAAAATTTAAGTCTAAACTTTTGCAAACATTTAATTAGATTTAAAAAAAAAAATAGGTTAAAAATAGTTGTTGGTTATTCTGAAGTTTAAGGCGCCCTCTAACGGATTTTTTTTAAATTTATCTTTAAAATTTATTTTCAAGGAAACATTGACATAAAGCATAATTTTAGCGAAAACCGACCAATTTTTCCGTTTTTTATAATCCTTTGAAATTTGAACCTCCCCACCCCCATTGAACACAGTTATGTTTGCGCTACTTTACCACTCCCAACGATTCAGATTTTCATCTCAAAATTTAAGTTTAGTCTAAGCTTCTAAAAAAAATTATGAGATGCAAAAAATAACCGAAAAAAATAGTTGTACGTTACTCCAAACTCTAAAGCGCCCTCTATCGGCATTTTTAGAATTTTATCTTTATAAATTATTTTCAAGATAATACTGACATAAAGAATAATTTTAGTGAAAATCGCAAATCAATTGACCAATTTTTCCGATTTTTATAATCATTTGAAATTTGAACCTCCCCCCGCAATTCAGTTTGAGCTACTTAACCACTTCCAACGATTTAGATTTTGAGCTCAAAATTTAAGTTTATGTCTAAGCTTCTAAAAAAAATTAATGAGATGCAAAAAATAATGGTAAAAACTAGTTTAGCGTTACTCCAAAGTCTAAAGCGCCCTCTATCGACATTTTTTGAAATTTATCTTTATAATTTATTTTCAAGAAAACACTGACATAAAGAATAGTTTTAGTGAAAACCGCAAACGAATCGACCAATTTTTCTGTTTTTTATAATCATTTGAATTTTTGGACCCTAAACTTTAATGGCGCATATCTCCTTTGGAAGACGTTTGGGACCCTTAGTTTCCTATTTAATATTGTTCATCATGATATGACAGACCAGCATGTTAAGTTTGTAAACGACCTTTTGGGGCACCCTGTATATCTGAAATTCTTCCAGAAGGGGTAGAAGGCGAATTTAAAATTACAAGGGTGTCCACTCTCAACGGTGCTCAATTGCTAATTCTTAAACCGTTAGGCTTAATCTTCTACGTACAGTTGTAATTATAAAAATGTTTTAAAGAGGTAAAGAAATATTTAAAAAGCGATTTGGTCAATAAAATCACTTCTTAAAAAATTATGAAATTTAATTTTTTTATACGTTCCCCCTTACTATAAGTTATATTTAGCAAAATTATTCTGTTACCAAGAAGTAAGATTTAAAAAAAAAAAAAAATCCCTGTCGGCTTGGCCTATAGGCGGAGGTAGATTTCGAAGAGTGCTCATTTCAACAACAAAAAATAAATTTGATTACAAATAAACCCAGTTGAACAACTTTATTTGTCCTGTTTTGAAAAAATTTTAATTTCATTTTTCTGTAAGGACTGGTTTTATCAGAATCATCTTAAGCTAAATTCGAATCAAATGCCCATTTTGACAACTTATTTTGAAATAATTCCGATTTTATTAAAAAAATCGACTTACATTATATAGTTCCTAAATAACAAAAGACTGTCAATTGAATGCGTTTGAGAGCAAAATTGAAATTAAAAATGAGTTATAAAATAACCAATTTTGAATACAACCTCAATTCTTAATCATGATAGCTTCGGGAAATTTTGCGCGAAGTATCCACTTTGACAGCATTTTTAAAAATATATTAAGCCTTTATAAAAAAAAAAAAAAAAAAAAAAAAAAAGGGACATTATACAGATCCTACATAAGAGAACCTGTCATTTGGATGCGTTTGAGAGCAAAACTGAATTTAAAAATGAGTCAGAAAAAACACAATTTGTTATTTCAATGCTTCCTCAAATTTTCAATCACGATAACTTCTCGAAATTCTGTTCAAAATACACTTTTTTGAAATATATTCTGTCTTTATCAAAAAATTGACCAATGCGTCACATTATACAGTTCCAGAATAAGAGGACTTGTAAATTGGATGCGTTTGAGAGTAAAAATAGATTTAAAAATGAGTCAGAAAAAACGCAATTTGTTATTTGAATACTTCCTCAAATTTCCTATCACGGCCACTTCGGGAAATTCTGTTCAAAATACCCTTTTTGGCAGCCTTTTTTGAAATATATTTTGTCTTTATCAAAAAACTGGTCAATGTTTCACATTATTTAGTTCATAAGTAAGAGGATCTGCCATTTGGATGCGTTTAAAATAAAAAATTAATTTAAAAAGCGATTCAGAATGTGAGCAGTTTGGATTAGAGGTTTTTTCTCCAACTCCAATTTTTGTTTTATTTATTTTTGCTATACGAATTGGTCCTATGAAAAACTTGTCAGTATAAAAGTTGTAGATATTATTGAGAAGATGTAAAATAAATTTAATTGGATTTGATAGTTTAATAATTGACAAAGCTATGGATTTTTTTCTTTTTCCAAACCCCTTTTTATTTTCGTTTTGATTTTTTTTTTCCGGAAAGGGTTAGTTCTATAAAAACTTGCAAATACAAAAGTTTTAGATAATTTTAATTTTGAGTATATTTATAAAAAATTTAGATGGATTTGATATCTGGAGAATTGACAAAGTTATGATTTTTTTCCCTATTTTTTTCGCCCCTTGAGCCCATTTTTAACTTTATCAAAAATCTGTCATGCATAAACTTTTTGGCCCATTTTTTAGAAGTAATATAAATTTTAAACAGATTCGATATCTATTTTCATTAAGAAGTTATGGGGTTTTTTCTGTTTTCACAAAAACGCCCCTTATTTCGACCCCCTTGGTCCGATTTTGCCTATTAACGAACTTAGCCGAGATTTTATCCCCTTTGATTTTATGTACCAATGTGATGGAGATTGGTGAAGAATTATAGAAGTTATCGTGTCCATAAAAAGTGAAATATATAAACAGATATATAAACTGGATAGATAGACAGATATATAAACTGGTGCGAATGCAATAGGTAGTATTTCATAGGAAATCTACCTAATATTTCATACGAAATCTACCTAAAAAGGTCCCACTCTTCTACGATTAAAACTGATCAATGTTTTAATTTAAAGCATATATTTTGATGTGGAATAAGGGTCATTTACAAATTTACAGGAAATATAAATAATAGTCAGGTATAAAAAAATAATAATAATAGTTGAGAGTAAAATTAACATTACAATATAAATTTTAAATCGCTTCTAACCCTTACATATTAAAGAAAAATATATAACTTGTACCAAAAGTATAAGTTAAAAAATGACAGATTTTTTTTAAAAAATGAAATGATGAAAACCAACATTCGCAGTTCTTTACAAAAGGATTCTTAAGGATCCTTTAAAAGAAAGATCTTAAAATGCTATTAGATTATCTAACGTAAAACTTAATAAAAATTGAAGTACTTTAAAACTTGCTCTAAGAGACTCTTTTGGACTACAATGCAGAAATGTACACGCGAAATAAATACTTCTAATACTTTGAGAACTTTTTTTCATCCAACAGATTCAAAAAATTAGTATAAGCCATGCATTTCAAAGTTTCAAAATTCGGTCAATTTTAGTGTTAGACGAACGGAACTTTTTTGCTTTATTTTTTAATCTAATAGGAAACTTTTACTAAATATCACTTGAAGGACGGGGGGGGGGGGGGGGCGTATAAAAATTTAACCCTTCACTGCATCATGTGCCACATCTGACACATACCTAAAACACCATAATTCTCATTTTGTGCCATGGATTTGGCTAATATGATCTCTATCCCTGATCAAGGACAGTTCAAAGAATACCCCGAACCGCACACGTTGACCTCATCGACGCAGAGACTCAAGGGACTCTGTGCGGTCCGAAACGTGTTCGGGGTTTTCCTTTTTCGTTTTTTCCCCTTGTTTTTAGAAAGGAGGGATCTAGTCATCACCAGCAGCGATTCGACTGCCTTGCATTTCGGCCCAAAAATTCTCCCTTCTCTGGCACTACTTAACATTTCGGCTTTTTTAGTTTTGGTTATTTTTTTTTCTAAATCTCCCTCAAAATTGTCCCCCCTGTTGTCTGCTAAGGACATGCCACCGTCTCGGCTCAACAAAATTTTAGCTCCAGCCCCATTTTACCTGGCACGGCGAGTGGGAGTGATGTGCGGTGCCAAACTCAGTACATTCACAAAGGCAATAAACCGCTCAGTCCAGTAACCGTTAGCCACAATCAGCCAACCTCGGCACTTGTCTGCGTAGATCGTCCCCACTTTGCCGGCTAAAATTCCATCATGTACGCTAATGGCGCCTGGTGCATGTAAAATCCGTCGTGGGTGCAAAGTCCTCCAAGTTACCTGTGAATTATACCTCTGGAGGTGCCTTGCCAGGTGAAGGTCTCGTCATCTGATCAAGGCTCTAAATTACGAGACCATCTTGCGAAGCTAATTGCAGTTCAAACATCAGGATGTACCATTAATTAACAAGCGAAACAAAGTATGCTCAACGACAAGCAATTACTGCAGAAATGATGGCATGCGACGCAAAGTTTATTGCCACTACGTGGCAATTAGGCGGTCGTCTGCCCCGATACCAGGTATCTAACCCGTTAAGCTGAGAAAACTCGGCAGGTAGGGGCCTGGTCATCGGTTAGAAAGAAAGAAAGTTCAAAGAATGGAATAACACTTTTTTTATCCACGTCAAATGATACATTTGACAAAAAAAAAAAAAAAAAAAAAAAAAAAAAAAATAGAATTTGTACTTCTGAAAAAAAGAAAAAAATCGATCAACCTATTAAAGTAAAATTTGCTTTCATTATTTTTACTGAATACTTAATATAAAAAATGTTACAGAGCGTTAAGCAGATAAAATTAATTAATTTAAACAAGCTAACAATTTGAAATTCATTTTTTTACTATTTATTTTTTTTTTCTTTATTAGACCAATATATACGCATTTCAAATAATTTTTTCATAAAAATAAAAAAAAAATCGTGCAGTAAAAGGTTAAATTTCTTAACTTTTAAGAAATAATTTTATTGGTTAAAACGCTTCTTTAAATAAATTTTTACTTTATTTAAAATACTTTTGCATTGGAACTATGTTACTTCGATTAACGGTGAGAGTGGACTGCCCATCTCCTTGACTCTATGGCAGTCCTGTACTTCGAAACCTATATTATACGATCCTATTGTAAGTTTGTTTGGAAACCCATAAACCATATCTTAATAAATGCTTTTGTTTTTCTTCGCACGCTTTCTTTAAGGATTCTCAACATTTCATTGATCTCCGAAGTTTCAAACATCATGTTTGTTTGTTTGTTCTTCTTTTCACGATTCTTAGTTATTTCACTAATACCCTCTAAAGCTTTACTCCATTCTCAAACAATGACGTATTCAGAGGCTTATTGGGCTACATCCGATCTCCTCTGAAATCAGTGCTTTTTTTTTTTTTTTTTTTTTTTCTAATCGTGTATTTTTTATATTACACTGGTGTACAAAATTGAAAGAATTTTCAGATTGCATGAATTACCTCCAGAACTACTAGGCAGATTTTTATGAAAACTAGTATAAACATAAGTTGATATAATGCAAATAAAATAGCCATTCAACAGTTATAATGCGCGCGCATGATCGTGCATATGATTCATTAGCGTCAAAAGTAGTGGTCTGCACGGGTCGGAATTTCCTGGCCCGGCCGAATGAAAGTTATTTTTGGCCTGTCCCCGCCCGTTCAGAAATCAGTGAAAACAGACCCTCTCCGATCTGGCCTGACACAATTTCTACTATTTCGAAAAAATTCAGATTTTTATCATATAATTAAGATTATTTTAAAGAATACTGCATACATATTTATGGGATGATTTTACAGTATTTTTCACAGAAAATACACAATAGCAATATTAATGATTACTTAGATTCTTTGACTTTCAAGATCCAAATAAAGATTCATTAAGAAATTAATATGATTTAGAATCAAAGAAAAAAAAGTTAGAAACATCATAACTTTTGAAGCTGTATAATAAAAAGTAGATTTATGAAAATATTTCTATATCATTTTGTTAAAAATTTTCTCAAATCCAAAGGAGCAACTTTCTGATACATTTCTGAACCCATTTCTTCTCAAAAACTCGTAAGATTAGTAGGTGTTTTTATTCAGAAATCATGTAATCGAATGGCGTTATCTATTTTTTGATGCAAGCAATTTAAGGAAATACAGTCAAAGTTAGCGTTTTGAATCGAATTACCGGAAGCGACAGCATGAGAAGGGAGAAAATCTGCAACCACGTGACAAGAATCTCTTATACCCCAACAAGAATGTACAAGCATCTTATTTACCAAAAATGAAAAACGCTATTCGATTCCAAATCCCTTCAATAGTCAAGCTTGTTAGTTTCATACCTTTAAAGTTAAAAATTAATCAGAAAATGTGTGAAACTTTCGCGTTGTTGAGAAATGAATTTAAGAACTACAAAGAAGTATATTCACAAAGATTACGTTAATATAAGTCTTTATCGCTATTAATACTTTTATAAACCACGTTGTCTGACCTACACATCTTGAGAACAATTAAGTCTAGTTCCGGCTCAACTCGATTGTATGTATAGAAAAACAATGCAAGCCTAATCTCGATCTGGCACGAGTCTGCTAAAAAATACTGAGCCCGGGTAAGACACAATGTAGCTGTCCGATGCTGATTCCTACACTGTACAACTTACAGTACTTAATTTTCTATAGTGATGTTATACTAGTATCTGCAAAGCAGTGGCAAACTAGTATCGGCTCACATCGCATATTTTTTCTTAACCTCGTTAAAGCCATATTCATTAAAAAATATCTCATATTTCCCCGCTTTTGCTAAAATCTTTATAACGGGCCGGCAGGCCCGCTAAGTTCTTTTTATCAGCTCGGCCCGTCCCGTATGGAACGTTCAATATTTTTCCCCGTTTATTTTGTTTGTCGACCTGAACCATTGAAAAAATTAATATAATTCTGCCGGCCCGGGCCCGTGCAGACCTCTAGTCAGAAGGTATAAAACAAAACTTACAATATTGAACCAAAAAATGGGTTAATAGGAGCTACAGTCCGCTCTTACAGTTATACAGCCATTACAACGCTAATTCAGACTGGGAATAAGTTAGTTTCTGAGTACCACTGGAAATTTGTCTCACTCCTCCAGCAATGCAGTTTTTAGAATTTGTGCGGTTTTGGGATGTTTAGGTGAATTCCACATGCCCTCTTCAGAACGTCCCAGACATGTTCGGTAGGATTTAGGTTTGGAGATCTAGCTGGCCAATCCATCAAGCGAATATTTTCACTTTCCAGAAATCCGTAGACCAGGTTAGCTCTTTCAGGTGGCACTTTATAGTCCATTAAAAAAGACGTCAGGCTTAGGGCCAACTGTATCCATAAATAAAATCCCTTTCGGCTTGGCCTATAGGCGGAGGTAGATTTCAAAGATAAGTGCTCATTGCGACAAAAAATAAATAAATAAATAAATAAATAAATAAAATAATAATAATAATAATAATAATAATAACAATATGATTAGAGATCCCAAGTATAACAATTTTATTTAGCCGCTTTTGAAGAATTTCTAATTTCATTTTTCCGTAAGAGCCGAAAATATGGGAGTTATGAGTAATGAACACGGAGAGCGATTTCACCAAGATATAGCTGTTATCAAAAAACGATATCAAGGAAAATGGAACCCTGCGATGTTGGCAGATTACAGCTGGTTGGTAATTAGGGAAACCACAACCGCAAAGTACCATCGACAAACAAGAAAAAAAAAAAAAAAAAAAAAAAAAAATGAAAAAGGAAACTTTTTTTTATCCGAAATAAATAAGTTTAAAATTAAAATTTGTAAAAAAAAAACCCGTAAAAAATAAATATTGATATATCATAAAATTGAGACGTGATAGAAATGTTTTATTTGACTTTCTACACTACTTCTAGCACACAGAACACGAATCACATAAAATTATTTGCGATATAAAAAAAAAGTTAATTTTTTTTGTTGATTAGTGTAATCAAGATTTTCTATAATTCTGATAAAAAATTTTGTTACCTTTTTGCAGTTAGTGATCTCATCTCTGGTTCTTTTATAAACATATATTTTGAGAAATTCTTGTTTATCGATTTTGGTTTACATTACTTTATGCACATTACTTTATACACATTAATTTATATTTGAAGAAAATGGTATGACCGAGGCAACATCATATTATAATTATATAGGGGTTTTAAATAATTTAATGCATTGTTAGTGGTTTCAAAGAATTGGTATTGCTACTGGCACCTAAATAACACGAAAAAAATATTAAATATTATTCCGAATATTGGAAATTAATTTATGTATGTAAACTATCAAATAACTACTTCCAATAAGGTTATTCCACAACATCCTCAGTATAAAAGATAAGTTGTAAGTTTTCACAGCCAGTTTTATGTCATGTAAGCCTGTCTTATAATTACACATTTTAAAAAAATCTCTAAAGTATAATTTTCATGTTTTTCAGTCACAAAATCTTGCTGAACGGCATAGCAAGTATAATGAAGCAAATAATAATAATAATAGAATAGTTATTAAAAATATATGAAACTAACGCCCATTTCAAAAACATACTTCTTTTTCAATGGTGTAATAATTTGATATACAACGGCATGTTTGAATACATTCCAATATCCCAGTTTGTCATTTTTTTTACAAAATAAAAGTTTGAATAATTTTATATACTTGTACTTTTGTCAAAGAATTTCTAATTTCTATTATTCATTAACAAAATTTGGGATTTTTACCAGTTTTAAAGAGTCTTTAGATACGTTTAACAATCTTTAATAGATAACTACAGTTTCAGACTGTTAAATATGAATAAAATTCCAATTTCGCCTTAAATGATAATAAGCATGTATCGACCTAAATATGAAGTGGATTTATTATACGTTTAATTAAATTACTCGCTGTTCGTCAGTTATGATATACAGTATGAGAAAATCAAAATATTATGTTTCTCAAGGTCAGTATAAATGAGGGTGGAGTTCAAATTTTCAAGCATTCTTTCTAATTCTTTGGGTTACAAAGAGAAAATTTTTCAAGAAGCAAGTGGCCTTGATGAAATAGTTTTAATTATTTTGCCATAAACACGCCAAAAAGACAAGGTATTCCAAATAGTATCTAACACTCACATTCTATATTGTATATTGTATTCATCGCCCGCATTTTCCCGCATTTTTTAAAGAATGAAAATTACTGCTTCTCTATAAGAATCTAACAAATATTGTATTAATGTAACCTTGGTGAAAAAACGGAATCTTAAAAACACGAGATATATTTAAAATCTGAAGCTTTTATTCCTAGATTGCTATTTAGTGTTGTGAAGTGTCCCATCCTGTTTTTCATCATGCACAAATTCTTGTTTCTACGATAATTTATCGACTTCTACCATATGTATCGGAATCGCTTATAAGCAATACAATATATAATATCATCAAGCTTTCAATATTTAAAAAGAAGCTAATTAAAAATTCTAACTTTTTCTAATGAAACTCCTAAGTTTATTTATTTTCGAATCTTGACGGTCGAGTTTTTTATTATCTAGTTGAGTTTAATAAGCAAGAAAAATATTTCCTTTGATTTCCATTTAAATTATATATAAACGTATACTGTTTATATATATATATATATATATATACTATAATATATTTTGGTTTTCAAAGATATTATCTGTAATTTGTGACACATTTACGCAGTTTTTCCCTCAGTTCTAAAATAGATTCAACCCTTAAATCTGCATCAATATCCATCGAATTCTTGATAAATGAGGAACCTTCACTTTAAAACTTAAAAGATAGAGAACTCTTTAGTTCACTCTTTTTCCGCCAGGACGCGGCTTCTGGGGCTTTTGAACTGAAAGTTTCCTTCTTTTACATTTCATCGATATTCTCTTAGCTCAAGAAGGGAACAGACGGAAAAAGTACACAGCACACAATTTTACTTCTGTAGTGGCTGACATCCTTAGGAAAAGAGATTTCATGACGACATATCATTTCTAATAATTTTTATTGAAACCTTGTGTTTTAAATTTTTGTTTACCGGTGGATTGTTTTAAGCGCAATTATTTTAGTCCCAGATAATTGATTTTGTTTAAGTATTTTTCTACGATCGATAAATATTAACAACTTGTTTATGAATTTGTTAAAGCTATTCTAGTCCAGTTAAAGGACACGAGTGTTTCTACTAAGAATGCTAATCAGATTGCATTAAGATTGCAAAGCGTAAAGTAAATGAAAATTAAATTACTTTGGATTAAGTCTTTGTGAATAAATTCATTTGGATCGGAAGTAAAATAACAGAAGAATTTCATTTAGTTAGAATGAATGTCTTGTAAGATTTTCTCTTGAATTTTCAAAAAGAATTTATCTTCTATCCTGAATACGAATTAAAAATAAAACCAAAACTTGAGTAAAAGTAGAATTTTACTTTAGAATTAAAAAAATTCATTCAGAAATGAGTAATATGAAGAGATTAAAATTATGCAATTTGGTTGTGAAAGCGTAACATATCAAACTGATAATTAAATGCATTCATGGTAGTGATGGGCGATTTCTATTTTTTAAATCGATTTAATCGATACTACGGCCAACTCGATTTAATCGATACTTTAAAATTTTTAATCGATTTCTCTGAAGGTAATATAATTTTCATTTTCCTTCAAAAGTCGAAGATAAAATAGACGGATGTGCCAATTCCAAAATTTCAGTGTATTAGTTTCTAAGATAGAAGAATTAAAGAAACCTCAGAACCCCCCCCCCCCCCTGCAAAATAGCGTTTTTTGTTGAATGATGTGCACCAAAAATTGATCAGGATCAATTTTTATTAAGTACCAGCTGAATCTGAATTTTGATGAAAATCCATGAAAGCGCGAAATACAGCTATTGCGAAATCATAAAAAATACAGCATATCAGCGCCACCTGTAGGGCAAGTTACACCAAGAACTAAAGAACACTAATCTATGTTAGAGATTTACTGAATCTGAATTTTGATGAAAATTCGATCTTGAGATAGCGCTATTGCGTTAATCATGAATAATGCAGTATAGCAGCGCCATCTCTTAAGCGATTTCCACCAAAATGTAATTAGCATCAAATAATTTCAAGGACTAATTAATTGAATCTAAATTTTTATGAAAGTCCGTGCATTAGTTCTTGAGATAAAGCTAAAATGGAAACAGGAGCGTTCGAAAAGAGAACTGCGCCCGGTTCAAAGCTCCAATTTAGCCCCCCCCCCCCATTAACTTTTTCTTGTGATAGGCTAGAAGTGATGTTAGTTGTAAAAATTTGGCGCCCCCTAAATTTCCGTGCTCGGAACGACCGCTTCCTTTCGCCCCCCCCCCCCCTTTCACATGGCGCTGAGTGGAAATTGTGAAAAAATCAGTATAGCAGCGCCATCTGAGAAGCTAGATACATCAAAATGCAAAAAACGCCAATTCATGTCAAGGTCTAACTGGATCTAAAATGTGGTGAAAATCCGTTCATTCGTTATTCAGATATAGCTGTTGCGCAAATCGCAAAAAATGCAGCATAGCAGCGCCACCTGTTAGTCTATATGCACCAAAAATTAATTAGATTCAGTTTATATCAAGGTCAAACTAAATCTAAAGTTTTGTGGAATTCCGTGCATTTTTTCTTGAGATAGAACGGTCAGAAATTTTTGTCGTATACAGACTCACAGAGTGACAGACACACACACAAGACAGATATTTCTTAAAAACCATGAAATCGTGTTAAAGACCTTCTAAAATATATAAATCCATCAAAAACGGGAAGTCAAAATTTTTCACGAATCTGATACTCTCTTCTTGTAAAGTTACAAAAGAAAGTAGAAATGTAAAATCGATTCTGCCCGTAAGATCGGTCTTTAGATTCGATGTCGATCTTTAGATTCAATTTCGATCTTTTTTTTTTTTTTTTTTTTTTTTTTAATAGGCTAATTCAGTGTTGAATGCAGGTATTTTTCTGCGACTCGAGGAAGGCACCATGTTTTACAGCTCTGTAAGAGAGGGGAAATCGCAATTTGTGCATTAAAAAGCATAAAATCTCATAACTTCTGGGAGGGGGGGAGAGGTAATCCCCTGCGGGCCACCCCATTAATTCGACACTAGCTTAATTCGTTATATTTTTAGAAGTCCAGTTATTTGAAGTATTAGTTTATTAGGTTTTATTTTTCACGCTCGTCTCTTTTAATCCCCCCCTTCCGCGTCAGTTTTATCTTACAGGGCCGTTTGAAATATGCATACAGTTTTTAAAATGTCCAATTCTCGGTCTGTTTTATTTTAGATCCACATTTTAAATCCTTGACAAAAGATAAATAAAATGTCGTCCTTCCGCCCGTTTGGGGTTTATCTGCACCCCGCCGGGGGGCATATTTTTTGTTTTTTCAAAAGAAACAAAAAAAATTTTGAGGGGGGGGGGCTTGCACCCTCCCCCAATATACAACTTAAAATTTCGCTCATTTAATTTTCTACCATTTTTTACTTAAAAGTTTAAGCTACATAGCACCCCCAGAGCTGTGGACCCCTCATCCCCTGTCGATCACTCACCTAATTTTGCTTATTTCTTCACTTCATTTCAATCTTTAAAAGGCTAGAACTTTGCTTCTATAGGAGTTACACTGATGAGAAAAATTCTAGTATAGCTAACCATTTCTCGTCGTTCTTTTTGCTATTCCAGTTTCCCAGTTTTCCCTATAGGACCTTTTTTGGGGAGAGGGGGGGCAGAGGGGTTTTTTTCTCATTTCTTGATACAATATGTCTATTGAAAGCTTATGCTTCATACATTACCAATCTAGCATAAGAAATTTTCTCCCATCATTTCAGGTCACGTTACGGACCCATAATGTGTTAAAATTTTAATTTTTCAAACTTCTTCAAAAAAAAAAAAAAAAAAAAGATACATAACAGCGAAACTGGGGTTCGAACCCGCAATCGTTTGATTGCACACATAATCCCTAAGCTTATTGGCCACCGAGTACTCAGCAGCGCTATTATTTCTTTAGATTGTCATCTTTAAATTCGTAATATCTTTTGAATGGAATGTCCGATTTGAATAATTCAAAAAGTAATCTACAGATATTGTAACAGGCACTAATACAAAATGATTTATTTGGATAAAGATTAAGGTATCGATAGTATGGTCTAATTTTGGTTGGTGTATTTATCGCGTTTTAAAATGTAAGAAAGTAGTTATAAGTGAGTTACCTACAATAGCTGGACGTATGGTATCGCGCGGTTTTTTTTTATAGATATTAATATGTTCTTTAATTTTATAGAACCTTTTTTTATTCATTTAAAAGTATTTCCTGGCGATTCAAAATTATATATCCTAACGATTCAAAAAATACACTCGTAATTGTTCAAGGTTTCACTTCTATCGGCACTCTCAGAGTGCAACTATTTTTTTTTTTTTTTTTTTTTTTTCATGTTCGTCCGTCCTACCCCTCCCCCCCCCTTTCCTCACCAATCTTGACTTACAGGTTCGTTCAAATTATGACTGCGATTTAAAAAAAAAAGTCTAATCCTCATTCTATTTTGTTATAAATCCATATTTTGAAACCTCAACAAAAGATAGATTTGGGCCGGGGTCTCCCTTCTGTCCGTTTGGGATTTACCTTGCCCCCCTGGGTGGGGGGCATATTTTTTGTTTCTTCCACACCATCTCATGTAACATGTCGTTATAAAGCTTTTATCTCCTCGTTTTTTTTCTGTTACTATCCCTCTCTGCACCTAGTTACATGCTCTTGGCACTTTTTATAGTTTCAAAGAGTGCATGTTCCCCGCAGGCCACCCCATGAATTCAACACTAAGTTAAACACTATATTTTTGTTTAGAAGCTCAGTTATTTGGGTTATTAGTTAATTATGTTTTTTTTTTTCAAGTTCGTCCGTTCTAATCCCTCGCCCTCCCCCCCTTCCTCGCCAATCTTTACTAAATGGGCCGTTCAAAGTATGCATGCAATTTTTAAAATGTCCAATTCTCGTTCTATTTTATTGTAAATCCTCATTTTGAAACTTCGACAAAAGATACATTTGGGCTATGGTCGCCTTTCCGTCAAGAGTGGGGTTTACCTGCCCCCTTGGGAATGGGGCATATTTTTTGTTCTTCCAAACTATCTCGTGTAACATTGGTTGACATTAGAAAAAAAAAAGTTTTTTTTTTGTCTATACCCCTTGTTCCCCATCCTAGTTACACGCTCTTGGCACTCTTTATGCTCAGTTTAATGCCAAGTTACTCAGTGTTGTTATTAGTTGAGTTATGTCTCTCAAATTTGTCAAAGTTTTTGTGTAAGTGACAATCATTTTAAAATTTAAAATTCTTACTATCCGACTCTAAAATCTGCAATAGCTTAATTCTATGCCTCCCTAAATGGGGATGGGGGGTGGGAGGCGGTACTTACGGTCCTGCTGATTGTCTAAGTTTTGGAATTATTAATTTGGATCTTCTCTGTGTGAACCTGAATATCGAAATATCGATTCTAGTATCGATTCTAGAACTGAGAAATCGATTCTTATTATGATCGATGTTGTTTTATACGATATCGATTTTAATCGATTCTCAAAATTTCCAGAATCGCCCATCACTAATTCATGGCTATGTAACAAAATTCCTATTATTATTATCGTTTGACCCGAACTACTAATGATTTTCAGATCCCTATTAAGATTGAAAGGGGCCCAAGGCCCTACACCTTTTCAAGGCCCCATTCGCGCCAAAACAGTAGCTAGATTTTTCCAGGGAAAATTCCAAGAGTTATCATTAGATTATTATATGGTTGTTGAGTTAACCAAAATATTTTTTAGTTTTTGAGAGTATAACTTCAGAAAACTGCAATTTTAGGATTTTTTTTTTCTAAACATTTTATTAAATTTGGCTCTTTTTCATCAGTGGGCTCAAGACCATGTCCTAGTTGTCCTGTATAGTAATCAGACCCTGATGATTCTTACTCTTAAATCTACCAGTCTTTCCAAACCACCGTGTGTTATTATACACATGATGCGCATCGCCAAGCCACGAATACTTAAAATCTATCGATACACTGAAAACTATAGTATCTAAACTTAGTGCAAAGATCTATTGTTTCAGTGTCTACTGTTAATCACTGAAATGGACAAAAGCAAAATAATATAAACAACAACAACAACAACAACAATAATAATAATAATGAAAGAAGCTAGGCCTACGAGCTAGAACAAAGAGTTGCATATTTCAATAATGAAAACCACAAGTTATTGTGTACACTGTCCCATCAATACCTAGATGAATATTTTTAGATCTCTAGATTTATTGGCAAGAAAGTATTTTTAACACCAGCAAATATGAAAATACGAATAATTTACTCTTTTTTCACAATGCAAATTTTTTGATAAAATAACATAAATAATACTCTTCTTTTAAAAGTGGTGGGAAATCTAAAATTTAAATTTTAACGAAGAAAAGAATTTGAGCGTTAATGGGTTAGTTCTAGTTAAATTAGTCTCTTTTTAACAACTTGTCATTTATTGCTTTTGTACCTGTACTTGGCATTGCATTACATAAATATATCATTAAAAAATGTTATCTAGGCTTTAAAATAAATGGTAATTATAGTACGCTTACCATATGTCAATATGTATGTCCAAACCGTCCGTAACTTTAAGGTTTAATATTTCTCCTAATTACCGACGATTGTTTTAGAAAATCATTATCAACAATGTTTTTACAATTCTGTTACGGTTGGTACATCCAGCACTCCTCAACACCTTGGCTGAAAGCCCGTAAATCGACTTTTGTGTGTATCCCATCATACGTAATTAATTCAATAATATCCATGATAGGTAATGACTCTAGGTTTGTCAGATTGATTACGTACTATTTACGATGAAGTCTTATTGTTTTCGTTCCTTTCGTAAGATATACAGGGTGAGTCATAAATATCGAAACACTAGGCTATCTTCTTAAATATTGCCTCTAGACCCACACTTCCAATGGCAAATATTCATAAAAAAGGGTGAAATTTCTGATAAGATAAGTTGCAACTCCATGGGGAGTCTATTTGAAAAAATACAAAAATTAAATTTGTATACAACCCTGTTGAGCAAAATTCCCAATTAGAAAATTATTCCTTATCCCTTTCTAAATTGAACAAAGAAAAAAAAAAAATGTTATCTCCGTATCTGAAAACCTGACAGAGATATTAAAATCCAAAATTCTCCAAAATTCGTGACTTACACCACTTTACCATGCCTGTAAACGAAGAGTTTTTGACACCTTTTCAAAGCAAATGAGTGATCGTCCACAAATTGTCGGTCATTAAATATCAGTCTAAGACAATGCCTCTTATTTGGACATAATAAAGCAGCCTATTATTGTAAATCAAAACTTGTTTTCAAAATATGTTGATCGTTAGCACTGGAGGTCTGCATGGATCGAAATATCTAGGTCCGGTCACAAACCGACCCATAGGGAAAAAAGTTCTGCCCGGTATGGAAAAATGTTAAAATCATAATCCGGACCAGCCTGGAAAAAAAAAAAAGTTTAAATCATTGTCCGGCTCAGCCGTGAATTTCTACATAGATTTTTGCTTCAGTGTAGGTAAAAACTGTTTCGCGTGGAAGAGTTATGACCAAAAATACTTATTATAGCTTTTCGTTTTTTATATTTATACTTTTTATTATTAAAGAAGCGCCAAAGGCTGTGATATATTTATTTTATCAATGAATCTCTGTTTATATGTAAATGTTTCACTTATATTTTAATATCACAAATCCATATCCCGTGCGTTAGAGACTTTGAAAAATGTATACAGTAAAACCTTTTACAACAGAATCACATAAGAAAGACAAAATACGTAATATGCAAATGCCCTTGCTAGGATGGGTAAATGGAGTTTATTTTTTTCTCAGGTATTATTGTATGTAGTATTTTGCATGGATCAACACATTTTCTGTTTACGACAGAATTCCGACATAGGCATATTATTTTTCTCTTTTTTCTTTTTTTGTTCTTTTTTTTTTTTTTTGTAAAATAAGAACAATTTTATTGTGTTTATTTTTTAGGATTTAAATATACTATTCTTAAAATTATAATAATAATAATAATGAAAGGTTTTTTTTTTTTTTTTTTTTTTTTTTTTTTTGTAAAAAGAACAATTTTAAAATCTATGATGTTTTCGTAAAAATTTTGATTGAACCAAAATTTACTTATTTCATGCACGTATTAGGTCAGTCAGAGACTGTGATTTTAATAAGGATGGTTTGAGACCGGGACTGAAAATTTCGTCCAGTGCAGACCTAGGAAGAAGGAAGCAGTCCCCTCCGTTATGAAAAATACATTAGATCCGGATAGGTGAGTCTTCAGAAAGAAAGTAACTTCTCGGTCCTGACCCGGCCTGGGCCAGAATACAGATTTTTTAACAGTATTTCCAGGATGATAAAAAGCTTCAAATTGTGAGAGCTAAATTTTTAAAAAAGACTTTATCTGCATCTTAGAAAAGCATTCTTTTAAATTACTGACGGGCAATAAAACAGTCCATTTCGTTTTTCTGCATAATGAATTTTTTCCCGACTATTTCTTGTCTTTAAATTATTAAAAGTTAAGAATTGTTGCAGAAAAAAAGTACAAACTTGAAACATGTCATTTTTAATTAGTTTACATTAGTTTTCTTTCGGGCAAAATTGAAAAATTATTGACTTTTGAAAATATGATTTTTTTTAAGTTATATTATTTTTTGAATAAATATTTTTAATAGTTCTAAAATTAATATTGAAAAATAAAAACTCTCAAGCAAAACTAAAATCAAATTTTCATCTTTAATTTAATGGAAAGAAATTGAAATCCGATAACTAATGTTTGGAGTTATAACGATTTTTAATTATCCCATTTAAACCAGCACTAACCATATGAAGTTTTTATAAATTTTATGATAAATTTTAGGATGTGATTTTCTTAGGAAATTATATGGCTAAACATCACAAAAAAGAAAAAAAAAATCAAAATTCTAACTCAACAGATAGATTTTTTACACGTTTCCTAAAACTATTAAAGTAACATTGTCTTTTCAATTGCGCGCATTTCAATTTGTGTCTAATCCCTTAAAACCTGATGAACTATTCAAACGGCTATAACTCTGCGAGTTTTGAAGATATGAAGATGCAATTTTTGTGTGTGTTATTCAAGACTGGATAAGGAAAGTTTCCCTAATTGGAATTTTTATCCTACGGGGACCGTATAAAAAGTTAATTTTAGTACTTTTCCAAACAGACACCCCATGCAGTTGCAACTTATCTTATCAAAAATTTCACCTTTTTTATGATTTTTTGCAATTGGAAGTATGGGTCTAGGGGCAATATTTAAGGAGATAGCCTAATGTTTCGATATTTATCACTCACCCTGTATAATCATATCAATTTTTTTATTTATGCATTTTTGCATAAGAGTTTAACAACTATTGCATCAAAATCTGATTTTTCATAAAACTAGTTATTGTACGAACGCACCTCGTTTGCCACGTTTGACGTGTACTTTTCTACCTGTCTTAAACTGATTTCTCTGAATAAATATTTTAATATAAATTACAGTGGGTGAATCCTTCCGTATGTGGGGAGCCTTGTCCCATTATTTTCTCATATTTAAAATCAATAATTTTTCAAATTACTTACATACACTGTTAAAAATCTTGTCCTAGTTTGAACCAAATTTTGGTTCTCAGTAACTGCTACCATAAGATGGTGAAATCGTGAACCAATATTTGGAGCTTCGTATTTTAACCTCGCTCCAACTATTGGATCTATGCTTCAACAGGAGCTTCAAATATTGGTTAAAGATTTCACCATCGTACAGTGGCAGCTACTGACCACCAAAATTTGGTTCAAACTAGGACAAGATTTTTAACAGTGTAGTACATCTATGTCGCAATTTTATTTTTATAACTGATTATATAACAAGTAAAATGATAGATGAAATTTTATTCTAGATTCAATATTTTAAAAATAAAAAATCATTTTGAAAAAATTGGTGCAACTCTTCCCAATTTCGCCTTCATGAATTTTTGGTCTCTTATCAACAACAGATAGAAATAAAGCAAAATGAACATCTGAAATTTTCTACGAGTACTTCTAGTGGCAAAAACAGAATTGTACCCGCTGTAAGTAGAACCATGGCTATACCCGCATTTAGTCAGATATGCAGGTAAATGACTAATGTAATACTGGGACAACACCTGTTATTTTAAGTAAATCCATTTGTTTGCTGAAATACGTAACTGGGATGCATTGTGAAAAAATGTGAGATAGCTGTCACTGATAGATTCAAACTGCTATTCAGGTTGATAGCCACTAAAATCTCCACATATGAATGTGAAAATGCTATAGCACTTATCGATTCTACAATGTTAATGCCACATTGGAAAACTGAAATGATAATAGCTAATATAAGCCTACCATAATAAATTAATTAACATGAAAGAAAAATCATGCATCGAGCATAGATTATTAAATCCTTTCCCAGACATTCAGCATGCTTAACAAAACTTCATCGGTAAATAAGGTGAAAGATGTTTAAGCAAACAGTTTCCAAAACGCATAAAAATATTCGAAATCTCAAATTTTCCATTTACCACCAATAGTCGAGAAATATCCCAATTATTTTGTGCAGCCCTGTATATGATCTATATATTTGTATACATACTACATTGTCTGCAAAAATTTGGTTTATTTGGGAAACGCATAACACAGCTGAAAATTCCCCTTCAACAATTCTAGTCAATAAGGAGAAATTTTCTCGAATTCTTTTTGCTTAACCATGTAGATGGTCCACAGAATTTGTACACATCAAGTAATATAGTTTTTAAAGTTATATTTAAAAACTCATATTACAATTGCAAACTCACTTCTAGCGATTATTGCACATAAACAGTACTGTAACGAATACTGTGACGAAATTTTTTTGTGTGTCCCTGTGGACGATAAATGCTGTGTACCTCATATTTTATGGTAAACATGTGTTAGTGTAACTTAGTTATGCAAATCAAATTCAATAAGTTTGTAATAATGTAACATTATTAAAATAAACTGCAAATGATTTTTCTTCATAGATTATAATGTAACGGAATTATTTTAAGTGTGAATGATGCGAACAATATCACTTCATTTTCAATATCGAATGTGCCACGGTAAACTTCAATAACGTAGATATATTACATGGCAATACGATTATATTTACACAAGTTACAGCCAGGACCGTAGATAAAAATGAACAATGGGGGGGGGGGGGGTCATGATTTATTTTTTCTCTCTCTGACGCAGAACGATAAATTAATGCATATTCACATCTTAGATATTATGTTTCTTATTAAACTGTTGTAATAACTTCATTTTATGCTATGAAAAGTATATGATGATGAAAATTTTGAGTGTATAACTGGTGCAAAATTAAGCAACATGTTAGCTTCATGTGTACAAGTAGGATGAGGGAGTATTAAAATACTTATTTTAGATACAATTTAGTAATTCTGCAAAACTGTGAAAGGGTCTCAAAACTAAATTAGATTTTTGAACAGAATTTCATTAGAATTTTTGGAACAAAAATTCATTTAGTGACCTTGGAATCTTTTCCAGTGGGGGGCTCAAAATATTTTAATAAGGGGGGAGGGCAAGCCGCCCATAGCATCCTCTTAGCTACAGCCCTGGTTAGAGTACGAACATACAGACAGCTAAACAAACTGAATGTACAAACTCTTTTCAACTATGCTGAAAAAATGTTAAAAACTAATACATCTGCTTATGTAGGGAAAAAATATCAGCGTTCATATAAAATCTCTCTTTTATGATATTATCTTTCTTATGCCCATCTATATATCATTCCTCATACCGCACCAGCTTGATAGCATAAAACGCCGTTAAATCACTTTTCAATTGCCCCTTTTTCGTATCCGAAAAACAAAAGAATTAATAAATAAATAAATAAACAAAAAATAGGCTTTTGAGCAGGGTCCCTATATTAAAATATCTCTAAATAGCACCTAGTGTGGTGTTTTCTTGCCTATAGCTCTGAAGACAGCAAAACGAAAGAGCGTCGTTGCGCCTCAGGCGAAATCTGACAGCGAGCACATGGTCGCTACGCACTAGATAAATAAAACATAACACTGTACACCTCAAGTCATACCGAAACCGAAACTCTTTCCATTCAGCCACATCCCTCTCCTCGAAGTGTTTTTGTAAATTTCTGCCTTGCGATCAACGATGCCTAATGTTGACATAATACCCTAACCTGCCGCCAGGGTGCGTCTCGGGAAACTTCGACTATATCTACATTTTCCCGTTATTTTTCGTCCCAGACTGAGAGAGACTCATCGGGATAGATCCACGTAGTCTTTGCCCTTTCTTCGGTCAACTCGCGTCTACACTTATTTCCAGAATTTTGTTGCTGACAATTTAAAACAAGTTTGAAATGTCCAAGCCCCTGTCCCATCACATCTTGATGTTCACACTTTTCTAGAACCTCGTCCTTCAAAACGCAAATGTAATTGAATGAGAATAGCATACAAACAGTTTTCCCAATTTCAATTTAACTCCATTGTCAACCATGCTTTTAATGACTCTAAAACTTTTTCAAAGTAAGCAGAAAATATTTTTTTAGAATTTTTGTCTTAAAAGGCAACATTATAATTTATTTATGATACTATTCAAAATAAATATGCGATCGTTCAAAACTCTCCAAATTTATATCGTACTCTCCAACTACATATTCATATTAATAGTATTAATAATACAGATTTCATGTGAACAGAATATTTAATATTATCCAAAAGGAGTTTAAGTATTAAATAAGGAGAGTTAACATATTTTGTTTAAGGATGTGAAGAAGTTCTAACTGAACACAGTTCAATTCTTTACTGAAATAATAGAAATTTCTTAAAATAATTGCGATTTCTAAAAAAACTAGAATACTCATAAATTTAAAAAATACATAGGGATATTTGATTTTTAGTAACCTTCTTAAATGTTTTATAGTAGATGCACGAGCTTTATAGTTATGTACGAGTCTTATGTTATATCTATATTGTAAAGAAATCTAATCGTGCGTTCGATAACAAGTCTTAAATAATAAATAATCTCCATCGACGTTAATAAGACAAATGAGATTCCACATTATAAAATACATTAAAATTTAAAGTAGTTTTGTACGAAATATACATGTTTGAATATTTAAAGGTTATGAATGTATTACCTAAACACTCGTCAAGAACATTTGCTTACATCCAAATTACTCTAAACCCTGTAAATTCTGAACGCCTGGAATCATTATCTGTTTAGGCTTACTAAAACCTTGATCCATCTCCCTTTTCATAGACCCACAGTTTTTTAAGGAGAAAGTATAATTAAAAATGGACGTTTCATTTTATTTTTCACTTTTATTATCAGATGTTATCTTCTCAGACATTTATTACGCATCTAAAGGCCTCCTCGCAGATTTTGTTTCATTTTCTAAATGAAATAAAAAATACTACCACAAGAAAAAAGTAATAATGATAATAATAATAATAATATAACAATTTATGCATTTTAATTATTTACCCCCCCCCCCCCCCTTCAAAAAAGCCATTCGGTTGCAAATTTTGATTTCTTTGAATTAATGTTAAAAAAATAACTTTAGAGTTTTTTTCCGTATAAAAATTGTTACAAGCTCTAAAGTTTTCAATAGGAACATCTAATTCTGACATCATATTTCGATTATTCTGTAAATTTTACCTTTATATATTAAATGGCGAATCATTTGATGAAGTTTAGAAATTACGAACATTTCTAAAGTTAAATTCATTATTAATACTTGCGTGTAGTTTTTTTTTTCTCAAAAAATATTAGTCGGAACGAAGTCATATTTTAGATCTGCATATTTGAAGCTTTTAGAAATCCATTTCTGCTAAAAGTTTCAAAGTTTACAGAAAATATTTTTTTTTTATTAATTTCACAATTTATGTATTTTTTCAACTACTATTCGAAAAAAAAAATTTTTGGACTGTAACCTTTATATATATATATATATATATATATATTATAGAAATAGATTTCAAGCAACTTCAAATATGATTATGAAAAATATCACCCAATTCTGTCACATAGTTTTGAGTTAGGTTTAAAATTTTTCATGCATTGAAATTTGTTGCAGAACTATTACTAACCAATTTAATGTTTATTAATTCAAAACTTTAAGTATACACAGTTTCTAAACTTATTCTTCACCGAATGACTTCCCATTTTGCAAAATTTAACAGAGAATCCAAATGACTAGATGAAAGTACGCATAATATTTTTATATTTAAAACTTGCTGCTTTCCTATCCTTTTACAATAATAGTTATTTAGCACCCATTATTCGTAAGCGTAAGTATGTATAGCAAAGAAAAAAAAAATCATTTAATTCCTAATTTTAATGATGTTTCTGAATGCCCCTTTCTCTTACTGATGGTTCTTTTTTTTCAGTAAACAAACAATGTTGAAGTAAGCGTCGGCGAAGGAAGTAAAATTTAAGATATACATATAATCCTATATAGTTGTAAAAAAAATTGTAACATTTATTTTTCGCAGGTGACTACAAATAATTAAACATTAATAGAAAAAAAAAACATAGAAGTTTCCGTGAGGGGGCTTGTAAAAGTCAATTTTTAGTTCTAGTTTCCTTTTTTTATTTTTATGTTTAAGAGTTATTTCAAGTTCAAGTGAATGGGGCGTTTCTAACGAAGAAGAGAAAATAAATTACTGTTTCAATTCTCCCTTTTGGAAAATTCTTGCAGACCCTTATTTTTGAATATTCGATTAACTTTAACTTTTAAATCTCTACATTGTTATTTAATTTCATATATCCTACACGGAACATTATGACATAAAAATTTTTAGTTTACTTTATTTCGTGTTTACATTCTTCATTTTATATACGCGACCAAGGCGCCGGACCACAGGCACATCTATTTCGAAATGTTATCCTTCTCTTGATTTTATTCTGCCGGCGTCTATGTATGCTGAGCCTGAAGTGAGATCAGTCAGAAGTGAGGTAAAGCGCGCGATCTTTGAAAGCAAAGATCGGATGGTGAATGTCAACACGAACCTCGAACCGCTATCCCCAGCGAGTCTGCCGGTTCATGATTGCATCATCGTCTGATCCGTTGCATAAAAACAGAGAATGCTCCTCCGTTTCCCACGTGGTAGCAGTGATCCGCCTAAGCATCCATCTAGCATCCCAGATCTGGGCTAAAAGGAGTTTTCCCAAAGAAGAAAATCCCGCGCATACGATCAGCCAGCTGTTCTCCTTTCACTCACGGTGGGACTACCGATCTGGATTCGAGGCCAAGTGCTCACTAACTAAATGCCATAGGAGCCGGCTTGCCAATTTTAATTTCATTTGCTTTTTCCCTGATAATTTTGAAAAAAAAAATATATATATGAGGGTGAATTATTATTATTTTTTTTTAATAAGCGAGTTAAAATAATTAAGCAGTAAGACTTTTCCTTGTCAGGGGAAATTTTGCTCTCCTCTCCCCAGAATCCCTCGTGAATCAAATTTTAGTTTTGTTTACATCTATGTCTTTAAAATTTATCTCAAATGGGGGTCAACCCGTTTAAGATAGGGAGGACCTGTCTGATGTAAAATAAATCCACTGTTTTAATTCTGCTTTTTAAGAAAAGCGGAAATTGACACATTTTTTAACATTTATTACTTTTTAAATGTTAAATTTCTGTATTGCTTTTTATATTGATATGTTTAAAATTTTCATATAATTGCAGACGGAAGAGGTGGAGAAAGATTAAATAAATATATATATATATATATATAAAAAAAAAAAAAAAAAAAAAAAAAAAAAAAAAAAACTTTAGCTTGTTTCATGTTTATACGATCTATCTTAAAAATCTCTGTTTTGGCAACGAACTACAGAATGTCTGTTCCAAAGTATTGTAGCCTTGGATTTTGTTCTGACGGTGCGAAAGCCAAATGACAATTTTTTGCTCTCTCCCCAAAAAACTTACAAACTTCTGAACATATTATAATTTGTGCCGGCATATCGCATAATCAAGAAATATGTACACAGACGTTTAACAGCTAAGCTTGGTTTTTGAATTCATATAGCTGATAAATTTTGAAAACATATTTAATCAGATTCTTAAATCACATTATTGATAGATTATGCATAATGAGAACTACTAACGGAAGTTATTTTATTGTAAAAATATGATAAATAATTTAATCAAATGTTCATTTTATTTATTTATTTATTATTATTTTTTTAACCCAGTCAAAATTTTGAAGTGGTTAATTCTCTGAGAAATATCTGTTTGAGGTTCAATGGGAGAAAGCTGTTCAATAAAAATAGAAATGGAGAGAAATGTGATGAAATTTATACTTTTATGACATTATAAACGATTTATTATACCAAATAAATAAATAAATAAATAAATGAGAGTAATAAATAATTGCATATCCCGTAGAAAGATCCCAGTAGCCTATCTTGAATAAATAAATAGATAAAAAAAACAGCTTTATAGTTTTTAAAACGCTTTTATGAAATACGGAAAATTATTTTCTTTCCAGCATTATTAAAGATGATATTTTTAAAGTTTGACAAATTATTTTCTCTAAAAAAAATCAAAATTTAAATATGTAATTATTTTTGTTGCTATGGGCATTTGTATTTCAATTACTATTCTTAACCTATTTAATATAGTTTACGTTTGTAAATTAAAATTATGAATGCATTAGAATATAATGAAAGTGATGTACAGATGTTTATCATTAATATGCATTTTCAAACCAATAATAGTAATAATAAAACATAGTGTTTAGAATCAAGATTTACCCTAAACCCATAAAAGCATGAATTAGAAGGGTTTTTTCTTTATTGAATAATGATTTTTTTTTTTCTCTTAGAAGAAAATAATTCACAGCATAATGATCGATTATTAAAATAATTATTAAATTTGATAATAATTATGAGATTAATATTATTTGTTAATCGCAAATCATCGTTTCCGGTATCACTTGAAAGAGACAATAATTCTTTAGACCTATATTCCCTTTTTGTTTTAAATAAGCTCAATCGTAATAGGAGAAAATAAACCAAAGCACTGGAAAGCTTTGCACGGGACAAAATCACGGATTTGTTTAGGTATTAGGAAATTATCTGTGTATTTATAATTTAATAATCAATAATAACTGCTATAACTTACAACTTTTTAAAAAAATGTATAAATTATGTGTTACTAGTTAAAAAATATAAAATATAAAATAAATAAACAAATAAAAGTCAAGTTTTATAATTATTTTTAAAATTCAAATTGAAAGGTTGCTTAAATTTGGCATAAAATTGTAAACACTTATATTTTGAAAAAAATGCTATTTATAATTTTTTTTTTTTTTTTTTTTTTAATATTTTCTATTTTTTTCAAAAAATAAAAAAAATCCCAGGGAAAATAAAACAAAACAAGAAACAAACAAACAAACAAACAAACAAAACTTTCATTATTTGGAGGGGAAAAAAACATTAATCTGTTTTTTATACTATTGTTTTATATTTTAAAAAAATCTTAAATGAATGTTTATAGACCTGATTAATTTAAATTATAAATTAAACAAATACAATAAATTATTTTTTATTTTAAGTTAATGGAATATATTTTAGTTGTACAGTCTGAATGTACTTTCGTTTGGTAAATTAATAATAAAAAAAAATAATGATTTCTTTTTATTTTTTCACTTATCATGAAAAGCAATATTACAAATTTAAACGGTAAACGCACCTTGGCTAGAAAATCGTTCATATTGTGGCTTTAGAAAATGCGCCAAATGTGGTAAACCTGTTCTCTCCGTTGCGCCTCGGCGGCTTGTGTGCGTGTCGGGTCGAATGTGAGTATAGATAGTAGTTGGTCGAGTTCTGCTTGTGGTGTCTTGGAGCTGTGAATTCGAACATCTAAAATTGTGGCTGATTGCATGGATTCCTTGTGTTTGGTTTACATCATTTAAAAAATGTGTTGATGGTGTGTCTCTTAGGTGAAACTGATTTGCTTTTAAAGTGTTTTAATCATGGAGAAATTGCACAATGAACCGGATGTTAGGAGACAAGATTATTGTGCATTTGTTAATGAACTCAAACTTTTTCATCAAAATAGAGGGTAAGCTATCTTAAAAAATAAAAAAATAAATAAGTAAATAAATGTTGAATGCAAATTTTGACACGAAAATATTTACTTAAGGCGATCCTATTATTTCAGCACACCTATTCGCCAGCTACCGAAGATCAATGGCCGGGAAATTGATTTACTGAAATTTTACAATCAAGTTACGGCATTGGGAGGGCTGCAAAAGGTAAGTAAATTCTTTCTTCTCATTATGTGAACCATCCGGATGTATTGTTTACAAAACTTTAGTGAGAGCGATCGTTGCTGCCGAAATATTCATGGGGGTTGCCAGCCGAAATATCCGACTCCCCAGTTTAATAGGTCCATAGTAGTATCTTGGATTGAACGACAAAACGAGCGATCGCTACACACAAAATTGGATTTTGAAGTTCCTTGTGATACTGTTTACATTTGAGTCGCGTTTACTTCTCACAAGTTGTTTTCGTTTCTTATAAATGAATGATTCATGCTTGGGAAAATTTGCGATCACAGATCTGCAAACGATGTTAAGCCTAATTTCGAAGAATAAATGTGTTAAACTCTCAATATCTGTTTAATGTATTAAACTTTGCTGCATTTTTCTCCTTTTTTTAGAAATAAATATTACTAATTTAAGCTATTTATCATATTTATGATAATCGTTGATAATATTTCGATTTTTTGTATACAAATATTTAATCACATGATATTGTTAGCCATTTTTTCTTTTTTGTCTTAAAAATTGTGTTGCTTCTTATAAAAGTTATATTTTTAAAAAGGGGGGGTGGTCATGATAACGTTTTCTGATGCAAAAATGTATTATCCCATGTGATTTATCTATTTTTATTAAATAATTTAATTGTGAGTTTTTTCTGCCTTAAAACGGGTTTATAAACATTTCAAAATTGATATTTTCTTCCGTCTAAAATTCCTTTCATCAAAATAAAATTTGCTGCTTTGCGATAAATGACTAAAATCCTCAAAATTTAATAAACAGAATGCATTAAATGAGCATTTTCCCTGATAATTAAAAAAATTTTTCTTTACTTTGCAATAAAAAAAAAAAATAAATAAATACTTTATGTACACAATTGAAAATTGGCATTATTTTGTGTGTGTGTGTGTTTTATATTATTTATGTCATAATTTGAACATTGTTTATATATAATTAATATTATTAACAATAATTAATATTTTTTATTCGCATTATTACAATCATGCTTTTTAGGAATAACTATTATTTGCATAATCAGTTTATTATTTATTACTTTTTTACAATACCATTTATCTTTATGTACATAATTTGTTTGTTATATTACCGACTCCTATAATGAAAAAAATACATCTTAATAAAATTCAACGTGTTGTATTATTTTTAATAAAAACAGCCTTTATATTTTTATTAAGCATGCTTGCAAAATAATTTCATGTTTAATTATAACTCTGTGTGATTTTTTATAAAATTATTCAGATATCGCCCCCCCCCCTTTTCTTCCGCTATAGAAAAACAAACAAACAAACAAAAAAATAAATAAATAAACACAGAAGATGAACACATTTTTACAACTTAAATGTTAAATAGAAAAATTTAAAGAGCTGTTAATTTTAATCACATTCAAAGTCATTTTTATTCTTTTCAGCAATTTTAATATGAGACAAACAATGTAGTTAATACTACATGTAATATTATATATTTATGTAATTAAAAAATAATTACTTAAAGTTCTGTGTGCTTTTTAATTTTATGTATGTTCATTTTAGCTTTAATTTGTGTCAAAATGTCAACGATTTTAATCAAATAATTTAAATCGCCATTTATTATCGATATTTTTAAAAATCATTGATAATTCGGAAAATTTTTTTGTTATAGTCATTTTTATAATATAAGATGAATTTGATTTGTAATGTCAGAAATTTTGACCCCAGAATATATAAATGAAGGCTTTAAGTTAATTATTTACAAATTTAACTCCTTAAACATAGCAAAGATTTTTATCATAGTAAAAACTAATTTTATTTAAAATTAATGTTTAATTTAAGCTTTAATGATTTGCATACAATTCACTATAACCTTATATGAGTAATGAACTGCTGAGAAAGATCTTCATCACCAGGTATAAAGGATGTTTCCTAATTTTGATCATAAACTGCAAATTAAAAATTCCGTTTTTACATTACAGAATTTTTATTTTAGTTTTATTATTATTATTATTATTATTTTCAATTTCAAAAAATCGGATGCCATTAATGCTCATTAAATAATGCTCGCATTTAATTCTATTTTGAAAAATTAATTTGGATAGCAAACATAATTGCCAGTCTTTTAGTTACACAGTCATAACTTCATTATAATTTTTGTACTAATACATCTATCATGCATTAAATAATGTGATTATACTACATTTATTTATTTATTTTTGTTGATATGTTTTAAAGTTAGGCCTAAATGATTAAAGTGATTTTGTGCCTTACTATTGCCAAAATATCTACTGTGATATTGTTTAATCGATAATGTTTGCTGCTAATTGTTAAAAATCCTTATTTGAGGTTTCTATTATTTCTATAACTATTAACTTACTTAAATTATAGTCTAACTATTATGCTTCTTAATATTTAATTATTTGTATTCGAGGTTTAGTCATTTTGGAAGCTTATATTTGCGCTCTCTATTAACGCTCAACCCGTCCGTTTCCTCTATAATAATCCAATATCGATTTTTAAAAATTCGGTTATTTACATTCTAATTTTGTATTAATGTATAAAATAGTAATAAACGTAAAAACCACTGACTTGCCACACTAGAATGAAGCAGCTTTCCCATTTCAATATTTGTTGACATAAATATAAGTCACTATTACTTTTCTATTGTTAAATTATATATTTCTGTATCTTTAATAGTTAAAATGTAGATTTTTCTTAAAGATTCTAAATATTTATTAACTTAAAGAACTATTACATTGCAATCCTTGAAACAATTTAACCAAAAATTATAATATAATAACAAATAAATAAAAAAAAGAAAAGAATTAAAATTGTATGTTAATTACAGGAATGGATTAACGACCTCCTGAGCCCCTGTGACCTCCTCCCCTCCAAAAAATAAAAATAAATAAATAAAAAGTAAATTTTGTTAATTTGATAATAAGTTTTACTACAAAAATTTTATATGGCATATTAACTAAAACTTTGTTTCAATATATTACATATATTGTGTTTTTTTTTTTCTATTTAAAAATATTCTCATTCTTTTTAATTGACCAAACTGCAATTAATTTTTAAGGAAAGTTTTACGTAATAATCTTATTAACCCGAAGGAATTTTTTCTAATTGACAAATTTTATCTAGGTTGTCAACCTTTATTGGTAACGTCACTTTTTTGTTTTATTAACGACAAAAATCTTCTATTAACATAAGCTTATTCTATTTTAAACATTTTTGCAATTTACACTGTCTAATTTGTCTACTTATTTACTATTACCGATAAAGCATTAGCGTTTTGGGGATTCTCTGTGTGCAAATTACTGAGATGTGTCAGTTATCTTTCTCTTGCATTTTGCATAGTATAATATCATTTTACAGCCCTTTTTTATTTCTTTGGTCATTATACAATGCAACAAGGAATGTTCCTTTAAGATTTTTTTTAATAGCAAAAATCCGTGTAAATTTCCAACAGTGAATTTGCACACACTTTTTCTTTGCATAAAACATAGCAAACAGAAAAAAAATCAATGCCGCCACCCCTTTCCTTCCCAGTTCCCATGTTTCGGCCTATTTGGTAATCCACCTTTGCTTATTTAGTTTCATTTTAGCCTCATCTTTAAGTTCTAGCGCTGTAAAAAATTTATTGTTCAATTTTTATCTTGCTATAATTATTATATAACCTGTTGTATTTGTAGAGGCGCTTTTAAGTACTGATAAAATGTATTTTTCTTTTAGAAAGTTTTCTTTGAAAGATATAAGCAAATTTATTTCTCTAAAAGTGTGAACAAAACAGTGAAAAAGTATAAACTTGTTAAAATTTCATATTATTAAAATCACGCCCTTATTAACGAACAAATCAAATTTACGCGCTACCATTCATTATCTTACTCTATTATTTTTTTCCCTCTCATACTTCAGTCGGCATTTTCAAGATCGAATATTCCGTTTCGATTCTTCAGTCGGTTTCTTACCCATGTCTGTATTCCTTGGTAAGGCTAAACAACTGTTCGGATTTCTTTTTCTTCATTGGTTTACTGGATTTTATTTTAAAGATATGCCACATGATATTAAATTTTCCTCCTAATTCCTAATCGGAACCGCTCAATATATTATTTCTTTTTCTTTCTTTCTTTTTTTTTCTTTTGTCATAATTATATAAAAATTTAGTAAAAAAATTATGTGAGTTAAGGAAAGTTTTTGTTTGCAATTTGTCATAATTCTATTAAAGAAAATTACAGATCCAAGCTAGCTGTTAACGAGTTCAGTGATCAATATGCATATATACATATATTAACCAATGCTCAGAACCACTGGCCCAAAGGCATAAAATTTGCAGAAAAATTCTGTTACTTCTCATCTCCCTCTTTTCCCTTTTTATTTACCTTGCTTTGTAGTAATGCTTAAAAAGTTATCGTTAAGCTTATTACTAAATATATTTAGAATTCATGGAGACTCCCCTTCTGAAAATAATATTTAACGTCAATCAGCATAAAATCGTTTTCCGAGTGTAGCGGTAGTAACATTTAAATTTTATAATAATAAATTAATGAGCTTAAGATATATATCCCATAAATGAATTGCTTTAAAAGTTATATATAAAAGATCTTTTCTGAATTATTGTAAAAGCGATCTATTAATGAATCATGAAAATATCCACTTTAATCCAATGTTGCTGTAATGCAACGCTGGGAAGGAAAGTATTAATGCAATAATGAAAGAATAGTCTATAAACTTTCTTACGCCTAAATATAAATTTTGTTTGTTATGAAGTGAATGGAAATTATTTAAATATGTAGTTCATTTGAAGCGAAATTCCAGATTTAATCTGTGGATGATTAGTATTTCAATGTCACGAAATACAATGTTGAATTCAGACACTTTTCTCGGGAAAGACTTAGCTCCGGGGGGAGGGGGGGACATGATAAAGTTCCGAAGGGATTGCAATTTTTGACCAATGAAAACACAAAATTTCCGGGGAGGGGGATTTCATTGCTTCGGGCCTGAATTCAACACTGACGAAATATATCTGAATGAAATCCCGATTATAATGCAGTTCATGTTAATGATTTTCTATTTATCCGCTTTTTATCTCTCTCTCTCTCTATATATATATATATATCGATAACATAAATGTTATCGATATATACCTAGCATATTATTTTCATTCGTAAAAAAAAAAAAATTCTAGAGTACCATGACGATTGAATTAACGAATTTACTTATCAGAATAATTCACCCTCTTTCAAAACTTTAAAAGATCCCTTATTTTCTGTTGTATTCACGAAATTATTTCATAAATGATTTTATAGCCTTTGCTGCACTTCTTAACCAAATTCCGAGAAACTCAATAGCTTTTTCAATTTTCTCATAAAGACAAAATATCTTCGGTAAATTGTCGTCAAATTTGTCTGTTTAAACCGATTTTCGGAATTCCACAGTCCAGATAAGGTCAACTTATCATCACTGAAAAATCTATTACAATTCAATTTTTCCCATTTTGGGGGAAATGAAAGCATCAGTTTGAGTCTTAAATACTTATGATAAAATGAATAAAGTAACTAATATTTTTTCACCAAGTTGAAAAAGAATTAAAAATATATATATATGTCACACCGGAATTTGTATTCAAAACTTTTTAACGCAACTTTGTTTTCTGTGGCCTTTATAAAAATTAAATTTTCGGTTCATTTCGAATGAAATAAAGTATATAAATGGTCAATTAGACCCATTGAGAGTAGGAAGGTTAATGGATCCTTAATAGTAAAATTTGTTAAAATGAAAAACTTAAATTGCTAGAAAAATACTTGAAATAAATAAATATAATAATCGTTCTTAAATAATGATTGGAATTTTTAAACGTATTTCAAAAAAAAATAAATAAATAAATAAATAAATAATAAAAAAAAAAAATAGTTTTGAATTGTACAGTAAGAAAATTTCGTACACGGAATTCGTATTCAGAAAGACAAATGAATTTTAAATCGTCAAAGTATTTCAATTTAGAAAATGGCCCTAAATATTAATTCAAGTAGCATGTTTAGAAAATAAATAGTATTGTTTCTATCATAATGTAGAATAGAATAAATGCATTTTCTTATTAAAAATTTAATAAGCATAGATAATGACACAACTCAAGTACACCTATTATATTTTCACATTTGAGTATTCTCATTTTAATGTGTTATGGGATACAATATTTTAGATTAAGAGACTTATTTCATTTACAGAAATTTCTAACAAATTCTCAGTTTTATATATTGGGTTAACTTAATGCATTAATTTTTGGAGGATTATAAATTTACTAACATAATCAGTAGCATCAATTTTTATAAAGTATTAGGCGGGCTCAAAAAAGTTTTTGTAAAATAAGACATATAATTTTCCCCCAGTGCGTGTGTATGGAAAGAGAGGTGGGGGAGGAACGAATAGTTAACGAGGATTTAGATTATGGAGTCACATTATAGTTTTTCTAAGTAAAACATTACTATAATTTAATAAATAACTTATTAAAATATGTTCTTACAAGTTTTTAATTATAAATAAATTAGAATTTATTATAAATAACGTAAAAGTTGATAACTATTGAAAATGCAGAAAACTATATATAAAGAAATCCTAAATGTCATTTTAGCCACTTTCATCGATTCTTCAATTTCAAGACATTTTTACACCAGTTGAAAGGACTTTGAGTGCATCCGTAAATCTAATTAATGTGCTTACTATTTTCCACATAAAATTAATTTGAGAACTTCAATAAAACCAACTTTATTTTAGAGATTAAACTATTTAAAAAAAAAAAAGAAAAAAAAAAAAAGAAAAAGAAATAAATCAATGGAAATCGGATGAGCGGATATATCAAATTATTGGCTGGGCTGAATTTCCACGAGACCGTTTAAGTTGGCATCAATGCACATTATTAATTTTTCTTTTTTTAATTTTTTTTCTAAGGACTATATAATAAAAGAGGATGGAAGGAAATAAAAATTGTATATAACTGTAAGTAACCAAATGAAGTAAAACAATTCTCATATTTTCGAAATGTAAAATAAATACGAATATATATATATTTTGAGATTAGGGTCCTAGTAGTATTCAAGTATTAAGCACAATTTCGCTTCTTTTAGACCACCTCTCTTTTTTGTAAATCAAAATAAAATAATTTTTAAAAACCTAATCACTCACCTTTAAAGATAAGACAAAATGCGTATTTTCATCACACGTTAATATATACATTATTTTTGCATCATATTTTATTTCTACATTTTTTTATGCCTCCTGAATCTGTATTCTAAATACTGGAACGATCCCTTTCTTATCTAAACAAGAACATTTGTCTGTTAAAAAGTAGTCTTGAAAACTACTTAAACTGACCCCCCCCCCCCCCCCCCCAAAAAAAAAAAAAAAAAAAAAAAAAAAAAAAAAAAAAAAAGGTTTCGAACACATTTTCTGGAATTTCAGAAACCGTTCTTTCTTCAGTTATATATACATATATATTCTAATATTTTTCTTTGAAATAGTTTTTCCGATGCTATTAATATAATGATAATTCTATTATTGTCTTATTGTTTATCTAATATTTTTCTTTGAATTAAGTTCTCATTTGCGTTTGATCGGGCAATATGGAAATCATTTTTATGTGTATCCTGATTTCTATTCAGAAATTAATCGCAATTAATGCGGCTATTTAGCATTGCCCTTGATAACGAGCTAAATACCACATTTCCAATAATATTCCAATTTTTGACAACTACTCTGTTTGATATAATTTGTCATTAACGCGTTTTTCCACATACTGATGTTGATTTGTAGTATTATCTAATGGTTATATATATATATATATATATATATATATATATATATATATATATAAAGCGATTCGATGTATTTCGCAATCAAATGTTTTCACAAAGATTTTATGCGAAATCGACTTTTGTGAGAGATGTAGATGGGGTGATTTAAATAGAAACCGATGCTACAGTTATTAAAAATGCAACTCAATTAAATTCATGACAGATTAATTGCAAAATATTGTTTGATACCCGATACAAAAATAGTGATGTTATTTTCTGCCATACTCTTCGTAAATTAAGGTTGAATGCACATGAGCTTTTAACATTTTCATTAAATCAGAAGAAAGCAATTCTAGTAAAATTACTTTTAAAAGTCGCTCGATAGTGCTGGAAGGCAATGTGCTTTGACGTCAGTTTTAATTAAAAAGGAGATTAAAGCGAAACTTAGAAACCAGACTTATAATGTTTTTGACCAAAGGCAGTATTTTACTTTTGCATTTTATTGGATAAATATGGTGCATAAATTCTAAAATTAATCATTGGAGAATGATTTAATTCTCACAGTACGAATCTCATTTTTGGATTTCTTTCCTTTTTTGGGGAGGGGTGGTCTACACGTGTGTGATGATGTCCTGCCACATCACACACATTTCTTTCATTACAATTAAATCTTTTAATTAAAAAAGAAAAAACACATGCCTTACATTGAGTATAGAGCGGAAATAGGAGGAAATCTCTATAAACTCCGAGAAAAAATTCCTACTCTTGAAGCAAATAGTAATGTTTAATTTTAGGACACAATCATTGACAGATGAAATATAATATTAAACAGCTGAAATATACGAAAAATAAATTATTATCGTAAAATAATTACTATTATTTATCTCATCATTATATACCTCAAAAGATAGCTGTGATGGTTTCACTTAAAAATGGTTTTAAAGTTTCACTTGAAAATCACTCTGTCAAGTGTTATTACTTTATATTCCTTCCATTTCATTTTCTCATAGAAGCGGTTTTCTTACTTTCCACTTAAAAAAACTTATTAAAAGTTTACTTCTTTCTTTTGATGTTCCATTTGGTTATTTATTTATATTGAGAGTATAGTTAAATTCTATGGGAGAATAAAGTTGATTCAAGTTCCCGTAAAACTCGAATAATAAAATGTTTAAAATCTGTTTTTTCCTGTGAGAAAGAAAAAGCTCTGAAATGTCGGAAATTAGAGTTATAAACCTTATTAAAAACACGTTAAAAGGCAGTCTGGTACATGTTTAAATGGAATCGACAAATGGTTAAAATACAAATATTAATTTTGAAAAACATTGACAAATATAGAAATTACTGTTATTATTCATATTAATATAGAGTAAAAGTTTGTTTAAAATAAAGGTTGGATTTTCTAATAAGCTTATGGAAAATTTGCTGAAAATGTAAAATATTGTTTTCTCCCTGGCTCTCACTTACACACACATTTATAAAATCAAGCACTTTATCAAAAGTGTTTAACTCTTTGTAGCACAACAACTCCAATTTGAAAAATACTTATTCATATGTTGGAATGCATCATTTTAAACATGTCAAAAATTATTTTTAAAATTTGAAAACTTAAAAAAATATTCACTAAAAGCTGTATTTTCATATTTGTAGCTAAAAAAGAAAAACCATAAATCTTATAAATATTGTCAATTTTCTAATGCAAAACTGTAAAATATATGAACTTATCTTTGTAAAGAATCTAGTTTTGGATAACTCCAGCATTTTTACTTTTTACAAAATTTACAAAGTTCGTTTTAGCAATAACTATTGAAACTGCTGAAATGATGTATAAAACTTTGGTATGAAAATTTAACTCTGTATCACCGCATGTTGAGAATTCTATGAACAATTTAGATTAACTGCTGTGTCTGAAGACAGCAGCAATAAATAAAATAGCCTTTTTAAGCCGACGCTATATAAATAACTTTGACTTTTGTGCATATTGATGATGTGCAACTGTGTGATATAGAGGGCTAATAATAAAAACTAATTCTTAACGATAACAGAACCAATACTTTTAAAGGTAAACGGGTTGAATACTAAATGCTGAAAAAAAAAAAAATAATAAGGAATCTAAAATCTAAAAATTTTCTTTTTGCAATAGGAAGTCGACGTTCATTATAAATATATTTTAGTTGTGTTGGTTGAAATATCATGGAAGTTTAAAAGAAATGTACTACATAAAAAAAAAACTTTTATACAAACTTTTGTAAAATATATATATATATATATATATACACACAAAAGTTACATCAAAATATTGTGAACAAAACTTTACTTAAAATAATTAGCCTGCATGAAAAAGGATGTTTGTTAAGTAAAAACAGAATTAAATTAGAAATAACAAAAATACAATGCATATTTTTACTTATTATGGTAAAAAAAAGAATTCTTTTAAGAAGCACACAAACTAATTAATATATATGATTGATTTAATTATCTTACTTTTTAACTTAGTATTATAGTTAAGTATTAGTTAACTTGGAACACAATCTTCCTTTATAAGTATAATTTTTTTAGACTTTAGATAGTAAACTACATGCATGCAAATCACGAAATTTTCACGACATCTTATTGAAACAATCGATTTTTGTTTATTATTGCTTGATCAGTACGATATATTCATTTGTGGTTTCATATATCTGGATGTAAAGAATTTTATACATTTTCATTGGCCGTATGTGATGAAATCGCTTTAATAATAAATAAGTTACTTTTATAATAACTTTTGCATTTTGGTGAATTTGTACATTAACTGTTATTGCTATGCTCTTGAGGATATTTTCCAAAATTTCTTTTCCTCCCCCAGTTTTTCAAACTGCCCTATAATTTTTAACAAAGTCATCTAAAAAATATTCTTGATAAAATGAACAGATAATTTGCACATATTAATCGTAATCCTCCTTTTATGCATTTTCAAAAGCGTGAAAATTTTAATGTACTTTATCATTCTCAACGTGCAAGTTGCATGATTTAGCCGTGTCTGCAGTATATTTGTTTAAAATCAGTTCTTGGATGCCCTGATGCAGCGCTTCCCAATCTTTTTCCTTTCACGTACCCCTTTCTCAGGCTTTTCATTTCGGAGTACCTCCATTTCTCCTAAACACACTTTTCTTCCCTCTTTCCACTTAACTACATAATGCAAACTTGCTTTTTCTCATTATTAATGTTCATTTTCATTACTTTCATATTTTCTATTAGTATTTGTAGATTCTTTTTAAACCGCTACCCTAATGGAACATCAACCCTTCCTTCCTCTCCTCCCAAGTATCAGGGAGTATATACATAAAATCCAATCTTTTTATTTATAAAACTATTCATTTTAAAAATATATTTTCAATTGATTTCAAAATACTTGGACTTTCATGATCAATGTTCATTTTTATCGATTTATGATGGAAAATGCATTAAGTTAAACAAGGAAGGACTAAAACACAGATTTGCCAAATAAAGTACCCTAATTTTAGTGGGAGACTACTGGTTTTCATAAATTTTTCCTGTACTCTTCATTTTTTATATTTCTTCTGATATTCTTACACATTTTTCAGTAGCCTGTAATTTTGATTATCAATAATTTGTCTTAGATAAAAATTAGTCTTCACTATTGTTTTGTACGCGATTAGTAGCCTTCGGTCGTTGCGCTGGTCAGTTTCTTTAAAAGAATCTCAAATGAAGTGAAATGCATCTAAAAAAGATCTCTGCCATAATTATTGCGTTTTCGTATAATCTCACATTATCCAGTTCAAAATCGATGTTGACGACATAATAAACAAAATTGCTCTAAAATCACTCTGCTCAATTTTTTAGTAGATTTGCTATCTTGAATTTTGCGCTTGTACCTAAATCTGCTGCAGACATATGACGAAATGCCCTAAAAATACGTCTACCCCATTAAAACCCTCTTAGGTGTTAATTTCTAAAATAGATAAAATACATATTTAAGTTTGTTTTAATAGATTCTTTATTCACAAATACATGTCTCTATCTAAAACTGCTGCAGATTTCTTTTGAGAAATGGAAAGGAAATGGGTTGCTTCACTTTCTGATAGGGGAGAAGTGACACTGCTTTCTTTGTAATCTTTGTCAATTTTTTGTAGAAAAATTCATGAGGCCCCACTTTTTTTTCTTTTCCATGTTTTTGGTACATACGTTCACGTACTACGTATATTTTGCTCTATTCAACTGTGACGCTTTTTTGTGATATAAGTAATTGAATTTTTGCAGATTTTGAAACTTTTGAATATTCAATAGGTTATGTCTGCTAACAGCAGCAATATCTCTGCAAAGTTCTTTATTATTTAACTTCTCCTAGTAGTATACTTTCATATTCTATAAGAAAAAGTTTGGGGTACTATTGTTTAAATGAGATAGTGAGTGCGGAAAACGGACAAAACGTAATTTTGATTGCATTTTGTGACATCATAAAAATGTAAATTAACAATGCCCCACGGAAACAAGTAAATTTTAATAAGCAGGCAGTGTTAGTCCAACAGTTTATTACAAAAAAATTTTTTTGGAATACTGTTGCTTTCCAAAGATACAGCGTTCCAAGCATGCTGGCGTTTCACTTTTCATAAAAAAATGACATTCACATCTTTGAACTTTGACATTTTATTCCGAGAAGAGAAAAATTGTCAGGGCATCAAAATTGCACATTATTTACTTAAGATCCCACACTACTGATTGAAGAAGACCCGTATGGTAATGTTAAGTCTATGGGGACGTTCTTTTCAAAAATCTCGCTCAAATTTTAATATTTTTACATGACTTTTTTGCATAGGATAGCTGAGGACGATCTACAACCGGGCTAGTTTTTACTTTTTCGATTTTGGTTATATATTTTTTATATTATGATAGTTTCAATTTCAGAACTGGTTGCGAAAGTTAAAGTAATTAAAAAAAGAATCTGAAATCAAAATTGAAAAAGTAAAAACTAGCCCGGTGGTAAATCGTCCTCAGCTGTCCCACGTAAATATATATATATATATATATATATATATATATATATATAATACCATTAAAAGTAGACAAAATTCACCAATAAATTTTATCATATATATATATATCATGTAAAAATATTAAAATTTGAGCGGAAAAGAACGCTCCCATAGACTTTACATCATCATCCGGGTCTTTTTCAGTCAGTAGTGTAGGCTCTTAATACCATCTCCTCCCCCCCCCCCAAAAAAAAAGGCCAAAGTCAATTAAAAAATACAACGATCAAAATGCCACTTTTTTGTCTGAATTTCAAAATAATGGCTCTTAAAATAAACAAAGGGATCAGTTGATTCAATTTTGAAGTTATTTTAAAATTGTACTAAGTATTTGGGAAAATAAATTGGAAAAGTATTTTGTGTTTTCATAAAGATATATAAAATTCCATTTCCAATTCCAAAATATTACTGTTTTCAATTGCTCTTTAATTTTAATATTTTAATATTATTGCATATTAATTATGTTTTTGTTGTAAACCTTAATCATATTTCATATAAAATAAGTACACGGGTCATTTTTATTGTTATACTCACAAGTGTCACAAAACAAATGTCAAACACATAATTAAAGTTAAAAAAATAAAATTTAAAAAATGATCAATAACGTACTGCTTTGTTTCTAAAGTGCAAATGTATGTAATATAGCGTAACATGCGACAAGGGAAGAAAGGGGTCTATGGTGATGTGTGACATTTTGTTACTAAAAGTGAGAGAAATGCTAAAAATCTTAAGAAAAAAAATGTGTAACATCATTTATGGACACTAATAAATGAGAACTAACTAACACCAATAAATGTAATTAATTTCCATTTTATTTTAGTTTAGACAAACAAACTACACATTTTTCCAATTATGCTATTTATTAAGTACTTCAGCAGCGAGGATTATGCATGCAGAGGTATTACGAGAAGGCAGTTCAGTAATCATACGTCAAAATTTTAATTTAGAAAGATAGCCGATATAAGAAAATGATTATGCGTCAGTACACCATCTAGAATAAGGGACAATATTTTACACACGTTCATTAAGCAAGCCAACGAAGCACAAAAAAGAGATATATCAGTATATTATGGCTTTTTATATTCAATCATCATGGGAAAGTAATTTCTTACATACTTTTTGTTCGCTTGCGTTCGTTGAGGAACTATACACTTAATACATGTCTGCACTTAAGATTCTCAATCTGGTCTTATACATATAGACAGCAGCTATATTTGGTAATGACCCCTTAGGCCGTCATTACTATGATTTATATCTCGTAATAATTTCTACTATCTGAAGTATTAACTTGGGGCAGACGTAGAAATTTATTTAAAGCCTCAGAAGAAAGTATATTTATTGAAGGATTTCAAGGAAAGATAGAATGAAATTAATAGAGTTAATTATCAATTTTATAACACACACATGGAGATATGTATATGCACACTCACAGACATGTGTATAATTAAATTCATGTAAATCCTGACCTCCCTCCTTAATCACTCCCCACCTATTAAAAAAAGAAACTAGTTGGATGTGCCAATCCTTATGATAAAATATAAAATTTTTTAGTTTTACAAATATGCAAATTGAAGCTAAATTTTACTATTTGGTGATTTAATACTTTTTTTCAAGTTACTGGGCCTATCCCGAAAATCAAACAAAATTCTTTATTGCTGCGTCATCGTTAGGCCGGTTTTCCTCAAAGTTTTATATTAACCGCCCTATGACATTACATTTAAGGGTGTATTCTCATCCAAACTGCTTATTTCCTGATTTATTTATAAATTCATTTTTCCTCTCAAACGCATCAAATTGGCAAATTCTCTTATTTAGAGACTAGATAATGTGCCATACTTGATTTTTTGATAAATGCAGAAAATGTTTTCAAAAAATGCTATCAAATTGACGTTTTGAACCGAATTTTCCTAAGTGGGATATCTGGGAATGAAAAAAATTGTTATACTGAGAAAATAATTGTTTATAAATCAAGTTCTAATTAACTGAGCGAAAAATAAAATCATACGGCCCCTTATACATCTTTTCAAAAATCCTCTCAGCAAGTTTCATGTTTTTACTTTTAAAAATGGGTCTGAAAATGTCTCAAAAAATTTCGAGCTGTTGAGGGTGAAAAAGTATTTTTTCGAATACACCCTTAAATATAAAAATTCCGACGAAAAATATGAAACTGAAAACATTTGCCCAAAAAAATCACTATCACAGCGCTCCCATCTTGGGGAATATCTCCATTTTCAACTGGGATGTGATGTCCATACGTCAAAAACTTATGCATGGAGTTTTTGTGATAATGCTCCAATGCCACAAAAAAAAATCGCTATTACAGCGCCCTTTTCTAGGAAAATATTCCCAATTTGAAATGGGACCAGATGACCATAGTCAAAACACATCTGTGAAGTTTAGTTCGATTCTATGCATAATTTCATCAGGGCCATCACTAAGATTTTTTATTGGTGGAGGAGAAGACCTTAAATTGCCAAGTCAAATTTTCATATTTGCCGACTCGTTTTATAATTTTGCCAAGTTACCACACTTAGAAAATATAATACAGTTCCTATTTGTAAAAAGTTTAATAATATTCCCAATTAGAGTTGTAACTTTTGCAAATTCTATCAAAAATAGGAAATGTATTACAGTTTTTATTAAATTTTTAAAAAACGTTTTAAATTTGCCAAGTGTAACAACATTTGGGAATGTTTGGGGGGAGGCTCCCCCCTGTCCCCCCCCCTTTAGCGAGGCCCCTGAATTTCATACATTTTTCGATGATATAATGTGAATAGACGGGCGGATAGACAAACATTTTGTAAAAGCGTCTTAATGGAGATCTCTGACCGCTACGCGTGTAAATCTGTGGACAACAGGAGGTTAAAAAAAATGATTACTATTCTTTCTTCTATTATGGAAAGGTGTTTTATCCTGGGTCTCCCCGAGTTACAGTATAGATATAATATATCCCTAGTATATTTTTTTACGTTTAATATATATATTAAGATTTTTCGCTAACAATAATTATATGAAAAATAGCAATTACATATTCATTTTTTTTTATTATTATTTATTAAAAGCGATACTTTTATATTGGCCTCGTGCCAGGAATTATCAGCTGAAAAAATCGCCAATGATTGTTTTTTTTTTTTTTTTTTTTTTAATTCTCATAATTTTAGTGATTTGTGTGATTCGATTACATGCCTTAAATTTGTGTTTTATTTATATTTTATTATTTTGTTAAAAAAAAATTACAGTAAAAGCTAATAAAAGTTAATCGTCAACAATGCTGCTTTTAGGCCTAGTTTAAATTTGGGATAATATACAGTAAAATGTTTCATAAATAGGAAACTGTTACATCTACGCATAATCAAGTCATCAATATACAGAAAGCATAAAGAGTATGTAAAGCAATTTACTTTTAGTTTTTGAAATAATCTTTGTACAATTGCAATCTTATGGATATTAGCAACTTTTGTCAACTGAAGATTGAGCTACCACTGCTTCATCAAATATTAAATGATACATAAAAAGAAAAGCATAACAGAAAAAATGTTCTATGCGTGACACTTGCATAAATAGGGTAGATGTGCCAGTAATGGGCCACCTTCCAGTAATGGGCCACCTCGCACTTTTTGGTTTATAAAAAAATAATAAATAATAGTTAAGCTTTTATTATTTTTTTCTGAACTCTACCTTGCATGCTTTATAAGCTGGATTAATTTTTTACACTTTTCGTCAAAACAATTAGGAAGCAGAAAATAAAGTTTCACAGTTTTTCTGTTTTTCACTGAAAATCTTAATGAACAAGCTAAGAGCAGACTTTACTTACTTAGTTTTATATCTTTTTTATTTTTCCGTAAAAATTGAATGTTTTTGTTTGGTTAGCAATATAAAACATTGAATTTAATATACCAATGGCCATTTAGAAAATTTTATTTATTTTTAAGATTTTAGGAGGGGTGGTCCATTACTGGATTGCTTATTTCGTGATTTGCCAGTAATGGGCCACCCAAGTGACCAATACTAAAAGTGTAATTTCAGTAGTGATAAAATATTTTGATTTAACTGAAAAATAAATAAACAAATTTAATACTTAAATTTTACTTACTAGAATTTAATAAAGACAATTTCTTTATAAATACAGTCAAGTCTCTCTATAACGAAACTCCATACATCGAATTTCTCTATATAACGAATTTTTAGTAGGATTGTTCCCCTTTTCCCATGATTACATTAAAAACAGTCTCTATATAGCGAAATATCTATCTCCATATAACGAATAGTTTCATAAAATGTTCTTTATTCAGTTGTTAAAAAAAACTTCGAAATCACATGAAATCAAATTTCCATCTCTTATTCCTAATTTATCGTTCAGTGCTGAGTTTTTTTTTATATTACTCCTCTGCTTGAATTTTCTTGTTCCTTAAGTCCAACAAATTCATCAACCCCCTCCTTTCACACACCTTTCAACATCCTTCTCAAAACAGCGTTAATTGAATAGTTATACATATAAGAACGGGATCAATGGGGGTAATTGAAGAAAAAACAATTTACAATTGCTTCAAAAAAGGCCGAATTTTGTATACAAGAGGATAATGTGGATTCTGAGGAAGAAGAAGATGCGACTTACGTAGACATAAAAAGAACAAGTTGGAAATTGCACGTGAATGTAGCAAATGAGGTGCGTTCGTACGATAACGAAATTTTTAAAATATTCAGATCTTGCTTTTATAGTAAATAGTACTTCGGATACAGTATATTGGTTGAAATTCTGTAAATATACAGGAATAGTAATTCTTATTACACCTCAGCAACGTATATCTTATTCATAAAATGTGAAATAGTTGAATATAATTAAAACACGTACCAAACCATGTTTCCCCGTATAGCATTATATAGTGGAATACTTTTGTGTAGTCCTGTAATTTAATAATAAAAATTCTTTGCGTCACAGATTGTACAGAATGCATATTTTAGTATATATTTCATAGATTCATGCCAATTCTATTATGTTCGAATGAGTGTAACATCATTAAAATGCATTTGAAACTTCTTCCCCATTGACCGTAATATAACGGAATCCTTTTGATTGTCCCTGTAATTGATCTATGCATCCGATTTTCATAACATTTGAAATGACTCGACAAAATTACGCAATAATTATATGTTTTAAATTTCAAACGATTAAAATGCATTTAAAACTTTTTCCCCTATTGACCGTAATGTAACGGAATCCTTTTGAATGTCCCTGTAATTGATCTATCCATCCGATTTTCATAAAATTTGAAATGACTCGACAAAATTATGTAATAATTATGTATTTTAAATTTCAAACGATTCGGTTGGATAGTTTTCCGTTGTTATATGCGGACAGACAGACGGACAGACAAACGGACAGATGGACAGACTGTCAGACAAACGGACAGATAGATGGACAGACAGACGGACTGAACGACAATTATAGGTGCTACCTATTTACATAATTACGAACGCACCTAAAAATAATTATCTGTTATTTTTTGTAGGGTGGCCCATTACTGGAACATAGGCGGTCCATTACTGGAACATAGGTGGCCCATTACTGGTCATTTGGGTGTTTAGACATATTTCTATTATTTAAAATGAAATTTTTATTTCTATTGGGAAATGTAACTGTGGGATTAGTTAAATATTGTTGAAAGATTAATCTAATATGAAAAAAATTGGAATACAATAATTATAACTATTAATAAAAAATTATTTTTTAGAAAAATTCCTTAAGGTGGCCCATTACTGGCACATCTACCCTACCTATATTTATTAATTTAAGTTGTTAAAATATAATTATGCATTTAAAATAACAAAACTCATTAGATTTTCATATTAGTTTAGTTGTTTTAATTTGAGGATATTATTAAAAAACATTAAAATAAAAAACAGTAATATGGTAGAAAAGCTGTTCCAAACGTGAAATGGAATGGCTCTAATTATGTATGAACTCAAGGAGGTGAGAGAGCCTGAGAATTCAAAATTCGTGATTTTTAAATTTTATTTAAATTAAATATCCTATTTTAAAATAAAAATTACAACTTAACAATAGTGAATCCCAGCTACAAAATGTTAAACGATTGATGCATATACTATTTACCTGTTAGAAAATATATAAATCTTCTGTGAATTTTTTACTACAAAAACTTGGTGACTTTCTGCGAGAATATGGGAATTTTTAGAATAAATTCGGTCATTCAAAAGTATTTTTTATTGATATTTATGTAGAGATCTCAATATGCCCCTGTGCATATGTAAATAGCAAATCGTACAATTTCCAATACAGTTTGTTTTTTTTGTATAATTTTCAATATTTTCATTTTATTATATTTTTTTCCAAAATAGTATTTTTATGAAAAGATTTGGGAAATAAAAATAATTATTTCTTAGTTTATAATAGTCTGAACTCTGAAATGTGTTTGCATATTTTTGTAAAACATAATTTTAATTACATATAAATGCAAGCTAATTAATAAAGTTTTTAAAATCGTTTAGAAAATCTATTTTAATTTTTTTAAATTCGAATCAAATAAATCCATCTTTGATTCAGTCTAAGCTCAGTAATCGCTTAGGAGCTCATAAAGCACGAAAATTTGTTTCTTTTTTAACATTTTAATAACAAAGAATAAATTTTCCAGACTTAATGAAATTTATAACATATAATCATCTTTATGAGTGTGGAATACAAGCTCAATAATTACATGAGTGTTGTATGTATTTCAGAATAATATATATAATCCGGAATAATAAATATGTTTTAAAGAATACTGTGTATAATCCAGATCCAGAATAGAAAATTTAACTCATAATTGTTTCCTGTTTTTCTGAATAAATGCTTATTTATTCAGCTTATTTATCTTTTATATTATAAGATTTTTAATAAAGACGTTTAGTTAAAACAAAAGTTTTAGCTTTTAATAATGAAGGTTGCATATGATTTTTATTTTATCAAATGGTTAAGGTAATATATAATGTATTTTATACAGGGTGTCCAGTAAATAACTGACCCATTTTGAAATTAAATAACTAAAGAACGGTTTGAGATAAAAATGCGCGGTTTGCTGCATTGTTATTAGAAAATCAATAGATTTTTAGATATACACTTTCTTAAAATAGTTCGAAGTTCGACCAACAGATGGCGCTGATGGCGGCAACAGGCTGTCGAAATTCTGACATTACTCTAGAGCTTTTCGGCTGATTTCGCAAAGTCGAATCTCAGTCGACCTGTTCAATCGACACTCCACTCATCTGCAAAAATAGTTTGTTGGATGGAAAGAGATTTAAAACAATATTTATGCTTGAATAATGTCTATTTACTTAATAAAAAACAAAAAAAATAATCATCGACCTTTCACACATTTACCATAAGTAAATTGTATTCAAAAAATGTTTTTGTAACCGATTAGCTGATTCTCTTTTTACGTACAATAAATTGAAAATATGGGATAAACACAGCTTTTTTATATTAAAAAAAATCTTAATATTTAATCTAAACATTTCTTCCATTAAATAGTATGGAATTGTATTTAAAAAAAAATTAAAGATGTCAAAAAGCTTTAAGAGATGGATCAAGCAAACTCTTCTTGCCTATACCGCATGTAGTGAAATCAGAAGTTAAAACAGTAGTACGCAAATAGTAGTAGCAAGTTCCCTGTCTAAAATAAAAGCAGGGCAGTGATTTATTATAAATCGGCGCATAAAAATATATTAAACCTTAAAATAAAGGTTCGTCTATATTTCGTCTAAACAAATCCTGCCTTAAACGCAAAAAAATATATATCAAGATGGAGAAAGTAACATACAAAACTACCTGCTAAGACGAAAACCTGTCTAAAACGAAATATTTTTCATTTTACCGCAAACCGAATTCACCCCTACGTTATATTCATGTTTTGACATTTGACATATCTGAAAATTTTATTACGAAAGTCACGACAGATTTTAAGATGCTTTTTACATACAATCCATCCTTCTTCTTCCCCTGATTGCAAACGCATCTACTCTGAAATAGAAGGATGCTTAAAAAGAGAAAAGATGCTTAAAGAGATATTTTAAGATTACTTTTACACACACGTCTCCCTCCCTCCAACTGAAAACATAATCTACGCTGAAATGGAAGGATGTTTAAAAAGAAAAAAAAAAGCATTGTACCTGTTTTATATCCTGCGAGTCATCCCTTTTCAAAATTTCATCACAGAAGGCATAATAGATCCTGAATCATCATAGAATCCTCACAGGTCTACTTATTTTAGTTCAATTTTATAAGTATAAATATTACCATATTATTGAAACATTAGTGTTTTTATATATAATTTTTAAAGTTTTTAGAATCATTTTTTTTTAATAATGTTCTTCAATTCAAATCAAATGCAAGAGGAATTTTTAGAATTATACTTTTCTTTCTTTTGCTCATGAAGCATAATTAAGGAAAGGGGGGGGGGAGCAAAAAATATATTTCAGGATCTATGATGCTCTTTGTAATGAAATCTTCAAAAGGGGTAGCTCGCAGGACATAAAACAGATACAATGCTTTTTTTTTAAAAAAACATTCTTCCATTTCAGCGTTTATTATGTTTTCGGTTGGGGGGGGGGGGAGACTTGTGTGTAAAAGTCATCTTTAAATCTCTTGTGGCTTTCGTAATAAAATTTTCAGATGTATTAAATGTCAAAATATGAATAAAATGTAGGGATGAATTCGGTTTTCGGAAAAATGAACAATATTTCATTTTAGGCAGGTTTACGTCCTAGCATCAGGTTTTCTATATACTTTCTCCGTCGAAATCAATATTTTTTAAGGTTTAAAACAGAATTTGTTACAAACGGATTCCATCATTCTAAGGTTTATTATATTTTTATGTGCCAATTTATAAGTCACTGTCCCGCTTTTTTTAGACAGAGAACTTGCCAACACTATTTCCGTACCACTGTTTTAACCACTTAACTGATTTTACTGCACGACGTAGGACAGAAGAGTTTGCTTGATCCACAAATTAAAGCTATTTCACACCACTTTTTTTTTAAATACAATTTCATACTATTTAATGGGAGAAATGTTTAGATTAAATATTAAGATTTTTTTTATTTAAAAAAGGGATGTTTATCCCATATTTTCAATTTATTGTATGTAAAAAGAGAATCAGTTAACCGGTTACAAAAACATTTTTTGAATACAATTTACTTATGGCAAATATGTGAAAAGTCAATGAATATTTTGTTGGTTTTTATTAAGTATAATAGACATTATTCAATCATAAATATTGTTTTAAATCTCTTTCCATTCAATAAACTATATTTCTGCAGGTGAGTGGAGTGTCAATTAAACACGTCGACTGAAATTCGACCCTGCGAAAGGGACCGAAAAACTCATGCGTATGAAAACTAGAGTATTGTTTGAATTTCAACAGCCTGTTGTCGCCGTCAGTGCCATCTGTTGGTCAAATTTCGATCTATTTTAAGAAAGTGTGTATCTAAACATTTATTGATTTTCTAATAACAATGCAGCAAACCGCGCATTTTTATCTCATACCGTTCTTTAGTTATTTAATTTCAAAATGGGTCAGTTATTTACTGGACACCCTGTATATAGTATAGGATAAATGTTAAATTGCAGTTAGTATGAGTTAAACTTCTTATAAAACAAGATATTTTGTTTTATTTATTTCATTTTTCTCAAAGAGAACAGATAATTCACATTTTCTAATTAATTTGTGTTTATATTGCTTTAATTCTAGCTATATCTATTTAACTTTTTATGTGATCAAGAAAGAGGAAATTTCAAATTAGCCAAGCATTTTTATCTTAAACAAATTTAAATAAGCTTTTCTAATTATTAATTTTAATAATTCAGTTAAAGTTATTTTGCTTTAAAATGTGTAATTTTAAAAATATTTAGAATTTTAAAAAATATATATGTAATCTGATTTAAATAAAAAGAATGGTTGAGGGAAGAAGAAGTCGCTGCCTCCTAAGGGCCCTCCCAGATATTGCAGATGAGTTTATTAGTATATATATTTAAATTTTCATTTTGTAGAATACCTTAACGATACATTCGGTAGTTTTATTTTTATACACAGTTTAAAATTCTAACACTTTAAAATTTTCAGGTTATCGAGGGTCAGAAATGGAACCTGGTAGCCGAAGTCCTGAAATTACCCAAGTCTTGCGCCAACTTTGCTTTAGGTCTTCGGCAAATTTACATAAGGTAGGTCAAGTAAATTTATTTTATTTTGTTCTTACTATAGGTGTAGAAATAAGGAAAATCCGTATATATATGGAATTTTTTGTCAATCCTAAAATCATGTTCGTGTTCACCGTAGTGATTCAATCCATATACAGAATGGTTGAACAATTTACAAGATAATTATTTAACTAAACCATTGACAATATCCAAATTAAAAAGCGCGTGATATATTTAATTTCAATAATTATTTATTCCACTTTTACGCGTTCATTATGTTTGTAATTTTATTTTCTATTTACATTCTGACGATGATCGATTAAAAAGAGTTGAAACATGTAAATATTTTTTTTTTTTTAATCTTCTAATAATGGTATTATTTATCTTCTAATAATGGTGATCTGCTGGATAATTGGAAATCTTCAAAGGGACGCCAAGAAAAACTTAAAATGGCGCCATGGCGCCCGCGGGTGCGGCGTTGGACAGCCCTGATATAAAAGAATGAATAATTTGATTATTTAAAGTAAATTATGACATCACAAATTATATTAAATTTAAATAAAATGTTTAAATGAAGTACGTTTTATGTCTTTACAAAATTACTGTTTTTAACGTTTTACAATTCTCAGGAATTAAGTTTAAAAACAATTTTTAAAACTTTTTTCATTTATTCTTAAGGCAAAATATCTGTAGAAAAATTCCGAAATACTCTTAGATTTTAATATTTTTATGTCATTTTAAACATTTATAAAAATTTTAATTTTAATCAATGCTTGAAAAAAATCGGTTGATTTAAATCACGATTTAATGGCTGATTTAAATCAACTGATTAAAATCATTACATCCAAATAAATATTAAAGATAAAGCATATAAACTATACCGTTTTTCGACCTGCGTTTAATCAAAGAACCCAAATTCGGTAAAAATAAATGTGGGAAATATAATGTTGAAACAATTTTAAAAATGTAGACGACTAGAAAGAAAAATGGAATCGTATTCTAAAAGAAACATTATTCCGAGTTTAATTACCCATTTGTTGTGGTTTTGTTATAAACTATATGCGAATATATTTTATGTGAAGTATACAATTTTAATAATGTTTCAAAGGATGTACAGTCAATCAGGGTAACTTTGACCTATCAGGGTAACTTTGGACCAAAAGAGAAAAAAGATTAAATCACTTGATTTATAACAGCAAAGTTTTGGTCTCTAAATATAGATAGCAGCAGTAGTGTGAGTTTGGGAACTCATTGGAAATAATTCGTCAAGACTCCACCATGGCAGAATGAATCAAAATTTCGTAAAGGTGGAGTAAAGTTACCCTGATTGACTGTAATATTTTAAACACTCTGTAAAATTAACAGTTGTGAGCAACAGTCTTAAAGACAACCTCTTGGTTGCTGTGCTCCCAGTAACAATAAATAAAAAATATAATAAAATAAAAATAGTCAATTTTGGTTTATCCTCCAAGCAGGGACGTGCGAAGAGAAAACTGCGCCCGGGGCAAAGTTTTAACTCCCCCCCCCCCAACTTTTTCTCCTGACAAGCGAAAAATGGCGTTGATAGTATAAATTTGACGCCCCCTAAATTTCCGTGCACTGGGCAAAATTTCAATTTGCCGCCCCTCCCCCCACCTTTTCTTGTGACAAGCCAAAAATAGCGTTGGAAGTATAAATTCGGCACCCCCTAAATTTCCGCGCCCGGGGCGACGCCCCCTCCCTTTCGCACAGCGCTGCCTCTAAGTCTATTATTACTATCATTTTCTATAGAATAGTCTTTATCTACCATGATTAAGGATTAGAGAGAAATTTCGGTTTTTAATATTTGTTCTAAAGATCCTGCATTTGAAATTTACTTGGAAAGAAAAAATATTAACATTTTATATTAAAAAAATCTGTCTGTTAATCATTACCATTATTAATTGAACGGAACAGATGTGTTACAGGCAGAACTCGTTTCATTATCTCAAAGACAAAAATTCGAAAAATATCAGTCACAATTCATGTTGTCATTCTGTAAGTCATTCATATTTGTATGTAAGGGTTGCTGACACTTTTTTTTTTTTAATGGCTCTTTTAAATAGTCTAATTTGCCCCTTCTTGCATTTTGTTCTTCATAATCTCTTTTTTTCTGTTTGTTGATTTAAAATTTCTTTTCAAAATTGTAAAACTGGAGTTAATGTGTATTGACTTGTATTGATCCTGTATCATGACGCGGATTTTATTATTGTATTAAATTCCTTTCTGATGATTAAGGCATAAACCCAAAATTGCGCAGATTGAAGTGGCACTTGAAATTCCATGAAAAAATATATAAACGTCCATGTTTGTCTTATTTTTGCAATACAACGTGTGTGGTATAAAATAACTTGATTAAATCTGTAACCCGTGTTGGTTAGGTTCCCTTAGAAAGACCCCCACGAAGGGCACTCCTCCCTGGTCCTATATCCCTAGCGTAGATAATCGGACGACAAAAATAAACCAAACCTGTAACCCGTGTTTATATATGAGAATTTTTATACTTCAATCTTTAATCATATATACAGTTGCGGTTGGATACGTGAATCACTTTTATAAATCGTTTTAATTCACATTGCATTTGCCTATTTATTGCCATTTAATTCACATGTAGTAATTCATAACTAATGTCAATTTAAAACTTTTTTTTTTAAGTTTGCTTGATTTTAATCCTATCGATTTTTAAAAATTCGAAGCACCTAAATCTAAGCGTACCGGCTCTCCCGCCATCTGCCAGGCAGATGTTAGCCTCTCTAACCCCACCCCGCCTCGTTTTGTTGACACTCCGCAATCTTATCAGCAGCTAGCGCACTCTCACGAGTCGCTTGCACGTTTTTGTCTTGTTCCCTGTTCAGTGCACGGCCGGAGAGAGAATCTAGAGCAACATGCCCCACTATTGCCGCAGATACACCGATACCGCCTGTTCTTCTCAGTACCAGACTTGTTAGTTCTTCAGATTGCTGCTAGGTGGTGTGCATTAGAGCTGCGTTGTTTCACAGAATTTGTTTCATTTTCTGACTCACACATGGTTTTTATCACGTGAGTTTAGTTAAAGCCTCAAAGTATTGGATTCGTGTTCATTTCTAAACAGTTGCCGTTTCTGTGAGTCGGATGGAATATACTTTTTCAGCTGAATAATGATGAAAGATGTATCATTTCGTCTTTGATAGAGCTCTTAGTTTTAATAGGGTTAAAGTAAAGGGTTTCATTTTATGCAAATTATTACGATTTTTTTTATTATTATTATTCAGGAGGAAAGTTTTTAATTTATCGAATTCACAGAATTTTTGATTCAATTAAAAAAAATGTACTTTATGAAAAAAAAAATTAGTTGCTGTTTTACGCTTATTCAAATTCTGAAAAGATTTATATAATTCAAAGTTAATATAATAATGTTACAGCAGTTGAAAATTGACGATGGATGTTTATTTGTTCCGTTCTTCCCTCACGCATGGTTATTTCAAGCACTTTTTTTTTAATCCCTTATCGCGTTGCATATATGAGTTTCCGTTGGTTACGAACAGTCCTTATTTCTGAGTACCACTATTTACTTATAGTAATGTTTGCATTGTTTGATCACATAATTTCTGCCATTATAAAAAATGAAGATATAAAAAATGGAGATTGTTCGGAAGTGGTAATCAAAATTTGGTATCGCTTTTGTGACCCTTCAGCAACTTCTTTTAAGTAAAAAAATGTCCTTCACAAACTTCTTTTTAGCTAAATGAGTCCTTTCAAAAAATTCATTATAAAGCTGCTTTCATATCCAAACGAGCTACTTTATTACTCATTTATGAATTCGTTTTCATTCAGAAACTCATTAAGTAAGCGTGTTTTTATTCAGCAGCTTTGAAATCGATTAGTTTTTTCAATAATAAAGACAGGAAATATTTCAGAAAATACTGGTGGACGTTTTAAACGGGATTTTCAAAAGTGAGAACGCTTAGAATGTGACATGTGACAAAAATCACTTCTAATTCGGTTAGTAATTTGTTTATCAGAAAAAAGGGAAAATTCCATTCGATTCCAAATCACTTGAGAAGGACGCTTACAAATTTCATCTTTTGGCGTTTTAAAATGAAACATAAAATATGTAAAAATGTTTCACGTTGTTGAGCAGGCATTTTGAGAACATAAAAGAAGACCCTTTTCAGGGATCTTGGAAAAAATTGGATCCTTTAAAGACCCTTTACAATTTTTTTCATCTCAAAAAACAGCACGCTTCAAAAAATATTTTGTCTTAAAACATAATCATAAAACTTTCTTAAGAATGCATAAACAAGAACTTGAATGTCAATTGTGGTACAAGTTTCTAAATTAGATTTTTTTTTTTTTTTCCATATTACTGGTGTGTATTGATTATGTAGATCATATACAAGGCCATACAAAAGATCCCAAGTATATTTCTGTGCATTGACAGAAATTGCTGAGATATTTTCTTCTTAGCCATGCGTTTCGAAATTTAACTAAATTCCAGCATACTACATAGGGTAACATCCCCAATAATTAGCATGCACCAATGATTGGCACATCCTACAAACATGTCCTAAAATAAGATTTATATCCAGTCTTTTAAAAATGCAAGACCATATACCAGTTATATGCTTATGTACTTTAAAGATTATAACTTTGATTTATGCTACTAGATGACAATAGTGCGTAGGAAAGAGAAATAATTATGGCTTGTATCAATTAGCCATTTTTGTTGCAAATGCTTCTTCTCTGGCTTAAGAAATGCATGCTTTTCAATTCATAATTATCTGATTTATAATTTATTTTAAATTTTAATTGACAACAGTTTTGTTTAATTGAAAAGGGTTATTTTAATTGTGTAAAAGTATTTTTGACACAAATATTTCGATTTCTGAATTAATGATAGATGCCAATTAATGGTGTGTCATTTCTGCTAGTTCCAAGTAATTGGCACCTATTCCAATTACAAAGGAATTTGAAGATTTGAGATTAAACCACTTATTTTGGCAGTACTTTTAAAGTTATAGACTAATTTTGTTTATCAGTTGTTTTTATTTGAAAATATGAAATATTATCAGTAATTGGAATCCATTAAAGCTTCATATGACAATTACTGGGGACAGCATGACAATTACTGGGTATTAATATAAATATATTGTATTGTTTTAAAGTGTTCACATTTCAGACTAATATGCTGATTTCTTTCTATCAAAAACCTGAAATATGGCATCTTCATCTACAGTAAATTCATTTAAAGCGATTAAACCCAATGCAAAATATAAAGTTTTTTTTTTATTATTATTATATATAAACATGTGCCAATTACTGGATCACAAGGTGTCATACATTGGTGCTCTAGGTGCCAATTACTGGTGATTACAGCAACTTTTTATAAATATATTTTTATAAAAATACTTTTTCAAAAATTTTTGCTTTTAGTGGGCAAAATAGATGCACAGATATGCATTGTTTGATTTAAAAATATTTGCAAGTAAATATTTTATTTCTTGGTAATGAAAATTGAAGTAAGTTTAAAGACAAATTCTTAATGTGCCAATTGCTGGGGAAGTTACCTTAGTATATACACAAATTTACAGATCCTCACAGGGCTCAGAGCAGCGGAGTCAGTGGGGAAAATGGCCGACTCCTAGCTGGCGAATCAAATTAGAAATACTTTCCGTTTTGCTAATTTTTCAATCTTACGTGCCACAAACCCAAAAAATCCAACTATTGAAATCTAACGAAGAAAACAAAACAGAAATTTTACTATTTTGTATAAATGGACTTGAAAAACTGAAATAATTACAACTTTGCTGTTAATTCGTGTCCTCCAGTGTAGAAAAATTTCGATGGAAAGAAGAAAAAAATAAAGATGAAAATTTTAATAGTTCGGGAATAATTCGCGATCTACTAGGGTTTTTAATTAAAAACAATTATCATCTACAATGTACATCGAACAGTATATTGGGAATCTTTAACTTGGATAGCCCTAATAAAAAAATAACAACAATTCCTTGTATGGATTTAAAATTATTCATAATCGTTTTAATTTCACATCAAGCTATCGAACAAAAAAAGCCGTAGTCTATTTCATAGTGACTTCGACTCTTTTGCTCAAAAATGAGCACGACTCAGACTCCGCAGCCCTGACAGGGCTTCACAAAGGAATGCGGAATATTTTTCCTACTATTCGCGGTAATAGCAAAAATTGGGTTTCAAATGTGCACCCTCTTCCGTGCTGTATGAAATACTTCTGAATGCTTCAGCTACTAAAAGGATGAGATGTTTCATTTCATTGTCAGCCATTTTTGTGTCATTGTCAGCCAACTTTTCAAAAAGCAGTTATATTCTCGGAATCAAATTACAAAGTTAGCAAGAGAAGTTATCCACTTCAAAATGCTGAGATGAGAACTGTGTTCTATTGTCCAGTTGAGACGAAACTAAAGCTATAGAAATACCAACGATGAGCTTGTTATTTATGAAATAAAACTTTTTTGCATAAAAATTTTCGGAAATAGGACAATGTTCACTGAAAAAAATGTTCAATAGGCTTATGTATTTTAGTTCCCAATATGCTTTTATATAAATATTTAATAAATTCCGAATACGCCCACTTCATGCCATGAACATAGTGTAATCGCAAAATCATATTACCGTGTCCATATCAGCTCTGTGATTTTGTTACTACATTCGAGATCTTGGGCCAGATTTCTTTTACTCGGCAATCGAAAGTACAGTTTTGTGAACAGAACATTGTTGACAACGAAGGACATAATGAATGCATTTTCTGTAGCTCGTTCGAGACATTTATTTCAGGGATACAACCCTATTTGGAAAATATTTGTAGCACTTCTATTTTTTATAAATAACAAGTGAATTATGTAGAATATTTGTAGTTTTATACATTTTTTTTCAATTTGAAAAATGGAACATGATCCAGAGAGAGGTGCCCTTTGAAGAGAAAAAATTATTTCTTCCTAAATTCTGTATTAAGTAACAAGTATCGAAATTTTTAACTTATGAGGTTGGTGTTATGAAGTTTTGGAAGAAAATTCAACAATCCACAAAAGTGTTATTTTTTAATTATAAATGATTTAGTTTACATAATTTTGTTACATAAATTATTTTTTTATAAATTATTTTGAAAAGTTTATGAAAGCTATTACATTTATACACAAATTACATTTATTTTGCAACTGAAGCATAAAAATAACGCTTTTTCGATTATAAAATAAGCTTAAGAAGATATTTGAAATTTATGAAACCATTAAGGGGACACACTACCTTTGAAACTGTCTCTTCAATTTTGAATAATACTGTAATAATATGTGGTGACGCAATACTTAATACTAAAATTTAAATAAAATTAAAAAAAAAAATCTTGTAGAACAGCCTATTTTACTTTTTTTTTTTTTTTTTTTTTTTTTTTTTTTTTTAAATCCTTGCTAACACATCGGCTGATAAATCCCCGGTCTAATGAAGAAAACAACTTTTTTACTCAAATTTGATTTTATTCATCAATATAGTCTCCTTTAAGAGCTATACAATCATTCCAGAGCCTCTCTAACATTTCACTTCCTTTTCTTGAAGAACACCTCAAAATAGGCGTTTGTTTCGGCGATCAGCTTCTCATTCGAGTCCTATCTCTGCCGGCGATTATTTTTTTTTTTTAGGTCTGCGAAGAGGCAAAAGTAGCTGGGAGCCAAATATGGAGACTAGGGTGGGTGCGGAAGCAATTCCAAGGGCAATTTTGGCCGTGACAAGGTGCACTGTCCTGGTGAAAGATCACTTTCTTTCTTTGCCTATGGGGTTGTCTCTTCGAAATTTCCGCTTTCAGACGATGCTGTTGGGCCATGCTGTGATCGCTTTTGACTGTCTTGCCCTTTTCAAGGTAGTTGATAAACAAGATTCCATGAGCATCCCAAAATACAGACGCCATAACCTTTCCAGCACTCAGTTGCGCTTTTGGCCAATTTGGGCTAGGTTCACCGGCTGTTGTGCACTCAGCTGACTGGCTGTTCGACTCTGGCGTGAAACGCCAGTTGAATCCAAGTTTCGTCCATCATATCATATTGACCCAAACATATTGATTCGTTGTTGATTTTGGTCTACTTTTAGCACACGCGGCACCTATTTCGGAAACAGCTTTCTCATAGACAAATGTTCACGCAAAATAAAGCCTACACGTTATTTTGATATGTTTAGAGTGTCAGCTATCTCCTGCAACTTCACTTAACGGTTTTCTAAAACGATTTTGTGGACTTTTTTTATGTTTTCCGGTATAAGCACCTCTTTTGGACATCATTCATGTTTGTATGACCACGTTTAAATTCAGCAAAATTCAATAATGGTCGATATTCCTGGTGGAGAGTTTGGATAACATTTATCAAGCCAAGCTTTTGTTGCCACTGTGTTTTTCCTTATCAAATGGGAATGTTTTATGGAACACGAAATGCTTTTTTTCCCCATTATTTTGAAAATACAAAAAGATGTTTCATTAAAACTACTGTAACATTTGAAGCAACCGCCAGTTCATCATAAAATATTTACAACTACTTTGTACTGCTTAGTACTTACTTACTAAGCAGAATATTAATTCTGTATTTGTAGCGCCATCTGTGAGTCAGACCGGGAACTTATCAGCCGATGTATTAATTTTTTAAATATGAATATTTTTGCTTCATTTTTTTTCGACATTCATTAGAATATACTGCATAAAACTATGCATGGACTTTTTGATGTACGGAATTTTACATTTCATATGATTTTTTTCTCTCTCGTGTATGTTAAAAAAAATGAAGGGAATTCAACAAACTCCCAATTTAAATATTTTAAAAAAATAATTATAAACTTGAATGTTAAATTCATGCGCCAAAATATTAAGTACACGTTGGGGAAAAAAAAAATCAAACCTCTATTTGAATTAGTCAAGAAAAAAAAAAAGCCTTAGTATTTATCGAATGAGCAAGTTATAAAAATGCTATAAACAAAGAGAAAAATCAGTTTAAATTTGTTATTTGTATGAGTCATTGCGCCGGATCTATTAATAAAATTTACAATATCTCGCGATATAATTGTCATATAGGTAAAAATGAAATGTCCAATTATTCACAATTAAAGAGGCTTTCGGTTAATATTAAAAATAGAAAATTGATATCTTGACCAATTTCAAGGTAGTATGTCTCCTTAAAAATTGTATTGGCGACATTTGTGCTGTCATTTTGTGTCTCCTCTTATATTTTAGAGAGAAATCTGAATGTTGCTTCTTGTGACTTTACCGTAATAAATCCCTGGAGATGTTTTTATATTTAATTAAATTTTTAATTATAGAAAATGATTGTGTAAAACAGCTTATATCTAACTTTTGTTCTGCGTTGTATGAGAAAATTTACATATAGATGTTCTATGTGCCCTTGGTCGCAGGATTTTCTTTTTTCTGCATGATGTATTAGTTAGTTTCTGTACGAATATCTATTTCAAGCATTACTTTTTATTGCATTATTTTACTGTTCTATGACAATACAAGCACACCAATACTTTAAGCATTCTTCATGTCAAATCCGAAACAATAGGCTTCGTAAGAGCTTGATTATCGACAGACTCAAATATCTCTTTGCTTCGATTGTAAAGTTGGAAATGTTTAGAAACTGGTTTCTAGGGTTGTCACAATTGTATTTCATAACGGGATAGAAATCTTGGATTGGGATTATTGTTGCATTTCTGATATGAATTAGATGCTCAAGTAGCACCTTTATTTGTATTCCATGCATAATGCTACATACTGTACTTTTCAAAACAAAATATTCTTCATTCGAAACAATATGCTTTTTCACTTTCTCAATCAGAATAATTTTACAGATGATCCGGAGAAAAAAATGCGCATGTGTTTGTTTTAAGATATTTTATTTCTAGAAAGCTAATAAATAAATAAGTGTTCGTAAATAATCTTGTTAGCGCCATGCGTAAGTTTTTGAATTCTGGCATTCTTGCTTTTCACTCTAGTATCCTATTCAAAAATTAATTTAATGTTCTCACAGCTCGATTAAGAAACTTTCGTGCCCAAGAAAATGTTTGTTTTAATACCCTTGTAAATTGGTTGGTTGGGTTGAGCCATGATTATTTCATTACATACAAGGTATTGAAACTCTGTATCTATTGTAATTAAGAATCCACTTCAGTCACGGCAAAAAAGGAAAACGCTAATGTAAAGTCTATGGGGACGTTATTTTCAAATTTCTCGCTTTGATTTTAATATTTTTAGATTTTTTTTTTTTTTTGCATAGGATAGGTGAAGGCGATCTACAACCGGGCTAGTTTTTACTTTTCGGATTTTGGTTATAGTTTTATTATTATTATTATATTTATTATTATTATTAGGATAGTTTCAATTTCAGAAACTGTCCCAACCTGTTCTGAAAATTAATTTCTAAAACGAAAAAAACTAAAATCGGAAGAGTAAAAGCTAGTCCGGTTGTAGATCAGCCTCAGCTGTCTTATTCTCAGCCGCCCTCCCGCCCCCCCCCCCAAAAAAAATAAATAAATACATAAATAAATACAATCGACGCGAGAAATTTTAAAATAACGCCCCCCCCCCCCCCATAGACTTTAGCATTCGAGTTTATTCGCGTGACTAGTATGGCCTCTTAAGGGCAGATAGAACATCTCGACACGTAAAATGAAACAGTTTTTGCGAAATATTTAACATAATGTATTTTATTTAAAAATAGAAATGATTTTTTAAATACACATTATAGCCCATATATAAATCAAAAGAAATTAATTTATGCATAAGTTAGTGTTTGAGAACTAATTAACTTTTTACATATCTCTGAATTTTTTGTAACAATATGTCTGTTTGGTTACTTTTTTAAATAACTGTTGAATATATCATTTTAAAACTTTTTGTGGTGTCAAAAAAATATGCTATTTGAGAACAATCAGAAACGATTTTCATTTTGGCTTAAAAGAATAAAAAATATTTTACTAAGAAATGTCAAAAAACCTGAAAATTTTATTTTCATTAAATTTTCATTTTTTTTTTTCACTCAGACCTTTAATGTTATATATATATATATATATATATATATATATTTAAAGAAACATGTTAGTTTTCAACTGCTTACATAAAAAAGAATTTTTTAAAAATGTACCAAAACATAAAAAACAGAAAAAAGGCAAAAAACTATGTACACACCCACAATGCTTAAATTATATTATTTTAAAACCTTCTAGCACCATAATTTTTTTGCTCGATAATTATTTTTCTAATTTTTAGGTCGATAGTTAAAAACTCAAAATTTTGAACCATTTTATGCTCCATGTGCCCTTAAACATGAAAGAAGGAAAATCTTTCGTTTTTTTATTGTTATTAAACTTTTTCATTTCAGTTATGATCATTATATTAAGAGTTCATTTATTCAGTAATAATGGTTGTAAAACACAATTATTTTACATTAGTCAATGCTCTAAATTTTTTCCCTTTTCTATGTTGACGAAAGTATGTTTTAATTATTTCTTTCTGAAAGTTGAAATATTTAAGATATAGTAAATAACTTAAAACTGTTATGATTTAATTTACGTAACTTGAAAAAATGAAAAAGCATTACTATAATTCATTTTCGTGTTGACACTTGTATAAAATTAAGAAAAATACGGAAAAGAGAAAATTTTGATGTATGATAAAACTTAGTGAATTTTGCTTACATCGCAGCCACTGTAAAAAAAAAAAAATGCAAAAAATGGCCAAAGAATAAAAATAATGTATGCAAGTTTTTGTTGTATTCTATATAGCCTGCAATCGGGGGGGGGGGGGGGGCAGGGCAAATTTTCCGAAATATGTAGGCAATCATTTCTGAAAATTGAAAAAAAAAAAAATCTGTCATAAATCTAAAAAATCGGACATAAAATGTATCGCGAATTTCGATAAATAGTTGCCGAAAAAAATCAATTTCACTGGCAAATTTCGTCAAAGGATCGTGAAATAAAAGTCAAATTTCGTCAAATAATGCGAAAAAACATCAAATGTCGTTAAAATGCCACAAATAAAGATACATTTCGTTCCAAAAATCGCGAAAAAACAGCAAATGCTGTCAATATATTGCAAAAAAATGGTATATTTCGTCAAAAGATCATGTAAAAACGGCAAATTTCCTTAAAATATCGCGAAAAAAGTTCAAATTTCGACTTAAGTTTGAGAAAAACCCGCAAATTTTGTCAAAGCGGCACAAAAAAAAAAAAAAAAAATAATAATAATAATAATAATAATAATAATAATAAAAACAGTGCTTCCCCCATCTTCTATTGTAACTTTTCAGGAAATTTATTATGAATTTCAGAATTTATTTTTTATTTTACTCACAATCACTTCTGCTTGCAATATTTAAAGACTGCCTGAAATTTCACTCGTTTCGTTAGAAAATGCGCTTTCCATTGGCTAGTAGTTTCCAATCTTTCTAATGTTGTAGCATAGCTGTCAATCATCCGCCATTTTTTTTCTTCTCCAAGTCAAATAATCATTTGAACCTTAAATTATATTTAATAAATGAAATAGAAACATTAAAACAAGACGCATTTAATTAAATGCATTTTCCAGTTCAAAGTATGTGTATTTGATTTTTTTTTTTTTTTTTTTTTTTTAAGGAAGTTTGTAGAATGGTTTTGCTAAGCTCACAGTAAATTTATAAATAACATTGTACGTCCGCATGGAGTGAAACATTGTTTCATTATATTTAAATAAAAAAAATAAAAATACTAAAACTTTTATATTTTAAAATTAAATATTAAACAACAGTACGAAACATTTTTGTGCGATTTTCCAAAATGATTTTCCAAGGGCAGAGCTTGATTATTACAGGGGCACACTGGTCTAGTGCCCCAGACTCACATTTTCAGGGTCCCCCAAAATGCGTTTTGTGCACTCTCTACTACAATTTTGCATTAGTTGTTCATTAAAAAAAAAAAAAAAGTATTTTCCCCATTCGTTTAAGCTAAACTATCTTAGTATTTTTCAATAACGGCAATGAATTGTAATATGTAAAATTCGAAATTACGAGAAGAACGGGTATTACATCTGTTTCATTCAAACTTATAGATTTAGATTTATACTCACTATAAATACTACATGTAGTGCATAAGATTTTACTTTCCTGTATTTTTAATGCTGTTATAGATGTCTATAATATTTTTTCGTTAAATTATGTTTTAAATTGTAGACTGCATGTAAAGCAACTTGTCAAGATTATAATGCAGCATATTTTTGAGAAGAGACCCTGACATTTTGTGTGCCTTGGACTTGGACCCAATGTAGACATAATCAGGCTCTGGTCTAGGACCATTGCCTTCTAATAATAGTGTAGGGATTGTAGTAGTACTTTGGGAGGCATTGATAGGACCCATGATAATGGGACACTGATTGTGCCCCCCCCCCCCCTCCCGATGTTTGTACATGGAATTCCGGGATAATAGAAAGTTCCTTGTGTAAAATAAAATAAGTAATCTTCCTGAATCCTGTGGAATTGAATCTTTCGTCAAAACTCACGCCTCTAGAGAGATAAAGGATTTTTCAGTAAAGCTATCCATAAGATCTTCATAGATAAGGTTTTTAGTCAATAGTTGGTGGATAAGATGATTATTGTCAATAGACCATTTTTACTTAAGTAGCATTTTTTTTGGGAGGGGGGGGGGGGGGTGAGTGAAACTAGGAGTGGATGGAATTCTGATTATGCTTGTAGATATATAATTGAGAAAACAATGAGAATTTAATTAATTTTCTTGATTTGAAAAAAAAAAAGATTTTTTTTAAATGTTTTTTTTTTTTTTTTTTTTTTTTTGTCAATACTAAAATATATTTCACACTATCATTTTTAACTTTATGAACGCTGCAAAACTATTTGATGTGTTAAACTAAATCAGCGGAGTGTCTAAATCAGTCAATAGCCATACTCAACCTATTTTACTCCTGGGTAGAGGTCTGCACAGGCCCGGGCTTGGCCCGGCCCACGGGCCGGGCCGGCGGAATCGTTTCGAATTTGCTAACGGGTCGGGCCGATATAAAAATTTTCGGGCCTGCCGTCCCGTTTTGAAGATTTAAATATAAACGACAAAATATATAAACCTATTTTCAACGAAAATGGTTTTAACGAGAATAAATAAATGTGCGTCACGAGCCATACTAGTTTGACAGCATCAATATAAAAATGCAACTTGTGCGGTGTAGAGATCGGCATCGGACAGTTACCTTGTGTGTAACCCGTTTTAATATTTTTAAAACTCACTCGTGCAGGGCCAATATCAAAAATGGAAATAATTTTTCTACATGTAGACTTGCCGGACCGATAGAAGACTTAATTGTTCTCAAGATCTGTAGGGCAGACAACATAATTTGTAAAATTATGAACAACGATAAAGAACTTATGTTAGCTTAATCTTTGGATATATACTTTTTGAATTAATTTTTCAATAACGCGAAAGTTTGACACATTTTTACATTAATTTTTAATTGTAAAAATATATAAGTGATATGCCTGACTGTTGAAGGAATTTGGAATCGAATAGCGTTTTTCATTTTTGGTAAATAAAATACTTGTATAACCTTGTTGAGATAAAATAGTTTCTTAAATGGTTGCAGGTTTTTCTCCCTTCCCATGTTATCGCTTCCGGAAAATGTATTCAAACCGCTAACTATGACAATATTTTATTTGTTTGCAGTGTTCTTAAATTGCTTGTATCAAAAAATGGATAACGCCATTCGATTATATACACTGATGGACAAAATTAAGAGATGGGAGGTATTTTCACACATTTCTCAGAAAATATCTCATAAAACCTGGACAGTTGATTGTCATATAATGGCACTATGGCGCTGATGTCGCTGAGATGAGGTTACGTATTTTTGTGGGCGTTGCTAAGCCAACAGGAGGTATAAAAGTCTGCAGCTAGCTGCTCAGTTCACTCCACTTTACAACACAGTAGTGATTTGTATAGTGTTTCTTGAATAATCTTGTTGTTTTTTGTTGATTTTTAGGTGAAATGAGTGAACATCATAGTTTAGACGATGGTTTGAGGTGGAGAATTGTGGGTAGAATTGAGGCAGGGCAGTCCCAAGCTCGGGTTGTTAGGGAATTGGGTGTAACTCCAAGCGTTGTTTCGTCTTTGTGGAGTCAATTTCAAAACAGTGGGACAGTGTCCAGAAGACCAGAACAAGGTCGTCCGAGACCAACAACGCCCAGGGAAGACCAGTATTTGCTACTTACAGCCAAGCGCCAGAGGACGTCTACAGCGACACAACTGTCTAGGGACCTTGCTGCTGCCACAGGAACATTAGTTTCAAGAAAGACTGTTGCCAGGAGGCTCGGTGAAAGAGGGTTGTATGCCAGGAAGCCCGCCATTTGCATCCCACTCACTCCCTTCCACAAAAGAGAGCTTGCACAATGCACAATAGTGCAGACAGCTCCAACACTGGACACAGCTCCAATGGGATAATGTTCTGTTCACAGATGAGTCCAGATTCAGTCTTCAACCTGATTCTCGGCGAATATTCATATGGAGGGAACCTGGGATCATATATCATCCCAGTAACATCATGAAAGGGACCATTATGCTGGTGGAGGACTGATGGTTTGGACAGGGATCATGTAAGATACCCGCACACCGCTTCATGTGTTTGACACTGGTTCCATGAATGCCCAGAGGTACAGGCAGGAGATCCTACAATCCTACGTGCGTCTTTTCAGGGGTGCTGTTAGCCCTGAATTCCTTTTTATGGACGACAATGCCCGACCACATAGGACTCGCCTGGTTGAGGAGTATCTGGAAAGCGAGGATATTCATCGAATGGATTGGCCAGCGAAATCTCCTGACCTTAACCCCATTGAACATGCTTGGGATGCTCTTGGAAGGGCTATTGCGAGACGCCAACCCCCACCCAGAACCATTCCGAAGTTAAAAACTGCTCTAGTGGAAGAGTGGGAGAGTCTTTCACAAGCAATCCTTAACTCTCTTATTAACAGCATGCATACTCGTTGTACATGCTGTCTATCTGTCAGAGGCGACCACACGCCATACAAGCCTCACTTTCATTCCCATCTTTCATCACGAATTTCAGTCCACATTGGACTGTTGGCAATAACTCTTGCCAATGAATGGCACTTTAATTTTTGCTTTGCGCATATTATTGTCATACTGTAAGTTATATCCATACCAATTTTCATTTATTTTTATCCAGTATTTCTCGAGATATTTGGGAAAATGCCTTCCATCTCTTAATTTTGTCCACCAGTGTAGTTTCTGAATAAAGACACCTGCTAATCTTATGCATTTCTGAAAAAAAAAAAAAAAAAAAAAAATGAATTTAGAAATGTGTCAGAAAGGAGCTTCTTTGATTTAACGTATGAATTTGGATTTAAAATCTTTAATAAAATGATATAGAAATATTTTTATAAATCTTCTTTTATTAAACAGCTTCAAAAGTTACGATGGTTTTATTTTTTTTTTTCTTTTACTCTAATCCATATTAATTTTTTAATGAATCTTTATTTGAATGTTGAAAGCCTAAGAATCTTAGTAATCATTAATGTTACTAATGTGTATTTCCTGTAAAATCATTCCATAGATATGTATGCAGTACTCTTAAAAAAAAATCTTAATTATATGATAAAAATCTGAATTTTTTAGAAATCGTAGAAATTGTAACGGGCCAAAACGGTCCGGGCCGGGCCTGTTTTCCCTGATTTCTCTACGGGTCGGGCCGAACTTTTGAGTTTTACAACGGGCCGGGCCGAAAAAATTTTCCTATGGACCGGGCCTGGAAATTCCGGCCCGTGCAGACCTCTATTCCTGGGTCGTAAACATAAGCTTACAATGTTTGGCGAGCCACGACATACTTATATAATAATGTTAAAGTCGGGTAATTAAAATCGATAGAAAAAACGGTGTTACAAAGTTATATTTAATATAATCATGATTAAACGTTTGTCGCGAAAAAAAAAATGTTACCAAATAAATTTAACACAACTATTTCTAAACAATATGCTGCGGACTATATTTTCATTGCAAATGATGTAGAAATATGTCGCAAAGATTGTGTTTTTGAAAAACATTTCGTTGCTAATAATTTTCACGGCAAATGTTTAAACATAATAAGCATTCTTTTACACTTTAGCAATATCATAAGCGTAAAATGTAAGAATATATCAACTCACCAATTTCAAGCTCAAAAAAGAAGAAAAAAAATCACTTTTTTTTTTTCAATGCAAAAAGATTTTTTTTTTTTTCAATGTTGGAATATATATCATAATTCAAATTTAATTAATTTGGAATGATTTTTGTTTAGTTCTGAAAATTAAATAAATGTATACTCGACAATCGCAAAAATTTAACTAAATGTAAAAAAAAAAAAAAACTTTTAACAAAGGAAACGGCCGACATTTGAAATGTTTTAAGGGAATTTTAAATTGGAAATCCTATACTAATAAAAGAACAAATCGCTCTGTCTGTGTGTGTGTGTGTGTGTGCGATGGCTAGCAAAATCTATGGGACGTACCAGGCTCAAAATTTTTATGAGAGTAGCCCAATATCTTTCCTGATGCACCTGATACTCAGAATTTTAATATTTTGATTAATTTCAGATTATTAATTACGAAGTGGAACTCACTTTCTTCAAAAGTCATTTTTTTTATGTTAGGGGAAAGAAATCGTTTGCACATGCGCACAAACCCTTTTACGCACCTAAACGAAAGAATAAGCATTTATCGGCGTTTATTTCTGTTTTTGGATCATTTTGTTTAAATCCAAATCAACCGAACTGCTTGGCGCAATTGAACTTAACAGACATATTTCGAAAGATCATACTTTTAGCTCTCAAATGCTATAATCAATTTGAAATAATGTTGCAGTTAACGATTTAAAAAGAAATAGTCAAAAAGAGTCGTTTTTTCCATAACCATTTTTCTCCTTTTTGTCAATGCTGTTCCAGGGTATAATTTTTAAAATGTAAACAAACAAAATAGAAGATATTAAAGTTGGAACTTTCTTCTAACCGATGGTGTAATTGGTTTTAAAATATTTGGATTTTAACCCTTTCAAATATACTGGCAAAAGAAGGTCATTTTGGGACTCGCAGAGAGGATATTTTTTCTATGCTAAAATTATTTCTACGCACATATTTCAACTCAATCTTTTAAAATCTTCTCAATAGAACAAATTTATACTCCCTACAGAAAATTAGAAACGTTCTGACCGATAGAAATATTGTTTAAAAAATAAAATGTGCGAAAAATTTGATGAAATCAATAAAAACAGATCGTTTTCATTGCGGTTTTGCTTTAGCAAAGTGCAATCATATAGGTACCGACAAACAAAAAACATATTCTTAAAACTTAAAAACATTCTTATAATCTATGATGCAATCGGTTTTTAAAATATAAGATTTAACCTTTTCAAATATACCAGCAAAAGGAGGTCACTTTGCAACTCACGGATAGAATATTTTTTCTACGCTAAAAGTATCTAAGCATACATATTTCAGCACAATCTTTTAAAAGCCTCTCAATAGACCAAATTTACACCCTCTTAAAAAAATTTAAAACATATGGACAAGTAGAAATATTTTTTACAAAATAAAAAGTGCGAAAAATTTGACGGAATCAATAAAAACCAGATCGTTTCATTGCGGTTTTGCCTTTGCATGGCGCAATTGTATACGTCCTGAAAAAACGAAAATATTTTCTTAAAGCTAAAACACTTTTATAATCTATGGTGCAATTTGTTTAAATAAAATACGAGATTTAACCCGTTCAAAGACACCGCAAACATGAATCACATCCCGGCTCATGGTGAATACACTTTTCCTACGCTAAAAGTAACTAAATGTCTGTATTTTAGCACAATCTTTTTAGAGGCTTTTAATAAACCAGATTTACAATACTTACAAAAATTTTGGAACTTTCGTATGCATAATTTTTTTTTTTTTTTTTTTTTTTTTTACAAAATAAAATATGTGAAATTTTTTATGAATTCAGTAAAAACCCGAGTGTTCCGTCGCGGTTTCGTTCGCTTTCGGTAAGCATAATTTCCAAAAAATCAAATTACATAGAGAATAAAATACCAAACAGCATGTGCTTTAAATTCAACAATTTTCGCGATTTTTCCATTTAAAAATATAAATTTTGACAAAATTGACTTAAAGATATAAAATCATAGAAATTTGAGTTTAATTTAAGGGTCATTTAGAAAACAAATAACACATTTGAAAACTGAATAACATCACGGGCACGGACAACGCCGGGCAGGTCAGCTAGTTATAAATAAAAGGACATATTTATTTATTTTAAAAAATGTGTATATTTTAATTTTAAAAATCCCTGTCGGCTTGGCCTATAGGCGGAGGAAGATTTCGAAGAGTTTTCTTTCAACAACAACAAATAAAATATTATTAAAGATAAACCCAGATTAACTACTTTATTTGGTCGCTTAAAAAAAAAAAAAAAAAAAAAAAAAAAAAATAATAATAATAATTCATTTTTCTGTAAGAACGGATTTTTTCAAAATCCTCTTAAACGAAATTCGGCTCAAATGCCCATTTTGAAAACATATTTTGAATATATATTCTGATTTTATTAAAAAATCGACTAATAAGCACATTATATAATTCCTAAATAACAAGGAAAAAAAACTGTGTATTGAATGTGTTTGAGAGCAAAATTGAATTTAAAAATGAGACATAAAATAACCAATTAGTTATTTGAATACATCCACAATTCTTTAAACAAGATCACTTTGGGAAATTTTGTGCGAATTGCCCAATTTGACAGCTTTTTTAAAAATATATACATGTCTTTATCAACAAGAATGACCAATACGGCCCATTACACATTTCTTAAATAACAAATAACTGTCAATTGAATGCGTTTGAGAGCAAAATTGAATTTAAAAATGAGTCATAAAATAACCAATTTTTCATTTGAATACATCCTCAATTCTTTATCATGATCGCTTTAGGATTATTTTTTTTTTTTTTTTTTTTTTTTTTCGAAGTGCCCACTTTGACAGCTTTTTTAAAAATTATATTTAACCTCTATCAAAAAATTGATGAATACGCACATCATATAGTTTATAAATAACAAAAAACTCAATTGAATGCGTTTGAGAGCAAAATTGAATTTAAAAATGAGTCATAAAATAACCAATTTGTTATTTGAATACATCCTCAATTCTTTATCATGATCGCTTTCGGAAATTTTTTTGCGAAGTGCCCACTTTGACAGCTTTTTTAAAAATTATATTTAGCCTCTATCAAAAAATTGATGAATACGCACATCATATAGTTTATAAATAACAAAAAACTGTCAATTGAATGCATTTGAGAGCAAAATTGGATTTAAAAATGAGTCATAAAATAACCAATTTGTTATTTGAATACATCCTCAATTCTTAAATCATGATAGCTTTGGTAAATTTTGTACGAAGTGCCAATTTTGGCAGCCTTTTTTGAAATATATTCTGCCTTTATCAAAAAACTGGCCAATCTGTCTCACTATATATAGTTCCTAAATAAGAGGAACTGTAAATTGGATGCGTTTGAGAACAAAATTGGATTTAAAAATGACTCAGAAAAAACGCAATTTGTTATACTTCCTCAATTTTTCAATCACTATTACTTCGTGAAATTCTGTTCAAAATACCCTTTTTGGCAGCCTTTTTTGAAATATATTCTGCCTTTATCAAAACACTGGCCAATATATCACATTATATAGTTTCTAAATAAGGTCTGTCATTTGGATGCGTTTAAAATCAAAAATGAATTTAAAAATGAGTCAGAATATAAGCAGTTTGGATTTGAGGTTTTTTCTCAAACTCCTATTTTTGTTTAATTTATTTTTGATATAAGAATTGGTCCTATGAAAAACTTGTTAGTATAAAAGTTGTAGGTATTATTGAGAAGATGTAAAATAAATTTAATTAGATTTGATTGCTTAAGAATTGAGTAAGTTATGGATTTTTTTTCTTTTTCCTCCCCCCCTTTTTCTTTTCGTTTTTAATTTTTTTCATCGGTAAAAATTGGTCCTATCAAAAACTTGTAAATACAAAAGTTTTAGATAATGTTGAGTACATTTCTAAAAAATTTAGTTGCATTTTATATCTTGAGAATTGACGAAGTTGTGAATTTTTTTCTCCCCAAAACCCTGTTTTTTTCGCCTCTTGAACCCACTTTTAACTTTATCAGAAATCTGTCACGCATAAACTTTTAGCCCATTTTTTAGAAGTAATATAAACTTTAAACGGATTCGATATCTATTTTAATTAGGAATTTATCGCGTTTTTTCTGTTTTCACAAAAACCCTCCCTATTTCCACCCCCTTGGTCCGATTTTGCCCATTAACGAACTCGACCGAGATTTTATGCCTCTTGATTTTATGTAAAAATTTGAAGAAAATCTGAACATAATTGTGGAAGTTATCGTGTCTAGAAGAAAGTGAAATACAGTCGAGCCTCTATATAACGAAATCCATCGTTCCAGTAAAAAATTCGTTATATAGAGAAATTCGATGTATAGAGTATGATGTTAAAAATAGTATTTAATGTGTAAATTTTGAACAAATATTATTTTTGATCTTTTTTAATTAAGAATTTGAAATGTTTAAAAGTATATATTAACCTAACATTTTATTTCTTACTTATTTAAGCAGTTTCAAAAAAGAGAAAAGACATTTATTTGAAAGCTTAATGAAAATCAAATAAGGAAGACTTACATAAATTTCAGAGGAAGAAATCTGTAATTTTTTGTTGTTTTGATTTTAAAATTACAATTGTTACGCTCTCAAAAAAATTCTCAAATTTTAGCAAGGAATGAAAAATTGTAGTTGATATTTTCCTCCATTTGAAGGTCTCTCTTATGTGCTCTCATTGATTCCTCTCTTATACGTGTAACAATTCAATTGACTGTGTTTTGAGAAGGATGTTGAAAGGTGTGTGGGAGGTGGGATGAACTTGTTAGATTTAAAGAATAAGGAGAGAAGTAATAGTCATAAAAAAAAACCTCTCCACTGAACGATAAATCAAAAATAAGTGATGGAAAATTGATTCCATATGATTTCGAAGCTTTTTTAAAACTGAATAAATTAAGATCAATTTATGAAAAAATTCGTTATATGGAGATAGATATTTCGCTATATAGAGTCTGTTTTTAATGTAATCATGCGAAAAGGAGACCGTTTTTACTAAAAATTCGTTATATGGAGAAATTCGATGTATGGAGTTTCGTTATATAGAGGTTCGACTGTATATATATATATATATATATATATATATATATATATATATATATATATATATATATATATGCTAACAAACTTCTATTAGTAATTCTTAATCAAATATATAATATTAGAAAAAAAAGTGATAATACACATTGCATAAAAAATAGTTATGAACTGGTCCATATTATGAAAAATCTTAAATGTATAAAAAATATCACTACTTATGATTTTAAAGATTTATTTAATAATATCGATTTATCGGATTTACATTATATCATAAATGAGCTTTTTAAAAAATATCAACACGAGTTGGATATATCACATAATATCGATTCCGATTATTTTCATACCTTAACCAATTTCATTATCTATAATAATTTTATCATGCATGATAACAATATATATATTCAAAATGTTGGTATACCACATAGTGGTAGTACATCTAGTGTATTATCTGATTTATACTTATTACTATGAACGGCATTATTTAAATAATAAAATACATTTATATCGATATATAGATGGTGTAATTTTAATTGATACTGATAACACCTGTATATCTCAATTCCCTGTTGATTATCCTTCTAATCTAGAACTTTAAAAAAACCTACTTTTTAATAATACAATCAATTTCTTAAGATATTAAAATTATATTAAAAGAGAACAAATTTATAACTGATATTTATGACAAAAGGAAAGAATTTAATTTTAAAGTTAATACCTTTACTAATTTTAAATCATGTCTTCATAATTCTGTATATCGTAATATGATACTTAACCATTTATATAGAATAAAATGTCTATGTTCTTCCCATTTAATTAATATTAATATTAAATAGTCCTTCCGGCAGTGCCGGGAGGAAGAAATAGCTTTCATATACTTATATATTTATTTATTTATTTTAAATTGTTACATTATTCAAAAATACTAAGCTCAAATTAGTAGAACTTGATTATGAGCTTGGTCGAAATCTTAATTCAGGTGCACTTGCACACTCATATTGAAATCGATTAATATATATATGCGATAACTCAGCGATTTTGATACAGACGAAACAAAAAATGGAATCTTTGTATCAAGGTCAAATGCATAAAAGAAAAATCTTTTTCAATTTCTCACTTTCTTGTACCTAATTTTAAATTTTAAAATTTATAAAAACTTTTAAATGGCCGCCATTTTGAAAAAAAATGGCGGATGGAACTGAGTACCGAGCTCGATTCAGGCCTCAGTATATACTATGTACGCACCAAGTTAGATCTAAATCGATTCATAAATACGCGTGTTATCACGTGACAAAAACCAGATCGTTTCAAAATGTCAGCCATAAGAAAAATTCAAAGTGCTAAAACTCAATCATTTTTTAAGATATAGACAAAATAAAAAGGGTTCTGGAATCGGTGTTTTAAGTTCTAACACGTAAAATAAAAATATTTTTCAACTTTTAATTTTTTCGTATTGAATTTTAAATTTTAAATTTTTTAAAAAATTTAAAATGGCCGCCATTTTGAAACAAAATGGCGGATGATGCTGGCCAACGAACTCGGTCGAGACATTTGTATGTACTATATACATAGCAAATTTCATTCAAATCGGTTCATAAATACGTTAGTTATCGCATGACAAAAATAAGATATATATATATATATATATGTCAACATTTGAACGGAGGGTGGTTTTGGGGTCTGGGGGTCATGATCGGTGAAAATATACCAAAATTTTCCGGAAGTGCTTTCCTCCGGACGGCTGCAATAGGTAGCTTTTTACTTTTTGTAATGAAAGCTACCTAAAAGCTTTTATATGATGCTATAAATAATGGTTATCCTAAAAAATTCATATATTCTTTAATTTATAATTAGATATTACATGATCTTATAATTAATTCTTTGAGTAAAAAATGTATAAAAAATTGTAAAACATAAAAATAATAATAAAAAATTAAAAATGTTAAAAAGTAATAAAGTATATATATATAGGTTGGTTGGGTTGGTAGATGTTAGAGTACGGAGGAGGGTGGTGTTGTCTGGATAAAAACGCAAAGGTTAATTATTTAAAAATATATATATATATATAATTGTGAGTGGGTTATTTATTTTAACATAATTTTTAAACTGTTTAATTGACACCAATATATGGATATTTGTCAAGTTATATCTATAGTTAAATAGCTAATAAATGTTACTGATTAAAGTAACAAAATGGTATTTTAAGTTATATGTTAATATGAATGTTATCTCTTAATTCTAATTTTGATTATTTTATTAATTTAATTTTATGTTAATATCGATTATTAATTATTTTCTCCGGTTCAATTATATTTCCATTCAGCTTTACCTTTTTTGTTTGTTATGGATAACTATTATTTTTACTTACTTTCAACTCCTTTTTTGTAAAATATCTTTGTTCCTTGTTTAATAATTTGGTTTTTGTGTGCTGGTAGCCCCAAATACGTATTATTTTGCTATTTCATGGCTAATACGTGGATGAAACCGCACACTTCATTTGTAGTTCCAGAGCATTTGGGGCCTGATGATTCTGCTTTTGGGGCTACAAATTCCATTTGCATTCATTTTATTTATTTATTTTTTCAGATTTACTCGTTACACTATTTTTTTTTTATTTTATTATAATTCAATTCAATTCTAATTCTTCGTTTTGGTTTATTGTTTTATTGATAAAATCCATTGGTGAATTTTGTCTACTTTTAATGGTATTATATATATATATATATATATATATATATATATATATATATATATATATATATATATATATATATATATATATATATATATATATATATATATATAAAAATATATAAATTTTTTACTGATGGTAGTTTTGTGGTCTAGGAGTCATGATCGGTGTAGATCTGCAAAAAATTTTCAGAAATTCCAACATGGGAGAGAATGCAATAGGTAGTATTTCATACGAAATCTACCTAAAAATAGGGATTAATTATCATGTGCCTCGGGCAGCAGGTTAAGTATGGCTTGTACCTAGATGAATGATATATCAATATTTGCTTCACAATTCATGGTTTCTTTTTTATTGCAGAATAACCCTACTTCTGAAAGTTCCGAATGGAAATATAATGGAAGCTGCTGTGTTTTTCTATTCTGATATACATGTGTTTTATCGTATTTTTTAATTTGCGATTTAGCTTAGCTAACTGAAAAAATAATTCCAAATTTTATAAAATAATTATTGTTATTTAGAATGAATTAACTAGAAGCTGAGCATTTGATCATCTTAATTGATTTTTTATTAAAAGTTAAATTTTAATTTTTTTAAGTGTTACAATTTTACTATTCATTTTTATAGTTTTGACCAATCGTCAATTATAAATGGTAATTGTTATATGCAGTGATTTTCCTTTTGTTTGAGCTTTGTTTTGTCTACGGTGCATCACTAATAAATAAATAAGAATAAAAATCATTCGAACGATAATTATATCTTTAGTTCTAATTAATACAAGGATAAAAGAAAAATACCACTTAAATTCGTATAAAGTTTTCTATGTTTTGTCATAAAGATCTATTTGCATGTTAAAAATTGTACAAACTTGTATTTTTCATACGCTAAATAATTGTCATTTTAGGTTGATTTCTTTATAAATTGACCTGTTGCAATTACTTTATGTTTATGTAATGCAAATACTATCATCATGATAAGGTCCGAGATCCAATATTAATCCCATAGGAATAAATACTAAATTAACTGGAACTTCATTAGACCTATGTATTGATGTTTCCAATATCTTGGAAAAGTTTGTTAAACAAGCTCAGGTAAGAGCAGTCTCCTTTAAAAGAAACCAAATCAAAAATTCAATTATCACTATTTCCTTACATAAAAAAAGAAAAAGCTTTAAATTTATTTCGCAAATGTTGTAGAAACCCGCTGCGTAATGAACTTTTTCTTGCAATTGTTACAATATTTTACCACGATAAGAAAAGAGTGGTACATAAAACGCAGACAATGCTCCCAGGTCTTGCAAATATGTAGTTCGTATAGTTTATTTACAGGGACGATCAAAAGAAAAAAAACATGCAAAATTTATCATCAAGGTAATGTCCGAAATACTGAATCATTTCAAATTCAATCTAGGGAGTGTAACAAATTTGCTCTTATCGTAATAGAGTTCGTATACTGGAACACACAAAAATTAACATACAAATTTGTTACGTTCGAAGTACTGAACTTATTTGAATCTTATTGGGACAGTATATTGATCTTGGATGAGTTTGTCAATCCATTACAAAATTCTTATAGTTCACGTACAGTGACATACAACAGCAAAACTCAAGGTCACTATCCTGATTCTTAATTCGGTCAATAACTATAGCAGCACAGCATTTGATAGCTATGGTAAAACCCTTTTCCGAGCGCTTTCTCTCTGACATTACTTGCGATCAGTAGAAAACTTTGTTCGATTATAGCAACATGTGAAACTCCTGTCGCCTTGTGTCGAGGCTAGAGGCCTGCACGGGCCAAAATTTGAAGGCCTGAGCCTGGCCAAGTTAAAATTTTGGCCCGAGCCCGACCCGGGACGAACTAAAGAAATATTGGCCCGCTCCGCCCCGGCCCGAAAGTTAACATTTCGGCCCGGCTCGGGTGAATTTCTATAGCATATTGATCTTTACTCTAACGGAAGAGTTCAGAGCAAAAAAACGTATCTAAGTCATTTTTTTTTTTCATGTTTATAATCTCTATTTATGCAGAAAATCCATATGCTGCGATATTTACGCTTTTAATGAACCTTTGTTTGTTGTTTTTAAATGTTTCAGTTATCATTAGTATTATTAATACATGAAAAAAAAAAAATCTAAAAAATGATATATGGTAAAAGTAAAATCTTATAAGACATTTGAAAGAAAAAAATACCTTTCCTTCTTAGCAGATATAAATGTTTAATATATTTTTTTTCCTCGCGTATTGTTGTATTCATTTTGTATGAATGAACAGTTTAAAAGAAATTTGCAGATTTCAGTTTAAACGAAAATTCCGTCATAATCGTATTTTATTTTATGTGTTTAATTCTATTTTAAGACGCCTAGTGATCTACGATTCTTTAAAAAGAATAAATTCAAATGTTTAATTGTAGAATAATGACGACTTAAAAGTATATGCCTATTTTGCAAAAATTTTTGGACCAAGCCAAACTTTACTGATTTATGAACAGACTTTTCCACGCCGAGAAAAGAATTTTCATACGGGAACATTCAACAGGAACTGATTATTTTGGTCCGTGAAAAGTAGGAAGAACGAAATTAGTCTCGGCTTTGTACGGAAAAAATTAGTTAGGCTCGGCCCGGCCCGATACTCCAGGAAAAAAAAATTAAGGCCCGAGCCCGGCCCGAATGCCGTTAATGAAAATCGGCCCGCGGGCCGGGCCGGGCTCGGGCCGAGGTCCGGCCCGTGCAGATCTCTAGCCGAGGCACAAAAAGGGCGGAGTAGGAAGAACTGGTGTCCTTGAGAAGATAATTGAAATTACAAGGAGTGTAATACAGTATAGGACAGTTAATTGATCTTCGATACATCTGGGATGAATTCGTTAACCAAGTATGTTACTATCAAGAAAGTATAGAGTTCGTTTACTGGAATACACATAAGTTTTCGATGGCATTCATTGAATGTTTTGATATATTAAAGATTACATGTGATTTTTAAATTCTTGAAGATTTTGATTTTTTTTTCGACGATTTTTTAATTTTTTTTTTATTTAATTCCTTTATATATATTCAATTACAATTTTAAAGCCTAGTTAAAAATTTCCCTGTCAATTACCTTTCTCCTCAAAATAGCGAATTTAGAAAGAGTGAGGAATTTTTCATTTATTCATTTGTGTTAAATTTGACGTATATGCCTTTAAATAAGTATAATATAAAATAAAGGAATCAACCAACTCCTTCGACTGAGCTGGAAAGATTTTTCGGATGGTTTTCAGTGGGTTTTCTAGCTAGGAATTCTATTCCTTCATACATCTAGGCAAATACTCTAACTTTTCGAATTTATCGTATACAAAACTTTAAGTGACTGCTGAAATGTATTTCACCGTGAGGTTGACATTTGCTGACCTAGTTAAGGATAATGAAATGATATTAATTGGTTTTGTTCTCCAGTCCTAAAATTTTAGTTATCCATTCATAGCATAGTTTTGTTCTCTGGTAAACGAATAATCCGAAACCATTCTCTGTACAGTGGTAGTTTCCTTCTATTCTTTGTGTTTTGTGTATTTCTTCCTCCTCTGTTCAGCGTCACATAATCTCAGTTCCGCCTCGTTTCATCGGGCGTAAAACAGGTTTTGTGCCCAGCCGCCTCAGAATTTGTGACCACTGCTTATTTGCGTCCTCCGCATGATTTCTTGAAACGCGCGCTTCTTCGTTAGTGAACTTCCTAGAAGCGCTGCTAGCGCTTTACCTACTAGACTAGTTGCTCATCCAGTTTAACTTTCCTTTTCGATACAAACTGCAGTTGAATATTACCGAATAAAAAAATAGGTTTATACCTTAATTTATTTCTGAACCTTTTTGCTCACCAGTCTGCTTAGTGTCGTATTTTATCCAGTATGTTTGAGTATGTATCGTTCACCCGACAAGAAAAAAAAAAAAAAAGAAACAAAGAAGTAACTCACTTTTTTTTACGTATTATTGCACTAATGTCCCTGACTTTTTTGCGTCTCAAAGTGTATTTGTATGCTTTACCCAGATGAAAATCGTAAATCATTCAACACTGGTCTTTCTCTTCGAAGCGTTCTGTGGTCATCAACAACAACAACAAAAAAAAAAGAGGCAGAAATGAACATGTCGATAACGTCCTCCTCTTAAAAGAGAGGACTACTTTTCTTCCTAAAATAAGATAACTTTAACAGCCTCAAGTATAATTTCTCATCTGTGCAATGGTGCAACAAAATTCTTTTGTTTATATAAAATTTCAATTGAAATTTTCGAGCTAAATGAATTTTAAGAAATTGAGGGATTGATTTATTATCATATGTATGTTAAAAAAATAGTAAAAGTAACTTAAAAATGCATATATTTCGAATTATAACAATAAAAGTCTATTTGAAAATTCCCAAATTGCAATGTCATTGTAAAACATTGTTGCAAATAAATAAATAAATCCCCCCCCCCTCTCTCTCTTTAGCTTGTTGTCCCTTTTAGGTATGGGAACACCTTTCTCGGGTATTAGGGAAATCCTAGGATTTAAAGTGGATCGGCCGCCCAGGAAAGTGTCTCTTGTGATTAAATACAAAATTTACTAGTGTGAATAATCATGGATTCTGATCATCCTATACGTTAAGTATCAATACTTGTCTCTAAGGTGTTATTGTGAAGGGTGTACGGTGGTATGCAACATATATCGTCTAGAAACTTTTAACCCAGCAGTTCTGTTTGGGTCTATCTGATACGAAACACTTTTTAATTTCTTATTAAAAATATGATGGCAAAAAAAGTTTTCTACACATTTTATGCTATTGTTTAATGAGTGTGATGTTTTATCCCTATGTAAATAATTTATACTTATCTCCATATATTTTTAAACAGTTCTTTAAATTTGCATAGCAAATGTGAATAGAACAGCAGGAGTAAAGTTAGATCCATTTCTCAAGTAAAGCTATAGCGTACACTCTTTTGCATATACCCTACATCTATAGCGTATACCTCTGTTCTTTTTACGATTACAGCACTGTTTGTACTCAATTGCAAAGAGGCTACTTTTGTAAGCATTCCTAAAGTACTTTTTATTTTTAAACACACAAAATTGGCAGCTATTCTTTTTCAGAATTTATGCAATCGGAAATAATTTTCAATGTTTAGATGAAGGTAAAGAAAATTCCAAATAATGCTCTCAAAAATTATGTTTTTGACTTTCCGGACATGAGAGTCCTTGGAGTATCATCGTGAGACAGCTATCGCCTATAATCCAAGAAGTTATCGAAACATTATATGTATATATATATATATATACTTTTATAAATACATCCAAAGTTATTCAGACAATACCATTAAATAAACCAATGAAACCAGTATTTTTACAATCATATTATTAAAAACAGTTGAAGTTTGAAGAGAAATTGAAGGCAGATTACGAAATTACTAAGAAATATATGGATAAATGGAATATATATATATATATATATTTCGATAGTTATATTTATCAAAAAATGAAAAAAGCTATTCAATTACTTTTAAAATCATGCCTTCGAATTGCTTCTTTTATATTTAAAAATTAGTGCGTGAATGTGTCAGTTTCACATTGTTGAACTGAAAGAAATACTTTTTGAGAATCGTCTTAATGTAAAGGAGAAGCCTCAAAAACGTTTGGCAAACTCTTTTCTGAAGTTACATTGTGAAATGTCACATTATATTTCTTCAATGTAGGTTTTATTTTTTAAAACGCACTTCCTACTTTATTTTATTTTTATTTAATTAAAGTAGGAGTAGATTTTTAATGTAAGCGGATAACTTATCAAGCAAGGCAAATGCGCTCCTGATTAAGACGCGTGTGTATATGAAAATTATGAAAATTAACCACATTATTAGTATTTTGAGAATGAAATATGTAAAAATTAGGAACTTCAATTGAACGTTGGGAATACTTTTCACTTATTTATTTCATTCATAACCCCTATACTCTTTGGAATACTGAAACTCGCACATTTTCAAAACCTGGATCCCATTTTTCATAGCGAGTCTTCATTTTACACTTTTTGGATCGATTTCTTTTTCAATTTTGAGAAGAAAATTGCGTTTGTATTAATGTTAATAGTAGACATCTAAATTTATTTACTGAAGATTAACAAATATATCATTGTCTGAAATATAAAGAATATAGTTAGTTTTAGTATTATTCAATTCATATTCATTAGAAAATAGGCTAAGAAAGAGTTTTTGAAGACGTTTGGAAAATATCGTCAACAGGGTTTGGCAAGTATTACAACTTTCTAATATTTTTTGTTTTTCATCACGCATAATATGTTTAGAAAGTAACCTATATTTTAAATTTTAATTGTGTAATACATGTTTAAAACAAAGTAATCACCAACGGAGCAAAGAGAATTAAGCAAACATTTATAATTATTATTATTACTAAATACATAAGTGGAGTGATAAAAAGAAATGCAATAGACACATACTACCGTTACTACTTGTAGATATTAACCAAATTAATGGTTAAGATAGCATAATACTCAATGAAAAGACATATATTAGTAATAGTACACCAGCCCCTGCAGGGTTAATAAGATTCATGCTGTGTATTCCATACAAAATATTTATTCCTTAAAATCATTCTCGAAAATTTGTATATCCGTAAGAAGATAGAAGATAAGTATCATGCAAGAGGCACTACAAATTCTTTTCTACGTCTTTTCTAAATTCATTGCGTAATATGGGAATCCGCAGTGCATCTTATCTGAGACATCATTGATGCATCGTCTTTAAGCTATAGGTGTAGATTCCTAAAAAATTTAAGGTGCCAGTGACTCTTAAACCCGAATATTCCAGTCGCCACCAGGGTTTATTTTCTAAGAAAAATTTAAAAACAACCCGAAACAACGGAGGAACAACGCGAATTTCGTCAAAAGATCGCAGAAGAAAAGTTAAATTTATCAAAAGATTGCAAAAAATGCCGAGACTTTTGTCAAAGAAGCGCAGGAGAACGCGATTTTCGTCAAATGATTCGATCAAATAAATGATCGTGAAAAAAAAATAGATTTTGGTTAAAGGATCGCTAAAAAACACGCGGTCTTCGTCAGAGGTTCGTGAAAAACGAAGGATTCTCGTCAGAGGATTACAGAAAAACGCGATTATCTTCAAATGATTGCGAGAGAAAACGCGAAATTCGCTAGAGAATGGCGACTTAGACGCCAAAAATTAATCGCTAAGTCAAAAGAAAAAAAAAAAAGTCGCCTCGTGCGTCTAGCGACCGCAATTCTGCACCTATACTTTAATCTGAATTATAAGTATAGAAAAAGCAGAGGCAAAACGTTCTCAAAACCGCATTTGCAGAATTTGATGCAGCTTTTTCTTCGTTAGAAAAAGTGTTGACTGAATATTACCAGCATATAAAAATCGTGGCATATGTTAGATCATTATGTTTAACTGCTCACGGGATGATAAAAATACTCTTCTTTTCCGTGCTAGCGTGCAGTGTTATCTTTCTGAAAATATAAGCTGTTAGTTGTATATATATATATATATATGAAGAATATTCGCTTCAGGCTGGATAATTATACAAACGACTCTTTCAAAAACAGCTTTATCTTGCAGATATGCTGAATAAAAAGCGTTTGACAGGTCTCTCTCTCTCCCCGCCCTCTCCACCGTTTTTTAGGAATATAAATAAAATCTCCTTCAAAATTTCATGGTGAGTAAATATCCCAGCGATAATTTTTTTTCTTTTTTTTCAAGATGATGCTTTTAAGCTTTTCGGTTGAAAAGGAAAAAAGAGCCCAATATAGTATCGTTTCAAGGATTAAGTGTAGAAGATAGAATATTTGTAGATTAAATTCATTATATTATCTCGTATACTAATAATAATACTAAAGTATTTTGACAGATGAGGGTAATTTTAGTCATTGATTATTATTATTATTATTATTATTATTTTTTTAAGCGGAAATTTTCTTTCACTCTAATAGAAATTGCTTGCAGAGCAAGTATACCATTCTAATAAATCGTATATTTTGGAAGTGAGTTTAATATAAGGAATAAGCTATAAACTTTTAATATTTCATTTTCATAGTGTGTGTTATATTTTTGTTTCGTGTATACATAATAATTAGGAACTTGGTAACAAGGATTTTTCATATTGCTTTGTTTCATGTGTATGTAGATTAAGATTATATGGGAAGAGAGTGTATGAGATAAATGTGTGTACGACTTCGACAATAATAAAAGTGAAAGGTAGAGAGATTTAAATATTAATGAAATTATATGTGCAGTGTTTTTATTTATTTATTTATTTATTTTTTTGTTTAATGAATGGTAAATGTGGAGAATCTAAGGATGAGCTAAGTTTTCCAAATGTCTTTTCCGCTGCTAAAGAAAAAATAAATAAATAAATAAACAGCAAGTTGAAAAATGGACTTGTAGAAAAAAATATTTACCAGACTTCAGAATTAAATATAAAATTGAAAATATTTTTTAAAAAAACATCATAAAATTTTATTACAAATTTATTTAAATTGCTCTGGTTATGAAAATGTAGAGACATCGTCATACAATTTCAAGATTTGCTCTTAAGTTTAATCAAACATCAGCAATATTGAGGTTTTTAACGTTGGGTCAACTATATTTATCACTTTTGATTTATAGAACATTGCTTTATTGTCTTAGTGTTAGTTGAAATGCGACTTTAAATAAGTTTCAGAAAGTTAAAAGAATATTTAGTTTAGTATTCTGTGTTTTCATGTTGCATGTTCTGCTTTTTTACTGCTGTTGTATAATATGTCTCTAAATTTATTTTAAGCCACTACTTGCAGTAATATGAAATACATTAGGGCAATGATAGATTTCTGACTTATATTTGAATTTAAATTAACTCTATTAAATATTACATTGATAAATGTTATTATTTACTAAATATTAAAACTAGGCAATTTTTAATGTTACAAAGAAGTTTTAATGTCCGGACGTCTGTAGGTTAATTACCACTGTAGGTTGTTTTTTAAATACTGCTGTTTTGAAGCCACGCAAAATTAAAAAGAAATCCGACTTATGTGACGGACGACGTAACTCCTAAAACTAGGCCACGTGGTGTTGAGTCAAAGTTTTGCGTAACCTTGACCTTGTGAAACCGAAACCAGGGAGTCCCTATCGACCGTATTGTAAGATTAGAATAACCTCATTTTCCCCCAACAAATAGATAACGTATGCAAATGATTTTGATATGTACTTTTCCTCTAGGTCCAGAAGTCGGAAGAACGTCACTTAGTTTATGCTTCTACTCATAGTTTTAAAAGGAAAATGGAATGTTCCTTAAATACCTTTATTTTCCTCTCTCATTCAAAGAAATTTTGTAAATAGTCAACCTTGAGGTAGGCGGGTGTTGACGTTCTTTTCCATACTTAGATAATTCAATGTTTCCAATTCTTATTGTTATAAACAAGCATGGCTTTAAAATGTGTTGTGTGAAATATCATTCTAAAAATTTAATCAAAGCCTTGGAACCAAATTATAAATAATCGAAAGATTATTCTTTATTGACTTGTTTCTTCTAGGACAGAAAGTTTTCCACACCCCTGTGTTTGTTTATTATTTTAAATTTTAGGTATTAAAAATTTGTTTTTGAAGTTAATATTCAATTTAGACACAGTAAATCTTACAGCACGAAGGTAAATGCAAAATTATTTGTTGATTTCATTGCGAAATTCAAGTTCCCTTCACGAAAAACACTTAAAAATTTAAAGTGAATTAGCGCGCGTCTTTTGATTATTTCTGAATTTCCCAAATTTTAATAAAAAGAGATAACCATCAAGGAATAAGCGTATTACTGAAAATTATTTCCGCTATTAACAGCATTCATTATACATTTTCAGCCATTCATTACAAACATACGCCCAGTTGCGAAAATATATCTAATAATATTACTTCGAGTCATTCTTATAAATAAATATATTCTTAGGAGTAAAAATCAAAATGGATTTTTTCATACGTCCTCTTGGTTCTATTTTTATACATTATAAACATTATTATTAAAACAAACATCAATTTTACAATACTGGAAAGAGAACAGAGTTCTATATGTTTTACATAAAATCTGTATTTTAAAAATAAATAAAAAAATCCAATACAGAGAACAAGAAATTTTACTTTGAAAAATATAATTGCAAAACAGTTTTTGGATAAGTGAAGAGTAAGCATAGAACGCTATTTAAACAAGCTGGTAAGCGTGATCGCAGATCGCACACAGGGTTTCGTTTAATATTTCTTTCAAAACAACTTATCATTTAATTATTGAATCTAAATTGTTAATTTATAATTATTAAATTCTTACATAGATCGTAGCACCAATATATTTAATTTAAAAATTATTATAAAGGGAAGTTATTTACCTTAAATAAAAAATGCTAAAATCAAATTATTTTTAAAAAATCCAAGAATTCCAAATTTTTTAAAATTTTGAAATTGCAATAGTTTTTAAAATACAAAAAAATTGAATTTCAAAAATATTATGAATGTAAGTGATAAAGTAATAACCCTTAAATTGGTAAGAAATACAAAATTTCCTCTACTTAAATCGACTTTATTATGACAATTTTAACTTTCAGTACCTAGGATCGAATTAAGAACCTTATGTTTACAAACGAGATGCTTTATTTCTAAGCTATGATGTCTACACGCAAAACGTTGAAATTAAGATTACCTTTTAAAATTTAAAGCTCAAAAATGATCGCATGACATTGATAAAATTAATTAAAATAATAAAGACTTTTTCAAAATTTTATGATTTGTCGTGTGACACGAGATATTGAACTGTAAGTACGCAAAATTTGAAGTCTCTGACTTATAGAGTTTTTGTTTCTGGCGGACAGATAAAGGATAGAAAAGAATAGGGTTTCGTCAGATGAACGAAACCTTAAAAAGTTACCCTTCTTTCTGTTCTTTTATTCGCAAGATCATATCGCATTTGGGACATGGAAATTTTGTAATCGATAAAAATAAGCTGCATATATTTTACTTGAAAAACATCAAACTCAAAGCGAGTTCTGAGTGGAATGACACATTCACTTTACGTTAAAATTATTAAAAATAAAACTGTTTATTAAAAAGGGTGCATAACAATTTATTAAAATATCCCGTTGCAAAATGAACGGGTCTTTAACAATTTAGAAACTATTGATGTTAAAAATCATATGTAAACAGAAAAGATATTTCCTGCGAACTTTCTATCACAAAGCAATCATTTTCAAAGGATGGTTTCGCTAAAACTTTCCTTTTTTATGCACCTTTTTAGTAAACAGTTTTATTTTTAGTCATACATGTACTTTATTTAAAATAAAGGCAAAGCAGTTCTCCTAAAAAACAACGCGAAACGTTAACTCATTTTTAAACATAAATGTACGATACTTGCAAGCATGATTATTAATGTTATTCGTAATCGAACAATTTATTGTTTTCGGATAAATGAATTATATCTAGAGTTATAAGCAATTGTCATCTCAGGAGTGGAGTTTTTACTTTTCTTCACTGTCGCGACAGAAATTCGGTTCAAAATGCCAAATTTGATAGCATTTTCTGAAAAATTTAATTTTTTTCAAAGAAAAGAAAAAAAAAATTCTATGATTGCACGGTTTCTTGGTAAGAGCTCCTGCCAATTGGTACGTTTGCGAACGAAACTGAATTAAAAAAAAAAAAAAATGAGCCAGGAAGTAGGGTGTAAGTATTTCGGAATAATCTTAAGATGTTAAAATTTCAAAACTGTTCTAACTTCAAAGATTTCAGAATTATAACTTTTTAAGCAGTACCTATTTTTAAAACACCAAAATATCTTTAAAAGGAAAAAGACGAGAATTAACTTCTAAGCGTGAACTTCACTCCGGAAAATTAGGGATATCTGGCTTCCTTACTTAACACGAAGAAATAATAATAAATTAATAGAATTATAGGATTTCCACTTCACTTTACAAAAAAAAAAAAAAAAAATAAAATAAAATAAAATAAAAATAAATAAAAATAATAAAAAAAAACCTTCTAATTATTAAAGAATGGAACAATGTACGTAATCGGACATGTATTTCCAATTAAAAATAATGTTTTAAATGTGGTCAAAAACTATTCTAAACTAAAACATTCCTTAAAAAAAAAATACGAAATTCAAATACTTATACGGTCTCCCGGTCTGTAAATGATATTTAGTAAAATTTTCTTGTTACACTAAAAGTAAAATAATTTTTAAAAAATGGGGGGGGGTAGAGGCCCTATCTATCTAATCCTAGAATTGACCAAGTTATGACACCTAGAATTACATGACCAATTCTCCGCATCTGAACACAGAAAAGTTGAACCATGTTTCAAGGGAAAAGTATTCTATTGCTAAGTGCTTAAATTATTAAAATGATTTATTTCGTGTGTACAATTCTACATTGCAGCCGAAGGGAGTCATTTCGAGCAAATTTAATACTGCGTTAGGCACACAAATACTTTCAACGCATTTAGTCGCGTCGAGGACATATGTCATCTATTTTCAATATATTGTTTTTTCTACTTTTTTAAAGAAAAGTTGTAATATAGCAACATTCTAAAACCACAAAATACACATTCAAAATTTTTATTTAAAAGTTAAAACTGTTTACGAATAATATAATTGTGAAGAAGATGAAGGGAATCCGACAAAAGGAATAAGAAATAACAATCTTAAATTTTTCAAATTACGTGGGTGACATGTGTCATCCGCGCTCGCCTCATGTTTTTAAGTTTTATAATAGATAATTTAATACTAAAATATATGTCATTTTGTGAAGAATTACAAATGTTTCCTTTCATCATTTCATTTAACAAAAATTTTGTTATTTTTTAATTAATATTTTTAGTAAAAATTGTATTTTTCTTTAATATGTCAGAATGAAAACATATTTTTAATTTATATATTGTAATGTTAATTATACTCTTAGCTATTATCTTTTTCTTATATCTGACGATTATTTATACTTCTAGTAACTTTGTGATTATCCTTATTTCGCGGTAAAAAAGATACTTGAAATTTAAACAGCAATTACTCGGTCACTTTTTTTGTTCGTCTTCTTTGTGTAATAGGATAGTTTTACTAAATATAAATTACGATTGGTGACCCGTAAAAATTTAAAATTCGTAATTTTTTTTATAATTTTTTGATTAAAATACTTCCTAGCTTCATTTAAAACCTTTTTGTAAGTGTAACTATGTCTATGCTTAACCCTTTGAAGGATGGTGGGATAAAATATATACCACTTAATTTTAGTTGCGAAATACCATATTGACACCAGAATTTTGAAATAAAGATCTTATTTTTTCAAGTATGTAAAGAAAAGCTTTTATCTATTTTGAAATAAATGTGCTTTTAAATTCTGACCAATCATTCTAGACCAATCAATTCTGCATTTTCAGAACAGAAGTGCTTTGCCCCTCAAAGGGTTAAAGGTTTAGGAATTAGCATCGGACACAGTTGAGAGTGAACTCTCTGTTAACAATTTTCACGCACAAAACAGGGTGCATCACACTTCATAACGCAAAAAAGTAATCAAAAAAATTAAATAATAGTGATCTCGCAAGCAAGTTAAATAATAATGATTAAAATGTAAATTAAATAATAATGATCTCACTAGCAGGTTCGTTTCTTCTAGCATGATATGTCTTTGACAAGTATCATTTCGTTTTTTTTTTTTCATTTTTCTCTTTTAGATAAGCTGCCGTACGTGATATATATATTTCTTTTTTAACATGCTTTTTATATGCATTCAATGTAACAAGTTGCGCACACTTTCTTTGAATTTTTTCGTTCCTCCAAAACGCTCGAAAATATCGTTCTTCTTTCAACATTGTGACTAAATTTTCTTCTGATATGCGTTTCTGCGTTCTTTTTTCTTTCTTTCTTTCTTTCTTTCTTTTCTTTTTTCTTTTTCTTTTTCTTTTTCTTTTTTTTTAACTTCTTTCTCGTTTACTGAGAACTGTTGTAAGTCTCTTGTAGGAGAGGAAAAAACGCCCAGAATAAACTTCTGGACGTTCTGAAATTTATGTATTACATAATTTTTTGGTGTGGGTGTCGGGATATATATTATCCTTTTTACTATGAGCGAAATAAATTGAAATTGTGCCTGTGCTGATGTTGATACTTTTGAGACTGTGATGTTTTCTTAACACTAGAACCGCCGGGTATTTTACTGAAGTTTTATAAAAAGTGTTTCTCACCAGATTTTTAATTTTAAACTATTTAACTTATTTAATTAGTCTATTTTTCTGTCGCACATACTTAACATATCTTATGAAGAAAGTTCTGGTTCGAATAGACTATTATCAATCTGGCAGGGGTCATTTTGACCCCTAATGGCGGTTCTAGTGTTAAGTTTTTGCAGTTTTAGAAAAGTTATTTCAATGATTATCCGAACTGCAAGTGAACAAAGTCATTCAGATAATTAAACCCGTGCTTAATATTTAGTTTAAAGGGGTGTGTAAATGTATTTAACTTCCTTTAGCTTTTTTTTTTTTTTTTTTTTTTTTTTTTTTTTTTTTTTTTTTACAATTTTTACACATTGCGAAAAATTCCGTTTTCGTTTTACTGGGAGACCAATATTAAAAAAAAAAAAAAAAAAAAAAAAAAAAAAAAAAAAAAAAAATTAGCTGAATGTTATCGGTATTTTCTTGACATTTTAATCATAGCTACTACTGAAGAAATTTAATTTCCAAGTACAACTTCTGTTGCCGCGTTCATCCTATTCTTCATCTTTTTTTGTTTCATTGTCTCTAATTATATATAGCTACATGGATAATTATACATGAGATTTGTCTTGATTTCGTGCTTTTCAGCTTTTGTATTTTTTAATACTGGATTTTATTATTACTATTTTTGCGACTTTTAAAAGAAATGCATTGTGTGATGAAAATTAAGAAACTACGTTTTAATTCTTTTTTTGCGTTTTCAATATTTGCATTTTGGTGTATTTTATTAGTCGCAATAAAAGTTTACCTTAACATTTTAATCATACTCCTCATTCTTATCTTTCTTTCGTGTAATTTCATTGTCTTTTAAGTAAAATCTCAATCGCTCATGTATGTATTGTTGTTCAACCAATCTTTTCGTTCAACTTCTTTTGGGATGTAAATATTTTCATTTCAGCATCGACTTAAAATTCCAATAGTCCATTTGCATTTTTTTTTTTTTTTTAACATTTCCCATAAAAAAATATTGGTAAAAAAATACGAGAATTTGACTCCAATTTATACATGACTAAAACCAAAACTAAAGAAGAAAAATGTGGGTCGGGTAATTTGACGCATGAGAATAGCAATTCGATTAATTTGCGTTATAATTTGTTTTCGATGTGACTGAAGCCTTCGACAACACAAACACGGAAAATATGGTTTTAATGTGCTTAATATAAACCTAACCTAATTAATAATACACGTTCAGTTTAAAGCATGAAGTTGAAACAAAAATATATGTTATAAAAAAAATTCACTTATCACTAATCTTTCAATTTTACAGTATTTCCATAATTTGGTAAAATGTATTGGTATGACTATTTTGGATACCGCTAATTTTAAATAGTTTAAATTTACTAAATGGACTTACGTATTACATTTTTAGACAAACTTAGAATTTTTGAAAATGGAAAAATTCTCGAAAATTACTGCTTAATGAATATAGAAACAATTTTGCATTAAATGACTGTAAATAATATAATAATTACGTTATAACGCCTGCACAATTTTTTTCTTTTAATTTCTGAAGTAGTTAAACGGAGTGATGATGTTTTGACATCACGTTTATTTCTTTATTTATTTTTTTTTTTTATCTTTAATTATTTTTTCCTTTACTTTTCTTTTAATGAACCACGATGAAATGATTTATGTTACATTAAATAAAAAGTTCTACGCAAATCCTATTAAAAATTATTCCTATCACCTCTAAAAATGTTAAATTTTAAAGGATTGTTTTTGGACAATCCTCTCTGTAGCTCATTAACATCCTATTCCCCTTATTTCATTTACTGTGAAACAGTAACACCCGGTTTCTGATTGCTTGTAATTCTTTCCGGCCGAACGCTGCTACCTCTACCAGGAAGTTTTGTGGTATGCGTTTCACATGCTATTCTATGCAAAATGCCTTTGATCCTAGCAAATAAAACAGCACTTTCATACTTACATTTATTTATTTTTAATCTATCGAACTTTTGAGGTACTGTAACATGCAATTTTCCCCTGTAGTCCATTGTCCGTTTTTTTTTTTTTTTTTTTTTTTTTTTTTTTTTTTTTTTTTTTTTTTCGGTTTATTATATAATTTATTTTATTCTCTGTTGATAATTACCTCTTTCCTTCTAGACCGTTGTCGATTAGCTTTTATCTTGAAATGATTGCTGATCAGTGAAGGCGTTTGATTGTTAAAACGGTTGACCTTCACACTTCTTTCTATTTTTCTGTGTTTTTTTCTGATGTTCAGTCAGCTGTTAGGATATTTTCTTGCACTTGTTGGTAGTTTTCGAACATCACATTTTCTATACCTTTTTTTAAATGTATATATATATATTTCACATTGAGAAATTAGTTTGGATTCAGGTGACCGAATAGCCTATTTTTTAAAATATAGATATTTAATTGAGCTTAGAATTTGAGTAGAGAGTTCCGTTGGCTCACAAGTTATAATTTTTCTGCTTGCTATTAATTTTGAATAATAACACTCATAATAAGTATTACGTTGTGATTATCATAAGAGCTTTTTATAATGGGAATTTAGAGTCATAGTTTCGCAATGAGAGATTAATTGAAGAAAATTTCCGAAAAGAAAAGTAAAACGTTTAGTTTTGCATGAAAAAGAAATGTCGTAAAAATTTAAGATTTGTTTAAGGCAGAGCTGCATTTTTTTTTTTTTTTTTTTTTTTTTTTTTTTTTTGCTTGAAAGTCATTTCCATTTTAATTTCTGAAATGTAATTGTCGCATTATTTAATCGCAAAGTTTCTGTTATTAAATTAGGCAAATCATTTTATTTAAAAATAGTGGTAGTTTGTTGCGCCATAGGCTACAGGTTGGGTATGGGCTCCCGGTTAAAGGGGCCGCCTCAACTGTGCGAGCGAACAAATTTAGCACATTGTTTATGATCATGTAATTTATAAAGAGGTATACGAGATTTTTTTTTTTTTTTCGTGCTTTAAATAGTCTTAATTTTAGGGTATATAGTACACAAAATGCTACATATATTTTCTTCGTAGAGACTGTTTACTTTTTAGGCACATCAGTCTAAATGAGTCTGACTATAGATCAGTTAATTACACTTTTCTAAAAATATATTGCAGATGCGTTTTTGAAAGCATGCATGAATGCTAAAAATGTATCATTTAATAATAGTAATAATAATGATAATAATATTTTGTTCTTCTCAAAAAGAAAAGCTAAGATAATTATTATAATAGTAAAAAAATAATAAAAAATAACATTCTCAATATATCTTTTATTATAATTGCATTAATAACTTTAGATAGTTTTAACAAAACATATATCTGTTTATGAAGTTCCATCTCTTGAAGTATGAGGTACACTTTTTATAAAATTTATGTAGGTTAAATTTGTAAAACGTGCATTCTAAAAAAATATGATAAAAAGGAATACACACACACGTGTGTGTGTGTGTGTCTGTGCATCTTGTTTGTTTACGATTTTAAAATCTCTGTTTAGGATTTTATATATTCTGAAGTTATATAAATCAATAAGTACAAAATTGAAAAATCAAATAATTTTATGTCATCTCTGCTTTGACAAGCCTTCATGCTTAAAGACTGCTTTGTCTATATCCTTTAACAGCGTAGGTTTATAACATATGATTAAATAAATAGACTTCAGACAAGTAGGAATATTGAGAAAACTTATATCTTTCACAATACTGATACATTGTACAGTCTTATTCATTTCTAATCAGTGTTAGCAGTTTTAAAACCCCTCCGAAAATTAATCTGGAAATAATAAAAGTTTTTAATGCTCTGTCGAGTTTGAGTCTGGTTGTACTCGACCCTGAACTGCTGTTTAAAGATGCGAACAACTCTGATCGTCGTTCCATTATGTCATAATAACACAGCTGCTATATTCATATTGTCATTGTGATTCATAGGTTACAATGGAAAATTCTGCTCAAAATACTGAAACAAAAATCGTCGGAAATAAATGCAATTTTCACGAGTAATCGTTCTGGTATATTTCTTCGTAAATAGATAACACAGCTGCGATATTCATACAGTCATTGTGCTTCACGGGTTACAAAAAAAAAATTTGCTCAAAATGTTACCAAAAAAAAAAAAAAAATTATCGGAAATAATATAATTTTCACAAGGCAACCACATGTATTTAAAATGTTTAAGTGTCTTAGTAAAATTGTAAAATAAATAAATTTTAAAGGGAAATATACTGTTTTTCACAACCATATAAACAAATTTCGCGATTATTTTATAAATATATATTTATAGTTCTCTCTCTCTCTATATATATTTACAGGCTTATGAAGAAATTGGGTTCTTAAAAATATCCTTCACAAAGATTTTCATCTCAAAACAATACTATTCACAAAACCTTTCAGGACACTTCACAAAATCCTTCGTCTTAAAAAAGGCCATATACATTTTTTTTTCTTACCTCTAAATTGAACTTTTCTTAATTTTAACTATTTAAATGAAAAATCAGACACATCACAGTTACATATATGACGAAAATGTATAAACAAGAACCTCAAAATAACAATCGTTACAAATTCACAAAATTGCGGCTGAATTTAAAAGAAAAAAAAACTGTTCACAGTATTGTAAAATCAGGACCCTGGATAAAATTTGCAATAAAAGTTTCTCTGCTCTTTCTGCTTAAAATGACGTCTAAATCATCTATCTATCTTAATTAGAACATGGATTATTATTATTATTATTTTTGTTTGTTTGCGTTTTGGTTTGTTTTCAAAATGAAGCTTTCAAATAATGGTTGTCATGGAAACGACTTCTTGTGAAAATGCATTTAGCTTCATGATGGGTCTTTTCACAATTTCACTTATTTAATCCTTTCGGGTCTGGTGTACTATTAATAGTACATGACTTTTAATTGAATATTATTTTGTTTTAAGAAATACTCTTGCTACTGTTTGTATGTAATAATGTTAGTATATGTCTATGCATTTAATATATGACCTCATTTATGTTTAGGCATTTAGAATTAATAATAATAATAAATATTTCCTTAATTCTCTTTTTGCCGCTTGCGATTCTTTTATTTTAAACATATATTTGACTGTTTAAATTTAAAATGAAAGTTACTTTCCCGAAAGAATCATGCGTAATAAAGCGAAAAAAGGATTACAAAATTGTAATTTAAGTTGAATCTTGTTGTAATACGATATTTTCTAAACATCTCCAAAAATTCTTCCTTAGCCTATTGTCATATGAATATGGATTGAATAGCATGCAAAACAACAACATTCGTTATCTTTTAGACAATGAAATATAATACAATATAATAACTAACTAATCTATTTGAATTGCTAGTGTTAATATTATTAACAAAAAAGTAATTTTTTCTAAAAATTGAAAAGAATTCGGACTCGAAAGGGTTAAATTCTCATAAGTTAATATCAGTTAAATATATAGAAAATAAAATAAAATTAAAAATGCTTTTTTGTTTTAAATTGCATATATTTTTTTTAAAAGTTGCATATATATTTTTAACCGACTTCCCAAAAGGAGAGGAGGTTATCAATTCAACGCGTATGTATTTTTTTTTTATGTATGTTCACCGATTACTCCGAAACTATCCAACCAAATAACTTGATTTTGGTGTTAAATGAGAGAGCTTGCTCTCGAATTGGTACCACTTCCGTTTCATAGAAATTGGTTCAGTACTTTTTTTAGTAATTAGGCAAAAACTAATAAAATTAGTGATTTCTCGCAAATCAGTAGTAATATGGATGTCGAATAAATTTACCGATGCCAGGATGGCCGAGCGGTCTAAGGCGTTTGATTTAAGATCTGGTTTTCGAAAGGCAGCGTGGGTTCGAACCCCACTCCTGACGTACGTGTATACAATAATCTTTTCCGTATTGTAATTTTTAAATATATATTTAACAAGTTAAATACTAATTATGCTATTAGGAATATTTTGTATTTAAGCGTTACCACGGAGTATCAGAGATTTTTTATTAACTCAATACTTTATCAGTGAAAGAATATTCAAAAAGAGAATAGACTTGCGAAAAGTAACATGACATTGAATAAGTTCACTGAAGTGAATGAAGTCCGGACAGCCGAGCGGTCTAAGGCACCAAATTTAATCTCTGGTTCTAAAAGAGAGTGTCGGTTCGAACCTCACTCCGGACACATGTGTATAGTATACCAAAAAATTTTCCGTGTTATATATTTTTTTAAGTGACTTCAAAAAAGGAGAGGATGTTATCAATTCGGTGCGAATGTATTTTTTACTATGTATGTTCACCGATTACTCTGAAACTATCCAACCGATTAATTTGTTTTTTGTGTTAAATGAAAAAGGCTACTCTTCCATTGGTATTTCTTCCATTTCATTGAAATTGGTTCAGTACTGTTTTAGTAATTAAGTAAAAACTAATAAAATTAGTGATTTTTCGCAAACTAAAAGTAACATGGACGATGACTAAGCTCGCCAAATGGAGTACAGTCAGGTGGCTGAGCGGTGTAAGACAGCAGATTTGATTTCTGGTTCTTGAACGAGATCGTGGGTTCGAACCCCACTTCTGATATATGTGTATGGTTTACAGTGATTTTTTCCCATATTATAATTTTTATTAACCGACTTCAAAAAATCGTTAACTTTTAACTAAAAAGAGAAAAATAAAATTTTCTACCAAAAATTGAACCGACTTCAAAAGCTACTGCAAAGTGAAAAATAATTTTTTTCCAGATAGTATTAAGAAATTAAATTAAGAGCGTAGTATTTATCATGCGTATTATTATATTAATGTAGATTAATTTGATTTTTTGAAGTCGGTGCCAGCCAAGCCAAGTTCAAAATTAAAATTAATTATCCAATGCAAATCGTAAAAGAATAAAGTTAAATTTTTAACTAAATATTAAATCGTAAAAAAAAAACCCGTAGATACATGGATGCGTGTCTATTGGAAAATTACATGTAACTTGATTTGGCTGGCACCGACTTAAAAAAATCAAATTAATCTACATAAATATAATAATACGCATGATAAATACTACGCTCTTAATTTAATTTCTTAATACTATCTGGAAAAAAAACATTTTTCACTTTGCAGTAGCCTTTGAAGTCGGTTCAATTTTTGGTAGAAAAGTTTTTTTTTAATTTACTTTAAAAGTTTTTAATTTTTATTTAAATTAATATTTTTAAAAATACTGTATCAAAATTAAAACTTTTATATTTCTGTTCATTTAAATAAAAAAAAAAAAAGAAGCGAAATTCTACAAATAATACTTAGAGTTAGAACGAATTTAAACTATCCCACTTTTTAAACAAATTTAACATTAAAAAATATGAGAAGTTTTATCATTTGATTTTGTTTAAAGATGATATGGTTAACCACTGTAAAAAAATTTAAACTCAATAAATAAAAATTATTTTAAAATGTGTCCAGTACTCCCTTAAAGAACGAGGAAACAAACTGGCACGACATTCTTGTACTCTATTTGTTTACATTTTCTTTGGGGGGAAAAAGTCGTTCAGACGTAAACACCGGAGAATAATAACACTGGCACACTTGAAGGTTGCGCATGAGCATAAATTAAAATATTTTTTTAATTGATTGACGTTCTTTAAGGTGAATATAATTGATTGGAATGCCGCCGTCGTCAATGAAATTCTAGTAACCTGTACTAATGTGAATATTTTACTCAAATAAACACAATCATAAAGTTTTTATCATATAAAAAGCAAATTTCCATATTACATTATTTATTTATTTATTTATTTATTTATTTTTTTTTTTTTGGAGTTTCTATAAATCAGTTATTTATTAAATTAAAAAATAATAATTGTTCACTTTTAAGATTAAAATTAAGCATTGTAAAAGCTAAATTTTCTGTTCCTAATCGACAGAAAGAACAGTAAGTGTCTCTTGTGATCATTTTTTTTTCTTTTAAGAATTAAAATTAATATGTATCGCTTACAAAAACTAACGACAAAAATATTATTATAAAATGTCAAACTAACTACTTTTTAATATGCTATCCAGAGAAATATCGGAATCTCTTAAAATAGAAAATGAATTTGATATTTATAAAGACAAGGTAATCATTATTGACCCAATGTTCAGTCATGGGACAGTAAAACTGCCTTGTCTAGTGAAACTGGAAAAAAAAAAAATCTGTTATACACAATCTCGATTCTGCCTCTTATTTATGAATTTATTGTTTTTGAGAATAAAGACAAAAAAAATATGTTGTAATCCCCGTATGTCATATTACTTTCTGTCATGCAATTCTTCTTATACATCAATTATACGAGAATGCTGCTTGAACATTTTTTACTTTAACCATGTGTGAAATATCATCCGTCACTTGCTGCTATTACTATGTGTAGATTGTTTGTCTAACTGAGACAGCTTTTAGCTTTCTTAGAATACCGGCAGAAGAAATTATTCGAATTTATTTGTTTTTTCTCCCTTTTTCGTTTTTTTTCTTCTTTCTTTTTTTTTTTTTTTTTTTTTTTTTTTTTTGTTGTTTCATTTTTAAAACTTTTTTGCTTCTCTCTACTCTTGAGTCACTCAGTGCTGACAATGTTGCTCAACATTTTTGTAATAACTGTTCATTTAGGATTTAGAAAGCATGACCCTCATTCCCTTCCTCGTCTCTCTCACACACACAACACACATGCACTAATTACTATGATTATTTATAACTTTTCGTTATTATTATTATTTTTTAAATATTGGCTTAAAAAATGGATATTCACTGTTATACTGCTTAGGATAATGATCGGTTGGGTGAAACGTATCCAGTATTTGTAAACGTTAGTGAATGTGCTTATTAACAAAAATGAAAAAGGCGTTTTATTTAAATAATGTTGATGTAGCAGAAAATCTCATACCTCTAACTACATTTCATTTCAATTACATTTTAAATATTTGTGAAATTATTCAATTTATATCTCCTTCCAACTTTATTATCATATTTAATGTGTCCTTAAATTTTTGATACAGATTACACAAACTACACAAACGACAATTTCTGCACTGAAAATACATATTTTGACCGTGCAAGCATATTAAAAAAAAAGAAAGAAAAGAAAAGAAAATCACTTTAATTCTACATGTTATAAATCACGCTCATGGTTTAAAAAATGATTTATAATTACGGTTAAATAAGTGCATATGCTGTAATTTTTTTTCTTTAGAATGTAGATGAAATGATGGCTTTTGAATGTATTTTTTTTTTTTTTTTTTTTATCAAAATATCGTTTTGGTGATCATAAATTTGTTATTATTCAAGATGCTTCTCAATATACGTACATGTATGTACTTCCCAGCTCAACAAGAGGAAAGTTTCTGGTTCATTTCTAAAGGTAAAACCGTGAATTTGGCTGGAATGATTATTGAAACAATTTGTCATCCGCATTTTGCTTTTCGATGAATGAATTGTGCTGTAAGCTATAGTAGTTTTATTTTGTCCGTCTTCCATGCTGTCGCGTCAGGATATTTATTGCAAAAGATATTCTGATCTGAAAAGAATCTGTTTCAAAATATCAACATTTTCTTAAACATCTTTCATCCTTTTACCGTGGAAATATATATATATATACTTTTATAAATACATCCAAAGTTATTAAGACAGTACCATATATATATATATATATATATATATATAATATAACAGAAACAAACGAGAACAGAAAACTAAGATTCCATAATTTCTGAATAAGAGCACCTGCTAATTTCATGCGTTTGAGAACAAAAATTAAATTTAAAAAAATGTGTTATAAATGAAAGTCAGTTTAGATGTGTTTTTTTAAAAAAGGATAAAATGTCGTTTATGCGTTACTTAAAAAAAAAAAAAAAAAAAAAAAAAAAATAGTTGCATAGGTCATTGTTTGCATGGGGAAAAAATATTCGGGCATCATTTTACAAATTCACATTTTCAAAAGTTGGCAAATATGTGGTAAATATTGCCTAACGAGCAAGAAATAACTTTAAGCACAACTTTTTTTTTTCTTATTATTACACCGTGTTTATGTTTCTAGCATTAACAGCCGTCCAAGCTATATCATTTTCGTGGTACCAATAATAAAACATTTTCCTCGCCTTCTTATTTCTGGCGAAACGCCGCTCGATAGATTCCTGGGCAGAAGCCATTCCATTTACTCTGGGGACTAGTCATCGATCCAGTTGGGATCTCGTTAGGTTTGCTACCTGACGCTCGGCTTCAAATTATTAGTGTTTTTTCCTTTTAATGGGAAAAAACTTGCGAGATTATAGTTTTGCTTGCCGTGAAAAAGAATTCGAAAAATACCACACCTATGTAATGGAAATTTTAGAGTAACATACGTAATCGAATTTTTCGCTTTTTGTGCTTGTTATTCTTTTGTTCACCTTTCAAAGTCATTTTTAATGATGTTAATTCGCATATTTCCGTGTCTGTTTCTGTTATACACGAAAAAAAGCATTCGCTTTTGTTTCCAATAACGATTCGATCCTTTCTACGTAATAAGGCAATTATTTAGTGCTTTATGCGATACATATTTGTTTTCCCTAAAATTTGGAATCGGCAGAAAATAAAGTTTCTTAAATATGTTATTCATTCTTATATTTATTTGTTGTTGTTATTAATACGGTTCTTCAATATCACAAAATTTAATGAAATATGCGAGTAAACTAATAAATGCACACATATTTAAAGAATAAAAAAATAATAGTAAAAATTTTCCAATCCACCATTCAATAAATTTGCATTCAAATAACGATTGACAAGGCTAATAAAAATTTATTCATACAAGACAATTGCTAACACATTGGTTTTAATAAAAATCGATATTATATCGTAAAAATGAGAATTTGCGAATTATTTTCATATGTACTAACTCTGGACATTTCTGCATTTAGGGTGATTTAAGGATCGACCGAAACAGTTTTTTAGGACCGAATTCGAATTTCGCTAATCTTCCTGATTTCAACCGAAAATGAAAATGTTTTTAAAGTAATTAATACATACATAAAATAAACCTAATAATTAACAAATTATATGTGTAGTCCAAGATGTCTTTCTTCTGTGCCTCTGACCAAGCATTTTAATTTCATATAAAATAAAATGTAATCGATTCATTAACGACAAAAAATTATATTCTACTTATACGAATTTAATCTAATTAAAAAATGTTTTACGTTTTAGGTATACACACGTAGAATTATCCTTTTGTAGTGATTTTTGAAAAATATCTCCTGCTATAATGTAACTTTCTCTAAACACTTATGCTGTTTCTAACTAAAAATTTTCCATTACTATAAGTCTGCAATTTTTAATGAGTATGTGAAAAATAGTCATCAAAGTTTAGTCATATGTGCATTGCTTGCCTTATAATGCGTATATTTTGAATTAATCATGAGTCTTGATTGATAATTATAAACGGTAAAGTTAATTGCAGTAAATAAAGAATTTTATTTTTGAACCAATACAGCCTAAATCAAAGGATAATATTGAAAATTTTTAAAGGAAGAAATGAGATTTTTGGAATACAGTTTTGGTCAGGCCGAATGTTTGTCAGCAATTTCGCCTAAAACGTATTTTCGGCGAGACTGATTTTGTCAGATTTTGAGCCGAAAAGGAAACCAAATTTTTGGTCGATCTCTAGTTCATGAGATGTTTTTATTATGTTTGAGGTATAACTATTTTATCTTTGTAAGAGGTGCTAGTAATACACTTTCTAATTATCTTACAACAACATTAGTTAACTCACTAGCATAGAAAATCGGCTACCAAATGAAAACAATTACAAGTTCAACTGAGATACAAAACTTCACCTTATGTTTCATTCTTGGCCAATTTTGGAAAATTTGATTAGTCAAAATTTTGCAACCATTAATTTATGGGAATGAAATATAAATGCTTTAAATTCGTCAGTTTTACCTGCGACTGATAGTATTTTAATGTTTTAAAGGAGACCCGTACCCCATTTTCGGCCAAAAATCATCAAAAGTTCAAAAAAAAAAAAAATGTTTTTTTCTCAGAAAACGATAAAATACATATTTGCGAATATCCATGCAAAATTTCAGAACTCTGGGACACTTGGAACAGGTAGAAAATGAGCTTTTTAAATTGTATTCACTATAGAGTTTAAAGGACTAGCGGCCATTTAAAACATGTTTTCCTGAAAATGACTTTTTTCATATTTTGCCTAAGTTCAAAGTACTAAGGCTCAGTGGTAAAATGATTCAGAAACAAAGTGGTTATGTTTTTAGAATCTTAAAAAAATTTGCAACAAAAGTAAGGAGAGATTTTTTTTTTAAACTATTTCTGAAAATTTTACATAAATTGGTAAACATGAAAATTATAACAAATTTAAGGAAATTTACCATGCGTATTTTTTTTTTATTTTTTAGCCGATTAAAATAGAAAATTAAAAATAGCTCTCCTTAGTTCTTTTCTATATACTATAACACTATTTAAGAAATTTTAGTAATACCAAAATATTGAAAATTGAATGAGGAGTAGTAACTTTAAAAAGTGTATTTTTCGACAAAAAAAAAAAAAAAAAAAAAAAAAAATCATAATAATCCCCATAAAAAATATACTTTTTAATAAAAAGTGAATTTTTTTGCTAATTATTCCTTACAAGAAAATTCTTAAATAGTACACCAAAATTCATTACTTTAAAATCAATAATAAAAATTTTGGGTTTTTTCTTACGGGTCTCCCGTAAGTTTGTTCATGTATCCACTTGATATAGATTTTCAGGAGCGAATTTGAGAAATATATTAAGGGGGCTCAGGGGTTGAAAACTTTTCAAAAAACCAATTTTTTTTATGATCTAGTTTGATTATTCAATTAATTCTTAACTCAATGCAAAAAACCGCATAAAAATATTTGCATTTTTAACGGAATTATAAGCATTTATGTAACAACACTTTCATAGCCGCATCCATATAATTTCAACTTTAAGTCGCGTTTTCTCAAAACTTGATTTTTGACGACTAACACCAAAATTAAAATATATATATATATATATTTATAATATATATAATATATATATTTATAATATATATATATAATATATATTTAATATATATATTGTTTCTTTATTATCTATTATATATTATTTCTTTTAATATATATATATATATATATATAATACCATTAAAAGTAGACAAGATTCACCACCAAAACGAAGAATTAAATTGAATTATAGTAAACAATATTAACCATTTGAAATTAACCATTGAATTTAATAACTTATAGCACATTGAACATGGAAGGAAAAAAGAATAATATGAATACAAATGAAATTTGTAGAACCAAAGCAGAATCTTCTGGTCCCAAATACTTTGGAACTACAAATGGAGTGTGTGGTTTCATCTTCGTATTTGCCATGAAAAAGCAAAACAATACGAATTTGGGACTACCATCACACAAAAACCAAATTATTAAACAAGGAACAAAGATATTTTACAAAAAGGAGTTGAAAGTAAGTAAAAATAATAGTTATCCATAACAAACAAAAAAGATAAAGCTGAATGGAAATATAATTGAACCGGAGAAAAATAATTAATAATCGATATTAACATAAAATTAAATTAATAAAATGATTAAAATTAGAATTAAGAGATAACATTCATATTAATATATAACTTAAAATACATTATTGTTACTTTAATCAGTAACATTTATTGTGACTTTACATGGTAAAAACTCATTATCTTAATATAGGATAATAAAAATTAAAAAATAAAATAAAATAAAAATAAAAGAATAAAAATTAAAAAAATAAAATAAAATAAATAATAATAGTAATAATATTATTAATAATAATACCAAAAATTATATCAATAACATTAAAAATAATTTGATAATTAAAATATAGCTATTTAACTATAGATATAACTAGACAAATATCCATATATTGGTGTAAATTAAACAGTTTAAAAATTATGTTAAAATAATGTTTAAATAACCCACTCTCATTTTTTTTATAAATAATTAACCTTTGCGTTTTTATCCAGACAACACCACCCTCCTCCGTACTCTAACGTCTACCCACCCAACCAACCTATATATATATATTTAATTACTTTTTAACATTTTTAATTTTTTATTATTATTTTTATGTTTTATAATTTTTTTATACATTTTTTACGCAAAGAATTAATTATAAGATCATGTAATATCTAATTATAAATTAAAGAATATATGAATTTTTTAGGATAACCATTATTTATAGCATCATATACAAGCTTTTTAATATTAGTATTAATTAAATGGGAAGAACATAGACATTTTATTCTATATAAATGGTTAAGTATTATATTACGATATACAGAATTATGAAGACATGATTTAAAATTAGTAAAGATTTAAAATTAAATTCTTTCCTTTTGTCATAAATATCAGTTATAAATTTGTTCTCTTTTAATATAATTTTAATATCTAAGAAATTGATTGTATTATTAAAAAGTAGGTTTTTTGAAAGTTCTAGATTAGAAGGATAATCAACAGGGAATTGAGATATACAGGTGTTATCAGTATCAATTAAAATTACATCATCTATATATCGATATAAATGTATTGTATTATTTAAATAATGACGTTCATAGTAATATAAGTCAAATAATACACTAGATGTACTACCACCTTGTGGTATACCAACATTTTATATATATATATATATATATATATATATATATATACTCATTGAACAGGTGAGATCGATCTGTACAAAGGCCCCGATTTGGAAAGTGAAAGCATCCTCTTAAATAAAATCAGCAATCAAAATCGAAAAAGTGAAAAACGGCTTTTGTACTTATCGATCTCGCGGGGGGGGGGGGGGGGAATCAATTAAAAATATTAAAGTACAACCGAAATATCTTTATAAATTTCTTCCACAGAATTAGCATAGCGACTGGCTCTTTTTTCTTGACTTTTAAAATCGTTTTTGAGGTCCATAATCTTGAACGCAGTTTTTCATTTATCTTTCTGCTGACTACATTAAAACCAGCATATTTCAGATTTAGTTAGAAATGTATTATAAGGATACTAATTTAATTCTTAGTATTACCTTTTTTTAAAAAAGTTATGTAACTTAAAAAACAATCGATCTTTTGAGGCTGGGTAACAAGACAGATGCTCCTGATTGTGTTGTTGTCTTATTTTTTAAAGTTTTTAATTTTTCAGCTTTGTTCTTTAATTATTTTACATATGTAATATTTTTAAACAGCATAAAAAAGAAAATAACATTTTATTTCGATCATCGACAATTTCGTGATAAATTTATTGAAAGTAAAAATAAAAATTCAACTGTTGTTAATTATTTCTGCTTTTAATTTCGAGGGAAGGATTGCGTGTCAAGTTTAAGCTCCCCAAATTATTTTTTTCATGCATAATGAAAAATAACCAAGAAGTGTAGGAGGCTGGGGGCTAACGGAACAAGTGAATTTTCTCTTAAAATTAAATTAGTTGAAATGTTCAGGGTTGTTCCAATACATAACATTACGCAAACACATGTATTAAACAAAATTTTTTTCTATTAACTTGTTTCAAAAATACGTTTGATTGCTGATAGAGTTTCATAGATTTCATAACTTATCGCCACTTTTATACTTTATTGTAATTTTCAGTTTAACTGTAGGTGCTAGCGAAATTTGATTTCATTTGAAGCTGTAGTAGTATTGCTACAGACCTCAATAAGCAAATTTAATTATAATAGTCTTGTACATAAAATTTAGTGTCGAAACAGTATCCTATGAGTTGTTTGACTACTCATCAAGCTGTCTTACAGACCACTAGCAGTATTTAAGATCAATTTTTGTCACAGCAGTTGAAAAACAAAATATTCTTTAATCGAAATGTGGGTTTTTTTATGTTTAATAAATACTTGTTCTGGGATATAGCATTAAATCTTTCTTAACAATATTAAATTTGTAATTTTCGTCAAAAGCATTGATATTTAGTTGCAAAAACAGAAACAAAAACCACCCGTGTATTTGCGTTAAATTTGCAATTTTTTTTAATACTTGATCGTTCGAATGTTTCGATATTTTTTGTATATGATGTAAATCAACTTTACAAAAAAAGTGTAAAAATATTCTATTAAAATAACAACATTTAGTTACATTTAGCGTAGAAATAAAAGTGTCACCTATCGGCGCGAAGTGACTACTAGTCGCGAAGTTTTTAAAAAAGAGTTAATCTTCTTATTTTTAAAATGGATTGCATGATCGTAGAGATTAAGATATCTGGATTAAGTACATACTTTTTGTTTTATCGTCTCGAAAGTTTCAGCGGATACGAGCTTTTTAAATTCCAGGGTTTAATTAATATCTCGGCTAATCATCAAAATCTGAAATATCTGAGTCTCAAGTGCATTAAAATTTGCCTTTATACTCTTCTCATTCAAATTTTCAGACCACTGTGTACTGTAAATTTTCTTAGCCATTGCGCATACACACGAAGACAGACACTCTCTTCTTTTATTTAGCATAAATTGTCCTTAATCCTCCTCAGTTCTGAGACAAATTTTACCTGGCACTGCAAAAAACAATTTAAATTTATTATGAAACATGTCCAAAGATGCATTAGTCTATATATCGATGCTTCTAATATGCACTCATTTATTTAAGACAGTCTAGATGTAATTTTAACAATTCTAGAAGCATTTAAATTAATTTAAAGGGTGTTTGTTAGTGTCACCTCCAGACGACATCAGGAATGAGGAGGTTATGAGTCTGCTCAATCTAATGGTTCGCGTGCTCATTTTACAGAAACAGGTAGATATTTCACCAAAATCTGCAAGTTTCATGTTGCGTATATGAATAGGGTGATTGTATAATATCTTAGGCTTTTCACCACGCCCCCTCTCTCTCCTTCTAAGTCCTAAAAAAAGGACGCTCTTTCAAACGTAATCCTTGAAAGTATACCATTCTTTCGGTAATATGGCCAAACGTGATTAATGCGTTGCACCAATTTCCTTATCAATTAGATTAGTGTTATAAATATGAAATAATAATAATAATATTTTATAGCTTAAAATTTTACTTTGTATTTAAGAATAGGATGATCAATTCCAGTCATAAATATTGCCTGTTTCGTTATTTCTTTTCCGAAGGAAAACTATTATTAAGTAAATTTAATAATTTTAATTTTGGTAATAGGCAATTTCTGAATGAGAGTACACTGAAAAAAGTTGTACATGTGTATTTCAAAGTTTCGCAGTTATATTTTTATAATTTTCATTGATAGTAGGTTTTGTTTTATTCTTTCGTTTGCACATTCCCCTCCCCCCTTTTTTAAAGGTTTTCATCTTTAAGATTAGCTTATCTGTTTGCATTTGAACAGTGATTAGAAAAACAGTATAGTTTTATCAGTGACAATATTAAAACTACAAAACAGAAATACTTGCCGCGTAGTTTCTTCTTAAAAAAATTTTTGAATAGAAATAAATACTACAAAATGCTATATTTTTAGATGATTACTAGATGCTGTGACTATAAATAAAAAAATATAGTGAAAAGTTTATATTTGTATTTAAGAATACAGCGGTAAAGAAGTGTAAACAAAAATCAACTGATTAACAGACCATAAATGCCGCACCCTTTTCACTTAAAACTCTAATAATAAATACACGTAAAATTGAATATTCCATGAAAATTTTTGTAAATGTAAATTTTGTGTAAGCTTTTGTATTGGTTTGAGAGCGGGAATGAGAGAATGGATGAGTAAGTGGTCCCGGGGAGAGAGAGGGGGTAGCGCACGCGCCCGAGTATGTGTGTTTGAGTCAGAGAGATAGTAAATGAGTGAATTTAAAATATTTTATTTCCGTAATATATAAATATAATTTGTTAAATTTTATAAGAATAAAATTTCATGTTTCAGAGTTAAAACATGTGCTGAGAATCGTGTTAGGCCAATCGCTTCTAGAAAATTTACTTGAAAATGTCTTGACCTTTAAAAGACGCATTTTTTACTGAAAACTCCAGCTGCGTTAGTTCAAATTTATGAATTCTTATTCTATGTTAAATATTTATTAGATTATGAGAAAAAAAAAAATTAAGGAAAATGTAAATAGTCATTCGCCTTAGCTAAACACTGTCACATTTCCCGCGCGTCGAGATCAAAGGGAATCGACCTCATTCACTGTCTTCCCGCGCAGCTCTCCCGCGTTGGTCGCGCACACACGCACGCACGCACACTATTTCTACACACACAAACGCACATGAGCACTTCTCGATCTCCTTTCGAAGTTCACGGCCAAGGTTAGTACATTGACCTGACTGTGAAGTACGGCATTCAGTTTCACTCTTCTTCGTTAGTTACCGATACGGCTAATTCAATTCCTCAGATTTATGATATAGTTTAGGAGGTGTGGAACATTGTTTCGGGTGCTTGCAGCAGTTGATTTTACCTGTGTTGGGCACCGCCGCATCGAAGTTAATTCCGTTTGATCGTTTAGGGATTAAAAACATTTTACTCTGTTCATGTATAATTTTTTCTCCTCTGTATTACGCGTGTTGTCCCTCAGATTAGAGTCCTGAAGTACAACAGCTCGGGTAACCCGATTTTAACGTGGTGCGATTTTTTTTTTTTTTTTTTTTTTTTTTTTTTTTCATTTGAGGTCGGATTGGTTATATTTTGTTCCTGCTGTTGGGATCTGTTCGGTTCATACTTGGTTTGGTTCTGACTCCTGCGAATTGATTTCGGGTTCAGCCGATTTTTCAAAGGATGTCCAGAATTTTGTTTCAAATGAAAACAATATAATTGAGTATGAATGAGTGTATGTGTGTGTGTATTATATATAATAATAAAACTATATACAAATAAAATTACTGTTAAATCACACGATAAAGGATGCTAAAGAAATTAACATTTTATTAGAATGTGTTAAAAAAGACGTCAATCGAGTATTGCTAAATGCACTAATTAATCTATATTCATTTTTTTTCATAAGATAAAATTTGATATTAGATATATAATTGTGGACTATTTTTCCATAATTACTTTAAAAATTGGATTTATTTTCTTTGAAATATTTTCTATCTCCAAGGGTTTTTAGTTCGTTTGTAGTATGTCGAGTTGGGTTTCGGTCAGCGAAATTATTTTTGTAGTTTACGGTTCGGATTTCAAGTCGAGTTTAAATATAATATTCTGGTTCTGGTCGAGTTCGGACTCCATTTTAGACCATCTTCTAATCCATTAATTATATTTTACACTTTGATAATTTTTCATATTTTCATGATACTTTTTAACAAATTTGCCAATTTTATAAGTTTAGAATTTCATTTTTAAATTATCTCAAGGATTCTAAAGTCGAGGGAAGAAAAGGACCCCCCCCCCCTTTCTAACTGATATACACCATTCTATAAAAATGTGACTGGTTAAATTAAAATTAAAACTCTGAATGGAAACAATGTTTATTAATTAATTATCCGCTTAAATTATACTTCAGGCTCATCTACGCGTTGAAATTGTAACAAACTTTCAAATTTTTAATACTAACATCTAATTTTGACATTATATTTGGATTCTTTTGTAAATGTTTCCTTTGGATAGCAAATCGAATGATGTTCGGTGAAGTATTTTAGGAATTAATTAAAATTAGAAATTCCCGTGTTAAATTTATTATTAATCGGAATAAAACATATTGCATTGCAGGTAATTTTCATAACTCAAAAGTTATTTTGTGAATACACTGCAATTTTTTTTATTTGTACATTTGAAGAGTTTAGAAATTGATTTCTGTTAATCCTGTGTTATGTGCGCTAATACTCGCTATGCATTTAGTCGCGTGAAGGACATGTGTCACTCATTTTCAATATGTTGTTTTTGGACTTAAAAAAAAAAGTAATAATAAAGCAACATTCTAAAATTACAAAATACACTTGAAAAAAAATTATATTTAAAAATTACAACTGTTTACGCATAATAAAATTAAGAAGAAGAGGAAGGGAATCCGACAAAGCGAATAAAAAATACAAACTTTATTATGTCATCCACACGCTTAATGTAGGGTTAAAATTTCTGTGGGTTGAAATAAATTAAAAAATATTAATAACTATATAAAACACTACTGTATAATACTAAATAATACTGTTAATGAAAAGAATTATTAAAATTTAACATTAGGAGTTTCAAACTTTAAATCTGTATTACTCCTATAGTACTTGACCGAATGACTTCGTTTTATATTTCGATAAATATATAGTAAAATTTACCGAAGGATCAAATTATGATGTTAATACTGAAAATTTTAATGTTTATTACAGTTTCGATAATTAGATAATCTCCAAAGCATAAATCAAATTGCAATATTAATTTTTATTAGTCTCAAAAACACCAATAAAATGCTTACTTTCACTGTTTTTTGATTTGAATGTCTGTAATTTAAGATGATGCATAGATGGAAGTATATTCTCAGAGTGTGAACTGCAAAATCTTCAATCCTTTCTTAAATGCTTGGTGCGTTACAGGCTTGATGTTCAGGTCGTTAAAACACTGATATGCATTTATTTTATTCCCATAGCATTCCGAACGAAACTTTTCTTTAACGAAACTTTTCTGTGTTCTGTAATTTTTTGTCTAGAAATAAAGCATTATTTACATTTAAAATGTATCAGACATGTAATTTTGTATTTTGAAACTGAAACACGCATGAAATTCCTTAACAGCGACAATTTATAAAAGATTTCGGAAAATGCTGTAAAAGTGGACAATTTAAGAAGATTTTTGGGACGTGACAGTCTAGAAAAAGTCATCATGAGGGAGCGACCGACTGCGATCTCAAATGCATCACATTTATGAAAATATCTATTCAATTTTATTCGATTCTTTCTTTTATGTCGAAATCCGATTCCAGCATGAATTTCTTTGCAAAGCACAGTCAAAGCCGGGTATTTGAGTCCTGCAGCGGATCCGTGTAATCCAATTTTACCCGGGCCTGAAGTGACCGGCGGATCGGGTCGACTCAATTTTTTTGTTATTGTAGATCAGATTTGACTTTGACCGTAAAAAATACGAAAAAAAATATAAGACATATAATTGTAATAATTATATTAAAATGTGAGTTAATTTTATTTCATTTCGCGTTCGGGTTTTAAATTTTAAAATTTACAATTTCGGATTCGAGTCTGATTTGTATTAAAGTATGTAGTGTTAAAGTATGTTGTGGTACACAGGGTGGCGAGTGATGAGGGAAAAGCACAGTAAAAAAAAAAAAAAAAAAAAGAGGAAACTACCAGTATTTTCTTATTGACTTATATTCTTATTTCCTTATACTTCGAATAATATAAAAGGATTAAAGAACACGAATTTCTCTTTAACAAAATACTGGGTTTAATTCCATTTTTGACTGTGTTTTTTCTTGATCGCGCAGGACTCTAATGTAGACCTTACAAAAAAAAAAAAAAACTCTGTTATTGTGCTCTATATTACTCATTTTGCTTCTTTTTTAACCCTTTCCTGTTCGAAGTAATTCCGTTTATAAAATGATGAAATGAGGGACTAAAACCAGAATTTTAAACGAATTTATTAGAAAATAAAAACTTGCTTATTTCCCCGTACTTTATAAAAGGAAAATTTTAATTAACTATTTCTGATATTAGAACTCTTAAAATTAAGTGTCCATTTTTGTAGACACCTCCCAAAGGGTTGAGGTTTCATTCATCTGTCGAAACCCTATTCGTCACGGTCCTCTGTCTATGTGTCTGTCCCTAACACAGCTCGTTCTGAGAAGCTGCATAAGTTAGTGACTTGACATTTTGCATACCTGTTATAGCTGAATACCTCCCATTATACGATAAACCATAAAATTCTGAAAACCTCTTAATTAACATCATTAATTTAAAACCCCCAATGAAAAAATAAAAAATACTTATAATTCAACTATAGCATTGAATTACATCAAAACCGCAAAGATTTTTATTTCAGGAAATGGAAAAGACGTGTAGGCTTTTCAATTCGCTTGGCTTTAAAGACATCGAGTATACCGCAGGGGTTGAGTATCTTTGGAGCAAAGTAACTGTCACCGGTGATAGTGGGATGTTTTCTCAGGCTATATATATTACAAATAGTGCATTTATAGATTTGAAATTCATACATCTGTGTACATTTTTTTTTTTTTTTTGGGGGGGGGGGGGGGTACGCCGATTCCGAATATGATTTACAAGCATAGGAATTAATTATTTTACAAATTGTATTTTAGAAACATAATTCCTTTGAACACGTCAGTTTAAAAGTCAGATATCTGATAGAGAAAAATAAATAATTTCATGCAATAATCCACATTCATAAAAAAACACAGACCATTTTTAGAGTGGAATTGTTTTGCAGAGCATTAAATTTTTACAAATACTGATTTATAGGTGTGTATTTATTAACTCTTGATTTCGAATATGTAATTTTCGTAAAAATCGATTTAAAACTTTATGATAGTGACTAGTGAGAATTTTGGAATCTTCCACGCATGCGCAATTAGAAGTTATTTCATACAAATACTCATATCTCATCAAATATTCGATATATTCATGTTTTCATTACAGTACACCATTTCTGCTGGTCTTTGTCAAGTTTTCGGAAAATTTTGTTCAATTTGGTTGAAAAATATATACATGCGATAAAGAAAAGAATTGTTACACATTTTGTTAAAAATCACAGAAATGTTAACACCTTCAGGAATATGAGTATTGTGCTTACACAAATTCATGCAAACTTTGAATAGGACCCACATAATCATTTAATGCAGTGACAAAAACCATTTCTAGCATTTTCTATTACATGGGTGATCGCAAATATTGTTTTATTATTAAATTTACTATTAGTCCCTTAATTATCCTCGCAACAAAATCTTCACTGAAAAACACGAAGTCAAACATGTTCTTTACACCTTTGAAGTTCAATGACAATTCGTCCAGAATTTCAGTAGATATTCAACAATAACGTAAAATCCAAAGTGTGCGGACACTTCCCCTTAATTTTTGGACATCACTGTACATTTTGGATTATGTGTGATAGGCGTCTCCTGGCGACTGTTTTTTGGCTGTAGCGTTTTAAAATTTAGTTAAAAACTACCAATTTTGGCATTTTTTGAATTTTTCTTTGTATTTATTAAAATGCGAAAAGTGCTATCCAGTTTCTTATTTTTTGAAGCCAAGTTACCTGCCAAGTTCAAGCATTTGAGATTAAATTTTACTTCGTGTCAGAAAGCCATCAATTTCGATCACTCACAAAGACCAATTTAAACCAAACCAAAATGTGCTCTGGTTAAAGTATTTTATCTTTTATTAAATATTTAAAATGTGCGTTAATTAAAATTTTGTGTTTTTATTGAATTTTCAGACCAAAAAACTTAAAGAACTTTAATGAAGAAACATGTGCTTGATGGACCAGTCTTAAAAGATAAAAAAAAAAATAATGATCCCGTTTTAAATGATAAGATACATTTTCAGGAAACCTGTGAAAACTGAACCTGTTTATTACGGAATTTTGTTTCAAAAGGGAAAATATTTTCCTTTCATTTTTTTTAATGCAGTTTAATTATACCACTTAAAGCAAAGACTTGTCTAAAACAGAATTTTTCCAATCACGTGCATTTACATCGTAGCAGATAGGATTGTATGACAGATAAGATGCTTCCTAAGACACACGTGTTTAAACCGAAATTTCCCTCTGTCCTTTAAGATTCAAGTCTTAGCAATTTTCACTGTGTCTCTCCTCCCCCTCTCCCCTTCGAAATGATGTCTAAATAGCCACTGCCCCAGATGCATTACGAATCAGACCCATAAAATCTCTTTAACTTCCATCCAGCGACGAATTCAGGGGAAGCGCATGGATATTTTCACGAAGCATTGAATTAAATTTAAATTTAATTTTTAAGGCTGTAGTATATTGATTGTTTCCTGCCGATTTGTATTTTACATAACTTGTCTTCTTCTGATGTTTTTAAAGAGTAAACTGAAAAGTTAAGATTTATTTTATTCATGTGTTTATTTTACGTAATATTTTAATTTCTGAATAAAATGTACGTTGGATAGCAACATCTGTTTTGTTTTGTATTAGATATTACAACCTAAAGACCTTAGTTTTTTATTATTCGTGCGGTTTTTATTTATCAGCTAGAAAAGTTGCGTTAAAATTAATAAATTCTTTCGAATATTTATTAAAGCAACAAGCTAATTTGTGCAATAAAACTTGAAGAAGCATAAATTCTTTTAAAAACTCTAAAAATGAATATTAGTTTTGGTTAGTGCTGTATGTTCTTCATGAAATTATGCACAGTAAAATTGAACGAGAGATCGTAAATACCAGGATATATGAAATTGCAGAAACGATTTTCAAAATCAAGTTTTAAACTTATGAAAATATCGATTTTGTAATAATTATTATTTTAAACGTTGAATTATTTTGTATTTAATTTATATATATATATATATAATTCTAAATGGTCAGTTATTTTAGTCGTCTAAAAATGACAGCTTGAGCCTTTCCGATATTGCTTTAATTCCTATTCCACTGACCTCTGAAATAAAATATATGCAAATTTTCCCATGCAGAATTTCTACTAAATTTCGGTTGAAATCGATCTCCTACATTTAGTACTTTTTAATACCTATAACTTACCGAGTTCATTTGAGTAGAATGATAAAAAGAAAGATAAGAAAGAAGATATTCTCAGCGTTGTGAAAAATGCGTTTTTTCATCTTTTGATTTGAATAGAATGCTTACGCTTTGGAAAACTAAAAATGCGTTTTTCATAATTTAACAAAAGCGTTTAAGAAATCGATATTCTCAGTTACAGCTCGTTTTATAATTGAAGCTGTAATGCTGTTGTTGTTGTTAGCCTTTAAACCTCCCCCCTTTTACTTATATTAGTCCAAGCCATGTCGCAATGGGTCGACCAAGAGAGAATTGCGGCATCTTTTCTGTTCTCTCTACTGTTGATGCCGCTTACTGCGACTGGTATTGATTGTTAGGGAGCATCATCATCCATCTCAGAAGAGGCGCGCTGCCCAATCAGCTCTTTAGAAAAATCTCATCCCCCGCATCCCGCATCCACGTATCTGGCTCTCTTGCTTGTTAGCCGATTACACGCTTATGACAAGCACATCCTCCACCCCTCTCCTCGAATTCCAGGCTTTGATTTTTCGCTGGAATTCACCTTTTCTGCTTGATCACTTACTTCACAAATGAAGTAATTAAATCCAAAAAGTTCGTTACTCGTTGTTATGGGTTTCGCATAGAGGGAAGAGGGCGAATAATTATCATTTTTATACTATGCTTACTGAACAAATACATGAACGAGTTTGTTAGGAGCATTATTATCATAACAATTGTTCGATTAGTGATCTCGCGTGCTATTGAAGCTATGGATATTTCCGTCATTAAACAGTATATTTTAATAAATCCAATAATCACCTTAACCCTTTTCCGATATTAATATTTTTCTTGCGTCTAACTATACCCTCTATCATGCTTCAAGGTTCTCTTAAACGTACCATGAGAGACTATTGTGCAAAATATTTCGTAGGGTATTCCTGATTGTATTTTTTAAAACTTGCGAAATACTGACTTATATATTCATCGAAAAAATGCAATAAATTATCAAATCAAAATCAAACAGATATCAAACGTTCACCCTGCCTCTGGCATCTGATAGGATGAAATCTTTGACTGACGAAAATTTTATACCCAGTGCAATTGGAAGTAAATGGAACGAATATTTAATTCATTCTCATAAAGTTTACTTATTCCGATTATGTTCTCACAAGTCTGCTCTAGTATGTTTTTAAACTTTAACAAATTTATTTCCTTCTAAATTTACATTTACTAAAGAAAATAGCAAGTATTTTATTTAATATTGAAGCGTTTGTGTCATATATAAAAGTTTTATGATACCCTTAGAAGGAAGCTGCATAAAAACTTTCTTTTTCAGCACAATTTTTTAATTGAAGAATTTCGTATTGAACCATGATATTAAAGCTATTTTTATAATGGCGGGAAGTGAGTCACTGCATTTTGTGTAAGCATTTTGTTAAACTTTATTTTGATTATTGTATGAATAAAATTTTAACTTGAGAGATTAAAATAAGTACCTAACAAATTATATAAAAAAGCGCCTGTTGCATAGTAATTGATATGACCGCTATCTTCTAATGCGAGTGGCTATCATTTTTCAAATCTTTTACCGAACTAACTGCATTAACAAACGTTGTGGGGAACGCTCAATAAGTTGTGAATGGATTTTACATAGTTAATTCTAGAAAATAAAAATTATTCTAATTGAAAAAAAAAATGATTTCTTTCTTATTAATATCAACAATCTTACATGCGTAAACTCTTTTTGTCTGTAGATAAGTATAAGTTTTGCGACAATGGACCGTAGAGGAAAAGGGGCTGATGTCAGAATTCAGTGTGCTGTAACTAGGATGTCAATGATTTTAATCAGTTGGTTTAAATCAGTGATTAATCGTAATTTCAATCAACCGATTTTTTTTAAATCATTGATTAAAATCATAAATCCTAATTATACAGTTTAAAAATTATTATTTTTAAGTAGTGTTAACATTTTTAATAAATGTAAATATCACTAATATTTAATATAGTTTTACATAACTATTACAAAATATTATGTATAACATTATTGTATATTAGTAATGAAACTACCAATTTGAAATTATTATAATTTCTGTAATTACAAACTAATAATTATATTAAAGTAAAGCTTAAAAAATAAATTGTGTCAGCAATTAAGTGTTTAATTGTTTTGGAAATCTAAAGCTCTTGGTAGCTATTCAATGTTTGAACGCTTGGAAAAAAAAATCATAAAAATCCGATTTAAATAAATAAAAAAAAAATTCTGTTTTAAATTTTAAAAAAATATTTTTTTTTTCATATATTAAAACACAATCCAGAAATTATTGATTTATTGACTGATTTATTAAGCAATTTTAAATGTCTTTGTAGTATATGCCCCGAATAAGAGAATTTTTTAATATCTTTATATCATTCTGCTCCAGTTACCCAACATACACAGTAAGCCTATTAATTTCTAAATAGGTTGTCAATTTTATTTATACTTATAATTGCACTTCTGTAATATTGGAACTAAATCCAATGGAAATTTTACAGATAATGGTTGCTACAAAGTTGCAAGTTTTCAAGCAAAAGCTTCGTGTGGGTCATTTGTACGCGATAAATTTTGTATTTAGGTACATTAAAAATTTAACGGTTTCCAGAAATAGATATATCTAAATTAAAATGATTTTTAAAAAAATGTGCAGTAAAATTCAGAACATTTGTAGGCAATAATCAATTTTGATAAACAACGTGGTCAATAAATCATAAGATTATTTTTTATAAGCTTAGAATCACATCTTCCACATGCAATTATTTCCGAAAGCTCAACTGAAAAATATTTAGGAGCTAGTGATACTTTAATTTGCCGAAATTATCAAAAACTTGGCCATATTGTAATTCCTAAAATTCAAACAGGGTGATGAAAAAAATAAACTTTTTTTTTTTTACTTTATATTAGTAGTGATCAAAATGTATGAAAATAAACATAATTTTTAGGGGTACAAAATCTTCAATCTCAATACTGATTTTGATTTCAGTGTTGGAGATATTTTAGTAATTTTACAAGGCAAAAACATTTAATCTTTTTTAAAAAATTGCAATAGGTCCATTTTTAGCTATAAGTGAAGACAAATCACCCTATTCCATTTGCATTTGGTTATACCTAATGCTCGAAAAGTTTTCAATCTTGGATTAAGTGAAATTCTCGCACCCATGTTTCAGAAAACATTTTTTGTGTCAAAGTTTACATTATTTTGTACAAAAAACACTAATTAAAATATGTAATTTACATTATTTAATCTTTTCAGCATTTCCTGAAATATATTCTTGAAAATTTTCTTTTCCATATCTAGGGGGAAAAGGCTGTAAAATGCCCAGTAGCAGAAATTTTTCCAAGTGTCTGCGACAGATACTTCAGGTACAAAAAATAATCTGCAGGCAAAATATTTATAGAATTGAAGCATTAATTAATCACATAATCACTTACCTGTATTGCTTTTAGTCACTTTAAAAAAATTAAGTAATAATAATATCACCTTTTTGATAAAGAATTAAAGATAATATGAAACAAAATAAAGATTCGATGAAAAACAATCTGCAAAAGAAAAAAGAAAATCTGCGACGCCCGTCTCCCGTCTCGAACTTTTTTCTACCGGGGTAAAATGTAATATGACATGTTACCACATAAATCCACAAAAAATAGTTTCTACATTAATAATAGGGGAAATTAGGGTACAGTGGGCCACTTTTGAAGTTTTTGTTTTTTCTTCTGTTTTTGAGATCGGTCTACATAAAAATAATTTCTGAATATATTTTAGTTAAAAAATAATTAGTGAATATATTTTAATTTTAATATTCATTTATTAATTTTGACGGAGCATAGTTAGTGTTTTACTAAAGAAAGAATACTTTTTAAAGCTTAAAAATGTGTCTCACTTACTCCATGTCTAGGGTACAGTGAACCATTCTTTCTGAAAGGTAAATTACATTATTAATATATATCTAAAGGGAAAAATAATTTATTAGAAATATGTATCATATTTTTCAATGCATTTAATAGCTGAACATGATTGACTTCACGTGCAGAAAAACATCTAAAAATATTTTTGTGCACAGTAGCATCATATGTATGTCTAACAATATTTTACTTTAAATTTTAAATTACGGTTATTTCTCATACTTTAAACAATATGTTTAAAATAAATGTTTCATGTGGTTGGAAGCTGCGTTAATTAGTAGCAAGATATTAAAATGGCACAGAAGAAATTGATTGATCTGTTTTATAAAAATCTAGTAAAAATAAATTAAATAAATAAATGTACTGGAACTTTTTAAACTTCAGATTTCATTTTAACTGGAAAAAAAAGCGTTGTAATTAAGTTTAAATGAATTTGCACTATTTACACGTTGAGTACCACGGTGACTGACACAGAAAATAAAAAAAAGAAAGTTTTTAGTAACTATTAAGAAAGTGTAATCCTGTACTTAATAAAAGCTAAGTGAATTTTAAATAATTTTTCAGTAATTATTTAAAACAATATAATTTTTTTTAGCTTTCTATCATATTTTAGATTGTCAGTCATCGGTGAATGACGTGACCTAAATGGAAAATTCAGTGTTAGTCACCGGTGATTGCCGTAGCACTTAACGTGTTAAAGGGATATAAAGGAGTGGCCGACTGCCCCCTTTATTATTTTTGTATACTTCTAATTTTTATTAACAACAAATGATCTAAAATTCTAAAAGAAACATATTTTACTTTTTTTAGTTAAACACTTTTTCTAAAATTAGTTTATTTTGATTTGACCATACGATTTGTGGCTAGAAATGTTTTTTGTTCTACTGTCATTTATAAATGTACAAATAAAGTGAACAATGTGAAATAAGTAAGTTTTGAAGAGTTGGCCCACCGTGATCAATTTTCTCCTAATGGTTGAACCCTTTTTAGAAAGAGTCCTTTTCACTATTAGCTCTCTACTTTTTTTTTTTTTTTTTTTTTTTTTTTTTTTTTTTTTTTTTTTTCAATCGAACAAATTTAGGGATATTTAAAAAAATTAACAAGAAATTTTATTACATAAATATGTATAAAGTATACATAAATATTATACAGACATACAAATACATATATTAAATACAACAAACCCAACTGGAATGAAAAGTTAGCCAGAACCGGGAATCGAACCAAAGTCCACATCTTCTAGGCTGTTGCTCTAATCACTGAGCCACTACAGTCGATACCTGGGTCTGCAATTTTTAACTAATAAAACATGTTGAGGAAAGTCATCTATCAGACAGTCATGGAGGACGGGACAATGAAATTGGCGAAAAATTGCCGACCCAGGTATCTGCCGGAGTGGCTCAATGGTAGACCAACAGCATGTAAATCCAGGTGCGATCCCTGGCTCTGATTAATTTTTCACTCCAGTTGGAATTATTTTACTTATTTCTGCCTTCAGACGAACACAACACAGCAATTACTAAAAAATTAGTCTATTTCGAATTTCGATATTAAAAACATTTTGATTGCAGTTACATGTCTAATAAAAATCCTATTTTTCATTAAAATAAAATTACGTTGCTCTGTCATTAAATTTGCTTATCTGCATGTTTCAAAAAGCAAAATGGTAACTAATGCTAACAAGGCTTTAAAATCATTAATAAGTATTAAAATTATGTATTCTAAAATACATATAATTAGTACGTGAAAAAGACATAAATATTGCTTCCAGATAAAACTAAATAATAAACTAAATAGTTATGTATATATTTTTTCTCGGTCAAAATAAGTATACTACTTTTACCTTTTGATCTAAAATTAAAAACGTTTTAAATAAATTTAGCAATGAAATAAATTTTAAAAAATAGGTTTTTCCCTATTGGTTCAAATGCAATATTTTATTTTATTTTATTTTATTTTATTTTTTTAATTCCAAGAAAAAAAATCATTATATGTTTAAAACTTTATGAACTGATTTTAAACGATTTTAGAGTAATAGTACGCATACACTCAGCATTAATTGTTTAGGGGTGGGGAGGACTTTTAGGCAGGGTTTAATTTTAACACCGTCCCCCATACAATTTTTAATCTTTTAGCTCCAGTAATTTTAAATAGATATCTTTGTTTAATTTACTCAAAGAAGTTCTGTGTTTAAAGAAAAAAAGTCTCTTTAAAATTATTGATTGAAAAAAATGGAGAACTGTGGGCACACTATACGTCCGGCATATGCGACACCAGTTGAGAAAGGTAAAGTTTAAAGTTGTAATGAAGTTCAGTAATAGCGTTTTGTTTAAACGGACTATAACTCTCGTTAAAATATGTTAACTTTTGCATGCAGTTTTGTTTACAGTGAGCAGAAGTGATTAAACAATGCTGAAACCCAAGTTTTAAATACAATAAAAATAATACAATAAATAAATAATAAAAATATATATATCGATAAAAAATTTCTTTTTCCTGCTTTTATAATGATAAATGATTAATTTATTCAAAATACAGGTATAATCATTTCTTATCAAATAACAATAATTTTTCTATGATTTCAATGCACTGTTTTTCAAAATTATCGTCTTAATTATACAGAAGATTTTAGGCTGTTTAATTTAAAAAAGCCAATTAAACATATAAAAGTCAAATGCAATTTTAAATTAACATAAAAAAGCATTTTTTTTTTTTTTTTTTTTTTTTTTGTCTATTATGTATTTACTTTACACCCTAATTAATGGTGTTCTACTAAATGATTTTCTATATTCAAACTTTATTTGTGCTTGCGCAAAGGAAGAAAAGGCACATGGAAATTTATTTTAAAGAATAAAAACATTTTTTTTTTATTACCTTGTGTTTTTCCTAGGGGTGAGGGCTTTATTATGAAATTTTATAATGTTATTACCTTATTAATGTTAATCGGACCATAAATACTATCCTTGAACTGATACAATGTGCATTTTCTTTAAACTAAATTTTAAGCCTTAAACTGATACAACGGACATACTCATCATATCTAGGAAATGTATTAGATATATGCATAAGCATTGGCATATTGTTATATAAAAAATCCTTGTCTAAGAATATTTAAAAAGACTGTACTGGTTTTATTTTTAAAAAATATTATTTTTTGCTGTTGAAAGGTGTTTTACTAAGCATCTCTGTGTATGACTTATATGCACGTAATTTATGCATATTGTTCTAAATTTTAGTTGTTTGAAGTATATATTTTATAATGTCATTGAAAACTCGCTTATAGCAATTATCGGTCATAAACGTTAATAGATCTAAATTCTGTTCTGCGACCTTGTGATAAAAGAACATTAAATGCTACAGCTATATTATAGCTTATAGTATAGTATTGCTCAAACGTATTTTGACTAATCACGACCTGTCAAAGTTCTAGTGAATGGTATACACCACATTCTTATGGGTATTTTTTTAGAAACCCCGTATAGCCTCTATTTAGCTCTAGCAATACACTCTGGTATATGGTGGTGTACACCACATACTTTATGGGGTATTTTGTTAGAAACTCTGTATATCCTCTATTTAGCTCTAGCAATACTATCTAGCGTACCCTTTACATATAGCGTATACCCTTTTTTTTTCACGATTACGTGAATGTTGCCTGTAGACAGTTGTATAGTCGAATTCTTTAGCGTATCCACGCCTTTTTAAATGATGTTTAATGCTATACAGAGCATTTTCTAAGGGAAACGTATTATGGTACATATCAGCAATGCATGTTAATTTCGTGTCATGTAAAGTAGTGTAACATCATTAAAGTGTACTTCAAACAATTATCGTCGATTAAACTTAACAATGTATCCGATTTCTTTTGAGAAGCTTTGTAAACTAACTAAAAATGCCACACACTCCTTTTTCAGTACAAAACATGACATAAACCAACATCTATATAAAAAGCATCGAAATAGAAGCGTATTTACTGTAATTAGAGAGTGGAGAGACAGACGAAGTCATAAACGCCTTTCAATTATGTTGGAGCCCCACCAATAGCCGAGGGGTTCTGACCTCTCAACTGGTAGACGGCAGGTGCTGGGCTAGACCAAATCGCGGCCATCGGCCTAACCGTTCGGAGTTTTCGTGGTTTTCTTCGAACCTTGCGTAAATACGGGTTAGGTTCCCTTAGAAAAGACCCCCCACGGAGGGCATTCCCCCCTGGGGCTATATCCTTCGAGTAGATAATTGGCCGACCACAAAATAAACCAAACAAAACAAAACCAATTATGTTGGAAAGTGTTAAAAAGGAAATATGGTAACTATGTTAATCTGATTCACCGAAATGAGTCCCGGAGTGGCGTGTCCAGGAAAGTTGGATTGGTTTTTGAGCGACCGGGCCGGGCCGATTCAGAATATTGTGCCTCTAAATATTTTGCGACCTAAGCCATTCGCTATGCCACTGGCTGAGTCCGTGTCCGTACACTGCTGACCTTTCTGTAAAAACAGTACTGCTCATTTCAAAAACGTACATTTAGTTCTGATAATACCAGTACGCTAAAAGCAAATCTAACTTCAAAACTATGAAAAAATCTAAAGGTTAGTCGTAAATTGTTAATATTGAACTGCATGTTAGGCTCGAAATATGTAAAATGCTTGCTAATTGTTTAACGGAACTCTCTCTTGTCATTATATATTGCTAACTAAATTTCAAGGGATTTAGTAAGTTTAGCTGATAAACTTATTAAAGACCAAATAAACCCCATGACAATTTTCCACTTGGAAACCGCATGTTATATTAACAATGTGGCCCTATTTACTGTTACATTAAGTTATTAATATTGTCCCACTTCTCATATCTCTGTTTTGTTTGCGAGGCTTGAAACTGTTATTTAGTATGCTTATTTGGCCTTATGAAATAAATAGCCAGAAGCAAGTGTTTAGTTAAAATGTATGATAAATTATTTAACTGAATATGAAATCTACAATCTTTTGGTAATATTGGTTATGATTTAGGAAGCATTCAATAATCCTGTGATCTTTGGAAATTGATACACGACTGTTGCACAACCATTATGCTTTAAAGTAGTTTGTCAAGACAGAATTTGAAAGGCAATCAGACTTATTTAATAGAAAGTTTCAGTCATTAAATAAGGCAAATTATTCTGTATAAAAATAACGATATCTTTGGGGACAACAGTTGTGCATTTCTATAAGGCAGTTTATCGGACCATTGAAAATTTTAATAACTTTCTGATACCCATATTTCTGTTAAATGACGTATATTGTTCAGTTTTTTTTTAATTGGCAGTTGAATCTTCTTTGATGTCAGACCGCGCGGAAATAAAACAGCTGATTTTTCAAGTAATCTCAACACTCATCCTTACTTTCCTTCGCACAATTCACTTCGGACGGGCCTTCTACGTACATCACCTATCATGGCTCGCCCGCTTCTGCTCAGTGTTTCTCCGGCCCGGACTCGGGGGCAGGACGTTTTACTTAGACGCCAGGTGGCATTGCTGTCGAATGAAGTTAGAAGGGGGGGGATGAAAATAGCAGACGACTATCTCTCAGCTGTAGTCGCGATCGAACATATCAACAACTATATGCTTAGAGTGTAAGTTTGTGTGGCCCTTACCTGCTTTCCGGCCACGTGGGGAAACCGTGAAAACTTTCAGTGGCGGGATTCCCCGGGTTATAAACCGCTAAGCCAGCGTATGATGCGCCCCAGAAATCTTCGTATCATCATAAGTAAGCATTAGTTGGAAAATAGTGGAAAAGAATCATGGGGCTTCGATATTTTTTTGGATAATATTCAAAACACTTTCATAGTCTATCTTGTGTATCATAGCACTTTTATTTCGTTATTCCAATGACTGATTTCACTTTTTTAAAAATAAATAACATTGAGATATCCTGTATTGTTAAATTATATTAATATATTTGTGCTTTTTTTAAAAATATTGAATTTTGCTCTATAATGTATTCTACCCCTTTTATTATAAACTAAAACTATGCCAAAAAAAAAAAAAAAAAAGTCCCCATTTGCAGTATGTATAAAAATTATCCGCCAGATGAAATAATGTTTCAATAGTTATAAAAATGCACAATTTTTATTTACTAAATGAGAATTTCATTTTCTACATTCAACATAAGTCTTTTATTTCATGGCAACGGACATTTTGGATCATACTTATTTTCAATTATATATGTATATATATATTTTTTGAGTGGACGAATTTAATCAAATTTAGACTCTACTGAATTGAGTATCATCCTACATATTATTTAGAATAAGTCGTTTAAGAAATTTTGTTGATCATTATGCATTGTTTCAGAATCACAACCCGAACACTCATCATTATTTACTAATGGCGCTCACGGTGAACTTGTTTCTCATTGCATGATTAGTTTTTTATTACGTCTCCGAAATTTATATTTAAAAATGCTGTAAAAACGACAATATTTTTTTTATGTAAAATTTTCATTGGTTTACGAAAAATCTACGTTAGTGTAATTTAAATAATTGCGGCAAATATTGTAGTGGGTTGATTTATTGAAACAAATTTAGAATTAATTTCCCCCTCTCTTTGATTAATGCCATACTATTGTTCGCAGCTAAAAGGAGATATAATTAGACGAATGAATTTGATGTCAAAATTCTTGTTTCAAACCAAAAGATTTTGTCTATTTTCCCTTATATCGAAATCAACGGTATCAGTCAAAATCTGGTTCTTAAAACAGCTTTATACTGTGGTTTTAGTTGAATAGCATCTAGTTATATATGAGCTTTTATTCAAAATTTATTCAACCAGATGAATGTATTGAGGTTCTAGCGACATATCTGCAACTTTTGAAGAAGTAGAATAAAATCTCGTGCACAACGAAGTGCCATGCAAACTCTCGACAAATGTTCTAGTGTCATCAACTAGCGAGTCTGCACAAAACCAAAGCAACTCTATTTGGTGATTGTCTACCGATTACAGTACCTTAATGGTGATTATTGATTGTGTGCAGCACCTATCTGGTTTGACGCCTATTTATAAGGCACTACTCATACTGCCGTTGCTTTGGAACTCGGTCTGCATTGCTTCTGTAGTTCTAAGCTAGCAGTATTGTTCCAAATATTATTAAAATTAGAATGCTTATTTATTTTAATCAGGCATGATTAAATAAAAATAATCATTATTAATTGTATATGAAAATAAAAATGAATCTATTAGCATAATTTTCTTCCACCTTTTTAAAATCAACGTGTGCAGAACAGATTTTTTGTTATTTACTTATTTATATTTTAAACATTTTCATTAAATTGCTCCCCAGTGAAAATAATTTGAGCTTATACTTCATTAATTAATCAACAAGTAAAAAGTAAATATGTGTTATTTGATCAATGCATGATTATAACACAAACGTAAAATCAGTCCATTTCTAATTTTGTATTTCAAATGAGCGCTGAAATTCCCAATAATTAGTGAGAAACAAAATTGTCATAACTGTCTATTTGTGAAATAAAGCGAATGCAAACAGTCTTCTTTGGTTTGATTAAATCCATTTAAAATACTTAACAAACTTTTTCATGAATATAAAGATTAACTCTATCATTCAATTTAAATCGAAAAACTTCCCGTTATCTTCTGTTGAAATACTATGAACGTTTCCACATATTTGTTTCATTTCTCTTTTTTTTTTTCTTTCATCTAATAATCCTGCTTCCTGTGTTTTGTTAAAATTGCATGTTATTTGAAATATGCTATTTTCTAGCGTGACCTAATGTCAGCCATTGGCGCCAAAAATGATTCTTTATACAATTTATATTTCAAACACTACTATCTATGTAAGCCTACTAAAGTAAAATAGTTCTTGCTGGAAGTGAGTCAGTCGCGGGGCATTCCGAGGGTTGCGGCCGAAATCGGGGAAAAACGGGGAAGCTAAAGCTATTCAGAGCGCAGCGGGAACAACTCTGCTCTTTGGGTGCCTATAAGAAAGGGTTATAGTAGTTTGACGTCTCGTTCGTGAGGCGAGCTTGGCGCGATTTTGAACATTGCCAAATTATGTCGTATATCCGTATTTATTTTTATGGGCTATTGTTGAATTAACGGGTTGTATTACTGAAGGTGATATGAATAAAATGCCTAAAAGAGTGGCTAAAACTGCTGAATAACTGTGTGTCTGTTAGAAGAAATGAATTCAAAATAATCATGATTGTCTAAAAAACATCTGGGCTCTATTTTCTATTTTACATTATTTGAAGACCACAAGCTCTTTATCTGGAGAAAATTATAGTAAATTAGATTCTCATATATTTATAACATTCGCGTTCATTATTTTGCTGGCAAATTAATCTTAAAAACACTATCCTTTTTTATGACCTACAGGAGGCTGTTTATGATTAATGATGATTGATGACACAGTGATTATTAGCAATCGCTTGGAATTTAGTAGGTTTAGCGCGTAATCCCTGTTATTGGGTTCTAGAGACCTTATGCATATGCTTCAGAATGCACGAAAACTTTACTACGTGACTTACAAGGTATAAACCTTACAAAATAATTGGAATTTATTCAGATCCATAGAAAATTGTATTTAATTTAGTAAATAGGTAATTATTTTCATTTGAATCTTTCCCATCCAGTATACTTGGTAGCTTTATTGATTATTGCAATGGCAAAAATTTGTTGTATTAGTGCCTAAAATTTTCTCTTATAAAACATTTACTTGAAAGTTTTGTTTTTCATATATATATATATATATATATATATATATATATATATATATATATATATATATATATATATATATATATATAGATCTTTGAAACGAACTAGTATGCAAGTCCTAAAAAATACGACTTTATGAAAAAAGTTTTGAGATTGAAATATTGTGTTGAAACATTATGCAAATCAATTTAACTGTTCTAAAATATAACAGACCTTAAAAATCTTCCAGTAAAAAACTTCAAGAAATAGATATGATTTTTTAAAAATTTAAAGTTATTGTAAAACCTTTACGAGTGAAGGGTCAACGAATGGCCGTACCCCATCTGCTGTTGCAATTTGTGAATGACCGGAACTAATATTTAAATTTTCTTTAGGCGCGCGCTTGACGTCTTTTTCCGCCACGTGGTGGCCGTAGCCATAGCTTAGTTCTAAATTTGTATTTGAGCACGTGGATGACGCAATGCCTGCTTCCATGACTATCCACAACTTGCCTTGCCCTAGGTACGCATTGTAGAAAAGCTGAATGAAGGCTTCCCGCGTCTTGATTTCATTGGTGGAAATTAATGTTCTATTTATCTCGTCAAATGTAAGCGGGAAAATTGTCTTCTTGCAATTTTTTTAATTCTCTCCAAATATATTTCTTAATAATGTGGATAAGAATCATTCAGAAATCATAGCAATTCTATTCCTGATAGAGACAGAGATACTGTAATTTCTGAACTAACAAATATATGAGGGAAAAAAAGAAAGAAAAGAAAAAACTAGTGAACATTAGGGGTTTTCTTGGAGCTCTTTCACAAAATTCCAGGATTTACGGGTTATTGATGGAAACGAAATTTAACGCTTCTACCCACATGGTTTAAACTGTCATGCCAAAAACATGCGAAAAAACTTACTTTTAAAAACAATAATTTTTTTTTAAAAATATAATACATTATTAGAAAAATTACTAAAAATAAACAAAGAAAGACATTTTAGATCAAGTTTTAAGATTACTTTTAATTATCATTTATAGCTTTTCTACTTAACTGCATTATAGAATGCGACATAAAATTTCGTGCTCAAAATCAAAATTCTATTCTCAAAAGAGAAGTTCTGGTATAAATTGATTACTTAAAGTGGTGAATATTATTTTATCAATGAAATTTCTGTGCCTTTCTTTCATATATTTTCAATAGATAGAAATCAAAAGTATGTTTTGTGAATACTTAGAAAAATTTTAACCACAATATAGTTTTAAAATTTCATAAAATTCGGTCTTTTTCACTAAATCTATAAAATTAAAAATTGTAATTTATATTGAGCTAATTATTACTAATGAAACCAATTGAAATAACACAACGGAAGTAGCAATACAATTTCTAGTGCAATTGCTATTTTTAAAGATAATTACTTATATATTTAGTCAATGTAAATATTATAAAATTCACACAATCCCTTCTCTTGTAGGAGTTTCTGATCCTCAGTTTAGATTTTTAATGATTTAAAATAAGTTTTTGACGCTTGCCTTGTCAAAAAAAAAAAAAAAAAAAAAAATATTATGTTAAGATTTGAAATGTGGTATTTGTTAACAAGATAAAAGCTCACCAGAAAAGACTTTCTAAAATTAGTATCAATAAATACTTACACAAGATGGGGGGGGGGGGGGTACATGAACTACTGGCGTTAATTATATACAATGTTTTTTAATTATTCAAATTTTTCGTTTCTTGAATTTCTTAAAACCATCGGTGAAGTTCAGATAAGTATAGCTGCCAACATCTACGATTTCTTGCTTACCACTCTTTTTAATAGTAGTCTTTGCCAAGGAAGTAAAAATTTAGGCGCCAATGGGCAATCTTTACCATTAAATTTTTGTTATTTTTCGAATTTATTATTAAGAATGCTAATCAAATTTAAGGCAAGAAAAGTAATAAAATTTAGTGGTGAGAGACTTCCCACTGACGCCTATATTTTTAATAATAATCCTGGTATTTGCGTTATTCTATCGTTAAAAACTGATTAAATAAGGTAATTATTATTATTTGAAAATGGTGGTGTCAGAATATAGCTATAGTAAAAATATGATAACTTAACTAAAGCGAAAAAATGATTTGCAGCATATTAATTACTACTGAAATATTAGATGTTTTGCTGGGAAATATTTTCTTGTCAGAAACTTTGTCTCTGAGTAATAAGAAAATATGATACTTTAAATATAATTCAAAATATTAAAATTCGTCTGATATTTTCTATTTAATTAGTATTTTTAAACCTAATACGCCAAAGCGTATTACGTTTTATGTCGTTGTAACGTAACTTCGTATATAAACTGGAGTACTTAGTTCGTACTTCGGTTATTTAGAAAGTACTGAAATACTTCAAATCAAATAATTTAATTTCTATGCATCCCCTTTCTGTCGAAAAATATTTATGAAATATTTATTTTGTTCTATTCCATGTGATGCCCTTTTTTAGATATTAAAAAAAATATGCAGAAATATTTCAAGTTGAAGAAATATTATTAATATTTTTAAACTAAGTTTTATATTTGGCCTAAATCCTGGCAAATATCTTTGAATATTTTTTCCATTTAGAGAGATTTTTTTTAATGAATTAAATGATTTTCTCCTTGATGATTAAGTACGGAATGCTTTAGACTTTTTATTTCACATAAGAGGCATACAATTCATGCGTGATAGTTAAACTATATTACGATAAAAAGAAATAAATAAAGATATTGTAATAGCACCATTCATTCATTCATTTTTCATAAAAATTTACATAGAATGACTGCAAGTATAGTTAAAGCAAGCTATGAAAAATTATTTCTTACTTCTTCCTTCAAAATAGAAAAATTTCCATTCTTCATAATCATTTTGTCCCGAAATTTCATTTCAACTTTAGAGGCACAAAATCACTGCAGAATATAAGTTTTATCGTCATTGAGTGTAACGTATAAAATCAAACATTATGCTTAACAACTTCATATTTCGATTAAAGCAATTATAGCTTCACAATTCTATTTACTTGTTCTCAGATGATTTTGGTTTCTTTGGAAAAACATCTGCATGCACGACAAATGTTTTGCATTTTATTACATGGAGTCAACTTTTGTGAGTATGCTTTGTAAAACTTTAATGGAATCATTATTATTTCTTTCCAAATGTTTAATTTTTCAATTTTAAAGGGAATAAAAATATTGCAATAGAATATTTTCGGTATAAAATGCATTTTCGCATTTCTATTATTTTACGATTCATAAAAAAAAAAAAAAAAATAATAAAATAAAACTTTTAACTGTACTGTTAACTGTTGCAGACGATATTATAAATTAATCGTAATTTTGTTTTCGTTATGATTTTAATATAATATATAATCATATAATAATGTATAATTTATACAATAATATATAATTTAATGTAATATAATATGGTTTTAATATGATCAATACTATTTAATGAAGATTTTTATTAAATTATTAATAGATATTCTTTCATATTGGATGATTGCACCTAACATCCGGGGCTTCCAACTTCTTTTTTCATAAGTAAACAACAATGTAAATAAAAATAATTAATTAAATAATTATTAATTTATATTAATTAATTTAATAATTGTTTTTATATTGCACTACTTCAACTTAACCCTTTCGGGTCCGAATTTTTTTCAATTTTGAGAGATAAATAACTATTACATTAATAATGTTAATACTAGTATCCAAATAAATTTACTGAAGTTTAAAAAATATGTCATTGTCTGAAATTTAACGAATTCAATTATTTTGCGTACCATTCAGTTCATTGTCATATGAAAATATACTAAGGAAGAGTTCTTGGAGGCGTTTGGAAAATATCAAATTGCAGCAAAATTTAACAGATATTATACTTTTCTAATATTTTTTGCGTTTTATCATACGTTATTCCTTAAGTAACCAATATTTTTTATTTAAATGAAATATATATTTAAAATAAAAGAATCGCAAACGGTGCAAAGAGAATTACGCAAACCTTTATTATTATTACTAAATGTTAAATGTCTAAACGTTAATGAAGTCAATAGTAAATGCATAGACAGATACTAATATTACTATAAGTAAACAGTAACAAAAATATTTGCTAAAACAAAATAATACTCGATTAAAAGACATGTAGTATTAATAGTACACCAGATCTGAAAGGGTTAATGTACTTTAATAGTATAGTATTTTGGTATAAAAATTAAGTATTGTTTTTCTTTGTTAAATGTCTGTCTACATTTCACCTTCTTATAAAAGAAAAAATAGGCTTCGGCCATGTTCTCTTACTAACTACTTTTTAAAATGAAGTTTATGGGAGAGCGTCTGGAATTTGAAGAATCTAGCCCAAGATTTTCTTTTTATCTAAATAGATATTAGGGAAGTCTTGGATACATTAACACGAATGATATTAATTCACAAAATTAAACTATTGCTTAGCTATGCAATAAGAAATAAAATTGTAATGGCTAAAAAATGGCAAATTTAAAACATTTACTATGGGCATTGTCGTAGGCTGGACTAAACCTTTAATATTGGAAACGATACATTTTAGCCGCACAGTTTACAATTTATCTGAATGTTCTTTAAAAGGTATGATAAGCCTGTTATTTCTAAATAAACAATTTGATTGCCCAGAGGGTGAGGGAGAAAAGGGAACATTTATCTGCTAATATAAATTTGCGAAATTTTATTGCATTCAGTATGAAACCTCGCCAATTCCATCTTTTTAATGTTGACCAAAAAACAATAAAAGAAACAAAATATTTTGTATTATTTTCATCATAAAGTATTTTTATTTTCATTCTCGAATTATTTTTTGTTCCAGTTAAAAATATACATATACCAATAGTACCATAAATAAATCTCCCGATAATTAATTAGCATGCATAATTAAAATAATATTTATTTATAAAATCGTTTAAATTATGAAAAATCAAAATTACTGGAAAATAAAACAAAATCGAACTTTTCCAATAAATAAATAAAATGAAATAAAATTATTTTTGAAGAAACAAATTGAATCTGCTGACTTCCAGCAAATAATGAGGTGAGATATTCCACGGTGAACATTTATTTAAATTTTTCGTAGTGAGTAGGGAAACAGTTTTTCTTAATTAGCTGATTTAATTGGCTTTTTCAAAATACATTAGAATATATAATTGGATAGACATAACTTTGACATTTGTGCAACTATAATCTATATTCGTTCCTATAGGTTACTTCAAAGATTCATATTATTGAGAGAATTCGAGGGATATATTGTTTCATTTGATTATTGCATCCATATTTATTGACTGTCGCAGAAAAATTTATTTTTTCTATTGTAAAAATATTTCATATGGAACAGCATACACTAATTTGAGAAGAGCATATCTTTATCTGCAACGCTTCTGAATACGATACTGCCAGGCACGTAGCCAGGGAGGGGGCTAAGGGGGCTGAAGCCCCTCCCGAAATTTTAAAAAAGCAAGTTTGATCTAATATGATAGTAAAAACTGTCACGATTTTCTTTTTTTTTTCTTCCATTTTATTATAACTACGTATATTTTTATTTGTAAACATACTAATTTATTTAGCTAAAATTATAGCAATTCCTCATTATACCTCTCATTCGGACATATTGTTTTTTATTCGTATCTACCACTAAAAATATCAGTTTTTCTTAAAATGGAATTTTTACTTTATGCACAGTAAAATTCAATGTGTAATGCATGCATCATATCATTAATTTGACTTGGAAAAAAAGAAGTTTAATACGTGTATGACATAATAATTTAACTTTAGGAGTCAAATTTAAAACATTTATTTGTGTGTTATGATCTTTCTTAATTTCCTAATACTCATTATATCACGATATAATAAACACTTAGATCGATCAGTGTTAAAATCAGGATTGGAAAAAAAACCAGGTTTTTTTTAAAAAACCCAAAAAAACCGTTTTTTTTTTTGTTTAAACCAGGTTTTTTTTTTAACCGGGTTTTTTTTTTTTTAACATCCTTTCTTATTACATATACATACATATTTACTGATAAAAACAGACATTATTGGTTTATAAGCAGTGTAACTTCATTTAAAATATTTTAAATTTAATAATTATAATGAATTTATGGTGAAAATTGAATAAATTCATTTTTAAATTTAAACAGTTTTAGTAAACAGTCTTATGTTGAAAGTTTTAACTGTTCTTTCTACACAGTGAACCATTGATGCCCTGTAAATCTTTATAAGCAATCTTTTGATTACTAATAATAAACATTTGGATTTAGTTTAATAAATATTCTTTTCCACAATTATTCAAATAATAAATGGCAAATACTTCTTAGGATTTTTTTCTTTCTGAGTGACAGTTTGAAGTTAACATTTTTAGTCGTTAGATTTAGCAGATAGCAGAGGGAAAAAAAATTATTAAAATGCTATAACTGGCAACCAGTCTTTGCTTTTTTTAATTCTTCGAGATAATCTCCCAAAAGAAATATTTCTTTTACAGCTTGTGCAAAATCTTAAAAGATCATTGTGTTACATTATTAATTGCATTAAATAATCTGCGTTATTAAAAAAATTAAAATATTTTATACTAAATATTGAATCTATTTTATCTTTGATCAATTCACATGTTTGAAGTTTTTCCTTTAAAGCAATAGTTATGTTCACCAATGTCTACTGATTTTAATCCTATACATAAAAAAATGACGTAAACCCAATATATCTAATGCTTATTGCTGAAATAAAGTGTTAAAAGTAGAAATTATTTATATCCAATAATCTGAAACTCGTAAATTATAAAGAAAGAAAATGTCATTAGATTTCTTCTAAAAAGCGATAGAAATTATTTTTGTCTAATAATCTGAAACTCGTAAATTATAAAGAAAAAAAAAGTCATTAGATTTCTTCTAAAAAACGAATTGCTTTTTTTAATAGAAAAAATAACTGGTTTAATCCTATGCATAAAAAAAGACCTAGACCCACTATTTATAATACTTATTACCTACTGAAATAAAGTGTTAAAAGTAGAAATTATTTATGTCCAATAATCTAAAATACGTAAATTATTAAAAAAAAAAGAAAGAAAAAAAATGTCATTAGATTTCTTTTAAAAAAACCAATTGGTTTTTTTTTTTTTTGAGAAAAAAAAACCATTTGTAAAGAGAGTTTTAACCATGGTTTAAACCATGGTTAAAACCAATTGGTTTAAACTGTGCCAACCCTGGTTAAAATGTTTTGTAGAAAAAGAAGCCAAAACAGTAATGGACCTTGTAATGTAAAATTATATAAAAATAATGATTTTTAAAAAGCTTTTACTATAAGATTTTTTATAAAAAAAAAAAAAAAAAAAAAAGAAAAGAAAAAAAAACTAGCAGTAACAAATTTCTAGAAGAAATGGTGCGAACAAAGATGATAGGGTATCAACAAATTTTCAAAGGCACAACTGTGCCGGCATTTCTCGGCTCTTCACTGAAAAATATTGAGTTAAATTGTTTGCATATGAATCTTTAATAGAAAGAGAATGTGCACAGACTACTCTGTGCACATTCTCTTTCTATTAAAGATTCGTGAGAAAGTTTCTTCGACTTTTATAGAGTTACCAACTGCGGGGATAGATACTCCTGAGTAGGGATTTTTTGGCGGTTTTTCACAGTGCCTCCTAAAGAATTTTCTAGGAAGGAACATCTAACTTCCTATCAATCTTCTTTTCTGCAGAGCAAGAAATGCTACAAAGAGTTAACCATATACCGGTCCTCTAATGTTAGAGAACAAATAAAAAAAGATGATAGGCTGAGAACTCTTCTAAGTTTTATAGAAAAGCCTGAACATGTGGAATTGAAACGTTATAAACGCCCTTAGAAATACTACTTCTTACTTCAGCCCAGGCCCAGACATTCAGAATGAAATCATTTAAACATGCTGGGATATAGTTACTGAAGAACTAATCACCAAAATAAGTAACGCGATCTGATTTAGGTTGAATACTGATGAAACTATGAGCATTTCAAGTACAGAATAGTTTGCACGTTGAGTTAGATTGTGGAATAGTATTTATAAAATGTACAAACCCTAATAATTTGGGAAATTACTTTAGATTCATTCAAGTAAATGATTTGTCCGCCGAAAATATAACAGAAGAAATAGTACAACGTCGTAATGAACTACATAATGATATGTTTAAATGCATCACAAGGCATACGACAGAGAATAATATGGTTGGAAATGATAATGGGATCCAATCTACAATTCATCAGAAATGTCCCAAAATCAGATACCTCCTATTTGCAAGCCTCTGTTTGAACCATACATTGTCCAAAAACACATGCCGATTTCTGCCATCCAAATCTAGTTTGGAACAGTTAACGAATTGATATATTTTTTAGAAATCACCCTAAGGTAAATTTGATCCTACAACAAACAGTTCCCTCATATGCCCCAAAATGACTTCTCTGCGTTTGAAACGCAAGATTTGTAGAAAATCATGAAAATATAGTAAATTTTGTCAAGTTGTTCGAATAAATTTGCATTACTTAGAAAATATTTTGGAAAATACATGAAATATTTCTTCAACAGCTATGGACTTTTCTTGGCAGTCATGGAATTGTAAAGAAGGCTTTTTTCACATGCCTATTTGTTTGTGACAAGCTTTTCAGTTTGACAAAGCCATTTTCAGCTCACGTCAATAAAAATATCATGTCACAATTTCGGCCGTAACTCATGCTAAAGATCTCCTAATTATTTTACAAAACATAGAGAAAATGAAATGTGCATGGAAATCTTTTGAGAGACATTTAATTCTACATCAAAACTTAAAAAAAGTCTTTCAAATAAAAATAGAAATCTCAAGACCAAAATTTAGACAGACTACAAATACAAACCCTGTGTAGAACATTTCCTGTGTAGAAAGTATTTTTAGGTAGCTTTCATTACAAAAAGTAAAAAGCTACCTATTGCAGCCGTCCGGAGGAAAGCACTTCCGGAAAATTTTGGTATATTTTCACCGATCATGAACCCCAGACCCCAAAACCACCCTCCGTTCAAATGTTGACATATATATATATATATACAGTCGAACCTCGATTTAACGAATTGATTGGGACCCACAAATCCGTTCGTTAAATCGAAGCAATTCGTTAAATCGAATATCCATTTTTGTAAAGAGTATGGTATAAAAATATCAATACAAAATACCCTTAGATATACAGATTTAAAGAAAGAATGATTATTGTTAGCTACGAATTTGAAAATTATAAGTTACGAGATCAATTTTTAAATTATCTAAATTCTTTAATGCTATTTACCTTTGAAACTTAATACATAATGCATACATATTTACTGGCACTTTGGAAAGAAATTCTTGATAGTGCTTTGTTTTGACTTTCCTAAGTTTTTTGTCGATATCTTCTAACTTCATAAGAACACCATCATTAACCTCGTGAGACAAAAAATATTTTTTAAAGTGTTCAAGCTGCAAATTGATTCTTGGAATGTCACCTTTTTTAATTGAATTTCCGTTTCTTCATCATCTTGGCTACTTTCAGAATTTTCATCCTCTTTCTGTTCAATATCGCAGGCACTTAGCTTTGCATATTTGTTTATATCTTTGTCATGTTTCTAGTTCAAAAAGGGAAAAGACTGTCTTTTGAATCAACCAGAAATAAGAAAAAAATGTAACACTTGGATTGGGATGTCAAAGATTTAAAGTTTTATGTGCAAAAAATTCAAAGTTTAAATTTTATCTGCGAATGCGATTTTTTTTTTCATCGATTGTTGTTCGTTAAATCAAAGCTAAAAATTCGTTAAATCACAGCATTTTAGCATCCTTTTTGTCGGGACAGAAAAAATATTCGTTAAATCGGAGAATTCGTTAAATCAAAGTACGTTAAATCGAGGTTCGACTGTATATATATCTCTGATTTTTGTCATGCGATAACTAACGTATTTATGAACCGATTTGAATGAAACTTGGTATGTACATGGTACATACAAATGTCTCGACCGAGTTCGTTGGTCAGCATCATCCGGCATTTTGTTTCAAAATGGCGGCCATTTTAAATTTTTTAAAAAATTTAAAATTTAAAATTAAATGCGAAAAAATTAAAAGTTGAAAAATGTTTTCCTTTTACGTGTTAGAACTTAAAACAAAGATTTCAGAACACTTTTTATTTTGTCTATATCTTAAAAAATGATTGAGTTATAGCACTTTGAATTTTTCTTATGCCTGACATTTTAAAAAGATCTGATTTTTGTCACGTGATAACACGCGTATTTATGAACCGATTTCAATGAAACTTCGAATGTACATAGTACATACAAATGTCTCGACCGAGTTCGTTGGCCAGCATCATCCACCATTTTGTTTCAAGATGGTGGCCATTTTGAATTTTTAAAAAAATTTAAAATTTAAAATTAAATGCAAAAAAATTAAAAATTGAAAAATATTTTTCTTTTACGTATTAGAACTTAAAACAACGATTCCAGAACACTTTTTATTTTGTCTATATGTTAAAAATTGACTGAGTTATAGCACTTTGAATTTTGCTTATGGCTGACATTTTGAAACGGTCTGATCTGAACGATCCACAATGTTGCTTTAAAATGGCATACACTTTATGATATCGTGGAATTTGGTGACTCACTAAATTGCTTAAAATAAAACCAGGTTGAATAAAAGATGACTAATTTCTAAAAATTCCTATTAATATTCAGTTTTGACAAAAACTAGTTTCAATCTTATAAAATCACTAATATTATAAGATTATTTCCACTAATTTGAGCTTAGTATTTTTGAACAATGTAACTTACCTTAAAATAAATAAATAAATATATAAGTATATGAAAGCTACCTCTTCCTCCCGGCATTGCCGGAAGGACTTTTCAAAATTTGAATGACAAATTCATTTCAAATGGAGAAATTTAACCCGATTTTCAAATACTTTTTTCAGGATATGTTTCTCTGGAATAAGCAAGACAATTAGAGAATCTCTCTTAACATTTCGAACATAAGATGTTAATGTCGTAAGTGAAAGTTTAATATGAAGTATGGTTGCGAAAAAATTCATAATATTGATAGAAATATTACGAATTTTAGTAAGTAGTAAGTATTATTGTAGTCGTAAAAATTTTAGAGTACTGTAATGCAATGCATTACAATACAATGAAACACTGCACCACAAGCATTTCTGATGTCAAAGAACGTCACGATGGATTAAAGCTAATCAGCTTCTCGATTTATCCCACAAGCGTTCCCCAAAAGCCAATCAAATACCGCAATGCTTGTGGGAAACATTGTTAACCCTTGCCAGTGCTAGTGGTCATTTGCTGACAGTCTTGGCTACTATCCCGGTAAAAATAGCCAGCGCTGAAAGGTCTTTTGCATCAATGAGAAAATTAATTTTTTGCCTCAAAGCACTATGGCTGATGAGAGACTACTGTTAGTGTTGTTTATGACGTCTAGTTATTTACACGAGGAATACAGAGCCGAAGGGATGTGGGGTGCCTTCCATAGGAATTGTTGAAATAGAACCTAGTCCTTAACTATAAAATTAAATCCAAGGTTCGAAGAAAATTATAGCAAACTCCAAACGATTAGGCTGACCGACGAGATTGGGCTCGAAGCCAAAACCTACATGAGAGACTGGGCAATGATATCCATTAGCTGGGACATCACTCTACAGATTAATCATTTTACGATCCCGCACCTGCAGTGCAAGACGTTAATATTAATCCTACGTTTAAAATCCATTAAAATTACTTGCTTGCATTTCAATATATATATTTTTAAATTCTCATAAAGATACATGAGGTTCATCGCAAAAAAGTTCAGTTTGTGCTTTTTTATTTTCTTTGCGGTTTTTACCCCTAATTACACTTTCGGTTTTCGAACAGGTACTCAACGTGCTCTTAGAAACATAAATTGTAATAGGAATTGAAAAAAATAACAGTTTTTCGAATGGACAACAAGTATATTAGGCAAGATTATATCATAGGTAAAACCTTGTTTATTTTTTATCTACAATTTAAACTACAGTCGAACCCTGTTATAACAAGCTTCAAGGGACCGAAAGTTCTGTTCGTTATATCCGTTCCGTTTAAAAAAAGTTAATCACTCACAAATGGTGCACATTATTATCTGCTACTTATATACTCAATAATGAAATGTATTAAGGGAAAAACGTAAAATCTATTAAATATAATCATTAATGAATTAAATTGTCTATAATCTAATTTGCACCATGTTTCAGTAGCCGGCATGCATTTTCGAATTTTCTTGTAAATTTAAAGTCGAAATCCTATTTTCACAACTACGAAAAAGTTAAAAAAAATCAAAAAATCATGAGTCGACTGGAAAAAATGTTCGTTATAACCGATTCTTAAGATTTCGGAGGTTTGCTACAAAAGGATAAAGTAGCATTAAATACAATAGGAAAATCGCAGGGCCAATATTTTTCTTCGTTATATCCGTGAGTTCATTATAAAAAAAATCCAAAATTGAGCCCCTCCCGAAAGGAAATCCTGGCTACGGGCCTGGATACTGCTTAAATTAGTATACACGTACAACAGATGGAGCATTTTTTAGGAAAAGCGCCTTTTACATAGCCGCAAATACGATATATGATGTAATATCACGTTTTCGTGACACTTTCCTAAATGAAGTCGCCAAAGAGTGCTCTTGTCGCCAATATACATCCTTCTCTACCGTTTGTGTGTGGCAGCTGTTCTAATAGGTGAGGCCCGACGCCGCCACTGCCGGTTGAAGCAAGGCAGATCAATGACGACTGCTCCCACTTCATAAATGAGGGGTGAGAGGCTGAGAGTCTGACGTTGCGCGCGATGAAGAACAGGGACTGTTTCCTAAATGAAATGTTTTCTTTCACGGTTTAAAGGAAAGAATTCTTTTTATTTCTATGTAATTATTAATCGTAAAGAAAAACTGAGTGTAGAACATTATTCCTGTTCCTTTTCCTATCTAATTTTCGCCTGTTATTTTGAATATAAGATTACACAATGTTTTGTCCTTTATTCAATCTTTTCTATATTTTGATGAAATTATGCCCATTTTTAAATTTTATTAGGAGATATTTCTAGGGTTTTGATTCTGCTATAAAGGCACTAGGATTATAATGTTAGTGTCCTTCAAACATCATTAGCAGTGCATGATTATCACAGGGACTCTCGAGTGCGCTCTCGGTTTTAGGGGTCCATCAAATGCATTTTATATACTCAGAAAATACAAATGAAAACAATTTTCCGTTTATTGTCTATTCGAAAAAATTTATATTTTAAATTTGTCTATGTATGGCGAACTTTTTTTACGTGTGCGTTCTAAAAATTATAAAACAATATATGCCAATAATGGACACCCTTTCAGTAATAGACGTTCTTCACAGTTTTCGGTTTATGAAAAATAACCAATAAAAATTAGTTTTTGTTATTTTTCTCATAAATCCGTCTATCCTGTTTTATAATGGGTTATTGTTGACACTCTAATCAAATAAATCAGGAAGCAGAAAATAATGTTTCTGAGATCCATTGTTTTTCAGTGAAAATGCTAATTAACATGCTAAGAGAATAAATACGTTCAATTAAATAATTTATACCTTTTTATGTTTTATTGCAAAAATTGCATGTTTTTGTTTTGATAGAAATAAAAAACTTCGAATTTTATATATTAATAGCAATTAACAAAATTTCATTTATTTTTAAGATTTTAAGACCAGTAGCCATTACTGGAATGCTTAATTAGTCAATTTCCAGTAATGGAAGGACACCCCATGTGGACATTACTAAAGGTCCAATTTCAGTAATGTTCATGATGCACATATTTTTTTTTTATTTAATTGAAAAGTTAAGTAATCAAATTTAATGTTTATATTGCATTTGCAACAATCTAATAGCACTTCCCAAATATAAACAATGCTTTTAATTAATTTCACTCAATTAATAATTTTTTTATATTTTCATCAAGTTATTTTTAATTTTGGTGGCGGCGTCAAAAATTAAAGAGTTTACTTAATAAGCAAGTTGACTCTATAGGACATGAGGATTTTACAGGGGCTTATGAAATACCTTATATTACAGAAAAAGGTGATTTAAATTATTACATAGGCATGGCTGGGAGAAAGCTTAGAATTTGAAAAGGTGAACATGAATACGATATTAAATTTGGTCGTACTAACACTTCTTTATCTAAATTATATTTAGATGGGTGGGGAATAAAGATTCTGCTTAATGAAAGCAAATTATGTTTCGTATCAAATTGTCGTCGTAAGTCCATTATAGAAGAGACTCGTTGAAATTCATAAGCGTAAAAGTTTTATTTGCAATGATACTGCTTCTTTTATTATTTCTAAAGTATTGTTAGAGTTAATGAATAAATTCCTCGTAAAAGCTTGAATGGGATGAACCAAGTTTGACTTTCAACATTAAAATAAAGATTCATTAAAAATTAATATAGTTTAGAATAAAAGTAATTTTTAAGCTGTATAATAAAAAGTAGATTTATTAAAATATTTCTATATCATTTTATTCAAGATTTTCTCAAATTCAGAGGAACTACTTTCTGATACATTACTGAATTCATTGCTTTCCGAAAACGCTTATAGTTAGCAGGTGTTTTTTCAGAAACTGTGTAATCGAATGGCGTTAACCTCTTTCTGATACATTCAATTTTACAATATACTGTCAAAGTTAGCGTTTTGAGTCGAATTTCCGGATGCGACATCATGATAAGGGAGAAAAATCTGCAACGACGTGACAAGAATCTCTTATATCTCAACAAGTATATACAAATAGCTTATTTACCAAAAATGGAAAATGCTATTTCATTACAAATAAAGTTCAGTAGTCAGGCTTGTCAATTTTGACCTTTACAGTTAAAAATTATTTCGAAAATGTGTCAAACTTTCGCGTTGTTAAGAAGTGAATTTAATTACTACCAATAAGTATATTTCAAAGATTACGTTAACATAAGTTCATTATCGTTATTAATACTTTTACAAATCATGTTAAATCCTACACATTTTGAGACCAATTAAGTCTAGTTCCGGCCCGGCACGATTCTGCTAATACTATGAAAATACTATGCCCGGGTTAGATACAATGTAACTGTCCGATGCCGATCTCTACAACACTGTACTAGTTAAATTTCTGTATTGATGTTGTCAAACTGGTATTTTCTCATGGCGTACATTTATACTTATTCTCGTTAAAGCTATATTCATTGAAAATAGCTCATATTTATCGTCTTTTACATAAATGTTTAAACGGGTTGGTAGGCCCACTAAATTTTTTTTACCGTCCCGCCCGGCCCGTTGAAAAAAATACTCTTGATTCTGCAACCTCGTGCCCGTACAAACCTCTGATGTCATGTACACTGCTTAAAAGTATACAATGTCCTAAAATTAAAATATCGTGAATTGCAATCATAAAATTTATAATATTAAGATAATAATAGTATTAATTAATGCTGTTAGCAGTAATAATGTTGAAACAAGCTATTATTGAGTATTTATCAAGTTTTGACACACATCAGATTCAGTAGAACATGAATGCAATTTAGTTGAAATAGTACCTGCATGCTATTTATTTAAACACAGTAAATAGAAATAAGTCACTATAATATAGACAATAATATGGAAATTAACAAGGACCGATTCACAAATTTGAGGGCCCTAGGTACATTAACTTACGGGGGGGGGGGGGGGGGGCTCCTTGCACTTTTGCTTACAGTGGGATTGAGTAAAAAATATATACTGAAAAAAGATAATTACTAAGATAACTATTATTGACTGTAATTTAAATAGCCCGCTAAAAAATTTAATTTCATAATCATTAATTTATTTTTAATTAATTATTTCTCTATTATGACATTTATATGAGTAGGTGCTTTATAATAAATTGTGTGGTGCTGATGATGTTTTCCTATGAAAAACTATATAAGAATATCCGGAATGATAAAGTATGCAACAACTAATAATAATTTTTCCACAGATATCAACCTACAATTATTTAAAATATTAGGGACTTTGCCATCTGCATTGTACGCTCATCAACTCCCTCCCCCTCCTTAAATAACCTGACGAGAACGGGAACAGGATTAAATAAGAAATAAAAATACAATAAAGTGATGAAAAAGAAAGAAAAAATCCACTGTAATAAAGTAGTTAAATACGGATGTTTTATACAAAATATACAATGCTATAAAAATACAATACGAATTCAATAGAATGCTGCATTAAATGTAAAATACAATTATATGTTAAAACTACATCAGATTTTGACAATAATTGAAAAACTTTCAGCAGCATTTGGGGGCCATTGAAAATCAGGGGTCCTGGTCTCGTGCCCCGAATGCCCTGCTGTAAATCAGTCTTTGGAAACGAAGCTGACACTTCACGGTTTTTAATGAAATTCAGCATATAAGTAGATCATATTTATTTATGAGTAAATACAAAATAATAGATTTCAAGATTGTTTATTTAACTATCAAAACTTACATTGAAAGTTGACATAAAATAAAAGTTTTTTCCTTATGCTTGAAATCTTAATTTTGATTATTAGTTTAGAATATTTTTTTCAAGGTATTTTGCATAGCTTTATTTAAATATAAGCTGAATCTGTGTATCAGATTTTGTCAAAGTCGGTTACTATGGGGCCAGGACATTTTTGCTCATTTTGTATAAGATGATACATACCCATTCATATTTTTCTAGTATATGGGAGAATGGAGTACAGTGGACCACCCCTTATATTTTATATATTTTTAAAGTTTTTCTTTTAGGCTAATTGATTACAGCATTGAATTGATTACTTATAGCCTTCAAAACACATCGTTAACTCAGTATGGTCCATTTTATACTGACTGGTTGTTTTTAGCTTCTAAAAGTAAAATTTTTCATCGTCATACTTTTCTTTATTATTAATTAATAGTTATAGATAAGAAAAAAACAACTTTTTTGTAAAGATAAGATTCTTGTTTTTAATGTTAAAGTTAATATGCTTAAAAAAAAAAAAAAAAAAAAAAAAAAAAAAAAAAAAGCTTTAAATAACAATTTTATGAGAATATAACTTCATCCTTCCACTGTCTGGGGTACAGTGATCCACAATCCACTTTGTTACTGTAAGATCGAATTTTACAAATATTCAATAATTGCTTATTCTCTGCAAAGAAATACTGTTTTCAAGTAATCATTCAACTGTAAAATAAAGTAAACAAAGAAAAGTGTCAATTTATTTAATATAAGAAATATATTGGTTTGTATTTATTGATTTTAAAAGCAATACAAGTATCCTAATGACTGTAGCCTGTTATTACTGAAACAATTTCTGGCAGGTTTTGAAATATTATTTCTCATATTAAATGTAACGTAAAAGAAAATTAGAATCAAAACTTTATGGCTATTAATCTGATGTTTGTATCGATATTATCATAAAATCACTCTTGGATTTAAAAATATTTCAGGAAAATTTCAGACTCATAAATATTTTGGAGTTTCATTTTCAAGTTTTCACGGTGATGAATTTATTTTATTTGATATTTTCACTTTATTTGCAATTATTTCTGTATTTAAATCTGTTGTTATTTAAAAAATATAATTTTTTAAAAATAATTATGTGTAACATGCTACTTGCTAATTAGCATTATTCTGTTATTTTGGAGGTAAAGGGAAAATAAAGAGGATTTAAATTAATAAAAAATTAATTTTATTGTAGTTCGAATAATACTTAATAGCGGACCATTATGTTCCGCTTCTGGGGGACACTGGTCCACTTTGTGAATGTATACAAACATTTTTTAATTTATTTGAAGCTATGTTATGAAAAAAATCCGAGGCATGTAGGAATGTTTAAAGAATGTTGAAGGATCTTTTCAGGCAGATTGGATTTACCATTAAAAAAAAAAAAAAAAAAAAAAAAAAAAAATGTAAACTGTAAAAGTGGTGGATCACAGTGTACCAGTCTTACAGGTATACTCAACCCTAGGCTCTATAGTTTTTTTTTTTTTTTTTTTTTTTAAACAAAGTTTTATTATTATTTTAGCAATGATTTTTTTCAATAATAACAGTTAATATTTGAAATATTCATTGTACGGAACCCTCTGAATGCGAGTAATACACGCACTTGATAGTTTATATTAATTTCCCAACCCCTGTTTCTGTAATGTGGTAATTTCTATTAAATTCAATGGTTCATATATTGTACTTACAAGTAATGGTTATATATATAGATATATAAATGAAAAAAAAAATCAACGAAATTCTACAAATTTTTCGAGTTATAACGATTTTTAACTACACCACTTTTAAAATAATTTTTTTAATTAAATTTTCTTTAAAAAAATTATGAGAAATTTGCAAAAACTTCACAGACGTCGGAAAAGAAAACATGCAATATAGTTTACAAATAAAATGATTAACCATCACAAAAAAATTTCAAAATTTTAATTCAATAAATAAAAATTGTTTTAAAATGTATCCCGGACCCCCTTAAAGGAAATCACTGATGATCATTTTCAGAACAGAATAAGGATAATACTGCAGTCACAGTCAGCATATTCAAAATTCGTGGCGATCTGAATATTATCAGGTAGATGAAAAGACAAAAGCATGATCGGACTTCTAAATAAAATTTATATGCGTGCAATTAGAAATGTTATACTTTATCTCCCTTTATGACATACTCATGTGTTTGATTTATAGGTGATCATACGCACAATGCAATTCAACTGAGGTTCGATTAAGAATATTCTCCATTTTTTAAGCCTGTTCTTAAATTCAAAATGTCCTCTTTCTGACTGCATTCACTAGAGAATTTTCATTCGTAAGTATATAAAATATCAGTTTTTATCAAATATTAAATCAGTATCGAGCAGTTTTTCTAAAAATAATTTTTTTCCGAAAATGATGTCATAGTTGATTTTTCAAGCTAATATTTGGGGTTTGGCTGGTACACTTTGTCATTACACAACTGACAAAAAAGCGATATTTTTCGATACATTGTTTAAATTTGAAATAAAGCATGTTTTGAACCATAAATATTACTAACACAATAAAATTATGAATGCACACAAAGAAATAAGACGCATTTTATTGCATAACTTTTCTGGTTCAAGACGAGTTTGACTTTGATTAAATTGATGCTGTTGCGAAAAATGGTGGCACTATTTCAAGGGAAGACAATTTATGAAAATTCAAGAACCGAAGCATTTATACGGGGAAAAAATTCTTTTCGGTTCTTTAGCAATTAAATAGTAATTTTTGCAAATGTCGTGCTTTTTCGTATCAAAATGTCCAAAAATAATCGCGTCATTCATCATACGAAATACAAACACTCCGAAAAGTTGGAGAAAATTACTGTCAAAATACAGTTTTTAATGGAGAGATTAATTATATAAAGTATGGGTGGAAAAAAGAAGAGAATTTTGAATTCATGCTCTTTTCCTTGTCAAATTTCGTTTTTTAAGAAGTATTTTGATGAGAATATTGAGGTAAAACAGGTGCGTACAGCCCGTATTCCTTCTTCTTCATCATCATCATCATCAGATTTCCATTCCAACTCTTGAAACAATAAGTAGGTGCTGTTTCTGCGAGTCAATCTAGACCAGATTCGTTTGTATATTATAGCTGTAAGTAAACAAATACATCCCGCTCTTGTAACTTTCGCAATAGCGTTTATAGTTGAACGAAGTGTTACGCTCTCGTTGAGAAAGTCTTATAACGACCAATTGAAGAAACTTGGTCGTGCACCAACAGTCCCGAATATTTCGGCCGATGGTCTACTTTCTCGCGTTTGTATGTTAGGCAGCGAGTGGATGTTAACTGCGAAAAGAGAATAATGCTTGAAATCAGTTGTCTAATATAGCATCAGATATGTTTTAGTAAAATCAATGTCGCAGCGAGGATCTTCACCTGGGAGGGCTTTGAATCATCAATATTATTCATAAAATGAGCAGTTTCGTATTCTTACATTTGTTATTGAGAATTTTTCAACAAATGTATAACATGGAAAAAGCAAAATATTTTCAGCAGAAACAGTCAAAATGAATTTAGCTTTCATGTATTCTAAGGTTAATAAAATGAGCTCCTTCATTCAGAGCGCGCAGTAACACCTGTGCTTATTATGATGTAGGGGCATCTAGTAATAAGAAATTTTAAATTGATTGAATGATATTTTTTTACTATTCTTATACTTCATTTATTCATTTTAACACAATAGATTTTGTATGCATCTTATCAGTCATTAAGTGTTCTGGTCTGGAAAATATTCGAATACTTAAATCCCTCTTTTCAATGCTTTAACCCTTTCGGGTCCGATTTTTTTTTCAATTTTTAGAAAAAATTATTTTGCGTTTATAACATTAACACTAGCTATCTCAACAGATTAATTACAGTTTAACAAATATTTCATTGTCTGAAATATAACGAATGTTGTTTTGTGTACTATTCATTTCATATTCATATGACAGTAGGCTAAGGAAGAGTTTTTGGAGATGTTTAGAAAATATTATATTACAACAAGATTTAACTGATATTGCACTTTTCTAATACTTTTTACGCTTTATTTCACATTTTTCTTTTAGAATAGTATCATTTATTTCAAATTTAATGAATGAAATATATGTATAAAATAAAAGAATCGCAAACAATGCTATACGATAGTTGAAATAGGAATATGTTTTCCTCTCGCTATTTTTTTCTTGTTTTCGGCCCGATTCCGTTAACATAAAAAACAAAATAATAGGTCTTATTGTTCGATTTCTTTAATATTATAGTAGATTATAAATATAACTGTATCCAAGCTTTCTTTAAAATTTCGTAGAAAAAATATGCGTATTTAGTATTATAACTTGAGACGAATTCGAGTTAAGCCCCAACGAATTTGGTTAAATGGATTAATTACATGCTCTTTTAGATAGTTGAGATCCTTTAAATTGGAGCTAGTTGCTTTAAATATAACTGTAAATAAAATTATAATAGCCAAATTATATAATCATATTCATGCACCGAATAAAAATGACAATGTGTCTAAGTGTAGAGTCTTGGATTAAGCTGGACATTTATAACGGCTTCACATAAAAAAAAAAAAATAAATAAAGGTGATTTAGATGATTGTTTTGTTTTATGACCCTTTAAAATGCATGTTTAATTTACTCGTAATTTCTGATTTTATTTCTTATTTATTTATTCATATTTTGAGAGAGAAATGAAGGGGTACCTGCCACGTTATTGTTATGCATGTAAATTTCAAATGAAATATATGTTATTGTAAAAGAAAATATCCCATATCTTGGAAGAAAATGAAAATTAACATTAGAAACTACGAAATATAGGAATTGGGAAATAAGCCTATCAAATATGAGGTCCACTAAAGAAATCTGTGAAAAAGAAGAAATTTACTTATCCTCCGATCGGAATATCATCCGATTAAATTTAACTACTTTCATATCCATAATTACAACTGATAATTTAATTACACACGTGGTAATTATAATGATTGCAAATCACTTTTTCCTCCAAAGAATTGAGAGTTCGTGTTGAAAAATCTTCCTTGTTAGTTAAATCTTATGCTAGCATTTTTCGAAAAGAATTTCTTAAGATTCGAACATTTAAAGAGAATAGAAATGTTTTATGATTAGCTTTCTAATATTCAACGCAACATTGTTAAACCAGTTAGAAATTAGTCCTTTTTCTCATTTCCTTTTAGAAGCCCTAAAAATTCTCGTTTTGTAAAAAGAAATGCTTGGGAGAAGAAGAAAAGAATACAGAAGATTAGGTTCGTTTTCTATCTGTATATGGATGGACACGAGCACTATAACTCTTAACAAGCTTAATAAGAATTTTACAACAAAATAATTTAACATATCTTCAAACTAACAAAATTCACTCGTTATAATTTATCACCCAAATTTGTATTTTACGGATTGTATGTATTATTGATGTTAACTGGGGAAAAAAAAATCATTATTTATGTCACTTTTCAGCAAGTTATACATAAAATCAATGCGTAAGCTTTATAAATGTAATACAGAGCTATTGTTATGACTATGAAAAAAGGGAATATCTAATTAAATTTGTAAAAGAGTTTTGAAATTAAAGCCGTATGGGCGCCTGTAATTAGAGTTTGATATTTAGAAAAAATAAACTAGTTTCTAAAAAAGATTTTCCGAGTTCAGAAATAAACAAATAATTATTATTTTTGTTATTATTAAATACCTAAACATAGATGAAGTCATGTAGTAAATGCATAGACATATAATAATATTATGTATATCTTTATAATATCTTTATCCCCACCTATTTTACATTTTATTCAAAACTTGTATATGTGGCTATGGGAGACTCAGTTATTAAACTTTTTTTTTACTCATACAGGTTTTATTAAACTAAACTTGAAAAACACAATTACGAGAAGGTCATTCACATTGTTTAAAACTTCGCTTTTTAAATTCATCTTTAGTGCAACGAACCAAACTTTAAATGAATTCAAAACCAGTAATTCATGTGGTAACTCATTTACTTCTGGATCTATGCAAAATTTCATCCTATATTGAAACATGGCAGTCATCTGATGTCCATGTCACAATAATAATAATAATTAATAATAATAAAAAAAATAATAATAAGCATTGAAAATATTGTTTTATTATTCGAAAATTTTCTATATTGTTTGAAATACTTAATTGAAATTTTTTTTTCTGTTTTCATACTTCTCGATTTCCGCTGTTTGTTTTAACTGCAATATTGTTGGAGCTTTTGTTTTATGACCTTGGAACATGTGTTAAAACTATGTAATTTATGTGCAAAACTTTGAAGTTGAAATAACCTCGCTGAATAGTTTTAAACAATATTTCATACCTCAGCATAGTTTAAATTCCGTTATAGGCAGCAATTATATTTTTCTTGTAATGGAAAATTGTATTTGATGTCAGCCAAGTCAGTATCTTTGAAATTTTCCGAAAATCGGTTTAGCAAAGAGTTCTCGTCTTACGCATGCAGTTTCGACAATTAAACGATTGAAAAATAGAAAAGGGTTAGTAAATACAGTGGAAGGCACAAAGTCATTTCATGTTTTATAGTATTTGAAAACTATAGCATGCAAAAGGATAAAAAATAATGTTTAGTGTTTTAATCCCTTTGTTCCAATGTAAGATCCTCAACAACAATTTTAATTTTTTTCAATTGTTTTCTGCTTTTTAGCCTCTAAATAAGACATATATATTGAATTTTATTTCAATGTATTAATAATATAATAAATCGAATTAAATAGTATAAATAATATGAATGTTAAATATTAATTTTAACATACGAAGAAGAGTCTGAAAATAAGTTTCCTCTGGCGACTGTGGACAGAGGTGTGAATGAAAGACAAAGCATATAATGAAACATTAAAGATAAGACGTAACTTTACTTTAGTACATAAGTGGCAAGTGAGTTGAGACATTTGCCATATCCGTTTATAAGCTTCAAAAAGACCTCCATTAAAAAAAAAAAAAAAAAAAAAAAAAAAAATCAGGATTTTGCATACGAAAGAAGCGTTTAACCGCTTGTGTAATTTCGGCATTGCTTCCAAAGATGTAGTCAAGACTGCTTTCGATCGACAATAGTGGCCGTGCACGCCCGTCCAAGTTTAGGTCTGTCAAACATTTTATGATGTTCCTAACTGAATTGGTGGCAATATATCAAACCCTTTGTTTCGACATCACATCTGGCTCATAGACTTCCACGGAGAGGCATCGACAAGTGCTGGACAGACCGAGATCTGGACGGGTGTGCAATACCACTGATCTAGTAGAACAAATATTATTTATAAATAATATACTAATCCACACTTATTACGAGGGAGAGTCCTAGAGCGAGTCCCAGACTAAAGCAATGGACTACAGCTACAGCTTTTTAAGCAATGCCGAAATCACACAAGCAGTTCAACGCTTCTTCATATGCAAAGCCCTGTTTTTTTCCAGGAAATCTTTTTGAATCGCATAAAGGGGTATGGCAAATGTCTCAATTCACGTGGCACTTATGTAGAAAAGTGAAGTTACGTCTTATCTTTAATTTTTTATTATATATTTGGTCTTTCATACACGCCTCTGTCCACAGTCGCCAGGGGAAATTTATTTTCAGACTCTCCCTCGTAATAAGTGTGGATTAGTATATTATTTATAAATAATAATGTTCTACTAACTATTTTTTTTATTACTTTTTATTTTTTTTCTGTTTTAGCAACTGTAAATGATAATCTTTATGGTAGCGGTAAATTTAGGTTATTTGATGGCATGTAACATGTGCTAATGATGGATTTTACAACTATATTATTTTACAGGATAAGCTGGTATAAATTATTATTATTATTATTCCATATTAATATTTTCCAAGTTAAGCATTTCTTTTTTCAATTTTGTTTGTTTTTTACATCTAATCAGTAGGGTACATAATAGGTCAAATTTCTTAGCTTATAGCTCAACCTATTACAGAAAGTGACAAATTACTGCTTATATTTGTAAATTATGTACCCCTGACGAGTGATTTACAATATAAGCTTTCTGTTGTTTTTCATCCAATATCCAATTGCTTTTCTTATGTCTATTTATATTCGTTTCATAGGACCTTCATAATTCAAATGGTGGTCTGTTTTGTTTATTTTAAATATATATATTATAACCATTATGCAATACTACTATTCAAAATCTACAATGAATATAGAAAAACCCAATAAATAAAAAACTTAAAGAAGACAAGAGGAGTTAGCAATAAAATAAATGAATGATTAAAATGAAATTGACAGTAATATTATAGCAATAATTAAATTTTTATGTAGACCATAATAGTAATCGGACAGCAATGAAAAACTTATAATAAACAAATGGAAGTTCTTAAATAAAGGTATCAAATGACTATAAAGTAGAAATCCAAAAATAATACACTATGAAAGTATATAACCATTTTATAATACTACAATTCAACATATAATGAATGCAGAGTAACCCAATATATAACAAACTTAAACAGGAGTTAGCAATATTGGAACAATTACAAATAATAATGGAGATTGTTTTACATGACTCGTTATCAAGGGTAATACCACATAGAAGTTCAACAGTGGACATTGGGACACCGAGACAATAATTCATTGACAATTTTATTTCCATGGATTGCTTGAGACCGAAACGGAATTTCGGTAATCTTTCTAATTTCGAAAAACGAAATATATATACCGTAAAAAGCACACAGGCAATTCTAATTATTTTAAAAGGGGCTTATAATTGGGACTTCTTTGAACAGGATAGGCAAATTGGGAGGATATTTTGAAGGAGAGGGCTTATAAATGGCAAACAGGAAAACTGCATATATATTGGGGTGGGGGAGTACTTTCAGCACTTTACGATATATGTATGCGTGTGTATAAGTTTCAAGCAAAAAGAAAGCATAATGATAAATAATAGAACTTGTACATTTCATTACTTTATGCCAAATAATAATCATAGACATTTATCAATAAACAATGTAATTTAAAAATGGAGAACAAATTCAGTAATAAATATTTAATTATTTTTTTATAAACATATAAAATGATTTTTAAAAAAGTTAAAAATAATAAATTTAATAAATATTATTAATTATAATACCTACCAAATTATGCAAATACACATGGACGGCTTTTTTTTTTAAATCAAGAGTTCCATTTGGGAACGCTAGGAGGGGGGGGGGGGGAGTACATTTGCCTCTCAAGGAATATTAAAAGAATAAGAATGTACCAGTGGTTCGGTCAATTTTTTTATAAAAGGCACAAAAGCGAAAATAACTTGTTAAATTTAATTAAAAACAAGAACATTAGCATTAAGCCTAGAAATTATCCATTTAATATTATTAACAATATTTGACAATATTGAGTACTTAGCTTAATTGTAAAAATACAAGTAAGAATAAGAACGCATAAATTTTTTCTCAGATGTGCACGACAAGATCAAATCAAATATTTTCTCGCTCAAACCCACAAAATTATTTTTCATCTTCCCTTCCCTCCCTTCCGATCCAAATAAGAAACGATGCCTGTATTTGGAAATTTTATCTCCCGGGTCAAAGTTCATTAGTTTAAATATTAGTCAGGCCTACATGCATTCCGAAAGAATTACTCTTTTTGTACACATTTTGTTTCATTTTTTCAATTCTAGGCAAAGTCATTTTCGTTAGTTGTCCACGAGAAAAATTGCGAATTTTGACAGCCGGCAGGGAGGGCGTCATAAATTTCAACAACCGATCACGAGGAAAAAATCGCAATTTCAAAAACCAGTCACGAGGGGAAAATCATGAATTTCGAAAACCGGACACTAGGTAAAATTGCGGATTTTTACAACCAGTCACGCGGAAAGACTTCGAATTTCGATGGATAGAAAGAAATAATTTTATCTGTTAAACGCAGAAAAAAGATAAAGAAAAAAAAATGTGAATTTTAAAAATTTGTGAATGTCGCAAACAATCAATGGAAAATATCCCGAATTTCGATAATAGCTGGTGGAACAGGGGGGAAATCACAAATTTTGTCCAACTGTCGCACAAAAAAAAAAAGCGTGAAATTAAATCGATCATGAATCTCTTCAGTCCGTTATGAAATATGCAAATATTTTATTCCATAGGAATAAAATCTTTTCTTAATAATTTTCTGCCATTGATAAATTTTATTAATAATTTTCTTAAGTAAATGATTTGATAACATTGTAAAGTTTAAAATAAATATAATGTAACAGTAATAATGAAAAAAAAAATAATTAAGATCATTTACCATAAAACTTTCTAAATTTTAACTAAAGGACACGCGATCCCTTCCCTCAAACTCCTCTCTTATTTCAACCCGTATAAGATTACCTCATAAAAATATATATCAAGCGTTTAATGTAAGAAAACAAAGAAAAAAATGTTTTAAAAATGATCCAGTTTTTTCCATATATTTATCGCAATTTATCGCAATTAATATCATATTTATCTTTTAATTGATTATTTTGGGTCGCTATGAAATATAGATTGAATAACTATCAATTTTTCTGATTTTGGTAAAACTTCTGCTACAAATTTTTCGTTTGATCATGAACAAAACAAAATAAAAACGCAGTGTAAAACATGTATTACATTATTGTAGAAATGAACTTTAAAAATGGGAAATAATGAGCTATAATATTTTTAATTGCTCCAGCCTTCCAATTCAATCAAACTGACAAACAGAACTGCACTAGAAATCGATTTTAATTCAAAGAAGAGAGGGATGTTCAATTGAGGAATTACAACGATCTTCAGAAAATTTCAGTGTCGTATTTAAGAAAGGTTTAAGAAATATCACTTTATTCTTAAAATTTGTGCTGGATAGTTGCAGTATTTTTCAAAAAATTTCTTTTGTTATGCAAATCGCATTTTCAAAGTTTTCTTTCAAAACAGAAAATCTCGAAATAAGAAAAATGTAACTGAAACACACTGTGCGAACTTTCACTGCTTTCTTTCATTGAAATTTATATAAATCAATTTAAATATATCTTGAAGAAGTGCTTTCTGACATTGGCTATAAAGTTTCAAGGATTTCAGCGTTCAAAGAAATGGCCCCTTACACAACCACAGTCAATACAACTTTAAAAGTTGATACATATACATAAGAGTATGAACTTTTATGAAAATTAGATGAAAAGAGGGTCCAAAAATAAGAAAATATTTAAACAACATTAAACATGGGAAACATGAACAACCAACACAATTTTTATAAGAAATACAGCTCCTAGCTCTTCGGAAATTGGAAGAAGCAATAAAGTGTAAAAAATACATATAGCTTCACAGATTTCGAAGGCATGGTCAACCCGCAATTGGAGGTATGTGGGTTGGCCATACTTTGAAAAACCTATGAAACCTTACATATATTTTTGATACTTCATTGCTTCCACCACTTTCCAAAGAACTACGAGCTGTGTTTATTTTGAAAATTGGATTTGTTCTTCATGTTTTCCATGTTTAATGCTTTTTAAATGTTTCCTTGCTTTCGCACCCTTTTTTCATTGAATTTTCATAAAATTCCAGGCTTTCTGGATAAAAAGCTAGCTTGTTTGTGCATGTAAGAGCTGCTTTGCGCCTGGTGCCTGATTTTTCTTTTACCCATTTCGAAATGATATATGTAATTATCGTATTTATTCTCGGCTTGCATTTCTTCATTTTATTCTGAAAGCTCCAAAATATTTTTTTCAACATTTTGTACACAGGATCAAAGTTAATGTACAGATTAGCCTTAATTAAAGCATAAGTTGTTTAGGGCTCAAATAAAACGAATTTATTGGTGCAATACAATTTCGTATATAGATACTATTTAGACTACGAAAAAACTATTTATAAAAATGTTCACATTTTAGCCACCAGGTGTTAAAAGTGGCGCTGCAAACTTTTTGGGGGTAAGTGAAATGAGCATGAAAATGAACATCTTAGTTAAATAAACATTCGTCGTTTACATAAAATCTTCCCTTCTTTTAGATTTTACGCCTATTTCTGCTAAAAAATCAACATATAGCGCCAATTTTGACCGTATGTGGAAAAATGTTAACTTTTCTTAAAAAAATAGATTTCCCATTATCTAAAGAATATGCATACAAAATGGTGATTGAGATCTAAGCACTTATTTTTAATTATATTCACCCTGTATACTAAAAATGGAAAATTAAATCTTATTCATATTTTCTTAAATGGAAATGCGATTGTAAATAAAACTTCAAAAATGTTTAAATTACCATTTCTGAAGCTTTTAAAAAGCATTTTTTACAGTTCAATATATTTTTTACGTTCAAATAGAAATAAATAAAAAATAAAAATAAAGATAAAATAAAATAAAAATAAATATAAATATAAAAATAAATATCAAATTAAGAAATAAAAATAATCGTTTCAGGTCAAGCCTTCAATATGTGATGGTGATATTATTGTATTTTGAAGTTTTTTTTTTCTATGACATGTAAATACGAGCAAAGAGCTTTCTTTCACTTTCAGCTGTTACTTTCCCTTTTCTCCCTCGTTTTTAACCATTGTTATTTTCCTTTTTCTTTCCTCCACTCCACGGTTCGTTTCTTGTTTTGAAGCAAATATCGCCATCTATGCTCGATAAATGTAAATTCTTGGCTGATAAAATTAACCGGCAAATATCTAGTTGAAGGCTGTCAATCCTTCTCACCAACTCTTCATTAATTAGTTAGACTCCCTTCTGTGATAAACCTATGGACTTGTTACATCCATATTTTTAAAATTTCTCCCCAGCTAATTAAAATTTATAAATTATTTTTTCTGCGCACTTCTCTTGGAGGATTCTTTTCTCTTCTTTTTTTATTTGGCAAAACAATCTATATGATACATTTTTTTGACAGACCTTTAATAAAATTCCAGTGTTATATCAAAAATGTGATTTTTATTAAATCAAAAATACATTGAGATTACGTTTATCCCAATGATCAGTTCTTACGTCATTTAAAGGTCGAGTGTAATACACTCACAATTATTAAATTGTTTTTAAACACCTTTAATTACATTTATCATAATTTAAGCTATCGAGGACAGAGATGAAATTTAATCTCTTCCTTCAGTGCATTTATTGCATTTGGTTTTATATAAAATAATTTTTATTGATTCTTAATGCATTGGGTAAAGTCTTATGGTGTTTTTTGTTTTTGCAATCATATATTCATGCTCGAAAACATACCCCTTTTTTGGTAATTTAAAATTTAATTATTTAAAAATCCTAGGCATTGAAAATAAAAATTGGCTACAAATATAGTTAATGCAACTGATGTAGCAGCGCAAATGGTATTTGCCACTAAACTAAACGTTTTTCTATTGAGCATTTTTTTAAATGTATATAACTTGGGGTAACAGGTAAGATGGTGGACAGTAGTAAAAACTATTTTGTTTTTATGGATAAATCAATATTCTGTTATTATTATTTTTATTTATTTATTTATGGTTTTATGCTGATGGTACAGATTGAGTTCAGAATTAGGCATCCTCATTCATCTTCATTCAGCGGTGATCGCATTTACTTTTCTCAACCAAGTATTTGCAACATGCATTAAATTTTTCCATGTCGTACTCTCTATTTTTCCTTTGATAATAATGCAACTTATCAGATATTTATTTTCCCATCAAAAGCATAATCTAAGGCGCTCTAATATTAATATGCGGAAGAAAGGTATGGATTATGAAATAGAATTTAGAGCAATTAGATGAATTTGCTTGGAGTATTATTCCTGTGGAGAATACTGGTTGCATTATGGAAAATCGATGAAGCTCGTTGCCTTGGCAAACTTTTCTTTGCATAAATGTAAAATGAGAAGTAATTTGGTTTGCGCGGTCCGGTTGATGCACTCCGTGTCATTTAAATGCATAAACGATTCTTCAAAGCGCGTGAGAATGAAGGAACAACCATCGCTTTTAGTAATCGGAGTGTAGTTATTGCAGATCAGTTGAAGGGGCGGTACAAAGATGTAAATAAGGATGAAGTTTTATTATCTTATTGAGCTTGCATTATATTTGAAATTGAGCAGTTTATATAGTGGGATGTTTTAATTTAAATTTTTCCAAACAGCTAATTTATTTATTTATATTAAACTGATTTTTTTTAGGACCAGGGGTGAAGGTTAAAAAAAGTTTCTCACCCTTAACCCTTTGAGCTCTGATGATTGAATTTTCTACCAATTAATTTTAATTCCGAAATGTCACAATGGCACTGAAATATTCGATCAAACTCATTTGGAAAAGGTTTAATGCATTTCTTCGTGTATATCGGAAGGCGAATTTTCTCTTTGCAAATTACTGCTGCCAATGTGACATTTGGAATTTCGAAGATATTTACCCATCTGAGCTCAAAGGATTAACACTCTAATAAATACCGATGTTTTTCTGTGAATCTGTTAAATTGAGTTTGACTGGGTGTTTTGTATTCCACAACTACTCTTCCAAGCATAAACTACATACTGAAAAGAATACCTATAAGCATAAAATGTCCTTAAAATTCTCATTAAAAAATTACATTCGTTTCTAAGGTATTATTAATTTTTTTTAATAATTTTCAATGAAATTTCTGTAATGATGGCAAAAGAGAAATAATGTGACATGATCTGCTATTCCGGACTAGTGAACAAATATTTTTGTTTGTATAAATTGATTTCATTGTTTTTATTTTGCATTTTATACGCATTACAATTTAAGAAAAATTAAAGTATACACACGTAATTTACTTATTGGTTTATTATAAATTTTACGAAAAAGAGAAAAGATTTCAATACCATTTTTTGAATTTCTTTAAATTGGAAATTAGCAATTGGCACAGTGATGGTACTCAGATTAGATGTTTTCATCCAAACAATAACAACCCACACTATAAAACTTGGCTATAATGCCAATACCAGTTTTCTTGAAAATCCAGGAAACCAATCAACTTTTATTGCTGCATATTATCCTTTGGTAAAAGACGTTTTTAATTCCATCAAAATCGTATGATTTTCGGTTAATTTACATTGCATGTATATTTTGTTTATAATAAGAAATTTAATAAATGTAATATTATAAACCTTTTACAGATGTGGAATAAAATAAAATCTCCTCCCCCTTCCAAAAATCATAAGATCTCATACAATGTAAATACAAAACATCGGGTTGCTATTCCAGTTAGTTATAATTTTATTCTTTAAGAGAACATTATATGTAATTCAGCATTTATCTTTATGAGAAAAAGTTTGTAAAACACTAAATTTAATATACTTTCTATCTATTCTTTTTGTCGTTTCTGGTACTCCTGTGATAATTTATTCATGCCTTGCACTGGCCTACCCACGTGTATTTAAACCTTTTTTTGGATTTGAAAATGTCAAATTTTAACAAATTTCCAAGCGCAAGTCGTCATTCTTCCATTCTAAATGTCTCATATCATAGATGTTTTCTTCGAGAATTGTCTACAGCTTAAAAAAAAATTCCACAAGAACCTTTTTTTTTTAATTTTTTTTTTATCCCCCTTAAACTCTGTTTTGCTTTGCTTCAGGTATCCTAATTATGCATTCTCATTCTTTCTCTTCAAGGAAAAATGTCTAAGAGCGAAAATGTGCTTGAAGATAACTCAATATTGAAAAAACATTTATAAGGTTTGAATAAAAATGTAAAAACAACGGTACGAAATAGATTTTAAAAAAAGATTCAATGCGGACCTTTTATTTATTTATTTATTTATTTTTTAATATAAACGCATTTGTTCGTTAAACGTTTTTGCTCAGTGATACTCAATAAATGTAGATTTTGGATATATTAACACAGTTGGATTATAATCATACTTTGCCACTTATTTGTAGAAAAACGTTTAAATAGCTTTAAAAAATGCCCTAATTTCGGCATTTATTATTATACAATTCAACCCTACTTTCTACAAATATTTAGATAATCGGAATTAACAAAAATGACCAGATTCATTGTTAACAAATTTGTTTAAATGGCAAATTTCTTGTTTCTATTATTACTGAGCATGATTTAAATTAATTTCATTGCTAAAGTTAAATTTTCAAAATTATTAAGAAAATTAAATTAAATAGATGGCATTTAAGACTTTTATTAAATTAAATATATGGTGAACAATTTTTCAAATGATGAAACATTTTCTTTCTTTGAAATTGATACCTATTATGTACTAGCTCTTGATTTTCGGGTAATTTTCTGTCTTTGTTTAAATCTATATTATCATTTATTATAGATTTAGAATCAGTGATGTGTAAGTTGTGAAGCTTATCTGGAACTTTTCTTATTTTCAGGTATCTCGGTCATTATGAAAAAATCCATTTTATGGGCGAAGAGCCAGAAAATGAAAAAAATCAATCATCAGAATCTCATCACCGCAAGCAACAATCATCCTTATTTCATCAAGTACCTATGGTTTATAATTCCTCGCAACATGACATTTCAGGTAAGGAAAATGTAATTAATTTTGTTTTGAACTATGATAAAGTTCTTATTCTTTTTTTAACAAATACAGTCTAGTCTCTATGTAACGAAATCCATCGTTCTAGTAAAAAATTCGTTACATAGAGAAATTCGTTGTACAGAGAATAACGTTAAAATTCTTATTTAATGTGTAAATTTTGAACAATTGTACTTTTTAATGTGTTTAATTAAGTATTTGAAATTGTTAATAACTCTGCTTAAAAATCACTATCATTAAGTACTGTATCAGTACTGTGCAATAGTAAGATTGTAATCCACTTCGAAAAGAATCAGATAGATATTGTTGACATCTCCGCATTCCTTAATTGATTTCCATTTCTTTTTTTAAGACTGCACCAGTCGTATCTTCTCCGTCCTCAGAATCCATATTATCCTCTAGTATACAAAATTTGGCCTTTTTGAAGCAATTGTAAATTGTTTTTTCTCGAATTCCCCCATTGATCCCGTTCTTTTATGTCTAACTATAAGTGACACTATTTTGAGAAGGATGTTGAAATGTGTGTGGGAGGGGTGTGAATTCGTTGGACTTAAAGAACAAGGAGATTCAAGCAGAGAAGTAATATAAAAAAACGCAGCACTGAACGATAAATTAGGAATAAGTGATGGAAAATTAATTTCATGTGATTTCGAAGCTTTTTTTACAACTTAATAAAGAACATTTTATGAAAATATTCATTATATAGAGATAGATATAGAGCTATATAGAGCTGTTTTTAATGTAATCATGGGAAAAGGGGAACGTTCCTACTAAAAATTCGTTATATAGTGGAATTCGATGTATGGAGTTTCGTTATAGAGAGACTCGACTGTATACAGTTTAATTTATATGTAACTTTCTGCATATAATTTATAATACATAAGTGTACAGAATATTAAAGAAAAAAAAAATCATTTAATGTAACAAAATGCATAGATAACGAAAATTTGTAGTAATTCATTGAAAATTAATTTATTTGAAAATGAATCATGTAATGATTCACATGGAATTTTTAAATTAACTTTTAGAAAAAATGCCTAGTTTTCACTTAAAATGTTCTTTGGTAAAGGCATTTCCTCATATATCTATACTAATAAAAGAACAAAACGCTCTGTCTGTCTGTGTGTGTGTCTGTGTGTCTGCGATGGCTAGCAAAATCTACAGTACGTACGAAGCTCAAAATTTTTTTGAGAGTAGCCCAATGTCTCTCCTGATGCACCTGAAGCTCAGAATTTCAAAATTCTATTTATTAACTGAGTAATTAATTAAATTCCAAAGCTCACTCTCATAAAAAATCGCCTTCTTTCGCTTTTTTCCATTTCATTTTCTTATGGTTGATTGGTTGCATAAAATTTTCGCAGAAATAATTAAAAAAGCTGGGACAGACCTTTAAAATTCATAGACTGGCAAACTGTCAGTTTAAATGAGGATTTTTTTTTTTTAAATCACAGCTGCTGTACACCATGGAGAAAAAGATAGGTGGAGGCGAAGTAAAGCGAAAAAAGGTTTGCAACACGGAGTAAGAAGTGTCTTACTCCGTGGTTTGCAATATTAAACCATTTATCGCTGAAATTTTAATGTCTCAAACAAAAGCACGAGGAAGGAATTTTGTATTAATAAAACGAATTGAAAGAAACGAATTACAGCTGAAGCATATTTTACGAAGAAATAGTAATTTTTTAAAATGGTTTTTTTCTATTATATTATTTAGGTTAAAGTTAAATTGCATTTATGTTATGGTTAGAATAAGGATATGTTACAATAAAGTGAATACATTTAGGCTAGGTTACATTTCTGTTATATTTAATTTACGGTAGGGTACTGTTAAGTCGCTGTTAGGTTACAGACAGGTTCTGGTTACGGTATAAAAGTTTAAGGTTAGGAATTTATACACAGAGTGAACCTATACGCAAGATTTGATTAAAAATAACACTTACTTTTGTTAAATAGCTCTGAAATTATAGTACTATATACCAACCTTTTAGCTACCATCGTGTATCGATTTCATTCATGGTATAGTCGGATTTAAGAGTGATATAATTAGTTTGAAATTCAAAATATTTCACTTGGGATTTGTATGTGAAAATAATAATTAGTTACGTGACTTAACAGTGATTTTTACGGGTAAATATCAACTTTTTTACACGAAAATCATGCAATCGTTGGATACATCCCAGGTAAAAAAATCAGCAAAAAACCTTTAAAAAAAAAATTCAGGTATTTTTCAGGTATTTGGAACTCAGGTTTTTTAAAGGTAAAAAACCTTCAATTTCCCTGAAAATGAACAACACAGGTATTTTTCAGGTATTTGGAACTAAGGTTTTTTAAAGGTAAAAAACCTTCAATTTCCCTGAAAATGAACAACACAGGTATTTTTCAGGTATTTGGAACTAAGGTTTTTTAAAGGTAAAAAACCTTCAATTTCCCTGAAAATGAACAACACAGGTATTTTTCAGGTATTTGGAACTAAGGTTTCTTGAAGGTAAAAAACCTGAATATTGCCTGAAGATAAAAAACCCAGATAATTGGAATTAAATAATACTCAGGTAAAAAAAACTCATTTTTCCTGCATATATGAAAAGCTGCTGGCTTCACCCAATAGCAAGCCCCTCCTATTACAAATAAAATCTCAAAGCGAATGAACCTTTTGAACTGTATCACCACTGCCTAAGGCACCATATGGCAAGCGTGCCTGCACGCACACTGCAAAATCTTGTAAATAAAGTAATGTTGCTCAAATGAACCTCCGACCAGATACCTAGTAGATATATGGTACTGTATAGCAGGTGTGCTGCAAAATCTTGCAAAAAATAAAATAGTATTTGAGTAAAATTCCATTATAAAGAACTATTTCTTTAAAATCATTAATAGTTGCATCAGAGATGTTTTCAAAAATGTATTAAAAATCAGAAAAATAGTTTGAAGATTTTCATGATTTGTAATTATTATCTTAAAGTGTAATTATGATAATAAAATGTGGTAATCATTAGAAAGCTACTTTTAATACTTAAGAAACAGCAAAAAATAAAAACTGTCTTCCCCTGCCCCTTTGAAGACACGTCCATATAAGTTCAATTTTTTCTTTTTATTATTGTCAAACTGATCCATTGACTGTTTTAATAGAAGGATATAAAGTGACTTTATCCTTTTTCTTCCTGATTTTTATTTATTTTTTAACCTAAAAAAATTAACAAAATCATGCAGAATAGTTTCTTTCTATGAAAGTACTCCGAAGCTATCTCTCTGGAACCACTCAAATGAATTAATCTCAATCATACCTGTCTTTGTTTTTGCCCTTTTCATGAAAATAAATTTTCACCTTCAAAAGTAGTCAAATCGTATTTTCAAATCCTAAAAGAAACATAGAAACATCTCCGATTTACATGTTTATTTATTTCTTTTTATAGCTGTTAATATGGGCACTATTAAAATTTCTGGCACCTAACATTACACATTTTTTTTAAATATTCCTCTCATAGAAAAATGAATAATTTGAAATTTAATTCATATAATTTTGCAAAACAATATTTCTTTTTGGTCTACTGCTGTAGGATTAATTTATATTGTATTAAGACAAGCATATATACTAGTACTCAGCGATAATATTGCTGCATGCTTTTAGTCATGTGTATAATGGCACCTTTCATTGAGTGCCAAGAGCTGAGGTCCACCCATGTTTACTGAAAGATTGGACAGGCCCGCCTTATATCAGCGCCGAAACTAGCCTTTTTTGCGCCTGGGGCAAGCATGGATTCTGGCACCCCACCATCCTCTACATATATATGCATTCTTTATATCAAACACACCAAACGAAATCTTAATTTGGTGCCCCCTTCATCTTCTGTTCTGGTGGTGTCCGGGGCACGTGCTCCCTCTGCCCCCCTCTAGGTTTGGCCCTGCCTTACATATAACTTTGACTAACAAGTTAATCATATAGCATCAATATTTATACTTTCATTGTGTAATAATGAATAGTAAAACTAAGAAATTTCATTTACATAAGTAAATTTACTTAATAACACATTTCTAAGTTAAAAACATGAAAAGCAATTTTCTTTCTTTTAATACAATTAACACAAAGCAAATAAAGGTGTTATATATGACTAAAGATGTAATGAAATAACTTTTAAAACCTTGGTGGTGAGAGACCATTATAAGGAGGTCTGAATCCTTTATTATCCTGATCAGCTATTTTATCATAATGTTTAATTTACTTAATTAAAGCATTTTTGAGATTCAAGAAAAAAAATTGTTTTGAAAAACTGGTCATAACAAATAACAAAGAGGTTAATAGAAAGAGAAATAAAATCAAGTATAAATCCTAGTTTGTTATGATGGATTATGAAAATTTTAATCACCTTTGAGAGAAATACTTTCTGAAAAACATTGACAAGGAATTGTAAATGTATCTGAACAAGGTATATAAGATTTAAAAAAGCTTCTTATAAGTCATTATTCAATCAATTTGCAGCTAGAAACAACAGCTAATTTTACCCTTTATATAAAAAGCATCTGACGATAATATACTTCAAATTTCATGCACCTGACGATAATATATTTCAGTGACAAACTTACCTTATTTGTCATAACATTACAAAAGAAATTTACAAATATAAGAAAAATTTATTTATTAACAATAATTTTATTTATTGACATTTTTAATTTTTTGCTGTGCCTTATGACAAGTATTAAGTTTCTGTCTTATGGCACCTTTGACTTTCCCGACAGATATTCCACTAAAGATTTGCATCACGTGCATAATTATGTCATTTATGACAAGAGAATCAAGAACTTGGGTCTTATTTGACCTAGTATTAGACGAACATCTTAACACGCTCTGTGATAGAGTGTCTCTTCCAAAACAAATATCTAACAAATCGCCGACATATTTTGAAAAGTCATTCACTCGACAAAGTGATAGCTTTGACTTTTCAATTAATATGGAGCCAAACTTTACGGTGTCTTCAGGTTCTGTTTTTTTCACATTTTTTAACTCATTTTTAACCTTTTTATACTTTGTCTTGTATTGTCTATACTTATTTTCCATGCTTTGTAAAGCTGATTCATTAAAATTTAATTGTTTCTTAAGGTCTTCATTTTCTTTGGACTTTTCTTTAAACAGCTGTTCAAAATCCCTGCATTTTTGGCATTTTGCCTCACACTGGGCCGTATCAATCCTGCCCCGAATATTTTTGAAGAACTCTGATGCATTCTTTTTTGAAATGCTTTGAGTACTACTTGTCTGAGGTTGCCTGTAATAAAAATAAAGAAACAATATAGATATATATATACACACAAATATAAAGTCTGTGCTAAGATTTTCAAAACAATTGTCAGTAACTTAGCCAAATTAAAACATTTTTAGCTAAATTTATCAAGTGAAAACTATATGATCCATTTTTTATCATTAACTCATTCAGTCATGACTTTACAGATTGATCAAAAAAGCACTTTCTCACTGTATTATTAAATCGGTTGCATGTCCAAAAATTATCTCTTCAAAGTGTTAAGAGATTTTTACTGAATAATTATTAGCAATAAAAAAAAAAAAAAAAAAAAAAATCCTGCATTTTATATTCCTGATTAGAGGTCTGCATGATCCGAAATTTCCATGCTTAAACCATAGAAAAAAAAAAAAAAAAAAAAAAAATTGGCCCAGCCCCAAAGTTAAAATTTTGCCCTGGGCCTGAACGAAAGATCCGAATGAATTCCTACAGAACATTGATCTTTACTTTTATGAAAGAGTTCAGAAAAAAAAAAAAAAAAAAAAAAAAAAAAAAATTCTTAGTCTTTTTTTTTTTTCTATATTTATAATCTCCATTTATGCAGATATGCCAGGCTGTGATATTTATGTTTTTAATGAAACTTTGTTGCATGTAAATGTTTCAGTTATCATTAGTATTATTAATCCCTATTCTATGTAATAAAGACATAAAATTCTGTTCATAAAGACTAGGAAGAAGAATGAAATCAGTCTTGCCTTCGTGCTGAAAAAATTAGTTAGACCTGGACCAATACTCCAGGAAATAAATTAAGGCCTGAGCCAAATCTGAATGCTGTTAAGGGCAGGGGTGGGGAAATACATCATTTTGCTCGCCAGTGGCGAGTGGGTTTCCTCATAAGGCGAGTGCATGTTTAGTTTTTGAAAAACTGTAGGCAATAGGCACATTATCAGAAATACTTTTTTAATCTAGATATTTTAACTTTCCAAATTATTACAGTGTAAATATGGTAGTAAGTTTTATCTAATATTAATCTTACCTCTGTTATATATTTCTTAATCAGCGTTAGAATTCCTAAAAAAAAGTCACTGGTCCAAAGGACCAGTAAACATGAGAATTTACTAGTCCACAGACTTCATCACTGGTCCGCTACATAAAATTCTATTACATAATTTTAACACTTAGAGTGGCCTCTCCCGCCCCCCTCCCTGGAAAATAAACCAATCTTACTTTGCATTTATCCAAAATTTTCAGCATAATAAAATGTAAAATTATAATTTGCTAAAAATTAAATAAAATTTTTTTTTCGTGCTTTTTTGTCGAAATGTTCGTTTTTTGCGTTATTTTGACGAAATCTTTTGTTTTTTCGAGATTTATTGAAGAAATATACCGTTTTTCGCGATATTTTTTGACAAAATTTGCCATTTTATCGCGATTTTTGGACGAAATTTGCCGTTTTTGCGCGATTTTTTGAAGAAATCTGTCTTTTTTACGGGTTTCCGGATGAAATTATCCATTTTTTCGCGAATCTTTTGACGATATTTACCGGGAATCAGCCGTTATTTAGCGATTTTTTTAAAAAAATTTTTCGCTTTTTGCGATTTTTTTTTACAAATTTTGCCGCTTTATCACGATTTTCGGACAAAATTTTTCGTTTTTTCACGATTTTTTGAAGAAATCTGTCTTTTTTTCGCAATTTTTGAAAAAAATCTGCCGTTTTTCATGATTTTTTTTTGACAAAATTTGCCATTTTATCGCTATTTTGGGCGAAATTTGCCTTTTTTCCGCGATCTTTTGAAGAAATCTGCCTTTTTTTCGGGTTTTGGAATGAAATTAGCCATTTTTTCGAGAATTGTTTGACAAAATTTGCCGGAAATTAGTCGTTATTTCGCGATTTTTTAACGAAATTTGCCGTTTTTTCGCGATCCTTTAACGAAATTACGCGTCTTGTGGGACGCGTAAGAGCTATTTTTTTGGGGTCCTTATCGCCGATTTTTCGCGTAATTTACGCGCTATAGTGCGTCCGCGGCATCGCTGATTAATAAAAAAAACCTTATGTGCGATCGGTTGCGGTTCTCTCAGGGCCTGAAAAAAAGCACTGGTCCTGCGGACCACTAAAATTTTCAAATTAGTGGTCCGATTGAATTATCGGTGGTCTCGGACCAGCGGACCACCAAGGATTTCGAACGCTGTCTTAATATTATACAAAAAAAAATTATGAAAATGCATTGTAGTACTAGTAATGGCAATTTTGTCTGTAATCGCATGCGATTTTGTCTTAACTATTTTCAACTGCGTGTATTGCATCTTGCAGGCTGGCGAAATAAATCCTTGGCTGGTAAGAATTTGGAAAAATTCCCCACCCCTGGTTAAGGGTGTATTCGAAAAAACGTTTTTCCACCTTCAACAGCTCGAAATTTTTCAATTTAATTTCAGACACACTGAGTTTTTCAAATTTTCTGCACATAATTGACAAAATTACAAAATTTTCATGCCTGATCAGTAAAATTCATGATTTTTCTGTGCCCCATCAATAAAATTTGCAGTTTTTCCACACCTAATCAACCAAATTTACACTTTTCCTGGAACCTCATGACATGACTTGATAATGAATAAATGTGCAATTTTTACGATACTGAAAAAAAAAAAAAAAAAAAAAAAACTTCACTATCTTCCCACAGCTGATTAACAAATTTGTGATTCTTATGAAATCGAACGAGAAAAATAACTTTTTCCATGCCTGATCAACAAAATTCAAAATTTTTATGAAATCTATAGACAAAAATCTTGATTTTTATCAAGTCAACCGATAAAATTTGTGATTTTTCTGCAGGTAGGTAAAGAATTTGATTTCTGTGCCTAATCAACAAAATCAATTTTTCAGTCCTGATCGGTAATTTTGACGATTTTTTATTAAGCCAATCAATTAAATTTGCTTCCCCCCCCCCCCTGAGTCACGACAAAATTCATGATTTTCACGAAATCAACTGGGAAAATTCACAATTTTGTCGGGCATGATCAACAAAATTAGCGATTTTAACAAGGAAAATCAATGAAATTAATGATTTTTACAGACTCATTGACAAAATTGGCTATTTTTCTGCACTTGATCAATGAAATTTGCGATTTTTCCATTTTTGATCTATGGAATTTTCGATTCTTAAGTGACTATCGAAATTTTATATTTTTGCATAGTACATTGATGAAATTTATGATTTTTTTATATACTAACATACTAACAGACTAACATACAAAAATTTTTTCCCGTTGACGAAACTCGTGAACCATCCCTAACATAAAATAAGAAAAATTTGCTTTTATAAAGAAAATAAGGTACTACCAGGTTATACCGTCGACTGAAAATCTATCGCTAAACTAGAAGATTAAATGCCAATATGGATGATCGTGAATGTCGCATTCAGTGAAATTAAATGCGATACACTAGGAATGCACAACCTGTGCGATGGGTTGACGTTTGGCCCGCGAGTTCTGTCATTTTACAACTGTAAAAAATTGCAATTTTTGTGCATATATGACAAGAGAAAATTGTAAATTTCGTCAATTTCCTGCGGGAAAAATATAAAATTTCGCCACTTAAGAATCTCAAATTTCATTAATCGACACCGAAAAATCGTGAATCTCATTGATTAAGTGCGGAAAAAAGCAAATTTTGTCAATGAGGCTTACAAAAATCGAAAATTTCACTCATCAGATATTGAAAAAACTTGAATTTTGTCGGTCTTACGCGAAAAATCGCAAATTTCGTTGATCAGGGAAAAAAAATCGTCGATTCTGTAGATGATGTTCGAAAAAATTGCAAACAAAATTCATCGGTTGTAAAAAATTACATGTTTTCTCGGTTTATCGCAAGAAGAAGAAGAAAAAAAAAAAAACGCGAATATCATTGATCGGGCACGGACGAAAAAAATGCATATTTCGTTGATAAGAAGCGAAAAAAATCACAAATTTATCGATGATGCAAGGTAAAAATGAAAATTTCGTTAATCGGCTGTGAAACAATCGTGAATTTCATCAATTTATCCAAAGAAAAAAATTGCGAGTTTCATCAATTTATCCACGGAAAAAAATCGCGAGTTTCATCTTATCGTGTAAAAAAATGCAGATTTCGTCAGTTAGGTACTAAAATCCAGAATTTAATTGATCTGGCATGGAAAATGCTTATTTCGTGAATTGAGGGTGAAAGAGTGCACATTTCATCCATCGGGCACTAAAAAATCACAAGTGTTATAGATTGGATTCCAAAAAAAAATTGCGAATTTCGTTGATCGGAGACGAGAATACTGCGAATTTTGTTGATCACACGCTTAAAAATTGCTAATTACGTAGATTTGGTTCTAATAAAATCTCAAATTTCCTCGATCGGGAGAGAAACAATCGCTAATTACATTGATCAGACAACTAATAAAATCGATAACGAACAAATACCGCCAAAAAATCACGATAACGATAGCGAATACTATCAAAAAATCGCGATAGCGAATTACCGTCAAAAAATCGCGATAACAAACGCAAATACTGTAAAAAAAACAAGATAACGAACGTGAATACCGTCCAAAAATTACGATAACAAACGCGAATACAGTACAAAAAGTCGTAAAAACGATTGCCAATACCGTTAAAAATTTTCGAAAATGCAAGCGATTTTCGTTAAAAAGTTTCGAGAACGCATGCGATTTTTGTTAAAAAGTCCCTAAAACGAACACAAATTTTATCATAAGATTGCAAAAAAGACTAAAAATGCACATTATGTCAAAGGATTCTGGAAAAAACATATTAGTTTCATGAGAGTCCTCCCTGGAAGAAACGCCGCAGCTTTTACGTGTTTTAAGATAAAATTTCACGTGATCTGGCTTTAATACACATTTTTTTTCAAACAAGCGTTATATTTTTTCTGAATTTTTCCGGAAAAAAAAAAAAAAATCTGTGATAAATTGGATTAATTAATATGCAGCGTTACCCAGCTGGTGTCAAATACCATTTTTCAATGACTTAAAAATTGGAAAATACAAAAATTGCAAAAAGTATGAGAAAAATTTGACCGAAAATAAGTTTTATTATTATTATTATTATTTTTAAATAAAATTCTTTGTTTCTCTTACTAAATGCACATAGATTCACATTTGTAAACATAGGAAAAAAAATTATTTTCAACCTAAAAATATTCAAATTAAACTTCAAAAGATATGCATTAAATAAAAATGATTCACAGATTTTCTTTCTTCATTGCATGTAAACAAATCCAATCCCTATAAAAAGTAACCATTTGTCTTAAAAGAATGCTGGTGTCGAATACTGATGTTTTTTAATAAGCTTAAAAATTGAAAGGGACAAGTCCGATATCCTGTGCTAGATTTTTGGCGGTTTTCTTTGGCGCGCTTTTTGGCGATAAACAATTCGATCTGGTTTACGTTGAAGCAGCGGCCGGAGAGCGCCTTTAGGGTTGCTTTTTTTTCGGAAATGCGTTTCGGAGCCGGAGTATGAGGTCTTTAATCTTATTGGTTTATTAGTATCACGTGAACTATTAGCCAGCGTAATTTTAAATTTTGTTAGATCATCGTTACACTTGCCGCTTTCAACGGTTTCTAGTTGGACGTTCGTCTCGGTGAGTCTCGTTTGCAAACTGCCTTTTTTATTTCTTTTGTTTTATTTCTTTGAATTTTTAAATTAGTTATTTCCCAAAATGCACCCATCATTAGAGAATGTTTCCATATTTTCATGGCATAAAATTTTAGCGACGGAGGAATTAGCAGTCAAATTTGCTACTGAAGTTGGTCTTTTGCCTGAAATTAAAAATTCTCCACCTTGCCCTAAGTGTACTGGTCCAATGACGCATAATCCTTGCAAGGATGTTAAATTGAAGTGGAGATGGGTCTGTTGCCGCCGCAATAAAACTAAAATCAACCCAGTACCTTGTTACGGCACCGTTAATCCGGTCTTTAAAACTTTTTTTGAAAATTCAAAAATCCCTGTTCGCGACCTTTTGGCTGTAGTTTTGTCATTTGCACTCAAAATGCCGACAAATTTTTTATATGAGCAATTGTGTAACTGGAGAAAAGATAGAAATGAACCGACCCTATCAAAAGGAACGCTTTGTGATTATTTTTCTTATATTAGAGAAGTTTGCGAAATTCACTCTTCTCACCTTTATTCTGAATTGGGGGGCCCGGGTAAAGCAATATTAATTGATGAGACTTTTTTGACTATTCGGAAATACGGAAGGGGTCGGCTAACTGCTAATCATACGGTAGTTGTTTTGGGTATTTTTTGTAGAGAGGACAAGGAGGGGTTATTTTTTAGGGTAGATAGCAAAAAAAAAAAAGTGATATTTGGCCTTATATTAAACGATTTTGTCATAAAGACACGCGCGTTGTCTACACAGATTCGGCTAAGCAGTATCATGATGTTGAAAAATTATTCTCCAGTAAGACAACGCACGAAGTAACAAACCATGGCAAAGGTGAATTCGTTTCCAAAACTGATAAAGCGAACACCATAAATTAGGGCTGCACAACCTTTTCAAGAGAAGGGCCACTTGCAAAAAAGACTGGGCATTCGAGGGCCACATCAATAACATGGAGATAATTCGATTTCGAAGGTGATCTCTCGCGTATAATCGGATAAAATATATGTCTTCAAAGAAAAGTGGGAAATACCTATTTAGGTTTCGCTTAACCAGTCAAAATATCCACTTCAATTGGTAAGTATCTATCAGCTGTTTTTACGTTTGTGTATAACAGATATAGCAAGGATTATTCTCAAGATGTAATATTATTTCTTGACTTTATTCAGGAGAGTAAATTTTGTTTTATTAAAAGTGCTAAATAAAAAACAAAGATAAGTGGCTGGTGCCGAAAAAAAAAAATATGATCTTTATGAACGAAGTAGAGGGAAGGATCCGATCAATAAGATTTTTCCGTGTCTCATCACTGAAATTCCTGATTTTTTTATGCCCAATCAACAAAATTTGCAGCTTTCCATGCATGTCGACAAAATTATGGATTTTTATGAAAGTGATCAACAAAATTCGCAATTTTTACGAAACTGATAGAGAAAATTCGATCTTTCTGTGCCCGATCAACAAAATTTGTAATTTGTGATCGAAACCGATCAAGAAAAATCAACTTTTATGAAACCGATCGAGAAAATTTGCAAATTTTACAAGGCGGATTGACAAAAACATTATTTTTTACAATGCTCAATGACGAAATTCACGATTTTTACGAAGCTGATCGACGAAATTTGTGATTTTTACGAAGCTGATCGGCGAAATTCCCGACTTTTCTGCGGCTGATCGATGAAATTATCGATTTTTAGAATGCCGATTATCAAAATTTGCGATTTTTCTTCGCATGATCGACAAAATTATAAATTTTCACGAAGCCGATTGGCAAAATTCGTGATTTTTACGAAGCCGATCGACGAAATTTGCAATTTTTACAAAGCTGATCGGCGATATTTGCGATTTTTACGAAGCCGATCGACGAAATTCGCGATCTTTAAGAAGCTGATCGACGAAATTTGCGATCTTTAAGAAGCCGATCGACGAAATTTGCGATTTTTACGAAGCCGATCTGAAAAATTTGCGATTTTTACAAAGCTGATTGACAAATTTTACGAAGCTGATCGGCAAAATTCGAGACTAACTGGGGCTGATCGACGAAATTATTTTTTACGAAACCGATTGCCGAAATTCGCGATTTTTACGAAGCTGATCGACGAAATTTGTTATTTTTTATCGCATCATTGCTGAAATTCCCGATTCTTCCATACCAGGTCGACAAATTTTGTGATTTTTACAAATCTTATCGACAAAATTCGCGATTTTTATAAAGCCGATTGACGTAATTCGCAATTTTTATGAACCTGATCGATGAAATTTGCGATTTTTGCAACGCCGATCGACGAAATTCATAATTTTATTTGAGCCTGATCGACGAAATTTGCAATTTTTTCGCGTGAGATCGACAAAATTCGCAAAATTCCTATATCCGACCGACAAAATTCGCTCTTTTTCGCCTTTAACTGACGAAAACTGCATTTTTTTACGCGGCAAGATGAAATTCACGATTTTTTTCTCTTGAGAATCTTACAAAACTCATGATTGTTTCGCAGCCGATCAACGATATTTTCAATTTTTCCGCGCATTATCGCAAAATTCGTGATTTTCCCGTGCCTTACCAACGAACTTTGCAACTGTTTCGCCCCTGATCGATAAATTTTGAGATTTCTTCGTGGCCGATCAACGAAATACGCATTTTTTTCACACGGTAAACCAAGAAAACATGCGAACTTTCCCGCAGCCAATCAGTTTAATTTGCAATTTTTTCGTGTAATCTTTAACAAATCTGATGATTTTTTTCTTGGCTGATCAATGAAATGTGCGATTATCCGCGTCTGATCGACAAAATTCGCGATTTTTCCGTGCCTGATTGACAAAACTCACGTATTTTCCGTGTACGATCGGTTAAATTTGCTATTTTTTCCCGAGCATCATGGGCAAAATTCGTGATTTTTTCATACCTGATGAACGAAAAGTACGATTTTTCCGCACTTGATGAATGAAATTCGCGATTTTTCCACGCCCGATCTAAGAAATTTGCGATTCTTAAGTGAGTGACGAAATTTTAATTTTTTTGCAGTAAATTGACGAAATTTACGATTTTTATCTGTGACTTTTCCACAAAAATTGCAATGTTTTCTAGCTGTAAATTGACGAAGTTCGCGGGCCACACGTTAACCCATCGCGGGCCACTTTTGGCCTGCGGGCCACAGGTTGTGCATCCCTACCATAAATGATCTAGAAAATGAAAATAGGTGGTTTAAAAATACAATAAAATGTCGCAGGAACGATAAAATGTTGTCACAATATATGGCTCTTCATTTTTATCGTCGACGCAAACTAGATCATTTATCAACGGCTGCCGAAAGAATGCAAGTCCTCATAGATGACATTATTAAAGTCTACCCAGGGTACGGAAAGGAGAATTTAGAGATTTTGGCATTTGATAGACCAACGGCACAGTCTGAAAGCATCGAGGGTGCATTGCCAAAATTAAATAAAAATTTAAATGTTCCCGATCTTGTTTTAGAAGGCGAAGTGCCTTTTATAGACGATGTTTCAGACCCTGACTGGCACCCTGATTTATTTACTTAAACTTAACTGCTTTTTTTTTTCTTTGTTTATTTTTCTTTGCTTTTTTATACATATTTTTATTATTTTTTATGTATATTTTTCCTTTTTTTTGTATGAAATATTTACCCTTTTTTTAAATTCTCCGTCGTATTAATTGGTATTTTTTATGTAACCCCCCCCTTTTTTTAATATTAAATGAATTTTTTGGCAGTTGTGAGCGAGATTTTAAGCATTTAAATGCACCTTACTCTTTGGTAAGTTTTTTCCCTTTGTTATTGTACTATTATTAAATTGTATTGTATTATTATTATTATTAAAACGGGGGGTTCAGGGGGGCAGAGCCCCCCTGACAATAGAAAAGCTTATTTAGAATGCTTAAAATTGTGTTTTTGATTTAATTATTGTTTGTGTTTATTGTTTAATGTTTAAAATTGTGCATCGAGGAATTTTTCAAGATGGCGGAAAAACATCGTTTTTAAATCTTTGTTATTTATAAATCAATGATTTTGTATAACTTTCTAGTTTTATAAAATAGTGCAAAATCATTGATTTATAAATTACAAAGATTTAGAAACGTCGTTTTTCCGCCATCTTGGAAAATTTTTCATGTCGCCAAAACGGCATTTTGGCGCAAAAATTTTCGCCAAGTTTTCCAACCTAGCGCAGGATATCGGACTCTTCCCAATTGAAAAAACAGGGCTTGTAATTGAGGGTTGAATGGCAAGATTTGTACTGAAAATTTTTAAAACTGCCTAAAATCTTTTGCATTAAAATATTGTAAAATTCATCTGTAAACTGACAGAAATTATTCAAACTGTCACTGCAAAAAATCAAAAATTGGTCGCTTTGGTTGATTAGGAAATCTTGTGACTTACTGGCAAAATTCACAAAATAATTTTACAAAATCATTTTTTTTTTTGGGGGGGGGGGGGGGACAGGAAAGAATCACATAAATGCAGAAGAATTTAAGGAGGGAGAACACATGTAGTGTTTAGTCTAGGGCTAGCCAATTATCAAAATGAAAGCTCTTTTTGCCCCAAAAGCATTTAGTAAATTAGCCAAATAGCAACAGCCAAAAAAAAATAAATAATAATAATAATACAGAGTTTTCCCCAAGTTTAAAAAAGGGCAGGGCGCTACTGTTCTGAAAAGGGCACTTTCTACATTTTTCAGGGCACTTTTACATTTTTCAAGGCACTTTTTCATTTTTAAGGGCATTTTTATAGAGTTGAATCTAGAATCTAGCGGTTCAAAAAGTCGTGAAAAAACAGAAAATTCATTTAAAAAACTGAAAAAGGTAAATTTTATTAAAAGATTGTGAAAAAATGGCAAATATTGTTAAAAGAACGCAAAAAAACAGCCAATTTTGTTAAAAGATCGCAAAACACAGCAGATTTTGTTGAAAAATCACAAATAACGGCATATTTTGCACAAAAATCACAAAAAAAAGTCAAATTTCGTGAAAAAAGGCAAATTTTATTAAAAGATCACAAAAGCAGCAGTTTTTGTTAAAAGATCGCAAAATTTGCTAGTAAATTGAGAAATCTCGGGAAAAAACTTTTCGCAGAATTTTCTGTTTTATTGCAATTTTTGCACAAAATTTGCTGTTTTTTTGCAAATCTTTTGACGAAATCTACCGTTTTATCGCTATTTTATGACGAAAGTTGCCGTTTTTTGAGACTCATTTGACATCCGTTTTATTGTGATTTTTGGAAGAAATTTGTCATTTTCCAAGATTTTTTGAGGAAATCTGCCGTTTTGTGAAATTTTGTGACAAAATTAGCCATTTTTTGCAAATCTTGACGGAAATTAGTCGACATTTTGCGATTGTTAATTAAACTTGCCGTTTTTTAAAGATTTTTTTGCGTAATTTAGGTGCTATAGAGCATTTGGATCATCGCTGGAAGGCTGTGTTTTTTCAAATGTGTGGCAAGAAGGGCGCTATTTTTTTTTTTTTTGAATGAATGAATGACAAGAAAGGCGCTAGTTTCTGGATGAGGGGCAAGAGGGGTGCTATTTTTTAAACTAAAGGGCAGATTGGGAGGAGTGCCCCCTGAAAATCCTCTGGGGGGGAACTCTGATAATAATAAATAATTTTAAAAAAATACATTTGTCATGTATATGTAAGGTAGATTTTCACTAAAAATCAATAACACTGACAAATATCTTTTGTTGTAGCCTTTAAAAAAAAAAATAAGGATTGATAAAATTACATTAATATAACTGCTTATTCAACATACAGTGTTACACTTTTCAGGTGGAAAAGAGGTAGTATTTTGTGCCTTTTTAAACTTAAAATTTGCAATCATATTATCTTAATGAAATGCAGATTTATTTCTATATTTATAAATGAATACTTTCTGAAAAAAAATAAGTTTACAAGGTTATTAAGTAAAAAAATAAAAAGATTAAAAAATATGGTAATGTGCTTACACTTTGGAATTGCTGTTTTCTCTATGGCTCGTTTTACCTCGCTTTTGGAGGGTTTGGATCTTTTCTACGGAAGATGGGTCAATCGTACGACTTACTAATTCATCAATTGTCGCATCCATTAACTTCTTGTCCTCTGAAATAATTATTAATGCACCATATTACAGATCGTGAAAGATTTTTCAAATTTATTTCAAAAGAGTATTTATTTTAACGAATAAAAGTAATTTACATACCTCCAAACTGTAATATCCGAGCTGGATAGCAAAATCCATTGTCCCATTTCACGCTAATAACTTGGGTGTTATCCCATTTCTTCAAATCATAATTATCCGCTATTTCCATCCCTTTTGGGATAACATCTTTAAGTCTCATAATAGAAAATTTGTTCTCTTCATAAAAATGAAGGAGTGTAAAAATATGCGCATGTTTATTACCCACATTTCCAACAGACATGGTTCTCAAAATAATTTAGCGTTTAGTAAATATACCGTATAAATATTAAGAAGTAGCGGAAAACAACGAGCTCGAACGAGGCGGCAAGGCAGAGTTCAGTCAAAGGGTTACGGTTGTCGCTAAGCGCACTTCTTAGATACAGAAGTACAGAGATATATATTCATGGTAACAATCAATTAGGTTTCAGAATGTCTTGTAAATTGAAATTTTTATTTATAAATAATGATAATGTGCTAAAATATGACCATTTGGGATTTAAATATACTATTAGTTATTTTTAAAAATCTTAATCATTTTTTATCGTTATAATTTATTCGTTATTAATTAATTTAAATAAAAAGAGAGATAAAATAATGTGTAGTGAGATATTTAAAAAAATGAAAATAATCGGACAGTTTTTAAAACAAAAATGTATTTTACAAAAGAAAATCTCAAAGACACTAGCATGAGCTTGCTTGTAACAGCCGAGCAGAGCCAGCCAACCAACCATCCAACATCAAAACAAACGTGGAGTGGAGAATCGTAGTTAATTATTAATTCGTGTTATTGCTTATTTTTCAATAGATCGTTAACATTGTTTTGAAATGGAAGACGGACAAGTACGCAAAAGAAAAGGCACTTACAATAGATATATTAGAACAGACGAACCCGTTCCTAAAACGACTTTTTATCGCAAAAGAAAAAAAATATCAGAAATTCGGCATACCGATGATATTGCTGATAATATGACGTTCACGTCGTCGCATTGTGATACTGAAGAGGAAAATTTTTCTTCTCTAAACAGCCCCCCTATTGAGGAAAATTTAAGTGATTCGGAATTTGATTGCATAAGCGTGGAATCAACTGCTAATGAAGATAATTATACATTTCAAAGTGATGATGATGTAAAAATTAATTTAGAAAATTTAAATGAGCCTCTCTATCCTTCCTCTAGTGTAAGTTTGTTAGAAGCATATATTAGTATACTTGCTTTTTCCATGAGGCATAATATTACTAAAGTTTGCATGCAAGACCTACTTCACTTAGTTAATTTGCTATTGCCTCCTTCTAACCTTCCCAGCACAAATCATTTATTTTTTTCAAAATTATCTTCTTTGTTTGATAATTCAACTGCAGCTCACATATACTGCAAACATTGTTTTAAAATTGTTTGCTTGCTATCTGATGAAAATAAACCGGATATATGTAAAGAATGTACGAAGAGTTTTGATTTCCAAGACAGTATGAAAGAAGGCTATTTTTTTCTGTATATGCCCTTAGAGCTGCAGTTGAAATTAAAATTCCAGCATCAAAATTTGATGCAAAGCATTACAAATTATGAAAAGAGTTTTGAACAACCATCAAGTTTGTACAGAGACATTTTGGATGGAGAAGAATATTCAAAAATTAAAAATCTTAAGCATAGTAAAAATATTTCAATTCAATTTAATATTGATGGGATTCCAATGTATAAAAAATCTAATTACCAGATATGGCCTATTCAGTGTTTAATAAATGAATTGCCACCAAATGAAAGGAAAGATCATATCTTAATGTGTGGTTTATGGTTTGGACCACATAAACCTAATATGAATGCTTTTTTAACACCCTTTGTAAAAGAAATGTCTGATTTATCCCATTCTGGATTCAAATGGATTGATGCTGAAAATAATGAGCACACTACTAAAGTTTACCCCATTATCTGCAGTAGTGATGCACCTGCCCGTGCAGCTATTCAGAATTTTGTACAATACAATGGAAAGTATGGCTGCGGATTTTGCCAGCACACTGGAGAACGGGTGGAAAAAGGCAAAGGGTTTTGCCGTGTCTATCCTTTACAAACCCCACTCCCTGAAATTCGATCTTTTGCCCAATGTGTTGATTTTGCAGAAGAGGCCTCTGTAACTGGAAAAGCAGTACAGGGTGTTAAAGGCCCATCTGAATTGATGAAATTATATCCCAATTTTGATTTGGTTCATAGTTTTGTACCAGATTACATGCACGCTGTCTTGTTGGGTGTAGTTAGACAAATTATGCGACTGTGGATTGACACATCATCAAATGAATTTTCACTCAATAAAAAATCTCTAAAAGTTCTTGATAACCATGTTCAAAATATAAAATTCCCCCATGAAGTGACAAGAACACTGCGCTCAACAAGTGAGCATCTATTTTGGAAAGCATCAGAATTTCGGATTTTCCTATTTGTATCACCAGTAATCTTAAAAAATTTGCTAAGTAAAAAAGTATATGATCATTGGTTGCTACTTGTACATGGCATATCATTGCTATTGGGCAATGAAATAACAACTAGTGATATAGACGAAGCAGACTGTGCTTTACAAAAATTTGTGTATGGTGTTCAAAATATTTATAGTCTTCAAGAACAAACATATAACATCCATTTGCTCCTTCATTTAGCAAATGCAGTAAGGTCTTGGGGTCCATTGTGGGCTCACTCTTGTTTTATATATGAGGGTAGTTTAGGGCAATTAAAACAACTTCATCATGGTACTAAAGGCGAGGCAAATCAAATTTTGTCATCTTATGCGATGCAATCTATTTTGAAATTGTTATTATTTCAAGGAAATGTGAAAAATGGCAGAGTGGAATCTTTTATCCAAAACATGCAGAAACGTCACTCTACTATAACAAATTTAAAAATAAGTGATTGTACATTACTTGGACTAGAGAAATTGATTAAATTACCTAGAGTTTATGAAGTAGAACTTTTGAAAATTTTACCTGTTAACTACCAAAAAAGTTTATCAAGTGTGGCAACTTATGAGAGAATGATATTTCGTAACAAACTATTTAGCACTAGAAGGTATTGTCAAAAATTTATCAGAGCAGATTATATGCTGGGTGTGAAAAAAAATATTTGTTTTGCTTTAAATTACATAATTGTAATAAATGAAGAAGTACTTTTAATTGGTGAAAAATTACATACAAAACATATGAAAAAATCCGATAGCGATATTGGTTTGCTATGCAGAAACATTTTGTTGTGTAAAGATTTAGAATCCGATGATATTATAATAATAAGACCTGTTGATATTGTTTTTAAGTATATAATTGTACCATATGAGCATCAAGAAGACAAAATTAATTATTTAGTACCACTAAATAATATTGCTGAGCAATAAAGGGGCACACCAAATTCAAAATCTATGCCTTTTGACTTTGCCCTTCTATTGCTTTTCTTTTTTTTTTTTTTTTCCTAACATGATGACAAAACTATAATATAGCAGAGCTTGTCCTTAAATTTCTAAAAAAAGAAAGACCTAAATTGTCCTTAATTTTTAAAAATTTTAATAAATGCCCTAAAACTTTTTATTTTTCAGATTTTGAAATTTTTATAGAAGTTATTAGGGGTAATCTGAGTTTTAACCCACTTCTTGACAATGTGTTTTCTACCGCGCAATAACTACGCTGCACCTTGCTTACCTTTACTTTTAGCTATCGCTCTTCTCGGCAACCCTAGGAGAGAAGAAACGATTTTTCTCTCCTTTGTTTGCCGGAGCTTGTGCATGTTCTGTTCGTTCTTTCTTTTCTCGCTTTCTTATTGGACAAGAAAGGAGAAACATTTAAATGTTTGAAGTCCCGCGCCTTGAAATTAATTTCTTGTGCCTCATTCTCATTAGAGGCCGTTGGATTTCTAAGAGTAACATCGAGTGAGTAAACTTTTTGGGGGGAATATACGAGTGATTTTTTTAATTAGAAACCTTTGTTTTGTATTTAAAAGGAAGTATTTTCTACATTTCTATTGTTTTTTTAATGTACAGACCGTGTTTTGTAGTTAAAAGTAAGTTTTATAGGCCTTGCTTTAGTATTTTAGATGTTTTAAATCTTAATGTTATTTAGTTTCGTATTAAATATAAAAGGAAAACATTGTTTGACTTCAAAGCTTAGTATATTTCTTTAGAAAATCCATTATTAATTTCTTTTTTATTAAAAAAAAGGCTGGTTTTGTTTTTAAAAGAAGGTATGTACACAATTTCTATGCTTCTTGAACGGAATTGTTTTGATGTTATACATGTTTTAAGGAAATTTATAGCCGTGGGGTTCAGGGGGGGGGGGGGAGAGAAAGAATTTTTTTTTTTTTAAAAGCTTTGTATTGCGTAGTGTCTCCTGGACTTAAATCGCGCTCCGGGAGACAAAACGCCAAAGCACGCCAACGTGGCGATATTTTGGAAGCGCGCCAAGAAGGGGGTTAAAATTCAGTCGTAACCTTATTAGAAATAAAAAGTAAATATTATTCATGACTGAGAGTCATCTATTTTTAAAAAAAATTTGCCAAAAATGTCCCTTTCTCCCTTGACTTATTTTGCCATGACCCTTGTCTGCAGGTCATAAACTTTTTAAATTCTAAAAAACTTAATTTCTTTTTTTTAAAAATATGTAATTTGTTTAAATTTTTGTTTCAGTTTTTCATTCTACCCGTCACACTGTTACCCTCTCCCTACTGTTTACATCCAATACAGGATTAATCGTAAAAACACTTTGATGTGATTGATAGTACCTATTGACCTATCACATCACAATTTTTCAGCCAAAACTGAATAATCAGCCTTTTTCTGAACTGCAAGTCCATTATATTTAGACTTGGCCGAGTAATGCTGTAAGAAATATTTTTATGCACAGTAAAACCGTTTTTGAAAATTTTAAGTGAAATAAACTAACATTTTGTTCTTCTTAACTTTCTTATGTTGTATGGGTTTTATCTACCCATTTTTATATAAAGAAGTCATTTAGAAATCATTTTAATATTTTTATGCTCTAGCATACAAAAAGTATCTATAATAAATTAGTATAATTTATTAAATTTAAAATTAATCTACTAAAAATTATCATTTTATTATTTAGAAGCTGTGAAGCTTTTTGACATTGTAAGAATTTTATCAGCCTTAATATGTTTTTAATTTGAAGAAAAATTTTTCCTTAATTTTTATTTTTTGGACTTCTAGTGCTATATAGTTTATCATTGTGGACTTTGTGTGATGGCAAAGCCACACCTTTTTTTAGATAATAGACTTTGTGTGATGACAAAGCTATACTTAATCATTATGGACTTTGTGTGATGGCAAAGCCATACATTTTTTTTAATAATTACTTTGTGTAATGACAAAGCCATACTAATTTATCTTTATGGACTGTGTGTGATGACCAAAGCCATGTTGGATATTTTCAATGATAGACAGTGTGATGGTGAAGGCGTATTTTATTATAATTATGAAAGTCATGATGATGATGCAGTGAAATATCTGTAATGATGAAGCCATATATTTATTACATTATTTATGAAAAATAAAAAAAATATTTATTAAGCTACATTATGTAGTTCCACTGCTTGAATGTGTGTAAATTCATAAGGATGTATGTTTTTATGTTTTCAAAAAGCATTTTCTCAGTTGAAAAGTAAGTGCACTAATTTATAATTTTTATTTCATATCATAAATGTTCAGTGTTTCTGTAATGTGCTAGCAACTAAATGTATTTCTCTTTTACATTTTTCCCTTTTTTTTCTTTGTTGACATAAGCTTTTTATTTTAATTCAATATTATTACTTTTAATCCGTATATTATGGTTGTTTTGCAAAACTGTTTTACTATATATGTGTGAAATAAGTATATTATATATAATCATGGTTGGGGAATAGCATTTATTTAGTCACCATTGGTGATTAGATTCTTTGAGCAGTTCTTTTAGAAACTTTCTTTTTTAAATATTAGAGTGTTAGCAAATCCACCTCCCTCTGTTGTGAGCAAAGTTGGCCATTGGCCAAGAGTTATATATTTTTATGAGTTAGTAACTGTTTGTCAAAAATTTATATATTTTTTTTACTCTTCTGAATAGGGATTTTAACAGGGTAATACATACCAAAATACTAAAATGAAAGACAATTTTCCTTCTGCTTTAAACTACAGACTGTTTTATTTATTTAAAAAATCTTAACATTTTCTAAAGTATCATTTTTTTTTTTTTGCTTTTTTATGTATATAGTGTTTTCGAGCCAAATTTTAAATTTTGATATAACTGTACTACTGTACTTTTCTCTTCTCTAATTTTTTAATTTAAAGTTAAATTTTGTTTTAAAAAGTTACAGTTTTATAAAGACTGTAATAAATTTTTTTACATTTTGCGTATATTTCTATAATAATTTTTGACTTTATATGATTGGCTGGTAAGTTTTCTGAAAATTCCCCACACCTGTATAATAATAAATTACAGTGCATCTTCGATAACACAAAGTACCTTTAAATGCTAAACATATATTTTAAGTTATTAAAAACTTGACTAAGGACTTGGAAGGTTATTGAATTAAAATTCTATAGTGTTTCTATGTCACGAAAATAAAAATTCTTTGAATTATTGAAAATTCAAGTTGTGTTAAGTTTGACTATGAGTTATTTAAAGAAAAAAAAAGCGAATTTTTATTATCCTTATGTAAGAGACATTTATATATATTATAGCTAAATTTGAAAATATTTTAAAAAAAAAGGACATCTATTACTCATGGATTTATTTACTTCATATTATATAAATTTTTTTATGCATATTACAAAAGCAGTAAAATATTTATATTAAATAACTTTTTATTTCTATATCTTTAAAAAAAAAAAAAAAAATCCTAAGTTAGAGAAGGTAAATATTGAAAATAATAAGCTTTTTGAAAAAATAACCCTGTGCATAAAAATCAAATTTTTTTTTTTTCTTTTTAATATTTGAAGTATATGAACTAAAATCAGCTAAGTCACTAAAGGTAAATTGAAGACTATATTGTTCTTAAAAATACCTGAAATATACTTAACAAAAATCAGCTAAGTCACTAAAGGTAAATTGAAGACTATGTTTGTCTTAAAAATACCTGAAATATACTTAGCAAAAATCAGCTAAGTCACCAAAGGTAAATTGAAGGCTATTAATTTTCTTCAAAATACCTGAAGAGGCCTTCAAAATACCTGAGTAGTAATTAAGTGGTCAGAAAAAAGCCTTCAATAAACCTTTGAAAAAACAGTGCATTTCCTCACATAAACCTCCACTTTTAATATTCCTTCAAAATCCCTCTAGAAACCTTCAAAATCCCTGTAAATTTTTATTTTTTTTTAAGGTTTTTTGCTGATTTTTTTACCTGGGATATTCCCTCCCGCGTTTTTCATTGCTCATTTTGAGTATTTTTAGAGCTTAATATTAGTTGTTTTTAAAACCGATTTTTCACACAGTCAGTGGCTACGTATTTCAGACAATGCATTTCTGCATGTAACGAGTTAATGATAAAATCATACAAATTTCAAGTTCGTTTAATATTGTTAATACGGACCCGGGCAACGCCGGGCGGATCAGCTAGTTTTTAATATATCAATTGATTGTAAAGTATTTTAGATGCTGATTGATGCTTCCGTTCTCTAAATATATCATGCAAAAATATTTGAAATAATAATAGTATTAAGTAATAAAAATATCATCAGAAATGCTTTTATAATATTTTGCAAAGCTCAAGGTTTCGACTATAAATTGGTAAGGCGAGAGTGAGACTAGAACTAATTGCATCCCAATTTTATAAATGCCGATCATGTGACAACCTTCTTATTCCTGAAAACTGAGTTTTCATGAATGGACGTATTCCGTGGTCCGTGATTTCTCGCTTTTTAACGTTTTGAAGGATGTTTTATTTTCCGTGCTTTCAATCATTTTAATCATCCAGTTATCAATGCATCCTAAGGTGCGCCTCTTTTTTGCTCTCTCTATTAGGTAGATTTCGTATGAAATACTATCTATTGCATTGTCTCCCATGTTGGAATTTCTGAAAAATTTTTGCGGATCTACACGAATCATGACTCCTAGACCCCAAAACTACCATCAGTAAAAAAGTTTATATATATATATATCTATCTATCTATCTATCTATCTATCTATCTATCGGTGTATATCACTTTCTTCTAGACACGATAACTTCCATAATTATGCTCAGATCTTCATCAAACTTTTACATAAAATCAAGGGACATAAAATCTCGGTTAAGTTCGTTAATGAGCAAAATCGGACCAAGGGCGTGGAAGTTAGGAGGGTTTTTGTGAAAACAGAAAAAACGCGATAACTTTTTAATTAAAATAGATATCGAATCGGTTTAAAGTTTATATTACTTCTAAAAAATGAGGAAAAAGTTTGTGTGACAGATTTTTGATAAAGTTAAAAATGGGCTCAAGGGGCGAAAAAAACTTGGTTTTTGGGAGAAAAAAATTCATAACTTCGTCAATTCTCAAGATATCAAATCCAACTAAATTTTATATAAATGTACTCAATATTATCTAAAACTTTTGTATTTACAAGTTTTTGATAGGACCAATTTTTACCGATGAAAAAAATTAAAAACGAAAAGAAAAAGGGGGGAGGAAAAAGAAAAAACCATAACTTACTCAATTCTTAAGCAATTAAATCTAATTAAATTTATTTTACATCTTCACAATAATATCTACAACTTTTATACTGACAAGTTTTTCATAGAACCAATTCTTATAGCAAAAATAAATTAAACAAAAATAGGAGTTGGAGAAAAAACCTTAAATCCAAACTGCTTATATTCTGACTCATTTTAAAACTCATTTTTGATTTTAAACGCATCCAAATGGCAGATCATCTTATTTAGCAACTATATAATGCGACTTATTGGCCAATTTTTTGATAAAGGCAGAATATATTTTTAAAAAGGCTGCCAAAAAAGGTATTTTGAACAGATTTCCCGAAGTTTTCATCATTAAAAAATTCATTAAGTATAACAAATTGCGTTTTTCATGAGTCATTTTTAAATTCATTTTCGTTCTCAAACCCATCCAATTTACAGGTCCTATTATTTAGGAACTATATAACTTGACGTATTGGCCAGTTTTTTTGATAAAGGCAGAATATATTTTTTTAAAAGGCTGCCAAAAAGGGTATTTTGAACAGAATTTCACGAAGTTATCGTGATTAAAATTTGAGGAAATTTAAGAAATTGCGTTTTTACCGAGTCATTTTAAAATCTTTTTTTGTTCTCAAACGCATCCAATTTACAGTTTCTCTTATTTAGGAACTATATAATGTGACGGAGTGGCCAGTTGTTTGATAAAGGCAGAATATATTTCAAAAAAGGCTGCCAAAATAGGCACTTCATACAAAATTTCCCAAAGCGAGATGATTAATGAACTGTAGGTATTCAAATAACAAATTGGTTATTTTATGACTCATTTTTAAATCCAATTTTGCTCTGACACGCATTCAATTGACAGTTTTTTGTTACTTAGGAACTATATAATGTGCGTATTCGTCGATTTTTTGATAAAGGGTGAATATGTATATTTTAAAAGCTGTCAAAGTAAGCACTTCGCAAAAAAATTTCCCAAAGCGATTGTGATAAAAGAATTGAGGTTGTATTCAAATAATAAATTGTTTATTTTATGACCCATTTTTAAATTCAATTTTGCTCTCAAACGCATTCAATTGACAGTTATTTGTTATTTAGGAACTGTGTAATGTGCCGTATTGGTCAGATTTTTGATAAATGCTAAATATATATTTAAAAAAATCTGTCAAAGTGGGCACTTCGCACAAAATTTCTCAAAGCGATCTTGATTAAAGAATTGTGGATGTATTAAAATAATAAATTGGTTATTTTATGACTCATTTTTAAATTCAATTTTGCTGTCAAACGAATTTAATTAACAGTTTTTTGTTATTTAGGAACTATATAATGAGCATATTGGTCAATTTTTTAAATAACATAATTCAAAATATATTGCCAAAATGGGCATTTAAGTAGAGATAGGCATTTTTTTTTTTTTTTTTTTTTTTTTTTGAGATGAAAACTTTTCGAAATCTACCTCCGCCTATAGGCCATGCCGAAAGGGATTTTATATATATTCAAAATTCTGCGGCAAGCATTGCCAGATACATTTATTGACTTCTTGGGGGAAACTAATGAACTTGCTGTCGTTGATATCTATTCAACACCCATTGTTATAACCAGATATTTTTTCGTAAATTTTGGATATCCTGAAAGCTAATACACGGAATTAACATTTGGCATAAAATTGTTACGTGATTCTTAACTTATAAAACACATATTATCATTATTATCAGTTGAACTTTTGTTTGTAATTCAAAGTTACTCACAAAAAATCTAAATAAAACAAAAAAATAATTAAACTTATTATGTAGAAATTCATTAAAATTTTTTCTCGTGTATCCTCTTTGCTACTAAGTGTTAATGTAATATTGATTATTACTCAATTATTTCTTCTCCAATTTGAATTTAAAACAAAAGTTTTTTTTTTTTTTTTTGTGTATTGCTTTGAATCTTAGACATCGAAAATGCAATTTTTGAGTATCATAACTCTCTCATGCGTAAATTATTTTCTATTATTATTCATTATTTTTCATTATTATCCTTTTTTGTGATAAAAGAAAACCCGTTATAAAATAGTTTTATTATTGTGCTGCATGCTATGCTAGCTATTATCTGTCCATAAATGAATGCTGATTTTTGCTTTATAACGCAATTTTTATTTGTCCTCATATGAGGTCCGTATGAATGACAGGGTTAATAAAATGGCAAAGAATATAGATCTGCGTGTGCGGACCTAAGGAGCGAAGCGGATAAAATAATTTCATAATCAGTAGCATTTCATTCTTGAAAAAAAATCACAACAAATTCAATTTAAATAAATTTAAGGAGGTCCGGGACGCAAAAATATTAAAATTTTTTAAAAAAAATACTGTTTTAAAATTTTCATTTTTTTTTCTTTTCTTTTCTTTTTTTTCTGCTAAAAATGACATTCAAATCATGTTTTAATCTGAATTAGAACAGGAAATATTAATTTTTTTCGTTTTGGTTTGTTTTCAAAATTTAGCTTTCAAGCATTGCTTGTCATGAAAACGACCTCTTGTAAAAATTAGTTTATCTTCATAATGGGTTTTTTCACCATTTCTCTTATTTAAATTCTTATAACTCAAGAATCGTTAACGATAAATAATTTAAACTTGGATCATGTATTTTTCAATTGTTTTATTTTACTTTTGACTCAGCAAATTTGAAAAAATATTTACTTTTGAAAATATGATTTTTACTATAATCTTTTCGGTCATTGGGTCCCCGAATGGGGAAATCCGGTTTGTCCCATTTTATCAATGGCACTCAAACATATTTACAATTTCGATATCAGAATGATATGTTTCGAAATCGAAGATTCGAACTAATGTTAATAAAATAAAAATCTTGCTCTGAAGTCAAATAGGTGAATAAAAAATTCAGTTATAATAAATAATACAGCATTAATACTCACAAGGGCACCACCAAACATGGTGCTCACAGATTTTGATGATTTCAAAGTATGTTGTAGAGGTCATACCACTAATTATTCTGGTGGAAGGGTTTCTTCAAATGGGCCTTGGTTTTTGAGAAATTGGGGGCTAAAGTTCAGCGTATATTTCAAATACCTATTTGTACCATCGCCGAATGTGAATCCGTGGCTCAGTGCCAGCGCGCGGAGCTGCGAATCAAAAGGTTGTGGGATCGAGTCCCTCCTCGGTTTTAATTTTCTCTTTTTACTTATATTTTTTACACGTTACAAAGTTTAAGCAGAATTGGGAATTCTACAGCTTTGAACCTTTTGATATTTTCTGAAGAGGGCAGTTTACTTTTTCATTTTTTTTTTTAATTTATTATTATTGAAAAATGTATGGTTCAAATGGTGAACTGACTGAACTTCATGGTACTTCAAATAAGAGTACATTTTGCAACAAATAAATAAATAAAAATGCGTATTTAATTAAAATTTTGAAAAAGTATAAGAAAATTTGAATATTTTAAAATCTCCACTACTTTAAATATTAATATTTTTAAATTAATAAATCAGCTTTTTTCAATGTGTATTACACAATACTGTGCATGGATTTTTAGATAATGGTGAAATCTAACTCTTTATATATATTTATTAATAACAATAATAATAATAACATTAAGACTAATTTCATGCACATATTCAACGCATATAAAAAACAAATTGTACAAAACATTTTAAATCTCTGTATCAAATACAAAAAAAGCTTTATCATTTTTAAAACATGAAAGCGAAGAAAATATAAACACAGAGGGTAAAAAGTTTAAAGTTATCATTAGTGTAAGGAATTGTGCCGGGTGTATTAACAAAATTTACAATATTTCAAAATATAATTGTTGTATGGGTAAAAATGACATATTAAAATATTCGCAATTAAACAGGCTTTCATTTAATGTTTATAAACAAAAATCGATTTTTTGATTAGTTTAGTGGTCCCTTTAAAAACTAAGTTTATGTTTATGAAATTTTTGAGAAAATCAGGATTTTTTACCGAAAATTTTTAATCTAAACGCAAATCCAATTTAATTTATGGCTGAAATCTCATTTATTAAAACTTATATAATACACTATATTGCCGTTGATTATGGGACACTTGCGATTTTAGACATTTTACTAAATATCTAGAAAAATACATGAGGAATCATCTCGAAACTCTTAGTGTATAAATATAATAGTATACGTCATACATCTCCGTGAAGATTTTTTCCCGAAACTCCAAAGGGGACCGTCAACAAATTAAAAAAGAATGAATATCTTTTAAATAACCCTGTCAAAACTAATGTAGCAAAAGCGCTCAAACTCTAGATTATGATTGAATGCCTTATTGTAATACACTGTGTTTATTTTTATGCAAATAGCATGCAGACTCGTAGAATAATTAAGGTTTTTATAAAAATGGCCCCAAATTTTTATAAGTTTTTCCCTTATAATTTTCAGAGTTCTTAATATAAAATAATGTTTTTCAGAAAATATGACAAACAACATTGCACACAGTACCCTGTAATCAGAATTAAAGAATAATAAAAATTGTATGAAAAATGAGTAGGTTTACTAAATAATTTTTTACTGCGCATGCGTCAAAAATATCAATTTTATTTGCATATTATGTTAGCTAAATGTATAGAGCAACTTTTGTAAAAGTCTCAAAATAATAGCTTGAAAATTCTGAAAGTAATCGTCTATAGAAAAAGGACGAAATCCGTTGTTTCCAAAATGAAGCAAAAAAATGAGGGATTTTATCCAAAAGTAGTCGTAACATCCCGTATTGTGTATTCTATATTGACACTAATCAATGAATATATGGATACAACCCCTCTTGTTTTTGCTTCATTTTGAGAATAACGGATTTTCGACTTATTCAATTGACGATTATTGTCAGAATTTTCAAGTTATGATTTTGTGACTTTCACAAAAGTTGCTCTATACATTTAGCTAACATAATATGCAAATGAAATTTTGATATCGTTGACGCATGCGCAGTAAAAAATTATTTAGTAAACCAACTCATTTTTTATACAATTTTCATTATTTTTTAATTCTGATTACAGGGTACTGTGTGCAATGTTGTTTGTCATATTTTCTGAAAAAAAAAATAATATTTTATATTAAGAACTCTGAAAATTATAAGGGAAAAACTTGGAAAAATTTGGGATCATTTTTATAAAAACCTTAATTACTCTGCGAGTATGCATGCTATTTGCATAAAAATGAACAAGGCTTATTACAATAAGGCATTCAATCACAATCTAGAGTTTGAGCGCTTTTGCTACATTAGTTTTGACAGGGTTATTCAAAAGATATTCATTCTTTTTTAATTTGTTGACGGTCCCCTTTGGAGTTTCGGGAAAAAATCTTCACGGAGATGTATGACTTATACTATTATATTTATACACTAAGAGTTTCGAGATGATTCCTCATGTATTTTTCTAGATATTTAGTAAAATGTCTAAAATCGCAAGTGTCCCATAATCAATGGCAATATAGTGTATACTTATAATATATAAATAATTAATATATAAATGCATAATATATAAATAAATAAATAATAATAATAAATTAAATAAATTAATAAATAATTAATTAATTAATAATAAATTAAATTATATGATATACTTATATAATTTAAAACTTATATAATATACTTACATAATTTATATTCCTTAAGTACTTAATTTGTGATAAATATGTTTAAAAATACATTTAAAAAAAGTTTAAGTGCGAATATAAGATCAATAAAAAGAAACCTTCATTTATTCTGATACTACGGAGGAAAGGAAAGCAGACGATAAAAAGAAAGAAAAAAAAAAAAGTATTTTTATATGTATCGTAAATTTTATCTCATTATAACAGAGAATTTTGCATTCCTATTGAATCACGGAAATAGTGGTTTGATTTCTAATAAAAAATAGTTTTAAATGTAATATGTCATTTCTTATGTGTGCAAACGATAAATTTTGTTGAGGTTGAACTTGGGAGATAAATCTATTTACAGAAATTTGGAAAATTGAACATTTGGATAAATGATAACAACTTGTATTTTAGCATTACTGCATTAATCGTTTATTACTCTTTCGAAGATGTGCATTACTTAAATTATCTGATCCTGAAAACGTTTAAGAAATTTCACCTGAAAATTATTTTGTATTATTTTTACAGAAAAAGATAAATTTGTATTTAAAATGCCATAAAATAAAATAAAAAAGCGATAAGAAAAAGAAAAATCATTATTTCAGAATTGTGCTTAAAGTAAAAAATAAAGTAGATAATAATTAAGAAAAAAAAAAGTCCTAGGCGTAAATTAGTTTTGCAGTTTTGTCAATAGAAATATTAGTTTAAAAATTGCAGAAAAAAATAAATTTTCATGAAAAATTCAAAAATGTAAATTTAATGTATCAAGAAAATATCAAGCGCTGTAGCAATTTCTCTAGTAGTTAAAAAAACTTAAAATTTGTAACGTGTAAATAGTATAAATATAAATAAAAAGAGAAAATTAAAATCGAAGAGGGACTCGATCCCACAACCTTTCGATTCGCAGCCCCGCGCGCTGGCACTGAGCCACGGATTCACGTTCGGCGATTGTACAAATAGGTATTTGGAATATACGCTGAACTTTAACCCCCAATTTCTCAAAAACCAAGGCCCATTTGAAGAAACCCTTTCACCAGAATAATTAGTGGTATGACCCCTACAACATACTTTGAAATCCTCAAAATCTGTGAGCACCATGTTTGGTGGTGCCCTTGTCAGTAGCGAAGAGGTTAAATATTTTTTTTTTATTTAAATTAATATTTTTAAGAATGCTGAATCACAATTAAATTTTGTATATTTCTGTTTGCTTAAATGAAAAAAAAATCTGCAAATAATATTTCAAGTTATAATGATTTTAAATTACTCTATTTTTTAATAAATTTTAAATTTGAAAAAAATATGAGACGTTTTTACCTCCTTAAGGGTGTTCTTAAATTAAAAAGGACAACTTTGTGACACATGCATTAATTTATTTTTGTTCGGAAATGCATGAAAATAGCAGGTGTTGTTATTCAGAAACTGTCTAATTGCACTCATTCTTTTGTTTTTAAAAAAACACAATAGATTTTTCACAACAAGCCTTCAAAGTTGACACTTTTGAGCATATTTCCCGACGAAAGCAGAAAAACCGGTCGAAAAGGAGGAGAAAAACGGGTGATTGCGTCATCGAAATAGCTTATAACTCGATAAGTAATTTAATTATCATAAAATGGAAAAATAAGTTCAATTCGAAATCGCTTTCATTAGTCAGGCATTAAAATTTTATAACTTTCTGTTAAAAAATGAATTTGTAAATGTGTCAAAACGTTTTTCGCTTGTTGAGCGGATCAGTTAAGAACACCCTTAAAAGATGTAAAACGCATAAAAAAGACACGAATAATTTTCAGAAAAATACAGCCTTGCAATTTCGTAAGGCTATACCGGTTTCTGACATCCCATTTCATTCGGAATGCCGCAATGAATCTAATTTGGATCTTCTAAATTCTGCTGTTTCCACTGTGATTATAACGTAGAAATTCTATCCGCTTTTCTGAGCCTGTTTTCTTCTATCTAACTGTGTATCGGTTCGTGAGAGTGTGATTTCTCTTTTTTTATATACCGACAAATGCGCTGTAACACACTTAACTTTAGAAATAAAAATCTCGAGTACTTTAACATCGAAGTACTGTCGAACCTCGTTAACATGAACCTCAAGAGGAATCAAAATTTTGTTCATGTTAACAGTAATTCATGTTATCAGTATCAAATCTTTGTATTCATCTTTATACGGAAGTGTGAAAACAGTTCATGTTAAAAGTAATTCACGTTAAGCGTATTCATGTTAACGAGGTTTGACTGTATTTTTATTGCAAAATTTAAAGCACAGCGCATATTGTTTTTACACAAGTGTTAGGTTCATAATTTTAAATGTTATTTTGGGACTCGCATCAAGATTCCACGGGTTCGACACCTGGAAATTTCTTTCCTCGATAATTTGCCATGCAGCCAGCTAGAGAGCCGCTCTCCATAGTCTTCTCTCTCGGTCAATTAATTACCCTTTTCGGCTTCTTGAAATAGATATATATTGAGTTCGAGAAACATGTGGATTTTTAAGAGGTTGAGGACGATTTTAAGTACCCAAGAGTTATTAGCACTTCAACGACGATGTACTGACCAATACTTAAAATTTCTTCTACGTTATAGTTTCTGTAATGTCATAAAGAAAATAAATTAATCCCCAAAATCCAACTTCGTTGAGCTACTTTTTAACCTAGTTAAAAACATTATTTCGTTTGGCATACATTTTTTTAAATAATTAAAACAGGATTAATATATAAAAGTGATTAACATGAAAATGATTATTTTGCATCGTAATGTCCGAATTAAGTGAAATGCTTGCAAATGGATTATATGACGCAAAGAAATTATTTGCATAAATTTTTGGATAGCATGATGCAAAAGATAAATCAGATTATTAAATAATTACATTGCAATGCAATAGTATATATAAGTTCTATAAAAGTGATATACTTAGCAATATAATGGAAAATTTAAAATGTAGTTTGATTGTGTAAATATATTTTAGGAGACAAAATAAAAATAACTTAAATTGAATATGAAATATATATATATATATATATTAGTCACATCAGGACGTCATTCGAAATTTAATATTACATCTTTTATAATATATCTTTACATTACATTTTCTTGAGATGATTCATCAAAATTCTGCAACATATCTATAATTAAAATTTCAAACGATTCGAATGGGTAGATTTTATACTGTTATATGAGAGCAGACAAACAAACAGACAGACAGATCTGATGACTACTGTAAGTGCTGCGTATTTGTATAACTACGAACGCACCTAAAAAACAGTTAAATTTAAAAGCGCATCCCGAAATTGAAAACGCATTTCCAGCAGTTAACAGTGGCAGTATTGTAAATAACATATGCTTAATTTTACATGAAGTGTTAAAATCTCACTCGGTTCATTAACTTTTAAAACATAAAAATGTTAAATTAAGCATAGATTTTAGAAATATTTTGACAACTAAGAAAAAGGTGACATCTGTTAAGAAGAGAACACTGAAAAAAGGAGTTAAAAATATCAATTTCCTGACCAGATATTTTAAATATGAGTGACCAGCATCCTTAAGAGTGTTGGTCAGTGGGAAACAAATTCCAGGACTTTAGCTTCCTAATGAGTCCAAATAAAAGCGCTTTACCCCAATGCCTTTATTAGAAACACAAATTTTGTGCCATCAAAATATCATTATGGAATCATTTCAACATTAAGAAATTTCAGTTTGTTGATAGGAAGTTATTTTATTCATTTATAGTATAAATACACACATACACTCGGGTTCTTTTATGTACAATAAAATATTTAATTTTTTTATTAAAAACTGTCAGCTCAATTAAGATTGGTAGATGTATGCAATTGTATACAAAAATAAATTTTGAAATATTTCTAAATTTTACTTACCCATCATGTAGTGTTGAGTAAGTATTGCAATGGGCTCGAAAAATAGCGTTCCCGGGATCCCGGGGAACCCAGAAATCATTTCTGGGAGTGTTTATTTTTTCACTCAGGTTCCCAACTGGGAATTTAAAAAATCGTCATGGTTGCCAACGATGCCGCGCACGCGTTATATCGCGTAAATTACGCAAAAATATAGCTCTTGAACGGTCCGTAGGATACGTAATTTCGCCAGAAAATTGGAAAAAAACGGCAAATTTCGTTAAAAAAAATCATGAAAAATGGCAAATTTCGTCAAAAAATACTGAGAAAACAACAGATTAAGACAAAAGATCGCAAAAAAAGGCCTGGATTTTGTCAGATTCAGATTCAGTTAGGTGGGGAGGCCTACCATATGGCTTGAGCTCAACAAGCCCCACCTAACATTTATTATTAAAAAAAAAGTACAATTGTTTCACAAATGGTTGCCCAATTTCTTCTGGGCGAACCTAAAGTTTTTACAATATTAAAATGCATAAATTTCAAAATTTAAAATAGAAGAGTTAATTAAGACAATTAAGAGTTTGTGAATGCCTATAAAAAATTTTTAGATGCACTTTTTATTTAGAAAGTTCAAGTATGTTCAACTATCATAAGTATGATAGAGTAAATGTTTTTAGAAATGTTTAAACAGACATATGATTTGATAAGCCTGCTAATGCGCAAGTTGAAATATATACTAATTCTTTTCAACGAGGGTGATGCAGTCAATTATTTTCTGTAATAATTTCGGACATTTCAATACATATGAAAACCACTCATTTATATCATATTTGATGGCTTTCGCAAATGAAAGGTTGAAGTTAGTGGGCAATTTAACATGAAATGCAAGGAGGTACTTCTGTTCCCACAAGTACAGATGTCAGAATCTACTTTATTAAATTTAACTAGATATGAAGAAAGAGGACCATGATTGGTAGCGAATAAAAATAGATTTCGATGAAAAAGTAAAAGGTCTTCTGAAATTTTCGGTAGAAATTCGTATGTGTATCTGCCGGTATCTGCATAGTCCCAATAGTTTTGCCAGTGTTGAAGCGAATCTAGCTTTAATTTTCTTTTTACTAAGGATGCTGGTAATGGATAGAATTTTGATTCTATTTGCGATGATTCCAGTGTAGCTTCTTTTGCCAGGGTATCCGCTAATTCGTTTCCTTTTATGCCCGTGTGGCCTCTTATCCATTTGAAAACAAAATTTTTAGTAGTTTTCTGTAATAGTATTATGATTGAGGTTACTAATATATCTCTTGTATTAATGTCTTTTAAGGCTTGTAGGCTTGATAAACTGTCTGTTTTATTTTGTCAAAAGAACGCGGGAAGCAACGCAAATTTCATTTTATAAAAATCGCGAAAAAAACCTCATATCATAAAAAGGCGCGAAAAAACGACGAATGTCTTTAAAAAAAATATTGAAAACGACAGTTTTTGTTAAAATAACTCAATAAATGGGCAAGTTTCGTTAAAACATCGCAATAAAACGGCAGATTTTGTCAAAAGATCGCGAAAAACGACAAATTTCGTTAAAGTACTCGCACATAAATTTTATTGGGAACCTACATTTTTTCATCTGGGAACCTACATTTTTTCATCTGGGAACCTATACTTTTCATGTTGGTTCCCAGCTGGGAATCTCAACATTTTTTGAATTTTCGAGTCCTCATCTTGAAAATTGAAATTTTTTTGACTGATTTACACGTTTCAGGCACTGGAAATTTCGAAAAACATATGTTTGGAAAAGAAAATTTGCCGTATGTCTGTCTGTCTGTTTGCTTGTCTGTATATTCATTTTGATGAAAGGAATATAAAAATTTACGAATTTTTTTATTTTAAGTAGTGGCTGTAAAAAACAATAAAAATATAAATTTTGCATAAAGAATGAAATCGATCAGATAATTAGTTGTCAAAATATTTATAATCCTATTTTCCACTCTCTTTGATTTTTCATGATCCTGTATTTCATTCAAATTTCAATTTGAATATATATATTTTAATTGGAAATTAGACATTTCATCCAACTCAATAAACTGTTAGTTAATAGGTTTATTATTTAAGGAGGTATAATGATGTTTCTTTTACTACTTGATTAATACGCCGACCAAAAAACTATTGCTAAATTATAAGATTAAATGCCAATAATGGCTTATCATAACTGTCACATACACTTGACATTAAATACGTTACATGTGTTTGTATATCATAACTTTTTCATTATATCATAACATCATTTTTCTTTAATGTGTATTTATCAATAAAAAATAGCTCTTAAATTAATGTATACAAACTTACAAGCTATATTTTGCTTCATAACATTCTAATAGATGAGCAGAATCTTGTTATAAAATTTTATTGGAATATCGTAAAAACTTTTTAAGCAATGATGTTTCTCGTAAACATACAGGGGGGGGGGGGGGGATGCAGTTTTGCAGAAAACTCAACTTAAGATTTTAATACAAGATGAAAAATTATGCATAAAATTTATAACTTTTAAATTCATCATAGTTCTAGATGTGTATATGTTTGTGTTTAGATTATTTTTTTGTGTATTAAAATGTCCACCATTTTGAGGATATTTAAACGGTTTACATTTTGGGGTGTAACTTTGCTTCTAATTATTAAGTAAGGATGCACAACCTGTGGCCCGCGGGCCAAACTTGGCCCGCGATGGGTTAATATGTGGCCCGCGAGTTCTATCAATTTACAACTGGAAAAAATTTCAATTTTTGTGCATATGTGACAGGAAAAAATCATAAATTTTGTCATCTTTTTGCGGGAAAATATAAAATTTCGTCACTTAAGAATCGCAAATTTCATTAATCGATACCAAAAAATCGCAAATTTCGTTGATTAAGTGCAGAAAAAAAGCGAATTTTGTCGATGAAGCTTGAAAAATCGCAAGTTTCACCCATCAGATTTTGAAAAATCGCGAATTTTGTCCATGATGCTTGGAAAAAAATAGCAAATTTCCCCGATCGGGTACAAAAAAATCGCGAGTTTTGTTGATCAGGCATAGAAAATTCGTGAATTTTGTCGGTCTTGCGCAAAAAATCGCACATTTTGTTGATCAGGCAAGAAAAAAAATCATCAATTTTGAATATGATGCTCGAAAAAATTGCAAATTAAATTCATCGGCTGAAAAAAAAATTGCATGTTTTCTTGGTTTATCGCATGGGAAAAAAAAAAAAAACCGCGAATATTGTTGATCGGGCTAAGACAGAAAAAAGGAAAAGAAAATGCAAATTTCGTTGATAAGGCACGGAAAAATCGTGAATTTATTGGTGACGCGAGGAAAAAATGAAAATTTTATTAATCGGCTGCAAAACAATCGTGAATTTCGTCAATTTATCCAAAGAAAAAATAGCGAGTTTCATTTTACCGCCTAAAAAATGTAGATTTCGTCAGTTAATACAAAAATCGCGAATTTCGTTGGTCTGGCGCGAAAAATGCATATTTCGTGGTTGGAAAAAGTGCACATTTCATCGATCGGACATCGAAAAATCGCGAGTGTTATAGATCGTATTCCGAAATATCGCAAATTTCGTTGACCGAAGACGGGAATATTACGAATTTTGTTGATCACACGTGTAAAAATTGCTAATTACATCGTTTAGGCTCTAATAAAATGTCAAATTTCCTCAATCGGGAGAGGAAAAATCTCTTATTACGTCCATGAGGCAGCTAATAAAATCGCGAATTTCCTCGATCGGCTGTGGAAAATTGCGAAATTTGTCGATCAAGCGAGAAAAATCGCTAATTTCGTTGAATGACTTTGTAAAAATCATGAATTTCATCATTCAGGCGCATAAAAATCGGGAATTTCGCCAATCTGGAATGCAAAAATCGCAAATTTTGTCGATCGTCTGATTAAAAATTGTGAATTTTGGCGGTCAGGCGTGCGACATTCACTAATTTTGTTGATTAGACTCGGCAAAAATGTGAATTTTATTGATCATGCGAGAAAGATCGCGAATTTCGTCAATCAGCTTTGAAAAATCGCGAATATCGTTGATCAGCTTTGCAAAAAAAAAAAAACGAATTTTGTTCATCAGGCGGGGAAAAATCGTAAATTTTCTTGATCAGCTTAGTAAAAATTTCAAATTTTGTTGATCAGGTTCGGAAAAATTGCGAATTTTGCCGCAAAGAAAAGTCGTTTATTTCGTCGATCCTGCGGTGGAAAATCACGAATTTTGTCGATCATGCGAAGAAAAATCGTGAATTTCATCGATCGGTTTCGTAAAAATCGTAAATTTCGTCCATCGGCTTCGTAAAAATCGCAAATTTTGTCCACCAGTTTCAGAAAAATAGCTAATTTCGTCGATCGGCTTCAGAAAAATCGTGAATTTTGTCCGCGAGGTTCAGAAAAATCGCGAATTTCGTTGATCAGGTACGAAAAAATCGCGAATTTCGGTGATCACGTGAAGAAAAATCGAGAATTTCGTAGATTTGCTCATTAATAATTGTGAATTTTGTAAATCAAGCTCACAAAAATCGCGCATTTCATCGTTCAGGTGCGGAAAAATCGTGAATCTCGTCGATCATGTGCGGAAAAAATCGCAAGTTTCGTTGATCATGTGAGGCAAAATCACTAATTTCGTCAATCAGCTTTGTAAAAATAGCGAATTTTACTGATTAGTTGCAAAAAAATCCTGCATTTTCTCGATTGGTTTTATAAGAATTGCGAATTTTCTTGATCAGGCAAGGAAATGATGCAAATTTTCTCAACCAGTTTCATAGAAATTACAAATTTTGTCGATTGGTTTTATAAAATGTGCAAATTTGGTCGATAAGGCATGAAGAATTACAAATTTCATTGATCGGGCACAGAAAATCGGGAATTTTGTTGATCATGCACGAAAATTCTTGTTGATCGGCTCCTTCTCTCTCTTTAGTTCATAGAGTTTACATTTTTTTCGGTACCAGCAATTTATGGTTGTTTTTTACCACTCTTAATAAAGAAAAACTTACTCTCCTGAAAAAAGTCAAGGAATATTTTTACATCTTGAAAATAATCCTTACTAGTTACTACATCTGTTATACATAAACTAAAATCTGCTGATATATCCTTACCATGTGAATTAGATATTTTTGTTGGGTAAGCAAACTTAAAGGGGTAACACCCCCACCCTCCCTCCCCTCTGAAATTAAATTTTTTATCCGATTATAGGTCACAGATCATCTCCTTTAAATCGAATTATCTCTTTGTTATTGATTTGGCCCTTGACCACCCAGACATATTTGTAATTGGCCCTTCACTTAAAAAGGTTGTGCACCCCTAAAGTAAGACATTTTTGAAATCCCAGATGTTTAACCTTCCGTCTACCAGACAAAACACCCATTTATCTACGGCAACACCTAATTTTAATTCCAAACTTGCAAACGGCACCAGTAATATTTTAATATAATTTTGCTTTTACAATGAAAGCTTAAATTAAGGAATTCGTAATATCTAGACAAGTCCTTTATAAATTCCGGTGTCAATCGACAATTTCTCATTTTACCATTGACACCAGAAATATTGCTGTCGGGTCCAATGGACCCGTCTGGTAGACGGAAGGTTAAACTTCAATTCAAAATATTAAAAACAAAATATTTTTTTTTAATCTTTTCATTTTTTTTTTTTTTTTGAAAATATGAAATTTAAAAGGTGTTTTAAAGTTATTCCATAAAATAAAGAATGCTGTTTCTTTTAATAATAATATTTTTTAGTGTGAAACATTAAAAAAAAGTTTTATATTTTAAATTTTATTCTTTTCAGTTGCTGCTCGAAGTGCATCTGGTTTGAATCAAGATTTTATTAATGCAACTGATTATGATAAATTATGTATGTCTTTATTTTGTGGTCTTCCAAACGAACAAGAATTAGCATTAAATGTTTGTACAATTTTATCAAATGAAGGAAACTATATGCTTCATTTAGAACAAACTCCAAAATTAGTTGATCTTCTTTTGGCTCAAACTGGTGTCTGGCCCAAAGGTAAGCAATATTTTATTTGCTTTATTTACTTTATTATTTACTTGACTTTTGAGGTCAATACAGTTATTTTTTGCCCCCCCCCCCCAAAAAAAAAAATGCAAGTAAAACTTATTTAGCAATATATATATATATAAATAATTATAAAGTAATATTAAATGTTAATGCAAATAGTTGTAAAGGTAGTGAATATTGAATCAAAACAACAATGCCAGCTTTAGAGAGTGTAGGTAAATTAGGTGCTTGCCCAGGAAATATTAAAAGCTGGAAAATGTGCAAAATACTGTGTTAAAATTTCCTTTTAAATGTACCACTTCATAGGGGTGCTAAAATGAATCTCACACAGATCATTGTATTAAGTATAGCCATCCTTGCAATTCAGAGTTATAAAAATAATACAAGAAAGTACTATACTTTTATAATCATACATATGTTATTCAATTATACATATTCAATTTAAATCAATTATATATATTAAATTCATATGCATCTCTTTTATAGAATTCTCTCAATTTTATGACTTATTTTTCAGTTCCTTATGACTTTTAAGTGTCACTGTATTTTTTTTTTTATTATTATTATTTTTAGTGATCCATACTTAAAAGGTAAAAACAATTATAAGATCATTCATGTGCCTGTATGTAACAGCCATTTTACTTAAAAACTATGGAACCTAGAAAGCTCAAATTAAGGGAAGAAATAAAAACTATTGACCCACATATTTTTAGATTATTAAACATTCACAAATATATTTAGGGAAAATGACGAAGAGCTATTTAAGTTACTTGATAAAAAAAAATCTTTTCTTTGTATATCCTATGGGGTATCATGTCAAAGCTTTCATTACACTGAACTCAAAAATACATTTATTTTAATTAAAGGCATTATATTTTCAGAGATATGAACGAAAACGTAGTGCAAAAATATGTATCTTCCTTTCCCCCAATCTCTTTCCAAATCTACTGAAACTAAAATCATTCAAAAATTAGAGGAAGTAGACATTGATTTAAACCTTGCATTAAAACTAATGTGATTATCCTCCTAGGTCACACAGTTTTTAGAAAAGTGCATTTTTCCAGTAGCACAACTTTTGATTTGTGGGCATTCGGCAAAGGTTGAAGTGCTGGAGGTACCAACCTATCGTAGCAGATGTAATGAAGCATTGTAATTATTAAAAAAAAAAAAAATGTTGATAATTAGCCGAAATATGAACCTTTTAAAGACATGGGCAGTTTGACATACATTATGACAGTGGCAGTATGCCCCATGTACCATTTGGCTTTAAAGCCTAGACAACAACTTTTAAGGACATATTTGTGTAATGAAATGCCTAGTAGTAGTATACAATTGATAAACATTAAATTGTTAAAAATGGACTAATTTAATTAGAATTAATCACCTAAATACTATGGGATTCACAACTAGTTTGCCTTGAGTGAATCACTCAATATGTCTTCCATGTCTTTAAAAGTTAATTAGAAACTTTTCTGGTAAAAGGAGCCATGGATCAAGGCAGTGTTGCAACTTTGCGATCTCCTTTCAAAATGCTCTTAGCAAAATGTCAAGTTTAAACTTTGAACAAGTGTTTTTTTAGCTACACTGTAAACGAGTAAGATTGTTACTATGCTGAATTTAGTTTTATGAAATGCAGAATAAAGTTTAAATATACACTACCATTGGCGTAGGAAAGGTAGGGGCTCAGGGGGCTCAACCCCCCCCCCCCCGCCCCATTGGAAATCAAGTCAAGGGTAACTCTCCAAAAATTCAACTTTAAGGCATTCGGCTTCAAAATTTAAAAAAATCGATAAATTAGTTCGAAAATTTAGACATTTCGAAAGTAACGCGAAATTGGAAAAATTAGTCACCGAAAAAAACGCGAGTTTTGCAAAATGATCGTGAAAAAATGCTAATTTCGTCAAATAATAGCGGACAAAACTCATAATAAGTCAAAGAATCGCAAAAAAAATTACAAATTTTGTCAAAGAATTTCAAATTTCGGCAAAGGATTGTAGAAAAATCGGAAATGCCGTCACAAGATTGCGAAAACACGCACATTTTGCCCCCCCCCCCCTCCCCCCAAAAAAAAGCAAATTTTAGGACTGAAAAAAAACGAATTTCGACAAAGAATCGCAGAAATAAACGGAAATATCGCCACATGATTACGAAACAACGCGAATTTTGTCTAAGGGTCACGGTGCAAAACACAAAGTTAGTCAAAAAAAAAAAAAAAAAAAAAAAAAAAAAAAAAAAAAAAAACTGCAAATTTTATGAAATGATTGAAAAAATGCAAATTTTGGCATAGGATTGTGGAAAAAACGGAAATGTCACAAGATCGCGAAAAAACAAGGATTTTTTTAGAGGGGTGCAAAAACACAAATTTCGTGATTGAAAAAATGCAATTTAAGTCAAACAATCGCAAAAAAAAAGGGGGGGGAATATCATCACAAGATCGCGAAAAAACACGGATTTGTCATGGAGTCGCGGGTCAAAGGATAGCAAAAAACATGTCAATTTTGTCCAATAATTGAAAAAATGCGAAATTCAGGAAAGGATTGCAGAAAAAACGGAAATGTCGTCACAGTATCGTGAAAAAAAAAAGCGGATTTTGTCAAAAGATCGCAAAAAACCACAAAATTTGTCAAAGAATCGTGGAAAAATAAAAATGTCATCAAAGAATCGCTCTATATTGCTACATCTTGAAACTGGATATTACATAGAAATAAATTTCTCCATTGCTTTCTATTTCTATCTCTGTATATATAATCATATATACTATTAATAAAAAAAGTTTTTATTATTTACAGATGACAAGTCTTTAAAAATGTTATACCTGGAAAGCTGGAAAGGTCTGAAAGGTAGAAATATGCATAGGTTTTGGAGAAGTACACTTGATTTGCAAAATACACAATTAGTGCAATTATTGGGACTTGATTTAGGTATTTTGTCATTACTTTTGAATCTGTTTTATAAGCCAAAAATATATTTGCTTATAAATTCTTCAATATCTACAATATATTATGTATTATTTTGCTTAGGTGAATATGATCCTAATGAAGCATTATTCAACTTGGAAAATGATTCAGGTGCTCTTAATGTGGAAGGACAAAGAGTTTTAAGGGTAAGTTTATTTCTAGAAATCACAAGCAATTCATGCTCTTGATTTGTTTCATTACATTTTGTGGGGTTTTTTCTACTTTCATCCAGTTTTTTATTTTATTTGTTTAGCAGTGATCATTGGACCAATATCATACTATTTTAAAATATTGTATCACTGTCATGTTAATATTTTAATATTAACATGACTCTTTAATTTTGTACAATTATTATAAATAGTTGCATAAATTTTTTATTTCATTAACAAATAATAATAATAATGAAATAAATAAAATCATACAACTGAAAATTTTCATGCGTAGCAAATTATATGAATGAGATTCCTAAATTTTTATCCTTTTCTAATGTTTTATTTAAAATGCTGTATGTTTTAAATACATTTGAAAATAAAAGAATTAATAAAAATGTTAATATTTGCTGAAATTGACTGAATTTATCAATAAAATGGTTTATTATGCCTTTTTCATGTTTACTTATATGTATTTATTTTCATGTTCAAAGGTTGCTCTCATTTTGCACAATTTATCATTTGAGAAAAATAATGTTCCAGTTTTAATTGGAAATTCTAGTTTTTTAAGGTAAGGGTTTTAATTTATTAAGTGAGTAATTTAGACTTGATTGCTTTTTATTATAGTTTATTTGTGATAAGCTGAAAGAATAAAAAGATCTTAATATGTTTTTTAAAGTTTAGGCAACTTTTTGAATTATTTCAGTTAAACATTTCTAACTAAATTATTTTAGTAGTGAATCAAGATTAAATTGTGTGTACATCTATGCATGCACATGGGTTCATAAAGTGTTGGAACAGTTGAATGAAAATTATTTTCATCTGCACTACATCATTTTATACACATAACTTACCTGCTAAAAGTTACTTTATTATAAAAAGGTTTAAAAAAAAAAAAAAAAAAAAAAAACACTTTTAAAGCAAGTCAAACTAAAATGTTTAGAATAATTTTTAATTATTAAGAAGTTATTCAACAGTGATAGAAAGGTCATGTAAAAATTAATATAAAGAGCGTGGAGTGCTTCGTTATGTATTTTATACTTGGTCAAGTTTTAGAAATAGCTACTAATGAAATATTGTTAACAACTTATATTGAGCACACCATGCTTTTTGTATTAATTTTTTCATGGCCTCATAACTTCTCAATAATTAAAAATTATTCTAAACTTTTTAGTTCGACCTGCTATAAAAGCATGCTTTATGTTTATTTAAACTATTATTTATTTTCTAAATTTTTAGTGTCAGATTTGCTAAATCAGTTTTATTTAGAATTTCAATGTTCAGTTAGACTATTAAAAAAAAAAATGGAATTTGTAAACAATTTTTTTTAATTTTAAATGTTATAGTCACTTAACAACTCAAATTTTCGGTATAGTCTTGCATTTTAAGTACATTCAATGCCCAACTTAGGATCAATGGCAGCAATCTTTTTTCAGCTGTACCATACATGTATTTTGCTAGAAATTGTATGATATTGGTTTTATTACATGTATGCCATCTGAACCGAAATTGATACGGACTGACAGTATGTCTTTATCATATACTTGATTCTGTCAAAAATGTGGCTAGATAATCTCTGTGAAAAAACTCATATTGCCATATACTAAACCTTTTGCCATGTCAATATTCGACCTCAGCATCACTATTGCTCCCACAAATTTTCAATCCCTCGTATTGTTGCACTTTTACAGTTTTCATATGTTTCACTGATGTCATGTATCAAGGATGTCAGGTGATTGTTAATTTTTCAAATTGTTTTTGATCCATTTATTATTGTTTTTGATCCAAACAGAGTTTGAAAAAACCCTGTTTTTTTTTTTTTTTTTTTTTTTTTTTTTTTTTAAAAAGCCCAACCCACTGTGCCCAGTAGTCTAAAACCCGGGTTTTTTCGGGTTTTATTGAAAATTTTTAGAGAACTCTTCAAATTTCTAATTTTCATGTGCATAGTACCTAAGTTTTTCATTTATCAGTGAAACAAAGGTATAATTTTGCATTAAGTATAGATTAACAAGAAAAAAATATATATAAAAAGAAAAATATATATATATGTAAAAAGATTATTTTGTATCTCATGGAACTAGATTACTGGAAGAATGATATATTATATATATACAGGGTGTCCGAAAAGTCTGGAAACGGCCGAATAACTCGAGAAATACATATGAGATTGAAAAACGTAAATATACGTGTTAAATATTTTTAAATAAGCTACTCTGTGATACCAAATTTGACCTTCGAAACCGACCCCCTGGGGGTCAGAGGGGGTCCAACTTTGAAATCTTAAATTATAACCCCCATTTTTTATTGCAGATTCGGAATCTACGGACAAAAATACGTAACTTTTGTATTTGATGTTTATTTCAAATCTTCGTTTATCACGGTGTAATCGAGCATATTAAATCGATACATACTCCCGCTTTTCCAATGGGATTTTCCCTAATCGAAACTGATTGGGCAGAATTTTTGATGCCAAATTCCTTGTCTTTTGTAGGAATAGCGTATCCTGAAAATCACCCGTGGCGATTATTTCAATAGTGCTACACTGTTAAAAATTTGACCCATTTGCTGCAGCGTCACTCCACAGCTATAATATAATATCTCTTTTGTGACCAATGAGAATGCTCCATAACACAGTAAAGTAATCGTTTTCTATAAAAGCGGTGGAGTGACGATGCAGCAAAAGGGTCAATTTTTTTACAGTGCACTTTACTGTGTTATGGAACATTCTCATTGGTCATGAAAGAGATGTTCTATAAAAGCTGTGGAGTGACGCTACAGCAAATGGATCAAATTTTTAACTGTGTAGCACTACCGAAATAATCGGCACGGGTGATTTTCAGGAAACGCTATTATTGCAAAAGACGAGGAATTTGATGTCATAAATTCTCCCCAATTAGTTTCGATTAGGGAAAATCCCGCTGGAAAAGCCGAAATATGTATCGATTTAATATGCTCAATTACACCGTGATAAACGAGGATTCGAAATAAACATCAAATACAAAAGTTACGTATTTTTGTCCGTAGAATCCGAATCTGCAATAAAAAATGGGGGTTATAATTTAAGATTTCAAAGTTGGACCGGTTACGAAGGTCAAATTTGGTATCACTGAGTAGCTTATTTAAAAATATTTAACACGTATATTTACGTTTTTCAATCTCATATGTATTTTTCGAGTTATTCGACCGTTTCCAGACTTTTCGGACACCCTGTATATATATTACAATTTAAGCACCATTTATATTGCAATAGTATTAAATTGGATTATCTAAAAGTCAATGTCAGTGATATCTATAAAGTTAGATCGTAAATGGCAATACAGTTTTACTAGTTTAGTTTTGTATGCCATCTGTAAGCAGTCATTTAAAGTATCTGGATACATTTTAGATTATATTTTATCAGGTTTTTTTGGATATTATCAGGGTTATTTAAGTTAAGAAATATGGTTCCGAATGTTTGAAAACAAGGTACTTACTACTAAATACAATTTAAAATAACTAATTGATTACAAAAAAATTATAAATCAATGACAATAATAAACATTATAATTTTCTTTTTACAAAAATTAATTATTAATAACAATTTTAACAATGAAATTATTATTAAAGTACTATACCAAAACACCATTTTTGTGTTGAAAATTACTGTATAAATTTTCATTGAACATTGAAGCAGGATGATAAATGTTTCGAGTAATCTTAAAAGCTATAACAATACAAGCAATCAGGATGGGGATAACATTTCAAGCACCATCTTTAGGTATACATTAAGATTTAAAGCACTTGGATGCATTTTAAAATATATAGACATGAAAATCTTCCTTATTTACAAACTAATTTATTTTATGGTCTTTTTATCAATACTTAGAAATTCTTTTAAATATGGTTAATTTGAAATATATTTAAATTGGCATTTATCGTTCCATCCTCATATCTTAGATTAAATAATGAAGCAGTTGTGAAACACGAGAAAATTTGAAAAAAGCCACAAATGGGTATTTTCAAGTGGGCCTGCCCGAAAAAACCCGGGCGGGTTTTTTCGGGTTGGGCCCACTTCAGCAAACCCTGATTTATCCGGCATTTTTAATTTTGATCCTCTGGCAACTTTTTAAATTGTTGAATTGTCATCAGTTTTCAATAAGTGTGCAAAGTTTCAGTTTAATATGATGTCTTAAAGTGGGTGAAAATAACGTTCAAAGATTCTATTATATATATACATACAAATGAAGTTAATAAAAGCATATTAAAAGTATAAAACAACAGTGTTCATTTTATGAACGATAATGATTCATCTTTTCCAACTCCAATTGAAATGCCTCTTGGTAGAGCACAAGAGCTGCAGCAATATTGTTTAGCTTGTTACCAATAAATAAAAATAAAGCTAAAAATCATTATTTTTTTTAAGTAAAAATATTATTGTTTCTACAATTTTTTAAAAATTAAATTGCTAGTTTTCTGTTTCAGTTTTAATTTAAAAGAAATAATAAAAGCTCTATTTTAAGGAAAAAAAAAACAGTAAAAAAATAATGGAAATAATTTTGTTAAATGCTTCCTGCATAATTTTGTGCTTAAGTATAAGAGTAATAAAAACTTTAAGGTTTTTTAGTTGATAAGACACTACTTGATGACTATAGTAAATGCAAACGGAAAACCTAAATAGAGAAAGAAATGGCGGCTATTTCTTTCTTTCTTTTTCTTCTTTTCTTTCTTTTTTTTATTTTTGAAAAAAAAAGAAAAGAGTTATATGACTTTTAAATGAAATTGTTTTCTTGTACAATATTTTCGCTATTTTTTTATATTTTTTCTACAAAGAAGAAATATGTTTTCTTTGCATTTTTTAAAAATTATTTATAGTAATATCATTATGGACTTTTAATTATTGTATTTTCTTTTCTGTATTGTAACAAAAACTGTTTAAAAAAATACATTAAAGCATTTTCGTTTTTAAACACATTCCAAATAGTTAGTGCTTATAAATGTAGTTTCTCTGTTTGTCTGTCTGTGGTCTAACTGATATAAAATACTCAGATTGCCATATAACTGGCATATGTTATTGAGATTTACCATGGCATGTTTGATATTGAAAATAAAGTGTGTAGCATTTATAGTTTGTTTACAGAACATTCAAAAGTTTTCTAATATTTTAACTGATATTCACTACTGAAGTCCACTACAAGGTGCTTATCTTATTATAGAATATGGTAAGCATAGCATGTATTGTTCATTTACAGGATATACAAAACAATTCCATCACAGCCTGTGATGATCTATGAGCAAAATTTGCTGGAAGTTAGATTTCATTTGTTTAAATTTCACTTTTTTAGTATTACTTTTTGTTTATACATTTTATTGATCACAGGCTGCAAAAAAAAAAAAAAAAAAATTTGCATGCATTTCTATTTACTTACGAAATTTCTGAAGGAGAATGTTGAACTGTGTTATGCATTCCTTAACCAAACTAAATTCTTCCATACTGTGTCGCATGTATAAATCTATGGATCATATAAAAGACTGTAGAAAAGAATTTAAATATTTTTGGGACTACAGATAATTAATTGTTGAAATTGGATTTTATATATGTTATGAAACAATTTTCAAATATGTATACTTCAAAGCAAAAGCTGAATTCCTAAGATGGTTACATTTGTTGACATAAACAACGTTGTTGTTGTTCATCTTGTTGAATGGGAGAAGATTTGTTACTATTTTCCGAATATGTTGCAAAGTGTCTCATAATCTGTGCTTGATGCATTATTTTTATTTCTTGTCCTATATTATCCTAAATATAAACTAACAATTACCATTACTGAATGATAACGAGTGAGTTTCTATTATCCTCAAATTGCTACCATCTTGATCTATTGCATGTCAGGATAAAAGATGGAACTTGATGCAGAAAGAAACCTTCATCATTCTCATCATGTTTGTATTTTTAAAAATACCAATTTTTTACTAGTTCCAAAAATCTTTCTCAAAGCCTATTTTCTTACTTTTACTTCCTTCCATCTTCATCATGATCAAAATCTACTGTGAGCAAAGCATTGGATTCTTATATTAAATTTTTGAAAGATCATCTTCCTTTACTAAAAATGAAGTACCGTATTTTATGGGAGAAATGCCACACCCATTGTAAGCACTGCACTTCTCAAATTAGCCTACATCACTTAAAAAATACCATAAACACTGCAAAAGGGTATGCTACTTTTATCGATATAGTCACAATGACCTAACTTTAATCAAAGTTTTGTGGACAGTATAGGGTGCTTCCTTTTTAACCCTCTGACAGTCTTGCAAAAGGGCAAAATTGTAGTGTTGTTTTCACTGCATTTTGTTTCAAATGTTAAAAAAAAGACGCTTCTTTCAAAATTATACAAAAAATATAAAAGTGAATGTGATTGTTATCCTTGAAAGCTTTAACTGCTGTTCAGTATAACTAAAATTCTATTAAATGAATACAGTTGTATTACTTTAAATATTGCTTGTATTGCAGTGAAATCTGGAGCTTAGTGACCGTGTTAACACAGGCTTGTCAGTGAGGGGGTTAATAAGTTGGCTAAAATTTTATTTAAAATATTTAAATTGGGTTATAAATACTTATTTAAATTTTTGTGTTATCCCTATTTTATGAGCTCAGAAAATATTCGTAAACACCGCACATGGTGTAAACGCCACACTTAAAAAAAATAACTTCTAAGCTCATAAACACCTTTTCTCTTCCATAAAATATGATAATAAAAAATCATTTACATAGTTTCTAAATTAGAGCACCTGTCAATTTCATTTATCTGAGGATAAAAACGAGTTATAAAATGTGTGTCAGAGAGAAAGGATTTAAGAACTGTTTTAAGAAACAGAGTGCTGTGGAAAGAGCATTGTGAAAAGGTATTAAGTAAGAAGATTGTTCATGTTTTTTCCTAGAATTCTGCAGTGATAGATAACATTGAAAAGCGTTAAAAAGCTTAGCAATATATATTTTCTAAAATGACCTGTTAAATGAATATTTTTACTAATGTTTTTTAAGTTAAAATATTATTTATCAAGGGGGCAATGCATAAGTATCATACACAGAGAATCTGCAACTGGCATATGAGATGTGTATATGTATATGTGCATTATTTGTCATAAAGTTACTTTAACTAAATACTCGCATATATATTTTCAGGTTTATTTTACTTTGTGTACATTCTTCATGGGTGAATTTGAAACAGATTGCTTATGATACTCTATCCAATTTGGCTTCTAAGGTAATTATTATTATTTTTTTAAATCCCCTGGCTGAAGTAATATAAATTTTAGGTTTTCTTTTCAAGCATCTATCAAAAAATTAATTTAGAATATTTGAATTTTTGTTTATAAAAATTGCATCATTATTGCTCTGAGTTTTCTTTTAAACAGAAGGAATTTTAAATGTATTGCTTAAAACAATTGTTAAATCAGAATCCTACAATTGATGAAAAAGTGATACCAAAACTTTAAAAATATTTCTGTGTGGTACAGTATCCATGGCCCATTATTTTAGCAAGTCTTTGAACTTTAGTGTTTTTTGTTCAGATTTTCACCCGAGTTCAGTTAAAATAAAGTGTTTTATTTTTCTTCTAATTTTCATTTCACTATAAATAATGGTTTTTCAATCATTTTCATGATTTCAATAAATTGTCAGTAGATATGCACTTAAAGTAATAAGTTTAATACTAAATATAACCATTACCTTTCTTTTTCTCCTGGGCTTTCCATATTAGTGCAAAATTTTGTTTTAAAGCTCTTCATCAGTTAGGCTGGGAATGCATCCATATTTTACAAATTTCTCTTTTGATAACACTGATAAACAAATTTTAACGAATTTTCGATTTCTCTATATACGTTGGGTGTTTCTTATAGATTTCAAGCTGCTGAAAAAGAATATGTTAGTGAAAATTTTCTATCACCCTCCAATTTTGAGAAATTTCATTTATAAGTTTTGGAGTATGTAGGCATCGTATAGGCAATATAATTATATTACGTTATTCTCTTTCATGTATTTGATTCACACAAACATTCCTTTTTCTTATTATAACGATAGAAGATACAGCAAGAGAGTAGAAACAGATGTCTCCCTGATAAATTTTATTTTAGCGACCTTGAATTGACAGCTCTAGCCATCCCCACAGTATTTGACTTTAGCACAAATCCATGACAGTTGTAACTTTCGGGACGAGTGTACTACTGTTTTTTTTGTTCTGTAAGATTTTTGAGTTAAATTTTGATTATAGTTATCATATTTTCCTCTACAATATGTAAAACATGTCTAAAGGATGAGTCAATGAACCCGATTCTTTTTGCTATGTGTGGGGAAGCTAACTTTGAAAAATCACAGATGCGCTTTCACACTGTTAATAAAGACTGCCTATCATATGTACTTTGGATATAAACTAGATGAACAAGATAAGAAATAGGCACCTCCTTCTTGTTGTACACGATGTGCTATAAACCTCCGGGCATGGATGAAATGTATAAAAAAAGTGTTAGTCCTTTGCTATACCCATGAGTGGCGAATGCCGAAGGATCATATGACTGACTGCTACTAATGTATTACAAAAATTAAAGGATTCTCTGCAAGAAGTAAACATAAAATTAAGTACCCGAACTTAGATTCAGCAATGTGACCAGCATTACGTAATGATGATTTACAAATACCAAAACCTCCAGAGAATTTTACATATGACGATGCAGCAGTAGAAATGGAAATTAATGAAACTGAAATTTCCTCTACATCTGATATGAACTATTCTCCTGACATAAATGAAGAAACACACCTAATTACCCAAAAAGAATTAAATGATTTTGTGAGAAATTTAAATTTATCAAAGAAAAACTCAGAATTACTTAGATAAAGATTGCAAGGTTGGATTCTCCTGAAAAACAATACAAAGATATCTATTTATCGAGATTGACATAAGAAATATTAGACATTTTTTTTTCATGAAAAGATGATTTATGCTATTGTAATGATATGGTGACTTAATGTCTGCTTTTAAATTGTCAATATATCTAGGAACAATGGCCTATAAGAGAGCAGCCACAGATAAGACATTTACCGCTACATAAAGTATGAAATTTCTTATTAATACCAATTCTTTTTACAAAAATTCTTCTATATTTTTCTGAAGTTTTATAAACAATGCATACTTTTAGTGTTTTAAATGTTAATTTTAAGCTTTGTAAGTGTTTATTTAAAAGTTTGTCATTACTAAAATACAAAATGATAAATTTCATAAGGTATATGGAATATATATATGGAATATATATATGGATTATAATTTGGCTTCTCCACTTAGATTTTAACACTTAATATAAAAAATTAAGTACTTATTTTAGAAACATTTTAGGAAATAAAAAAGGTAGAAACATTGTTAGTGAAGAACATAAAGAACTTCAGGTAAAAATTTAAATTTTCCAAAGAGAAATTTGAAAAATACAGATACATTCCAAGCCCACATGTTCAGCATTAGAGAGGAATATTTACATTCTGACTGATAACAAGCCTTATTATGGAATATCAAGCATTCTTAATTAAGTTTCTTCTGAATATTAATGCCAATACTGGATCCTAAAACCAGCTTTAACCTTTAAATTTGATGAAAAAAATCGTCATCACTCCTGTGTTCAAATTTTTAGGTTGATATTTTAGGAACATTCATTTATATTGGCACTGTTCATTTTCATGCCTTAGTTTAAAAATATCTTCCGTTTAGGCATTTTAATAAGCTTCAGTGTACACAATTCCTGATTTAACTTTCTATGTGCTTTATACACATATATGTATCACAAGTTAATAATAACTTGTATTTATTTTCAATCTTTTAAATAATTGAAAATTTATAATTTCTTTTTTTAAGTACAAATTAATGAATATTTTAATGACTCAAAAATTCAGTCAGTTTTTTAAATTCAACAATTTTTTATTTTTATTTTTGGAGGATAGTTTACCTTAAATTTGACCAAAAAATCAAAAATTTTTTAATCAAATTGTTTTTAATTAATGAAAGCGTGTTTAGTTGTAAATATTTTAACATCCCACTTTTACCCATATGACAATTATATTTAAAGATATTGTAATTTTTGTTAATATAACCAGCACAAGTGAAAACCTTAAATGGCTTTTTCTCTTTGTTCATATTTTCTTCACTTTCATGTTTTAAAATTTTTTAGGCTTTTTTTGTAATTGACATAAAGACTTAAAATTTTGTACAGATTCTTTATTATATAAATGATAAATCTGTGCATAGAATCAGCCTTTAGTTAAATATTTAAATAAATAAAAGCATACAAATATGTGTTACATTTCATCATTTTACACTATACAGTACAGAACCATTTATCCGGAATGGTTGTTGTCAGACATATTCTGGATAACTGGTTTTTCGGTTAACTGGTTGAGAATTAAAGCAGCATCCATCTGATAAGTTTTATGAAATAAATGTGGTTGTGGTATCACTTCTAATTTTAAATTAATTATTAGATTACTTGAACTAAGAATCAGATGCAAGTAAGATCAAATGTTAGAGTTTGAAAAAGGGTAATTTATGGAAATTCCTTGGGGAAAAAAAATCTTTTATTTTCTCTGCATAAAAATGAAAACATCTATAATATAACTATATATGCTTCTATTTCAAGTACTAAATGCTATTATCAAACTATATAATTGTTTCAAGCAATGTATATGTCAATTTGGCAGTTTATGACACTTTTTTCTACAAAGATTCTAACATCAGTCTATTAGAAACAGCATTCTGGATAACTGGTTTTCCAGTTAACTGCTTTCCCGATAAATGGTTCCATACTTTACATGTCATTAAAAAATTAAATGTAATATTAGATGTACATAAAAATCCATATGCAGACTTGTGTAATACGTATTTGAAAATCAATAATAATAATAATAATAATAATAATAATAATAATAATAATAATAATAATAATAATAATAATAATTTGGCAATATATTAATATTTGAAAAAGTAGTAGATATATTTTTTTTAAATTCAAATTTTCTTGAATTTTTTAATTAAATATGCAGTTATTATCTTTCTTTTTTACAAAATTTACTTTTAGTTGAACATTGAAATGCAATGAGTTTACCAATTGAAGTATATTTTTTAAAATAAAAGCAATTGTTGAAAAGATAATATTCTGTACAAGATTTTAATTTTTCTAATCTTAGTAATGAAATTCATTAACTTCAGAACTCGGCATCCACAGCAATGTAAATTAGCTAATTTACATATTATTAGAAATTTTTTTATCTTTAGTCATCCTTAATTTTTTTTTCATTAATCTATTCACCTTCAAAAAATTAAATGGTTTTATATACTTATTTTTTAAATATTCATTTCAAAACACTTTAATTTTCTGTTTAAAACTTGCCCCAAAATTAATGTTCATGATATGTTTTACAGATGAAATTAGCTATTGAAAAGGATATTTGTTCCCGCATTGTGTTTCAAACTGTCACAGAAGGTATTGTGTCTCCAGATAGATACATGAATATTAGATCAATGGACATTCTCTCACAGTTATGCAGTTATGAACCAAATGAAGATATACCATCTCGTCTGGATGTTGAAGTAATTATGTTATTTCTGTATCTCTCTCTTCTGTATAGCCTATTTTGATCATTTTTAACCAGTTTCTTGTTTTTTTTTAGGTATATCAGCAAATGGTGGCATTTTTGACTGTGCATGATATAATGTTGTTGTTCTTTTCTTTGGAGGCACTGTATGCATTATCAGACCTTGGAAGATATGCTTGTGATAAAATTGTGTGTGTACATAAATGTATAGGTAATAACTATTAACTTTATATTTGTTTATATATATATAACATGAAAAGCATGCACTTTCATCTGTATTTCTTTAGAGAATATTATAAACAAATTCAATTTGACAGTTTAATTTTAATTTATCAGTGTAAAAAAAAAAAAAAAAAAAAAAAAAACAGTTACACTATAGAAATAATGTAACATTTCAATAAAATGTATAGTTAACATAATTGATATAGCAACATTAGATATGACTTAACCTGCAGTTTTAGCTGTGTTGGGTCCCAGGGACTCCAATATCTATTATTATTATTATTATTATTATTATTTACAATGAATAAAACAGTGACAACATGACTTATGAGTTGATAATACATACATAGGTACCAGATGTAATTGATTTTAGAGAATTACTCTGCAGTTTCATGAAAATCAGACTTATGGGTTAACACAAGGATTAACACTGAGTCTATGGGTTTACACATTAATTTCTTTTAAACAATGACTATTGGTATTAAATCCAAGTTTTTAATAAAAGAGGAAGTTTTTAAACAGTTTGGTTATTTAACTAAAAATACCTATATACATTATTTTATTTTATTTAACTACAGTTAGCTCTTTTTAATAAGAAATATTTTATGTGTATTGAAACTTTTTTCTTCAATTTACTGCAGTACTAGAGAAGAATTTATCAAATTTTGCATATTGACTTGGCAAATTTAATTGAATATTAGTATTTTTGTTTTAAAGTATCAAAATGTGAGTTTTGATGTAAAGTATCAAAAAGCAGCTCTGAACTGCTAGATGGCTTAATATCAAAACAGGAACCTCCTTTTTTTTTTTATCCATGTTAGTAATATGAAGGGAAGTATGGCAAATTGCATTGCAGTTTTAGTTTTAAAATGATCTAGATGAGATCAAAACTTGTAAGCTGTGATATATTTTGCTGTTTCTACTCATTTTTATTCTTCTAAGCAATAATATTTTATTTGTATATTTAAAGTATGTAATATTAACAAAATGTAAAATATCAATTGCTTTAGGAGCTCTAGTCAGTTTACTCACTCTGGAACCAAATCAGTATGGTCAGTCTGGGCATATTAATATGAAAATTGTTGAAACATTAGTTCCTGCAGATCCAGATTCTGAACATGAAGATAAACCTGGTAAAAAGTTTCCCTTTTTTGAGTTTTTATTTCTTCATATATTTAGTTTAGATTACTGATGTATAAAAAATTATGCAGTTATAAAAAATAATAATTTTCATCCTTTCTGCAGCAATCTTTAAAAAATTTGCCTGCTTAAAAATCTATATGCAGTCAACCCCACTTAATATAATACTGAAAGGAATGCCACACTAATGCAGTAGTATTCACTAATATTTTACTAAGAGCCAAAATGTGCTAGAGAAGCAATATGCAGTTATAAAAAATAATTTTCATCCTTTCTGCAGCAATCTTTAAAAAATTTGCCTGCTTAAAAATCTATATACAGTCAACTCCACTTAATATAATACTGAAAGGAATGTCACACTAATGCAGTAGTATTCACTAACTAGAAGATAGCCTGTCAAAATGATGTGTTTCCATTTTTAAAAGAATGGTAAAACATTACAACAACCTTTGGTCAATCATAGCCACTTTAGGCTTAAACAATTTTGAAAAATACAAAGATTGAACATGAGGGGAAAATCTTAAAATCTGTAGAAATCTGCATTTAAAACTATAACAAAACTATCTGGTGGATGGGGAGGGATTGTACTGAACAAATGGTAAATGCATAAATTTTAAAAGAATAAAGTAAGGTAAAATATCAATTATAAAAGAATACATTGTGAAACTACAGCCAAAAAATATTTTAAAATACTGAGAGAAAATAATAAAAATATCCAAAATGTATAAAAATTTTTCCCATTTTGGCCATTTCCAGACGAATATGAGAGGGTAGCCAAATTATTAATTGAATGGGTAAAATAATGCATAGAATATGCCGCTAATGAATTTCACTCACAAAATTACAGTAATTATTTCACAAAAAACATGCAAATTATCATGCATTAATAATGCAAAACATATACTAATAATGCTATTTTAAAACATTTGTGAATTAACTATTTTATACCATTAGCTAATACTTAAAAGAAAATACTTTATAAGATTGAAAACAAATGTCAACAATAAAGAGTAAACAATAGTGATTTGTTATGTGACAATAAAGTCATTCACGGCTGTAAAAATAAATAAATAAATAAATAAATAAATAAAGCAACACGAATATAAAAATTCTAACAATATTATATTTAAAACGCACCTTTGCTTTTTTTAAATAAAAAGTTTTAATTAAACACTGTTAAAAATTTTACTGTTTTGCTACATCGTCATTACACAGCTTTTATAGAAAATTATTACTTTACTGTATTACACTGTTAAAAATTTGACCCATTTGTTGCAGCGTCACTCCACAGCTTTTATAGAATTTCTCTTTCATGACCAATGAGAATGCTCCATATCACAGTAAAAGTAACCGCTTTATATAAAAGCAGTGGAGTGATGTTGCAGCAAATGGGTCAAATTTTTAACAGTTGCTGCAGCATCACTCCAACGCTTTTATAGAAAATGGTTACTTTGTGTGTGTTACTTACAGTGTATTCTATAAAAGCTGGGGAGTGATGATGCAGCAAAAGGGTAAAATTTTTAAGTGTACTGCCAAAAATTTGACCCATTTACTGCAGCGTCACTCCACAGCTTTTATAGAATGTCTCTTTTATGACCAATGAGAAAGCTCCATAACACAGCAAAGTAATCGTTTTCTTTAAAAGTGGTGGAGTGATGCTGCAGCAAATAAGTCAAATTTTTAACAGTGTGAATATTATGTTTGAAATAGAGAAAAGATTTCAAAGCACAGTAAAATGTAGTGACATCATTTACAGCTCAAACTGTAAAACTGACAAATGAGAACGCTCCATTACGACTCTGGAATGTTTGCATTGGACAAAAAATTGATAGCCTTTAAAATCGGAGATAACTTTTCACAACGGAATGTGTCATTGGTCACAATAAGTGTTTTTTCTCATGGATGGGTTGACCCCAGAATCGTTATACATGGAGGGATTTTATATATATAATATTTTACTAAGAGCCAAAATGTGCTAGAGAAGCAATCTTGAAGAAATTTGCATTTTCATTATTATATGGCTCTGTATACAAAATGTGTCCAAAGTCACTACACATTTCTAAGGAAAATGATGTTAATGTAGTTTTTGGCATGTAGAACACATTTAGCAAGCGAAAGAATAGCTATTGTATATTGTTATTCATGTAAATTAACATGTTAATGGGATCAAGAGAATTTTTAACTGCAGATTCAGAAAGCAAGCCCCATAATTTTTGTTACAAACTGGTTAACTTAGGTTCCACAATATTTGATTTTTTTTAAAAAGTTATCTAGTGATCTGTTACTATTAAAGGTGGGAATCATTCAAGCTGACATCAGATAACATCAGATGTGGAAAGAGTACAAGAAGTGGTTATGTACAGCTGCAAGTCATCCACACAAATACTCAATTGAATCTTAATATTCTGTATTCTACTGTGTTTGGAAAACACCACATTATATATTAAACAGAGGCAGATCATAAATCTATCAAATCCAAACTATGCATCGACTTGAAGTTGAAGATTACCCAGCTATCCAAGCTATGTTTTACTATTTGCTGAAAGCTGTTCAGAATGAGATTTTAATTTATTTGAAGTTCTTGTGTCCATTTCATGTGATAATCAGTGTAGATTAGCCCAAACAATACTTATTATTTCTTCAAAATTATTGTATAAAAACACCTGCAAAAACGATTGTAATTCGAACCAATTTCTTAAAAATGCATAGTGACTTTAGCGTCACCCCATATTATGAGTTTAGCTATTTTATTTATTTAACACATAACAATTTTAATTGAAAATCAGTCAGTTCTTTTGTAATTCCTGGTCATTAAATTCACAAAAAATTTTCAAAATTTTGTAAGTCAGGCATTACTATTTTTTATTTTTCATTATTTTCAGTGGACTTAATACTAGTGATGGGTGATAACAAGGTGTTTTTATTATTTTTCTTGATTGTATGGACACCTTGATAACTTTCAATTGTGCAAAATTTTTCTCTGTTACTCCAGTTTGCAATTGCTTTTATACCATATTCGATTCAATTTTCATCAAGAGTCATTTGCGGATGAACTGGAATGAGTTGGCATTGTTGTTGCTGAAAATGCTAAAAAACCAGTTTTCTATGTGACAGTCACTGTAAAGGCAGGACAGAAATAAATTTGTATCAGAAGGAGTTGTTGCACAGAGCTGATGCATAGGTGAAAAAATTTTGTTCTGGAATCGCGGAGAAAAGGCAATACATATCGGCACTAAAGGCAGGAGCAAACATGACGGGGTCAATCAATTTCATTTTCGGTGGAGATCAGTTGTTCAGAAAAATGTAACCGATGGGATAAAGATGTCTATAGATAAGCTGCAGTGAGCTAAAAACTATGATTTTTTAAAGATAGCCCGCGGGTTATCTACGCGAAATTACGGTATCTGTTTTTTTAAATATCCTTTATTTTCTGTTGTATTCAGACATTTTATACTTCATGTTATTGACCCATCATATTTTATTGTCCATTCAAATTTTAACTATGTAAATATTTTTTAAAAACTCTCATTGATTAGTTTTAATTATATTTGTCATTGCACTGCATATTCATTTAATTTTGGTTTTCTTTTGTCATGTCAAACTTTCAATGTTTTTAATATTCTATGGTCTTTTAAACTCATATTACTGACATTTTTTACACACACACACACACACACACACACACACACACACACACAAAATTAGCATTTGACTTTTTTTTTTAATTTTATATTGTAATCATCTTGTTATAGTGTTTTGTTTTGATTAACTGATTCTATTTATATTTTTTTTCATAAAACTGTTACTTTCACTAATCTTGTTTTGACATTTTTAAAATTTTTAATTCCATATTTTTATTTTAACCTTTTTCTTGGTGCAGCATGTCCTTGATGGGACTTTGTGCCATTAAACTCCAATCAACCTCATTTTATCAAAATATGTAAAACTTAATTTAAAATTATCATTTCAATTACAATTTGGTGTAGATATTTTAAAACAAGTTTCTATTGCTTGTATTTGTTCCATTTTTATGAAAAAAATAATTTTTATATATTTACTGATGCTACCATAAATATTGAAATGAAATATATTAAATTAAGTGTTGTTAAAATGCAAATCAATAATTTCAAAAAAGTTTTAAAATGATAATTAGTTTTAATTTTTGCTTATCTTTTTTTTTAAATTATTTATTTATTTTAAAAATTACATTCTTTTAGTATTAGATTTATGTCCAGTGTTTTATTAATTTTAATTTGTTTATTTATTTTTAGTTTGTTAAATTCATTAATTTCTATTGCTTTTAGTTACTAATTCAGCAGAACAGTCTACAATTGCTTCATCACCAGCTCCAGCTGTATCTGCTTCAAATGATATTGATTCTGAAACATTTGCTGTCAACTGGTATGTGAAATGTTTTATCATTTTTCAAATTAATATGACTCAACAAAGTCTATTTTAAGATATGAATGAATTGCATATTTTGAGCAAACTGAGTTCAGTTCTACATCTGCTATAAGAAAAATTATTTACTGTGGTAGGTGCAAATAATTGACATGCTTGAAATGTTTTCTTTTCTGAATTATATGTATAGTCGACACTGATTATAACAAACTTTGAAAGGGCCAGAAAATATGGTAGACTATAAGCAGTAACCAATGAAAAGCAGTGCATAACATGAAAGAAAATGGTGTTTCATAGCATACACAATAGATTTTAAACAGATTTTTTTTAATGAGTTTTTAAGAATAAAATAGAAAAGAAAAAGAAAAACTTTTTTCTACTTACATGTTTATTTAGAAAAATGATTCATTATTTTGTTTTGCGTTCTTTGATTAAATGAGACAGTAAAAATTACACTTTCAATATTTGTCATAGAACTTTGCAGAATTTCTGTAGTAATTTGTAATTAGTCTAGAATCTCTGTCAATATGAAATTCTACAAACCATGATAAAGTTTTTATATTACTCAAAGCATCAGACACTTTTGTCACCTCCTCTTCATTTTCATCTTCATTATCATCAGATTAACTATCTTCAGAGATTGATTCCGATACTCGTGGAACAATCTCACTATTGGATGCTGTTTCGGATGTCATCAGACCATCATCCACAAAAAACATATGAATCAGTGTCTTGTTGAGGACTAATTTCTCATATGTTCTGCATTTTCAACCATTCTGATAACATGTTTTCTTTATCATCATCTGCAGTACCAAAAGAAAGATCAGCCTGAAGAAAACAATTTTTAAATGTAGCCAATGTGATGCATTGCTAAGATTCATTTACCATTCGTATTGCATCTAAAACAGAAATGTTGACTTTTTCTTTGCTACCGATTTTTAAACTGGAAATGCAAGGTTGACATCAAGATTTGGTTTTTTCATTCAAATCTAAAAAAGTATGTTATAACCAGATTAAGGCTTTTGCATAGTATAGTCAAAGTTGTAACTCATTACATTATATAGGATTTTGTTTGGGACCAAGCATCTGAGTGTATTATAAGCTAAAACATGTTTTATTACAGGTACATTATAATCGGTGTCAACTTTATTTATAATAATGTTATAATATTAATTTCTGTACACAGTTTGAAGAGTTTCTATTGTATTTCTATAGAGTATTATACAGAATCTCCTTTATTACAGGTTGAAGTCAATGTATGAAATATCATCTGGCTATTCATTGCCTAGAAATGAAATGTATGCTGATTATGTAAGTTATTGTAGCAAGGCTGGAAGGAAAGGTGTTGTCAATGCTAATGTATTTGCTGGCTGTGTGAAGTAAATATATTTTTATTCTTAAAAATAATAATTGGTGGATTTTACTTTTGTTTGCAATTTTTTAAAATGTGAATTATATTGCACAGTAGTATGTTTAAATATCCTCATTTCTCAGAAAGTATAAATCACTTTATGGGAAAACCTAATGAAATTTTAATAGTAAATTTTTATTTTGTTATCTTCATTATATTTGTCTGTTCTGAATGATTCACTGTAGAGGTTATAAAATTTATTTTAAGAATTAGTTGTAGAAAAATTTTTAAACTGCAGAAAGTTTTTAGAAGTTTTTGAGCTTTGAATGCATGAGTGGAGATTTAGATGAAATTTTTGAAAGAGCAGAAATGGACCTACATGAAGAAAAATTTCCTCCTTGAATGTTTTAAAATAACTAAGAAGGCAATAAAAATGTAGCTTTATGCTCACACAGAGAAAAATGGTTTCAAATGTATCATATGTAAAATTTTGTGTATATAACATATAAGAATAAAAATGCGGAAGATAATATAACAAAAAAATAAGTTGAAGATTATGCTAAATTATGAGCATTCTCATTTTATAATTTAGAACTCCACTTATAAATTTCGTTTTATAATTTATAATTTTTTGATGGTCTGTAAATCATGAGCAAATAAAGTAGTGTTCAAAAACTCTTCATTTTGCTTTTTTTTTAAACATGTGTGTTGAAGGGAAAAACTTTTCAGAAAATGTATGCATCCTCAAGAACCTATCATAGCTCTTTGTGCAAACTCTTTTCCTATTTTTTGCTTAAATGATCCACAGCATCTCTGTGCAACTTTCTAAAAAATGCATAGTCGTTGTTATTCTTAGATGTATGAAATTGGCTAGTGCTCTTAATAAATTAAGGCATACAAAATATTATCCAATTTTTCATAAAAGCAAAGGATCTTTTATATATGCAAATGAACCTATGAATGTTTTGGAAAATTTTGCATAGTTGAGCAAGGAAGAATATTCTTTTTAAGCCACTTTAAGTAATTAGAGAAATGTGATAGAATGGAATATAATTTTATTATAATATGCAGTTTGTTTGTTTAACTAAAGAAAATCATTAAGCAAGATTTTTCTCATTTAAAATGGTGCCAGATACCCAGATTTTCAATGTTAACAAATCATATCACATACAATAACTGTAATATTTAACCTTAATGTTGTGATCTGTTTAAACATTGCTATTTATATCAAGTAGATAAATCCTGTTAAAGATATCTTTTTAGAATATCTTTCTATTTGCTTTTGAAAATGTTCTTATTATGCTAAAATTTCTACTATTATGAAAAATGCATCACATCACTTTATTATAATTTAGATGAAAATATTAAAAATCTTTTTAGTTAAAGCTGTAAAAAAATTTCTTTATATTTTCCAACAAGACTGTCATAATGAAGTTATTAGTTTATAGTTTAGTTATTAGTTGTTATTAGAGTACTTTTGTGGTTATTAAATGAAATGCTTGTTGGAACTTCAAACTGTTAAATTAGTGCATTAGCTGATTTGATTCATGATATGGCCATTTAATTTTTTGTGAATCTATAAATTTTTCTAATGTAAATGTTTATTTTTTAATATTTTTCTGTGTTTTAGGAATGCTTTTCCTTCTTGTGGTCTTAAGAAAGTTGAATCTGGAACTGGTATAATAGCTTTTCATCATGATGGATTGCGAAGAAAAATTAACACAACACAAACAGGACCTCCTGTTACTAAAAATATCAATAACTCTGTGCGTAAAGGTAAGTGCACATGTTCTATCTATATTGTTCTATATATCTGATATTTTCTCCTCAAATCATTCAGCTAAGTAATCAAAGCTCCTTAAATATCCACTTCAATAGCTTCTGTATAACACTGCTTTTGTTTGACCGATGGCCATCCAATTCATCACTGATAACTGTTATGACTGGTATGGTTCACATTAAAAAATAATTCTGATGCATTGTGTCCTTGCAGAATATTTATAGTTCATAAGTGGCATACAGTTATTGTTAAAAGCTTGCATTGAAATTCATGCATGTCTAAGTAGTATTCATCTGATATAAATGTTTTGAAGCTAATTTGTCATGCCAATGCCAGTATTTTCTATCATATGGGTAAGACATTTTGAGATATAGGCAGGAAAAGTATTTAAGCCAGCTTTCAGCTTACATTTTGAAGTGTGTCAAAATTTTATAGCCACAGTACATATAAAAAGTTGAGTTTTTTAAATGCTTGAAGACAAACTTTTTTTTCACAACTAAAATAATTTTAATATTCATTTCAAAGATAGAATTGAACATTGTCTGCCTGGCGATATCAAATAAATGTGTGGAAATTAACTTGTTCAACTCACTTTTTGTGCTGGCCCTGTATGCAATATGTATATAATGGCCCTAGTGTAATGTAAAAGCAAGAAAAAAAGACTAAAAGCAAAATTTGATTATATTTATGCAATGTTTGCTTATTAAAGACAAACAATTGTTTGCTTTATCTTTTATTTGTTTTTGTTTTTTGGTCTTAAAGCACTTTTCTGCATATTATTTAAGATTTTTACTAGCAAGCATTTAATAGGGAAATAATGTTTGTGTGAAATTTTGCTTAAATTGATAAAATCTAAATATTCATGATTACTGTAATGTATAATAATAATAACATACATTACAATTTTTTTTTCTTTGCCCATTATTATTTTTTTGGAGGTCAAATAGCAATTTTTCTGAGCTATTTTCTTTTCCATATTTTTGCATTTTATTGAGATGTAATAATGAATTTTTTGTTTGTTTGTTTCTTATGTATGTATCAAATATGAAGAAAATGCTCTAAAATTTCTTCTTTTGTTTTAATTAATGTCAATTTTGGAGAGCAGTAATAGTTTTACCTCATAAGATAATCATCCCAAATAAGTAAACTTACAAATTTTTCAGGCTATTCATTGTATAATTGGAGAAAAAAAAACCTATTTTTTATTTAGTATTTATTCTGATAAATCTAATGTATAATAACTTGGATTTTGTGTAAATTTTACAGTTCCTCCAACTACACCAGTTTCATGCAAGCCTGGTGAGAAACAATCTCACAGTCCAATCCTAAAAGCCCAGTTATCTGCCCCTCCCAGAGGTGGTGTAACTTCACCACCATTAAAACGACCCCATCAGTGTGTTCCAAATGGACGGAAAAATATACCTTCTTCTGTGCCTAATTCTATGCAACAAAGTTCAACTCTACCAGTGATTCCAACCACTACAGGTTCAAGTACTTTAATCAAAAGCCTCCTGGCAAACAAAGTGCAACAAAGAAACTTGCACCGGCAAACTGTGCCTCATAATGTATCAAAAATGGTTATTTATTCTCCTGAAAAAGTTAATTCATTTAGTCAAGGAATCATGCGTTCACCTACTACAGTAATAAGGTGTATCAGGCCTTCTGCATTGCCTGGTGTAAACAGTGCACAAATAAGAACTCCTCTACAAGCTCGACTGTTTTCTAATAAAGGGAGAGTAATTACCACAACCAGTCCTAGAATGTTAAAAAATCCTCCCATTGTCACATCCAAGATACAGCCAAGACTAATGAAGCAAAATTTATTGTCTTCACATGTTTCTACTGCTCGTCTTAATGGTGTTCAAAGAGATGTCCAAATGGAGGTTTGTTTTCTGTTTTTATTTTTATAATTAATTACTCTGTTTTTAAGATATCCCAAAATGTATGTTTACATTCCATGAAAATAAGAGATCATATGCTTAGTATTAAATATTAATAACAAAGTTGATCAGTAACAGGAAACTCATATTTGCTGTTATTAGTGATTAATTAGTATAATAAAATATCAATTTTGCTATGCATTTTATAGGTACTTTAATTTACTATAATTTTATTTTCTTATTTCTTGCAAATATATTATGGAAGGAAACAAAAAAAAATCTCATGCAGTTTATAATTTCAATTTTTATGGATGCAAGGAAAAAGAAAAGTATCCTATTAGTTTGTAGATTTTTCTTTGATTGTCATTAATATTGCTTTACCACAAAAGTCATATGTAGTAAAATGAAATCTAATTTTAAAAGTTGAGTGGCAATGTCATATTAATTATATAAATTAAATCATCATCATCAACAACCATTTTCGATCCACTGCTATATAAATTAAATAGGCAAACCAGAAATAAGGAGAAATTAAAAATTTCAATAATTTGTGAATGATAAGTTAATGAAGTATTAATTTATGGTAAATGAATCTATGTTTAAACGAAAAATTTGTTATTTAGATATGGCTTGAAGAATATTGAATTTCTTTTCTTTGAGATGTTTATAAGTTTAGTAACACTATAACAGTGTTGATTAAACTAGGGGGATTGCAAAATTGTAAGGATTTTTCTCATAGAAGAATAATTCAAGTCGTTTTCCCTTCAAAAGTTTTTGCTAAATGCATCTCTTCTAGAGTCGTATAGTGAAAACATAATAATACTTAACAAAATCTGTTTCTGGTTATTTTTTGTTTTATGATACTTTTTAAAATGCCAAGCATGATGTGTGTGCATATTTGAAATTATACTGCATGTTAAAGTGTGATTTTTTTTTTTTTTAAATGTAATTGCTACTATATATTTTTTAATTTTCATATCATTTTGCATAGTTGACTACCCCCTTCTCCCTTTTACCAAAAAAAAAAAAAAAAAGAAAAATGAATTTCAAATGGCAATCAACATTTTTTTAAATGTATTAACATTCACATATAAAGATATTCAGTATTAGAAGTTGTACAATGGATTTTATTAATAAGATGAGTGAACCTTCTTAGTAAAGTATTTATTCAGTGGATCACAAAACTGTGTAGAACAAAAAATAATGCATAGATATGTTAATTTTGGTTGATGTGCATAAATATTTTAATCATTGGTATTCCAACTAAACATTTGGTATTTGTAGATTGGTATACCAATCTGCATTTTTTTTTCTACACTTTTGGCCCTTACTGCTCAATTACTGGAACACTCATTCTTCTTTTTCTTAATCATTTTTTTTTTTTTTTTTTTTTTTTTTTATAAGTTTTTCATAATTTGTTCAGTGTATATTTAGCATATACTAGCGGCCTTCGCCCGCTACGCTGGTCGGTTTATCTAAAGAAATCTTGAAGAAGTAGTTAGATAAGGTTCAGACATACATTAAAAAAAAAAAAAGCAAGTCGATCATTCAAAAAACGTTGGAAATATCAAATATTTACTGTAATTTTTTAAGAAAAACAAAGTTTCGAAAAAAAAATTAAATCGAAAAAAAAATTACACTGACATATTAATGCAAGGAAATTTTCCCAGAGAGAAAATTCGCCTTGAATACAATATTTCAAATTCTTTTAATTGCTTATAGGCGTTAATGCCAACATAGTGAAAAAAAATTCCATGCTGGGAATCGAACCCGGGCCATCAGTATGGCGCACTGACGTTCTACCGACTAAACCACATGGAACGACAGCCAGCTTGAAACTTTCTCATACTTAAGTAGACTGGCGAAAACATAACGATAGCGCGTTTTAAAATCGCACAGTGACATCTATTGGATTTTATATGTACTAAAAAACGTTATGTACTAAAAAACGTGAGCAGCGCACCTAATAGTTTCTTTTGTTTCTTTTTGTTACTTTTTTGTCTGTTGTCCGATTTTGATGAAACAAAGCCTATACACTGCCCGGGAGTGTGCATTCTTCATTAGTGAAAACCGCATAAAAATCCATTCAGTAGTTACGAAGATAACCTCGAACAAACAGACAGACAGACAGACAGACAGACAAAAAATTCAAAAAAATTTTTTTTGTGTTTCATTGGTTTTCTTTTATCGCCCTGACTCCATTTTTGTCAATTATCTTCAATGTACAGACACACCGGGTCCTACTGTTTTATTATATGTATAGATTAGTTTTATAACATGAGTGATTGTTCTAATGAGTGTTTAAAAGTCTTTATTATTCACAATAAGTTTTGATTGCTGCCTTTCACTTCATTCAAATGAAAATACAAACCTGAAAAATTTTAATGCATATGAGAAGAAATCTATCAAATATATACATATATTGCAAAGAGGGGGAATAGAGTGTTCATTGCATAGACTTATTAAAATTCAGAATATATATATTTTGAATGCTTTTACATTTTGGTAAATTTATTTTATGTTTGATGAAATTAATACATTTGAGTTGTCAAAAAATCAAGTGAATCATGCAATATATTATTTTCACTAATCTTTATCCCTAGAATTTGAAACATGCATTACATAAAAGTTAGAATATTTGACCTTGACTGACCCATGTATTTAAATTGAAAAAAAAATTAAATTAAATAAAAATAAAAAATACACATATGTATGTATATGGAAGATTTTCTGTTACTAAATATGCAGTTTTTTTTTAAAGAAAATATTAGAAAAAACTAACTGTGATGCTTGTTACCTTTTTGTGCTCTTTTTCTATTTCATCTCCATTGTGAAAAGATTAATAAAATTAAATATAGATGAATAGAGTAACATTCAGTATTTAATCATTTTTATTTTTCTATGAGTACAATTTAATATTTTTTATAAATCTTTATTTAAATAATAAATTTATTGAACAACTGTATTTAAAAAAATCTTTATTTAAATATTAGGCAATCAACTGATTTTTCATACATAATTTAAATATTTCCTTGAATTTTTGTTGTAGTAAAATGATCATGAATATTGATATGTTGTTTTAATTTTATGTTTCATTTCTAAGTAACGATCATTCTTATTATGACTTTGTTCTTTTTTTTTCACTACAATGTGACTGAAGATGTAATACTCAAAGAAGCTGGGGCATTATCTCTATGGACATTTATTATTCTTTGTACTGTATAATTTCATTTTTCAAATCAGGCTCCATTAGTAAGAGAATCTCTTGAGGGATGTTATATTGTCATTGTCTACCTCAAATGTTCATCGAATCTTCTGTGATCCTTTTAGCCCTTTATTGCTAGTAAAAATTGTTTTGTTGCTTGTTCAATTTGCTTTTGTTAATCTATTTCAAATTTCTTCCAACAGGTGTCTAAGAGTCAACCTCGACTAGTTATATGATTTAATTTCTTTTTAAAAGTCTGTTTTCTGAGACTATGTTTGTCTTGCCTCAGCCCTGATTGTATCACTTATGATACTTTCTACCATTGGCATTAATTGATATTAATGATTTAATTATAAATGTCTGAAAAGTTATGAGAATGAGAAAAGTTAAGTCAAATGTAATCATCATATACTAATTATGACATTAATTCGAATTTATCTTCTAAACATAATTATTTAATCTTATTTTATCTCTAAATCTAATAACTGTGAAATATAAGAAAAACTAGTTACAATTTACTATCTAAATATAATCAGTTATTTTGAATTTATCACTTGAATCCAATAACTGGCATACTTGCAAAGTTAATTGCTATTTATGGCTTTGAATATTCATTTAATGTTTATTTTAAGTCTAATTTTATTTTATGAGCCTCATAATTGTCATAATGATTAATTTCATTATGATTTGATGTTCTCATTTACAGTTTTTTACACCAAAGCCAAAGCTGTTTATGATGGATAATTACTTTTATGCATTAGATTCAAAGTTATCCTCTTTGTGACAGGGGCCTTTTATGAAATTTTTAATGTTTTGTAACCAGTTTTTAAAAACAGAAATTTGTGCCTTATTAAACCAAAAAAAAAAAAAAAATGCTCTGATTAAATAAGGCAAATTTTACTGGTGGGGATAAGCAAGAATTCTTAAGCTTTTTTGTGTCATGTATATGTGTCGCTCATTCCCAAGGATTTATAAAAAGTTGTTGGAAATTTTGATAAAGGATTTAAATTTTATCCAGTTATAAAATGTCAGAGTGTAATTTATAAGATTAAATATTTTTGAATTATTAAAAAATAAAACAGATTATTTTGTGATTTTTTTTTTCATCTACTTAAGTTTTTTGAATAATAAATTCGCTCTCATTCATTTAAATTCAGTTTTTATATAATTATAATTGTTTTTATAATTTACATTTTATTTTAATAGCATATATTCTTTTGACAGATGCACATTCAAGATGAAGAACTGAGAAAATTGCCAGATGCAAATTATTCACAAATAACTCAAACCAATTGTTTACAAAATCATATATCCCATGATTCTTCCATTGATAAAGATTCTATTTCATTAAATAGTGATAATTTACAGTCTTCTAAAAATGTGGACATGAATAATGATTTAGAGAAGAACTGTATATCTCAAAACCAAGAGAATTCTTTGCTACACAAGTGCAGTGAAACAAGTGAATCATCCTCACCAAATGGGAATCTCTTGGTTATGAGATCTAAACCATCATCAGATGGATTATTATTTCCCAAAGAAAAGAATGGATCTAATGTAAATTTTGTTAATAACAGCAATGTTAAGTCTGGTCTTTCTGTTGTAGCACAATCTGTGAATCATTTGCCAAAGATTAATTCTTCACCATCTAGTATTCTCAAATCTGTTTTAGGGGACATAGATGCTCAGATTAATGAGTCTTCAAAGCAGCAACAACTACTACAAAAAGATAAAATTTGTAAAAGAGCACCTCTTTTAAATGGTCTTTTAGATAAAGGAAAAGTTCCTTTGTGTACAGATTTCCAATCAAGTATTCAGAATGGTGACAAAGTTAATAATGTAGATGTAGAAACAAACTCTAGTGAGTCAAAACCTTCCATAACTCATGTGCAATCAACTTTAAGTTCAAATATTACTCCTGCATCTGTAAATTCTATGTCTCCATCACAATTAAATTCAACTGTTGTACCTATATCATCATTAAACACTCTTAAAACTGAAACATCTTCAACAAATTTTACCACATCATCATCATCATCCCTTCCTTCATCAAATTCAGCTGTAACATATGAAACGACACTAAATTCATCAACATCTACTGTTTTAAACTCAAGCATACCTGCCACAGCATTTCACTCTAATGGGGAAAATCTTATGCAAATATGTTCAAGCCAGACTACTTTATCTGGCACTATAGAGGTTCAACCTGATCAAAAAGGAGTTGTTAGACTACACATTGAAAGTCCAGAAAACTCTAACCAAGGTTCTGATTTATCATCGATATCGGATATTACTCGAACTTTAGAATGTGCATCTAAAGCAATATCCAGAACTAATGCTGAATGCAATACACAAGTACCATATTCTGGCACTTGTGAAACAACAGCAACTGTGACTGTTATTACTACAAACACATCAACTTTAGCAAGGACAGGTCAACAAATCATTGTTGTTACCCCTACTTTAAATCAGCCACAACTTCACATTCAGTCACCTAATATTAAATTTAGAATTCTTCACAGTGCTCCAAAAGTAGAAGAATCTGTTGATTTAGTTGGCGTTCCTAACAAAAATAGTGCTAATCAATTAAATCAAATACGACTGCCTGTCCCCGAAAATCCCTCCATTTGTACTGCCAATTTAAAGAGGCCGTCCAGTGATATAGGTACATCAAATGTGTTACCAGATGCAAAGAAACCACGTCTTGATACTAAGACTCCATTATTAGAAGCTACTCTTAGACTACCCACCCCAGTGCCATGTACAGTTTCAAATGCCAGTGTAAATGCCAAACCATTCCAAGAAACTCAATCATTTTTAATAAAATCATCACAAATAGATAATCTTGGTTCAACACCAAAGCTCACTACTGCTAAGGCAGTTGCAGTGCCTGTTCATAATGTAGAATTCCCAAATGAAAGAGAAGTAAAAACATTTTCTGGTTTGTCTTCTGCATGTGATAATCCATCACTTGCATCACCTCCACAAGTACCTCCAAGATCAATGTCTAGTACAAAACTAGAATTTATGTGTGACTGGAAAGATTGTGGGCTGTAAGTATCTATTTCATTTTCTGTTGCTTTTTAATTTACATATTATTTTAAGTTTCAGAATCTTAATTATTGAATAATGTGATGTTTGAATCTCATATAGTGCCAGTACAAAAAAGGATTCCTTTATTATTAGCATGGTATCAGTCTGAGGATATCAACATTATTAACTGAAAACAAAATTTGGTGCACTAGAATTTGAATTGAAAAAAATTAATTGATAGATGAAAAATTACATGGTATTCTTTTAATTAGTTTCAAATATCTATAAAAAATAGTTTCAGTGAAATATTAATTTAAATTAAAAAAAATTGAATTATTATAACAGGGTTCATACAATCAAAGTGCTTGTCCTTCATTTTTTAAGAGAGCAAAAAGTCCTTAAGTGTACTAAGTTTGTTTAAATATAAGTAGAATGCTTTATTTTCTTTGATTATTGTTCTATTTAATATCCAGATCTTAAGAACAGTCAGATAGTAGAGACAAACATGCGAACGTCTTCACAGAAAATTTTCAAAGTTTGCAGACAGTTTTGACTGCTTTATAGCTCACAAGCTATCAAAGACTGAGAGCTTATGTGCCCACCCATTCTGTATGTATGTACATGCATGCATAACATAACTCATTATACAAATATCCAATTCACTTGAAATTTTGAATATAGGTTTGTTCTGATAAGACGCTTCCCTGATTATTTTTGGGAGTTCATTCAATAAGTATAAGGGGAGGAACTACCCCTTAATTCATGTAAATGGTTTTTTCATGTACAATTATGAGATTTCATTCAAATTTTAGATATAGGATCATTCTGATGAGACGTTTCCATGATTAGATTTGAGAGTTCATTGAATAAGTGTAAGGAGGGGGAATGGGGGCAAATCCCCCATCCCCTCATAATTTAGTTAAATGTGCTTTTCATGCAGAATTGTCAGATTTCATTCAAATTTTAGACATAGGATCATTCTGATGAGGGAACCTCTGTGACTAGTTTTGGGAGTTTATTGGATAAGTATAAGAGGAGGATGTAGGGGGGCCTACCCCCCCCCCCCTTAATTTAGGTGATTGGGTTTTTCATACAGAATTATCAGTTTCATTCAAATTTTAGACATAGGATCATTCTGATTGGACGACGCTGTGATTAGTATTAGGTGTTCATTAGATAAACATAAAGGGGGGATGGGGGTAAGTCCCCTTAATTCAGGATACTGGATTTTTCGCATAGAATTTCCTGATTTGCTTCAAATTTCAGATATAGGTTCATTCTGATAAAGCACTTCCCTGGTTTGTTTTGGAAATACATTGGATAAGTATAAAAGAAGGATCGAGTTTAGACCCCTCTTAAATTAGGTAAATGGTTTTTCATGCACAAATAACTGCTTTGCTTCAATTTTTAGATATAGTTTCATAATAAGATGCTTTCCCGATAAGGTGTGGGGTTCTTTTGTTAAGGCTAAAGGTGTACACAGATGATTACCCCCCTCTCCTTAAATTAGATAAATGGGTTTTTATTCAGAATTATCCCATTTGCTTTAAATTTTGGATATAGGTTCTTTCTGTTAAGGCAAAAATAATAGATCTCGAGATAATCTTTGAATAGTTTTGGAGGTTTAATGGTTAAGTATATAGAAGGGAACAGGAGATAATCCCTCTTAAATTATATAACTTATTAAACTCACTTCGAATTTTGGATACAGGTTTATTATGTGATAAGTTGTATCACAGATTAGTTTTTGGGGTTTAATGATTAAGTATTAAGAGAAAAAATTGGGGGGCTATTTTCCTGCTTAATTTGTTTTGTGTAGGGCTTTTTCCTTGAAAATATAAAGCTGTAACATACAATTAAGATGCATAGCCTGTGAGCTCAATACCATCAGTTTAACTGGGCAACATTCTTTTTTTTTCTTTTCTTTTTTTTTTTTCCTACTACCAGGGCCAGTACCAGAAACAGTGCAGCATCAAAGCATGTGCTACAAAATATTTTAGGCTTTGCAGATTAATTTAACAGATTAAAAATAAATGTTAAATGTTTCTCTTTTAATTAAAGTTTATTTGGTTGGAAATTTTTGCAAAAATTTATGCACTTGTTTAGCATTAGTTTTTTATTAGTGAAGATGTCTGCTAGCATACCATTCAGTTCATCATTTCTTGAGTGAATTTTAGTAATGTTTGTAAATTAATATTTTTTTTTCTTAGTGATGTTGCTTAGTGGCACTCCACTCACATACAACTTTTCATTTTTGTTGTTAACAGCAATATAGGTCTTGAGAGGGGCGTGGCATTTTTTTTTTTTTTCAGAAAACTTTTAAGAAATTATTTGAATTCGCAGGCAGTTTTACATTTTGTGTAAGTCTGATTAAAAATAATATAAAAAGAACAGATTAGGGGGGGGGGGGATCATGAAATAATTTGTGGAAATTTTTGCATTCCATTTTGCTTTCCCCAATCTCTCTAGGATTAAGTTGACTAAGAAAATAACAGGGCTGATTTAGTATACTTCCAAATTTGCAAGATTGGGAATTTCTGCTGAAATACACTGTTATTTTATTTTATTTATTTTGGAAAAAGGGTTCATTGCAAAATGTGTTTATAAAAAGGATTTATTGATTTTCATTTTAAGAAAGTAATGTCAATTATGCCAGCTGTATGATTAATATATAATCAAAAACTTGGAAGAGGGATGCATTAAAAAATATTTTGATAAATTCTTTAGAATGTATAATTTTTTCCTTGATAGATCACAAAATAGGCATAATTTGTATTAAATACATCAAATCTGTCTTCTTTTAAAAAAAGTAAATACCCACTTTTTCAAAAGAAGGACCCAGTTTGTTTAAAGTGTCTGTGTCCCAAGGAATTAGGATTTCAAAAACCTTACAGCATTTCTGGAGTATGAATCTTGTTATAATATTAATATTTTTTGTAGATTTCAATGCATTTTTAAAACTGTTTGTCATTATCAACAATATGATACGGTATGATACCATTTATAAAAATCTTTTATACAGAGAAAGCTGTTTCTGAGAAAGTGTTTCTTTTTTCCTTTTGGAGTTATTAATCCTTTGTGCATTAATCATGAGTGTGAATCACGTAAAATAAACCAGGCATCACAGCATTCTTATTTTCTCACTTTCCTCCTATTATTTTAAATGATAATCTTCTTTACTTTTGCTATTGTTAAAAAGCCATGAAGATTTTTGATTTAAAATAATAGTAGCAAATGTAGAAAAAATTAGAAACACTGTGAGGCCAGTTTAAATTTCATATTGTGAATGAGTTACGAATGTGACCCATAAACAAATTATGCTTTGTTATTTAATTCACATCTGTGACTTGCAATTAATGTACAAGGGATGAGATTAAATATTTATTCTAAGTAGGTACTTAGTTAAATAAAACAATAGGTAAGAAGTTAGAGGTTGAGCAAAAATTCAATTTCATTTTTTACTAAAAATCTGAGTTTTGCTGGAAATTCAGCCAGACTGAAACTTTGTATTAAAAAAATCTCATTTCTTCTTTCAGAAATGTTAAGTAAAACATTTTGATTTGAACTATATTAGCTCAAATGAGACACTCTTTGTTTACTGCTATGAACTATATGAATGTTTGTAATTATCATTCATGATTGACTCTAGACATGAATGCAAATTATAAAGCAGGCAGTGCATATATGACTAAACTTTGATGATGTTCACATGCTCATTAAAAGCTGCAGACTTATAATAGAAAATTTTCTGCTTGAAACTTCAGAAGTATTTCAAATGCTCTCTGAGAAAGTTCTAATATAACTGATAATTAAATGCAAAAATCACTATAAAAGATAAAATGTGGTATGTATGCCCTTTTTTAAGATGAAATTTATATAAGTGAAAATCATTCTGCATTGTTGATGAATTAATTAAATTTTATTTTATATGAAAATAAAGTTTTTATCATATGCACACAGAACCAACCCTGGAGATAAAATTTTCAAAATGGAGTGTTATTTTAAAACTTTCTTAGGGATTAAGCAGGGGGGAGGATTATTTGTATTTTGTTTTTGTTTAAAACTCATACATATGCATATCTGGTTTATTTTACGTGTATGTTTTTTGTTAGAAATCTACTTCTATACACATATAATTAATTAATAATGTATATTTATGCATGTAATAATCACTTTAAAAAAATTATTGTACACTTTCATTTTTGACCAAAAATAAAATTACCAAATTTCGGTTTTAGGTTCATAAAAATCTGTTCTATTTGATTTTTACAAGAAATCATCTTTTAAACATAGTTAAAAAAAAGCCAGTTGCATATTTTCAAATGTATCCATAGTCATTTCTAAGAAAATTAAATCAATCCCCGGTTATCCTGGAAACTTGACGACTTTTGTTCAGGCTTCTTCTGCAATTTTGTGTGTTTTTTTTTTTTTTTTTTGCCTGATATCATTATCAGTAACTTTTTCTGCTCTTTTTTCACTAGTTACTCAGTCTGGAGTTCCCATCAAGTTTAAAAAAGGACAAAATGCTGCTGGAAGGAAAAGCACACATTTTACATTTTTTTAGAATTTTTTTTTTTTTTTTTTTTCTAAGAATGCTTCACTTTAATATTTCATATCCAGTACACTCTTTTTCAGAAATGACAAGGCCTTATATATATATATACATATATATATATATATATATATATATATATATATTATAACTATGTAAGTTAAATTTTTATAATAAAAGATAGTGAGAATACCATTTTTACTGAGAAATAAGATCAAACTTGTCAATTGCTCTTTTTTTTTTTTCAAGTTTTTAGAATTCTTCAGAATTTTAAAAATTTCTGTTGCACTGCTTAAAACAGCTAATTTATCAGCAATAATGATGATTATCAATAAAGTGCTAAATCAGAACGTTTAACTGCTAAATGTTAAGTATAAAAAAGTGTTATTCTGATTATGGAAACGATAAAAATATTGCTTGAATAAAAAATTCTATTCTTAAAATAAATTATTTTATTATGCCTCTTGCATCACAGAAAAAGTTGTTTCAGGATGTTTTTCTCCCAAAATATTTTATTGTTTTCCATTGTATAGTAAAAGAAAGCTTCTAGAATAAACATTTTTTAATTTCAGTTACCATATATACTCGCGAATAAGTAGAGAAATTTTTGACAAAACAAACACTTTAAAGTAGGGAAGGGGTCGACTTATACACAAGACCTAAAAAATAATAATATATAAATAAAATATCGGAAGATAGTTCGCTAGCGAATTGGTGCTACAGCACTCCATTGTATTTGTACAGTACAAAATTCAAAATCTGGAGCTCTCCGAACCTCGACAATTCTGAATTTTGCATTATTTTTAGCTTATTTGTTTGTCATGTTGACTTAAAATACTGATTAAAGTTAACAGTTTAAAATAGGTAACATGACATACTTTTGTTTCTACCCTCTTCAAATCAACAACAAACTACGTTAGAGCGCCATTATTTCTGGCTGCCGGCATGCTGATACTTTGTTCTTGTGCTGTGATCGTTACTGGTTATTTCACTATTCACAGCAGTCGATCAAAGTTTGATGTCTTGAAAAAATCGGCATGCATTCAGTACTTTTAAGCCAATGGCATTTTACATAAATATTTCTTTTTCAATGACAAACTTTGTTATGTAAATAATCTGTTTCTTGTTTGTATGTATAAATTATTTTTTTCACACAAAAAAAAGGGGAAAAAACCTCTTTTTTTCTTTTGGAGGGGGGTTTACTTATACACAGGTTTTTAATTTTTTCTTATTTTTAACAACATAAGGTAGGGGGTCGACTTATATGCGAGTATATACAGTAAACATTTAAAAAAAATTTCCATTTTTAAGTGTACCATTCCCACTTATTAAAAAAAAAAAAAAAAAAAAAAATTTCATTTTCAACCTAGTGTAAACAGATAAAAACACAGTTAAAAACCTGTAAAATAATTAGTAATTATAGGCATCTAAAATCAAAAGATGGTGAGAAAGATTACTAAGAAAAATTGAAGAAAAAAGTTACTGTTGTAATTAGAGTGAAAAAATTTTTAGTTATTAAAAATTCTTATAATTACTGATCTGCAATAATTTATATATAATTTGCCCATACTTTTATAGACAGTTTTTTGAAATACAATAGTAACTGGATGAAGCAAAATCCACAAAACTTGTAGAAAAAAAAATCTTGTTGTTGTAAGGTATTTTTTATCATAGTTAATACAGTAAATATCAGCAATATTTAAATCATTAAATTTGGATTTTAGTGTTTATGATATTTTGTCATGAGTTTAAATATAGGATTGTTATCCAAATGTTTTTATAAGATAAATCTTGTTTTATTGTATTTGATTGTTAAAATATTTATACTTGTCAAAAAGAAAATTAATAAAAATTTATATTTTCAATGGGGAAGATAGTGAATTTTCTTGCCTTTTTATTAGGGTTATAAACTAACTTCTGATGTAGTAATCTAAAGAAATATATTAGCTGTATGCAGGGATGTAGTGCAGGGGATGCTTCTGGATTTTTAGAAGAAACACTGTATACCCCCCCCCCCCCCGTTTCTCAAGAAAGCTATAGTATATACCCTCTAGGGTTACACCCTCTGCCTTGAGCATATATGCTTAGAACATATACCTTCTCTCATTTTTACAACTACATCACTGGCTATGTGCAAATGAAATGATTTGAGATTTCATTTGAGAGTATACCAGGTCATTTTCACTCAGACTTTCTATTCACCAGTTAATGAATGTATGCAAAAGAAGTCTGAACCGCATTGTACAAGTAAAACTGATGTTTTAGAAAATGGTATGTTCACTGTGCATGTAACAGCTGCACAAGTTTGATCTCAGGTCACATTGAGCCATGTGTGTGATGTGACTGCAGCAAAAATTACTTTTGCTAGCTTTTTTATTTTTTTTCATTCAAATAAGTAAAATTAAGGATCATAAACATAATAAAACTTTTTTTTTCTTATTATTTACATTATGCATAAAGCATGACATATCTCTGATTTTGTACTTATTTACCTATGCACTGACTAAAATAGAAGATTAAGTTTTTAGAATTTTATATCATTTTCATACTCTTTTTCACAATATCTAATTTTAATTTATCTTCTGTATGTTATTTTTTAATAATTATTTTTTTTACATGATAACACATTCTTGTTTACTATTTTTTTGTATGTTTTTAGGTATAAAAAATATATAGGTACTTTTTGCATGAAAACAAAACTCCAGGATAGCATTTTTTAGTGCCACAACTGAGTTTTAAAATTTCTTTGGAGATTTTATTTTCTAAAAAAAATTGAACCATTGGTGTAACTTTTAATTAAAATGGACATTTAAAAAATATATATACTTGTTTGAAGAAATTTTTCTCTATTGAAACTAATTTCTAAGTTAAAATTAATGGAATGATCTATTCAAAAGTTATAAAAAAAACTATAATAAAATCTAACTATTTGGTGTAAATTGTAAGATAGTTAAATGAAAATTAGTTGCAAAAAATTGACTCGGTATGCAATGGATGATCTGAAAATGACATATACCATAGAAGAGTTAAGCTGCAAATTTGATAAACTCTAAGTTTTTTTTAATCTGTTTTTTCAGGTTAGACAAAATTGTAAAAACCCTAGTCAAATATATTTTTTAGGGGGGGGGGGGGGGCGCACTCTGGCTGAACCAGTAAAGAAGATTTAAATTCTGGTTTTTTTAGCCTGGAGTTCAGAAAAAAATGTACCATAAAATACCGTTATCAACCCTTTGCGATCAAACGGCCTTACTTAACTTTAGAAAAAAAAATTGAAAATTTCATAAAATCCCAAGAAAGCGCCCCCCCCCCTAAAGATCGCTGAAAACATGTAAATTACATCAAAAGACCGCTGGCAAAACGAAAAATACGTCAAAGAACTGTGAAAAAAACAAATTTTATCTAATGATCGCTGAAAAAACGCGAATTTCGTCAGATAATCGGAAAAAACCGCTAATTTCTTTAAATGATTGCCAAAAATTCGTGAATTTCATTGACGGATCAATAAAAAACAAACATTTCATCAAAAGATTACAGGATAAAACGCGAATTACGTCAGTTTAAAAAAAAAATTATCAAAGGCCCGCCAAAAAATGTAAATTATGTAAAAAATCTAAAAAATCGCGAATTATGTCAAAGGATCGCAGAAAAATTGTGAATTTCTCAAAGATCGCCAAAAAAAGCACTTTTGTCAAAAGATTGCAGGAAAAAAACATGAATATGTCAGACTCACAAAGAAAACATAGTCAAAGGATAGCGAAAAAAGCACAAATTTCGTCAAAGGATCGCGATAAAAATGTGAATGTCATCTAAAGATCGCGGTAAAAATGTAAATTAAGTCAAATGACCTCAGAAAAACGCGAATTTCGTCAAAAGATCGCTGATAAATATAAATTTCATCGAAATATCTTGGAAAAGATGAATTCCGTTTAAAGATCTCGAAAAAGATTTTTATTTCGTCCAAAAAAAAAAAAAAATTGCTAATTTTTAAAAAAATAATCGCCGAGAAAACTCGAATTCCATTTAAGAATTGCAAAAAAAAAACCCGTCCGTTTTATCAAAAACTCACGAAAGAAACGCAAATTTTATCAAATATCACTAAAAAACCAGAAATTTTGTCAAACATTGCAAAAAACTCTGCCAATTTAATCAAATATCGTGAAAGAATCCTGTGCGAGCAGGACCCTCTGAATATTTTTTGATTTTCCGTCACGTTTGAGGGGGCTGATTAACGGTATTGTTTTCGTTATATCTATTTTACTTTGGCTCTTTTTCTTTTCTTTCTTTATTTTGTTTCCTGTTTGTTTCCATTTTCTAAGTACATTTTAATTTTTTAGAAAAAATATAAATGTTAATTAAGGGCATTTGCTAAGTTTAGACCCCCCTCCTCCTTATGATATCATATTATCATTCATCTATTACCCCACCCAATGATATCATTATCAGTATTTAAAAATTACTTTATTTTTACATTTATTTTCTTTCTTTTTATATGCTTGTAGTGATATATAGATATGATAATATATTTATTAGTCGCAAATTGTATGGATTCAAGAAGACAAAAAAATATAAATAAATGAAATACATTTATATCAAGTAACATCTGCGTTAGTAACACATTTAATAATAGTTTATTGTTATGTAATGCATTCAACAGTAATATTGTCTTCTTACACTTGTCCATTCTCTAGAGATGTTAAAAGCAGAACTTATCAGCAAAACAATGGACAATGTTCTTTGCCTTTATTTTTATTTATTTATTTATTTATTTTTTTTTTTTTTGGTAAATTGAAGTATATCTGCTCTTGATTTCTCTAACAGCGAATTAGATGCATGCATGGCAGAACAAGAATGCCAAATTTTGGGGGATTCCTAGCTTTGGAATGAAATGATTTTATAAACAAGATAATGGCCTTATTAAGAGCTTTGTACTTTCATAAAAACACATTTAAAAAATAATAATGGCTTAAGAGACTATTTGGATGTAAAGAAAATGTTACTAAGAAAGTTTGGTTGGATCAAAAATGATATTGATATCAAAAATCAAAAACCTCTAACCCCCAAGAAGTATCATAGGTACTAGGCATGTAGGAGAGGGAGGGATCTGTCACTTGAGTGCCAGATCCCTCCCCCTCCTGCTCCTAAAATGATAATGTTATACATGCATGGCCCATTATTGATATTTCTGACTGATTGTTTAATTATTATTTCTTTTTAGAAAATTTACAAATCCTGGTTCAGTATTTCTTCATGCAAGTAAAGTTCATACTCCACCATGTAATGATGACATGATATGTCAGTGGGAAGGCTGCGACTCTATGAAGAGAAAGAGATTTTCTCTTCTAACCCATTTACAGGTAACTCTAAGTGAAACTCAGATATTTAATATTATTATAATTATGGCTTGAATGCAACATTTTGCATTAATCCATATATTCATCACTTTTAACTCGCTAAAAATGATTTTGATAGAAGGTAGTTAATAAAAAATGGAGCAGGTTCAATCTATGATGGGTTATTGTAATAGCTTGGTTTTAATCACACAACCCTTGAGTAACGGTTTTGGAGGAGGAGAAGGTTGTTGAAAATCACAAGTCCTTGATTTATCTTAGGGAATTGTCATAATATTAGTATGTTAACATGTGAAATTTATTCAATTTTTTTTAGGTTTTACTGGTTATATAAATAATTTATCTCTGTATAATATAGTCCATTTATATAGCTTGCTTCATATCTTATAAGGCATTCAAAGCAGATCGACATGAAATGATGCATCACAGAGAAATATAATGGTTTTAATCATTTTAATTTTATGGGATAACTGCTTGAAATCTTTATTTTGTTTTCTTTTTTTCTTGAATGTATTTTGTTTTTATTATTATTATTAATATTTCCCTTCCCTTTTTACTTTTCTGTTTTTTGTTTGAATGCATAGTTTTAGTGATTTTTCTAATTATGATTTGCATGAATTTGATCTTGTTTTAAAGTTGTTTTATTTTCTATTTGCATAGACTTATTTTAAAAATGATTGCTGTATGGAAAACTGCCTGATGAAGTCCATTTTGCTTTTTGTTTATTTTTTGTTTTTATTTGTTGTACCTGCAGGACTGGCATTGTAATGAAAGGGTTCTGCATACTCAAGCTATACGGAGGAAGCAGTTATCCCAGCAGGGAAAAACAACTATTCCACCACCACAAAAGCCACCCTTACATCCAGGTTACGCTCCTGATGCTGCTTTATTAGCAATAAGGAGGCATGCCCTTCAGTATATCAATCCTAAGGAACTTTCTGTGAGTTTCAAAGATTTGAAAGCAATTAATATTATATTTTAATCACTCGGAATTTTAGTTACTTCAGGGAAGATTTGCACCGCATTAAAACCTTCACTTTTTATTTAAATTTAGCACTATAAATTCCTTTTTTTTTAAATACTCATTTTGAAATCATTTATATTAGCACTTGCGGTTTAACTTTTTAAAGGAAAAAAAAATACACAAGATTTCCTGACACATTTATAAACTTGTGCTGAAATGTAAAAGCATGACTTTTAAAGTGATTTGGATTTGAATAGCATTTTCTGTTAACTGAGTTGCACTTTGAGTTATAAGCGTTTTCTGTCTTGGGACTGCCTTTTCAAGCTGTCTTGTCCAGAAATTTATTTCAAAATGTCAACTTTGATAACATTTTCATATTTTCTGAATAAAAACTTCAGCAATGGATTAAGAGCTTCATCAAAGAGTAACAAGTTTGAGTCTAAAAATAGCCTTAACTTAGAACAGCATTAATTTAAAGTTGAAGAACTTAAACTGTGAAAAATTAATCTGATATTGTCATACACATGCATTGTGGCTAACATAATCAGTTATTATTATTTTTTTAATGAAGATGCACCTAAATTTCTTCAACTTTGTATGAACTGAAATTTTTTTCAGTATGAGATTTCAAATTTGAACACTCACAATTAAACATTTTTAGAAGTACACTTTCTATAAATAGAAGTAGAAACTTCAGAAACATCATACATTAAATGCCATATGTCTGCATTTTGTTTTCATTGCTTAAACAAAGATTTCAATTTAGGATTTAAACACTGCATCTAATTCTGCAGTTTTTTTGTAGCATATTTTCAAATCATCTGTGACGTTTGTTGTACTTTGCAGATGTTTAATCCAATTATTTAATTTTTTCAAATTTCACATTAAATAAATAAATGGAAAATATTATTAATCACCAGTGAGTTTTTATGTTAATAACTGTCAAAGATTTCTGATTAGAAATATTTTTTCAGTAAAAAATAAAAGTTATGAAAAGTTCTTAAAAATATTTTTAAATTAAAAATTAGCATGGGCACTTTCCTTTAACTTTTGGAAGTTTTCTTTTTGTAAATTTCTTGTTTAAAAAAAAAATCCACAAGAGTTAACATTAATAATATTATAATAGGAAAAAAATTGGGATGGAGAAAAAAAACTTATCCAATGTTTTTTATTATATGATGCTCTCACTAACTTATTAATTTAATAATAATTTATTAAAGAAAATGTACACATCGGTGCATGAAGAGTGGCTGAAAAGTTTTGAGAAATTTCCTCCGATTAGAAATATTTTCATTATAATGTGACAAATTCTTCACACATGGGACTTTATTCCTATTAAATTTATCCAATAAAGGTTTTTGAATATGAAACAGGGGTAAAAATCTTAAAGTGAAATATCACAGTCAAGAGTAATCTAAAAAATATTTCATTATTTATTGTCGGCTGATGAATTTTAAAGACAGTTATTATCTTGAAATTTAGAGAGTTTTTCTGAGAAATCCTTAATATCATTTTAATTTTTTTCTATATTGTGTCTTTTATGAATTCCATGTAATTATCTCAAACAAAAATATCTTTCAAGATAAACAATTTAAAGTATATTTCTATAATTCTTCTTTTCCCTAATGACTGATGTTTTTTGGAAGAGGAGAATTTTTGAAATGTGCTATCAGTAAATAAAATGTATCATGTTACAAGTTGGAAATCTTTCTTCCCCCCTCCCCCCTCAGAATAGCTTAGTTTATTTTGTTTGACTAAAGTTACCAAATCCAGTATTTGTCTGTTATACACTGTGCTAAATTAATTCAAAATTTCAGTGATCTTATACAATAAATATACTTTTGGTCAAAAATTAGAGGGCAAATAAAATAATGTGCATGTAAATAATTTTTTTAAGGCAACATTATTTCTGACTGAATATAGTTTGGATTTAATATAAATCTTAAAGCTGTTCTTAAATTCAAATTGGCTACTTTCTGATACATTTTTAAATTGATTTTTGTTCATAAGTTTTTAAATAAAAGGGTTTTTTAGAAAATACTATCAAATTATGGACTAAATTTCTAGAATGAGCACTCTGATACAGATAGCCATGAGATAAAAAAGTATCATGCTTTGCATTTATAAATGAGTTAAGTATATGCATAAGAAGTTTCAAAAATCAGTTTTCAAAATTTGGGAAACTCTATGTTTTTGAGCTCTCTTAACCATGGGTTCCAGGCTTTAATCCAACACCTGCACATTCCACACTAAGTATGATTTGGGATTCTGTAACTTCATTGGTGCCTAACCTTGTTGGCAATGTAGTGATACTGAAATATGATGAATGATTATTACATAAAATTTATTGAAGACTTGAACTGTAATATTTATTATTGTCAAAACTTTTATTTTGTTAATGAAAGTTGGAAATTAATGAAAGCATGTTATAAAAAATACTGACATCTAAAGTTTAGATTGGTGCAAATTCGCTTTAGTGTAGAGTTCAAAGGTTAATTTCTTCATTTTTAATAAGTAGTTGGAATTTAGAATTCTATTGTCCTGCAGAGGATAAATCATCAATATTTTAATGCAAAACAAGAAAACATTACAGTTAAAAAAGTATTATTGTATTTTTACTTTTTTTTTTTTTAGTTTCCTTTAAAACTAGTCATCTTTTTGCATGCATGATAATAAGTAATATATTAGAATTGTTTCTGCCTAGCCATGAAATATATCTTGCAAATTTAAAATTTTTACCTAATGCTTGCTCTTTTTTCTCTTTCTGCATACCTACACATGCACATACTTGCTGTACCTGTTTAAATTTTTTTGCTGCATGCATCTGTATGAAATTTTCTACCATAGTTGTTTTATTACTAAAATCCTGTAGAATTCTGAAAAATTTTGTTACAAACTAATTTTTCATGAAATTATTTTCAGAGAAACATATGATATAGATTATAACTTATGGAATTTTCTTAGGTTTACAGCAAAGAATTATAGTCATATTTAATAAATACTGGTATTATTCAACAGTACACATTTATCTGGGGAATGATAACAAAAATATGTTATGCATTAAGCTTCTTCTCAAAAGGAGCACAGCCCTGACATTAATATTTAGCAAATAAATGGTACAAAAACATACTTGTTAATCTTAAAAACACCATTCATCTCTTTCAAATAAATGAATACTTTAATTCTTTTGGGCTGCAATGCACCAAACTTTGATTATTTGAGGCAATGGTAGATTTAACCATGTCAGTAAATATTTTATCATATTGCAAATGAAAATATTTAAAAAAAGGGGGAGAATTGTGTATTGCCAACCTTGTGTAGAACTTTTCAATTTCATGCAAGAAAAATAAGTATGTTTTGAATAAGAAATGTATTTAAAATGCTAACGCAAAGTACTAATGAAATGCATAATTAAACTAATTACAACTATTAACTGTTATAATTATCTGAATGCTGAAACTAGCTTAATATTATAAAGTTAACAATGTGACTTATTTCTTTCAATTTGTCTTATTGACTTATTCCTTGTCAATTTGTGATACATTCCTTTGTGAGTGTAATTTTTTTAGACTAGTCTTATCTTTAGACAAAATCACAGTACTTGATTCAAAGCTTAACAGTGTCAAACTGCATGGACCATGTAAAGTAACTTAACTGATCACTTCCCTTTCCCAAGAAAAATATTGAAATAGTTAGTGCAATTTTTGAGCTATTGATTTCACATATCGTTTCATTTCAACAGTATAATGCAAAATGTGAAAAGACTGGTTAATATGGCCTGGAGTCCATATTAAACAATACACAAAAGTTTTCTTCATTGCTCCATTAGACCCATTTCATGGAATACTTATAAATCTTACAAAATGGTGTATTTAAAACATTCTTATCTCTTCTTTTTCTCATGATTATGAGATATTTCTTTGCATTTTCTTTGGTAGATTTCTCCTGGAAGGTTGGCATTCGTCTAATAAAACTAATGAATAATTACGACATTTTGACAGACAGTTGTAACATGGAAATATCACTGACAGAACAGTGTTCAACAAGAAAGATTTTTTTACCTGATTCTATGCTACTTTTTACCTGAAAAAGTATTGAAATCAACAATTGCTTTCATTTTATTAGCCATGATCTTGCTTTTGTAGTTCGTAAAAAGCATGAAAATCATAATACAGTATCCTCCTTCAAATCTTCACAGCTTGAAACCACAGGCTGTGTGAAATTTACTATTTTGTGATTTTTGGACATTGGTTTGTCTGCATTTTTAAATAATATTAAATAAATTGATATTATGATGTATGCTTACAGACACTATAGTAAAATATAAAAATTAGTAAAATAACAAACTAAAACAATAAAAGTTAAGCTAGTTTTTAAAATGATTATGATTAAATACACATGGTAAAGATGAGATAAATTTTTCTTAAATTATTAGATGAAACTTGTTTCATAAGGGTACCTTACTAAATCTCATCAAAATCATAGAATAAGAAAGTTTTATTTCAGGTTTAGCCAGACTTTATAACTAAAAATCCTTGAATAATATATAAATATGATTGGTAAAAAGATTGCAATCACTAGTGATATCAAGCAATATCTTGTTTTTTTTTCAGAAACTAAATTTATGCTTGCTTCATTAAAAAGTGTGAGTTCAGTCATATTAAGTTGAATTATATATAAAATACATATGAAATGATAAAAAAAATAAAAAAGTCTGTAATTTTGTCCTTGCATATGAACTGAAAGCTCCTTTGTTTATATCTGCACGATGTGCAGATTTTAGGTATTTACAGTCTTAAGGGTGTACTAAAAAATATATATTTTTTCACCCTCAACAGTTCAAAAAAAAAAAAAAAAAAAAAGAGAAGAAATGATCCTAAATTATTGTATGACTGTCAAAAATTAAAGAATTATAATGATAAAAGCAATAAAGAATGAATTGTTATCCTGGTTCAAAGTTACCCAGCCGTTTAGGGTAACTTTGCACCATATGATAAATATCATTTAAAATAATTCATTATAAAAAGAAGTATTATAGGTAGGACAACTTTGAACCCCAAACAAGTTTTCAGATATGTAAAGACTCCTAATTTACATTTCCCAGCATCCCAAGATTTGTATAATTTATGATATTAAAACAAATATTATGCATAAGCATAAGAAAAGGGGAATAAGAGAACCATGAATATTTAGGAATAAAAAAGAACTATTTATTGTTCATATAAAATATAAAAATGCAGTGAAGAACAATTTTCAATATTTTAACTGAATAAATAGCCATAGTTACTAGTACTAGTATTATTTAAACAAAAATACAGAAATTCAACCATATTGTGGATTTCCGCTTAAAAAAAAAATCCGCGATTTTCGTGAAACGATAATCAAATTAAACAACGTTTTTCGTGAAACGATTGCGAAATAAAACAGCGATTTTCGTCGAATGACTGCGAAATAAAGTAGCGATTTTCGTCAACTGATTGCAAAAAATCCCGGCGATTTTCGTTAAACGATCGCGAAAAATAATACGGCGATTTTCTTCAAACGATCGTGAAATAAAATGGCGTTTTTCATCTAAAGATTGTGAAAAAAAACTACGATTTTCTTCAAACGACAGCGAAAACTGCGATTTTCGCCAAACGATCGCGAAATAGAACGGCGATTTTCGTCAAACGATCACGAAATAAATCGGCAAATTTTTGCCAAACGATTGTCAAATGAAACAACGATTTTCGTCAAACAATCGCGAAAAAAAGGGCGTTTTTCGACTGATTGCGAAAAAAACTGCGATTTTCGTCAAACGATCGCAACAAAAACGGCGGTTTTCGTCAATGATCGACGATCACAAAGTAAAGCAGCAAATTTTTGTCAAATGATCATGAAATAGAATGTCCTCAAACAATTTCAAAATAAATAAGGGATTTTCATCATATGATCCGAAATAAAATCACAATTTTCTTCAAATGATCTCTAAAAAACCCTGCAAATTTTTTCTATTCGCTTGTGGAATAATCATAGAATCTATTGCTGGTTAATCTCAATTGATTTAAAATTGATTCAATTAAAGCAAAATAAAATTCCTCACTGTGTTCACTGCATCTGGTTGCTGAGTTAATTTTATTGATATAAAATATACTGCGAACTAAACAAAAATAATCTATATTTACTCATAGAAGTTTTTAAGAATAATGACATCATATTTCAAATTGTGTGGAAAATGTGCATTTAGAGAAACGTAAATGTAAAGGTTGACGAAAAGGTTTTTTTCCTTTCATTTTTTTAAGATAGTCAAAAATACTTTGTTATAAATTTAATTCTATATTTAGTTTATTGTAAACAGTAAGTTACAATATTCATGCATAATTGTCGTTGAAAATGTCATAATTTTTACTTTATGTGTCAGTTTCCCCCAGGAGAAGGGCGCACAGGCCTTCGGGGAAACGTCCACCGGTAAATGTTAGCAGAAAGTTTTTTCTTATTTAAATTCTTAAAGATACAGAATTAATGCCAAAAATAAGGGGAACATTTCTTTTCAAAAATTTACTGGTCGAAGGCCTGTGCGCCCTTGTCCTGGGGGAATCACTGTGTGTAATTTACTCTTTTTTGTTATTTTCCGAGTGGCATCACTGAAAATAAAAAATATTGAATTAATGAAATGTCAAATTTGAATAGCTCTGCCCGAAAAATTCCTTTAAGTGAATTTTATGTTTTTTACACATATTTGTAAAAATATTTACATGTTATAACTAATGAACACATTTGTCATTTATATAAAATCATAGTTGCCAAGTCTCCAGCTTTTTGCATATCACTATTATCTTAGAGGAATGTTGTTTTAAATTGGCCAAATGCTTTAATTAAACAAAAGAATATTTTCTGTATTAAAATACTGGTGTACAAAAATCCAGGCAGTTGTATAAAATATACATACAAATATGGGGAATTTTTGACAGTAGTGCCTATAATCAGTAAATTATAAACATCAGTATAATTTTGAGCTGGCTCAAAGTTACCCTGAAAATAGGATAAAATGGTAGTGCCTTCTTATTTTGCATTTAATTAGTTAATCACAAAATATTAGCACATTTGCAACATTTAGATAATAATATGTCTGATAAATGAATAGATTGTTTCTGACTGAAAATTTAATTGGATTACAGCAACTTCAAAACAGCATTCAAAATTAACTTGAAAATAGTACTTCACAAAAATAGTTGTATGATGCAATTAATTGTTCATAATGTTGCTAATTTATTTTCTAAAACAAAAAGTAGAAATCCCAGTTTAGAACTTTGCCAACAGAGCATAGATCTGGAGTTTATTTAGTCTTTTGGAGTCAAAAATATTGAAAATTAAGGGGTGATGCAAAGTTACACCCTATTATTCAAAGCTACCCTGAATGACTGTCTAGCCTAAGTTTTGTGGAATACAACAGATGTGAAAATAACTTCTTAACTTTTGCCAAAACAGAAAGTCAGTGATTAAGAATAAGTGAGAAATTAATTTGAATGCAGGTTTACCAAAGAACCTACAGGGATATAAGGGAAGGCTTTGGAAACCGTAACTGTCTGGAACTGTGCAAACAGCTGTGCTGGGAAACACACCCAAATGAGAGATCCAATTTTAGGCTGCTTTATTGCATCTACAGATTCACCAAATATTTTTGTAGTAAACCTCCTTGCACCAATTCCGCCATGGGAATTTAAAACTGACATTTCCTTTGCAGTTTGTCTTGAGACTTAAGATTTTTTAATGTGATCTGTTGTTACGATATTTTTTCGGATGGGGTTTTGACTCCTTCCTTGAAAGGGACAGCACTGCTTTTGCGCATATATTGGTGACCACTGTATTACTCCTCATTTTTATAATTCTTACTATTACTGACCACACCAAAGCATGCCAGGTGAACCCAGTTTCGCCTTTCATTCCTGCATGCTACTTCTATTGCTTAGCTTTTTGCACTGTTTCGCTGACAGTCAGGGATTTACATAATGTCTATGGAAGATACCCTTTTCCACGCTTTATTTTCTTTGGTTTAACAGCTCTCTTTTTTGGGTAATGTAACATGTGCCATTATTTTAAACATAGACAGCAGATTAGATTATTTGTTTGTTTTTCTATAGCATTCACTTTTCTTTTCATCCTTTTATATTAAAGAATTATAAATCTTGCAGAAATGTTTCTTATGATCACCTTTCTTACATGCTTTTTATTTCTGATATCTTATATACTTTCGAACTTCCTTTTCTTTTTATGCTGTTTTAATACAATCATTAAAAGTAGTTTAGAATGTATCTCCATTACAATTTTTGTATTTTAGAACTAGCGAATGACAAGACGAATGAGCAAATCTATGTATATTCTTTAATATTTAAATATTGTAAAACCTCTGAATAGTGGACATCTTAGGATCATAGAAAAGAATCAATAAGGATAAGTTGGATAAGTTAGTCCTGAATTTAGATTTTTCAGCTTGGAATGAATCTTTTTTCCTGCAGGTTGGATTCGCAGACTATAAGAGTTCTTGTGAGTCATATTCAGGTTTGTTGCAAGTCAGGTTGTTAGGATTTCACAAAAAATTTGAGAAAAACTATGTTTTGGATGAAAATAAATGTGTATTTGAATATTTTGTGTATTTAATTTACTGTATGAGAAACAAGAAGTATATGAGAAATGTTATCATAGATTATTCTATCTTTAAGAACTATTTTTCTTATGAATTATAAAAATTATCAACATTTCATTTTAATATGCACAAAAATAAATGTCATAATTGTAACATTTTATGCTCATGTATAAATATTATATGTTTATTGATTGAGAAGTTCCCATTATTCAAAGGTATAAGCATTCAAAATATGTACATGACAGGAAATGAAAAAATGTTCGCTAAATAAAGGTGTGGGAGAAAAGACATTATAAAAGTCTTATTGTATATAGGTTTGATTATAAACCTGACAAAATATTTTAGACATTCTTTTGAAATTCAGATCAACTTGCAAGAGTCAAACCTAAAGCTGACCCAAAACAATCAAAATCAATCTAACCTGCAGTAAAAAAGCAAAAATCAATCCGACCTGGACCCGAACTGTGAATTGGGTTGGATGCAGGTAAAAATGGATAATCCTACCTTATGCATGAGTAATTGGGGGGAAAAATACTCCTGTTTATCAACAGATTTCATTTTAAAATTATCCCATCAAAAGCATAAATGTAAAAGAATACCAAGTTTTTTAACGGTTTCGCTAATAAAAGTAGTGGGATCTAACTTAAGTTTTTTTTACTCCTTAAATCATTGCTCCTGTGATGCATAATATTCTTCAGTTGCTTAAAGTGATATGTTATTTTATTTGCTACTCAGTAGAGTGACTTGGCAAATTTTCTCTCATTCAGATTTTTCTACTTTGTTGTTCTGATCTGAACTTAAAGTCAATCCCTTCCTTAAATTATCAATACCTTAACTTTGACATACTTATTCGAATATTTGATTGACTAGATCTTTACCAATGGCATACTAGACTAAATTGTACCCAGACTCAAAAATTAAAGTTGATGGGTAAAAACTTGCCAATAACTAGCAAATAACATAACAAATCATTTTAAGCAAATGAAGAAAGATATGGATGACAGAAGCTATAATTTTAAGGAGCTTTGAAAAAACTTAATTTCCAGTTAGATCTCACTTCTTTCATTAATGAAACTGTTAATGAGCTTAGCATTCTTTCACGTTTATGTTTTTGATGGGATATCATTTTTTATCAAGTATTTGTTTTCATGTTAGAAAAATAGGCTTAATGTTAAATTACCATTACCATTATTAAAATTACCATTTTTTTAATATTAATCTCACACCTTTTTCCTGCATTTACACACTGCCTTTTGTCATTTTCTGTATTGAAAATCCATTTTGCCGGCCAATGTGTTATGTCATGAGATGGTGTGAGCATAGTGCGGGAGGCAGTAAGCGTGGCTGTGGCCATCGTGTGATGCCACACACAAGATGACAATCCTACCTCATTGAATACTAGTTGTCTACTATACTAGACTATACTAGACTTTTTTTCAGTATTCGGTAGCCAAAAATGTGAGTTTGTTTTTCTTAGATACAAACTTTTATGTTTTGGTGCATCAAAAGTAGTCGCATTTACTTTGTCTTCTAACTAACTATTAATGTTTAATGTGCTAATTTATAGTTTTTTCTATTTATAAATCCAATAATCTGCCTCCACACCTAATTTCAACTTCCTAAGTCACCTGGAAGTAGTCAAACATTTTGATGAGTTAGTCAGTAATAAAAATAGTGATTTTTGAACATCAAAATCTCGTGAATGGTAAGAGGTTTTATATTGAAATTTATAGGATTTGGTAACTAGATGATGGTCTTACAAGACTTGCAAAATTACAAGTGTGTATGTAAAATAGATTTTAAGTTATTGGGGGATTAACAGTGGCAAAAATGGTTTGTGCATTGTAACCCTCAGCCAGTGTATTGCAAAGGCGGATCCAGCCTTTTTTTTTAGAGGGGGGGGGGGGGGTCACGTCTCTTAAACAATTTTTATATTGAAGATGGTCTCTACATCCAAAATAGCTAAATTTCTGATGCTTTAGGGAAGTTATTTCCATTCATAACAAAAAAGTTACATAAATATTCATAAAATTATAAATATATACATTTTATTCAGACGCCAAGAAATTGAGCATTATATGCAATTTTTTAGGACTTGACAGTTACTAAAAGCCATCATAAGTGAGAAATTGACTGTCACAACCTGAAATCCAGTTTAAAATTCTACAGTTTGCTACACACACTGCCGTGTGTCTATATAAATTGGAAATAATTAAAAATTCCTAAGATTTAAAAGCTATTCAAGGAACAAATTTATTTGCTTGTTAAAATTATGTGCCTCTATACATTGAAAATATCTTGATCCTAGAAAATAAAATATAATTAATGTAATGTAATTCAGAGTTCTTTTATTTTACTGCAAAATCCTAGAAAAGATCTACCTTTTGACTTTAGTAGTTATGCATTAGTTTAGATTGCTTGATATTTTCAATACCTTTTATTATGAATAATAGAAAATTTTTCTTTTTTAGTTACCAGCATTTTTTATGTATTTAATGTTTATAATAAAATGGTTTAAAGACATTAAAGCAATAGATATGTTATTATTATTAAAAATTTGTGATGGCTTGAAAGGGCTCAAGAAAATGCTAAGGGAGCTCAACCCATCTGGTTACCCTGTTGTGAGAGGATCATATCACAAACACTGTTTTTCTTGAAGAACAGAATTATTAAATTTTTAATCTCCAGAGTAATTGTTTTACCCATTTATTCTTATATCTGTAAATGCCTTTTCGACAAATCTTTATTTTTTGCTGCTTATGTTCTTTTTCGTATTCTTTTATGTTTCTTTACTTTTTTCTTTTTTTAATCTGATTTTAGCAAAATACAAATAAAGAATGGCAATCAGAATATGAATTTTAAGGGGTTTTGCTTTTTCTTTTTTAGTTTAATGCAGTTTTTGTTTTTGAAAAATAGGCAATATCTCACATAACTAATATATTCAATGTAAAAATAATGTATAAGTGCCATGTGCATTATATTGCCAAGAATTACAGGAAACTTCTAATATTAGATGTTACATCAAATATCTTAAAGAAAAAGTTAAAGAATCTTTTAGAATTCTGTGAATTTAAACTTATTTGACCTCATATTTTTACATAAACATCTGATCATGAGGATAAGTAGGGGGCCAACAATAAGATGAAAAGAAAATCATTATTTGAGATCATCCTGTAAAATAAAATGCATGAAATGATTTGTTAGAGCATCATATGAGTATGTAAATCAGAGTCCTGTATTGTTCAGGTTACTTGCTCTTGCCTGCAACTGACCCAACATGGGGTTTAGGTTGGGTTGACTTTTATTGTTTTGGGTTTGGGTTGGTTTCAGATTGGGTTTTAACTCTTGCAGGTCTGGTTCAGGTTTTCAAAATTAAGGTTTTAGGTCTAAAATCCAAATACAGTAGACTCCTTCAAATTTGCTAATGGTATGCCTAAAATCCACGCATCTTTACAGATGTAAACAATTAAACTTTCATTTTAGATGTAGGGGCAAAATTACCAAAAAAAAAAAAAAAAAAAAAAAAAAAAAAAAAAAAAAAAAAATTAGTCTTACTTTATCCCATATGAATTTTAATGTGTAATTCTAATATGACTGAGCTCATGGTTTTCTATAAAAGGAGTATAATTTTTTAAATATATTTTTTTAATGACAATATTACTGATATCACTGGTAATTACAATCATTTTATCAAATATATGTAAGTATTAACCAAGCCCTTTTGGTTATTATTACAATAATTTTGATGTGAATTAATAGAGAGTACTTTTTATAAGGAAAATTTCATTGAATAATTCAAGAAAGTGTATCTCATCTTCTTTATGTATATTCTTTAATATTTTAATCAGTTTCAAATTGCCTTATTTTTATCCTTTTAATTTGTTACTGTACTTAATTATTTTAATATTTTACTCTATTGCAATCATTCATTCTAATTTAGATTGCATTATTGCATTAAAATTACTCTTTAAAAAATTTAAACAAAACAATGACTAGAAACTGCAAAATTCTAAAATCTGCAAAACAGCTCGTCCCAAGTTGTGCGGATTTGAGGTTGTCTTTGAGATTGTGCAATAAAACCTTCATAAAAGACACTTTTGAAAAGTGGACAACTCTATTTAGTAGACACTTTTTCAATTTCTAACATTTAGGGGAGGCTAGGGACAGTTGACCATCGGCGAGACTTGACCCACCCCTCAGTTTTTATATTTCGGAGGATTTCAGGGTTTACTAATACATATCAACCAAAGCTACTGGAAAGCTCAAATATTTGTGTTTTTCTAATGCAGATAATCAAAATAGGTATTGAAAATAACTGTGAGGGGTTTTGAACCTAATAGTTGTGCTTTTTAATCACAGAAATTGAAATAAGTCATTTTTAAGTAATGCAGAAACATTGAATTTTTATTCTAGTCTAAAGATTGTACAGTAAGTTAGGTTTAACATAACAATGTGCTATTCTTTATAAAAGGTTGTCTGAGGAGGCTTGACTGAATCAATATGAGAGAGGTGACTAAATGGTCAAGGCTCCCTTAATTAAGTGGTTTTTGAAATCGTTTTATTGTACAAAGTAAATAAAGAATGGTTATTGGTTATATACAAAAAAAGTGTAAATTTATTCTGTAAAGCTACAGCAAAATGTGGTTATGGAAAGGAGAATGTTTAAAAGTGAATAAAGAAAGATCTGAAGATTGCTATAGTATCCACTGTAAGGAAAAAAAAATAATGAAATATGAATGAGAAAGTTGATGTAAGCGTTTTTCCATTTTAATAATGCCTACAATAGATTAAAAAAAGTGTAAAAGACTAAAATGGTCTAATTAATGAAAGCAGAAGTCTTAAAAATTAAGGAAAGATGCATATGGGATGTCATACTCACTTACATTATTTTTACTCTAACATTTCATGCTCCTTTATAATATGTAACTAAATTTTATTCAAGTGTTTATGTATATCTTAATTAATGATTAAACTGTACAAGAACTTCATGCAAGTTATAGACTGGGAGATGGCAATACAACCACCTCATTGAGTTAATGGATGAAAATCAAGGATTAGTTAAATCTCGATTTGCAACACAATAGGTCTGCCAAGTCGTATCTTGGTGGAAAACACTTAAAATCCCGATTTTAGTGGTTGACTCAGAGATTTTCCATTATGTTTTTCTGCTCCCAACCCTCCAAGTTTTCATACTTTTGGGTGCAGGTAAGCACTATGGTAAACCTATGAGTCAACCAAAAAAATCTTTTTTTTAGATGTTTTCCACCAAGATATGACTTGGCATACTGATTGCATTTTATTACACAAATCGAGATTTAAGTAATCCTAAAATTTCATCTGTGAACTTGAAAAGGTGATTGTATGTGTTGCCTATTCCCGCTCTATTAGAAGTGTCTAAGTTTTTAAACTCTCCAAAAAATTGCACTTTTTAGCTTAAAACCCCATTAACATTAATTTCGCTTACATTTCATGGTAATGGACTTGACAAGTAACGGATGACATTTCAAATAAAACAAAACAAAAAAAAAAACTATTAAAATTAACTAGTTTGTATATTTTCTAACTTAGATAATAATTTACATACCTTCTAAAACTACTTAGTAAACTTACTTAGCAGCTTACATTTCATCGCTTACATTTCATGGTAATGGACTTGACATTTCAAGTAAAACTATTAGAAATGAACTAACTTGTATAATTTCTAACTTAGATAATAATACACATACCTTCTGAAACTATTTAGTAAACAACATTTAATTACAAAAGTCCAAAAATCATTATTTCACTCTTAAAATTTACGGTAACAGACTTGACAGTGAAAAAAAAATACCAACCTTGATAAAAGCTTATTCTTACCACTATTACATTGCTTCACAATTGAAGAGTAAAAAATGGCAAGTACGTAAATATTTTAACTATATTGCTGAATATTTGCTGCTAACTTTAGGCAGCATTCGAACCTTTTTTGACTAAAATAATCACAAGGTAACTGACTTGACAAAAAGTGAGGGACAAAAGATTTCTGGTAATTTTTTAAAGAAAATATCTTTTGTAATAATTTTTTCATTAATATAGAACACTAACAGTTCATATTTAAAATAATTAAACCTTTTTATTTTAAAAAGTTAGCTCCAAAAAAAAAAAAAAAAAAAAAAAAAAAAAAAAAACAATTAAAAACATAAAACTTGGAATGGGACAGGCATTTTTGCTTAGAATCAAAATTTTAGATTTATATCCCAAAAAATTTTATTGATTTTTTTAATTTTTCATGTTAGAAATGTTCAATATAATCTTCTTTAGCTAATGCATAGCTCAAATCAAACTTTAAATATTAATTTGTTTGAATTTTCTTCTTTTCACTCTGGAACAGCATATGTAAGCAAAATTTGAAAATGGCCCTTTTTTTTTTTTTTTTTTTTTTTTTTTTTTTTTGATAAAGTATAAATATAAGATCATATGTAGCAGACAGTTTAAAAAAATTATTTAGTTTCAGAAAAAAATTCTGCAAGTTGGAAGAATTTTGAAAATTTGACATTGTGGTAAAATACAAAGTTTAATTCTGAAACAAACTGTCTGCCATAAGTCTTGAGCATAGTTCAATGAAAATGGATTAAAAATTTCCTCAAAATTGGTCAGTAGTTTCCAAGGAAATGAGTCTTAAAGCTTGCATATTTCTCAAACGATTGCACCCAGACTTATCATCCCTTAAATACTCTACAACTGCAGAAGAACATTGCATTGATTGTAAAGCTTTAGGAAGTTATGTAGACAAATTTCACTAAGATTAGAACAGTGAGATGAAGTCAAACTATGTGACAACTAGTGTTGCCAGGTCGAGTGTCACAAAAAGTGGGACATGGAGACCAAAAAAAAAGTGGAACATTTGTTTCAAATTCTGGTTTTATTAATACATGAAAATCTATTCAAAAGGAATTTTTTAAAAATAGGTTAATTTATGCCAAAATGGGCCTAAAGTGAAATAATCCACAAAAAGCTGCAAGAATTCATGTTATCTTATGATAACATAAATGACACAAAAGATTAAACTATCCCTTAATGATTGCGCTTATGCATCTTATCATTGTGGAAGTTGAATATGTAAATACTTTTATAAATACATCCAAAGTTATTCAGACAATACCATTAAATAAACCAATGAAACCAGTATTTTTACAATCATATTATTAAAAACAGTTGAAGTTTGAAGAGAAATAGATGGCAGATTACCAAATTACCAAGAAATATATGGATAAATGGACATATATAACCAGAGTAATTCATATATTACCATAAAATAAACCAATGAAACCAGTATTTTTACAATCATCTTATTGAAAACAGTTGAAGTTTGAAAGGAAATAAAAGGCAGATTACCAAATTAATGAAAGGTAAATGGATAAAAAGACAGTAGAAGGCTTTTCTATTAAACTACTTCAAGGGTGTATAGTTTAACAAAAAAGCAAAAACATCCAACCAGTTTCTGTTATAAGTCGTGCTGAAAGCTAAGAATTTGACTCACAATACACCCGACTGGCTTTGTGTCTAACAGAATACTGTCTTAAATGTTAAAATTTCATTTTCCCCACTGTACAATTATACTTACCTGGACAAAATCCTGTTTAAAACAGAATTTTTCTCTTGTGACTTGCAAATCCATCTAAACAGATTTCTCTAAGCCTTATATTTTCAAAAATATGTTTTTATAATAATTAAAGAATTGTGAGACAATTTTTTTATGCTTGCATATGAATATCACTATTTTTGAAAAGTAATTTTCTTTTTATTTAATTATAAGATTTTGTGATTAAAAAAGTCAATTATATTAACTTTCAGAAATAGTGGTATTCAAAAGCAAGCACTTGTATTCTATCCTCATAAAGAGTTTTTATAAAAATACTTCATTTAATTCCATCAATCATAACTTTAAATTTACATTTATAAAAAAAAAAAAAAAAAAAAAACTTTAGTATTTCTTTCTACCACATCAACATCATATGATTCAGAAATTTTTCTTATCTCTGTATTAGGAAAACCAATTAAGTTAGATACCAACGGTTAAATTTTGACATTTTTGAATAGCTTTACTGTGAATAATAATAATAATAAATACTAGTAAAAAAAAATACTGATATATATACAGTAGACTCCCTTAAATCCGCACAGCTTGGGACCAGAGGTTGTGCGGATATTAGAATTTTGCGGATTTCTGGTCATTGCTTTGTTTACATTTTTAAGCAGTGATTTGAGTGCAATTAATAGTGCATTCGGGACTATAATGAATACTTATAATATAATAAAATATTAAAATAAGTAATAAACTAAAATAATAAAAATTTAGATAATTTTTAAAATGATTAAAGTACTAATAGCAAAGGTCAAGTTAATAATCAATAATGTGTAATTAAATATTTATTATAAAGATTAAATGTATTTTTCCAAAATTAATCAACAAAACTTGCTTCATAAAAGTACATTACTAATTCACATCAAAATAACAAAATAAGGATTTTTTTTTTAAATTTAATTAATTTTTTTTAATTTTAATTTTAGCCAGGATTAATAACAAAAAAAAAAAAACTTTATTAATGCATAAATATATTTGGTAAGAAGATTGTGATTACCAGTGATATCAGCAATATCTTGAATTTTTTTCCAAAAAAAAAAAAAAAAAAAAAAAAAAATTCTTCCTTTATGAAAAAAACATGAATAGAGTATTATTGAGAAAATTACAAATTAAAAAATATATGGAATTGATACAAAACTAAAAAAAAATCAAATTTTGTCCCAATATCTGATCTGAAAATTTCATTGTTTACACCCATAAAATATGTGCGGATTTTAGAGAGTTGCGGATTTCTGGTTTGCAGATTTGAGGGAGTCTACTGTATATATATATATATATATATATATATATATATATATATATATATATATATATATATATATATATATATATATTTTTTTTTTTTTTTTTTTATGTATTATAATTTTAAAATGTATGCTCAATAAAAGGTTTTATCAATTTTTGAGTTAAACTGATAAAAAACAGTTGAGAGAAAGTTATATTTCAATTTATAGAATTATTTGCATGAAGCGATTTGTAATTAAATCACATATATATTTTGTAGGAGGATAAAGAAAGTGCATTGACAAAAAGTATACGTTTAACAAGTGCCCTCATTTTGAGAAACTTGGTTACACATAGTGCATTGGCAAGAACGTAAGTATATCACGCTAGTTTAAATTATGATTTAATACTTTGATTAATATGTGTATATATTTATTTAAAGATTTATTGCTTCAATTTCAATTGAATCAGTAAAAAGTGACTTGGGAAGCTAAAATTAATAAAAGAAACAGTCCATATACTGAAATTCTACTTTATTAAATATGCTTACTAAATCAAATTTGTTAATTATTTTTTAATTGTTTGATGAATTACAAAATTGTTTTTAGTGTTAAGATCTCAGTATGAGTTTCACACCAGAAAAACTATCTCTTTATCTATTATTAGTACTTTGTCTACTTTTACTCTAGAAACTTAAGTAGGATTGTCTGTAATTTCCTAGTTTAATAAAAACAAATTTACAACTTCTATGAATTGTAGAATATAGTATATCCTTACTACTATAGCCCCACAGAACTGATTACATGCTGGTGACAGTTGTAATTTTGCTAAGGTGTGAACAAGCTTTGATGCATGAATGGTAGATAATATACTAGGGAAAAAATAATAATAAGGAAACAAAAATTATTATATCATAAAGAACTGAAAATAAGCCTCCCCCCTCATATGTGTTTTTCCATTTTTGAAAAAGTTCCATTTATAAGCTGTCCCATTCATTTAGATTGGGAGGCAGCAGCACAGACAATCATCTCATTTAGTTCATGAATGAAAATTTAGGAATTGTTAAATTTTGATTTTTATATTAAAACACAATCACTCAGCCAATCATATTTTGGTTCATACCTAAAAATCTGAGTTTAGTAGTTGACCCATAGGCTTACCATTATGTTTATCTACTCCCAATCCTTTATATTTCCATACTTTTGGGTGCAGGAAACCATAATGATAAACCTACGAGTCAACCAATAAAATCAGGTTTTTAGGTGTTTTCCACCAAGGTATACCTTGGCAGATCAATTGTGTTTTAATATGCGAATTGAAATTTAACTAATCCTAGATTTTCATCCATGAACTTAATGAGGTGATTGTCTGTGCTGTCGCTTCCCAGTCCAATAGCTATCATGAAAAGCATAGCATAACAGTATCCTCTCAAGTGTTCAGATTTGCAGCAAAAGTAATGTTGGAAGTGTCCCACACCTAACACAATAAATTAGGATAGGCACTGACAGGCTACATTGACGCTGAATATTGGTGGAAAAGCAAAGTGTTTTGCATTTGGCTCTAATTAGAGTTGTTGCGTTGGTGGTAATGATTTCATGTGATAGTCCAACAAGATATATGAAGTATCATGGATTTCAGACAAACATGCAGTGCATTGCGCTGCCTTTCTACATTTATGAAGATTGCTTCTAGATTTAGGAAAGTGTCACATTTCATCATTATAGTTGATAAAATTAATATCAAGCTTGTTTGGGAACTAAGCATTATTGGTTTTTGGTTAGGTTGAACACCTGACTGGGATATTCTATATAGTACCTTAAAACACTTGGTCCAGAAATCATAATTAGATGCTGCTGGATATGATTCTTTATTGATGCTACAAAATTGTATTGTATTGCTACAAAATGTAGTTTTTTTTGTGTAGTTCAAATGTAGTTTCTAAACTAATAAATTTTCTATTTTCAATAAGATTTTTATGCTATTCTTTTTCCTCCACAGGTATGCTAAAAGATTTGAATCAGAATTAGCTTACTTAGCTATGTCACCTGTTGAATCTGCCAGGACTATAGCTCAGTGCCTCTCCCAATTATCTAGGCCTCATGATTGATATTCATGAAAAGAACAGTTTCAAACATGTGCCATGCAATTTCACTTCTATTTCATAAATGGAGAATTCTAGTACTCAATGCTACATTATGTAGATAGTACCTTCTATTGAATGTGTAACACATGAGCATATCATACCTGATGCAATGTAAAAAAACTGCCAATGAAAGGCATAGTCTTGCAAAACAACGTCATAGAGTATTTAAAGTTGTATTATTGTATTTAAAAACTTCATGTTATACAAGATTTTTCCTATATTTTAAGTTGAAAATGCCTGTCGGCTTTAAAATGAATTTTATATTGACTGCAAGAGATTCTAATTGTTGTTTATGCAAGAGATACTCTGAATCAAATCTACTTCACTAGAACATTGTTTTTAAAATTGAAATATGTATTCATGATGGGAATTGAAATCAATCACAACATAGTTGTTGATTCTAACCTATTTTATAGAAATACTCATTTTATTCTGATCTGATTTGTATAGATCAGTTGATTTTAGGTGCTGTTCTTGTACCATGTATATTTTGAAACTCATTTGCCACTAAGCAAATACTCCTTCTAAACAAATTTGCCTTGTGAATATCATAAATTCTCATTTCTTTATAAAATCATCATAAAATCCAAATTTGTGGCATTCCATTCAGATTAAACTTTGTTTCAGTATTTATTTTTTATATTTTTAGTTTTTCATTGTCATTTTTATATTTATTTTTTAAATGTTATATACTTGATTTGTTTCTTCATATTACAGATTTTACTAGTGTAAAAATTGTGTGTAAATAACTGTTTCATAACACTGAGTGTTATACTCAAATACAGCTTTTTCAATGGGCTTTCAGAGCAAATCATTATTTGTATATTTGAAAACTAGTTCATGATGAACTGTGCATTTCATGATTCATTTTTTAAAAGAGCTGAAAAAATTGCAGCTTGTCTGTTTTAATGTGTAATGTTAAAAATAAACAATACCCCTTAGGAATTGCATCATTCTTTTTTCTGTGTTTTTATATAATAAAACACCTTATTTGAAATCCCTGTTTAAATAATTCAAACATATTTCAGAATATCTTTCTTCCAAATGTTTTTCATATCTTAAATTTGCTTCTTTACTTTTTGCATTCACCTGATAAAAACAATGACCTTTTTATTGAAACACAATTTTTTATTGCATGTACTGTCAATTAAAAACAACTTTGGCTCATGCATTTAAACCTACAGTTTAAACAATTAGTGTCAATAAATATTAATGCAAAAAATTGAGTTTAATTGAAACTTAAGTTAGTAGGTAATTTAACTAGAAGTTCATTCCCCTTTAAAGTTTAATTGAAGATTATGTTAAAAACAATTAGTCAATAGAAATTTCACATGAATAGTATATTCCATGGAAAATTTAGTAATGTCAGATTTTTTATTTCTGGAAAATAAGTAAAGCATTATTATTTTTCCCTTTCCTATTGTTTAGAGAAAATATTTTCTTTCACATGGAATGAACTACTACTAACAGACTAGTTTTATTTCTTCCCATCATACTTTTATATAGATGTTACAAGGAATAAGTAGGCTTACCTGTGTAAATCTTTTAGCTCTGTAGTATTTGAACTAACAAAAGTTAGTGCCCTGAAAACTTCACTTTCACTCTAGCATAAATCTATTTTATTTTTCACAAATAAAAGTTTCCTTATTTAACAAACTCTTTTTTTTTATTCTGCTAACTCCAAATAAAAATTCTACAGCTCTCTAGAAAAAGATCAAGAAGTAATTTAGGGAATAAATGCTGTACCCGGTGTAATCACTGCACCCTCGAATATTGACATTGTCTTGAAAAAAAATCAGCGTAAACGTCGCAGTCAAAAGTAATTACTTAATTATGGAAGCAATAACATACCCAAAATATCCCATAAATATGGCAAAAAACTGAATTATAAGACTAATTAAATTATTAAAATAACTATTTGTCAAAAAGCATGTAGGAATAAAATATTTATATTACAGAACTGATTTTCCGGAACTTCAGGATCTGGATTTTTTTTTTTTTTTTTTACTTTAAATACATATTGTAAAATCTCGAAAACACTTTTCCCAATTTTGAACTAATTTCATTTTTTGAAATATATCAGTTTGTAAGCCTGCCACCAAAAATCTTTTTTCTTTAACAATAATAATAATAATTTTAAAAAATCATGCACAGTTCTTTTCTGCGTAACCAAATGTATCTATGGAAAGCAGATGATCTAATTCTGATAATGCTGACTTTCGAGTAGTAAACACAACAAATCTGACAGTTAGCTCACTTGTTTTTCTTTAAAGTGGACCTTTTTGTACGGTGCTGTAACTTTTGAATAACTTATTATATTTTAATAAAAATTTATTACACAGCCTAATTTAGTATTATTGCAACTTGCTGAAAATTTGAACGGAATTGGTAAATTATCAGAGAAGATACCAATTTTTTTTTTTAATAGTAAGAAAGAAAACATGATTTGCTTATCACTTCTTTTTCTTTTTTTATTACTTTTTCCAGCTCAATAATTTCTTTTTCCACACTCAAGCATTGAGGTTTTGCTGACACATTCACGGGGTTCTTTTTAAATATAAAAGAATAGAATTTAAATAAATTCTCTCTTTCTTTCTCTATTGAAAATTTTTTTTAACTTTCTTGGAACATTATTTTTTAAATTAATTAATTTTACGGAATATGTCTTAAAGTGTAATCTGTGTTATTTTGTTGTCATAAGAGCAGAAATTACAAAATCTTGCATTTATTATTGGATAAATAATAAAAAATTTTTTTAAAACATGCAAGTCATCAAAAGAATGAGAACTGGAAAATTTTGCAATAACAGGGGATCGAAAATATCCAATGGAAAATATTGTGGTTTGTAACTGAACTAAAATGCACCAACAAAAGAGACATTTCAATTGTGAAATTCAGAAAAATTGGCTTTCCAATACTTTGTTTCTACAATGGAGTGCAATAAAAGCAAGCATCTATTGTCCCTTCCTGCTTACTCCAGTCACTGTATTTCTTAAAAAAGGGTGACTCGTGATGTATTGCATTTGTTGTTTTACGATCAGTAACATTGTAAACAGGGGCAAAGAGAGAGAGAGAGAGAGAAAAAAGTGACCTTTTTTTAAAAAAAACAATATTTTGCTCAAAATTTCCGTAAACGCTGCATATATGAAAAATTAAACTTTTAAACTCATAAACGCTGCGGCGTTTATTCCCTAAATTACAGTAATATTTTCTGCTTGTCTACAGTGTAAGCTAAGTCCTATATCTGAGGTGCTAAATTTTTTACTGAAAAATAATAGTAGATTTGAGTTTCACAATATTAGAACAAAAACATCTACCTGATTTTATCAAAAGGAAAAGCAAGGCACATCAATGTATTTTATGTAGAATGCATTTTATATAGCATGATTTCATTACAATGCCTTGTAATATTTTGTTTTGAAATATTTTTTATAAAATTTAAATTACTTGATTTTTCTGCTGTTTTGCAGATATTTTATACTTAAAAAAAAGAAACAAATTATTATTAATTTTGACCAGTTTTATCCTCCTAAAACTGATCTCAATTTCTAAAAATTTTAAGTCATGTAGGTAAATCTGTTTAAAACTCTTTTAAACTGCCAACTTCAACTATGTTTTCAAACTTCTAATAGCAATTTAGGATAAATTTCTTTTATTCAGAGCTTAGTCTAGTTTCAACCATTATTTTAAGTCATTCAGTCCTGAAAGAAAAAGAACTTGTCAATTATTATTGAATAAATTGCACATGCATTTTTTTTTTTTTTTTGAAACATTGTGTAATATAACACTAAGTTTTTAAAAATAAACAATTTCTTTCATTTATGAGAAATAATATGTATAATTTCGTGTTTTAAAGATGTTTTTTTTTTTAAATGTTTAATTTTTTTTTTCTGAAAATATAAAACTTGTCTGTTTAATGAATTAAGACAAAGGAGCCAGTCAATTATGTGTGATAGTTATGTGCCATTTAGGTCAAGTTAAACATATGTAAATGGGCGATCACTGTATTAAAATTAGTGTAAACATCTATAACAAATTTAATATCTTCATTATTTTAATTTTAAAATATACAGCCTAAAAAAAAAATCTTGATGCATTTTAATTTCCAAATTGTCACAGAAAAAAATCTTCGATTTATGTTAAGCATCTAATTTTAGGAGGAATACTGAAATTGTGCCAAATTTTAAAACTGTAAATACAAACACCTAATTTATGCACCATATTTGGCTTTTATATGGCATTTTACCTAAAAGTAAGAAGCAGAAAGTTGTTTGGCTAAGTAGTTTAACAATTAAGAAGAATTAGAGTTTGCAACTGCTATTAATTACTTTGCAACCATTGCAAAACAGACTGCAATGTGAGTAGATTTTTAAGTCTAATTTAAAACTAATTGGTGAAATAAACTGCAATATTGATTTGGATAATCGAAGCTTCAAAAAATCTATTTCTGTTAATAAAAAGAGCAATACATATATTTTGAAAAAACTAATGCAAATATATGTATATTTCCAAAATTTAAAGAAAAAGGGAATTATAACTTACATTTTTTTAAGCAATCATGATTGTTTTCTAGAAGTTTTAGATACATAAATTCAAACTTGCAGCTCATTCTGTCACGTAATTTTCGAGTTAGGCTTAAAAACTACTTTCATTGCAAGCTGTTTTGCATTGTTCCCCCCCCCCCCCCCAAAAAAAATAAATAAATAAATAAATAAATAAATAAATAAAATAAAAAATAAATAAAACAATAAATTAATTAAGAGTTCCAAACATTACACCTTCTTAAATTCTGAACTACTTAACCAAGTGATTTCCTGTTTTGCATCCTAAGATGAAATTTACTCCCCCCCCCCTTTTTTTAAAAAAAAAAAAAGGTGAAAATTGTTTATATTGAAAATCTGAGAGTTTGGTGCAATTTCAGTAGATTATTAATTTAATATAATTTTAAAAATTTTATTTCCAATATCCATTATTTTCTGTTACAAGGAGAAAAAAAATGTATGGAGTATTTTTTTAAGGGTAGAGAGGGAGGGGGGTACTTGGATTTGAAAGAAAAAGTAGAAAACATTGTGACAACATTTCCTTGTTTTTTCCAAAATTCATGGTACAGTATGGAACCATTTATCCGGAAACCGGTTATCCGGAATGATATTTCTAATGAACTGATGTTAGAATCTATGTAGAAAAAAGTGTCATACACTACTAGTTTGACATATACATTGCTTGAAGCAATTGTATAGTTTGATAAGAGCATCTAGTGTTTGAAATAGAAGCATATATAGTTATATTATTGATGCTTTCATTTTTATGCAGAGAAAACAGAAGAATTTTTATTCCCAAGGAATTCCCATAAATTAAATTTTTTATAACTCTAACATTTGATCTTACTTGCATCTGATTCTTAGTTCAAGTAATCTAATAATTAAATTAAAATTAGAAGTAATACCATAGCCTTATATATTCCATAAAACTTATCAAATGGATAATGTTTTAATGCCCAACCATCAGGGCTAGGAAATTCAAAAAATGTTGAGGTTCCCAGCTGGGAGCCTACATGAAAAGTATAGGTTCCCAGATGAAAAATGTAGGTTCCCAATAAAATTTATATGTGAGTATTTTCACGAAATTTGCCGTTTTTGGCGATCTTTTGACAAAATCTGCCATTTTTTATCGATCTTTTGACAAAATCTGCCGTTTTATTGCGATGTTTTGACAAAAACCTGCCAATTTATCGCAATATTTTAACAAAACCTGTCGTTTTTCAATATTTTTTTAACGACATTTGCCGTTTTTTCCCGATTTTTTAACGAAATCTGCTGTTTTTTCGCGATTTTTTAATGAAGTTTGCGTTGTTTCCCGCCATCTTTTCACGAAATTCGGGCTTTTTCGCGATCTTTTGTCGAAATCTGTTGTTTTCTCGGTATTTTTTGACGAAATTTGCCGTTTTAGCGCGAATTTTTGACGAAATTTGCGGTTTTTCGCTTGATTTTTTAATAAAATTTGCCGTTTTATACGATTTTTTGACGAAATTCGGGTTTTTTCCGTAAAATTTTGACGCAATTACGCATCCCACGGACCGCTCAAGAGCTATATTTTTGCGCAGTTTACGCGATATAACGTGTGCACAGCATCGTTGGCGACCATGACAATTTTTTCGGTTCCCATCCGGGAACCTGAGTGAAAAAATATACGTTCTCTGAAATGATTTCCGGGATCCCGGAAACGCTACTTTTCGAGCCCTGCCAACCAGTTAACCGGATAAACCAATTATCTGGAAAACATCTGACCCCAACCATTCCAGATAAATGGCTCTGTACTGTATATGCTTTTCTGTACTTAAACATACAATTTTTAATTTTGTATTAAAGCAATAATAATTCTGAAGTGAAAATTACTTTTCCTACCCATATATAATTGGATGTGCTATTGCTCTCAAAAGCATTATTTTTTAAATACTTTTCTTTTGGGCAAATTAATCAGCTAAATATTGAAACCATGTGTAAAAATTTTGCTGCATGAATAATCACATAGTATAATAAATGCTTATGATTGGTTCTAAACAATACTGATTTAACAGTGATTCTGCTTTTTACAAATAAATAAAATAGACACATGCATGTGTGTTTGTAGACAGGTTTGTGCATTTGTGAGTAGTGAAATGTATGCATAGCTTAAAATTTTCATCTGTGGTAGTTTCATTTTTGCTTTTGATTGGGACCCTGAATAGGACCAAAATTCAGATTTGGTCAGTCACTAGTTAAAAATAATATACAAGAGATACTGAGAAACCCTATGAGTCTCTCTTTTCTGTTAACAAATTTCCTTTTCAATCTAGGAAATAAATATTTTATATTGTTAAAGATTTGTTTGCCATTTCAAGAATCTCAATAAATGAAAAATTTGAAAGGGAAATTTTAAATAGAGAATTTTTAAATTATGAAATTTCAGTTTTTATTTTAAAATTGTGAAATTTTGGTTTTTATTTTAAAATTATGAAATTTCAGTTTTTCAGTCACAAATTTAAATACGTTTCTTATTTAAATAAAAATACCAGGTTTTTTTTCTTCTTCATTCAATATTTTAATTTGATAAAGCATTAAATAAATTCATTGTAAAACTATGAAAAAAACATAAAAACTTTAATTACAATAATAATCTTATTTTCCTGCAAATTTAGCTAGGTTCATTTTAAAGTTAATGACTTTTAGGTTGTCTTGTGCTCTAAGCATAAAATAATCCTTTGATCTTAGGTAAAGCAAAGTAAAAGCATTTCAATCAATCTCCATAAATAATTTTTGAGCCTGGCATTCTTGTAGGCATTCATTTCACTTTTTGCAATCTGAGTTTGACCATCTAGTTTATTTTTACATATTTTAGCAGATCAGATTTTGACTGTTTTGGTGACCAAACATCCCATTGTGTTTGGGAGTCAAAACGTACGATGCATGTTTGGCAATTCATATCCTTCACCGTGGCCCCGTGCCACCTGGTATAATGCACATTTTGGCTCATGAGAGTTTAGAAAAGCAAGGCAGCAAGTTATGATGCAACATAATCATTTTTTCATAAATGGCTCAGTTCACCATTGACACTGTTTACAAATAACTCAAAATCATTCAAATACATTTATGCAGATACACGAATCTTTTGACTGCAGTATCCAAGTTTACTCAATGAGGTTTATAATTTAAGAATATAATAAATGGATCCTTTTTCTTATTAAGGAGTATATCAAGCATCAGTTCAAAAATAAATTTATATTTTTTTATGGATTCATAATTTTTTTTTCCATTAAAACTTGTAATCAATTAATGCTATGAAAAGAAAAGATTAAATAAATAAAAGTGGAAAAAACAGTATACAAAGTTATTATATTTTGAATATAATTGAGCAACATCATAATAGAATAAGTTTTTGCAACTCATGATAAAATATATTAATATTTTACTTATAAAATATATTAAAATGGCAATATTGTATCTGTATCTTAAGCAATATATATCATTTTACAGAAAATTTCTAGCATTTTGTGAGTTTGAGGATAAACAGTCTGCTTGTAAAAGACAAAAGAAATTTCTTTTATCTTCTTCATGTAGTGCAAAGTGAAACTTTTTCATCAAAAGACCTTTCTGGAAGCACATTTCTAGTATAGCCTGTTAAACAGGTTCAAACTCTTTAATATGGCTTATTCATAGATGACACAAGAGAAAAATGTAAATATGATTAGAGAAAAACAGTGAGATGTTAAATCAATGAAATCCTTATATAGATGAAACCAATTTTACATAAACTTTCAAGATAGTTTTTATAGTTTTCTTAAGATACATATTTTACTGAATAGTGGGAATATCATTTAAATGTGTGTAATCTCACCAAATTTGAATCAGCATTAAAAAAAAAAGGGAATTTAAAAATTTAAATAGAACTGTCTGAAGTTGTATTTAAAGTTTAAAAAAATGTAACTTTGTTACTGGACAATGTTTACTCAATTTACAATAAAAATAATTCCTCCAAAAGTGTAATTTTGATATGTGATTTTACTAATTGGATCATTTAGTTCACTGTGTAATAAAAAAAATATTTATAAAGGTTGTTCACACAGTTTAGTAATCGTTTTGTCTATAAAAGCAAAGCAGCTCATGGGAAAAATAGGAAATGCAAGGTAATTTTGAAAATACTAATTTTACCATTAAATGAAAGCTGTGCAGCAGGAAGCTGTGTGCATTAGCTGTGCAGCAGGAAGCAGAAAAAAAGCAAATTTATAAATAAACATAACTTCTCTAGGAAAACATTTATTGGAACATAGTTTACATTATTTTACTCAAGAATCTCTAATTTACAAAACCTATAGTAAATTTTTTTTTCAACATTTTGGGAAACTCATCATAATCAGTGTTGCCATTTTAGCACATGTTTTCATCCAAGAGTCAAATGTTTTTCCTTTATTTAATGACAGATATTCCATGATTAAATAGAGTGAAGTTGACTATTTGGAATTCTTGCAATAAACTTTGAATATTATTTTAAAAAAAAGCTGAATTGGCAACTCTGCTTATTAATTTTCATATCAATGTAAAAAAAGACTCCAAATGTAAGAAATACAAGTTATCCCATATATCCACATCTTTCAGTTGCCATTCCTTATCTTGTTGATTCCTCATTCTAAAGAGTTATTTATACTTTTTGATGGATAACTCAATAAATTTTATTATGACTAAAGTCTGAAACATTTAAGGGACGTTAGATCATTGAGTTCCATGAGTCTAGAGAAATTTTACCATGTAATATTTTTAGGAGGACTTGTTTAAATAGCCAATGTCTTTCAAAATTCTACCATTCCATTGAAATTCTAAATCATTATGTTTGCATATGCAGTCTTTACAGTAACCTTCACATTTAATTTTTGATCCAACCGGCATTGCTCGCGCCCATCAAAAAATAGCAAAGAATTTGGAAAAACCTCTAAAAATTTTTAATAAAAGATTATTAAAAGCTTAAAAGTAACTGCACGAATTCCAAATTAGTTTTATTAAAAAGATCGCAAAAGTTACTATATTAACCCTTTCCGGCGCACTACTCTTTAAAGTTGGAATTTAAAGAAAAAAAAAAAATTAGGCAATCTATTTAGGCCTAGAGGAGTACACAGGTATTGTTTTGTAAAGATTACACTAACTATTTTAATTATACAGCTGTTGCCGAAGTGGTAACCTCCCATAAGTAAAGCATTGATAAGCGCAGTGAGAAAAGCATTGCTGTGAAGCGCGTATTACAGTAAAACATTTTACCTATTATTTAAAAACAGTAGAGTTTGATCTCTGTTGTGCTGCCATCTAGAACTCATAAGAAAGATTTAAAGTAGCCATTAGAGTCGTTTTTAAAATATTCACGAGTTTTTGTGTCTCTAAACAGGGGGAACTTTAGGTGTTGCCGACCCGGCAACACTGCGTGTTAAGGGGTTAAGCTAGAAGATTGAAGCTGGATTCCTTTTGCTAATGTGGAAAACTCACAGCAAATCGCAAAAAATTGCGAAAAATTATTTCAAAAATCGCAGAGGACAAATTTTACTACTATGAACTAAGTAGTTAAAACATAATTTCTTGTATGATAAAGTGAAAAGTCGCTGAAAATCACGTTAAAAAATTCGAAATTTTCTAAAGTCACTGTATGAATTCCGAATAAACGTTACTGAAAAGAGGACAGAATTTACAATATTGTCTTAAAAGATTTCGGAATTTTTCTTATAATGTGGGGAAATTGCCGTGAAACTAAAGAAAACTACCAATAAAAGTTTCTTTTAAAAAATTACTAAAAATATAAAATTAGCAGAAGATGAAATTACATAGGTGGAGTAAAATATCGTAACCAGAATTCTTCCACGAATTAAAAATCAACGCTAAAAATTGCGGAAGACAAAATGTTTGAAAGCGAATACCTTTTAGGGCAAAGCCAGAATCACCTGTGTGACAATTGAACTCAAACTCACAAATAATGCTGTATTGAATAAAATTTGTATACAAATTAAAAAAAAATGTTTATGTAGTTTCATGCTGGGTGTCATAACAAACAGTATTTGAATAATTCTATTTAAAAAAATATATTTAATTTTACTTTTTAAGAACTTTAAACTTATGTCACCTGTGTGACCTTTTTGTAATAAAAAAGGCTTACAACATCCAAGAGGAGCTCAATTCCTCTGAATTTTGACTTGAATTGCAATTATTTTTTCTTGATCTATGTACTAAAAGGACTAAATTAAATATCTATATAAATAAAATTACTATAATAATAATATGAGTTGAAGAAAAAGTTAATTTACTTTGATTACCTGTGTGACTGTTTGTATCACCTGTGTAACAGCATTCAATACTTTCAAGTGAGCTGACAAATTTTAAAGCTATAATTGGTATTTAATGTGCTTATTAAACAACTACAAAAAAATTACAGCAAATCATTAAACCTAAAGACTCCATGTGCATTCACAACTTCTGGAGGAGTTAACCTTTTAATAATAAAATTTGCTTCATATAAAATTTTATCAGGATGGGCAGGCCATTTCCAATTAAGTCCACTCCTATGCATAACAGAAACTTCATAAGGTCCACTATTTGAGATTACAGATGTTACAGTTCCAGCATAACATTCTGTGTCATACTTCACTAAACACCAATCTCCCACTTCCAATGATAAAAGCCTATGGAGATCAGGTTGGCTTTCATCTGCATAAGAAACGTTGATACATGGTTCTGGTAGTTTAGAATTAAAATATCCTAACAATTTAGTTCCATTTTCACTAACCTCTAGGTGATGAAAGTCTCTTATTCCTGGAACAGCTGGAACAGACAACCACAGATTAAGGTTTTTAGTGGTTTGTTCAATTTCTTCATTGGAAATAAACAAAACCTCTGTTTTGCTAAGAAATCTTTTTGCAACAAGAAAGAAATCTTTTGGTGATTGTACTCACCATGTGATTGTACTTCACCATGCTTAGAAAACACTTCTTTCAAAACCATGGACTTGGCCAAACCTCTGATCCCATCAACTACACCTTTTCCATGGGATGTACCTGTGTACTTCCAGCTAAATTTTCTGCCGTACTTTTTGGATAAATATACTAAAAATCTGCACATAAATTTATTCTTGAATTCAGATGAAGATCCATCACTCCATATAACTTCTTCAACTTTATTTTCAACATTGATCAAAACATCATATGGCATCATCAGAATGGCAGAAACAACATCTTTGTCCTTTTTTTGACTGTATGAGCATATGAGGTAAGTACTGCATTCACCATTTAAAAATACAGCCACAATAAACAATTCTACTAATAATTTTCTACTCCACAAAGCCGATTGTACCTCTTTTGAAATTCACATTCATATGCCATGGCAAAGTCGCATTGAATAACTCGTCTTTCTGGAATGCTTTTATCCTGCACAAATTCACTCTCTTGAATCCTTTTAATATTGACATGCTTCAAAAATTCTGGATAATCATTTTGAATTTTTTTCAACAATTCTGAACTTGTGTCTTTGTGGAAATTTTTAACTAATGTATTGTTGACATTTTCCCACTGTTGCCATTGAATATTTTTCATGAGGTCAACATTTGTTGTGATGTTTTTGCCATCTTTGCAATTCAGACATGTTCCATTCCAACAGTTTGAATTTGTTGAATCACATAAAACTGTATTCCAAAATGATGAATCATAATTTATGTTTATCCCTTTGAGTTTTAGAAGGAAATTTTCATGTATTTTACATAGGTATTGATAAGAAGGGGTGTCTTTCATTAAAAGTACATTTGCTGGACGTTCGTCCTTGAAAACTGTGAAATTTACTTTCATGTCAGGGTAGGTGTCTTTGAATACAGCATAAGCTTCTCTTAAATACATAGTTAAATAAAACTTTTGCAAAGTTATTTTCTTTCCTTTCTCCCAGCAACACATACAATCTTTCATACCAGCACATTGATATGATATATCAGGTCTATAATAGAAAATTTTCAATATTTCTTTAAATTCCACATTATTTGAATTTGACAGACTTATGTCCTTCTTATTAGTCATTTCCAAACCCACTTTTTTAGGTAATGCCATTACAACTGCTTTTTGTTTACTTGGAGATATTGGAAGATTTCTTGCACATTTTCTTACTGCTTTCCCAAGTGACTGAGTTTTTTTATATGAACCAAAAGAATGATCTTTTGAAGAAGTAGAATCCATAGTTTCACTTAGAAGATCATTTGATTCCAATTTTTTCTTTTTCTTATTTTCTCGAGATTTACATTTTCTTTCTGCTGCTGCACTTCGATAAGCTTTAAGTTGACTAGTATTCATTTTGGAAATTCTATTCTTTCTGCTAGATTCACTCATTTTATTTTCTTTTGATTTAAAAGCAGGATCATTTTCAATCATTTTTTTCTTATATTTTCTCTGACATAAATTATGTTTCAATCTGAGGCTTCATTTGCCATATTCAAATTTAAAGGCAAAATAAAACTTACAATACAAAAATTCAGAAAGAACTACCACACTATTTAATCTGCATGTGTACAAATTGGCTAGCTTCCAAGTGTTGAAAGAAAAAAGACTAGGGAGAGAGAAACAGGTTCTAACCAATAGGAACAGGTTTTAAGTGGTAAGAACAGCTTCTTGGTGGTAGAAACTTGGCTTTAACTGGTAGACATAGGCCATGTTCAGCAGTTACGAGCATCAAGCCCGTGCGCTCAGGAGTCAGGGATATGGAGTGGAACCTTATTGCGGCTGTTCAAGTACTGAACCTGGCAAACAGTACTCAGAACTGTACGCTCATATACAGGTTAAGAACAGATCATGGATTTGATTGGACGGTGCTAATGATAAAGATCATCTGTTACCTTCATGAGCTTAAAATCAGCGATTGTGAGTTCGAATCTTTCGCGTCTATAAACTGTGATTATGTTTTTTTTTTAAATTATTAATAATTGGTTGCTTTATATTAATAAATAGGATTTTTTATTAAAGATAATTTTTTATATTAATAACATAGAAGCACATGTATTTCTATTACAATAATGAAATACCTATTTAAATATGAGAAAATATGATATTTTAAGAAGAAAGTTTTACATTTGAACCCATTTAATATTTTAAGTATCGTTTTAAAGTGATTTATCTATATACATATTAAGCAAATAAACAACAATAACAAAAAAGGTATACGCGTAAAATAATTTCTTGATGTTTTTCATTCATTCATTCATTCTTTTTTTTTAAAAGTACTTTAGAAGTAAGTTTAAGATACAAATCATATTTTATAGTGTTAAAATACACAATAAAAATATTATAAAAATCAAAATGTAATAGATGTACATTTTTTAAACTAAAAATATCTGCACCTATATATTTTAAAGAGCGATCTCTTTAAAAAATATTAGTTTTGTAAGGAATGAAGTATGATTAGAATGTTTATAAATTTTCTCCTAATAATATTATATAAATACATTGCTTATATTACGAGTTAGATTAACATGACTTTGAATGTCATTTGTTTCTCCTATCTTATGACGCATTTTAGTCTGTTATCCACACGGTATTACCAACACAATTTGCTATAGCAAAATAAATAAATAAATAAATAAGTAAATAAAATTAAAATAAAAAAAATAAATAAAGCTAGTTTTTTCCTAATAACTATAGTTATTAGAAAATAACTAGCTTTATTTATTTATTTATTTATTTTTTAGAATATTATTATTTTTACTCAGGGCCCGACTTATGCAGGGGCAAGCAGGGCACTTGCCCCGGACTCCCCCCCCCCCTGAAACTAATCAGGATTTTTATTGAAAGGTGCCAAATGATTAGAATCAGCAAAAATGACCAAAATTCATATATTTTCAAACAGTTAAGAAGATAGTGCAGGCTAGCTTATCCACCTGGGACCAACAAAAAATAGCAGAAAAAACTCTAAAAATCCCGAAGAACTTTAAAATTGTTGCACGAAATCCAAATAAACGTTTTTGAAATTAGAACAAAATTTACTACATCATGCTAGAAGACCGTCCTGCAAGATTCTTTTTACTAATGTGGAAAAAATCGCAAGCAAATCGCGAAAAGAGGCTAAAATTTAGAAACTAGCTGGCGATAAAATTTGCTATATCAAGTCAAAAGATTAAAACAGGATTTCTTTCACGATTTTCGAAAATGTGCAGAAAAGTATTCGCGAAAAATTAAAAAAAAAACAAAAAAAAAAAAAAAAAAACACTGTGCGAATTTTGAATAAACTTTATGAAAATATGACAGAATTTATTATATTGGACTAAAACATTAAAACCTGATTCCGTTTTATTAATATGGAAAAAGCACCACGAATTACAAAGAAAACTCCGAAAAAATCGCTAAATATTAAAAATCTCAGAAGACAAAATTTACTAGAGTGGCTAAAAATTTGCTACCGGAATTCTTTCACGAATGTTAAAAAATCACCGCGAGATAGCAATGAAAATCGCTAAAGACAAACTATAGCACATTAGATTGAATGTATAAAACAAATCTTTTTTATGAATGTAAAAAGAAGGGAGACTAATATTAGCGCATAGTACAAATCACATTGTAAATCGGAAAAAAATTAAAAATTGCAAAGGACAAAATTTACTATTGTTGTGTCAAAAGTTTGAAACCTATTCGAATGTTAAAATCTCGCAGAGCAAAGTTTATTTCATTAGGGTAAATGTTTGAAACTGATTTTTTTTTTTTCACGAATATATATACAAAAAAGTGCCGCGGAAGGGGAAAAACAGTAAAAGTCACATTAAAAATTTAAAAAATCAAAAAATCGCGAACAAAAATTTTAAGACTAACAGTTTGAAACTGTGTAACTTTAATAAATGTAAAAAAAAAAAAAAAAAAAAAAAAAAAAAAAAAACTGCGGAACACGAAAAATTTCTATAAGTCACTAGAAATTAAAAAATCGAGGTGGAGGAAAGTTTATATTTAAGGGGACTCAGGGGTTGATCGATACGGAAAAAATGTAAACAGAGCTCTCGCTACGAGTCTATATAAAAACAGAAGTATTCAATGTAATTAATATAAACTTTCTGATATTTTAAAGGTATGTTTGTAGTCTTATAAAATTAAGGTACCTGTGCCCAATATGGACATCCTAAGGAAAATGTATTTTTTTCACCCCCATGTACACGTCATAGGACTCCAAAAATATGTGACCATGATCTCCGAACTGCTGACTATCATTATTAAAATTAGCGACCTTGTAGCTATTCTGGTTTTCTTAAAATGATAAAAACAAAAAATGTTTACAAGTGTCCATATAAGGAACTACCTGTCTCTATTATGGACATGCATGTTCATATTAGGGACAAGTGGCTCCTTATTAATCTATTACACAGGGTGTATGGAAAAGCCACTTTTCCAAGGGATTTTAGAGGAGTGGGAATAAAAAAAATTATCTTAAAATTATTTTGGGGGAGTAGGAGGCACAGAAATATCTTCAGAACATGCACTTTAGAAGGGAGGGGCATTCTCGGCTGTGGCTCTTCGAAAACCCATGCAAAGAACCTCAGTTACCACTAAATATTATAAAATAATACGGTTGGTTTCGCTTAGCTTTATTGCATCTGTCTGCAGAATTTACATCTGTTATTACTCAGTCCTCACAGGATGGACAAATAAAAACTTCTTCATCGTGGGCGGTAAGTCCCACACAGTCCACATGGACATATCTGTCGCATGTGATGCGCAGCCGCATGTCTGCAACAGCATCAATACCGCATGAGAAACAGTACTAGCTCTCCTTTTATGAGGAGGTCATACTGTTTGTACCTGCGATTTCGCCAACAGATACCCTACTGAGGGGAGGCTTCTTTTGATTTTTCTGCAAGGGATTTTTGGAGAATTTTTTTTCCTTGGAGGATTGTTCAGATGGCATCTTGTTGAGCAACGATTTTACCACTTTGATGACTAAAAATGTTTTAAATTTATTGCCTGGCGACATTGTTACTTCTTCCTTCTTATAGTTGAAGTCGATGGGGACATAAAGTGTCCATATTGGGAAACTGGCGTAGTTTTATTAAATATTGTAACAAATAAATAAGGAAAATATTTTAAAGCAAAATATGCACTAGCAATCGAAAATATGTTTTATGCGCTTTCTAAAATACTCCACTTTTCCATATTTAAAGTAATTTTAGCATAACTAATAAGAAATTTACAATTTTCCTTGTAAATGGAGAACAGCGCGCTTTTTTGCACTTTCCAGCCTTAATTATCTTTTCAACCGCTTTTCCTCGTCGACATGTTGAGTCAACTCTCGATCAAAATTATTACTTTTAAAAATATTAGGGATGTCCATACTGCGAGCACTGTCCATATAGGGTACAAGTACCTTGTAAAATGAAGTACTTCATTGTAATATAATAAGAAATATAGCAAAATTTATGTAACACAATTTTTGAAAAAAAAAAAAAAACCTTATGTGTTATATCACCAACACCAAAATATCTTAACGTTGAATTGACATAAGAACCTAGTTTTTGCTTTAAAATGATCGGAAAACTTTACTCTATAGAATGAATTAAGGATATAACTATCACTCGAAAACAACATTATTAAAAAAACTCTCAAATTTGAAAATTAAAAAAACTCCTAAAAAAATAAACTTTTTTTCATTAAAAATACTCAAAATATATCTAAACTATAACAATTCATTCTATAGATAATGATGTTATATGCATGAAAAAAAAAAAAAAATTAAGCCATTTTATTAAATAGTTTTTTTTAAATCTTGGTGTTAGTCGTCAAAAATTAAGTTTGACAAAACATGCAACTTAAAGTTGAAATTATATGGGTGCGGCTATGAAAGTGTTGATACATAAATGCTTATAACTCCGTTAAAAATGCAAATATTTTTATGCGTTTTTTTTTTTTTTTTTTTTTTTTTTTTTTTTTTGCATTGAGTTCAGAATTAGTTGAATAATAAAACTAGATCATAAAAAAATCGATTTTTTGAAAAGTTTTCAACCTCTGAGCAGGGCCGTAACTACCGCCGGGGCACTGCCTCGGGGCCCCCAAGCCTGAGGGGCCCCAAACTGGTGGTAAAAAATACTATTGATTTTAGTTTCTAGTCTAACTTCCTATAAAATTCCCAGCTAAAAATTAGTAATTAAAAAAAATCAAAGTGCTAGAGTTTTTGCGTATCCGTTGATATATTCCATACGCTTTGCATGCAAAAGCAGCTCTAGAGGAGACAGCAGAATGTCGAGCTGAATGCGTCAAGTCGCACCAGAATGTTTGCCCATCGATGCTAGTATAAGAAAGAAAATATGGGCTTCTGATTAGTTGAATACTATAAAAAGCATCTAAAAAAGTTTTAGAAAATCTTTCTTCTTATCTATTAATAAATACATAAAATCGAAAAAAAAATTATCAAAATCCATCTTTCATCTTTTTTCTCATCGTTTAAATAGCGGCGTGGGAAAAAAGAAAAAAAAAAAACTGCGTTCGGGGGCAAAAATTTTAATTTGCCCCGGGCGCGAGGGGCCTCACTAGTTTGCCCTGGGGCCCCCAAGTTTATAGTTACGGCCCTGCCTCTGAGCCTCCTTAAGGTTAAAAGTTAACAACCAGATTTTTATCAATATCAAAAAACCACAGGGCAACGCGAAAAAGTGTTAAAAATTGCCAAAAATTCAAATATACAATAAGATAAAAATTTGTTATTTTATGTTATAAAAGATTAGACACCGAATTCCCTTTTACGAATGTTAAATACCGCAGCCACAAATGCGGAAAATGCTAAAAATCGCATAAAACTAGCTACAAATTAAGAAATCACGGAAGACAATTTTACTATATGAGCCTAAAAGTTTGAAACGAATTTTTTTTAAGAATGTGGAAAACATCACCCTAAAACGCCGAAAACAGATAAAAATTTAAAAATAGCAAAAGGCAAATTTTACTATTGTGGTCTAAAACCAAGGTTGTCACTTTGGCCTCCGTTTGTATTCTAAAATTTTCAGTTCATACCAAAAATTAATAAAAAAAATAGTACTCCATACGCTTTATTTAATGAGAAACAATTAACGATCAATTGAAGCGAAAACTCTTCTTTCGAAATTTCATGTATGAATGTGAAATTTTACATTAACAGTGCAGACCAAACTGTGAACCATGGAAAACATTGTAACCGGAATTATTTCACGAACGTTAAAAAATGACCACGCAACACTGAAAATTGATAAAAGCTCAAAAATTGCGAAGGACAAAATTTAGTATATTTTGCTAGAAGTTTGAAACCTTTTTTTTTTTTTTTTTTTTTTTTTTTTTTTTACCCCTGTCAAATGTTAAAATGTAGCCGTGGAGCGCATAAAACTAAAGTAAAAATCAAGCATAAGAAATAGCAAAATTTACAACAGTATGCAAAAAACATTGTAACCGGAATTCGTTCACCCGTAAAATTCGTCGAAAAATATGCGTGAAACGTGTAAGAGCACTGAAAATTGCAAAAGATAAAATGTACCATATTCAGCTAACTGTTATCGAATTCATTTTACGAATGTCAAAAAGTCGACGCGCAATTTTAACAAAAGGTACAAATCGCAATGAAAATTGGAGCATCTACAAAAATTTACTACATTAGACTAAAACTTCGACACCGATTCTCTTTTCGAATGTCAAAAAATTTCAGCTGAACACCAACAAGCATTAAAAAATTTCTAATGTACCAAAAATTACAAAGATCAAAATCTGCTTTAATATGCTAAAGGTTTGAAACCGAATTCCCTCCTCGAATATAAAAAAAATCGCCGCTGAACTCGAAAAAGCGTTGAATATCGGCTTAAAAATTACTAAAAAAATTTTTTTATCGCGGAGGACAAAATTTCCTAGTTTAAACCCAATTACTTTTATAAATATGGAAAACTGGAAAAAGAAAAAAAAAAAAAACCCGCAGAAGACAAAATTTACTAATGTCGACCCAAGTTTTACGAATGTCAAAAAATCTCAGCGTAAGACGAGAAAACGATAAAAATTGCTACAATTAAAAAATCTCACTGGATAAATTTATTAATTTAAATTGCAAAAATTCCATATCGAATTACTTTAAGATATGTGTCTACCTTTATAGGACTTTTTTTTTTCAAAAATATGAATTTTTTATCAAACATATGCTGTTTTAATTAAAACAGGGAATAAAAGTGTGAATTCATATAAATTTTTAAAGGAATTTCAATTATATTTTCAAATTCAAACAACATTTAGTCAAATTTTAGCAAAGAATTATATTTATGCCAAACCTACATTTCAATTTTTTTTTTCAACAATATAAGGTACCCTGGGGTAATAACGCCAGGCGGGGTAATAACGCCAAGTGCTTATATTTTGCATAATTATGAAATAATCAGGTAAATGACACCCATTTGCTCTGCGCAGAAGGGTTTTGAGTCATATAAATCGCAAAAAACAGCTTCAAGTTAATTTGTTTCATTTTTAGGGCTTATTGTTTTTACAAACAACTAAAATTAACGCTTGATCTAAAATTTGCGAGATACGTTTTGTGATGTGAAGACTATCTTTTTATCCGGAAATACTTTGTTAATTACATAAATTTGTAGTGCATTTCATGTACTTTTAAAATGTTGTTGAAGATTTTGGATATCTTCTCGAGATAATTTGTAATTTAAAATGTACTGCGCAATAACTATACTGGGGTAATAACGCCAATCCTTGACTTTAGTACCCCGGTTGATTCCCTACAGTGGCCGAGCTACATCCTAAATACTGATTCAAATAAACACAGTTAAAACTGTCCAATGTTTCTCATATTTCTATTTAAGCGGTCCTTTTTAAGCAAAAAGAAGCTCACGGTCTGATATTCTTTTGCCTCATCCCCTCCTCCCACACCACACCTTTATTTTTCTTACACTTTCATAAAAAATTGAACATTTTCAATAGCTTAGAAAGCAATTTGTCAATTTCTAAGTTTGTAGAGTCTGTATTTTTAGAATTGGGCTATCTACATGCAATTATTCCATCTTATTTCATAGTTTTGTTTGCATGGCGTTATTACCCATATAGGTGGGTAATAACGCCAAATAGCATTGGTCAAGAAAAAACGCCATTACATTTTATGAATACATATCTGTTAAATTATTTTATTTTATATAGATAGTCAATGAGTTGCTGTATCAGATCCTATATTTGTTTGAAAAATACAATCTAAATCTGAGCCGTAAAAATTGGTAGAACCTTAACGTGGCGTTATTACCCCAGGGTACCTTATTAGCATATCACTTACTAGTGTTATGAAGCAAAACATTTGCAGTACCTCTTAAATTTACTAACATATACCAAATTTTGTATACAGAACATGTTTTTTTTTCTTTCAGAATGTGTATTTTTCAATAAAAATAGCTCTTACATTAATACACATAAACTTGCAAGCTAAATTTTGCTTCATAACATATAGTGGCGGATTAAAAAACTGCATCAACTGTGAGAAAACGGAAAAAGTATACACATAACATGTTTTATGTTTGTGTTTTATGTATAAATTATGTTATTACATTAAAATAAACTTGCATTATTCATTTGCCATAAAAATTAGTTTCTTGAAATGCATAATTATGCTGAATAACTTCTAAAAAATGTACTATTTTGTCAAAACGTGGAATAAAGTATTTAACCACAGATGCAGTAGATAATTATAAATTCCACATAACTGAGACATATTACATGATTGTTGATATGATCGTACGTAAAAGTCTAAAAGGAACACATTAATACTTTTAAGATTTTCCCTGAGCGGTGTTTACAATCTTGCATGTGTCTGGTGCTGAAGAAATCAACTTCTAAATGTAATGGTGCCCGCTTTCATAGTGAAAAACCCTAATAATGTTTTCCTTTAATTTTAATCTTGGTAGCCTGATTCTTTTTAGCAATTTTAGCATTTAAGGTACCCTGGGGTAATAACGCCACGTTAAGGTTCTACCAATTTTTACGGCTCAGATTTAGATTGTATTTTTCAAACAAATATAGGATCTGATACAGCAACTCATTGACTATCTATATAAAATAAAATAATTTAACAGATATGTATTCATAAAAATGTAATGGCGTTTTTTCTTGACCAATGCTATTTGGCGTTATTACCCACCTATATGGGTAATAACGCCATGCAAACAAAACTATGAAATAAGATGGAATAATTGCATGTAGATAGCCCAATTCTAAAAATACAGACTCTACAAACTTAGAAATTGACAAATTGCTTTCTAAGCTATTGAAAATGTTCAATTTTTTATGAAAGTGTAAGAAAAATAAAGGTGTGGTGTGGGAGGAGGGGATGAGGCAAAAGAATATCAGACCGTGAGCTTCTTTTTGCTTAAAAAGGACCGCTTAAATAGAAATATGAGAAACATTGGACAGTTTTAACTGTGTTTATTTGAATCAGTATTTAGGATGTAGCTCGGCCACTGTAGGGAATCAACCGGGGTACTAAAGTCAAGGATTGGCGTTATTACCCCAGTATAGTTATTGCGCAGTACATTTTAAATTACAAATTATCTCGAGAAGATATCCAAAATCTTCAACAACATTTTAAAAGTACATGAAATGCACTACAAATTTATGTAATTAACAAAGTATTTCCGGATAAAAAGATAGTCTTCACATCACAAAACGTATCTCGCAAATTTTAGATCAAGCGTTAATTTTAGTTGTTTGTAAAAACAATAAGCCCTAAAAATGAAACAAATTAACTTGAAGCTGTTTTTTGCAATTTATATGACTCAAAACCCTTCTGCGCAGAGCAAATGGGTGTCATTTACCTGCTTATTTCATAATTATGCAAAATATAAGCACTTGGCGTTATTACCCCGTCTGGCGTTATTACCCCAGGGTACCTTATTACAAACCAAAAAGTTTGAATTGGATTAAGATAAGGACTATTCTAAGGTCAGTTCATAGTTTTAATACCAAATTTTTCCAGATAAACTTGCACCTAAAGTGGGAAATAGGTGGAAAATTATTTTATTAATTTATGTTGTATCGTGGAAATAAAAACTTGCAAATGACACAAGAAAATCCCTTTCGAATAAATTATATTCGACTTACCATTTCCGTTGTTATGAGAGTACTAATCTTGTTAAAAAATGCACTATCCTGCACTTTGACAACATTTGCAAAATAAAATATACTACAAAACGTGTTTTTAAAATTTTTGGTGTGAAAAGAGTATAAAAATAGTTGCTAGTGGCTGACCTGCTCATGATCGGTTGACAAGCAGCTTTGTAGATTATATTTTAAACATGAAAAAGATTGGTGACCGTAGACAAAAGTTAGATACTTTATAACAACCAGGAACGCAAACAATCCTGATCCAGGCGAGATAAAGGCTCCATTCCTGTAGCTAAAGCCGGACTCTTACAGAAGAAAGTTTCGGTCTCTATTTGGCGAAATTATATCTACTACGAGCGACTTATACCTAACCAGACCATCAATTCTGACAATTACTACTGGAAACTAGACGAACTGAAAATAGCAATAGCCATGAAATACTCCGAAATAGCAAACAAACCAGGTATTATCTTACGACGACTCCATGACACATATATCTTTGATTGTCAGAAACGAACTCCTTGCATTGGAACTTTTGGGACAACCTAATATATTATAACTTTATCGTACAAATTAACTAGCTTTTATGAATTAATTTTTGGGTTATTCGATGTAAGGGTCTTCATGGGTCCGACACTCGGTCCGAAGTTGGTTTGGGGATTACTAATTTTTTTAGAGCCTCAGACCGAGATGGACAGAGAGTGGATTTATTTTCTTGCCCAAGTCGGGCCTGGACTGCATTCTTCTTTAGGTTGGAACAGGCAGAAATTTTCAATCCCAGTTCCAACCCTGCTGATATGAAAATCATTGGACCAGTATGGCACTGGCCTGATGTCCAGTAAAAATATCAGTAAAATTTGCCCCTGTCCAATTTTTCCTTTTTTTTTTTTTAAAGCACGTATTTCGCCGTTTAAATCTCCCACTTTTATAGTATTTTCTATAAAATATTCTGACTGTTCCAAAAAATAGAAATGGGATTCGATTACATAATTTCTGAACAAAAACACTAGCCAATTTCATGCATTTACGAAAAAAATGAATTAAGAAAGGCCACAGAAAGTAGCGCTTTTGGATTTGTAAAGTCTTAAAAAAATCAGATGAAAAATTATACATTTTACAATAAATTTACATGATTGCGCTTTCTACAGAGCGGAAAATAGGCGTGAATTTTTCATATTGTGCCCACGCCAAATTAATGTGTTATAACGGAAAATTTGGGGAAAATGCTGTCAAAAGTTAAGGCTTAATTTTCAAGATGAGCATTAAAAGTTTATAAGAGTGTTTACACATATATATATATATTTTTTACTCTTATGCTTATTTGTTTAAATGTATCTGTTAGTGAGATCTCAAATTCTTTTTCCATTAATGTTAAACCTATTGACATGGAGTGCACTTTTGTTTTTAAAATATTTTCCCAGAAAATTAATATTTTAAACTTTTTTTTAGATGGGTAGGGGGGGGGGTAAATTTTCTTAAAAGATTTCTCATAAATCCCAACTGCCAGGGGCCTCGCTAAGGGGGGGATGGGGGGGAGCCTCCCCCCCAAACATTTGTGAATCTTGTTACACTTGGTAAATTCACAAACTTAGTTGGCAAATTTTCTTTAAAATTTTAATAAAAACTATAATATATTTTCAATTTTTGATAGAATTGGCAAAAATTACAAAACTAATTGGGAATACTATTAACCTTTTAACAAATGCCCCACCAGTGGCCGAGAGGTTCGGACCTCTCAACTGGAAGACGGCAGGTGCTGGGTTCGAACCCAATCGCGGCTGTCGGCCTAACCGTTCGGAGTTTTCGTGGTTTTCTTCGAACCTTGCGTAAATACGGGTTAGGTTCCCTTAAAAAGACCCCCACGAAGGGCACTCCCCCCTGGTCCTATATCCCTAGCGTAGATAATCGGACGTCAAAAATCAACCAACCAACCAACCAACCAACCAACCAACCTTTTAACAAATAGGGGCTATATTACATTTTCTAATTGTGGTAAGTTGGCAAAATTGTAAAATGAGTTGGCAAATATTGAAATTTGACTTGGCAATTTTAGGTCCTCTCCCCCCTCAATAAAATGTCTTAGCGATGGCCCTGCCAACTGCATTCTTCATAAAACGTATTTGTTTCTATTTTTGTTATATTTTTATAGGACTGATACATATTTGAGGCAGTAATTCAATTATTTTTATTTATCTTTCAATTTATACTTGAGATTTTGCTTTATACCTTTAATTTCTTAAATAGATTTAAAAATAGACAATTTGTGAAAAAAATATTTTTTCAAAGGATGCTATACTTTTTTTTTTCTACCAATAATTATTTAAAGTTAATGCGGCTTTTTAAATCAAATTCCATATATTGATTTGTAATCCCTTGCTCATACAGGATTTATTTTAAAGATTTTCTTGCTTATACTGTAAAATCCATTTTAGTATACTGCAAATTCTCATGCTTTTTTGTTTAAATAAGGGGTATGAAGAATTGAAGGAATAATGCCTTAGCGAACAACACAAAAGTTGTCTACAACCTCCTGTTGTCGGGAAATCGCCCTGGTCCCGTCGCAGGGTGTTGAACCATTATATTTTATAATATCCATCTATTGAAGAATACAGATAAGTTGTACAAAGATGCAGAATCCCGAAGATGATGTACCTTGCAGCCATACCCGTCCTGAGTTTTTTTTTTTTTTTTTTTTTTTTTTTTGGGATGAATGCACCGAAAATATTCATAATGACATTATTCGTAGCCTTATTTAAAGTAAAGAATTAACTTTACAAACATTACGAAATCTAACTTTTTATACGATCTCTCAGTCCCTATATTTATATATAACCAAGAATGAAAAATTTGCACCCTGAACACCCCATGGAAGATTCTTGACCGCCTCTCCATTCCTTTCGGGCCGAGCCCGGGCCATACTTCTTTTTTTGAAGGCTTGGGCCTTTTTTCCCTAAAAGATCGGCTGGACATAATTTTTTTCTCTCGTACCGAACCCGGACTTGTGTCATTCTTTCTAGTCAAATTTTCAGCCCCAAATTTGACCCTGTCTGTGTGAAAATTATTGTCTCGGCGTGACCTAATCCATTCGAAGATCAGTAAAATTTGGCTTGGCCCCAAAATTATTCAAAAATACATACATTTTTAAATTGCCATTATTCTACAATTAAATATTCAATTTTATTCTTTATAAATAATAGTATATTTCTAAGCTTATTAACATGAAACTAAATTAAAATATGGTAAAAGTGTGAAAAAGAATCTGCCTTTGACGGAATTCTGTCTTAACCTGAAAATATGTTGATCCATGCAAAATGAACGTGTTTAATGCGTAAGAAAAAGTATTTGTAATACATTCACACCTGCTAAGAAGATAATTTTAAGGAAATCGAAGAAGGCATTTTTTCCCCTGTGCAATTCCGTCTTAGAAAATTTACTATATAACATTTTTCCGATATTTAAGTCTCCAGTACATGGAATATGGATTAACTATATTAATGATAACTGAAATATTTGCATATAATAAATAGCGATTCATTAAAAAAATAAGTATTACAATAACTTCTATAGAAATTAAAACTATAAAAACATGACAATGAAAAGCAAAGATAAGTAATTTTAGTCAGAACTCCTCATACGAGGCAAATTTTTAACCAAATTAACGTAAAAATCAATGTTTTGTAGAAATTCATTCGGGTGAAGATTTTAACTTTTTCAGGCTCGGGCCGAACTTTTAGCTGTTATACCGGGTCTGATCGGGCCAATATTTTTTTTGGCCAGGCCGTGCTCTGGCTGAACTTTTAACTTTTATACCGGGACGGGCCGGGCCAAATTTTCTTTCTATTGATCGGACCGGGCCCGGGTCTTGAAATTTTGGTTTGCGCAGATGTGTACCATAGATTGTAGGGACCTCCATTCCAAAATACTGTTTCTACTAAATTCACATCTGTGTATCCTATTGTAAACTTTATTAATTTTTTAATGGATCTCTATTTGTATGTAAATATCTGGATTTTTATTAATACCATTAATCCGTTTACACGGCTTGGAGACTTAAAAGTGTGAAAAATTCTATATCAAAAAACCTTCTTAGACGAAACACATAGGAGAGAAAAAAAATCGTTATAGTTAAATTCTTTTTTACCAGGTATGTTGTCTTTTGCAAATGTAATTGTTTATTTTCAAAAGGATTAATATATTCATTTTTCACTGATTAAGAATTTCTTTCCGTTTAAAACAGGATTTCTTCATATGATATAAGATTCATATCATGTAAGATAGAGATTCTTATAACAAATTTTATGGCACTGTATATACCCCCTTCTAGAAATATACTATTATTATCCTTTAAGAAGCATTTTAATAGTAGAATAATGGTAATTTAAAAATATATGTATTTTCGTCAAGGATTGTTGACCTAAAGAGGTTGTTCCTTAAATAGACTTTTGACAGGGGCAGGTCAATGATTTTCATACAAGCAGGGTTGTGCAAATGCCAGAAAATTTCAGTTAGTGCAGACTTCTAGGAAGAATAAAGCACAGACGTAGAAATAAGCCCGGTTCGGCCTGTCCCGGGCCTCCAGTGAAAGGAAGACCCGGACACGACTCTTAAAAACTGATGATCAGACTCGACCCGTCCCGGATCCGTGTAGGTCTCTGCTCCACCAGTGGCTGAGAAGTTATGCTCTCGAAGTTGGTAGACGAGAAGAGCTGAGTTCGAAAACAATCGCACCAGTCGTTCGGAGTTTTCAATGGTTTTCTTCGAATATTGGATTACCGTACGTAAATACGGGTTAGGTTCCCTTAGAAAGACCCCCAAGGAGGGCACTCCTCCTAGGGCCTATATCCCACTTGCAGATAATCGGCCGCATACATAACACCTCACCGTATAGGTCTCTAAATGGCTTTAGAATGGGAAAAATGTGTCCTTAACGGCTGCAAAAAATTTAAATTAATTATGAAAAAAAATTGAGTTTGAGTTATAAATTTTGTTCAAACTCACGGATTTTTTTAGCTTTCGTTTAGTTCACGTTCGTTTATCAAAAAGTCAAGTTCATCTCAATGCTCACAGCAAATGAACTAAGTTCGTGAGTTTCCGCTCTATGAGCGCGCTCGTGCCTAACACTGACCCTGTATATCTAAAATATTTTAAGGATAAACACATGTTATACTTCCTGATAAAAATCTTACTATAATTATTTTCTACTGTTAAATAAGTATATTTATTTCAAAGTCTTCCATCTGAAGTGAAAATGTAATAATATTCTGGTGATTTAAACTACATTATTTAAACTGATCTTCAAAATGTTATTAAAGAATTTTTAAGATTGTATTATTAGAAAATCTTTCCATCATATTGTATTGACTATTATAATGTTTAGAGTTATTTAGAGTTAGTTATTTAGAGTATTGACTATTATAATGTTATATATAGAATACTTTGACTCATTGTATGTTTCCTTATAAAATTTTTATTGCACATCATGTGCCAATGGTGCAGAATGGCATCGCTAACTTTTTCGATTATTTATTACTTAAGTCCCTATGGTACCATTTAGAATAATTTTAAATTTTAATTAAAGAATGGAAAAGAAATATTTTATTATTTCTTTTATTAAGCATAAAATTAACTTATTTTAATTAACATAATTTATTTTAAGAATTTCAGAATTTTAGCATAAACAGTAATGTACTGTACTGAAAGGGTTAAAAAAAGTGTTAGTCTGACGTAAAAGTAGCATTAAAGTCTTGTAATGACATTTAGTTCCCAACTGTAAAAAATAACAATTAACAAACTATAATTACTAGAGCATTATAATTACTTTCAGTTATTAGAATGCATATACCAGGAGATCCAAACCCAGGTTTCTGCGTTACAGAACTTATCGGTGTATAACGTATATGTGAAAATCTTTTTTGATTGAAAACTTAGTCGATATTTTTCATTTAATGCATTTTTTTAATATTTCGACACAAACAGAACAAAAAATTATAGATTTATAGCACATTTTTACAGCACTTTTTTTACATCATTTTTTTTTTTTTCAATGTATAAGCGAATTAGTTCAGTTACACATCGATTAAATTTGCTAAATGTGCTTTTTATTGATTTTATTTATCTATTTATTTATTTTATTGATGGAGTTTTATAAAACATTATCCAAAAAGAAATGCTGACATTTCTAATGCTGACATGTAGGCATTGTTTTAACTGCAAACGAGTAAATCTTCCGGAATCGGACTGCACGTGATATACAGAGTGATTATAATTAAAGTTCAAGCTTTAAAATTCTGTTAAAAAATTGCTCGTCAAAATGTTTTAAGCATAGCTGCCAACTTTTACGATTTTTTTCGTACCACTAAAATTTAAAAGAAAATTTTGACATTTTTAATTGCGGATATTGGCGATTAAGTAAAAGTAAACATTTTTTTAAATTTTAGTGGTAAGAAAAAAGCATAAAAGTTGGCAACTAAATTTATGCATTTTTTCCAGATTATTAGTAGGCATCGGGCCATAGCCTTCTTTCATTGGCACGTGTCACGCGCTTTTATAACAAATGTAATATACAGTGCACATGATACATATTTTATTTTGAAAATTATCACGAGTAAAATGACACCTATTTCAAAAATTCCGAACTATTTTTTTTCTTTCTGCCGTACCATTTCCCTCTTCTTCGTTTATAAAATTAAAAACTGAACCTGTAGTTATACGATCCATGAAAAATGACGGACAACAATGCCCAATCCTGCTTATTTGACCAGGGACCCCGAGATGTTATACAGCATATGACCCAGTCAGATAGTCAGCCTAACGCTAGATCATCTGTGTTTAGTTCCCAAACAAGCTTAGAACTCATTTTATCTACTCCGAAGGAATGAAAAGTTGCTCCGTTAGGAGTCGAACTTGCGATATGGGCCAATTTTATGGAGTAACGTTACACAAATGTTTTACAGTGTAATAACGCCTTGTTAAGATTCTACCAATTTTTACGGCTTAGTTTTAATTTTTTTTTTTTTTTTTTTTTTTCAAACAAAAATAGAATTGGACACAACAACTTATTGGATATGCATACTAGAAATATTTTAGCAGATAAGTATTCATAAAATGTTATGGTGTGATTTCTTGACCAATGCTATTTGGGGTTATTACCCACCTAAGTGAATAATAGCGGCATGCAAAAAGAAAAAAAAAGAGGTACAATAAGATGGAATAATGGCATATAAATTGTCCAATAATTTCATTCAATAATTAATAATCATTTCATATTTTATTTTTCTGACACGAATCATTGATAAAGTTAGCAGTACTTAGGACATACAAATTTCTCTTTATCACTTTTTGTTAACAATTATAATAATGCTCTCTCGCACATAAAATAAAAAATAAATCCTCTTTGGATGTAGTTCCAGCCTTGAAAACATTTATTATGCGGATTTATAACGCAGTGGATGACATTATTACCTAGGTATATATATTGCGTAGTATATTTTAAACTATAAACTACCTCGCGAACGCATCCAAAATCTTCCGCAACATTTTGAAAATACGTGAAATACACTACATATCTAAGTAATAAATAAAGTATTTCCTAATATTTTCTTCAGATCACAGAACTTGTTTTGCAAATTTTTGATCGGGCATAGACATATACGTGCTTCTTCTAGCGATGAGGTCTACAAATGTAAGAAACTATTTTTTAGCAGTTTGTGATTCAGATGACTTTGAGACCTTCTGAGTAGAACCCGTAGGTGTCATCTACCGAATTCGTACATAATTACGCGTAATATTAGCACTTTGCGTTATTACCCCAGGACACGTTATACATTTTTTTATTTCTATTTCTACTTATACAAATTAAGTCCTATAAGAAATTTCGCATTAACAGGATTCAAAAATGCTATATTTGTCTGCTTCCTTTTCTGGTCTTTTTTAATTTTTAATCTGTAACTTTCCTAAATATTGGCAAAGGTCGAACGTGTTGTTAAGCTACAAAGTACTATTTCATAGATATCGTATCATGAATAGTCTTTTTTTACAGGGATACGTCAAAAATTGAACGTATGAAGAACTGAGGTGATAAAAGTGGTAAGTATCACAATCATAATTTTGAAAAAATGAGTTGTAAATCTCTAAACAACTATTTGCATTTATTGTAAAACATCTTCTTTATTAATTAAAATGTATGTGACAATTAGGTTTTATCAAATATTAATTTAACAGAGGGTAGAAGACAATTAATTAGCTTCAATCATATAATCGTATATTGCTCATCAAAATGAGTAACTTTGACAACATTAGAATTTAAATGAGTGCGGATAATAATAAAGAATTGACATAAGATACTAAACAATCACTGAAATATGTGAACCAAAGGGCAATAAGTAAATATCAATGTAATAATGAGAATTTTTTTTTTTTTAATTTGGTTTTATTTATTTTCTTAATAAGTATTTGTTCTGAGATAACTTTGTTGTTTATTTAGCTACTTGAATCTACTACGGTTTAAAGTTATAAAAACTATATCAGGTGGCATGTTGAAAATGTAAATATAAATAATTGGCAGACCCCATACTACAAAACCTGTAACCTCTTAGCAAGCGACGCAAGATATTTGAACATTTACGTAGATCATAATCTATTTTAAAAATTAAATGGTCACGTTATAGTTAAATTCCATCGGTAATTAACTCTCAAAGTAATATGAAAACTTGAATTTTGCAAAGAATTGCATAAAAATATCATTCCACATTATAAGCCGGCACACCGTGCAAGGAAAATAACAAAACAAATATTTAGTTATAAAACATGTTCTATCAAGCTGTTGCTTAAAAAAAAAAAAACCTAATGTTTTATTCACCGAACCACAGCAAGGAATGGAGAGATACCGTGATGAGGATTGAATACAACAGCTTACATATCAACACTTGCGCATGCGTGACAACTCGTTTTCTGATGGCAATACCAACACTTTCTAGTTCTGCTTTCAAACTAAAAAACTACTGTGATCTACAAACTTCCGCATCTCTTATGAGAGTGATGATCTGAGTTGGATATTTTGACGATACGATCTTACGAGCAAACGGTAAGAGAACATGTCTCCTCTCACTTCTTACTTTGATTTCTTTTATTTTTTTATAATTGAAGATTTATTGGAATTCGTCTCTTTTTAGATTATACAAGACTTAATTTTTATTTAAAATATTGTTTACACATACTTCTCATGAAATGTATATATTACATCTATATATATATATTTTTCAAATATTAATTTTTTAAACAAATATATAATTGAAAAATAATTTTTTTAAACTTTAACCATGTTTAAAATTTGATAGATCTTTTGAAAGAATAACCATTTTTGTATACTTTATCCATTTTTGAATACAGAAAAGAATAAATTCAGGGTTTCAGGGTTTTACAAAATATGCTTACTTAACAAAAATAATGAATCTAAAAACTTTTTTATGAGAGCTATTTTAATATGGGACTTTCTTTTCAAAATATTCTCTCAAAAGAGAAGAAAAACTCGAAAATATAGTAAAGGTTATGCAACTAAAAAACATATGCTTTTTCATAACTATACCTCCTATGGAAATTTAGATAAATAGATTTAAATACGATAAATCTTGGAAAAGTACATTAAATTTTTGGAAGAAGGTGTGATAAATAGAGACAGTGAAACATAAATATTGTTACATATTTTGATCTAATTATAATATTTACATTCGGCATGCTTAATTTTATTCTAAAAATTCTAGACTTTTCTTAAGCCAAAAGGTAAAATTGGAATTTTATTTATTTATTTATTTATTTTTTGTGTCTTGGACCACCTTTAGGAAAATAAATTTTTCGGTGTTTGAAAAATTATCAATCGATAGGATTAGAAAGGTGAATATATATGAAGTTATTTACTGTTTGATATTCTCTAAAAGTAACATAATGCGAACTTTAAAAATCAGTTAAGGCGACTCTTCACTCACTTGAAAACACCAGCACCGTAATGGTAAAGCAATGGGCAGGTTGTTTTCGGATTTCTCGTTTAAATTTGAATATTCTTAATCTTTTTTTTCATAGAATAGTCGATCTTTAATGTGGACATTTTTTACTTTTTCAATTTCGGTTGCAATTTTTTTTTTTTTTTTTTAAAGGTACTATCATTTTCGGAACCGGTTTTGAAACTGAAAGTACCTTAAGAAATAAAATAAAACAAAGAAAATCTGCAACCAAAGTTAAAAAAGAAAAAATGTTATATTAAAGAACGAGCTCAGCTATCTATGCAGAAAAAAAATGTTTAAAAATATTAAAATTACGAGAAATTCGAAATCAATCTGTCCATTGGTTTAACATTACAGAGTGGGTGTTTTCAAGTGAGTAAAGAGTCCGCTTATTGCTACTGATCACTCATTTTCCGAATTATCCTCCGTAATATTAAGTCTATGAACGTTTGATGCATTTTATATACAAAATATATCCTCAGGGAACTAATATTTTAAACTTTTTTTTCAGTGTTCCTTTTTTATGCATATCTATTTTTTTTTTTTCTTAATTTTCAAAATATCGCTAAAAGCTACGCTTAATTTTATATGAAGAGTATTGAAGAGTATATATATGAAGATAATTTTACTGCTACTTTGTTAGTTTTTGAAACATAAAATACTTAAATAAGCAAAGCTTTTAGAAATATTTTGAGAACTAAGAGAAAAAAAGGACTCCTTTAAGAAGACAACACTGAAAAAAAGAAATTAAAAATAATTTAAAGAAATTATTAATTTTTTGAGATATAAAAATGTATCAAACGCCCATAGACTTAACATTATGGAGGGGAATTCAGCAAATGAGTGATTAGCAGCCTTAACACAAAAACGTATAAGTAAACCCATTAGTTCCTTCGGCACGTATATGTGAAATATAGGGTAGGCAAAATCCTTGAATTTAAACACCACGCTTTATTTATTTATTTATTATTATTGTTATGTATCATTTAATCACACATTCCATCAAATACAGAAGGTGGCAACTTAAGAAAAGTGGCGTCTAAAGATTAATAAGATTGTATTAGATGTCAGTCGCGATGTGGTTAAGCTAAAAATATTTCTTTTGTTGATTTTACGAACCAAACTGAATATTATGCGATTTGAATGTTAAAACATTTGTTTTAATTAATTTGTTTTTTAACATAGTTTTTTTGTTCTTGAAAATATTTCCTTATCAATATTTGATGCATTATTGTTTGCTTTAAACAAACAACAACAACAACAAAAAAAAAAAAAAACAAAAAAAAAACCCTACTAATTTTATAATTTTATTCATGTTACAAACATTGCATTTGTAATATAATTTTACTCATAGTACCCATATTGTAAATATAATACAAACACAGCTTACTCATTATCTGAATCATCTTTTTAAACTAATTCCGGAACATAAAAATCTAAAAAAAATCGCATTTTTATATTTTGTCTAAAAAAGCACCATATATTTTTTTGTAAAATGTCATGAAAACCGCATTTAAATATGATAATTAAGCCAATCGATATAACGTATTTTCTATTGCATTCGCTGCTTTTTTCAAGATTTAAATGCATTTATCGCTGAATGCATTAAGATTTGTCATATTTGCATTAATGTATCAAAATATCAACGAAAAACAAAGATGTGAAAAATTTAAATAAGTTTTCAGATGCATATTCTTTAATGTGTTTTCAGATCTTTTTAACTTATTATTTTGAGAGAAAATTCTGAAAATGTTATTCTCGTCATAAAAATTGCTTATAAAATAACTTTCTTATTGCAAAAATGGGTAAAAATTTTAACGTAAAAATTTTTTGTAAATCCCGAAGACTTGTTTATTCTTTAAAAGAATATTTATTCATTTTACAACTTATAAATGAAAAAAATAGGCAAAAGTTTTACTCTTTCAGAAAATTTATCAAAATTTAAACACCACTAATATAAAGAAATTAGTTAACTTTTATATATTTAAAAAATACATTTAATATATATACATATATATATATATATAATTATATATATATATAAACGAACCACCGTTAATACAAAATAATTTGTAATTGCCATTTAGAATGTGAAAATTGTGTTTTTGCAAATTAAAAGTAATCTTCCGTCTGTTTGTACTTTAGAGGCATCATTTATTATTCCAACACTTGTGTTTTAATATTACGAGGATTTTTTTTTTTCGAAATTTTTCTTATTTTACTGAATATATTTAAAAGTATAAAAATTTTCTTCTAAAAAAATAATAATCAAAATATCTATAAAATGGAAAAAATATGCGCTAAAAATGTGTGAAAGGTCCTTGCTGTTCATTCGACATGTACAAAGACTGTATAATTTTATAAATATTGCATAAATAATATAAAAATACAGTAAGTAAACTGGAAATTGAAAATTGTATAAAAAAGGCTTTTTAAAATTTTTGTTTGTATCCATGCTTCACCTGATGAGCTGTTAGGTAAATGCTCCGAAAACTACATTGTGATTTGCCTTGCTATTTCTTTTTGCATTTCAAATTTTAAAATTTTCATGAGAGTATAATACATATTTCATTATAGAAATATAAGACATATCGCTATTATTTTCATTATCCCGTCGCTGCGATCCATTCCCTTATTGCTCTATTTTCTACCAAAGCACTTAACTGATTTGATTTCCACAAATTCAACTTAAGATAAAACAAGCTTTGAAAGAAAAAATTGTATCGGCTTTATTTTTTTCTACAGAAACTAAATTTATCTTCTCTTTGCCAAAATGTTAAAAAACTCAATTCTAAGTAAAGAAAAAAATATATTCATCAAAACGTACGAGTTAACGAATCTAAAAAAGAAATATGAATGGTGTTTTCGTCTACATTAATTTACTGTTTATGGCTTTAATTTTTTTCCACAGAAACTAAATTTCCCTTCTCTTTGACAAAATTTAAAAAAACTCAATTTTAAGTCAAGAAAAAATATATTTATCAAACCGTACAAGTTAACAAATTAAAAAAAAAAAAAAAAGTTTATTTATCTACATTTGTTTACTTTAAAAATGAGCAAAAATAGCAAATGTAGAGACTTTTTTTTTTTTTTTAGAAATTATTAATATACACGTATTAAATACGCAGCGTACAAATTTGTTCCTGTATTAAAAATCTATGAAGAAGAATATTTCCATATCTTTATTTGGGGAGAAGGGAGAGAGGGAGGGCACGAGAAAATTTTTTTGTTTTGCAACCGTTGAAAAGTAGGAGGGAGACAATATTGTCACTCTGTTTCCAGTTTTTGTTACTACTTGAAATATGGTCACCTTATATAAATATATTCTTAAAAGGAATCCATTTTTAACATTTAGAAAAGTAGAGAACTGAAAGAAACAATATTTAAAAAAAGAAGAAAGGGTTTTAAGATCCCAAAAGATTAAAAGGAGAAAAAGGATGTCTTCTGAACAGAACAGAAGGTTATCAACAATGCGCACTTTCATTCACTGAGCTTTTTTCCTATGCCCGCGAAAACATTATTTATACTTTTAACGTCAGTTTTTTTTTTTTTTTTTTTTTTTTTTTTTTTTAATTAAGAGGGTTTGGGACACATTTTAAAATAATTTTCATTTATTGAATTAAAATTTTGAATGTTTTTTGTGATAGTTAACCATATCATTTGTACACATCACATGATAAAACGGAATCGCATGATAAAACTTCTCATTTTTTTTAAGTTTTAAATTTAAAATTTATTAAAAATGTGGGGTAATTTAAAATCGTCATAACTCAAAATATTATTTGTAAAATTTATTTTTTTTACACTTAAATAAACAGAAATATCTCAATTTTTATTTTTATTCAGTATTTTTTAAATTATTATTTTTTTTAATTAAAAATATTTAAATTAAAATTAGAAAAAAAATGATGCAACTTTAAAAAAAATATATTTTTTCAAAAGTAAATATTTTTTTCAAATTTGTTCAATGAAATTTAAAGCAAAACAATAAAAAAAAAAAAAAATACATGTTTCAAGTTTGAAGCATTTATCTTTCAAAATTCTTGAGTTATAACAAATTAAATCCGAGAAATGGTGAAAAAACCCAACATGAAGACAAACGCATTTTCATGAGAAGTCATTTTATGACAACCAGTACATGAAAGCTGGATTTTGAAGGTAAAGCAAAATGAAAAAAGTAATATTTACCTTTCTAATAAAAATATAAACATGATTTAAACGTAATTTTAAGAATAAAAGAATAGAGACCTTTCTAATGCAGTATATATATATTCTTTTTAATTTGAAGATTTTTGTGTTCTGGACCCCCTTAAAGCCTTTATATATAGGTATCATTTCATTTTGCACTTTATATCCTTTATGATATATGTTGAATAATTGTTTACATAAATAATTATGATCGCGAAGAATTTATTTGCCTTAAAATAGTAAAAATTACCTGAAAGGCTCCACTAAAATAACATCTTTCACATTTAAGGTTATATATTATTTTTCAATTTTGGTTTTAGAAACAATTTATGAATGTATTTTACAGTAGTGAAATGACTACTGTGCTTACAGAAATGAAAAGTTCAGAAATTTTAATTAGAATTTGTAACATCAAACTAATTATCAAACTTGTAGAGGAATCAGTTTGTACATAAACAATAATATATCTTTCTCACAATAGATCAAAATTTAAGTCAAAACATATTCTATAAGTACCAAACTCTAAAATTTATAGGATTCGACTGACACTCGAAGATAATCCGAATATTTCTTTATTTTAACTATTAAAAGAAAAATTCTAATTAGTCTGGTGTCTCAAATTTTAATTAGAACACCTGAAAATTTTATTTACGTAAGATACGAGAGTAATTTTGCCACTGATAAAATATTTTCGTAAATTCTTTATAAGACCAAAATTGCTAAAAATTACTAAAGTTAAATGTAAACGATGTTATTTTAGATGCGATTTATTGTATTTTTAGATAAAGTGGCCTTTTTTAAATTTAAATAAATTTTTCATTATCATCCGTATTTATGTGAACAAACAATTAAGCATATAATATAGAGATTTATGTATGAATACAAAATAAATAAATAAATAAATGAAGATAATACTATATATCTATTATATCTATACCTATCTATCTGTCTATCTATCTATACCCTCTCTCTCTGTATATATATATATATATATACATATATACCGGGTGTCCCAAAAATGACTGATGGATTTTAAAATTCAATAACTTGCAAACGGTGACAGCTATTTAAAAAATTTTTGCAGGAGAGTTATGTATAATGTCAGGAGTTTTTTTTTACCGTAATTTTTTTTATTTTAGTTCGCATCTCAAACAATAGGGGGCGCTGACGGCGATTGAAGGGCAGGTGATCAGTGCTGAGTGAAGCGTCGACCTGGCCTTCAATCGCCGTCGGCGCCACCTATTGTTTGATATGCGAACTAAAATAAAAAATTATGGTAAAAAAACTCCTGACATTATACATAACCCTCCTGCAAAAATTTTTTAAATAATTGTCACCGTTTGCAAGTTATTGAATTTTAAAATCCATCAGTCATTTTTGGGACACCCGGTATATATATATATATATATGTCTTATCTGTCAGGTATAGGGGACGTTACATGTACACCGGTAAAACCCAGCTTGCATGTGTTAGCCATGAAGCCTGCCTCCGGAATTTTAAGCGTTAAGCTTTTCTTGTGTTGTTCTGTTACTAAAATTTGTTACAGTCCTTTCTTCATTCTGTTTTTGGGTTTTATTTTCTTCTGACTCTCAGATGGTCTTTGAGAGTTTAAATGTTTTACACTTTAAAATTGGGTGATTTGTACATGTATGTATAAATATATAATGTATGTATAAATATATACATACATAATTAAATGAAATCACATGTGAAAAACTCAAAGGGAAAGATATACACAGGCCTCCAAAAGTAAAGCCACAACTGGTTTTTTGTGTCTAATTTGCAAATGGATGAATATAGAAACAACAAATTTGGTGGAAATGTGCGTTAAACTGTTATTTATTAAATGCGACATAGAAATTTACTTAAGTTAAACGTGTAAATGAAATTACAACAAAAAAGCACTCATGGTGGAAAATTCCATTCTTGGAAAAATCAGTACATCGCAATATTATGCAGTAAAATGTGACAGAAACATTAAAAAACGGGTTCTAATACGAATATGTCCACCCCGGACTTGAATTCATTGGCGGCATCGACTTTCGATGCTCTCAATTAAATTGTCGGACACCGAAATAGGTAGCGCTGATCAGACATGGGGTAAGTTTTCTTCCAGCTCATTTAATGAGCTTGGAGGAGGACAAGTCGCAACCTGTCTTCCAAAACAGTCTCAAAGATGTTCTATCGAATTCAAGTCTGGAGAGTGAGCTGGCCATTCCATTCTCTCCAAACCGTGATCGTCAAGATAATTCTCAACAACCACAGCTCGGTGTGGTCTCGCATTATCATCCATTATAATGAAACCATGGCCAATAGCACCAGCATATGGGTGCACATATGAATCAAGGATCTCATCCCGATAACTCGCGCCAGTCAAAGTTCCTCCATGGAACACATGCAGATCAGCGCGGCCTCCGAGTGAGATTCCTGCCCAATCCATGATTCCACCGTTTCTGTACCTGTGTGTTTAATTGATCGTATCGAGTGCATTGTTCTCTCCAGATCAGAAGATGTCCTGAATCGCTCTCCAGTGTAAATCTGGGCTTGTCTGTGAAGAATACAGAAGCCCACTGTAGTCTGGTCCAGGAAACATGCTTTCTTGTTCCACATAAGCGGGCCATTCTCTGTCGTCTATTGAGGGAGACACACACAACTGGTCGCCTTGCACAGAAACCTGCATTGTGAATACTATTCGCGCCGTAGTAGCGGAGATTCTTCTCCCTGATGCTGCAAAGTGGTCTGCAAAGAGTTGCGGCACAGCAGTGCGTCTTCTCCTTCGGGCCGAAAGAGCTAGAAATCTGTCTTCTGCAGGTGTTGTAACACGTGGGTGGCCTGGAACATGTCTTCTGGACACAGAATCTTTGGATTCATACTGATCCCAGAGTCGTTGGACTACACTGCGAGACACATTAAGCCGTCTAGCAGTATCGGCCTGTCACATGCCCATTTCCATCCATCCTACCGCCTGCCACCTTAATGAATCGGGCAAACGACTTCTAGACATTTCTAGGCTCTGCTGGTTGTTGTGAACAAAATTGACAACAATAGTTCAAATACAACAAAACTTACACGCGAAATTATGAAAGCTTCGTAATTGCATATTTTTCTCTCATTCACAAGTACCTATTTTTTCTGTAAAATAAAAGTGGTAGCTGTAATTTTTGCGTAAGTTTTTTAAAAGCTTATTACTGTCATTCATATAAACTACGAAGTTCAATCTGACTGCCATTTTTTTCTGGTGAGCTTCGAAAAACATGTTGTTGTACCTTAACTTTTAGAAGCCAGTGTAATATAAAAATTAAAACACTGAAGTGAAATGACAATTGTAAAAATATAAGAAACCCATACAAAAATGAAAAATTACATGTAATGTTAGAGTAAAACACGTCCACATTTCGAGTGAATATGCTAACATTAATGCATAACTAAAAAGATGTAAACAAATTAAAGAATAATACACATATATATGTGAGGTTACATTCCTTTGCATGTTATTCTTTTGTTTTATAGTATAATTTTTATTTTAAACTTGCTTTTTAATCCTTTATCTTACACAGCGATTTGACTGAGTACCCCGTATTATTCTAAAAGCAAAAGAAGCATTCAAAAGAATTCCATCACATTATGGTCCATTTGGAAAAAACCGTTTGCAGAGTATTTTAATGATATTACGCTATTGCAAACGTATTGAAACTGATATAAATCACGGAATTTCACCACGATTACGTTAGAACAGGGCATTCATAATATTTTTAATGCATTTACAGGGACACACAAAAAAATCGGTTACTATACTGTCTTTAAGTAATAATTGCTGGAAATACGTTTTCAATTTCGGCATGCGTTCTTAAATTTAACTGTTTTTTAGGTGCATTCGTAATTATATAAATACGTAGTAACTATAGTCGTCGTTTGATCCGTTTATCTGTCTGTCTGTCCGTCTATAACAGCACGAAAGCTATCTAGCCGAATAGTTTGAAATTTTAAACATAAGGTATGTGAAGGTAATATGGCCACCTTAAGAATAGAATTTTTTTAGCGATAGTTGTAAGCGATTTAAAAAAAATGAAAACTATATAAAAGAGAAGAGTCTTTTTAGTATTGGAAAAAAAATTAAAAATTTTAATTAATTAAGATTTAAATTTGCGGTATTTTTTTTGAAAAACAAAGTCTAGTTGGTGAAGATAATGTGTCCATATGCAGGTAATATGGCCATAGGTGAAATATAAGGAAAATATTTCTATTTAACGCATGAGAAACTAAAACCGCAGAAAATCGAATCTATTTTTTGAGCTTTTACAAAAAATAATGGAAAAAAAGAGAAAAATTAGTATTTTATTTCAACATTATTGCATTTTATTTCTTTTGTATTTACTTATTAGTAATGTATATTTTTAAAAGTTTATTTATTTGGTATTTAACGCTAATGGTTCATTAAACTTTTTAGTCTTGTTATTTGCATAAATAAATAAATATAAAAAGTAGGGAAATTTATTTATATGAGTGTAGTATGCCATACGTGCAGATAATATGCCCAATGAACATATTACCAATTATGATGAGTTTTGAAAAGTGATTGTAGTTCTGCCTGAACACTCATATGTTAAAATTCCTTATTACAGTTAAAAAGGACTTTAAACCAGGAAAAATATTATGTATAAAAATAAATACAAATACTTTGTTTAAATAAGAAAAATTTACTATAAATAAGAAAAAAATTTACAAATTTACCAGAGAAAAATTTGTTAAATGCCAACGCAACTAACAAGAGATCAACAATGACTGCCTCCCTATGCAAGCGACTGCCTACCTATGCTATACTATGTTATTCAGATATCTAGGTAATAGATCCAAGCATCATTTTTTGGATGTCACTGAAATTGATAACAATATTGCAGGTTGGCCATTTTACCCGCATTGGCCATATTTGCATCACATACCTTATATTTATTGCAAAATTTTGTTGAATCATTTGAAATATTAGTAAAATCGGACATATAGTTGAAATACAGGGACAGTCAAAAATATTTCGTTAAATTTCGGTCGATGGTACAAAATAGTTTCAAGTGCTTTTTAATAATGTTACACTCGTTGTAATATAATGAAATTGATATAAATTTATGAATTGCACCGGAATATACATTTTGTAGAATATGCTTCAGAAAGAATATTTAATATTCATTTAGAGGGTACCACAGAGGAATTCTGTTACATAATGGTATGGGGGAGGAGATATTATTTGCGGTATATTTTAATTACGTTAAACTATTTCACACACAATAAAATTGATATACGTTGCTTAGTTTAACTACAAGTTACTTCCTGCATAAAGAAAATACGTTTCCATATTGTTGAACTAAATATAACATTTTAACTTATTAAACGGTGCAGTTTTGTTAAATTATTCTGAATATGTTGGAAAGTGTTTCATAATCTATACTTGACGCTTGAATTTTCTTTCTTGTTTAATTATGCTTGGAGGTTAGAGACATGATCATTTATTTTTCTTCTGTCTTTTCTAACAGCTACAAATATTTAATTTCGTAATTTTAATTTTTTTGATAAGTGACACGATCAATTTTAAAATAAATCCACTTCTATGTTTTGATCTATAAAAATATACATTTTAATTACATATACAGGGTGTATCTAAACTACTGGGAAAAACTTTAAGGGATGATAGTACACATCAAGACAAATAATACTCAATGGGAAACTAAGGATCCCAAACGCCTTCCGAAGGAGATAGGCGCCATCAAAGTTTAGGGTCCAAAATATGAAATGATTATAAAACGCAGAAAAATTGGTCGATTCGTTTGCGGCTTTCACGAAAACAATTCTTTATGTCAGTATTGTTTTGAAAATAAATTATAAAGATAAATTTCAAAAAATGACGATAGAGGGCGCTTTAGACTTTGGAGTAACGAACAACTATTTTTTACCGTTATTTTTTGCATTTTATTAAATTTTTTTAGAAGTTTAGACACAAACTTAAATTTTGAACTCAAAATCTGTGGTTAAGTAGCACAAACTGAACAGTGTTCAATGGGAGTGGGTAGGTTCAAATTTGAAATGATTATAAAAAACAGAAAAATTGGTGGATTCGTTTCCGGTTTTCACTAAAATTATTCTTTATGCCAGTATTGTCTTGAAAATAAATTATACAGATAAATTTCAAAAAATGCCGATGGAGTGCGCTTTAGACTTTGGAGTAACGTACAACTATTTTTTACCGTTATTTTTTGCATCGCATTAAAATTTTTTAGAAGCTTAGACATAAACTTAAATTTTGAGCTCAAAATCTGAATCGTTGAGAGTGGTTGAGTAGCGCAAACTGAACTGTGTTCAATGGGAGTGGGGAGGTTCAAATTTCAAATGATTATAAAAAACTGAAAAATTGGTCGATTCGTTTGCGGTTTTCTCTAAAACCATTCTTTATGTCAGGTTTCCTTGAAAATAAATTTTAAAGCTAAATTTCGAGAAATTCCTTTAGAGGGTGCCTTAAACTTGAGAGTAACCAACAACTATTTTTAACCATTATTTTATTTTTATCTAAATGAATGTTTTAAAAGCTTAGACTTAAATTTTGAGCTCAAAATCTAAATCGTTGTGAGTAATTAAGTAGCAAAAAATTGAACTGTGTTCGTAGAGTGGGCAGGGTAACATTTCAACTCATGAACACAGTTCAGTTTGCGCTTTTTAACCCCTCCCAACGATTCAGAATTTGAGCTCAAAATTTAAGTCTAAGCTTTTGCACACATTCAATTAGATACAAAAAATAACAGTTAAAAATTGTTGTTGGTTACTCTAAAGTTTAAGGCGCCCTCTAACGGAAGTTTTTGAAATTTATCTTTAAAATTTATTTTCAAGGAAATACTGACATAAAGAATGGTTTTAGAAAAACAGCAAACGAATCGACCACTTTTTCCGTTTTGTATAATCATTTGGAATTTGAACCTTCCCATCCCCATTGAATACAGTTCAGTTAGCGCTACTTAACCTCTCTCAACGATTCAGATTTTCAGCACGAAATTTAAGTTTATGTCTAAGCTTCAAAAAAATTTAATGTGATGCAAAAAATAACGGTAAAAAATAGTTGTGCGTTACTCCAAAGTCTAAAGCGCCCTCTATCGACATTTTTTGAAATTTAAGATTATAATTTATTTTCAAGACAATACTGACATAAAGAATAGTTTTAGTGAAAACCGCAAATCAATTGACCAATTATTCTGTTTTTTATATTCATTTGAAATTTGAACCTACTCACTCCCATTCAACACAGTTTAGTTTGCGCTACTTAACCACAGATTTTGAGCTCAAAATTTAAGTTTATGTCTAAACTTCTAAAAAAATTTAATAAAATGCAAAAAATAACGGTAAAAAATACTTGTTCGTTATTCCAAAGTCTAAAGCTCCCTCTATCGGTATTTTTTGAAATTTATCTGTATAATTTATTTTCAAGACAATACTGACATAAAGAATAGTTTTCGTGAAAACCGCAAACGAATCGACCAATTTTTCCGTTTTTTATAATCATTTCAAATTTTGGACCCTAAACTTTGATGGCGCCTATCTCCTTCGGAAGATGTTTGGGACCCTTAGTTTCCCAATTAATATTATATGTCTTTATGTGTACTATCACCCCTTAAAGTTTTGCCCAGTAGTTTAGATACACCCTGTATATTTTTAATCTTGTCACTGTAAATTTTGTAGCCCATATAATAATAAATAAAGCCAATTCATACTTTTTATTTAACTTAGATATGTAAACTGTAGTATGTATGTAATATATTTGTTAAAATTCAAATCCCTCATACTTGTTCTATACTTTACTTGTGTACCCCAACTTCTTTCTGGGTTCTGCGTGAAGTTGACCACCTATTTGGGACGTATGCTGTATACCAATGTTTTGCAAAATGCAATCAGATTATTTTCAAGTCATAATACTTACTTTCAATCATGATTACTTCTTAATGTAATTGATCACGGTTACTTTTAATCATCAATAATGATTACCGTTAGCCAATATTAAATAAAATAATCATGTACTTGAAATCTTGATTATTAATACAATTGCATTTTGGCCGACTCTGCTGTATTGCACCGTCCTGTCTATGGCCAAGAAAACAGTGTTAGGCATTCTAAATCAAGATCCATCGGAATTCTAGCGCTACAGAGTTTAGTTTAGTTTAGTTTTATATTTATGATTTGATCATCCTACGTAAAGATAGAAATAAATAAGTGTATGTATGTAAGGGTGGTAGCATAGATGTCAACATCTATCGATTATTCTGGAGTCTGATCCAAGACAAACATGTTTCCAAACCAGAAATTTTATTTAATGAACGATTTTAAAATGAAATCGAATAAGTAGCACATGTTGAAAGAAGACACATTTTTTATAAACACTTTCCGGTTTTAAATTTGTTTGTCTCGGATTAGACTCCTCTCCATAATTAATCTTCAGACCCGATTTATCCTACAGGATGCACACTATTACAGTTTTTTTCACGTATATAAATAATGTTAAAAATAAAGAATTTTGTGTAAATGGAGCCTAACAGAGTACAAAATTATACAAAACAGATACTTGTTTCTTATAGTTCTTTTTTAACGAGATATGAGTTATATTAAAATGGCTTACAGCAAAAATTAACGAAATGTACAAAAATGAAAACGCAAATAATTTTTCTGTGTGTTAAGATATCGTTTGAATTTGAAGAGTCCATTAGTAATAAAAAATTACTAAATATATAATTTTGTCCTTTTCTTCATTGTTTTTGCAATGCAAAAAGAATAAAATAAAATAAAAAATAATTCCAAGAAATTGCCAAAAAAAAATGGGCTTTTTTGAGTCCCCGTGTATTATCAAATTTTATGTGCAGAAAATGAATTATTTTTTTCGCCTTTCAATTTTTCTTAGTTATCCGTTTGTTAATATAGTTTCATAACTGAAGTTATAAAAATATATAAAAATAAATCCTGAAGTCTGAAGAGGTTAAGAGACGTTGGCATCTATGATGGTAGTATTGGTGGTTAAACAATTCAAATACTTCTTTGAAAGTTTAAATGTTTACAATCGCTAAGAAAGAATGTTCCAAGTAAAATTCTACATTTGAAATAATTTATCTGCATATTATTTAAAATTTTCTAATGTATTTGATCAGTAACTTATTTTAAACCTTTTTTTTACGATTGTGTCAGTAGCACTTTTGGTGTGGCGAACAAGGCAATTTATTTTTGCGTAAAATTCTCTATCAAATGTACTGCCAAAGATCTTAGAGATCCCTCTAAGATCTTTGGTACTGCCACCTTCCGCTTGGTACCTGTTTTTACTGTATAGGCTTAATTAAAAATCTCATATCTTATCTTCCAGAAATGAAAAATACCCTTATTTTCGAAAGTATTTAAATTGCTTAAGTAATTTGGAAATTTAATTTCAGCTTTACCTATCTGTTTATCCTTTCTGCAAGAAGTAATATACTATCTGAAATACACTGTATGGCCATTAATCACCGGACACATTCAATTTTAGACATTTTATCGAATATTCAAAAATGTACTTGTATTCTTCTGGAACTTCAGGATTATGAATATTATGTTTGACCTCATATTTATAAACATCTATTTAATAAGGATGACAGTGAGGGTGGCATTAAAAAAAACTAAAGAATAATAATTGATATTTCGGTTCACACTGGATATTAAAATGCACGAAATGATCTATCGTAGCAGAATACAAATATGTGTATGCTGTACAATATGTAAAGTGACTGTTGTAAGAATAGCACGCATATTCATGAAAATATAACTATTTTTTTTTTTGAAAAGTTAAACCAATTGCTTTTCTTAGCTTATATCATGCAGGGTTTTTAACCAAAATTAACGGCAGTTTCAGAAAAATCAGCAAAATGTAGTAGAATTAATGTATTGCAATCGGAATATAAATATATTAAAAATGAAATATAAGCAGTTGTATGAAATGATTTGTATCAGCGTATGCGCGAAAGATAACAGCAATCTTTTTACATAATTTAATATTCAACTCTATGGAACAATTCATAAAAAAATTAAATCAAATATATTGAAAATTCAGAAACATATCGTCAATAGATTGGACCCGATTGTTAATTGCTCTTTAAAAACAGCTGAATGATAAGGGATTTTTCGAAAAAATGTTATTTTTTATTAACTGACTTTTAGGGGAAAAAATAGTATTTAATGAATATCAGTGGCTATATTGAGAACATATGCTTCGATTTTGATACTTCTTTTTGTCATGCAATAGGTTCGTTCTGATAGTTGTCCAAGAAAAAGTAAAGCATCAATAAAAAATGAAAATAAAAGAATAATTGAAATTAAAATGGACAATTTGTAGAACATTCCTTATCATTCAGCTACTTTTAGATAGCAACTAAAATTCAGCTCACTCCTATCGCCGACATCTTTCTGAATTTTCCCGATATTTGATTGAGGGCTTTTGTTTTCAAAGAGTTGATCCAAAAAGTTAGAAAAAAAAAAAAAAAAAAAAAAAAAAACACTTATCATTTGCGCATGCGCAGATGAAAATTATTTTGTACAACTTTTCATATTTCATAAAGTATTTCATATATTTATATTGTAACTGCACTATATTGTTTCTACAACTTTTTTCTGATTTTCTTAAACAGCTGGTAAATTGGGTTGAAAACCCTGCATGATATAACCTAAAAACATGTTAAAATTTTTAAAAACATTTTATAAAAATTGCTATTTTTCCATGAATATTCATGCTGTTCTTTCAAAAATCACAGGATATAATGCACAGTATCCGCATATTTGTACTCTGCAGCGATAAATCATTTCGTGCACTTTAATGTACAGGGGGATCCGAAATATTATTATTTTTACTTGAGTTTTATCGACCCCCTAATTGCCCTCCTCATCAAATGAACATTGATAAATATGATGTCAAACATAATCTTGAAGTTCCAGAAGAATAGGAAAAGTAAATTTTTAAATATTCGACAAATAAATAAATAAATAAATAAATAAATAAATAAATAAATTGAAAGTGTCCGGTCATTAATGGCAAATAATGTAGGTATGGAAATATTAAAGTACGTTTTTAATTGTGGCTAGGCTCATTTGAATGATTCGTTGGAATAAGATATAAAGTAACGTTAGAATATAAAATTCTTGTAAGAGAGACCACATTTACGTTTTTGCTGTCATAATGTTTAATATGTTTTTGCAATCATATTAAAATGAACTGTTATTAGATATTAATTGTTAGAACACAAATATGAAGTTAAAAAAAGCAAATTAATATTAATTGCGTAGCGAATAACATCAATTAGCTAATGGGAAGGGCATGCATTAATGGGAAGATGAGATAAAAAGCTATTTAGTGGATTTTCAATATTTTACAGTAGTATTGTAGTTTTCAATTAGGAAAAAACAGTAGAAGCCTTAAATATTTTTTACTGTATCAGATATTATAAATAACCACAAGATCTTCAAAAAACATTTAACAATACGCAAAACGTTTATAAAAAATGAGTTTATTTTATATTGAGTGTCTCATTGTACATGCCTCTTATAAATATTAATTTTATTTTTCTAAATTTATGAATAAACCCTTAACATATTTCATTTATGAATTTATGAAGATTTAGGAAAATTGCATAAACTATGCACTTTGTCTGACTTATTTGATCCAAGAAAAGAAAAAGGAAAAAGGAAAAACAGTAGATGGCTTTCAAATCCTAATCCAGACATAATAATTCATAAAAATTTTCTTTCTAAAATATTGTTTCATTTCCTTTCTAAAATATTATTTTATTTACCTTCTAGAATATTATTTAGATATTTTGTAATTTATGGATTAACCCTTAACATAATTTTATTTATACATTTATGAAGATTTATTCAGTAACCTGAAATACTTTACAGAAATTCTAAATGTAAAATAATAATGAATAAAAGAAAATATTGTAAAAATTTTTTGGTTAGTTTTCTAAAGTTTCCTTCGTAAAATTTGCACAAATGATGCAAACTGAATATGAAGATTCCCTTAAACAGTTGAAAAGTAAAATGTCTCTATAAGTGGAAAATTGATGAGCTGTAAACGTACACAGGCTGTATTTTTGATGACGCTGATTAATTTTATGTAAAAATTAATATAGGATATTGAGTTTTTTAAAGTATGTGCCTACGTTCAGGGCATCTTTTTTTATGAAATGTTTATCAAACACATGTGTTTTTAGTTAAAACAGGGAATAAAACTATAAATTCATATAAATTTTTAATGAAATTTTAATTAACTTTTCGAATTTAAGAAATCTTTTGTCAAATTTTAGTAAAGTGTTGTGTTTATACCGAAACATCCATAACAAACAAAATCTATGTATTTAACTTTATTTTTTAACAATACATTAGCAAACCACTTACCTGTGTTATGAAGCAAAAAAATTGCAATGATTCAAAAATTTAATAACATACATCTAGTTTCGCATTAAAAACATGATTTTTTTAAATATGTTTTTTTCAATAAAAATAGCTCTGAAATTAACCTACACAAAATTAAAAACTATATTTTGCTTTATAACATAAAAATAGATTAACAAAACCTCGTGACGAAATTTCATTTCAATATCTTTAAAATTTTTAAGAAATTATGTTTTTCGTAAACGTACACAATGAAAAACTCAGTTGTCCCAGAAAACGCAAATTAAAATTTTGATATAGCACAAATAATTGTGTATAAAGTTTACAATTTTAAAATCCACTGTATTTGTATATGTTTATGTACTTGTGTGTATATTATATATCACATGTTTTGTGTATTAAAATGCATTGTTTACTATTTTGTTGCTCTTTTAAAGGTCAATTCATAGTTCATCAATCAATAGTTCATTTCCGGTTTTTATTTTGGGCTCTAACTTTGCTTCATATTATCGCTGAACCAAAAATAAGACATTTTTAGAATCCTAAATGTTTGAACTTTAATTTAAAATAATAAAAAAGTCGAAATTTTTCGCAAAAACAGCTATTTGAAGGTGTGAAAATTGAAAATTGCGTAAACTGTGCATTTTGCCGGGCTGATTTGATCCAGACATAATAACTAATAATAAAGGTTATTATCAATCGGTTGATATCAATGCCATTTTTATACCCAATAGAATTTGTCGGTAAGGGAGAGAATTTTTTTTCCATATCATCCAAGTATCACGTAAGCGAAGAGAACATTTAACTCTCTATGATTTAAGAGATATACACTGATCATTTATGTTTGATAGAAGTTTCTTTGAGATCTATTGCAATGAAAAGTTACATTGAAATTTTCGTTTATTATCTATGGAAAAGGATTATTTTTCGTCAACTTTCGCTTGAGAAATTACAAAAACATTTATTTCTCCTTAAATTATTTTAATTTTATTCCATGAAATATTTTGACTTTAAGCGTATGTTGCTTTATTCCATCCATGATTCATAAATTTTACTTCAAATGTTTAAACATAATAATGTGATCCAAACTGATTCTAAATTAAAACAAACATCCGTAAAGCAAAATTTTACCCCCATTTATCTAAGGATAAGATTTGTTGTAGAGGATGTTACTAAATCCTACTTATATTATTCATATTATGTATGATTATTGAATCTGTGGATAAACCCCATTCTTGACTGCTGTATTTTTTTTCACTTACAAATTACATTCTTTAACCTAATTTTAACCCTATTTAACAAATTTTCAAACAATTAAAAACAATTAATTAATGCGAACATTTTTATATTTTATTCGCACCACTGTATGTTTCGTAGTACATTTCTGATGAAAATGTTCTCAAAGCATAAGTAAAATATGTTTGTTTTAAAAAAGTGGTGTGAGGTAGCATTAAAAAAAATATTCGCTTATAACTGAAAATTTGCGATACCTCGATGCAGCGCTTCCTAACGTTTTTTCTTTCATGTACTCCTTCCCTAGACTTTTTATTTCAAAATACTCCTATTTCTCATAAACACGCTCCCCTTTTTCTTTTATTCAACATGCGTTTTTTCATTAGTAATCTTAACACAACCACATGGGCCATTTTCAAATTTCGCTTACATGTGCTGTCCAAGAGTAAAAAGAAGAAAAATGAAACATAAATTAATATTTAAAGTTTGATTTCAGCTATGCATTAGCTAAAGAAGACTATATTGAACATTTTCTAACATGAAAAAATTTTAAAAATCAATATAAACTTTGGAAAATTTAAATCTTTAAAATTGTGATTCTAAGCAAAAATGTCTGTCCCATTCCAAATTTTATATAATTAACTATTATTTTTTAAATCTAATTTAACTTTTTTAAATAAAGAGATTTAATTTATTTTAAATATGAACTGTTAGTGTTCTATATTACTGAAAAAAATTGTTTACAAGAGATATTTTCTTTAAGAAATTAACAGAAATATTTTGTCCCTCACTTTGCGTCAAGTCCGTTACCTAGTGATTATATTAGTCAAAATAGGTTTATAATTCTGTTTAAAGTTAGCAGCAAATATTCGGCGATATAATTAAACTTTTCAGGCAACTATTACTTGCCATTTTTCACTCTTCAATTATGAAGCAATGTAATAGTGGCAAGAATCAGCTTTCATCAAAGTTGGAATTTTTTTTCACTGTCAAGTCTGTTATCGTAAATTTTAATATTAAAACGATGATTTTTGCACTTTTGTAATTAAATATTGTTTACTAAATAGTTTCAGAAGGTATGTGTATTATTATCTAAGTTAGAAATTATACAAACTAGTTCATTTCTAATAGTTTTATTTGAAATGTCAAGTCCGTTATTTATCAGGTTCGTTACCATGAAATGTAAGTTAATGTTGAAAATGGCTCACATATTAAATCGATACAATTCACATTGACATTAGTTTGCATTTTAAAGTTAACATTGCTTTTTACAATATTTGACAATAATTAAGAAAAATCATTGTAGCATTAAATGCTAAATATTTGAGTAGAATTGAGGGGTTACCTAGCTGTGATCAGTATAACACCTTGTCAATTGCTGAAATGTCTCGTAAGCCATTGGGAAAAGATAAAGTGTAGTTTTAAAACTACTTATAAATAAAGAAGAAATTTAAGGTAAAAAAAAATTAAAAAGTTATAAAAGAATAATAATTAAATATTAAGTCTTTAAACTTAAGTCAATGTGACGTAATCTAGGAGTTTTGCAATTATTACTTAATGTGGAAGAATATAAAAAAAAGAATATTGCATAATAATTATTGATGTTTGAGGAAGATGAGGGAAAATACATAAGTATTCATATTATTTTTTTTATTAATGCACGGAGCTACTGACATTGCTTTATCAATGAAGTATAATGGACCTTTTACTTCATTTTGATTGTAACATATTGGAATTACAAAGAAACTCACTTTGTCACTTTGTCATGTAAAAATTATCAATTTTCTTCTTCTTCTTCTGTTTTTTTTTTTTTTTTTTTTTTTTTTTTTTTTTGTTAAACCATTTTTGTGATTTCCGTCATTACCGATATCATTTTCACTTACCCCTAGCAATCCCACCACGTACCCCCAGGAATACGGGTACCTCAAGTTAGGAACCGTTGCGTCTCACGTATGATATAAAATTTAATTTTAAAACAGATTACGAGCTATTTATTTCACAAAGAATATTTTAAAGATTATTTTAAGTGGTTAACAACAGTTGCGAAATTACATGAAAAACAACTGATACAGATGTACATTTTTCTTGAAAACTAATGAAGCTTTTCATTATTTTCTTTATTTTTTGGTATTAGCTATATTTCGATTGTTTTTCTTTTTTGGAAAATGAGCTGCTTTTTAATAATGCTAATTTAAAAATTCCTTGTGATTTCTAAAAATTCGCTTAAATATAGCACTTTATATTTATTTCTTGCTAAAATCTGTAGTTTAGCTTCTGAAAAAAGTATTTAAAAAATTATGGAAATACCTTCAATATTTCCAGGAAAATATAATTCACTATAAGCTGTATTTCATGTGATTTTTCAATTATTGTTAACTCTTAAACTTGATGTAACAATTGAAAAAATTATTGTTATACGATCACTGTTTCATGACGTATAGTAAATAATTACTCCTCTTCCTCTGCATCTTAAAAGAAATAAGTTTGTCACATCAACCTTTCTTCTTATTTTCGATCCAAAGTAATAATATGTAGCAGTGGCGTAACAAGAGTGGGTACTCAAAACCAGTAATACTGTAAGGTTTTCCTCTCATTGATTCATAGAAGAAAATTTTCTGGTTAGATTAAGGCGAACAGAATTTAAAAAAAAAAAATACCGGTATTTAAAGCATTTTTACATTCACCCTGGTTACGCCACTGTCTACTATATATTCCGATGTACAATGTGCACTTTTAAAACAAGAAAAATGATAAAACTTTACAGGTAATCATTATACACCGGTTACAAAAATGAGGTATTAGTATTGAGATCTTTATATTAAGGTTCCTGTGCCTGCAGGCGAAGACACATGCGAGTTAATGCTAATCCTATGGGGATGGGGTGATTATTTTCTAATATCTCGTTTGCGTTTTGACATTTGATTTTTTTTTCTTGGATGGTCGAATTTACATCATTACAAGTTGAACGGCTATTATTTTATAATAATTTTGATATTAATACTTATGGGATGTTCTTATTTTTAAATTATTTTTTAGTCATCTATATGCTATTTCCTTCGGTTAGCAATTATAGTTTCATCTCTAAAAAATAACGTTACGTTATATAAGCTAGACGTAAAACAAATCAGATATATTATTATGCAGTTAAATACGGGTAACGTATACTGCATTTTTCTAAACTTCCCAGCATCGCGCATTTTCAAATTTTATACCGTCGTATTGGGAAGGAAAAAAGCACTTTTAAATACAGTTTGTTTCAAAACTGCATCTCAATTTATATTTGAGACATTATTATTATTATTATTATTACTAGAAGATAACCCGTCAAAATGACGTGTTTCCATTTTTAAAAGGATGATAAAACATTACAACAAATTTGGTCAATCATAGCCACTTTAGGCTTAAACAATTTTGAAAAATACAAAGATTGAACATGAGGGAAAAATCTAAAAAAAAAAAAAAAAAAATCAATAGAAATCTGCATTTAAAATTATAACAAAACTATCTGGTGGATGGGGAGGGATTGTAATGAACAAATGGTAAATGCATAAATTTTAAAAGAATAAAATAAGGTAAAATATCAATTATAAAAGAATACATTGTGAAACTACAGCCAAAAAATATTTTAAAATACTGAGAAAATAATAAAAATATCCAAAATGTATAAAATTTTTTCCCATTTTGGCCATTTCCAGACGAATATGAGAGGATAGCCAAATTATTAATTGAATGGGTAAAATAATGGCATAGAATGTGCAGCTAATGAATTTCACTCACAAAATTACAGTAATTATTTCACAAAAAACATGCAAATTAACATGCATTGATAATGCAAAACATGCACTAATAATGCTATTTTAAAACATTTGTGAATTAACTATTTTATACCATTAGCTAATACTTAAAAGAAAATACTTTATAAGATCGAAAACAAATGTCAACAAAAAAGAGTAAACAATCGTGATTCGTTATATGACAATGAAGTCATTCACGGCTCTAAAAAATAAATAAATAAATAAAAATAAATAAATAAATAAATAAAGCAACACGAATATAAAAATTCTAACAATATTGTATTTAAAACGCACCTTCGCTTTTCTTAAATAAAAAGTTTTAATTAAACACTGTTAAAAATGTGACTGTTTTGCTGCATCGTCATTACACAGCTTTTATGGAAAATGATTACTTTACTGTATTACACTGTTAAAAATTTGACCCATTTGTTGTAGCGTCACTCCACAGCTTTTATAGAATATCTCTTTTATGACCAATGAGAATGCTCCATATCACAGTAAAGTAACCACTTTATATAAAAGCAGTGGAGTGATGCTGCAGCAAATGGGTCAAATTTTCGACAGTTGCTGCAGCATCACTCGAACGCTTTTATAGAAAACGGTTACTTTGTGTGTTTTACTTACAGTGTATTCTATAAAAGCTGGGGAGTGATGATGCAGCAAAAGGGTCAAATTTTTAACAGTGTACTGCTAAAAATTTGACCCATTTATTGCAGCGTCATTCCACAGCTTTTATAGAATATCTCTTTTATGACCATTGAGAATGCTCCATATCATAGTAAAGTAACCGCTTTATATAAAAGCAGCGGAGTGATGCTGCAGCAAATGGGTCAAATTTTTAACAGTGTGAATATTGTGTTTTAAATATGGAAAAGATTTCAAAGCACAGTAAAATGTAGTGACGTCATTTACAGCTTAAATTGTAAATCTGACAAATGAGAACGCTCCATTACGATTCTGGAACGTTTGCACTGGACAAAAAATTGATAGCCTTTAAAATTGGAGATAACTTTTCACAATGGAATTTGTCATTGGTCACAACAAGTGTTTTTTCTCGTGGATGGGTTGACCCCGGAATCGTTATACATGGAGGGATTTTATATATATAATTATTATTATTTTGTAGTTTTAGCGCCTTTTTTGAAATGTTGGCAACTGAAATGCTCTATTTCTGCAGAATGTAATTAAAACACGTGCTATTTAAAAAATATATAAATGAAAGATTTCTGATAAAACATGGAGCTATTATAAACTACATTTAATTTTAAGTATCTATGTTATTGTTACAAACAAATAAACTCATGTGAATTATTAGATAGCCGATTTTTTGTCGAATTTCTTGAATGACGTCATCGATTTTTGCTGGAATTGTGTATTATTCAGTTATAGTGACGTCATCTGCATATTTTATTCTAGATGTTGTTTAAATCTGGATCATAAATGTGGAATTTTTCAGCGGATGCAAATGACGTCATTTTTTATAAAATAAAAGAGTATGTTTTAAGTCTTAAAACTGAAATAAGTTTTGTACTATCTATACTTATACAGTCAAACCTCCAAATAAGGGACACTCCGAATAAGGGATGCCTCTATTTAAGGGACAAAAATTCCAGTCCCATTGCTGTCCCTTATTTGGAAGTTTCACTGTAACAAAAACTCCGAATAAGGGACACCTCTATTTAAGAGACAAAATTTCCGATTCCATAGGTGTCCCTTAGTCGGAGGTTTCACTGTATATATATTTCATCGGGAGCGACACTAAATTCCGAAAAAGCAGGATTTTTGTTTTTTAGTTTCCTACTGTATTATTATCAGGTGAAATAACGAAATGTCATTTTAATACTATACTTATACTGCAAACAATTTAATCTCGGAAGTAGGACACGTCCAGCAGCTGTTCAGATTAAGTGAAAGTGGCCCAATTCATACTTGGAGATTTAATCAGCAAAGAAATCACATTTGCGTGTATGGACTGCTAACAAAGACTTTCACAGAACATTTTTTTTTTTCTGTATCTCTTGCTATTAATAAGAGCATCTTGACCTGGCAGCAAGGGGAAAAAAGTACCTTTCACAACGGATTTTACTTTTCTTTCCTCTAAGTTACATAAACAACTTTCTTTTATACAAAAATCCACGGAATACAACTATTTTTGATGAGATTTTATTGTGGGTTTAAAATAATTTTTTTTCTGTTTTTACTGAAAAAAGGTTATATTAATAAGAAAAACACATTTTCGTAAAGACGTTTCTTTTAAAATAAATTATTTTTGAAATATTTTTTACAAGAAAAATAATTAAGAAATTATAATACTGAATTATTCTTAAAAATCTTTTAATGGGTAATCAGAAGTGTAATATATATATATATATATATATATATATATATATATATATATATATACAGGGTGATTCCAAATTTTTTTTACAATAAAAGAGGGGTGATAGTACACATCAAGACAAACAATATTAAATAGGAGACCAAGGGTCCAAAACGTTTTCCTAAGGAGATAGCCGCCATTAAAGTTTAGGGACCAAAATTTCAAATAAACATAAAAAACGGAAAAATCGGTCGATTGATTTGCGGTTTTCACTAAAATTATTCTTTATGTCGGCATTTTCTTGAAATTAAATTATAAAGATAAATTTCAAAATATGCCGATAGAGGGCGCTTTAGACTTTGGAGTAACGAACAACTATTTTTTGCCGGTATGTTTTGCATCTCATTAAATGTTTTCGTAAGTTTACACTCAAACTTAAATTTTGAGCTCAAAATCTGTAGTTGGGAGTGGTTAAGTAACACAAACTGAGCTGTGTTCAGAGGGTTCAAATTTCAAATGATTAAAAAAAAACGGAAAAATTGGTCGATTAATTTGCGGTATTCACTAAAACTATTCTTTATTTAGGTATTTTCGTGAAAATAAATTATAAAGATAAATTTCAAAAAATGCCGATAGAGGGCGCTTTAGACTTTGGAGTAACGAAAAACAATTTATTGCCGTTATTGTTTGCATCTCTTTAAATGATTTAGGAAGGTTAGACTTAAACTTAAATTTTGATCTGAAAATCTGAATAGTAGGGAGTGGTTAAGTAGCACAAACTGAACTGTGTTCAAGGGGGAGGGGGAGGTTCAAATTTAAAGTAATTATAGAAAATGGAAAAATTGGTAGATTCGTTTGTGGTTTAAAATAAAACTATTCTTTAAGTCAGTATCTTCTTGAAAATAATTTTTAAAGATAAATCTCAAAAAATTCCGTCAGAGGGCGCCTTAAACTTCAGAGTAACCAACAATTCATTTTAACCATTATTTTTTGGTTCTAATTAAATGCTTGCAAAAGCATTTTGAATGTTCTCGGAAGCTTAGATTTAAACTTAAATTTTGAGCTCAAATCCTGAATCGTTATGAGGAGTTAAGAAGCGCAAACTGAATTGTGTTCAGGAGTTAAAATTTAACCCTCTTTCCTCCTCGAGCACAATTCAATATTTCGATACTTAAACACTCCCAACGATTCAGAATTTCAGCCCAAAATTTAAGTCTAGGCATTTGAAAGCATTTAATGAGATTAAAAAAATAATAGTTAAAAATAGTTGTACGCTACTCCAAAGTCTAAGGCGCCCTCTATCGGCATTTTGTAAAATTTATCTTTAAAAATTATTTTCAAGAAAACACTGATTGATCAAGAAAACTGCTGATTTAAAAATTAGTTTTAGCAAAAACCGCAAACGAATCGACCAATTTTTCCGTTTTTTACAATTATTTGAAATTTGAACCCTCTGAACACGGCTAAGTTTGTCTACTTAACCACTCCCAGCTATTCAGATTTTGAGCTCAAAATTTAAGTTCAAGTCTAAGCTTACGAAAGCATTTTATAAGATGCAAAAAATAACGCCAAAAAAGAGTGTTTCGTTACTCCAAAGTCTAAAGCGCCCTCTATCGGCATTTTTTGAAATTTATCTTTATAATTTATTTTCACGAAAATACCTAAATAAAGAATAGTTTTAGTGAAAACCGCAAATCAATCGACCAATTTTTCCGTTTTTTATAATCATTTGAAATTTGAACCCTCTGAACACAGCTCAGTTTGTGTTACTTAACCACTCCCAACTACAGATTTTGAGCTCAAAATTTAAGTTTAAGTGTAAGCTTACGAAAACATTTAATGAGACACAAAAAATATCGGCAAAAAATAGTTGTTCGTCACTCCAAATTCTAAAGCGCCCTCTATCGGCATTTTTTGAAATTTATCTTTATAATTTAATTTCAAGAAAATGCCGACATAAAGAATAATTTTAGTGAAAACCGCAAATCAATCGCCCGATTTTTCCGTTTTTTATGTTTATTTGAAATTTTGGTCCCTAAACTTTAATGGCGGCTATTTCCTTAGGAAAACGTTTTGGACCCTTGGTCTCCTATTTAATATTGTTTGTCTTGATGTGTACTATCACTCCTCTTTTATTGTAAAAAAAATTCGGAATCACCCTGTATATATACATATATTATATTTATGTGTAGATAGATAGAAGTTTATATTTAACTATTAATAACTTTCTGGCATTTAAATTAAAAACCGGAGAAACAAGACATATAAAACATTATATTTTTAAAGCATTATATTTATTTTGGAAACAAGTCGGAAATTGAACATCAAACGTAGCAAACGAGGTGTGTTCGTACTATAACGAAGTTTTAAAAATATTCAGATCTTGTTATAACAGTATCTAGTACTTCGGATACAGTATAGTAGCCGAAATATTTTGTGGGTCCCTGTAAATACTATCTGTTTTCGATTGTACAAGAAGTAACTTGTAATAAACTTTAGAAACATATATCGATTTCATAAAATATGAAATAGTTGAATATAATTAAAACGTGTCCCAAACAATGTTTCTCCTATGCCATTATGTAATGAAATACTTTTGTGTGGCATTGTAATATAATAAAATAGATTAATAAAAAAATAAAAATGAATTAATATAAAAAAATTAATATAAATTAATAAAAATATATTCTTTGCACCACAGATTGTACAGAATGTATATTGTAGTACATACTTCATAAATGCATGTATTTTTATTATGTTCAAAAGAGTGTAACATCATTAAAATGCACTTTAAATTATTTTTTCCCATTGGCCGATAAGTAAAAGAATGTTTTTGATTGTCTCTGTAGTTAAACTATACATCCGATTTTCATAAAATTTGAAATGACTCGATAAAATTATGCAACAATTATATATTTTAAATTTAAATTATATATAAACTACTATTTTAAATTGTACTTATTAATAATAATAATTGTAGTAATAATTACTACTATTTTAAATTGTAGAATTTAAATAAAATCATATACAGAGATATGAAAAACTGGATACATAGCTGCGTATGGAAAATAACTCATGAAAGTGTTATTTTAGTAACTGTAAGTATGATTTCTTTGCGTCCACTTTCAGGTTTATATGTGTCGTGTATAAAAAATATATATATATACAAGATTGTAGAAAATCATACCAACACGTTTCCACCTATAAATAGAAATTCCTGAGGCTGAATTTTCAATTGTTTTATGCATTTTCTTACAAAACTAAATTCTAGCTTAGCATGTAGAATCTGTGCAAATGTATGTGTCATATACAGAGTTGCACAAAAGAATTGAAGTACCTTCCCAGCGATGGATACAATTGTTGAAATATGATTTTCAAATGTGTCATACATTTTCTAAAATTTTTACTTAGATATCTTTATTACCATATTAAACAGCGAAGTTTTGTTAAAGTATTCTAGAAGTGATGGAAATTGTTTCACAATCTATACTAGACGAGTATTTTTTCTTTCTTGTTTAACTTTCCATTTTTGACGCTTTCCAACCTAGTTGAAAACTGTTTATTAATTCGGCTTGTCTGGTCATGCGTAATATATCGTATATAATACTCGAGTAAATATATTGGGATTTTCACGTAAGGGGCTGTGCATATATAACATTATAGTTTTAAGGGGGAGGGGAGGGGTCTGGCACATGATATCGTAAGGTATATCTAGTGGGAGTTCCAGCTTGTCTCTTGATATCGATATTATTTTTGATCCAATCAAAAATTTTCCCTTTTATTTGTAACATGATTTTTGGTTCAAAATATCGATCTTTATCTTGTTTATATTTTTTTTAATCTGTTATCTATTTATGTGAAAATACAAAGCTATTATTAAAATCACTAAATGATAATAAAACTATTCTATGCTAAAATGTGGAATACCAACGCTTGGCATTCCTATTCTTCTTCATATGTCCACGAATATATAATGACGGTTCGAAAAACATATTTGAAATGAAGTTTGTGTTTACTAATAAATAAAAGGAAAATAATGTTGTCCGCTTGTTTTGTTGATAAGAATTTGTATCTACCTCGCACTTCTACTCCATTCGGGGCTGGTGTAATAAAACATTATTACTGTTGACAAGTAAAAACAAGCTATTATAAAATACTTTTAAATAGTAAGTATTTCTTTTCAGTGTTATTTGATATAAAGTGATATTTAATTGACTTCTTTTCATTAGAGTCAATTAAAGTAATGCAAAAAATAAATATAACTAATTTTGTATATCACTCCAAGTAAATTATAAAAATCAAACAATATTTACACTTTGATAACGATATCATTACTGGGAGGGGGAGGGGAATGATAACGTATGATATCGGAAAGGGGGGAGGGGGTCCAAAATTGCAAAAACGTTGATACATTATATTTGCACGCCCCTAATTGATGTATGTTAGCGATGCTTATCATTGCATGAACGATATTGAAACTGATGTGTGTAGCATTTCTAGTTCATTTACAGGGTTCCCTAAAGAACTTTGTAACATTTTAGTAGATGAGAAAAGCTCGTTTGCAGTGCACTTTAATGGCATTACGCCCTTCTAAATACATTGAGGTTGATATAAATTACTGAATTTCACCACAGCAGGCTTATTGTAGAATAGAGTATTTACAGCATTCACAACATTTATTGTTCATTTACAGAGACACACAAAAGAAGTCGGTTACAGTTCTCACTTTGAGCAGTAATATCAGATCCTGCGTTTTCCCTTTCTGTAAATGTTCTTAAATTTAACTAATTGTCCAATGTTACCCGGTGTGTATAAATTTTATAGATCGTATACTGAGCTTCACAAAAGCATTCACATACATTTCTCCTTATTAATGAAAATTGCTGAAAAGAAATTTTCAACAGTCTTTTGTATTTCCTAACTGAAATAAATTTTTTCATGTGTAGTTTATAGATAAAAATCTATAATTGTCATATACAGGACTGTACAAAAAGAATTCGGATAATTTTCCAACAGTAGATGGTGAATTACTGAAATTGTGTTTACAAATGTTTCTAAATTGTTCAATTCGACATCACATTTCTCATTATTAAATGATGAATATTTCTTTAAGTAGTCTGAATGTTCTGAAAAAATGTTTCATAATCTGCGCTTGATGCATATTTTTTTTTCTTGTTATTTCTCATACCGATATCACTTCTATCTATGAATAAGTTCCAGTTTCAAATTCGGTTTTCCTTCACAGACACAGAATGAGTCGTAACATAAATAATGTAAAACACTATATTCTATATTTATATCAGTATCTATGTTTACTCCAATAAACACATGCATCTGGGAATTGAATTTACGGTTACATAATTCATAAAGCATAGGTAAAATGTTGATGTTAGATAACTTTCCTTTTCTATTCAGCTGAAATCTGGTTATTAACGTCTGTATTACTATTTTTAGTTTGCTATCGCATAATAAGGCGGAACTTCATTATGTAAAGGAAATTTTAAATCCGAGTCGTTCGGCGAATTTTATTATAATCTATGATAGTTAAGAAGTAAGAATTTCAAAGGCAAAGTAAACACATATTACCATTTTTCTTATAGTAATTTCCTGCTAATTATTTATATAACTTATCATTTTTGAATCACTCTATTCAGAAAGCTTTATCAATGCTTTTCTAACTTATTTATTATTCATGCTTTTTATAAATATTTTCATTTGAAAGTTTCATAAATATGATTTATATATACTTATAATAATGTTTAATGTACTATTCTTACACTGAAACTTTTTTTTTTTCATGGATTGCAGTTGTTCGTATTAGTTACAAATTTCTAGAATTTATATCATACTAGCTGAGCCGGCCGGCGTTGCACGGGCCCGTAATAATATTCTAAAATAAACCTGAAATTTGTACTGCAAAATGTCATAAAAAGACCCGATTTAGTACCGAATCCCGGATGCCTACGATACCGTTTAACAGAAGTGCTGCGTACACACGGCAAGGAAGAAAAAAAATGTGTGTGTGTGTGGGGGGGGGGGGGGGGATTTTTTAGTTTCATATTTCACCACCAGGGGTTGAACTCAACAAAACTGTTTCTGTACTAAGAAAGATATTTAATGAAATTATTATTCGAAAATAGGGGTAAGTACTTTTAAAATTTTATATTAAATAAGTATTTGTCTCTGGGCTCTGAAAAATTCGCATCTAAACGGTTTTAAATATTTGATTACGTTCTTCCAAAAATAATTATTGCCTCCCCTACCCATAATTTGACGTCCCATACTCTTTAAAATCTAGATTATGTGTTATAATCTATCTGAAAGTTATATAATTAAATAAGTAATATATATCACAGGGCTTAGTGAAAAGTCAGCATTTGAAATGGTAGAAAACGGTACAGTTTTAAATATTTGGCCGCTCCCCCTGAAAAAAATTCCGCCGCCCCATATTTGATGCTCACTACTCTTTAAAATATTTACTGTCTGTTATAACTTATCTGAAAGCTCCAAAACAATCGTTTTGTGAGGATTTTTTTTTTAAATTTTAATTAATTTGCGTTTTAGCATTTCTTTTCCTTTTTTAATAATTACTAAATAGTTTTCAAAATTAAAACACATGCTTTTATATCAGGTCGGACTAAAAAATTTGAAATTTTTTTGGTTGCATAGTTACGGCTTTCATATGTGTTTCAGTGATTGTCATGTGTCTAGGGTGTCAGGTGACTTTTAATTTCTCAAATTGCTTTTCATCCGTTTATCCGGCGTTTTTTATTTTGATCCTTTTAAGAGGCGATTTTTCAAATTGTTGAATTGTTATCTGTTCTCAATAAGTGTGCAAAGTTTCAATTTAATCTGATGTCTTAAATGATAATGGGTGAAAATAACGCTCAAAGATTCCGTTACATAAATAGTACATACAAACAAGTGAAGCTAATAAAAGCGTGTAAAAAATCGACTTTATTTTTAAAAAAAGACTTGGATTTTTATAAATTTAGATATTGTTAAACAGCGTTTAAAGATATTGCTCGATGCATAGCTTTAAAATTTCTAAATAGTGTATTTTTAAAAATTTGTCAGCGTACTGAAGAATCCTAATATAAAAATCATTTGTGGTTTCAAAAAAGTTGCTTTTAAATCAAGCAAGTCATCCAAGTGACGAATTAATAATTAATATCTAAGGTTGTAATTGAGTGACTGTAAAGAAATTTACATATTTGAAATCAGCGAAAAAATTGTCATCTGAATGTATAAAAATTAAATTTATGAATTTAATATTTGAAAAAACTCACAGGTCGTCTATGAATGCCAATCCACCAGCACCCAGCTGTCTGCGTTGAACATCTGCTCTCGTTATGAAAGGTTTCGCAAAAATCTGTTTCTTTGAACGGAAATAAAATGAGATTTTATAAATAGATTTTTAATGAATTTTTCAACTATTTATAGGAGTAGAAAAATAATTTTTAGAATATCTAAAAGGTGATTTTTTTTCTGCATTTAGCTGTCTAATTTCTGAGTTTTTAGGCTCAGTAGAGTTTAAAATACAGCCCTTTATAAAAATCCGAGTACATTTATCGCCATGGTATTTACATTAACCCTTTTCCCTCTCTTTCAGTTTTCGAAGAAATTTTCTACGGTTTGATAAAAATCTATGCTTTTATTGAATTATGAGTTCTTTTCTATTCTCTTAATTTAAGAATTTTAATTAATTTCTCAACTAATTATTAGATTTTAAAAATTCTGAGGGTCAGGTACATTAGGAGAGGCCTTAGATAAACTTCACAAAAAAATGAGCCTCGTATGTGTCGTAGTTTTTACTAACCATCGCAGACACACACACACAGACAGAGAGAGATTTGTTATTTTATTAGTATAGGTATATATACATACAGGGTGCATAGGAAAGTCCCTTCAGCCTAAAAATACTTGCGAACGGAGCTATATAATTGAAGTAATGGTACAGTAAAGTGATTACGCCCGAACTAATGCAAACGACAGCAGTGCTTCTACTGGCGAAATTTTGAAGATAGACATTTCAAATCAAAAACGAAAAGAGAGAGAGCAAAATTTCCAGTTAGAAAATTTTGGAGCACCACTTAATTAATCCGAAACGACATTTGGTTAACACGGATAAGATATCATTGCCTGTTTACCCATAAATGTCCAAAATCGATGCACTCCATTTTGTGTGAACGTTTGAAATAGTCAAACTATGAAAAAGTGCACACAACTTGTTAGTACATAAATAAGTACTTACATCAATACATTTTGATAACATTGCATAGAAAAAAGAAATTTTGAAATAAAAACGTTCACACATTTGGATTAAAATTATCGTTTGCCATCGAAAAGTTTACAATATGAGATTATGCTGTTTGTATCAAGCAAGAGTTAACACTTTTTAAATTAAAATTTTAAATGCATTGGAAAATAAAGTTAAACAGACGTTTCGGTTCAGTACAATGTTGCAATTTGCAATTGCGCACTGCTACATTTTCGAAATATGAATATGCAGAGTAGAATCATTGTGCATAATTTTCGGGTATTTTTAGGCATACAGGGGGCGATTTATCTTATCTGTATAAACCAAATGTCGTTTCGTACTTATTAATTGATGCTCTAAAACTTTCTAACAGGAATTTTTGCTCTATCTCTTTTCGTTTTCGATTTTCAGTGGCTAACTTCCAAAATTCGCCCCATGAGGGCGCTTCTGTCGTTTACATAAGTCAAGAATAAGGAAAGGGCAGCTGACGTCACTGTGGGCTCTTATTCGTGTGGGCAAGCTGTTTTCACCCGTGCTTCGTTATAGCACCCACTCTACATATGAATTCAAGCATTCTGATTGGTCTGCAAATTTTATTATGGTTGTCTGCTAGCTATGATTGGGCTACGTCGTCAAGATGATTCCTACAATGATCGCTATGACAAAAATGTAGCGGTAGATTGGTTGACAGAAGTGTTTGTTTGTAAACATGCCCTCTCCTTATAGTCGCTTTTCTTTGGTGTTGCCTCACTTGCATAGCGGTAGATCTCTGTGTTCGCAAGTATTTTTAGGTTAAAGGAACTATCATATGCACCCTGTATATATGTGTATATATGTATATATATATATATATATATATATATATATTGTCATTATATTGGGTTGAGGAAAAAGTATCGCATATATCGAGTAATACTTACTCAATTAAGACATATTATACAGCATTTGAAAGGTAACAGTCTCTAGAAAATTCTAGACATAAAGCTATTGTCATCTGTTTAATTAGTCAAAAGCAAAAGTTATTGCGTTTTTAAAATAGAGATTCCAAAAGGTCATTTTCGTCACATTTTAGTTTTTTACTTCTAAAAGGGAAAAATGTGGCGCAGGCTCATCGAAAATTGTGTGGTGTTTATGGTAATCAGTGCTTAAGTAAACGCCAAAATCAGAGTTGGTTTGCTCGTTTCCGTTCCGCAAATTTAGATGAACCTTTTCCTGATGATATAGATGAACCTTTCCCTGGCCGGCCAATCGTTGAAAAAGTCGATGAAATTTTAAAAGAAATCCAGGTAGACTGACATATTTCTTCCCGCGACATTGCTACGAAACTAAACATCGACCATAAAACATTTTTGGACCATTTACATAAAATTGGATACCAAAAGAAACTTGATACTTGGGTTTCCCCTGAACTTACAGTGAATGGACAGAGTTTCCATTTGTGAATTGCTACTAAAACAGAATGAAATCTAGTCATTTATGAAACAAATGATTATGGGTGATGAAAAGTGAATCACGTACGATAATAATATTCGAAAAAGAACGTGGTCGAAGCTTCACAAATGGTGGTAAAGCCCGGATTCACGCCAAGGAAGGTGATGCTGAGTGTTTGGTGGGTTTGGAAAGGAATTGTCCAACACGAGCTCCTCGAACATGGACAAGACATTAATTCAACTATCTACTGTGAACAACTAATGCGATTGAAGCAGGTGATTAAAAAAATCCGGCCAAAATTTGTTAATAGGAAAGGTGTTGTCTTCCATCACGACAACTCTAAACCACACACATCTTTAGTCACTCGGCAAACACTGAAAGAGCTTTGGTGGGAGATTTTGATGCATCCACCGTACAGTCCGGACCTGGATCTGGCCGATTACCATTTGTTCCACCCTCAGCGGAATTTTTTAATGGTGTTAAGCTGGCTTCAAAAGAGGCTTGTGAAAATCATCTTGTTCAGTTTTTTGCTTAGAACTCTAAGAAGTTTCACATTGTCGGAATTATGGTTTTACCAGAAAATTGCAAAAGGTCATCGAACAAAACAGCACATACATTATTGATTACTTTTTTTAATTTATGTAAATAAATTCAGTTTGAAAAATACGCAAAAAAGCGAAATTACTTTTTCCCCAACCCAATATAATGTTACAAAACATCACCTATCTCGAATTTAATTCATTATATGTATATATAGGCTGTCCGATAAGTCTCTTCGCATTTAAAAGATCCATTAAAAAAAAGTAAAAATTACCGTGGTTTGCACTATAATCCATGCAAGCATCGGATTTTTTAAAAACAACAACCCACACACACAAAAAAAAAACTAAATAAAATAAATTAAATAAATAATAAAAATAATAATTCAAAGTTTCTTTAAACTTTTTTTTTTTTTTTTTTTTTTTTGCAAAATTCCGGTATTTCACAAGTCTTAAGGAGAGAACTTTACCATAGTTTGACAATATAAATTTTATGAATATTTGAAATGTGAGCGAACTTATTGGAACTCTTTAAACTATTTTTTTTTCTTTTTTTTTCACGAAATATCCCACTCCTTGATGGTATACTGAATAGTATAGGAAGCAGGCGTCCCAATAGGATACATATAAAAGATCGGATGGAGTGACTCCTTTATGACAACTTTATAAGTAAAGAAAGTCGAATTTCTTTAGAACCAATCGGATAAAAAATTTTAACTGGTGTATTTACTGACGTATTCCTGTTTATCCGATAATCAAGAGCGCGGCTAGTGATACAAAAGATCGAGATGAGCAAAAGATTCATCCTGAAACATATATATTACATTCACTTAAGAGCGTATTCGAAAAAATACTTTTTCATTCTCAACAGCTCGAAATTTTCCGATACATTTTCAGACTCATTTTTAAAGATAAAGACATGAAACTTGCTGAGAGGATTTTTGAAGAAACGTATCAGATGCCGTGTGATTTCCTTTTTCGCTCAATTGATTAGAATTTGATTTACAAACAATTATTTTCTCAGTATGAGTCTTTTATTTTTTTTCATTCACCAGATCTCGCGCTTTGAAAATTCGATTAAAAACGCCCTTTTTTGACAGCCTTTTTTTGCAATATTTTCTTCATTTATCAAAAAATCGACAAACACGGCACCTTGAGTAGTTTCTAAATAAGAGAATTTGGCAGTTTGGTGTGTTTGACAGCAAAAGTGAATTAAAAAATAAATCAGAAAATAAGCAGTTTGGATTGGAATACTCCCTTAAACTTGAACTGGCGAAACATGATTTGATGTTTTTAGTTTATATTGCTTGTTGGTATATCATCTGTCTGGTTCATTTGCAGATGAATTTTTTTCTCATACCATCCCGCACTGACAAACAAATGGCAGCGCGGAAGCTGTTGAAGGAACTTCATGCACGTTGTATTTAATGTTTTTATATAAAATAATAAATTAAAGTTTTATGTTAAAAAATATTGAGTTTGAGCAATACTTTCCGAAAATTCCCTTTTTTGGGTGATTTATTTATTTTTTCTTTTCTTTTTTTGTTTTTATACAAAAGATTTTCTAGTTAATCCAATCGACTATAAATTGCTTGCTATCCTGGTTTACAAATATGCACAAATTTGTACATACTCAACAATTACAGATAATGGGAATATCGTCAGTTTTTAAATCCTTTACTTTGTTTCTGAATGATTTAAGTTAATCCGTGGTGTTTATTAATGCTAATATATATTTATACTCTGTAACTCTGGTGAATTTCCCAGATTGTCTGAATGAAATTTTATTACTTTCATGATTTTATACAAAGTTATATTTTAATGATAATATTTCATCTTTCAATCGTTCAAAAATCTATGGGAAAGAAATTTTTTAACCACTACTTCCGTAGCAGCAGTTTTGTTATGTATTTTTTAAATTTGAATTTTTTATATTGGGTAAGAATTTAAAAAAAAAACCTGCAGTTTATAGTATTTATGTGATAAGAGCTATAGCTGCCACTATTGCACATTATATATTTTTTGTTCTGCAACATGGCTGTAATTTTACAACATATCCACTGCCGATTATGTCATAGACTTTTTTCTTGATCCAGTTTGATTAGTTAAAATTTTTTCACCTATGCTTTGCTGGTTAATTGCTCAGGGTTCGCACACTCCTTATATTTTGTAAGGACTCCGGCACCACTATTAATCATAAGAAAATTTATATTTAGATTTTAAGAAACAGATTCCACAACCACCTCCTCGATTCGCAATTTTTGTAGTATTAGTCTGCAGTGAAATACATTGAAAATACTGTAAAATTTTAGTGGTAGAGCTGTACGAACCCTGTTGCTGATGGAATTCTAATGTTTTATCATGTTGTGGAATTCTGGCTCTGACAAATACTTAAAAAACATAATCTACTATATATATATATATATATATAAGAGGAACTTTTTTTTGTATTACAGAAATTTTATTACTCACATTTTCTTAGTAGGAATTAAAAGTATTCTGGTCCATTAATAATACAGTTTCTTTCTGGAAATGGTGTATTCTAATTTTAGCTTCAAGTTCAAAGCATTGTCATTTCCTTCGCATTATTCAAAAACAATATAATGGTGCAGGCTGATTTTTAGGTATCAGGACATGATGCACGAACAATAGTTTACATGATGTGAAACCCTTTGTTCTTATCGGCTAACAACCATCATATAAAAAAATAATCGAAGAATCGAATCCAAATTCGTTTTCCTACAATGTTTATTTGGTTTTTGTTCTCCTATCAGGCCATACTGCTTTCTTTCTTAGCACGGTCATTGCCGCCATTCCAAGCTTTTCCGCTTAGGTGGTTTCCAAATTTTCAGCCCCATTGACTTCCGAGGTCAATTTATTTCAATTTCTCTTATATTTTAAAAGCTTCCTGACTAAAAATGTACTTTGAATTGTTTCAGAATGCCTTGCATTCGAGAAGATTTTAGAAAATTCCAGTATTTTTGGTAACTTATTGTTTATTCTATGCAACATTAAATGTGCAGAGAAAATCCGGACTGTATTGCATACTCAATTTTGCATTCGAGATGGAAAACTGTCACTGAATGTTGTGGGAAATGCTGATTGATCTGTTGTGTTTAATATTGCTTGTTTCCCTCTTGACATATAACAACTACTGAGACAGAAAATCTAAAGATAAATATATTTTACTCAGTTGAACTATACTTTATTCTCTGCTACTCTTCTGTAAAAGGATTAGGTCAATTTTTTTTTTTTTTTTTTTTTTTTTTTTTTTTTTGCTGTTAACTATTTGATTTTTTTTTTTTACGTTTAAACTCAATTTTGTGTTCCGGATATAAAACTATCATTAAATAAGAAGGTGGGAGATTCCAGCCAGTGTTTTGACAGTGCTTTCCACTCTTGATATGCAATGACTGCAGAGAAAGAAGATCTAACTATAAATATATTTTATCTTGTGGATCTCGCTGTAGCTGGGATTCGAACAACAGCCCTTTGATTTGAAAACGAGTGCGCTACCACTACACCACTGTGACATTTCTTCATAATTTTCTCTGTCCTTGAGAGGTAAATACCATTCCTTACATCAACTTTTCACCTGTTTTTCTTGACTGGACATGGTTTTCCGCTCAACCGCCCTCTATTCATTTGCCTGTTCCTGTCGTCCATGGATATGGATAATCCTATTTTCGGGCATCAATTGTGAAGCCCATCGCATACGGGATTCAAACCACGACCCTTTAATTTAGATACTAGTGTGCTATCATTAAACCAATGTATCAATGATTTATTTCTTCATAACCTTCTCTATCCTGGGGATTACGCCGGCTCCTTATATCTTATATCGACTATCAAAATTTTTTTTTTCTCTGGGACTTTTGTAAAAAGATTAGATCAGTAAAGAATTTTTGTTATTGTTAACTTATTTGTTTTACTTTTTCTTTTAAATTCAATTTTGCGTTTGAGTTGGTTTACTGAATGAGGCGGAAGTGCAAAAATTTGTGTAAAAGTTTTTATTGCTTTCTTGCTATGAAACAGACTAGTGAGATAGAAAAGCTAAGGATAAATATCTTTTATTGGGATCAACTATCACTTTTTTAGGCTCTTTTGTAGTATTAAGGATTACGTTGTATGAAAAATTTGTATAATTTCCCACATTTTTTAATTTTCTTATTTAAACCTTTGCATATCTGCAACATACCCAAAATTTAATATTATTTATGCAGTGAGCTTTAAAATACTATTTTAATTAATGCTACTCTCTTTCAATTTTCAACAACCATTTGATTTAAATTATTTACATAATTCTCAACAGACAGCGATTCTGAATTAGTTTTTCATGTAAAAAATTAATTTATTATTTGAGCAGTTTCACATCGTTATTTCTAAAATGAACAAACTAAGTTTTATCAAATTAAAATGGCTGAAGAGATCCAGATATAAAATTTTCATAAAGATAACTTCGTATACCTTATAATTTTGATATTATTCATAACAAATAACGTATATTCATAACAAATGTGCAATTTTCTGTCCATTGAGGCGTGAAAAACGATTGCTTTTAGCCAATATATATATTGTTGATATATATTGTTTTGCAATTAATGATTATTATAAATACCTATAAAATAAGATGAAATAATGGCATTTAAATTGTCCAATTCTAAAGATTCAAATTCTACAGCTCTAATAAACACAAACTTAACACATGGTTTCTTGAACAGTGATTGTACATGCATACACATATGAAGACGACGAGGGATATCAAATGATTTAGAATTAAATAGTTTTGTAATAATTTAGCGATTTTAATAAAAACTTTATATTTTAATCAAAATAGATAACAGACTAAAAACCGATAACATACTATATTGAACCAAAACTCATGTCAGTGGCGCAGCCAGGATTCGGTTCTGGGGGGGGGGGGGGGTTGAGTTTCTAATAAAGGTGTTTTCCGGTTATTTGAATCAACGATTAATAGAATCATTACTAATTAAAATATTCACTGTTAATACCTAAATTCAAAGAGTATCCTGTGTGGCAGGAAATCATCATTCTTTTAGCATAGTACGTCGCAGAAAAGTGATTTAGTTTAAATAAACAATTTTTACTTAACTAATCCATGTAATATGCACTTTCACAGTTTTAAGTAGAATGTTTGCCATTTAATTGAATCACTTTTTTAAATAAAATCTGATTCAACAAAGCGGCGGATTACGAAGTATGCCAAAACGTTTAAATATTAAGTTTGAATTTGATTCATATAAGCAGCAATTGTAGCGATCTTTCTTAGCTCTGGGAGGGGCTTTAACCCTAAAGTCAACCCCCTGGCTGCACCACTGACTCATGTTGCCAAAAAAAAAAAAAAAAAAAAAAAAAAAAAAATTGGTTGAATGAAAAATGATATTGATATCGAAAGACAACCTTTCTTCCCCCTCGAGCTATCTTACGATATCATTCACCAGACCATCCCTCCCCCCTAAAAGGATAACATTATATTTGCACAGCCCTCTACGTATTTACATTATTACGAACACACCTAAAATCCAAAGATGTACTGAAACACTCACTATAACAAACAATCTCCACGTATCTTGCAAATTACGGAGGAGCAGTATGGCTAGTCATGTGAAAAAAATGATACCCTGTCTTCCTTTCATTCGGTGAACTCACGCTCAATGTTGCCGGTAACATACTGTCTTTTTCAGGTGAAGCGAATCCAACATTCTCGATGAATCAATCTATTTCTGCAAGGTCAAATGACAAAATACAACTCCTTATAAAATGAAAACAAAAAATGTGGAAAAATGCTTGAATATTTATAGATCAAAAATATTTCACTTTGGAAACGATGCATTAGGATTTCAAGCATTTTTAAGTTTTAGATAAATTGTTTCTGAAGATAATTTTCATTTTTAGTTAATTTTATATATATTTTTTTTTAAAATCGAGACTTATTTCTGTTTAAAAAAATCTTTTTAGAAATATGTGTAGTTATATATTAAAGGAAAAACGAAAACATAAAATATGTTTTATATTTTCATTCCCGACAAAAAATTTTCATTTACTTGTTATCCCGACACGCACCCGACAATAGATTAAAAAAAAAAAGATAAATAAATAAAAAGAAAAAAAAAAGTCGGTACGCATCCTGTACATTTAAAAAAGTTTAATACTATAGTGAAAAATTGTCTATAATCAAATCTTTAACTTCAATTTTCATCAGTAAATCAAATTCTCATCAATAAATTCTTTATTGTAAATTTTGATTTACTTAATCCGAACATTTTTCTGATCCAATTATGCAAAAATTTCTGTTTGAAAAACTTGTGATAACACATTAAAAATCCCGTAAAAGATATGGAAAAAATAGGCAATATTTGAAAGTGCTTTCAAAAACATTGATCAGTTAAGTGGTTAATGTTACACTATTTCAAACATAATGAAATTAATAGGTTATATTTAGGTTTAGTTAGGTTATATTACACAATGAAATTAATAGGAAATATTGTTAGCTACTGTAAAAAATGGTTTTTGTTGAATATAGATTGGAAAGCATTTATCATTTTTACAGGCTCATGTAAAAAAATCAATTACATAATGGCCTATGGAGAAAAAGTGTTTGCAGCGTATTTTTAAGACCGCTGCAGATTTCGCCGAGCGCAGCGCGCGCGTTTCATCCGTGGCTCTTTAGTTTTTTTCTCTTGTTTTGACCCCCCTAGCGGAAGCCAGGTTGTAAAAAAAAACCCGAAAAATGAAACGGGACAAATTTAAAAGGAAAATTGATTAAATTAAAGACATCGTAAAGCGGGAAATTTTAATGCAGCCAGGCCTCGATTACTACAGGATATAGTATGAATGGTATGGTAGTTTTTGCCTTATTTAAGCATCGATTTTTTGCTTTAAATAAGACAAAAGTTCTATTATACAGTACTGGTAGAAGTTTATCTCTGCTATAATCGGGATCTGGGTGCAGCTGATTAGTGTTAGAGAATTTCCAATATAAAACATTTTAAAAAATGGTGCTATAAATGTATGGCGTATTTTATTATTTTTTTATGTTGTTTAGGCTATATACAAAAAGAAATAAATACCATCTCGCAAAAAAAAAAAAAAAAATAAATAAATAAATAAAAAATAAATAAAATATTCATTGTGAAGAGGAAAATATGTTTAAAATCTCTATGCTAGGAAAATTATTCTTATACCAGAACAATGACTGAGATGAAATATCTCATTTGCAAAACTGCGCCTTCAATTACAAAAAAAACCTATATTTTAGAATGTGTTCTGCTTCTAAACATACTGTCACCATCATTTTCCCCCCTTCACTTTAAAAATTGATTCGACAGTTTCTAATTTTTCTCCTAAATAACAAACAAACATCTCTTCTTCTTTATAAATTTAGCATATTAGCAGACTTCGTCTGCAATGCTGGTCGATTTTCCCAAATCTGAAAATTGAATCAAATGAAAAATATCTTGCAAATACCAGGTTTAATTCCTTTTTACATATTTTCCGTCACCGTCATTACAAATTTTAAAGTAAAATGGTCCGTTTCCAGAAATGTCATTCCAAATTGCTGTAAACTATACGAATGCCCATTGTACTATAAAATGTTTTTATTTGTCCGATAAAATTTTAGCTATTCAAGATCAAATACTTAAGTTGATCATTTACAGTAGAGTAGGTAAATAACAGTAGAACGATAACTTGTAATATGTTAAAACCACCACTAAAACCATTATGTAATTAACAATGCAAATCTCATCAAAATCGTTTAATAATTTTTTTCAGACTAATATTTCATAATCAAGTTCACCTGATTGTATAACTTTCCCCTGAGCACAGAAACGGATTAACTACCACCCGGGCCCCTAGGCTTGACTTTCTGAGGGCCCCCTTTCACTCCTTCAAAGTGGTATATACTGGAAAAATTAAAACACATGCTTGCTTCATTAACTCATAAATCATTGATGATTAAAATGTAAAAGATTACGACAAAGAATTTCGCACATCTTTTGTCTTTTGTATTAATGTCCGACCAGTGTAAAAGAATATTTTCTTGTTCTTTATATAAGGAAAATTTTAGCACCGGGCCCCCTTTTCTTCTGGGCCCCTAGGCTTCAGCCTACTCAGCCTAATGGGTAATCCGCCTCTGCCTGAGCAACGCAGTATAACTAAAGCATTCAATTAAAAATTATCTAGATAACAATGAAAGTTCCATTGAAATCCATTCATAGGGATGCAAGTGCTGCGTCAAAAATGACCGATTGGTACCACTAAATATTTAAAGTATTTCTCGTGATTTTTAATGATAAGATTTCTAAATTTTAACAAAGCAAAGAATACTATTAAGTTTAGTGGTGAAATCAGTCATTTTTGGCGTAGCGCTTGCATTCCTGCATTCAACAAATCCATAGATATAAGCGGCCGGAGCGAAATTCCCATTTTAATTTTATGCAGGGTTCGCACACTCCTTATATTTTGTAAGGACTCCGGCACCACTATTAATCATAAGAAAATTTATATTTAGATTTTAAGAAACAGATTCCACAACCACCTCCTCGATTCGCAATTTTTGTAGTATTAGTCTGCAGTGAAATACATTGAAAATACTGTAAAATTTTAGTGGTAGAGCTGTACGAACCCTGTTATGTATACTCACAGTATAAATAAAATGCAAGTAAAAACTATATAAATCTCAAACTAAAAAAAATCAAATTATGAAAAATATACTCAAATATACTAAAAATTATTATTTTTATTACAGCTTTAACAGTAATGTCGTATAATTTTAGAAAGTAATAAAAAATAAATTAATACTAGGCTTTTAAAAATTTTGTCATCTGTTAACAAGAAAAAAAAAAAAAAACTGTTACATTACCGTATTCAGAAAAAATGGCTGATTACTAATGCAATAAAATATACCCACAATTATTTGCTGATGGCTTATGACATATGAAGGATGGCTGCAACAGGGGATTAAACCAAAAATAAACTATTCATAACGTATTTTGTCTCAATGTGTGCGATTACTGGGGATGAGGGATAGCCGATTATTTGCGCATTTACCCAGTATCAAATGTTCAAATGTCACCATCCTGTTTATTCATACATCTAACTTACATGCATGTTAATTATATTCTAAATAAATAATAAGCATAATTATCCTGGTTTGTTATCATTGTCCTGTTGTTTTTCTTTTTTTTTTCCTTCTTTTTTTTTAAGGATAATGTGATGAAACTAATGTAGTTAGAGACATGCGCATTTTAAATTTAATCTATATGCTTTCTAAAATAGACCTTATTATGTACTCTATATTGTAATATGAACAATTTTCTATTCACTTAATTATTTTAGATGCCAGGATTCAAATTAATCATAACCCCGAGGGCAAAAACTTCGAAACTCCGTCCAAATAATAAAATGTCACCAATTGAGAATAATTACAGAGAAAATGTTGTGCGAAGTGCAATCTGCAAGGACATTGATAATTTTTTCATTTACACACATTTTAGTATTTTTTCAATTATGAAAAATGATGAAATTATTTAAATTTTATTCCCATTCTATAAAATACTTTATTATGAATGTATAAAATTAATTGATAGTGGAAATTATTTTTGTTATTAATTTTTTTAACACTTAGAACAACATAGTTACAACCAGAATAATGAATCATGAACATTTGATATTTTTTTTTTTTTTTTTTTTTTTTTTTTTTTTTCGAATTTACTAAATATCTGTAGATTAGCCCAGAACATGAAAAAGTTAATAAAATATTTTAAAGTATATTTATATTTTTAAAATGATAAAAGCTTTTATGTATTTTTCATGTTTTGGGAGAATGACTCATATACCATATTTAAACATCTGCAGTATGTTTAAATGCTTTATACAATGCTTTATACAAATGCATTTTACATAAATTGTTTTCCAAACTTTTGCTTGTTGCATCTTCTGCACTTCTTTTTAACTGTCACCGAACAAATACAGCTTTTTCGCAACTTCATTTTTTTACTTTTGAGCCATCCAAATATATTTAAAAATGCTAATTTACTTTGCTTTGTATAATTTTCTGGTGAAAAGGCAAATATAGACTTAACACTCAAATTACATGCGTTCTTTCCGATTTAAATTTCCGAGACCTCGAATGTAATTGCTACGAAAATTCAGTCGCGAGTAACAGTCCTAGGGGCAGACTAAAGTTTACCACTGTGTGTGGAATGCTGAGTTAATGGAGTTTCCCCTACTTTTCCATCGGAAGATTCCCTCAGTGGTGCTTTTTCCAGAACTGAAGGATAAAGTTTTCGGTCGGGTAAGTTTCTTTACCTGCGAGCAAACCCTACAGCGAGAGAATCTCTTTAGCAAATAAACGTAGCCGCTCTTTACAACATGTGATAGATTTTTATTTTATTTAATAATTTTAGGAAATCACGGTTAGACAGCAGTTCAAGTCCGTCTTAGTTTTCTTAGAAACGTTTCAGTTATAGTTAGTGTTCGCACACAATCATGTGTGGTCGCCTCATTGAGAGTTGTGTTAGATTTAAGTTTTGTTCATATGCTTGGTTTCCTAGAAGCTTTAACTTTTTACAAGAGTGTGCAATTTTCGTGTTCTATTTATCGGACGTTATAAACAATTAAGTGTTATTCATCATGGACTTACACTATGCCATATATGCCTAAGTAAATCAAGTTGTTTGGAGAATTCATGGTAAGTTCTCTTAATAATAATAATAATTATTATTATTTAATATCGAAACTATTATTCAGAAAAATCAAGACTTTAACACTTTGGTATTTTGCTCTGTACTGTGGAAAATATTAAAATGACTTGTGAAACAATTCATTGTAATATTTTCTAATTCAATTTGCCTAAAAAATTTGCTTAAAATTGTGAAACTTTATATAAAACAAACATATATTTACAACAAATTTGTTATTGATAATCAATGTTTTTCGAAATATTTCCATGGAATTTTTTTAAAGTAATAAAATTTTAATCCTTCCTGACGTTGTGAGAGTTTTATTACTTTGAGTTAATTAATCAATTTTAACAAAATTTATTTTAAAACATTTAAGTCTAATCTAAAACACTACGTAAAAGGAAGTCTTTTGTTTAAAATAATTTATGTGAAGTAAATATTATTTAATGATTTTAAATCTTTTCAATTAATTAAAGCCGTAAATTACACAGAATCAAATTTTATTATACAACTAAAAATTTGTGATTAAAAGATAATTAGAAGTTCATTCGCTTTCTAGAAAAATATTAGTTTTTCTTGAATTTTTTTTCTTTTTCTTTTTTTTTTCTTTCTTTCCTTTTTTTTTTTTTTTTTTTTTTTTTTTTTTTTTTTTTAAACATAATTTTGCTTTAAAAACCGATACTTTTTTATAATCCAATTACTCTTTACAAATACACATTCTTTAAAGCTTTATATGCTAAATTATATTGATGAAGAAGATTTATTAATTACACACTTTTAAACCTTTTGTTTTTAAATTAAATCTTTTGGTATTTTTATGAATGATTTTTGTAAATTAAATTAATTAACCTTTTTATTTTTTATTTTATTTATTTTATTATTTACTATTTTATTTTTGGAAAAAAAAAAAAAAAGTCCAGTAAAAATATTTGAAATATTTTGCTCGAAGTTTCGGGCTTTTGATCCGAACGTATTTCAGTTTTCGTTCCTTTTATCCACAAACATTTGATATAAATTAAATTTCTGTTTTCGTATATTAAAGTAAATAAATAAATAACTGATTTATGTTTGAAGTTTAAAGGTCAGTAGAATGCTAATTTCAAATAATTTATGCAAGTTTAAATAAAGGTAATTTGTTAAAACACATTAATATTTTCAGTAGAATGAAAACTTAAGTATTTTGCAAGCAATTTGACAGGGTTAATTATTGCAAACTCTGCAAAGAAAATAGTAAAACTCTTAGTAGCGAATGAACACGAATGTATATTCTCTCTTTTATTTATTTTAAAGGACTTAAATATTAGTTCTTTTATAAGGTTTTTTTTTCTTTATTTTTTTCTTTTGCTTATAATAGTTTTATGTGCATACAGAATAAAATTTGTGAATACCCTTTAGCATAAAAATTATTATGCGAACTACAAACTGAAATATACATTTTATGTATACATTATAAGTATAAAATTTTAAGCACGTTTTTCAGAAAATTATTTATCCCATCAGAAACATCTCATGTAAAAAATGTAACTAAGTCTCGTGGCTCTTTAACAGTAAAAAGTTCCAAACTCATGAAGAGTCCAATAACTCTCTGTTTAACTCTAATATTTTCATTCGCAAATTAGTTTTATTTTTAATGTCTTTAGTTAAAGTGTAGCATGTGACTTGACAACTATGCAAGAATATAAAACTTGAAGAACATAACGGTTGTTGCTCACATTTTAATAAACACGTTTATCAACAAAGTATTGCATAAAATAGTATTTATACTAGCATTTATACCATCATAATTTTAAAAACACAGTAAGAATGAATGCGAAAACTCTCTCGTGGTTAAGCTGAATGTCCAAAGGTTTTTTTTTTTTTTTTTTTTTTTTTTTTTTTTTGTTCATTTTATTTTCCGGCGTTATGGGGGTCGAGCTAGAGCTCCTGCCCTTTTATAAAGTCCACTACCCAAGGCATCCCGCCTTTAGGCTGATTTTCTTCATATTCATAATTAACCTTAATCAAATTATACAGTCCCATCCCATATATCGTAAGGTGTAATAAATTCATTGTCCAGCGTAATTGCTGACACACAAAATATTCTTTAACTAAAGATGCAGAGACTAGGAATTTTTGTATGAAAATGACAGAATTAATCAGAGAGGATCTGCATGATTTTTGAGATTTAACTTTAAATGCTTTTCAAACTATTGACGATTAAAGAGTCGTGAGACTTTGCTACATTTTTTAGATCAGATTTTTTTTTACTGGTATTTCACTTCTTTTTGTAATAAGTTCTCCTTTTCCTAACTTCAGTGTGTATCTGGGTTTGTATCTTTTGCTAAATGTATTTAATTAATTTAATTTTATTGCATTTTCAATATATGCTTGGGTGACGTGGGTAAGTTGATTGACATATCTGGTGACTCTTAGCTGATATATTTTATAAAGTATAAAAGATAGAAACGAAAAAAAAAAAATCGAAGTTTTGTTCCGCTCGAAAAGCCCTCGAAATAAAAAAAGAGTTTCAGTTTTCGGGAAAACTTCAGCACAAATACATGGTGAGGAAAGGGGGAATAAGAAGTACCCTGAGATGCTTCCAGGAAAAATACTGGCTGTGGTTATGCGTGTTCGAATTTTGATCTGAGGTATTACTGGTAGCCCTTGATACTTGATATTCGGCATAAAGTTAGTGTTTACACAAAAAAGACAAAATTATAGAATCATGAAAAGTCTAATCGAAATAGTTCAAATTTTGTTTTGAATTTTTCGTATTTAACTCATTAATGCCTGAATTATTTTCTTCGTTAAAATTCTAATTTTGCGTTTTCCCACCACTTTTAAAGCAAGAATAACTTTTACCTTAATTTATCGAGGATTTTGTCCCGAGAAAGAAAGTATTTATTTATCTTCCTTTTTTATTGGTGTGAAATGCGCTTACTTGAATATTTTAAAACTGTCCCAAAAATAGGACGCTAGGCACTAATGGGTTAAATTTTTCCTTTCTTTGTATCTTAAACACTACTTTTATGCCAAATTTTAAGTTTCTAAGACTACGAGATGCATCTCAAATTTTTGAAAATTGGTGATTGAATGGGTGTCTAAAAATTGAAACCTTCATATATTTTCTGAACTGGAAAAGATAGAGGTGTGAAATTTGAAATTTAGTTACATTTGCAAAGTAAACGAAGTATTAGGTTTCTGTGTAACTCCAGCACAAAGATATGGGGTCCCAAAAGTACTCTGAGTTGCTTCCTATAAAGGGTGCTACGTGTAATCTTTGTCGGTGTTGTGCTGTCGTGCCCCGAGATTAATAAGCAAAAAATCAATATAAACGTAATCAATATAATATATTTTTTCTGAAAAAAAAAGAATAAATAAATAAAAATATTACTTATTTTGAAAGCATAAAAAAAATCAATTATCTCTTAAGTTCCTCAGTTCTGAGACAAATATGACGAGTAACCACTAAAACTAGTTTGAAATTACTATAAAACATCTCAAAAATGTATCAGACAATACATCGATGCTTACAATATTCACGCATTTATTAAAAAGGTTTAAAGTAATTTTAACAATTCTAGAAGAATTTAAATTAATTAAAAAGGTGTTCTTTAGTGTCGCCTACAGGCGACAACAGGACTGAGAGGGTTCAATAAAAAATTCTGGCATTCCAAAGCTATTAAATAAATGCATGCAAATACTTAAACCATTTCAACATTTTTCTTATTTTTTCTTAATCAATCTTTTTTCATATCCAGACTTCATTATTTGTTGGTCCATTTTAGTTACTAATTAATGTATATGTCGTATAATTAAAATGAAATAAAATAAAATAAGCTTTTTTACAAAGTACATTACACAACTATGATGAAATAGTTTTAATAATAAAAAAAAGAAAGAAAAATCTAAATAAAGCTAAATTATTGAAGCTAATTTTCTTTGGAAAAATTAAATCTAAAAAATTGGAGTATGTGTTAATTTTTAGAAATACATAAAAAATAAATTCATGTGGTTTATATATATATATATATATATATATATACAATAAAGATCTAATTTAAAGTATGATTCATTATAATATTGGAATAAAACACATTTCAGTATTACTATAAATAATTTTTCTCTTCTTTTGAATTATGGTAAGTTTTAAATCCACCCCCCTACTTTTTTTACACATTTAAAAATTAAATTTATGGAAAAAATAGGTTATTCTTAACTTATTTTGTGATTTCCTTTTATTTTTAAAATGCAGCTATGCATTTTTTTCCTTTTTTTTGTACCGTGATACTATTTAATTTCGAATATTTTTCAAAAACGAACTAAATTATACTTTTACTGCTCTGGAGAATGTAGTTATATAGTCTAGGTGTTGAGCTTAAAATTTTCTAGGAAACAGATAACTTCAACAAGAATATCAGACTATGCAATGCCTTATAACAGATATTGAGAAACATGTAAAATTAATTGTAGCGCGGCGCTGATTAATAAATCAAAAATATTAATGTAAAGCTTTTCAACAAATAATTCGAAATTATATAAATGGAAAAAAAATTCCGAAGATCATTAAAATTAAAGAGATTAGTAAAGGTTGAGAATGAGTACATGCACATATAATTCGATTTGGAGACACTGCTTTTGCACATTACGGTAATTCTTAAAAGAATGTTTTCTAGTTAATCTATCAATGTAACTTTTTTCTATTGAAAAGATTATTTGATGTGTATATATATATATATATATAAATTGGTTTCATTGGCTTATTGTTATGGTAATATCTGAGTTACTTTGGTTTTATTTGTAAAAGTATTTATCTATATATATTGTTTTAATACTTGAAAGTTTGCAAAATTCTTAAATATGAACATATTTAAAGTTATTGATACTTTTTACATTATTCCAAGAAGCATATTTAATAAGGATTTATTTTTTATGATGAAACTGTTGTTAACATTTATAGGTGCAATTTTATGACTTGCATCGCTCCCCTCCTTCCATTGGATAAAATCTGATATTCTACGTGAGATGATGATGAAAGAAAAAATGATATTGAAAAAGAATAATTCAAAACTCTGTAAACAATGTTTGAAGAAAGAGCAGTCAAAACTGCATGGACAAAAGTGATTATGATACTTATAAAACTGACAAATAGGTTAACTTCTTTCCTGCTATTTAAAAAATTGTAATAAAGATTAATTATTCTTTTCTTTTGAGTATTAAATTATTAAAAATAGTTGAAATATTATGAGTTCAGTTCCTTAGTTAAAGTCATAAAATAAAATATATTGTCCCTCTTTAAACTATCTTTTTCTTTTATGTAAAGTTAACATATCCTTGCGATTTTACCCCCTCTGTGTGATTTGACTTTTCACATTTTTTTAAACAATCAAAAATGCGATAAACTTATCATGTATTTAAAATTATATTATGGTACAAATGAAAGTGCAGAGCATGTACACAAAAAGACTTTAACACTAGAACCGTCGGAAATTTTACGCAAGTGTTATAAAAATATTTTACACCCTAATTGTAATTTAGAACAGTTTAGCTTTTTTATTTATTTATTTATTTATTTCTCCGTTGCACACATTTAACTTATTTTCGAAAGAAATTTCTGGTTCGAATTGAAATATTTTTATTTGGTAGCGGTCAAAATGACAGCTAAGGCGGTTTTAGTGTTACATTATGGCTTTAAGTATATTAACTAATATTAAGGTATACAGTTTTACTCCGCTCTGTCCTATACTGTTTTTATTATGGAGGAATTTCATAACATATTTTTCTACTCGTCATACATCTGTAATTTGATGCAAACATATCATTTGTTAATTATTAATTTATTCTAGTTTAATCCGAGCACCCCGAAATAATTTTTTTTCTACGTAGATAAAAGACTGTTAAACATTGGCCAATTTTAAACTTTTTGCTATTTAAGGGATATTTCCAGGAAAGAATTTTGAAGGAAAAGTGATCCAAATTATCGTTCTCGCACAAGGCTCTGAAAACCTTGCACAATCACTTCGACCTGATGGTGGTGGGTTTGAACCCATGAATATTATTCCAAGTTCCTCATTTTGAGGCCAGCATGTTAATTGCTGAACTGAATGGACCCCGATTTTTTAACAAAGAGATACCATTATTATATTGGATTTTTTTCAGGAATTTTTTTTTCTATTGGCATGTCTGTTCCATAATTTCATGCAAATATCTCATTCGCGGGTGTACATAGTGCTTAATTTGGCATTATAATGCTTAATTTGCAATATGAGGGATAATTTTTTTCGACAGAAAGATACTATTATTATAGTAAATGCATTTCATAACATTTGTCTGTTGTTCATAACATGCTTAATTTAATGCAAATACACATAGTTAATTTAATTTGTTCAATTAATTATTACCTCATTATTAACTTATCCCATTTATTAATAAAATCATTTACTAATTAATCCCATTTATTAATTTTCCCCCTTTTAATAATATTGATTAAATTCTGTGTTTTCCTTCACTTTATTTTTATGAACCATTCTTTATAATCCTTATCGCACTTTATTACGAAATTTAATTTGTTATCGTGATCCTCTCACTGTTTCAATTTAAGTGCTAGGAGGACGATGAATACAGTCCCCAAAAAATTTATTTTACCCTCATTATTTGTTTTAATGCAAGGCACATAATTTTTTTCTTAAAATACCTCGTTTATTCTGTTCCAATTTTTGAACTCCAACTTTATTTTATTGCTACATTTCAAGTTTTAGCACCTTTCTTCTTTCCCTTTATGCATTTTATATATTAAAATTTTTCTGGAGTTGTTAAAATATATTTGTCACTACTTAATGAATTTAAAAACATTATTTTTATGTTGGTTATGAGCGATTATGTATATGTAAATTTTCTTCGGAATTTTTCATGCCTTTCTTTTTATTTTGCAATGTTTATGTGCAAATTTCTAGATTAAGCCTTTTTTTAAACATGGATAGTAAAAGAAAATTATAACAACAATCAGCACATTAAAAAGGCAAATGAATTTTCAGTTTTTATTTATTTACTATGTTTCATGACACTTTCAAGAAATCTATTGTTAATTTAGCGAATAATTAATAGTAACTAATTAATAATTATCCCATTTTATTATAAATCATTATTTTTTATTCGTAATATTTCAGATATAACAATAAAAATTGATTTTGTTTGTTTTCATTAAAATTTTATTAGTGATTTAAAACATTTAAACAAACGTTAGTCATTTAAAACATTTTTACCATAAAACTTTGATTACTCAAAACATGACTTAAAATTTATCAAAAATGTATTAGTCAATGGATTTTTAAGTAACTTTATGATTTATATGCTTATAAATTAAAAGTGCCTTAAGTGATGAACGAAGAACTAAATTGGCCACGTCTCTAAATTGCAAAAATGCATATTTGAAATACATAGAACATTCTCGCTATAATTTGAACTAAAAATAAAAATAGTATGATAGGATATGTTGTTCTTCAAGAATCAATGTAAAAGCAATTTATATAATTGATTTTTTTATGTATGAGCTTGTATATGGAAAGGCATATTTTTAACGAATAATATTTTTAAATTATGCTATTATTTGATAATTATTAAGATACTTTATATCCTTAAATTATGCAAGAATTGAAATTTGCAGCAACTTCTGATAATTTTTTTATTTCAATTTATACAAGAACTCTAGAAAAAAATTGCAGCTCTCTGACAAAATTTTAGGACGCATATCTATGTGACATATATTTGAAAATGTCTCTAAAGTAAAAAATACTGTTTATAAGGGATATTAACTGGTTTGCAAAAACAAACAGGAAGCTAAAGATAAAAAAGATAATCTTATTATAAAGTAATTTTTCACCACAATACGGGTGCCCATATTTTAGTAACCTCGGTTTATGTTGCATTCTCTATGTTTAACCTTATTCTAGAGGTTAAAAAGATAATTCCTCTGGGCATAGAAGTAGAAATGTCAAAAAGAGAGATTTTTTTGAGTTATTTTATATTTGTTTCCTAAAAAATACTCTTACAATTGTGAAATAAATAGAAAACTGAAAAAACATTCTTCTTGATGTTTAATAGCAACAGACGTATATTTTTATCAATGATGTTTTCTCTAAAACTTTGGTGTTTCGCTTGCATAATACTGTTTTTTTTTTCACAAATAATTCATACTGTATGCACTTGCTTTTAAAATATGCATGCAATGCATATGAACTAATTGATAAAAATTATCGCTATCATTATATAGGGTAACATCCGCAGTAATTGCCACATTAAGAATTTGTCTTTAAACTTACTTCAATTTTCATTACGAAGAAATAAAATATTTACTTGCAAATATTTTTAAATCAAAGAATGCATATCTGTGCATCTATTTTGCCCACTAAAAGCAAAAATTTTTGAAAAAGTATTTTTATAAAAATATATTTATAAAAAGTTGCTGTAATCACCAGTAACTGGCACCTAGAGCACCAATGTATGACACCTTGTGATCCAGTAATTTGCACATGTTTATATAGAAAAAAAACTTTATGTTTTGCATTAGGTTTAATCGCTTTAAATGAATTTGCTGTAGATGAAGATGCCATATTTCAGGCTTTTGAGAGTAAGAAATCAGCATATTAGCCTGAAACGTGAACACTTAAAAACAATACAATATATTTATATTAATACCCAGTAATTGTCATGCTGTCTCCAGTAATTGTCATATGAAGCTTTAATGAATTCTAATTACTGATAACATTTCATATTTTCAAATAAAAACAACTGATAAACAAAATTAGTCTATAACTTTAAAAGTACTGCCAAAATAAGTGGTTTAATCTCAAATCTTGCGATTTTCTTGTAATTGAAATAGGTGCCAATTACTTGGAACTAGCAAAATTGAAGCACCATTAATTGACATCTATCATTAATACAGAAATCTAAATATTTATGTCAAAAATACTTTTACACAATTATAGTAACCCTTTTCAACTAAACAAAACTGTTGCCAATTAAAATTTAAAATATATTATAAATCAGATAATAATGAATTGAAAAGCATGCCTTTCTTAAGTCAGAGAAGAAGCATTTGCAATAAAAATGGCTAATTTGATACAAACGATAATTGTTTCTCTTTCCTAGGCACTATTGTCATCTAGTAGCATAAGTCAAAGTTATAATCTTTAAAGTAAATGAGCATATAACTGGTATATGGTCTTGCATTTTTAAAAGACTGGATATAAATCTTATTTTAGGACATGTTTGTAGGATGTGCCAATCATTGGTGCATGCCAATTACTGTGGATGTTACCCTACATTAATTAATATTTATAACATTTATTTTATATAATAATTTATTTACATAAGCATCGATTCATGAAATATATTCCATTCAGTCATGCCATATGTAAGAGTAATATGTATGAATGGTGTACCATTAGTTTTAAATTAAATACCCATCATTTAGGGATAAAAGTATTCTCCAGTCACATAACTTGTTCGACTATAATTGATGCCATAATTTGTTTTAGAATTAAAATTAATTAAATGCATTACAATTACATTAAATGCAGATGAATTTGCAATTAATAAGTCTATCCCTTTTAATGTGATGTTTTCTCATATCACTCCAACTGGTTTTCATGTTAACAAATTTCCGTTGATTTAATGCACACATTAATGAAGCCTGGTTGCAGGCAAATCCTAACCACGGAACCTTAGTGTAATCGAGATAAACGCGTAATCTATCAATCCTAATAGTGAAACCCAACCATGGTTCTTTGGTGGCTTGGTGGCCCAACTCTGTTCCAGTTTTATCTTTTAAAATTTTCAAATATTTACATTTCATTGAAACAATAGTTCTACCACTGCCATCTAGAAAGTAAATTGTGTCTCTAGAAAAAAAAAAAAATGTTCCATGTCATCTTTATAAATTCTAGTTCCCTTTGTTAGTGAGTTCTAATTATTCCTATTAAAATTCAAGGGCGTATTTTTATAGTATTGTGATAAAATTATTAAAAAAATCTCAGCAAGTGATTATGAACACGAAAAATAAGTTTTAGTAACTATAATTCTAGTTTATGAATTAATTCTAGAAATCAAATGATAATTTCTCGCAATTCAAACGATTCATAATATAAAATAGCTGTTCATCAACTAGAAATCTATAGACTTGAAACTCTTGATAATTTCATCTATTCAGTTTATCTGTTTATCTTATTGTCATAACTCGGAAATCTATATTTCTAGTTTATTAATTTAGAAAATGAGAGCCATTCGTTCTATAGATGGAGGCGGTAATTTGTTTCTTTCAGTGTGGTAACATAGTTGTACTGAAGCTTACAAAGTTACTTTCTATTGTTAAAAAATAATATTTTCGATGAAATCTAATTTTTTTTTCACAATTATAAATATTTAAAAGTCGCTTACTGACTAGATTTTGGACAGACTAGCATTACTTGGAATGTTTCACTCTTAAATTATTTTACTTTTAATATGATAATATAATCCCCATAACATAACATTGATATATTAATAGGTTTAAAAATTTAGTAAATTTATGTGAATTTAAAATGAATTGAATCATACTTGTTTAAAGATTTATAAGTTGTTATGAAGAATGCCATCTGAATAGTTACATCACAAACAGTTCTATTTTGAAAGATTAACATACTTCCAAAAAGGAGAGGAGGTTATCAATTCAACGCGTATTTTTTTTTAATGTATATTCACCGATTACTGCGAAACTATGCAACCGATTTCTGTTATTTTTGTTTTAAATGACAGAGGATGCTCTCGAATTGGTACGACTTCCATTTCATCGAAATTGGTTCAGTACTTTTTTAATAATTAGGCAAAAACTAATAAAATTAGTGATTTTTCGCCAATTAAAAGTATTGAATAAGTTCTCTGAATTGAATGTAGACGGAATGGCCGAGCGGTGTAAGGCGGCAGGTTTAAGCTCTGCTTCTCGAAAGAGAGCATGGGTTCGAACCCCACTCCTGACATAATTTACATCCATGTATAATTTACGTTAATTTTTTTTTCGTATTACAATTTTTATTATTAACCGGCTTCAGAAAAGGAAGAGTAAGTTATCAATTTGACGCGTGTGTATTTTTTTCTATGTATGTTCACCGATTACTCCGAAACTATCCAACAGATTAATTTGGCTTTTAACCGACTTCAAAAAAGGAGAATAGGTTATCAATTCAACGCGTATATATTTTTTTATGTATGTTCACCGATTACTCCGAAACTATGCAAACGATTTCTGTTATTTTTATTTTAAATGAAAGAGAATGCTTTCGAATTGGTACCACTTCCGTTTCATCAAAATTGGTTCAGTACTTTTTTAGTAATTTTAGCAAAAACTAATAAAATTAGTGATTTTTCACTAATTAAAATTATTGAATAAGTTCGCTGAATGTATCGCAGACAGAATGGCCGAGCGGTCTAAGGCGCCAGATTTAAGCTCCGGTTAAAAAACGTGGGTTCGAACCCCACTCCTGACGTACATGTACACAATAACCTTTTCCGTATTATATTTTTTACATATATATTTTACAAATTAAATTCTAATTATGCTATTAAGAATATTTTGTATTTAACCGTTAGCACCGAGTATCAGAAATCTTTTTTATCAGTGAAAAGTACTAAAATAAATAGACTTGCGAAAAGTAACATGAGGTTGAATAAGTTCGGCGAATTGATTGTCGTAAGGATAACTGAGTGGCCTAAGGCGTCTGATATAAGATCTGGTTCTCGAACGAGATCGTGAGTTCGAACCCCACTGCTGATATACGTGTATAATATACAGCATTTTTTTCCGTATTATAATTTTTTTAAACCGACTTAAAAAGAAAATGAGAGGAGGTTATCATCATTCGACGCGTATGTATTTTTTTTTTTTTTATTATTATGTATGTTCACCGATTACACCGAAACTATTCAACCGATTAAATTGATATTTGTGTTAAATGAAAGAGGTTATTCTGGAATTGGTACCACTTCCGTTTCATCAAATTTAGTTCAATACTTTTTTAGTAACTAAGCAAAAACTAATAAAATTAGTGATTTCTCGCAAATTAATATTGATTGTTGTAACCGTTTTCTCAATTATAAGCCAATATATAAAAATTAAAAAAAACTAAAAAGTGAAAAATAAACTTTTTTACTAAAAATAGAACCGACTTCAAAAGCTACTGCAAAGTAAAAAATATTTTTTTTACAGAATAGTTAATCAGAAATTAAACAAAGAGCATTGTGTTTACCATGCGTTTTGTTAGATTTATGTACATTAAATTGATTTTTTGAGTCGGTGCCAGCCAAGCCAAGTTAAATGTAATTACTCAATATTAGAAACTTAACTTTAATTTTGAACTTGGCTTGGCTGGCACCGACTCCAAAAAATGATTTTAATGTACATAAATCTAACAAAACGCATGGTAAATACAATGCTCTTTGTTTAATTTCTTATTAACTATTCTGTAAAAAAATTATTTTTTACTTTGCAGTAGCTTTTGAAGTCGGTTCTATTTTTGGTAAAAAATTGTTTCTACATAAATGGCATGCGATTAACCATTCTTTGTGTTAATATTGAGCTGTCAATTAACACATTTTATCCAGATTTACAAGGACAGTTGATTGTTATTTTTATATGAAAAGCTGATATGAGCATGCAACTCAGAATATTATGCAGGAATAATATTGCTTTATTGATATATTTAAATATATAGTGAATTTATGTGAATTTAAAATGTGTTAAATTACACTTGTTTGGAGGTTATAAGTTGTTATAAGGATATCATCTGTAGGGTTGCCATCGCAAGCAGTTCTGGTCTTAGAAATGAATTCACTTTTCACCATAAATTATATGCAATATACAATTCTTTGGGTTAATTTTGAGCTGTCGAATAACATTTTTTATCCAGCTTTGCAAGGACATTTCATTGGGATTTCATTGTTCTCTTTTATGTGAAAAGCTGATGAGAACATGCATCCCTGAATGTAATGCAGGAAAATTCTGTGACAATATAATTGCTTTTCTTTTCTGACACTCTATTTCAGGATGTTTTGAATGCGGTCTTTTAACCTTTCGCTGCACTGTATGCCACATCTGGCACCTGCCTAAAAACAGTATAATTCTCATTAAGTGCCATGAATTTGGTCAATATGATCGCTTTAACTGATCAAGAACAGTGCAAAGAATGGAATAACACTTAATTTGTACATTTCAGGGGGCTGCATTTGACGAAAAATCAGAATTTGTTCTTTGAAAAAAAAAAAAAAAAAAAAAAAAAAAAAAAAAAAAATTGATCAAGCTATTAAGGCAAAATTTATTTTTATTATTTTTACTGAATTCTTAAAATTATTAATATAAAAATATTTGAAGAGTGTTAAGCAGATAAAATTAATTAATTTAAGCCCATTTAATTGCAAAATATAGCAATGTAATATTTAAAAATCCTAATTGTGTATATAGGGTATACACTGTAAAAAAAAATCAAGAGGTTACTGAAAATTTCTTAGTAAATTTGTAATCCACAGAATTTTTTAGTAACCATTACAAACTTTTTTTTGCAAGTAAAACAAGCATTTCTTTTGTAAACTGAACAAAAGAATTTTTTGTATAACTAACTTAAAAATTTTTAGTATGATCCACCAAGCAAATTTTAGTAATAGCTCCAAAATTATTTTTAATAACCATTACGTGCGCCCGAAGGGTAGGAGCTTCCTTCGAGCTGCATCCAGACTTCTGACGCGGAAGATTTTCGGCAAAACCGCAACAGATGGCAGCACCAAACATTCCTACCTGCTCTGGCAGGATTTTCATAATCCCTTTATTAACGAGACACTTCATACATTCGGGGCGTATTTGGCGGTGGCAAGTTTCGAACCCGGGACCTTTTAACCTGGAGTCCGTTACTATAACCACTATGCTATCAAGGCCACACCAACTGAGTTTTAGTAAGAGCTATTAAAAATATAAAACTATTAACTCTATTCGTTGCTAACTTTTTTCTAGTAATTCTTACAGATTTTTTGTAACCGACTAAGATTACTAAAAAATTTTTAGTAATTACAAGGATCACTAAAGTTTTTTTAGTAGATCGACTTTTTTTTTTTTTTTTTTTTTTTTTTACAGTGTACGCCATAAAATATCAAATTTTAGGTGAAAATTTGAAAAATAATTTTTTTGCTGTTTTTCCCATTATTAGACAGATATATAAATTTCAATTTTTTTTTCATGAAAATAGGAAAAATCGTGCAGTGAAGGGTTAAAACCTTCCGTTTATCATTTTCTAGAAAACAGGGGGATCTAACCCGGTCTTCCGGGTTACAGAACATGAATGAAAACCATTCTTTTTGGAAATTTTAATATATTTTTTACTTTTAATATATTTTTAGATTGCCCAATAACAACCTCAAAAAGTATTTTTTTATAACATAAATATCAATAAATTATTGATATAAAGTTTTGAAATTCATATACTTTCGTATTAGCCGCATGTTAAAATTTAAAGGGGTTGGTCACCGAGCTTCCGAATTCCAATTACTAATAGTCTATGGGAGTTTGATGCTTTCGTATATTTAAAATATCTCCTAGGAAAATTAATATTTTTAACATCTATTTTTTGGATACTCTTCTTAAAATATGTTTCTCTTTTTCTTAGCTTTAAAAATTTTTCTAAATTATATCATTCATTTTATTTGAAATGTTAAAATTTTACTCGCAGTTCGTCAGCTTTTAACACATAAAATATTTCATTAAGCATAGAATTAAAAAATATTTTGAGATCCAAGAAAAAAAAAAGAAATATATTTTAAGAAGAATACACAGAAAAAAGAAGTTAAAAATATTAATTTTTCCAAGAGACATTTTAAATATACGAATTCGTCAAACGTCCATAGATTTAATATTACGAAAATAGTACGATAAAAATACGAAAGGAGAATTAAGAAGCTGGGTGACCAGTCCCTTTAATAGCCGAATAAATTGGCAACGATCGCGCAGCTTCTTGATTTTGATAATTTCAGTGGTTTAAGCACGTAGTTCATTTTCATATCTGTTAAATTTTCGGTTTATTCACATATTTTTATTAATTTTATTATTTATTGACGAAATTTTAATTTTGCTATCGATTATTGGCCTGAAGCAATTGCTGAGTAGTTTATATTGTTTTAAGTGCGAACGGATTAATATTTCGTAACTGGAGTGTAAACGATAGAGATAGATTTTTTTAGGTAGCTTTCATTACATAAAGTAAAAAGTTACCTATTGCAGCCGTCCCACAGTGGGGCAAAAACCCAAAAAGCTGCCCAAAAGTCGAAAAATGAAGTTCGATTTAGGGAATTTCTATTGCACAGTTGGCTAGAATAATGTTTGGAGAGTCAGAATCTATATTTAAAAAAAGATTTTTGCTTTGCCCTTACAAGCAGCATCATTTCAAAAATGATGCTTGAAGGAATATCATTTAGAGCGAACAAAAACAGCAAAACAACAGTTCCTCTAAACGCGTGCTATATTTTATAATATTATCCGATTTTAATGATTTGAAATAGATTCACACTTAGATAGTATGTACTTTATTTGCATGTATTACAAAATTTATATTAAGCACGTAAAAATTAATAAATTCATTGTCATTTTTGATAAAAAAATTTAGAATTTTTTTTATTTTTTTTGCTTTTAAACATCAAAAAGTTTAAATGTTCCACAGTGTTCCGCAACGAAATTTAATGGAAATAATAACTTGGGCTATTGTCTAGTGATTCATAAAAAACCAGCTGCCTAAAACTGCCTTTCTGCATTTCACGCATATTTTAGTAACCGCAAGTAAAAATGCCACTTTTTCGGCCGCCTCAAAAATTTTGAAATTGACTACTTTTCACATAATTTAGCTGATAAATATTTTTCAAATTTTTGAATTATTCAATTTTATAATAGTTTATTTCCTATTATATTGTAAATAAATACTATAATCATAGGATTACATTAATTTGATAAGTAAGCTTAGTAATGAAAAAATGAAAATAATTCTCTATTACTGATCCGGTAGAATAACATTTTCTTATCTTTATAGGTAGTAATTTTGTTTTTTCTTTTATAATTAGAAGAATTATTTTGTCAATGGCTATATTTGCTGATAAAAACTACTGAGCGTATTTCATTAATGCGAGTAAAAATCTTTTTTATTATGACTTTCGCCTACATTAGCAATTTGGATTTGGTTTACAAGTGAGGATGTGATGACACATCTATTCTAAGTACATTTAAACAAATATTTAGCTATGAAGATGGTAGGAGGTTCTAATATATTTTTCACTTTTCCCGTGCTACTAGAATACATAAATGTTGCGAATAATTCATGAATCGTTAATTTGAAAATTCCGAGATCTTCATTTCACTATCGGGCCAATCAAGATCCATTTTTTTTTCAAGAAATACGGGAGCTACTGTCAATGAATGGTATTGTATTAAACACAGGAGAATTAACTTATTTCTTTTAATAAAATCATTGATACAGAAGGAATAGTCGTTAATAACGAATTAGTGTAATACTCGACGTTGCTACTTATGTCAGACAACATCAAAACAGCTTCTTACCGATATGACATTTTAATTAGAAAAGGATAGAGATAATTTAGAATTCAGAATATCTACGTTACATGCTAAGATGCTTAGAGAGGGCTTACACCTCGCAGACAAACTGGATAAAAAAAATGGAAAGCTCGTACCCTGCATGAAAAGAAGAACACTGAAATTGCAAAATAAAATATGCAAAAAATATTTCGTTTACAATTAAGACTTCTTGTCAAGAAACCAAATCTCAGATTTGGAAGCACAAATGATGGCAATACAATTTAACGATTCTTTGAAAACACAACTATTTGTGTTTCTATAACGAGCGTATACGAAGATTTGATAAAACGATTCTATGTCATAAGTAATTTCTTGTATCCATGTCATTTATTTGATCAATTTCGAAGATTTTTCGTAACAAACAGCTCGTAGATTTAAACTACATCCCTGGTTCTATATGCCTACTTCAGTGTACAAACTATTTATTAATGACAAAGAAATAACATTGTCTTCATTACTGCCAATTTGCCAAATGCCATAAGATACTCAAGATTCATGCAACAAACTGATCAAAAGGCATCGAGAAGATTTATCGCAAACATGCAATAGCGCAAGAAAATGAAAGGTATTTTTATGTCTTTTAATGTCATCAGATTATTTCATTTCAAGTTTAGGTAAATTATTGTAGAAGAAATTAAAAATAATTGATCCTAAGAGTCACAGGATCTTCTAATACTGCGAACAAGCTCTGCTAACTATTTCGACAACTTGATGTCTGAAGAATCTTTTTATTACACTACAATTGATTTTAAAGGTGAATTTCTGGAATATATTTTCTTTTTATTTTAATAATATAAAAAATAAATAGTCTAGTATTTTACTTTCCTTTAATGTACTTAAATTTAGATTAAATGTCTCTTGGTTCCTTGAAAATTCCTTTTTAAGTTTAGCCTCGAAATTTTAAATTTTATTTAAATCAAATTGTTTTTACTTTTAATCTGTCATTTTATTTATTTATTTATTTTTAAAGTTTAACTTTTGAATCCTAATTAGCATCCTGAAAAGTTTACGAAATTTCATACAAATGGAATAACTTTCGAGACATTGTAGTTTTTGTTCCACCATATTGTATTAGCCATTTTTTTTATTTTAATTTTGTATTCTTACTTAGCATCCTCAAAAACACCTGTATACGAATTTTCGTGCAATTCGAATAACATTTTCATATTTTGGCCAGCTTTTCCGGATTTTGCCCCACTGTGCGTCCGGAGGAAAGCACTTCCAGAAAATTTTGGTATATTTTCAATGATCATGACCCCCAGACCCCAAAACCACCCTCCGTTCAAATGTTGACATATATATATATGATTTTTGTCATGCTATATAACTAACGTATTCATGAACCGATCTGAATGAAGCTTGGTATGTACATAGCACATACAAATATCTCGACCGAGTTCGTTGGCCAGGATCATCCGCCATCTTGTTTCAAATTGACAACCATTTAAAAAATTTAAAAAAAATTAAAATTTAAATTTAAATGTGAAAAAATTAAACGTTAAAATATATGTTGATTTTATGTGTTAGATCTTAAAACACCGATTCCAGAACACGTTTTATTTTGTCTATATCTTAAAAAATGGTTGAGTTATAGCACTTTGAATTTTTCTTATAGTTGACATTTTGAAACGATCTGATTTTTGTCACGTGATAACACGCGTATTTATAAATAGATTTGGATGTAACTTGATGTGTACATAGTACATAATGAAGCCTGGACCGAGTTCATTAGCCAGTTCCATCCGCCATCTTGTTTCAAAATGGCGGCCATTAAATTTTTTTTAATTAAAATTTAAAATTAGGTACAAAAAAGTGAGAAATTGAAAAAGATTTTTTCTTTTATGCATTTAACCTTGATACAAAGATTCCAAAGCATTTTTTGTTTCGTCTGTATCTTAAAAGATGGCTGAGTTATAGTTCTTTTAATTTCTAGTGTTGCTTACATTTTGAAATGATCTGGTTTTCGTCCCGTGATAACACGCGTATTTATATACCGATTTGGATGAAATTTGGTGCGTAGATAGTACATACCGATGCCTGGACCGAGTTCGTTGGCCAGTTCCAACCGCCGTCTTGTTTCAAAATGGCGGAATATTATTATTTTTTTAAATTTAAATTTTAAAATTATGGGCAAAAAAGTAAGAAATTGAAAAAGATTTTTCTTTTGTGTTTTGACTTTGATACAAAGATTCCAGAGCATTTTTTGTTTCATCTATATCTTGAAAAATGGCTGAGTTTTACACTTTCAATTTCCAGTGAGATTGACATTTTGAAACGGTCTGAAATTTGTCACGCGTTAATACGCATATTTATAAACTGATTTCGATATAACTCCGTGTGTTCATGGTACACACCAATGTCTTGACCGTGTTCATGGGCCAACTTTATCCGCCATCTTGTTTCAAAATGGCGGCCATTTAAGTTTGTCAAAAATATTTTAAATGCAGTAGCGTAGCTATGTTTTTTGGCGCCCGGGGCCAGCAAGAAATTTTGCGCCCCCACCCCAATATAGATATATAACAATTTCTCTCAATTTGGCGCCTCTAGGCCTCGGCGCCCAGGGCGGACGCCCCCCCCCCTTAGCTACGCCACTGTTTAAATGTATAATGATGTACAAGCAAAAAAATTAGAAATTGAAAAAAAGGTTTCTTCTACACTATTTATCTTAATAATGAATTCCGGAGTATTTTTTGCTTTGCCTTTACCTTGAAAAATGCCTGGGATATAGCAGTTTGAATTTCTAATGTGGGTGACATTAAAAAAAAAAATTAATTTGCCCGCGACAGCACTCGTATATATTAATCGATTTCGATGTGAGTGTGCATGTTCACATGAATTGAGATTTCGACCAAGCTCATTGGTTTGTTTTATCCATCATGTTGCTTTAAAATGGATATCGTGGAATTTGGCAACCCTATAAATCGCTTAAAATAAAACCAGGTTGAATAAAATATGACTAATTTCTAAAAATTCCTATTAATATTCATTATTGACAAAAACTAGTATTCAATCTTATATAATCGTGTTCCACTAATTTTTTAAATCATGCTTGAAAATTATTTTAGAATGCGTAAAAAGCAGTAAATTCAGATACAGTTTTTTTTAAAAATGCATTGAAAAGAAAAAAAAATCCCTATTCGATGATGTAAAAATTAAATTTGTGCGATGTTTAAAAGTTTAAACAAAATGACAATAGAAACGCAATTTATTGGGCAGGTGTTGCCACTGTCAATATGTCGTCAGTGTTACTCAAAGACATATTTTTAAAAATTAAAATAATAGACTGTAAAAATCACCATAAAATAAAAAGAAAGCAGGACGCGTTTCGAGCTAAAACAATACAGCTCGTCCTCAGCTGAGGTAGAGACGTGTCCGTAAGGCCATAAGTTCAAAGATGAACTGGGAGGATATTTTTGGTGTACAAGACAGTTATTCTAAGTTACATTATCGTTTCGTTGTCGTTTATAATTTACGTTAGAATAGATGCTATAGAAATATACCATAGGCGATGCCAACAAAACATTAAGGAATAAACAAGAATATTTCCCTCCACTCCTTTCACTTTCAATTATTTATTTCTCAAATGTATAGATTTGAAATTACATGTGTTTTAATAAATAGGGTTGAACATTTGCTGTGGAAAAAATGGATCTTCTAAATAGTCTTTATAATACCCCTATTTCTGAAAAATAATATTCATAATATATTATATTATAATTACTGTAGAAATTTACTTCTAGGATTATTGATTCGACAAAGTGGTATAAAGAAGGAGATTATTTAAAAGACGACATTTATCCTTTTTTTTTTCGTGATAAACGTTGATCTCTACCGGACTAACTCTTTTTCGAGATAAGATGTAGGAATTAATTTCAGCCACTAGTGCGTGAGAAATAAAAGTACTGTTAAGGGAGAATAAAAAATAATTGGAGCAACTCCACACTGCATTCTCTGTGGGTTTCAGGATTGCTATTTTAATGCTTTGAACAATTTTCTTTTGCGTAAAGTTAATTGTTTAAAATTATTGACTGAATCGAATTATTTAAAGTATTTTATAGTTAAATTATTTTATCTTTTTATTCTGACAATGTAATTCTCATTAATGTAATATTGCACTCGTGGAACATTATAGAATAAATATGATGATAGAATAAATTAGCCTGGGAAAAAAAATATATATTTTATAAGAAGGCTTGAGTGCATAATAATGTTAATGTGCTAACTGGCATATGATGCATGGGTCGCCGTATAGATTTCTGAATGTATGCGCTATACGACGGCCGCGAGTCAGTTTTTGCAAAATTCCTACCAGAAACTTTTAATGGCAATCGTTTTCTGATTTAATTGCTGACATTTCGCAAATTGATAAAGAGGAGATTTCTGTTTGAAATTTCTGTTTGAAATTTCTGGTGAATTCGAATAATCAATGCGTCAAATGAGATCATACCATGACCACCAAGTTTTCAAGGAATCAATGTATTGATGACGGTTAACGTGTTAGATAGATTACAAATTTTAAAAATTTACGTATTTTTTCAGATATTTTTAGCTTGCAAATGAAATGAGAATAACTGCTTTACAATATTCACGCCCTCTAATAAAATCTAAAGTTATACATAATTATACTTATAACTTGATAAAATGTTTTTCTATAAATACTGAATCAATACTGCTATATTTTAGGACTAAGGTACAAAAATCTCATAATCATAATTATAAGATATTGTAATTTTGATTATGACGTAAAAAATGATTTGTTTTCCATAAAATTATGATTGTGATTAATATTTTTCTTACGCTATTCATGATTATCACACAAAAAAGTCGATTGACTTTACAGTAGATAACTATCAAGCAGGACGCCAAATAACAAAAACAACAAGAACAACAAATCACCTACTTATTTTACGGAAATAAACTGTATTTACTACGCAATTTTTGTTATTTTAACATTTTTTTTCTATAAATTCGTAAGAAACGTAGATTATTTCAGCAAAATAAATCGATTTTATTGGCGTCCTGTGGCTAACAGGTTCTTTCTGCCAAATCATGTGATATATATATTTTTTACTGTACATAGTCGAATGTCCTCGATAAACTTAATAATTAATTGATTAAAAATTAAAATCGTCAAATTAAAAAAAACTATAACATTCCGTGCTCATTTTTCTATAAAGTTTATTACAATGGAAAATTTCTGGCAACAACAATCAATCACTTTCTTCTTCTTCTATTTTTACACTGTTTATATTTACAGATTTTGCATGGATTCTTAAAAAAATAAGCATTTTATGCTATGTTATCTTTATAAAAATATCTACATTTATAAGATCTACTTTTTACTGAAATATTTTACATTTAAACATACATATAAATCGCAAATTTGCACCAATGACTGTCACGAACATTTAAACAAATTGATTAAAAAAGAGTTTAGCACCGAAAGATGAAAAGAAATATAAGCCTTTTGTTCTTTCTTTTTACATGTCTTTTAAAGATTATCATAACAGGAAAAAACCTTTTTCTGGTTCGTTAATTAGACAATTAGTAGAATAATTATCCTATTACATGTAACACTTTTTTCTCTCACTGTTTGGTCGTTATTTTTAAAATCCTTAACTTTTCCTGTTGTGGATCACGAAGGGAAATTTACTACTTATTGTTTGGTTAATGAAATAATTAAAATGGTAGATATGTAGCATTATTATGCATACATCCACGTGCTAAGGCACGTTTCTGAAATCATTATAAGTGAAATGCATTACCCATATTTCATATCTTTGCTACACGGAGATATCGATGGCCTCTTTAATTATTAATTCACGCTGCAGTGAGTAGAAACAATACCACACCTAAGGTCACTGTCAACGGATGGAAGTTTATCAACGTTATATCAGTATATTCTTTTTTTAAATTGTTTGATATATTTGAAAACGCTAGAATATCAAAACAGTATGAATTGAAAGAATAAAAGCATAGATGTAATAATGTTTCAGAAAAGGAAATAGTACCAGATGTGCAGCAATAAGTAATGTGATCAGATTATAGTTTATTAAGTAACATTACATTTTTATGGAACATTGGCAACTGAAATTCACAATGTATGAATGTGGTACATCTACATATTTCCGCAAAAAAAATTTAATAAGTGATTTTAATCAAGTATATTTTTACTTTATACGTATGATAAATCTTGTTGTTTCTAATCAATGTTATCTTGATAAAGTAGGTTGGATGAATTAAAGGTGTACAGTATTTGTGAATTTTTCTTACCGAATATAAACACGATATCAAAACAGTATGAGATGAAAGAGTAAATGTACAGTTTTAATAATGTTGCAGAAAAGAAAATAGTACCAGATTTGCAGAAATAAGTAATGCGGCCAGATTATACACTGTTAAAAATCTTATCCCAGTTTGAACCAAATTTTGGTGCTCATTAGCTACCACTGTAAAATGGTGAAATCTTCAATGAATATTGGGAGCTCCTGTTGAAGCATAATTCCAATAGTTGGAACGAGATTGAAACAGGAAGCTGCAAATGTTGGACGAAATTTCACCATCTTATGGTGGCAGCTACTGAGTAGCAAAATTTGGTTCAAACTAGGACAAAATTTTTAACAGCGTAGTTTATTGTTTAAGTAACATAATATTTTTATGGAACATTGGCAACTGAAATTTACAATGGATGAATGTAATACATTACATATTCTCGTGAATAAATTTAATATGTGGTTTCTAAGTACATTTTTACTTTATTTGTATGATAAATCTTGTTGTTTCTAACCAATGTTATCTTGACCAAACAGGTTGGGTGAATTAAAGATGTATAGTATTTGAGAATTTTTCTTAGAAAATATAAACAAGGTTCGAAATGTACCGAAGCAAACCGAAACGACATTCTGATTCGTGAAATTATGACGAATAGAGAAATTTGATAACTTCAATAGACATATTTTAGCTGAATATAAAAATATGTATACACATTTAATATAAATATTATTGCTGAATATATTTAAAAATTTTAAATTTTAAATTTTTGACATAAAGAAGGTGGAAGCAGGTTCAATAAGGGTCTTATCGCAGACACTATATAAGTTATTATGTTTTTTATAACCTTTTTCTTCTTTTGTTGAGAATTTTGAATGCGTATTTTAATTTTTTTTTATGATTAGAATCCAAATATAGTAGTAGTACGTGCAATATTGTATATGCTATATTAACACTAATCAATGGGTATATGGATACAGCCGCTCATCTTTTCTTTTCATCTTTTTGGGGAATAACGGATTTTGATCTTATTCTATCGACGATAATTTTCACAATTTCCACGCTATATGTTTTGAGACTTTACAAAAGTTGCTCTATATACTTATCTAACACAATATGCACATTATATTATGATTGCGTTCACGTATGCGTTATCAAAAGTTATTTAGTAAACTTGCTCATTTTTTTCATACAATTTTTATTTCTTTTTTAATTCTGATTACAGGGTTATGTACAATGCTGTTTGTCATACTTTCTGAAAATAAAATTTTTTATATAAAGAACTCTTCAGATTATAAGCAAAAAACTTGGCAAAATTTGGAACTGCTTTTATTAAAACCTTAATTTCTCTGCGAGTATATATGCTATCTCATAGAAATGAACATAGTTTATTACAATAATCCACTTAATCATAATCTGCAATTTGAAAGCTTTTGCTACATTATTTTTGACAGGGTTATTCAAAATATCTTCGTTCTTTTTCCATTTTTGACGATCCCCTATGGAGTTTCGGGAAAAAAAAAATCTTCGCGGAAATATATGACATGTACTATTTACAGACCTGGAGATTCATAATAATTTCTCATGTATTTTTCCAGATGTTTAACAAAACGTCTAAAATCGCAAGTAGCCGATCACCTTTGCCCATATAGCATTTATGGCGAAGGTGCACTCAGACAAAATACAAAGCCGCCATTTTAGTGGATTTTGTTAAAAAATTTAAAAGGTTACCTTACAGAAAAATGTTTTGCGTTGTATTAGTCTGCAAAATGTTCGTTTATATTCATATTACAGTTTTCATAGCAAATTAAGAGAAGACAAGACTGTGTGCAATCCTATGGGAAATATGCGAGCTTTAAGAGCCGTTTCTTTGGAAATTACTCATCCATTTTTTTCTCTTTTTTTCATTTTTTTTTTTTTTTTTTTTTTTTTTTTTTTATTGTATCGGAGTGTAAATATAAGATCATATGTGGCAGACATTTAGAAGAAATTTTAATAAGTTTCAGAAAAAAATTCTAAAAAAGGGAAATTTTCTGAAACTTTGCCATTGTTCTAAAATGAAAGATTTTATCGCAGGAAAAACTGTCTACCAAAAATCTTGATAATAATTCAGTAAATTTGGATTCCAAATTTCATCATATTGGTCGGGTAGTTTCTGAGGAAACGAGTGTTAAACTCGCATGGTTTCCATAGGATTACACCCAGTTTGTTTTTCTTGACTAGTGATACAATAAACACATGTATTTATAGTTACATACAAATTCAATTAAACTAGAGCTTATTCATACATGCCAACCTCCGGCTTTTTTTAAAATAAAGAAACATAGTTCGAACCAGAAATTTATTTAGCTGATGAAATTAAAAAGACATCAAAGGACAACTAAATTTAATAAAAGATACATTTAATTTAACAAATTTTCTGGTTGAAAGTATGTTTTCTTTATTTAGAAAAAGCCGGAGGTTGGCAAGTATGGCTTATTTCATTTTTGGAGTACACGGCATCGGATAAGTTAGTACTTCTGCATTTTAGAAAGTGTTCTATTTTTATTTCAAAATAGCTCTTTGTGAAATAATTAATTTATTGTTTATCAGTTTTTATTTTCATTATTTCTGAAATTTTGATGCTGAATAACAACTATAATTACTTTTCGAAACCAAAATAAGCATGTTATTACCATAGCAATGGTTTCACCTTCATTAAAATACGAAACAATAGAAATCTTCTCCACAGCTGATCTTCATGAAAAACAAACAAATCCGGTTATTGTGCCATGGCTCCTGCTGAAAAATTAAAATTCTGAACGACGACGACCTTCTTGCTTCAAAGGTGATTAGATTTCATCCCTTTAACTTTGAAACTCGTCCCATTTGGTGCGGAACCAGTTTACGGTCTTCCCAGCTAATCCGTTCTGCTTTGCTTATCAAAATTTATTTTCAATTTTCAGAATCAAACTCGGAACTGAAATACAAACTCCGAGCTTCAACTTTCTGCAACTCACCCGTGGCAAGCACAACACCTATCTTCCGCTTCGTGGATTCTAAAGCACTTCGTGATTTTTTTTTTCTCTTTAAGAATGAGGATGCTTCACCATTATTAAGATATCTCAAAACTTTTTAAAAATAGGAATCGGCAAATTATTTTAAATCTGCCGGATAAGCAAAGTTTTGGAATAATAAGAAAACATTCCCGCGACGGGAATTGCGTAAATTCTAAGAATTAATTTTTGAAGATTGTTAGATTTTTTAACCCTTTGCGGCGCAGGGCAAATTCGTTGCTTAAGTGTTGAAATTAATGACTGACACTGGAATTTGAAAACAACTTTATTTTTAAATAAAAAAACGCTATATTTCACGAATGGAATAAATCGTAATTTTTTTTAACAAAATTCCGGTGCCAATGTGGCGTTTGGGAATTAAAATTAAGTGGTATATCTATGAAACCACTGCGCCGCAAGGGGTTAAAAATAAAATAATTGTATCGCCTGATGACGCTTGAATTTTTGGTTTGAAGTAACTACAGGACATATGTATCCTTAAATCTTGTGATAGAAGTAAATTTGGTGGATGTTTATATCATTAGAGACAGCTGTATTAGGCTGAACAAACGTAAAGAGCTGAAACATACCAAACTAATATTTCAGAAAGACAGAGAAGATGAAAAAATATAATGAGTATTATAAACAATTCGCACTTCAACATGAGTTTGAAAAAGGGAAACTCTAATAAAACGAATTTTCGAAACAAATGGCACGTGCATTCCTCTACATTCGAAATGTTTCTTACGATCCTATAAAATCGCATGCATGGAAAAGTTACTGCTGTTAATATGAAACAAAATCTGTTTCAATTAACCATAGAGTTCATTGCAATTTGAGTATTTTTAAGAAGATGAACCTCGGAGGTTTATAAGTTTTTAATAAATTCTTTAGGTTATATCGCATTGTTTTCATTACACAAGAATAATAAAAAACAAATTTTATCAAAAGTAGATGCAAGTCAGTGGCGTAGCTAAGGGGGGGGGGGGGGGTGCCGGCCCGGACGCCGAGGCGAAGGGACGCCAAATTGAGAGAGATTTAAACAGAAATTATCTCACATATTTTGACAATAAATAAAAATTGATGATTTTTTTTTAGTTTTTTGTGTATAGTTGTATGAAAATGTTATCTTTAGTAAGATATTTTGTTAATTCAAATAATGAAGAAAAAAAAGCTTCCTCAAATGTTTCTAGGGATGGCTCAACACATTTAGTACCTAAGATAATTTGTAGTGAATTGAAGCGCAAAATGATTAAATAGAGGATGCCAAACTGAAAGGGGCTTTAATCCAAAATTATTTCTCTTGTTTTGACAATAAATAAGAATTGTTGACTTTTCTTTTGTGTGCGTGCGCGAATGTTTTGAAAAAAATTGGTGAATGTGGGGAGAATGGAGAGATGCATAATTGTCAATTGCTGATGTAGGTTTCTAACTGTCTAGCCTCCAGTTTATAAATGAAAAGGCCTGATGGAGACTTGGAGCCCTTTTTTGGTAAGAAAAGAACAGTTGTATGCTAGCTGACTCGCCCATCGATTTTTCCAAATGAACCACAAATGTTTAAAACCTCTATTCATTAAAAAAAAAAAAAAAAAAAAAAAAAAAAAAAAAAAAAATAGAATTTTTCAAAATGAACCTGTGGGATAGGCCTCCACTGTCTTCGGCAGTGTAGACCAGTCGTGCAATGCACGTATCTTTGACCACTAAAAACCTCCATTCGAACTTATCTCTTTCAAACTAAATCCCCGGCATCGGTCCCCGCCCCGTATACCGCCCCGAAAAATCTTAAGAGAATCATAAGATGAGTTGGAAAAAACAAATTCCACAGAAATCAGGTCCATGGAACCTCAGATAATAATGCTTCCTGGGCTTGGAAGGTAGGAAAAAAGCTGCTGCATAATCGAAAAAACAATATGAGAAAACAAAACCCAGTTGAATTATAGAATCCGAAAAAGAGTAGTCCATAGAACCCGAAATAAGTATGTGCTTCCTGCACTGAAAATGGAGCTAAAAACTGGAAAGAAATCGTAAGCTAATTTGAAAGATTCACCTGAAATCTGGCCCATAGAATCAACACCGACACTATGTATTGGCATCGGTCTTGATAGAATCCGTAAAAAGAATGCGTCGTTAATGTTCGATTATGGTGGTAAAAGAAATTTATATTTTGGAAAATGTACTTTTAAATGAAAATAAAGGGAAGAGGAGGTTATGGACGAACTCTTAACTCACATCACGAGATTATTGCCACAGAACACACTAACAAACTTCGATTAAATTGATAAAATATTTTTAAATTATGTTTTTTAGCATAGGCCATGTTTAATAATCGTTTGTCTATGTGTCATATAATCTCTACTCCATCATTTTTCGGAAATTAAATTAGAAAGTGGTCGGCCGGAAAAAAGATATCTTTTTATTTGCTTTTTAAAGAATGTTTGTACCTGTATGGTTCTTGTCCCGAAATTTTGTACTGCCACGGTCAGTTTTTTTTTCTTGTGGGGGGGGGGGGGGGGAGAAAAAGAATAAATTTCGACCGATTTTTAAACATTTTACACACAAGTGTAAAATATTTTTCTACATGTCCTCTAAAATTTTCAAATCGATAGTTTTTCAATTTTTGTTGATTAGTGTAAATTATTAATTTCTTTCATTTTGGCTGTGGAATCAGATTCAAATGTGTGCGTCGTTTTGCCATTTTATAAAAAGAAAAAAAGAAAAGAAAAGAAAAAGAAAAAAATCGCGTTTTTGATCAGTTTTATTTAATATTATCGGCTAATTAGCAACAATTTAGAAATCTGAGCCTCATGTGCATCAGGCCCTGCCTTGGACTATCCTCACCAAAAATTTCAGACTTGCACGTGGATTCGATTTTTCTAGTTATTTTTATGATTCACACCCATAGATTGGTTTTCACGCTGATTTTTATGTTCTTAGCATTTCCATATTTTACGAGGTAGGTTTTCTCCAAAATCGTTTAAGTCTTCCACATTTTCTGGCCAGGTTAGCTTTTAACTTTCGCTTCAAAGATACGCTAATACCAATAACTAATGCATCTGGATGATGTCAAATCTTTGTGATTACTTCCAGAAACCATTGTATTCTCCAAAAGTGACAGTGTGGTGTGGTTTCACAGGTCCGTTCATCATTACCCTTTTTCTTTGAAACGCAATGCTCAGTAACTATTTACCGTTTACTATCGAAAACGACTCCTGGTAATGCTCTGCGTAATTTAATGCTTCTGAACGAAAAAGTCGTGCTATGGTTGCATGAAAGATGTGCGATTTCTAATGTCCCATTTGTAAACGATGAAGTACCTAATCACATTGCTTACTTCTGCCAAAGAATTCCTGATACAAGTATTCGGGAATTCAAAATCATAAGAAAGGGTCACATGTCTCAGTACTTGCCAACCAACCAACCAACTAAGAAGGGGTTGCAGGTTCTCATGCGATCTTCAGTCTCCAGGTTTGACACTGGCAGATTTCTGATTATTTGAAATTCGGGTATATTGATGTGGGCCATCCAATCTGTCGGAACTAAAAGATGCAATCCGCCGAGAGTAGACATGTGTACATCGAGACCTGTTGCTCTCTGTCGTTACTGTATTTGTGACTCGTCCTGCAAACAGTTTTTTAATTTAGTTATTTTTCTAGATTTTATGAGTTTTTAGAGTTTTTACGGCATTTCTCCCCACCCTGAACTTATATTCAGCGTATTAGCATTAAAGAAACTAAATCTGTATATGTAATGAACAACTGGGAGAGTAATGGAATTAAAAAAACTGACTCTGAATACTCTTTGGGAATCGAACTCGTTTATTTCGTCGCTGCATTTTACAATAATCTCCGCGAACTCTATCGGATGTCCGAAAACCACGACTAATGAACCATTTATGTCAATTTCCGGCCCTACATGGTCGTAAGTTGTATAGACATATCAAATGGGTAAAAGTTAATTTTTTTTCGAGCGCATTCTTCCTATTACGTTGAGGCTTGTAATATTTTCAAGCAAAGACCGAAAGTATTAATTTGAAAGGAACATTCAGTTTAATATTAATTAACTCTTGATTGACGTGTGGTGACGTACAAGACTTTAACTACAAACGGTCGTTTGCGGTCGTATTTATAAACCGATTTGGATGTGATTGAATTTATGTTAAGGATTAAAAAATCCTTAACATAAATTAACATATCGACTAAAAGATATCGATCAAATACGTTAGACATCTTGATTCGTCATCCTCTTACAAAAGGTGCACCCTTAAAGATTTCAAACTAAAAAAAAATATATGGAAAATATTATAAGTGTAAATTTATTCCTTCATAATCATTATGTCTTGATAAAAGGATTCAATAACGTTTTTTGGTTTTTCCTCTATCTTAAAAAATGGACGAGTATAGCAATTTGAAATTCTAAGTTGGTCTCTCTTTTAAAGCAGAAGATTTGGTTTTACCTAATCGAGCATAATTTAGGAGTTTTATTAAATGTGGAAAATTTATTTTTATTGTTGCTACTCACATACGCTGAAAATAACAGTCATATCCCTAACTTTCTGCTATATTTTTAAAATCCCCATTCAAATTCAGTATTGAAAACAACTAGAAATCTTCTGTAATCGGGTTTTCACGCATTTTAGTTTTGTGTGTTTGGGTAAAATTAACTGAATCTTTAAAAATAAGGAAAAACGAAGCTTCCCTTTTCTTAGCAGTGCAAGCCAAAAAGATATTTTTTTCATCTTAAGGAAAAATAAAGTAGCTACTTTTTAATTTATATTATTTCTTTTTTCTTTTTTTATGTGTGTGTGTGTGGGGGGGGGGGGGGGGCGCAAAATTTATTCTTGCCCCGGGTGCCAAAAAACGTAGCTACGCCACTGATGCAAGTGGCAAGAATCTCTCATGCAAGTGACTCTCATCTATGGGTAACACACGTTAGGATACTCTTTAACTCGCGTAAATATACTCAGATTGTCATACCATTAATATATGTTATTGAGGTTGGTTCGTTTTGTTGAAAACACCCGTTTTGTAATGTTAAATCTATGGCCAGGTTTTTTTTTTTTTTTTTTTTTTCCGAATTTCGCATTTAAATTTGAATTTTTTTTAATGATTTTTTTTGCATAAGATAGCCGAAGTTGATCTCTAAAATAGCTATTTTTTATTTTTTCAATTTTGTAAACAGATTTTTTAAATAAAAGTACTTTTACTTTCGGAACCGTTTTAGAAAGTGAAACTAATTTTATTAAACAAATCTACAACCAAAATCGAAAAAGTAAAAAGTAGCCCTATTAAAGGTCGACCTTAACTATCCTATGCAATAAATAAATAAATAAATAAATAAATGATAAAAAATATTTACATTTAAACAAGAAATTTGAAACCAACTTGCCCATAGGTTTAACATTACGGAGCGGTTGTTTTCAACTGAGTGATGAGTCCCATTAATTGTTCATTTACAGGGGCTCCAAACTATATCATGGCCTTATGGTCTACATGGAAAAAAGATTTCTAGTGTATTTTAATAATTTTACACTGTTTCAAACATATTGAAATTGATATACATCATTTACATGCACTACAAAATGCTTACTATAGAATATGATGTATATAGCATTTATCGTTCATTTACAAGAATACACAAAAAGGCAGTTACAGTACTTGTCTCTGAGCGATGATTATTGTTGAAAGTAAGTTTCAATTATGGTAAACGTTTTTAAACATAACTCGAATTTTGCATATAATTTAATGTGTATAAACTTTATAGGTCATATAAAGGGCTGCACAAACGATTTCGAGTACATTTCCTCCTATTGACGGAAACTGCTGAAGATAAATTTTCAACTTTGTTATGCGTTTATTAAATGAACAACATTTTTAGTGTATATACAAATGTGCAAATCATATATAGGGCTACACAAAAGAATTTAGAAATTTTAAAACTACAAAAGGGTAATTATTAAAATTGGGCTTTCAATATGTTATGCATTTATCAAATACTTATTCTGAATGTATTGGAAAATGTCTCATAATGTATGCTTGATGCATAAATTTCTTTCCTTGCTTATTTGTATCGCTAATTTTGTGAATTAGTCGTTTAAATCTGTATTTAATTTATTTCCTTTCTAAAAGAAAACATGAGTATGACATAAAGAATTTCAAATAGTATAAAAAAGTCAATTAAAACAAAAAACAAACTATCAGAAACCTCTTTTAATAAAGAAATAAGGCATCAAACATGTTTAGTTGTAGCTTTTATGAATAATCATAGTTCAAAGACCCCTACAAGACGGCAATCCTGCCTCCAATCAGAGGCAGAAAGGTAAAAAAATATCATTTCGTGGTACTCTCGTCAGTCATCAACTTTGCCTAAGGTCACTAAGTTGTAAATTAGCATCGTCTTCTAAATTATTTCAGGAAGTTTTTGTCAATTTTCGCCTCATTCCGTTTTTCTTTCTGTAATACGTCAGCTTATATATACGAATATAAATAAACTGACAAACAATACGACAACTGAACTGACTATATATAACACTTATATAATTTCATTTTAATTATACACACACACACATATATATATATATATATATATATATATATATATATATATATATATATATATATATATATATATATATATATATATATATACATTTTTAGGTTTATCCTGATTTCTAATCAGAAATAAATCGCAATTAATGTGATTATTTAGTATTGCCCTTGAAAGCGAGCTAAATGCCACATTTCCAATTTTGTTCCAATTTTTGCCAACTCCTCTGTTTGATATAGTTTGTCATTTAATGAGTTATTCCCTATTTTGATGTTGAATTGTAGTATTGTCTAATGGTTCTGTATATATATATATATATATATATATATATATATATATATATATATATATATATACTGGGTGTCCCAAAATGACTGATGGATTTTAAAATTCAATAACTTGCAAACGGTGACAGCTATTTAAAAAATTTTTGCAGGAGAGTTGTGTATAATGTCAGGAGTTTTTTACCGTAATTTTTTATTTTAGTTCGCATCTCAAACAATAGGTGGCGCTGACGGCGATTGTTTGAGATGCGAACTAAAATAAAAAATTACGGTAAAAAAACTCCTGACATTATACATAACCCTCCTGCAAAATTTTTTTTAATAGCTGTTACCGTTTGCAAGTTATTGAATTTTAAAATCCATCAGTCATTTTTGGGACACCCGGTATCGGTATATATATATATATATATATATATATATATATAATATATATATATATATATATATATATACACACACAGGGGTATCGTTTCAATTATAGGTGAATATTTTTTAGTGCTGCCCCGTTTTTTTTTTTTTTTTTTTTTTTTTTTCAAAAAAAAAAATGTAGTAACGACTGCAATGTTTCTTTTCTTTTTTATTGTTTGACTAAACGGACATATTAGATTAATTTTAAACACGATTATTCAATCGGTAAATCAATTATAACAGATTTAATTGGCAGGTGTAATTTTTCACCCACTTGGAAAATTTACATCTGTTAAACATACATATACACTATATGGTCTTGGTCACTGATGACCAGACACTTTCAATTTTAGACATTTTGTTGGATATATAAAAACATATTCATCGGAGTCTTCTGAAACTTCAGGATTATAAAGATTATGTTTGACCTCATGTTTATCAACGTTCATTTCATAAGAAGATCATTTAAGATGGCCGACAAAAATCAAAGGAAAATAATAATATTTGGGACACCCTGTACATTAAAATGCACGAATTGATCTATCGCGTCAGAATTCAAATCTGTGGATAATGTACAACATGTCCATTGATCTTTGTAGGAATAGCACGTATATTCATGGTGAAATAGCGAATTTATAGAAAACTTCAGTAGTTTTTTTGCATATTTTTAGCTTATATAATGCAGAGTTTTTAACCAAATTTAACGTCAGTTTCAGAAAAAATTGTCAAAATGCTGTAGAAACAACGTAGTGCAATTGGGTTATAAATATATTAAATATTTTATGAAATATGAGTAATTGTCTATAAAACAATTTATCTTCGCATGCGTGAACGATAACAAAGATCATTTCACAAAATTTCATAGTCTTACAAAAATTGGTGGACAGTATCCACATATTAGCATTCTGCTGAGATAGATCATTTCGTGCATTTTTATATACAGGGTGATCCCAAATACTATTATTTTTCTCTGATTTTTTTGTCGGACCCCCTAATTGTCCTCCTTATGAAATGGACGTTGATAAATATGAGGTCAAACATAATCTTTATAAACCTGAAGTTCCAGAAGAATCCGACGAGTATATGTTTGAATATTCGACAAAATGTCTAAAATTGAAAGTGTCCGGTCATTAATGGCCATATAGTGTATATATAATATACATTTATCAGCCAAGATTCGTATTGATTAAATGTTAGCTAAATGGGGTATTGAGTAGTTAATGGTGGGATATTAGAGTCATTGATGCAAAAAATAACTATATAATATATATATCAATAGTAAACATAATCATTATTATTACTTAATAAATTCCTTTCACGGTAACATAAACGTAGACCAAAAATAATGCTAGAATCCTCGTCTTCATGAAGATTCCCTTGAATTGTTTATAAATTGTATTATTATAGATAATATGATTTTGATGCAAGATAAAGTTCAATAATGTGTTTTAACGAAGTTAAAAGGAGTGCAATCGTTTAAATTTAATTAATATTTATATTCTTTAAAATATAGGCACACAGTTCTACGTGAATCATTATATCTATGCATGTTTATATATATATATATATCTACATTTATGAACAGGTCTCTTTTATTCAGTTTCAACTTGAGCGGATTTTTTTTTTCACAGAATCAGTTAATTAATGCAGGGGAAATTTTGATAAGTGCACAAATAAATCAATTAGAGATGCCATATAGCCAACCAAACGTTGCCGAACTATTCTAAAAATAAATTAAAAATGCGACAAGAAATGTGAGTAATTTCATGACAACTGAACAAAGTTTTATTGTATTCAGAATTGAACTTAAAATCCAATATTGATATTTCTAATTGTCACTTATTAAATTACCTTATGTGTTAATGTGAAGGGAATTTCAGGTAACCTAGATAAATTTTATTCCGAAAGTTACAAATTAAGCTCTAATATGTATTTTCTAACAATAACATGTCAAAAATAACATTGCAGTAGTTTATTATATGCATTTATTTACATTGAGTGGTTTTTAAGAAAATTGACTATCGATATATTGTAGCTTTTTCCACTGAATTTATGTTTCGACTAGTCCGGTAATGTAGCAAGATCATTAAACCGCTCTAATCAAGGAAAGCCTGTATACTTTATGTACAAGTGTATCGTTAAGACCGCACGGCCGAAAACTTCTATATTGATCGTAATTGATTCGAAATAATTATATGTGTAGCATATAAAGGATGCTAATACTATAATTGAGGATCAACCGTAACAGGTTTTTAAGACCGCAACACAAATCGAAACCGAATTTTGTTAATCTTCCTACATTCGGCCGAAAACGAAAACGTCCATTTTTGGGGGGAAGGGGGAGGTTGTTAATGCATATATAAATATGCATAAATATTATTTAATTATAACGGTGGCCAAAGTTGGGTCTGTGCCTCTGACCCAAACTTCCTTTTTTTTCATATAGCAAAAAATCCAATTAATTTATCTGCGACACAAAAGGATTTTCTGATTAAACCAATTCCATCTAATAAAAAAATGTTTTCGGTATACATAACTCGATTTATCTTTTTTAATGATTTTTGTAGGTGATCATCTGTTATACTAGAAGTTTCTCGAAGAGTATTCGAAACGCTCCTACAGTTTCAAAATAAAAATTTTCTGTTACAGTTAAATATGCAGTTGTTAATGAGCACATTAAAAGCCTCTTAAAGGTTCAGTCATGTATGCATTTCTTGTTTTATAATTTGCATTCATGTATTGAGTCAGCCATGACTGATAATTATAAACAGTGGAGTTTATAACAATAAATAAATAGTTTATCATGAAAATTTCCGAAGGAAGAAACGACATTTTTGAAATATAAATACTTTCAGTCGTGTTTCGGTTCGGCATAATTTGCAGCAGCATTTTCGCCGAAAACAAATTTCGGCGAAACTCAGATTTTGGGCAGAAAACGAAAAACGAAAACGAATTTTTGTTCGATCTCCGATAATAAATGATATTACTTGGATGAATAGGAATCAGTTTTTCATAGACCGGGGAAGGCTACACAAACCATCACCTTATCAGTTCATAGCTGAAATTCCAGGACTATTCAGAACTGGATTGACATATTAAAAAAATAAATTAATAAATAAAATGGGACTGGTCTGCCAAATCATATCTTCGTGAAAAAAGTCTGAAAATCGAATTTTAAGGCTTTACTAATATATTCCCATTAAGTTTTCCAATGAATGATAGTATATCATCTTGGAAAAAGATAAAAGGTTGCAGGAATTTCACTGGAAATGTCAATGAAGATCTTTCTGTCAACCAATAAAAATGAGTTTGCATGTGGTTTCCATCAAGATATGACTTGGTAAACCAATTCCATTTTAATATGCTAATCTACTTTTATCTATTCTCTAAAATTTCAGCCGTGAACTCGATGAGATGATAGTTTATGCAGCAGCCGCCAGCGATTTTAGAGAATGACATGGTAATCAAACAGCTGAATATCACTAAACCGGCGTTCTTCTGTCGCGTTCATGACATTTGTTGGAGATCTTCTAACTGTTTCTAGCACATAGAAAATGGTTAAAAGGCTGTTAACTTTAACTTAGTTGATTTATTTATTTTTATTGATCTCTTTGCCAGATTGTGCAGAAATTTCCGGGCAAAGCACTGCCTGACCACATACCTACAATAAATAAATAAATAAATAAAAAATTATAATGCTCATTTATTACTATTTACCTTAAAATTGGGTAGGTTTTGATAACTGAAAGTAACATTTGCTGGATTAAGAAAATAACTTATCAGGATTAGATTTAGAATTATATATTAAGAGTTAAAAATACTTTAAATTGGAAATTAATTTAAATTAATTATTAGAATGTGGTTTGGCTATTTTAATACCTGCCATATAAAAAATGTGTTCTTAAACTTTTTAGGATTTTCAAAAAAATTTAGTGAACTATTTTTATTTTTTTTAAGTCAACAGGGTTCGTACAGCTCTACCACTAAAATTTTACAGTATTTTCAATGTATTTCACTGCAGACTAATACTACAAAAATTGCGAATCGAGGAGGTGGTTGTGGAATCTGTTTCTTAAAATCTAAATATAAATTTTCTTATGATTAATAGTGGTGCCGGAGTCCTTACAAAATATAAGGAGTGTGCGAACCCTGGTCAAAATGAAAAGTTTTTGTTGTTATTGAAAAATAGTATGTTTTCTGACACTAAAAGAAATTTTAAGGTGATATAGTTAACAAGTTTTCGGAAAAGTGTACCGAACAGACATTTTGTTCAAAAAAATTCTTAGAGGTATGTAAAAAATTAATAATTAGTTCTTGAAAATTAATTTATGTATGAAATTAATTTCTTTTGAATTATATATGGTCTATAATGTGTATATTTACTTCAATTTCTTACTTAATAAACACAATAATAAGTCATTTTGTGCATTTATAACGTTTAGACTTTCAGTCAAAATTTTATAAAATTCTATTTAGCCATTTATCAAATAATATTCATGCAGTGGGCCAAAATCAACGTTTTTATGAAATTTTAAAGATAAAATTCTCTTTTGATCATATGAAAATAGTTCAAACTTTTTAGGCCATAACTTCTGTTTTAAATCTATTTACATAGTGTTTCTTTTAAAATGTTCCTAAAGCATTGAATTTTAATATAAACTATTTTTTTAATTGCTTTCACGTAAAAAGGTACTTGAACTCTTATAGCTACCTCATTTTTTTTAATTCTCTTTTTTACATGCTATTGCTTAAAACTCTCACTCTTTATTGTCATTTTGAAATAAATTTAAATATTTTATTTGGAGTGAAATATTCAGAGCCTGATTTAAAAAATATATATATCCGTGCAGAAACTAGAATTTTTGTTATGTCATTGTATATTTTCGAAGATTTTAAGAACGCACAAAAAAAATGTGCATCTGATTTATGCATTATCATAAAAATATATTATTCAATTCTCTAGAAATGCAGAATTCCTGATATAAAACTGACTCATTTCTCACATTCCATTTCCTTTGCCTATGAAGTTATGAATCAGTTACTCCGCAAGGTGAATCAATGAAAAGCTTTGAATAGTGATATTTTAAATGGGTCCTATCCCTTCCCTACCACTTTATTTTATTATTATTTTGTGTGCCTTTGATAGTTTGGTGTGTGTGTGTGTGTGGGGGGGGGGGTGTATCTTGTTTTCTGGCTAACTAATGCCTTTAGAAGTGAACGTGTCTCTTAAGGAATCATATCCATGTTCGTCCTACCATCATCTGAAAACACTTTTCATTCCTATACTAACCGAGTAGATAGAATCGCAATGAATCTATCACTTTCTAGAATTCGCGTTTTATTTCTTTTACTGCATCTATAACTCTGCACTCGGCAAGACTTGGTTTAAATAGTTCATATGTATACTAATACCAGTGAATAATTAGATAAGATTTTTTATTAAAAGTGCGTCTTCTAACGGATAATATATCTAAAATAGATGGCCTTAAATGGTTACCTTATGGATAATTCAACTAAAAAATCAACCATTTCTTTTTGTTGTTGTTACCTTACTTTACCTTTCTTAAATGTTACAGGCATTTTTGCAAATAAGACATTTTTATTTTTCAATCAAAAGCTGACAGGTCAAGTTAACATGATTCTTTAAGGACGAAACCTGTATTTCAAGAACAAACCATTTACCTCTTCTTCACAACAAATTTCAATCTGTTACTTTTATTGCCGTATAAGTGATCGTATCTTAAACATAAAATACCGTTTTTCGATTCAGTGGTGAATATCAAAATTAGAAACTCATTCTCCGTTTTGATTATGTTTCCTGCAATTACTCGTGCAATCATCCATCTATGATAATTTGTCTACATAACTGGTTTTGGATCTTTTACAAATATCTAACAAGCTTCGACAAGAGTTCCTATAAACTGTTTCCTGTATCCAGTGTTCTATACAAAGAGCTTCCTTCACCAAACAAAGATAGTTATGGGCCGTCGTCCTTCGAACAGTTTTCCGATGATTTCGTGAGGACTTTATGGTAAGGGATTGTTGTGGGTCAACAGCTCGTCAGAAGCGCCAGGAATGTTTCCGCTCAGCCTAGCAGCCAATAACCATGAAATAATTCGTGTTGGATGCTTTGCACTAAAGTTACTTATTTTCTTTTCCTACATTCAAGTCTTGATTGCTTGCGTGATAAAGTATTAGCAATCACTAACCAGTAAATGATTATATGCAAAACACCGTAAGAGGACAGTTTCCTATGAATGTATCTGTCATCGACAGATGAAGAAGGGGATAAATACCTTGCTCCATGAGTTTTTCACCTTTTTTAAAATCAAATATTGCATTGATAGAGCAAAAATGTAATACTTAAGGTGGATTATGTTGATAAGTATTTTATCTTGATATGCGCTGCAACTGGATCTAAAGGAAGTACATTAAAAATGTTATTATCTTTTTTTTGTACTTCCAAAATTACAAGAAGTAATTTTAGAATAAAAAAAAGAAGCTGTTTTATGATAATGAAGATTTTACGAGTATTCATAGAGATATGTAGCTGTTTTTCTTCTTATTTTTGTTGATATAAGCCGCTAAAGCCAATTTCCCTATTTTTCTTAAACATGTAAAATGGGGGAAAAATTACAGATATTTGTCATATTTTGTTCTTTTTACTTTTTTTTTTCAAAGATCAAAATTTCTTTAGAAAAGATTACATTGTGAAATATGAGTTTTGTTACATATGCTCTAAGTTTTCGTGCTGCATTTTGTATTGTTTGTATTAAAAATAACATATTATTTTATTGTTTGACATTTAACTTATTAGATGCAATCAAGCAATAGGTACAACTAAAAACAAACATAAAAAAATCTCATTATTTTTCTATTTAAAAAACTACCCTTTTATTAAAGTTTATAAATAAGCTTAATGCAGACGTGAAAAGAGTGGAATTGTTTGAAGGATAACTATGATCAAAAAGTACTTTCGCAAAGGCCATTGTTCAATGTTTCATCTTATGTTAAACATGACAAGTGGATTTCTTCACTCGTAACTACTTTCTAGTTGACCTATATGTTGGGTTACTTTTCATACCAATTTTTCTTTGCATTAATTATCGTACATTTTTTAATTCTCAAAAGTAGAGCAAAGGGAGTTCCTTTTTTATGGTTTATCAAAAAAAAAAAAAATAAATAAATAAAATAACCGTTCTTTTTACTACGTAGGCGTTGATATTAAAAAGATATTTAACAGAGCAACAATATCTTTGAATGCTGCAAAATAAGATTTTTTTTTTTAATTCTTCTTTTTAAAAAAATATTTCGGAATATCCAGCAAGAAAATCACATTAATACTCGAGCTACAGCGGTTTTAAGCAAAGCACTATCGCTGAACCACGTTACTATACAAAGGATGTCACACATTTTTTAAACAATTTTTCTAAAAGAAAAAAAATTGTAAGAATTTTATTTCCTAATATGTTCACTCTGATAGCACTTTTGTTGAACTATCAAGTTACGTCTTTCTATCCAATATAAAAAGCTTTTCTTAAAATATCAAAGTTGATTTGGTTCCATTCCTCGACCACAATCTATAATAATTTTAAAGCCGTCGTTGGACACATTAAATGCCCCGTCTGCGTCCGTCCGAATCACGCTGGTTGGTGTTTTAAATTTATTGAATTTAGATTTTTTATTTTTTCGGTGATATTTTCCGTGATCGGATCCACCTCTTACTGCTCCGGTCAAGTGTTAAAAGGGTTATGAAGACTTCTGATGGATCTGCGACTGTCTTTTCCGCGGAGTAGCAGAAAAAATCAATTTAACAAGCATAATACATTTATAGTGGATAGGGCAGTGCTGAGGTATATAACATGTCCATAGACCGCTACAGCTTCGAGATCATTATGGCTCTAGGTGGTCGAGGTCGAAGGTGGGTGAGAGGATCAGACCGCTGCTACTTCACGGAAAGAGCGGCTACCCGCTCATCGAAGGTCCCTTCACTCTTTCCAACACTTGACTGGATATGATAGGCAGCAGACCGGATCACTGAAGATGTCACCCGAAGAATTTAAAAGCTCTATTTAAGAAGTTTAACTTATCGACTAGCGGTCGGGGCGGAGAGGGGGGGGGGTGATACGTCCAACAGCCGCTGGGGTCTTTAATACGTCAAATGGCCACTGTAGCTTCGAGGTAACATCCAATGTTTTGAGAAACCGCTTATAATGAGCGTGTTAAGTACAAATATACAGCAATTCATAGGAAATACATCGGGGGACTTGGGAGGAATACATTTAAGTGGAATAACTCCAATTCCGATTTCATTTCTCATTTTCTTCTAAAAGCATAGGAGCATAGTTAGAGGTATGGTAATGTATTGGAACCATTAAGCGGCGATTTATCATGTCTACTTAAAAAAAAAAAAAAAAAAAAAAAATGAATTTAAAAATTAGATTTTTAACTTTGTTTACAGTTCCTATAGAGATTTTTAATGGCTTGGTGACAATTCTTTCGGGTGTTGTTTTTTTTTTTTTTTTTTTTTTTTTTTTTTTTAGACCTTTAGTGCATGATTTTTAAAAAATATATTTGATTCCTTAATGAGCATCCATTAAAGAAAAGATGCTGAAAAAGTTATTACTCTTGTATTTTCCAGTATTTTGGATTATTTTAAATGGTTGCCAAATTGCAACACCATGCAATTATCGCATGCATACATTATTCGTTGCAAAAAACCTTGCTGAAAATTATTTAAAATAACTTTTAAAAACCTATTCTTTTTTAAAAAATATTTAAAGTAAAATTTTGCATTTTATTTATTTTTATTTTTATTTTTATTTTTATTTTTTTTTTGTTAGAACTTTATAATGGCTAGAAAAATGGAAGGCTTCAAAAGTTCCTTTTTATTTGTAACTGATAAACAAATATATCACCTATGGTATTTTAATAAACTAAACTTTAGTATAGGGTCAAAATGAATACATAAATCATAAAGTTATTAAGAGGCAACGGTAAATAAATGATAAGAGGAAATTTAATTTTTTGCCAATTGGGGGTAACAGTATGCACTAGAGGGTTAAAGTATGAGATGCTACTTTAGATATAGTAAGAGGTGAATACCAGTGTTGGGCATACATCTTTTGCCCTTTTCGCACTCAAACTTTTTGCATTTGAGGTTTCTTTTATTATTATTATTATTGATTTGGTCCCTTATTTTACGCGTGGCAATATTAAAAAACGTGCTTTTCACACTTTTCTTTAATAACTGAATAAATAAGAGTGTTTTTCTTCAGGAAGATCAAATGCATAGCCTTGGATCCTTTTTTTTTTTCCAGCGCCATTCTAAATAAAGAATATTTACAGTGGGTGGCCAAATTATTAGTTACACGCCTACTACATTGGAAATAACATGAAACTTTGTTTTGTTCTTATTTACTAGTGGATTGTTAAACTACTTTTGGCATATATGGACTGAACATTTATGGGTTTATAAATAAAAACAAACTTTCATCCATAAAGTAGAAATTTATTGTGAAATAAAGTCAACCCAAATGTTCCAAGACAAATTCCTCAATATTTCGTCGAACCTTCCTTTACGGATTATACTCTTCTGTAGCTGTTATGTATGTATGTTTTAGGCTTTCCTTTTAATTATTCATTATGATGCCAGACCATTATCAAGGCTCTATCATATTTCTTTGGTTTATAGTGTTTTCTTTTGACACATTTCGCAGAGAATAATAACCACTATAAACAATTGAAAACATTTAAATCACCAAATGTTCCCATAACATCCCTGATGCACGTTACGCACTATAAGAGTCCTTTACCGATTGACGACAACTGTCAAATGTCACCTGTAAGTATTATCAAAGCAAAAACATTAAATTAAGATTGCCAATAAGAAAAACTGTAGTGTAACTAATAATTTGGCAACCCACTGTATACATGATGATGCAGATGAGAAATTAAACCAATTCCAAATAAATGCTACACTGAAAAAAAAAAATCCGTTAAATTTAAGGCAAAAACTGCTGGCAGCAATGTTGCCAACAGTTTTTGCCGTAAAAATTGCAGTAAAATTAGATGTAAATTTGTTTATTACATCTAATTTTACTGCAATTTTTACGGCAAAAACTGCTGGCAACATTGCTGCCAGCTGTTTTTGCCGTAAAATTAACAAACTTTTTTTTTTTTTTTTTTTTTTTTTTTTTTTTTTTTTTTTTTTTTTTTTTACAGTGTAGGTTTATAGATGAAGCTTTTAATTTCATTTAAGTTTAAATCATACAAAGTCAAAATCGTAACAAAGATGTTTGACCCCCTTCTGTATTTTAAATTTAAGGAAAGTTAATGCCTTTCGAGACTCATTTATACTCAGAATAACACACCTTTTTTGATTCAACATAAATAATTGAGATTTGCTCATTTTGGAATGAAATTTTTAAAGTTTCAAAAACAATAAATACTCTATCTCTAAAAAATTCCACAACGTTTGCAATTTAAATAGATGTGTACCCAAAAGTAAATACATATATATATATATATACTTACCTCTCTTTCTCACATTATAGCTTTTGAAAAATTCAGAATATAAACTAAATTTTTATAACAAATTGAAGCGAAATTTCACCCTTTTTCTAGAAACCTAAAACATTGAGCTTATCAGTTATTTCATAATTTTTTAAAAGTTTTTAAGAATTTATAATGCTACAAATTATAAGGTAATGATTCCACTAACATAGTTGAGGCTTACAGAATTACGCTTCATAAATAGTTCATACAGTTAAGTTATTATAACTCTGCCGTCATAGATATATTTTTAAAATCTTGTAAGAAAATATGAAAATCATAAACTGAGAAAATCAAGTTTAAAAGGCAAGTCTCTGTTTACATTTACATTTTTATTAATTACGTGTGGGTGTAATTTTTGTCCGACTTCGATGTGGTTTGTTTTAAAACGTTTCTAATATTCTAAATAATTTTCAAAAAATATTCTTGAATAATCGATATGGTGAATGTTTTAAATGTACCCCTTAAAGTATTATTGATTTACTTTTATTTTATTAGCAATAATGCCCTGCTTCTTGCATTGCAGACTTACCGTTGTTCTCAAAAATGTGTTTACCATTTAATATTAGCTGTTACATATTATATATTATATTATATTATTAACAAAAACTTGCGCTATCACTTCAATTTTTAACTCTTATACTTTACTTTTTACGATATTTACATAGCAGAATCTCGTATTTATGTAATTGAATAAAGAAAAAAAAACGTATTTTCAAGTGAAATGTGTTTAAAAATTCATTTTCAATTTAGTGAGTTTTTAAATATTTTTCAAACATGTATATATATTTCATTTTCATCTATCTTAACAATGGACATTTATTTTCTGCAATAATGTAAAGAAATTGGAGTCAAAGTTACTACAATTGGAAATTGACTGACCAGAACAAATGTTTTTAAAATACGCATTTTATTTATTTTTTACTTATATAACATTCGATTGGGCCCGTAAGTGAGTTTATTTCCAAGAGCTGTCATTATCGCTAAAATGCGATCCTTTAAACTATATGTCCCACTGAAATAATAATAAAGCAAAATAATTTTAAAAAAAAGTCTTGCTTCAAATCATAGTTGCTCAAATATGTCGCTTGAGTGTTGACCGGGTTACGAAAAATTAACCATAACATCATATTAACCAAAATATATCGCACTTCGACCCTAAAAGAGGAAATTTGTCAACAAAAAGAAGGGCTTTCATTTTATGTCGAAAATAAAATCAATAACAAGTTATGCTGATTTGATTAAACGATGCGTGACAACAAATGTGCTTAAATTTGAGTTTTATATTTTTTAAATTTAATTTTGATATATACAAACGTTATAGAAATCCATAATTTGTGAACACCAAATCACGTTCGAACACTCGGAATAATTGAAGTAATTATTTAAATATATTATTAAAATGGTTTTCTACATATTCTATACATACAAATTAATTAATAATATTATTATTATTATATTTGTAAAAGGATAATATTTGTGTATGTATCACATTTACTTTGAAACCGTTTAAAGTAAGTTACAGAAATTGTAACGAAGTATGTGTGTGTGTGTAGTTTTAAACAGCTTCCTGCCAGCAAAAAAAAAAAAAAAAAAAAAAAAAAAAAAAAAAAAAAAAAAGCTGAATAAGGAGCAACAAGAACAAAAACTGCATTTCAGAAACATAAAAAATTGTTCAGATTTATATATATTTTTTTTAATTTTAGTGTTTTATTTTTGTTATTTTTTTTTAAATACTTTGATTTTAACATATAGTTTATCCAAACAATGCGTACAATTTCATGAATTTTCCTTAAACGGTTTCAAAATGCAAAAGGTTACGCGCAAACTCCAGATTCATTATTTGAAACCATTCATTATTAGTTTCATTAAAGTGGCTTAGTTCTAGAGTTCCGTTTAAAAAGTTTATTTATTTATTTTTACACAATGTTCAGAAATGATGCAAGGATGTGAAAAAAAAAAATATTTTTGGCATGCTTAAAGATAGGTATCCCCTGATTAAAAATTCGAAGCAGCACATATTCAATGAATATTTTTTTAATCATAACAGCCATTATATTTTTGCCTTGTTGCCCTATTTCAACTTAATTTAAGAATTTATTTCTATTTTACGAAAGGAAACAATGAAAAAATCTGGAGTTAGCCTTACACCCAGCAGTGGATAAAAAACGATTCTTGTTGTTGATGATGATATGATTTATCCCTATCCGTATAATTTCTCTTTATGTAAATAGATACGCAAATGTACTTGGCAGGCATTGGTAGTACCTATATTTGCTTTCACATATTCCAAGAAATATAAGACAAGAGATCTTGACAGAATAGTTGGGAAAAAAATGGTTAAAATTTTCATCTTTGTTTTAAGAAGAAATAATAGGGTGGGAGGGAGGTGCACCGTGATCATTTTCAATCATTGTAATCTCTAAATCTATGTTAAATTTAATTTCTCGAAAACCAAAGTTAAATCATCCTGTAATGTATACTAGAGAATTTATTTTACCCAGGCTGTGCGTAAAAGTGTGGGAATACGTAATACTATAAAGAATCTTACTTAAAATAACCATATATTTCAAATAACCTACCTAAAATTTTGGTTAGGATCTGAAATTCGCACATTATCTTTTTTTTTTTTTTTTTTTTTTTTTTTTTAATGCAGCGCGAGTTCTGTTGCCATAAAATAATTATGCATAAAATGTATATAAGAGTATGCAGAAATATTATAAAATTTTACTTAATACACTCTAATGTTGAATATTGAAAAAAGTTAAAATTATATATATATATATATATATATATATATGTTGCGGCCAAAATCCGGAGCCTGGCCAATTCTAGAACTGGCCGGCCAATACCCGAACTGGCCAAGCTTCCCGGCCAATACCCGAAATACATGAAATGAATAGCGTATTTCGGGTTTTGGCCGGCCAATTCGCGAACTGGCCGAGAAGCCTTGGCCAACACCCGAATTGGGGATTTAAGGCTACCCAGTAGATGCGGCGCCGTCATGAAATTCTTTTAGAAATTGTTTCTTATTCAAAGAAGAACGTAATTTGCGACGGTTCCGTTTGATGGCACTGATATGCACATGTGACAGAAAAGGATATTTCCATGCTATTCTGATATGCCACCTTAGTGGCCTAAATTGCCATTTTTTCTAATAGAAATATTATTTTTTATTTGTATAAAAATGGTCTCAGTAAATTTATAGTATTTCGCATTATTTCCAATTCTTTTGAACCTGATTAACTACATTCTGCAGAAGATTCTTTACAAATTAGAATAAACATGAAGGGGGATTTTTTTTAAAGTAATAAACGTAACTCATCGACAAATATGCAATTTTAAACTTAAAACAAGAAAGGAATTGAATCACTGTGTAGATTACAAAATATCATGCAACTCTATCGCAATGTTGTTAAGAGAATTTACTCCGGTTCTTTTTATGTAAAGAGATATCCACATAAGCATAAAAAAAAAGTAAAATTTCATTTCAGCAATAGGTTTCCGCAACTAGTAATCTATTTATTTTATCTTTCATTAAAGCTTTCTATGATCTACAAATTGCTTTACAAATAAATATTAAAAGTTTATCACAGCTGGAAATGCACATGAAAAACAATCGGAATATAAATGGTAAATTCCACCTACTCAATAATCTATAGAAAACATGTTGTAGAGCATATTAGAAATGTATAAACGGTTTATTATGTTTGAAGTTGTGAAATATCAAAAAAAAATACTCTGTAAAAGTATTTCTCGCATATATCATAATTCATTATCGGAATACTTTTTTGGAGTCCCTATTAACGATTTATAATGATTTCTTAATCAATATTCTACAAAGAAACCTACTGCTTCCCTCATGAGTGAGGCATATAAATTTTACTATGTTTGAAATATGCCATAATTCTTTATTGGAATTGTTTTGGCGCCCCTATAAATGATCTACAAATGCTACTTAATCAATACGCAACAAAAGACATTGTTTCTCACATCAGTGAGGCTCATGAATTGCATTATGTTTGAAATAGTGTAATATCATTAAAATAACCTATAACAGATTTTTTGGCATACATCATAATTCTATACCGGAATTCTTTTTGGCGTTCCTGTAAACGAACTGTAACGGCTATTTAATCAATACTTTACAAAAAAAGTATCACATGTGCATTATGTTCGAAATCGTGTAACATCATTAAAATGCCTTATAAAAGATTTGTTCGCATGTATTATATTTCCTTATAATGGCTACTTAATCAATATTCTAAAAAAAAAATATTGCTACTCACATGAGACAGGCTTGTAAATTGCATTATGTTTGAAATAGTGCAACATCATTAAAATACCCTATAAAAGGTATTTTGGCATACATCATTATTCTTCATCGGAATTCTTTTTGGCGTTCTTATAAACGTACATTAGAATGGCTACTTATTCAATATGCTACAAAAAATTTACATCCCACATATGCATTATGTTGAAATAGTGTAACATCATTAAAATACTTTATGAAAGATTCCTTGCATTTATCATAATTCTTTATCGGAATACTTTTTGCGTCCCTACAAATGAGATATATTGACTACATAATCAATACTCTACAAAAAAGCATTGCTTCCCACATGAGAAGGGCATATAAACTTCATTATGTATGAAATGTATCATAATTCTTCATTGGAGTCATTTTTGATGTTTCTATTAACGAACTATGATTACTAATTAACCAATACTCTACAAAATATATATTGCTTCCTACATAAGCTAGGGTTGTAAATTGCATTATGTTTCAAATAATGTAACATTATAAAAATGCCCTAAAAAGGATTTTTTGGCAATATCATAATCTTTATCGGAATTCATTTTGGCGTCCCAATAAACGAACTAAAATGGCTACTTAATCAATATACTCTATAAAAAAAGTTCTTCTACACTAGAGAAGCATGTGATTTTCATTAAATTTGAAATAGTGTAACATCATTAAAAGGCACTAAAAAATTCTTTCATCATTTTCTTAGTAATAAAATTTTCAGTGTTTCTGAAAAAATCTAGAATTGCTATATTTCATGCACTGTAATAAATAACTGTTTGTCGTCTTTATTAATGATACATAGGTACCAATTTTATTGTAATGTAACAACATTAAAATGTACCGTAAAAACGATTCTTATTGATTATATTGAAACGAAATATTTTTGTATATCCCAGTAAATTAACAAAAAACAGTACACAATTCCCTATCAGTGCCAAAATAAATTGATAAACGAAATAAGATAACAAATACAAGTCATCCCGAGCCTTTACTCGAGTTAGAGAACGGCCAGGTAGACGACTACACTATTTGAATTCATAGACACTTTCAACTGTGTTAGAAATGATTAAACCGAGTGCCTCTATCTATTTCGGGAATTGGCCAATCACATCTGGCCAGTTCGCGAATTGGCTAATCGCATCTGGCCAGTTCGCGAATTGGCCAGTCATTTTTAAACGTTACTGGCCAGTTCGGGAATTGGCCGGCCAGTTCTAGAATTGGCCGATTTCGGGTTTTGGCCGCAACATATACACATGCATTCACAAAATAGATAAATACAAAAAAAAAAAAAAAAAATGCTGAAAAAAAAAGTGTAGAGTCCTACAATTTTTCATGTTCCCAGATTACTTTGAACAGTAAAAAGAACTATACATCAGATTTAATATCAGAACCAAAATACAGGAAAATTTATCTGTACCAATATGTTGACTCTATTTATATCTAAATATGGTTTCGGTATGCATCCAACTACTGCATGAAGTTTTGTTGCAGGCGATAATTTGTGTGTTGTATTATTATACGTTATGTTATATAATTAATATGTTATGTTATATAATTATTGTGTAAAATGTGCTAGATAACCGAACTCTGTATGCGCAACATATATATTTCACATGAAACATATATTAGAATCAATTAAGCCTTTTAAAACTAAACAAATAAATTTCAAACGTTTGAAAACTTTTATTAAAAGCCACTCTTTAATTCAGATAGCTTAGATTGAAAAAGAAAATTTTCATAAAACATCTCGCATTCAATCTAGATTTTTTAGCAACCAATATTGTTTTTGTGCATGTGTGTGTGTTTCCTTACCGGCTAAAAAATCCATGAACAATAATTTAAGGGGATGTCCGGGACACAATAATCTCCAAATTTCCTAAGAATATTTTCTCGGATTAAAAATTTCTCTGTTTTTTATGTTTAAAATGGCGTTTTAATCGTGTTTCTATCTTAATTAGAAGAGGAAATATTATTTTTTTCGTTTTGGTTTGTTTTCAAAATCTAGCTTTCAAGAAATGGTTGTCGCGTAAATGACTTCTTGAGAAACCGCATTTTTCTTCATGATGTGTTTTTTCACAATTTCTTGGATTTAAATTGTTATAAATCAAAAACCGTTAAAGTCAAATGCTTCAAACTTAGAACATGTCTTTTTTTTTATTGTTTTACTTTGGTTTTTATTGAGCAAATTGAAAAAAAAAATTGGTTTTGAAATTATGATTTTTTTAAATAAAAGTTACATCATTTTGTTTACGAATTTTTACTTGGAGATCTTTTTAATTTTTTTAATTAATACTCTAAAAAACACAGAATCAAAATTAAAATTTAGATATTTATGTTTATTCAAATGTAAAAAAAATTGAAATTCTACTAATAATATTTTGAGTTATAACGATTTTAAACTACCCCACTTTTTTAATAATTTACTTATTTATTGTTATTTTTTTTAATTTTGGAAGTTTTATCATGTGATTTTGTTTACAAATAGTATGGTTAACCATTACAAAAATAATCAAACTTTTAACTCAATAAATAAAAAAAATATTGTAAAATGTGTCTCAATTATTAACAGTAAAATTTATAATATTTTTTCAATTTTGTTCGATTTTATTCCAATTAAATGGTGCCCCACATAATTGAATCTACTTTATTTGTTTCTAAGTATGACACTAGATGGCAGCACCATTTCCAAAACTGTTGTAGTGAAAGCAATTTCAACTGTTCAAGCTTTTTTTTTTTTCTTAAGAAATGTACTTTCATGGACAATAATTTTTTAATATTTGTGCGAAAATAATAAATTTTTAATGCGTATTCACTGTATAACCATCTGCGAAAATGTTTATAAACTGTTTTCTTTCGAATATCTTTGAAAACTCAAGAAAAGCACTTTCGCAAACAACACCAGATGGCAGCACTATATCCATAACTTTTATGGCTGAACCCTTTTTCAGTTGTTCAAACTTTTTTTTTTTTTTTTCAAGAAAAGGTCTTTTGTAGACAATACTTTTTAATGCTAATATAAAAAGAATAAATTTTTATTGCAATATTCCCTGTAACAATATTTGCAAAATTGTTTATATACTGTTATCTTTTGAATATCTTTGAATTTTATTTACATTCTTTGACTTTATTTTTATGGTTATTTATAGCTTTGAATATTATTTGTATTTGTAATTAAACTTTTGCTGTCTGCATTTGCCTTTTGAGAGAACCTAGAATTCATTGTCATTTAAAGACAATAAAAATTGCTTTATTTTCCTTCATCCATCTATATATTCTTATATTTAAATTATGTTTCCATAAATACATTGATTTGGAAATATCATGATGAAAATGAGAAAATTAAATTTTCGATATTCATGGCCCCTCTAAGTCCCCCCCCCCCGGCCAAAAAAACCCTTTTCAAACATACGTTCATTTCAAATATTTTTAGTTATTTATTAACTCTTTTTTTTCTCTTTCTTCTATCTTTAGAAGAAAGTACTGGATTCGCGAAAATTGTCCCTGATATATAGTGGTGCTGATTACTTTTTTGTATAAATCGTCCAACAGGTGGCACTGCTATGCTGAGTTTTTTGCGATTTCAGGCAATAAGTATATCTCAAGACCTAACGGCTGGATTTTCATAAAACTTCAGATTCCAATAGTCCATGATATAATATGTTGTTAGTTGCGTTTTTATCTAAATCTCTTAACAGGTGGCGCTGCTATAAGGCATTATCCATCACTATCCCAATAGCTCTATCTCACGAACGAATTTTCATCAAACTTCAGATTTCGTTAGTCCCTGATATATATTACCGTCAGGACCTGACTTAGACAGTGGGCTTGCCCCTTCTATCTTAAAATTTTTCATAAGTTATACTGAAGTGACTAAAACTGAAATTCATAGCTATTGTATGTGTTCATAAATTTCGTACCAAGTACTATTCATATCGCTATACAGAATAGCAAAAGGCAACTTAAAAAAAGTATAGAATACAGTTTTTTTTTTTTTTTTTTTTTTTTTTCAATAACAGGAATATGAGGATAAATGTGAGGCCTTAAAGAGGCATTGGGTATGGAAACAAAGGTGTTTGGATAAGAGAGACCCTTAAAATTGAAAAAAAAAAAAATAATTTTTGTCACTTTTGACCATTTTATCATTTGACACTCCTTTTGGGGGGGCCCCCTTAAGCCGGCGGGCCCGGGGCAATTGTCCCGCATGCCCCTACCTTAGTCAGGCCCTATTACCGTTGTTTAGTTTTTGGAATAAATCGCTCAACAGTTTTGCTTTTATCGAGATCTTTTCCTAATTTCCGCAATGATTTTATGTCTAAAACTAACTAATGGATTTTCATCAAACTTAAGATTCGATTAGAACTTGGCAGAAGTTATTGTTGATTATATTTTGGTGTAAATCACCTAACCGGTGGCGCTGCTATGCTTCATTTTTAAGGAAGAATGTGCGTGAGATAGAATAAAGTTCTGGGATTGCCACATCCAACTAGTTTTTTTTTTTGGTTTGTTGCAGTTATTTTATTTTCTTAAATAATCATTATAGACATATACAGGGTGTCCGAAAAGTCTGGAAACGGCCGAATAACTCGAGAAATACATATGAGATTGAAAAACGTAAATATACGTGTTAAATATTTTTAAATAAGCTACTCTGTGATACCAAATTTGACCTTCGAAACCGACCCCCTGGGGGTCAGAGGGGGTCCAACTTTGAAATCTTAAATTATAACCCCCCATTTTTTATTGCAGATTCGGATTCTACGAACAAAAATACGTAACTTTTGTATTTGATGTTTATTTCAAATCTTTGTTTATCACGGTGTAATCGAGCATATTAAATCGATACATATTCCCGCTTTTCCAACGGGATTTTCCCTAATCGAAACTGATTGGGCAGAATTTTTGACGTCAAATTCCTCGTCTTTTGTAGGAATAGCGTTTCCTGAAAATCACTCGTGGCGATTATTTCAATAGTGCTACACTGTTAAAAATTTGACCCATTTGCTGCAGCGTCACTCCACAGCTATTATAGAATATCTCTTTTGTGACCAATGAGAATGCTCCATAACACAGTAAAGTAATCGTTTTCTATAAAAGCGATGGAGTGACGATGCAGCAAAAGGGTAAATTTTTTTACAGTGTACTTTACTGTGTTATGGAACATTCTCATTGGTCATGAAAGAGATATTCTATAAAAGCTGTGGAGTGACGCTACAGCAAATGAATCAAATTTTTAACTGTGTAGCACTACCGAAATAATCGGCACGGGTGATTTTCAGGAAAAGCTATTATTGCAAAAGACGAGGAATTTGATGTCATAAATTCTCCCCAATTAGTTTCGATTAGGGAAAATCCCGTTGGAAAAGCCGAAATATGTATCGATTTAATATGCTTAATTACACCGTGATAAACGAGGATTCGAAATAAACATCAAATACAAAAGTTACGTATTTTTGTCCGTAGAATCCGAATCTGCAATAAAAAATGGGGGTTATAATTTAAGATTTCAAAGTTGGACCCCCTCTGACCCCCAGGGGGTCGGTTACGAAGGTCAAATTTGGTATCACTGAGTAGCTTATTTAAAAATATTTAACACGTATATTTACGTTTTTCAATCTCATATGTATTTTTCGAGTTATTCGACCGTTTCCAGACTTTTCGGACACCCTGTATATATATATATATATATGGCCAGTTCTAGAATTGGCCAGGCTCCGGGTTTTGGCCGCAACATATATATAAATTTCCTAATAATATTCTGTTGGTGTTGGAAAATGTTTCTTAAGAATAATGGCTGTTTTTTAGTTCTTGTTATTTTTCTAACGACACAGTAATTGTATAGTAAAATTTCGATTTAAGGATTCTTTTAAGGGATGATCAAATAAAATGAGAAATGCGTGTTAACATTAACATATATATATATATATATATATATATATATATATATATGTGTGTGTGTGTGTGTGTGTGTGTGTGTTTTCGAGAGTTAATTTGATTTAGTTTTCAAAATAAGTGAATCATTCAGCCTTCCGTGAGCCTCACAAAATTTGAATTTTTCGAGTAAATTTGAACGGCTGTATCATTTAATTTTTACAGAATTTGTTTCTAGCCGTTTTAGGGTTTGAACCGAGACTTCTTGAGAGAGGAAAAGCACTTTACTATAAAAATATATATAAATAAAGCTATAGGAGCTGTTGCTATTGTGTACAAAGTATGTTTTTTATGATTCAGCGGGAAAAAACTATTGTGATTTTCAAAAATTTTGTTTCAAATATATTCGTTAGAAATTTCGTAAAAGGTTTATTTTAATTTATTTTACACGGATACATAATACTATTACTTTTTTTAATCAATTTTAATTTTTTAACTAGTTTATTTATTAAGTAAAAAAATTCAATAGATTGTTTTTATGAAAAAAATTGAATCTTTTTCCTTTTTTTACAACAATAATTTTAAAGAGAAAATTTTCTAATTGTCGCGCACTATTTACACTGCTGAAGACAATTAAAGGATATTGCAGTTTTAGGCGGATTTTGTATCTGGGAAACATTTTAGCTGATTGATACATGGTCGACAGACATAGTAGGTTATATGAGAATAAACTACACATGTTTGGCAGAAAAAAATGCATTTTATTTCGCATTTGTGTACAAAAGGAAAAAACACAATTTGTGCATATGAGAAAAAAAAAGAATAAGAAAAGGTGTTTTCTTCAAAGAAAATCATTTTCAGTAGAGGGTATGGTTTCCACGGGCGGCCAGCAACGTTGAACACCTTTGAGGCATGGACTCAATGAGGCTATTAATGACGAGTTGGGGTATTCTGCCCCACTCTTCCAGAAGAGCTCTTTCCAGTTCTTGGAGAGTTTGTGGGGGTTGTTGGCGGCCAGAAACTCGTCTTCCTAGAGTGTCCCAAACGTGCTCGATTGGATTCTTGTCTGGAGAACACGCTGGCCATTCCATTCGAACGATTCCTTCCTCGAAAAGGAAATTCTTCACCAGGTTTGCACGATGTGGCCTGCAGTTGTCGTCCATTAAAATGAAGTTATCTCCGATTGCTGCAGCGTAAGCGACTACAATAGGTCTGAGGATCTCATCCCTATATCGGCGACCAGTCAGAGCTCTATCTCGAATGATGTAGAGGTCAGTGCGCCCGTCAATGGAGATGCAACCATACACCAACACTCCTCCACCGCCAAATCTGACACTTTCGTGCACGAACGCAGGATTATTCCTACTGCCACGGTCCCTCCAGATGAAAATACGCCTATTATCCGGATGCACAGAAAAAACAGGACTCGTCAGAAAACAGAATATTGCTCCATTCATTTCTCCTCCAGTTGACATGCTCGGTTGCCCACTCCCTGCGGTCGCAACGATGCCTTGATGTTATTCTAACACATATCATCGATCGGCGAGCATACAGACCTACAACATGGAGCCGGTTTAGGACAGTCTGAGTTGAAATCGTGATGCCTGTAGCCGAGCGAAGGTGTTGTTGGAGAAGAGTAGCGTTCATGTTTCGGTGTCTCCGAGCTGTTAACGCTAAATACCGATCTTCATTGGGCGTTGTTGTCCATCTACGACCTTGCCCTGGTTTTCGGCCTGCACATCCACTCTCCAAAAAACGGTTCCAGATCCTGGAAATGACACTTTGTGACACTCCAATGGCTTGCGCTACTTCGGCTTGAGTTTGGCCCCCTTCTAACCTACCAACAATTCTCCAAGCTTCTGAATCTGTCAAATGACTTCGCTGAGACAATGTACTCATCGAAACAAAGCAACCACTGAATGCCGATCATCGTCTTCATTCTCTATTATCCAGTTGAAAGGCAAATTTAATTTGCTGCCGCTGAAGCGACGTTTTTGACGTCGAACTCAAAATTTGCATACTCCACATTTTGAAAAACAGAAAAAATTGCATCTTTGATTCTCTTCTTCTATTTTCGGCAAAAAAATTTTCGTTTATATCTTTATTTTATATAAAACTTCAAATATTCTTTAATTGTTTTGAGCAGTGTATTTCCTAATGCACCATTTTTTAAAAATATTACCAAGCTTCTGGCATATAGTGGATAAAAAATTCAAATTGATTGTCGATAAAAATCTCCACTAAATTCTTTTTCTCTTTCTAAATTATTCTAAGTTTAAAAAATAATAATAATAATTTTCTTTTTAATATTTTTAATAAAATTGCAAAATAACTTTATAAATGTGTATTTTGAATTACAAATTTTAACAAAGATAAAAATATCTTTTTAAAAAATGGAAATCCCTACAGGGAATTAGATATAATATAATGGAAATGTCTGTAAAATGATGACCTAGAAACTCGATCAAATGCATTTAACCGAGAACTAGTGTAAATTTACAGTCTCGCTTTTTTTTTTTTTTTTTTTTTTTTAAGCAGAAATTTGTAACAATGTACGAAAAATGACACAGCATAAACACGACGTCTAAAAAGACCCTTCAAAGAAAGGCTAAATATTGGGTTGGGCAAAAATTTCTGATAAATTTTTAATCCAAAAGTTACCAGATTTGTATCGTATCTAGGTGTACCAGTGTTATATCTATAAGAGCTTGAGAATTTCGATCCAGACTTGGCTCCAACCGATTATGGCCTCTTTCGATCAATGCAACACTTTTTCAAGAGCCATCGGTTTGAATTCTCAAAAGTTTTTCGAATCCAAGGAGCCGCCATGGTACTTCCTGCAAATCCGAAATCTAGCAGGGCAGAACGAAGGCAGAAAGTCGTGGACTATGATGGATTTTTACTTTGAAGAACAGTCCTTGTTGCTTTTGTTATTAATTTGCGCATAACAACACAACTTTCACAAATTTTCCAGAACATTTTGCTCAACCATTAAACCAGTAAAAAATTAAATCTATTAATCCTCCCTCGATATAAAACTTCTTTTACAACATAACAAATCATTTCAATACGGCAAATTTGTACTGCTATTTTAAGATCACGAGTGCAGGTATTTAATTAAACATTAATATGCATTCCTTACAATTGCGTAAAAATGGCTTTTCACGTCATAAAAATAAATAATTTATTTTATATCTGGCTTTTTACTGAAACGTATGCAGAGTATTGGGTCATTTTATTTTTTTACCTGTTGGAGATACGTAGGAAATATAAAATATAAGTGTTCAAAATAACGGAGGAATTAAGATTCTGATAATGAAATAGTTTTGCCATTAGTTTTTTAAAAATTGCAATTTTTAACATTTTTAAACAGCCCTCTGGGGAATCATAAAACTTGTAAGTCATATTTAGAAAAATGTTTCCAATATTCTGACAAGTAAAAAAATAAAAATTTCATTCTTTTACGAGAAAAATTCACTGAGTTATGATACTTTTAATTTTATGAAATTTCTGAGCTTCCTTATACTAAATACATGTTTTTCTATTTTTAACGCCGGGAAATTTCATAAAATTCCAAGTATCATAATTTAGTGAGTTTTATTAATACAAGAATGGGATTTTTACTGTTGTATTCAACATTACATGGTGGCAAATTCTTTAAATATGATTTATAGGATCCAGCGACCCTATAAACATTTTAAAATGTAGCTCTTTGAAAATTAATGGCAGAAATACTTTATCAACATGATCTTAATTCCTAAACTATTTTGAACACTTTTGGAATTCGTACTGCTCACGTATTCCCATCAGGTAAAAAATCAAAGCGTGTTTTAATCATTTTTGGAGAAGCTCTATATATGATAATGCACTGCACCAGTTGATCTAAAAATGACATATTTAATACATCGAATTATAATATGAAAGTATTTATCTTATAAAATATTCTGTTTGACACTGACTTTATAAAATAAAATATTATTTTAATAATAAATAATGGATACATAAATGCACATCATTTCTGAAACGTCAATTTTTTTAGCAAGTAAAAATACCTATAGACGATTTATCATAGAATTTGAATCATAACTATAAAAATGTTCATCAACAAAAATTTTAAATAAAACCTTCTTTGTATTTGCAGATAGAAGGGGATGGACAGCTTACGGAAAAACTCAATTCCAAGGCAAGTAGAAGCCACGGATCCACGAATACCAATGGCATGGAGGCATCGTGAAATGACTTTCAACAATCCATATGCAAGAAGAGCTTCTTCTTCTTCAGTTACATCATCCTCTTCAGATGACCGTGAAGAAGTGCCAATTGTTAGACAACATTACAGACCTCTCAGTCGCCATAGTAATATGGAGAGACACGAGGAACGACTTGACCACTATGCTACTATACGTAATGAAAGATTAGATCACTTTTCTTCAGCGCGAAGCGATCGACTTGACTCTTATTCCCATCGAAACATTCCACCACCAGATAACTTTTTTCATGGTCCTTACAGAAGCAACGCTTCTTCTGGTACTTTGAGATCCACAAGAAGTGTACCAGCATTAGCATTTGCAGCAGCTATGGAAAGTCAAGACCCATGTCCAATACATGGTGGAAATCATGGTCCAATGAGAAGACATGGCTCATTATTTGATATCAGAGCTCCCCCTGTTGGTGGACCTCTAAACCTTTCTGGTCTAGATAAGAAAAATTTTCATGGATCCAAACATTCACTTGTAAATGGTCACCCACCACCACACTTCCCTTTTCATCCAGAAGTACCACCATTTATGCCTCCTCACATGATTAATCCAATGATGCGGCCTCCACATCACCTAGGCATGCCAGTAATAATGGAACCGATACCAGTAAGGGACCCTTACAACAAATCGATGACGCTTCCAAGAAATATTCCAGTAAACTCATATCCAACAAAGGAACCAATCGATCCATATAGTGTAGAGCAAGTTTGTTGCAAAGGACACTTGATTGTTTTGTGGATAATTTTAGGTGTTGTCACTGTTGGTGTTATTCTTGGTATTATTATGGGAGTAACTATTACTTAAAATATCTGGAAATATACTTTAAAAAGAAATGTTTGATATTATTAAAAATTTAGATTATTTTACATCGACTAAAACATGCTTGACTATATAGAAAAATATATGAAGAGCAAGAAATACTATATTTAAAAACACTGAAATTTAAAAATTAAATAGTGTTTAAATTAAAGAACTTTATCTGAAAAAAATGTTGATATGAAATTTTTTGTATAAATAAGGTTAAGGTTTTTACAAATAAAAACATATATGTTTTTGAAATATAGCTAATTTTGTCTAACAGCATTCATTTTTTAAGAGGATCAAAAACTACACATGCATGCTGCATCTAAGACCAAAACTTAACGCCATAAAATTTAAGGATGTGTGTTTGTAAGAAATATCTACCAAAAAAGAATTTTTTAAACGTGAAGACAAAGAGATGAAAGTTGTAGCTAAAAAGTGGTATATTAAATTTTTAAGCTGATATATGGTACTTATTTAACATTTTCCTTTAATTAAGTTACCATATGTAAGCCAAGTGCCAAGTATATGTTGATAGAAATCCTTTTCTTCTGAACAAAATACATTATAACTTATTTCTAGAAATTCAAATTAAAAAAATTATGAATGATGGGCTTTGTGGCTATCTCTCCATATTTTACATAAATTTCTAAAAACCAAACTCCAAGTTAAAATCCGAGGCTTAAAAATAATACTACAACAAACATTTTATGCCTTTTGTTTATACATCATTATTTTTAAAATAGCCGCAAACCCCATCAAACATTTTTTTTTTTTTTTTTGGAGAAATACATTATAATGTATTTAGTACAGGATAAAAAAGCTTCTATAAATATATACATGAGTACTTGAGTTACATATGGTAATGTAATTAATGAAAATTTTTATATAAATACCATAATATGAACTTGAAATTTGATATTATACCTTTTTTAGTTTTACATCTTCATTCCTCCTTAAAGTTTGGCTTTATTTTTACTTATGAAAAGTTGTTTTAATAGTTTTTTTAAACGTCAGACTTTACCCAAAATGCCTATAGAATTTTTTGCTAAAAAATTTATACTTTCAAATAAGAAAGAAAAAAATCATGAGTCAAGCATAAATTATAACCTTTCAAGCAGTTTGTTACATTCAGGATAATGTAACAAAACTACCCATTTAATAAGTTAAAATATTATGTCTAACTTAACTACATGGAAACGCATAACACATTTGAAAACCCAATATCGGCTGCTCTCGTCTACAATTGGAAAATTATCCAATTCTTTGAGCAGCCCTGTATATAATACATAGATTTTCATCTATTAACTATGTGCATGCCAAAATTTAGTTCAGTTAAGAAATAAATATACCTCAGTTGAAAATTCCCCTTCAGCAATTCCTGCTAATAAGGCAAATGGTATGTGAATTCTTTTGTGCAACCCTGTAAGTGAGGTATTGAATTTATATACAAAAGTAACAAGCAAAAATTAGTCAAATTTAAAAGTGGATATCTAATTTTAAAACGCATTTCTTATTACTCGAAGATAATACTGTAACTGCCTTTGTGTGTTTTTGTAAATGAACGAAAATGCTATAAATGGTTTATTCCACCATAATCATTTCTTAGTTAAATTCAGTGATTTATGTAAGTTTAAATACATTTGAAATAGCGAAATTGCATTAACATACTCTGCAAAAGATTTTTCTCCAATACCATGATCTAATGAAATTCTTTTAAGATCCCCTATAAGAGAACTATTAATCTCACATACTTCATATACAATACCAAACATGCCTTGGAAGGTTTCACTTCATAAGGTTTATAAATGGCATGAAAATCGAGTATATCTGGGAGTTAGAACATGAAAAGACAGACAGACAAACCGAATGCATAAACACTTTTCAAATTTGTTAGAAAGTTTTAAAAATGCTTATTAGATGTCATGGATCCATTTTCTGCCCCGCTCCCTCTGTAGTCTCATACATTCAGGTCTTATGCAGATTTATGTTAGCCTTTTGCTTATTAATAAGCTGTTAAATTTCAGACTTACATTATTTTGTAGGTTGATGCATAATAACACTTCTTACACTTACAATTCATAATTCAATACTTAAAAATATTTCACTTTCTAATTAACAATATAAATAACAAAAGGTGGATTTTTTTTTATCAATATAGATTCAGCAAACCCACTTTATTTTCAGTTAATTTTAGAAGTAACTGGTTGACGAAATATTGTTTTAAGACTTAACTAGAAAACCAGTAATTTTTAAAATAAACTAATTATGCATTAAAACTTCATTCTAAATACAGTACATCCCACTCTTTTCTCCATCTTCAGCAAGCTCAAATTTTATTCAAATCTTACATGCAATTATAATATGTTTACTGCTTAATAAAAACCAAATAAATTTCATATTTACATTAGTTTGTATATTAATAAAATATAGTTCATGATTGATTTATAATTCATCATTTCAATAGAACAGTATATTTCACTTTGTTTAAAACAATATAAATAACAGAAATATAGTTTTTATCCATACAGGTTGAAATAACCACTTTATTTTCGGATTCTTTTTTAATAAATGTACAGTCTCAGCAAAAAAAATCTTGACACTTGCGATTTTAGACATTTTGTTAAATATCTAGAAATGTACATAAGGAATTATTCTGAAACTCAATGTGTGTAAACAAAATAGCACATGTCATATATTTTCGTGAAGTTTTCCTCGAAATCCAACAAGGGACTGTCAACAAACTGAAAAAGAACGAAGATCTTTTGGATAACACTGTCAAAATTAAAGAAGCAAAAGAGTTCAAACTGCAGATTATGATTAAGTGGCTTATTGTAATAAAGTGTGTTCATTTTTATGAACATAGCATGTAAACTCATATAGGAATTAAGGTTTTTATAAAAACGGTCCCAAATTTTTCCAAGTTTTTTGCTCATAATTTCCAGAGTTCTTCATAAAACACACTACGCATGTGTCAATGCTATTAAAGTTTCAGTTGCATATTATGTTAGTTATATGTATAGAGTAACTTTTGTGAAAGTCTCAAAAACATAGCTTGAAAATTCTGAAAACTATCGTCAATAGAATAAAATATAAATCCGTTATTCCCAAAATAAAGCAAAAGATAAGAAGCTGTATCCAAATATATATACGTGCAATATTGTGTAGGCACTAATCAAGGGAATATGGATACAACTGGGAGAACAAGGCACAACATGAATTTCAGCAGAGCTCATTCTCATTTACTTGTTGCTTGTACACTATATGGCCAAATATGACTGGGCATTAAAGACTTTATATATTCCATTAAATATCTAGAAAAATACATGAAGAATTATCCTGTAACTCCAGGTGTATAAACAGAATAGTAAGGTCATATATTACCGATAAGAATTTTTCACGAAACCTCACAGGGGATCATCAACAAATTGAAAAAGAATGAACACCTTTGGATAACCTTGCCAAAACTAATGAAGCAAAAGCATTCAAACAGTAGATTGTGATTAAGTGGCTATAATAATAAACTGTGTTTATTTTCATGAGGACAGCATGCATACTCATAGAAGAATTAAGATTTTTATAAAAACAGTCCCAAACTTTGACAAGTTTTTTGCTCATAATTTGCAGAGTTCTTAATATATGTAAAAAAAGTTATTTTTAGAAAATATTACAAATAACATTGAACACAATACCCAGTAATCAGAATTAAAGAGTAGTAAAAATTGTATGAAAAATAAGCAGGCTTATTAAATAATTTTTCACTGTGCATGCATGAACAGTATCAAAATTTCATTTGCATATTATGTTAGCTAAATGTATATAGCAACTTTTGTGAAAGTCTGAAAAATTGAAAATTCTGAAAATTACCATCGATAGAATAAGATCAAAATCTTAATAAACATATACTGGACAATTGCACCATGAAATTTAATTACTAAGAATGTATTTGTTAAAAATACAAAACATTGCTCAATGGTGCACAAAAACAAGAACTTTAATAAGAACTTGTACAGTTAAAATAAAATAAAATAAAATATCAACATTTCGTGCTGTCTTCAAGAAATATGATATTGAAATGACTAAAAGTTTGCTTCCTCTCGATCAGGAATTTTGTGAATCAGCTTTTGTGCACCATTGAGCAATGATTTGTATTTTTAACAAATATATTCTTAATAAGATCAAAATCTGTTATTTCCAAAATTAGTGGCTGTATCCAAATATAATTGTAGATGTTATATTGTGTATTTTATATAAACACCAATCCATGGATTTATGTACAGAGTTCCTCATCATTTTGCTTCATTTTGGAAACAACAGATTTTGAGCTTATTCTATCAAGGATAATTTTCAGAATATTCAATCTCAGTTTTTTGAGACTTTCACAAAAGTTCCTCTACACATTTAGTAAACACATTATGCAAATTATTTTTTGATTGCATTTATACATGCACAGTGAAATGTTATTTTAAAAACCTGCTATTTTTTCATTTTTTTTTTAAATTTTGATTACAAAGCATTGTGCACAATGTTGTTTGTCATATTTTTTTTAAAGAACATTTTTTATTAAGAATTCTGCAAATTAAAAGCAAAAAACTTGTCAAAATTTGGGACTGTTTTTATAAAAATCTTAATTTTTTTCAATATGAGTAGACATAAAAATGAACACCGTTTATTAAAAGAAGCCTTTTTAATCATAATCTTCTGTTTGAACACTTTTGCTACACTAGTTTTGACTTTGTTATCCAAAAGATATTTGTTCTTTTTCAATTCATTGATAGTCTTCTATGGGGTTTTGAGAAAAAAATCTTTATGGAAATGTATAATCTGTACTTTTATACACTTTTACACACTTATAGTTTCAGGATAATTCCTCATGTATTTTTCTAAATATTTAACAAAACATCTAAAATTGCAAGTGGCCAGTCATCTTTGACCATATAGTATATACTACAGCATGCAGTGGTACTAAAGTGGAGTCGCCACTCCCCAGTTCTGGGCATATGTTCCACCAATTCAAATGACATCTCCATGCCATCCTTCACTGAATTCCACTCTGAGCTACACATCTGTGTCACTTTTTACAGACAACCTGGTCTTTAGACTGCAAACTGCCCAGCACACATTATGCAGCCCTATTTAAGAAACAAAAAGCTGATTGTGACAGTTTTCACCACCCAACATTCAAAGAGCCAAGTGGTCCCTTGCTTGGTGCCACACTCCCTACCAGGTAACTCCAACGACACATTTAAAGGCGTCAGATTTATGAGCCTGATTCTGAGGAGCCCCAAAGAGAGAATTGCTCTGTAGAAGACCATCAAGATCAATTAGTATGATGAGGAAAGTCATTTTTGAGGATCAAATGGAAAAAAAAGTGCCTTTAGCAAAACACCCTGAAGGACAAGGAAAGACCTCTACGGCAGCATCGCCACAGCCTTGCTCAGGGGTTTTCCCTCCTCTTTCCTGAACTATATCGACTTATGAGCCCCACCTGAGGGACACCTGTCTTGTACCGACCCATGACCTCATATTGGATGCCTGTAGTGGAACATGTAGAGACCAGGAAAACCTCTCCTGACAGCACAGAAAACACCTCGCTCAGATTGTTCCACCCAATCTCCCTCTTGGACCTGCAGATTTTTGCAGATCATGTGGGGAGTCCAAGAATTTAGACTAAGATGCTGTTAGCATCTCTATGTAGTCACAAGAAGCTCCACCTAGACCCTGCCTCACTAGGCAGTTGGAACATCTATAGCCCCACATCATCCTCCAGTTGAGGGACTATGCAAGGCCAGATGAGATTCCTGCCACCCATTACCTTTACCCCATAGCTCCTGAGAACAAGTGTGCCTCCCTGTGCAATGGGAAAAGAAGAAGGTATGTCTTGCCATCCCTAGTGGATGAGGATCCCCCCTCAAAAAAAAAAAAAAGTGGCTTTTGGTTTGAGGATTTAGTAATATGAAATTTAAATAGAGACACTGCTAGTTGTTTATCAGTGGGGACAGTAAACTCCAGTAGCATACAGACATACATGTTTCCAGTCCATATTTTTTTTATTTAAATACTGTAATAACCCTTTAAAAAGTCTGTTCAAATTCTGCCATTTTGTTTCAAGCTATTAGCATTATTTCAACCTACACACATGGAATTTTATATCAAACACTTTAATTTTTTTATAACGATATTTTCCCCACTAGATGGCAGCAGTGCATATCGATAGTTCAACTCAGTCTTCATTTAATACCTCATTGCATCGATAATAATCTCAGTTTGTGATTGGCTCATTTGGTGGTCTTTACTCCCAAATGTAGTTTTCAATGTGTTCCATTTTAGGTATATCTTCAATTCTTCCACCATTACGTCCCACTTTTATCTTCCTAAATGGAAATAAATATTCATGAAACTGGATATTGGCTGGGCATATCCTGGATGCATATTATGTTTGTTATATTTTTAGTTTTTAATTGTGAGTGTGTCATTGCTTTTAAGTAATATTTTGAAAAGTTTGCTTTTTTTAATGCTTATCCTCATGAAATTTTCACTTCATTTGTCATAAATAATGATTTATGTTGACCTGTACTTTAATACTTGGAATGTGTCAAGTCTTCATCTACTATTGTACTCAAGTTTAATACAGTATGTCCTTTAATCAAGAACTTTGATGTTATAAAACTCCAGCCTATGTCCAGTAAATACGAATTTGTTTTATTTTATTATTTGAACTTTATTTTTACATTCAACCAGTCAAGCTTTCACTAAGCAAATTTATAACTTTGCTGATTTTTAATTTACAATTTAACATATGTAATTAGCCTAAAAATTATATATTGCTACGAGATCGTACCAAAAGTTTGCCGAATATTTGATGCACCACTGTATTAGCCAGTGAGTCTCCAGCCTGGGTCCCAGTGGGGGCAGATCCTGGGAGCAGACCTGACAGCTGATACCTTTCTAGGAGAAAAAGGCATGAGGTTAGGCAATCAGAACCATGCTGGCTCCCAACTGCCCAGTGGCAGAAACTTTTGTAGCTGTCTAGGACAAGCTTTTAAAATTTCATAATCTGTCTGCAAATTTTGCATATAATTTTAATGAATTACATTAAACTAGAAATTTATCATTTTTTTTTAAAAAACATGGTAAGCATGATGCACTCTCTTAATTTTGTTTATAACTTTTTACCATCTAACGTCTTGTAGGATTCCTAAAAAGAGCTGATTTGTTGTTTCTTGGAGTTGAGGATGTTCTGCTTTTTTTAAATGTTTTCCAAATTTTTAGCCCAGGAAATTTTCCAATTAATATTTTTGACAGAGTGGCATCCTTAAAAACTTATGCTGAAGATTTTTTTTTTCATTATTTCAGAATTACAGGGGTCCCATTCACTCAGAAAGTTTTAGAGCAATCAAAAACAGATTTTAGAGCAGGTTTGGAGAAGCAAAAAGAAAAAAAAAAAACAATTTTAGAGCATGAAAATTAGTTTTTGAAACAAAAAATCCACTCCAAGCAATAATTTTTTTTTGCTCCCTTTTGACAATATTTGAATTTTTTTGCTATCCGTTGACAACTTACCGTTTTTTTGCAATCGTTTGATTAAATTTACCTTTTTTTTACGATCTTTTCATGTAATTTGCCATTCATTGCGATCTTTTGATGAAAATTGACTCTTTTTTTCTATCACTAGACAAAACTTGCCTTTTTCTCGCAATTCTTTGAGAAGTTTGCATTTTTATCTATGATTCTTTGACTTAATTTTCATTTTTTTACTATCTTTGGAAGAGATTTACGTTTTTCCATTTTTTTGACAAAATTTGTGTTTTTTTGCAATCTCTGGAGAAAGTTTCCATTTTTGCACAAGACTATAATGAAATTCACATTTGTTCCATGACCTTTTGACATAACTCACATTTCCCCCTTTAACTTTTGACGAAAGTTGCATCTTTTACACAATGCTTTGCTGAAATTCGTGTTTTTTATAGTAAAAATGTTTGAAAGTTGCAGACAATTTTTTAAATTGGTTTCATTAGTGCGGACAAAAATCCTCTACAAGAGATTTTCTTTATCTGTGACTATGTCACAGTGTCGCGATGTTTCTGCTACCGGACAATACTACAACTGCCTTCTGATTGATGGGGCAACTCCACTCACAAGTCACAATCTACCTTGGCGCACAACTGTCCCAGCTGCAGTGGATACAAGGCGATGAGCCAAGGGAGCATGTCAGGCACTATCCAAAACCTCTCGATGGTAACTCTTGCAGATTCAGCATGCCGATTTCGAGAGTCCTGTCAACACTATTGAGTCCCTACATCTTGCTCTATAAAGTCTGCACTTGATTCTCAGTAAAGGTGATTGAGGTCCTATCACTTAAGCTAGCCTTTATCCAGAGTCACCATGCAACTCAGAAGCTGATGCTGGAATCAGTTTGAAAGTTGCAGACAATTTTTTAAATTGATTTCATTAGAGCAGAGAAAAGACATCTGCAAGAGATTTTCTTTATCTGTGACTATGTCAGTGGCGTAGCTAAGGGGGGGGGGGGGCGTCTGCCCCGGGCGCCAAATTGAGAGAAATTGTTATATATCTATATTGGGGTGGGGGCACAAAATTTCTTGCTGGCCCCGGGTGCCAAAAAACATAGCTACGCTTCTGGACTATGTCACCGTGTCACGATGTTTCTGCTACTGGACACTACTGCAACTGCCTTCTGATTGATGGGAACACCTCCACTCACAATCTACTTTGGCTCACAATTGTCCCAGCTGCAGTGGATACAGGGCGATGAACCACTTAGTGAAAGGAATATGCCAGGCACTATCAAAAACCTCTCCCAATGGTAACTCTTGCAGATGCTGCATGCTGATTTCGAGAGTCCAGTCAACACTATTGAGTCCCTACATCTTGCTCTATAGAGTCTGCACTTGCCTCTCAGGTGGTTGAAGTCCTATCACTTTAGCAAGTCTTTATTCAGAGTCACCATGCAACTCAGAAGCTGATGCTGGGATCAGCATGTGGCCATTATTATTTGGTTTGCCATGAAAACCAATATACCAGGGGAAACACAATGGTGAGGAGGATGAGCCACTAAAATGAGCCATGGAACCTATGAACAATGGCCATTACCTGTGGCTACCAGATTCATAAATTAGCCACTTGTGGAGGTGGTGACCTGTCCTGAACCTGCCACTTCTAGACAGGCTCCCAGTCCCCTATCCCACCTAAGGGGTTGGTTGGGACCACTTGGAAAAGACTCCACTTAAGCTGGATATTTAGAACAAACTTACATTGGCATACAGTTTATGCTATATTAAGTATTATAAATAATTTTATTTTTTATTAAATTCATCCAGATTATAAATAATCATATTTCTAATATAATTTATTTTTTAATCACCTGTTGATTTAAAAGCCTCTGAGAATTCAGGACACAAGTCTATGGCATTAAGGCCTAGGCATAAATCAAGCTTTGATTACAAAGAGTACCTGATCCAAACTTTCTTGGTCCTTAGGGGAAAAAATTATTTTCAGTTTGCTTCCTCCTCTCTGTTATTTTGTTGAACATTCATAGGCAAAAGTAAAAATTATGGATTTTACTAAGAATTACTTTTACGTGATAAAAGAGACTTCTGTCTTTCAGTGAGGCCATGTTTACAGAAGTAAAAATCAATTGCCATCTGATCAAAACATGAAATATTTTTAAGTGTAATGCAAACAAAATGTTTTACAAAACTTGATTTACTGAAAATACTATACATTATGTGTATAGGAGTTAGCTCAGATATGAATACTTATATATATTTTTAAATATTTCTGTGCTCCAAAAATACAGGTAAGCTAAAGGGTACATAATTGACAAGAAGAGAAAATCAAGAATAAATGAAAATACTTTAATTGTTCAGATTCACATCACAAAGCACAAGTACAAAAATAAATTTCTATGCTAATCAGCTGCTGGTAGTGGTGGTGCTTGGCACAGTTACATATTTTGTTCAACTTTATACTTACAGATTGATAGAGTGGTCAGCGAAGGAGTGATAAACATCATATGACAATAATTGTTACTTTGACTTATTGACAAATTTAATTAGTTAGATATTAACAGATGGAACTTTTGAAGATTTAAGGCAAATCTCATAAGTTAGCAATACAGAATGCATGACAAGAATATGTTACAATTTTAGAAGTCTGCTGAGAAATGTATAGATTAACTAAAAGAGAGTTTACCGCTTAGCCATTCTATGATTAACAAATGAACAAAAAAAAAAAAAAAAAAAAATTAAGAAACTAAAAGAAAGGCAAACATATTTCTGTAGCTGCCACATTTCTTTCATCCAATTTATGTGGTTGATCTCATGTGATGACCAAAGATTAGAATTTACATCAAAGCACTTAATGAGATAAACAGCTTAATTATTTCTCAAATTTATTTAGAAGGGAAAAATATAGACTCTAAATAAGTTAATCAATGAATTATGAACAATAAGATTTCTGATAATGGAAAAGGGCATAATTTAAAAACATATGTGGTGTCGCATAACATTATAGAAAACTGGCAATTCTGAACAGAAATTGTAAGATGAAAGTGAAACTGATATTCATTTGAATTGAACATTTCATTTCATAAAAAAAAGATGACAACAATTATTTGCTGACTATTTCACAATAAATGTGTTTTTAGAATAATATTTTATTTTTGAGTTAAGTGCAATTTTTTTTTTTTTTTCGCATAAAGGTTTATTGCTATATTAACATTTACCCAATATCGTTTCTTAAATAACACATAATTTATTGGATTTCCATGTATAAAATCAGATTGGAAAAGTATATGTTCATGATTTTTTTCATAAATCTTTATGGAAAGAGTTACCACTAGGAAGAAATATGGTAAGGTTAAATTCGCATGAAAAATTTTAATTGACATTTTACCAAAAAGATCAAACAATATATTTTTTAATGAATAGACCCAAACTTATCCCAAGATTTTTTTTTATTCAAACAAATTTTTGATCATAAAAATTATTAAATAAATTCAAGCTAAAAAAACACGAATCATTCCCTACATTAATTTTTATATTAAAAGAGTGAATGTTATTAGACATTAAAACACAATGTTCAAAAGTTTTTCACAACAAACACAAACTGCTAATTTTCAAATATAAAAGTTAATTGCAAATGAAAAGATAAGAAAAGGAAAAGAATGATAAAAGAAAATTATATAACTGGGAGGTACAGAAAATAGGTATTATCTTAATAACACACAGCTGATGTGGCATCTCTTTGATTTAAAAAGTAGTCACTCCTGCTTTGTGATGTGTCATCCATCAGGTGACTTTACAAAGAAGTGATTGATTTTCATGATGTTACTTTCAGTTTTGTTTTAAAACTTGTTTGGATGTCAGTATCTGTTGCTAATGAACTCCTCTCCAATATCTAACCAGCTGGTTGGCAATTTTCATCACTTATTAAAATTAACTATCATGCATCATCTTAATCTTAATAATGATAATTTAAGTTTATTTTTTGATTTTTTTTTTTTTTTTGGCATGTGCAGCATGCAGTTTATGAGTCCCCACCCGAATGTTGAACCAGTTAAGTGATGATTTTCATCTTTTTATATAACAACTATTGTATTTTCAAATTTCTATGATATCACTTTCAGTTTTTTTTATTAATTTCTTTGCATGTTAATTCATATAGAATAGCAATAACCTTCCATAATCCAGTCAGCTAACATGTTACAATTTATCTTTTTGGCACATTATAATTTATATAGTTTCAAAATTTATAGTTAAAAATTTCAGGTGTATTACTTATCAGTCTATTTTTCACAGATTTTATTATTTGTGGGAAAAATAAATGCTATTACAATGATTCCTTGTCAATAAATCAGTGATTATTAGCTTGAAAATCTATAATATGATAAATTTTATGCTTAAAAGTATGAATGACCCTGAAATGTAATGCTGCCTCCTTGATTATTAATTTGATTTTAGAAAGTAGATTAACAGCTAGGATCTTTATTTTATATAAAGATCAAACACAGGTATATATATCATATACTCTTATTTCTTCCAGTTCAATCCAAGATTGAGTATTTTAAATGAAAACTGAATATCAGGTAAGAAATTCATGAACATACAATGCTAATATACTTTCAAGTACTTTTAAAAATTTTATTTAGAAATAATCAATAATTACACAAAAAACACAAATGAGACACCTTTGTTACATTATAATAAGGTCTTTTATTATACAATATGTATATGTATGCATACAATAAATTCACAAATTTATGAACAATTCATAAAATTTTAACATTTTCTTTCTGTCTTGATGAACTGAATCTGTACCATTCTAAGTACACATAATCAATTGTATTTTTGAAAAAAAAAAAATCAAAATATTGACAATTTAAGAAAAATTCTCAATATAAGTACGAACTCTATATTCTGAAGTAATACAAACATACATTAACAAATCATAAAAATCATATTTTCATGTATATATATTAATTGTTTTATGCATTTATTAAAGACATAAAATTCTTAATACAGATTAAAAATCCTAATTAGCATGTGACAGATATGTGACTTAATATAAATCATTTAAACATTATCTCCTAATGGTTGAAGATTGCATATTAATGAATAAATAGTTCATTAAATAAAATATAGTGTTACTTTGTATATACTTTGGCTTCATGATGTTATTAATGATGATGATAAAAATAGTGTTTAAGGTTTATCACATTAGGTAGCAAATAACTGACATTTAAAGATTAATCTCTTGGCCACGAACTAAGCGACTCTTTAACTGCCAGATATACTGAAAAGAGAAACGAATTAGACTTTAGTAGAATAAAAAAAAATCAATATGAATATAACATAACTAAAGAAAAACTTATATCAATACACAGAACTACAAAATGAACTATATATATATATATATATATATATATATATATATATATATATATATATATATATATATATATATATATATATACACACAGCAACTTCTTGTTACATTGTGCATCAGTATATCATACATTTCCCTATTTTGTTATTTTTTAGTTGTCAAATAAATTTTCAGTTTGCTGATAAAAGAATATACAAATATGTCAAACATTTCGCTCCAGTCAGAATTTAAATGGAAGAACCCAGCATCTAGCTATTCAACATTCCAATCAAAGAAAAAAGTTCACCTTGTAATAAAACTGGTTAACAGACAGATGAGAACACATGCACAGAAGTTTGCAGTCTCTTCTTTTCTCCCAAACTGCAATCCTGTGTTCTTGCTATCCATTCAGACATTTGTTCATAATGGTGACCAAAACTAATATCAGTAAAATCAGAGGAAAATTGGATGTCATCAATAAAATTAAAAAAAAGGGTTAAAAAACAAATCAATGTAGCAAAAGAACTTGGTATGTGCACCAGCAACTGTTCATGGATGGTTAAAAGCTGAAATAAAACTATTAAATTTTCTGCAAGCCATGAATGAGGCACCCACATTAAGTAGATAAAGAATGAGGGTCAGTGATGAAGAAGAAATTGACAAAGCTTTGTTTTTGTGATTTATGAAACAAACAGGCATTGGAGCTTTATCTAGACTACAGTCAGGGTACACGACATTTCGGTCCTGCCACTTTGATCCCGCCATTTCGGTCCCGAGACATTTCTGTCCATTGCCATTTTAGTCTTCAGCAACTTTGGTCCCTTGCCATTTCATCCCTTGTTATTTCTTTGCTCGCTATCTTATAAGTCAGATTCTAATTGGGCCTGCCAAATGGTATAGGTTCAACATTATTCTGGCCTTTTTTAATTTTTTTTAATTCTCCCCCTCCCCAGTTTTATAAAAAGTTGACTTATAAGAGCCGATAAATTTAAACTTTTATAACTCATGACAATGAAATCACAGCGAGCTGAAAATCTTGTTTGATTAAACAATGTTATATAAATTTATGGGATATTATCTTTTGCTTTTATTAGTATTATTATTAATCAGAATAAATATTTTAAATTTTATTATTAATTATTAGTATCAGTATTTTATATAAACTTCTATATACTATATAAATTAACAAGTACTTCATATTAACTGCCATAAATATTTTTTTGGCTGTTTACGTACATTTTTTAGAACGTTTAAATTAGCATTATATAAATAATGAAAAAACTGTGCTTATTTTTTCCCCTTCCAATTAGTTTGATAATAAATGTCTTTAATAATTCAATTAGACAGTTATAAGTTATAATATATAAATCTTTCCACAAATCACCCATCTACACCCTCTCCTTTGATAATTCAGAAATGAGACATATTTATAGAAGAATTGTATTTCTTATTATTTTTATAATACAAATTGCACCTTATAAATTTGTTTTCATAAGTTACTTTCCATTATTAACATTGTGAAAGCAATAGAGATTTCGTAACTGGGCATGCATGCTATATATTAAAAAAAAAAAAAAATAGAAAATAGAAATTTGCTTTGCCATTTTTTTTTTTAAATAATAGTATTTATTGATTGCATTTTTTAGCAGTCTTCTCACACCATGAAGACAATTTCTGTAAGTTAATTTTATTGAAACTGGGCCAATTTCATTCTAATAAGATGATTATTATTTTTTATTATTTACATAAAATTTATGTAATAATATTTTAAAATATGATAATATAAATATTATATATAAATATAATAATGTAAATATTATATATCAAATATAATATGCAATTTAATAAAATATATTAAAATGCAATGTAATAATATATAATAAATAATTTTATTTTCAATTTTTAAATGACAAAACTAAGCTTTTATTTATTTATTTATTTGTATTACCTTTTCGCTCTTACTTTCACAGAAAAAAAAAATATTATTTTAGTTTTATTTTTAACTATAATAATTGCTTTAAATTTCTGTAATTTTAAATATACAATAAATAAATAAGTAAAAGATAAATTTCAGTTTAGAATTACTAGGAAATATAATGATGTATTGAATATAAAATGGATTATATATTGCGTTTATTTTAAAATAAAAATTCATTATGTAAATTAATCATGTAATTAATAATAAATATATTTAATAAAATATTAATCTGATTTTTATATTAAAAATACTAACTGTTTTGAGAATTAGGATTAACAATTATCATTAGGATTACCAATTATGATTAGGATTACCATACAAAAATTGTGTGAAATATACTATTTTGAATAAGAGTTATTACGTGTGTGCGGTTTTCTGGCACTTATAATTGCATTATACAAAAATTTTATGGCCTTCAGTTTAAAAACTCTGTGAAGCTACCATGTGGTTATGGGATATCACGGCTGCTCAATCTGAATTAATCTTTCATCTTGTCGATGTTTTTTACAAAAGTACGGTGTATATGGATAAATATTAATAGCACGTACTTAAACAAACATAAATTTAATTAAACTTATAAAGAAATAGAATACATTTCTAAATATCTTGAGACACGTTTTGTCTCTCGGAACAAGGTGATTTTCCTTGCGTGCTACATAAGCGGCGGCAGCCCAGTAACTGACTCACCGAACCAACAGTCTCTTACAACCTGCTTAGAGTCCTTGTCCGATGCGCATGTGGCGCCATCTGTTGACAGTTTTTAAATGTTCTGGATCGAAGAGGCACCTCAGTACCCCCTTCCTAGTGCAAACGATACTCTTAATTTTCCACTAAACGTTCTGGAAATCTGACAGTTCTGCCAGATCGTGTGATGTGAGGTGGTTTTGTTTTTCCAGAATTCGAGGCAGTCCCGGGAGTCGAAGCAGTTGTTTCCAGGGTTGAGGTTGTTTCAGGAGTCGAAGATAGTGAATCATTCACCAAAAAGGCTGGCTTCAGTCTGTCCAGCGATATATTTACTATTTTGCCTCTTATGGCCACTTTAAAAAGTTTATCGTTGCGCTCAACAACTTCAAAAGGTCCATCATACGGCGGTTGTAAAGCTTGCCGAATACCTTCTTGACGCACAAATACATGCGTACATGTTTTAAACTCCTGAGACACAAATGTTTTTGTGCTATTATGGGACTTAGTTGGTTGTGGTTTGAATTCGTTGAAGGTATTTCTTAATCGCTGCACTAATTCTTCAGGACTTTTAATGGTGGATTTGTCATCGAAGAAATCACCTGGAAGTCTGAGAGTAGACCCAAAAACAAGTTCAGCTGGCGAAACATTTATATCGGTTTTTAGTGCAGCACGAAACCCTAATAACACTGTTGGAAGTATTTCAGTCCATTTTCCAGTTCGTCTGGCTTTTAGTGCACATTTTAGAGGTCTGTGCCAATTCTCGATAATCCCATTACTCTGAGGGTGGTACGGAGACGATCGGTACTTTCTAGCGCCTAACAATCTGGCTAACTGCTGGAAAAGTTCAGATTCAAACTGGCGTCCTTGGTCCGTGGTAATTTTCTCAGGACACCCAAATCTTGCAATCCATTCGGAAAGTAGTGCACGTGCCACTGATTCTGCTGTGATGTCACTAAGTGGGTATGCCTCTGGCCAACGCGTTGCTCTATCAATTACAGTTAAACAATACCTTTTACCATTTGATTCCGGTAAAGGTCCAATTAAATCTAAATGTATGTGTGCAAATCTATCTGTTGGAAGATCAAATTTTCCTAACTCTGTTTTTGTGTGTCTAACAATTTTGGAACGCTGACAATCCAAACACTCACGAGCCCAAGTTCGACAATCTTTAGCTAGGGAAGGCCAGATAAATCGTTGTCGCAATAAATTCACACTACCTTTAGTTCCAGGATGAGCAAGTGCATGTAAATTCCAAAATGCCTGTTTTCTAAAAGTTGGAGTTAAATATGGACGTGCTTTGCCACTAGAAATGTCACAATAAATTTCTGTTGTGGAATTTGGAAGGGTAATTAATTTGAGTTCTAAGCTGGATTGACCGCTTTGCATAATTTCTCTAAGTTCTGAATCCTCTTTTTGCTCCATACTTAATTTATCGTAATCTAATGGAGTAGGCATTTTTATTACGTTAATTCGGGAAAGTGCATCGGCTGCATCATTTTGGTTTCCTTTTAAAAATACCATATCAGTGGTGAATTCAGATATAAAAGATAACCACCGACTTTGTCTGTTAGTGTAATTATCTGTTCTTTTTTTAAAGGCAAAAACAATTGGCTTGTGATCGGTAAAGATTGTACATTGACGGGCTTCCAAAAAGTGTCTAAAATGCTTAACGGACTCATAAATTGCTAACAATTCTCTGTCAAAGGTAGAATACTTTAATTGTGTTTCATTTAGACGTTTGGAAAAAAATGAGAGTGGTTTGAGACCCTCCTCTGTTTCTAAGCTTAGTGTAGCACCAATAGCAAAATCACTAGCATCAGAATGAAGTGCTAATTGACCGTCATGGCTAGGAAATGCAAGAGTTGCATCCGTTAATGCCTTTCTTGAAGCTTCAAAAGAATTTATTGCATTTTCAGACCAATCGATAGGAGTTGAATCTTTCTTTTTAGCTCCACGCAACAAATCTGTTAAGGGTGCAAGGATAGTTGCAGCATTGCGACAAAAACGTCGAAAATAATTGAATAAGCCAATATATGTACGAAGTTCAGAAAGAGTTTTTGGTCGTGGATATTGCTTAATAATTTCAACTTTAGTTTGTAATGGTCGAATTCCAGCAAGAGAAATTTCGTGTCCTAAAAATGATACGCTGTCTTGTTTAAAAACACTTTTGGATATATTTATGTTAAGTCCGTATTTAGAGAGTCTGCTTAGAACAGCTCGTACATGGTCTATATGTTCCGATTCCGTTTCGGAAAAAATTAGAATGTCATCCAAATAAGCTATAGCAAATGGAAGACCATAGAGAACCTCATTAATAAATCTTTGGAAAGTGTTTGCTGCACATTTAAGTCCAAAATTTAAATATAGAAATTCGAAGCTTCCAAAAGGGGTTATTACCGCTGTTTTAGGAATATCTTTTTCATGCACTGGAATATGAAAATAAGCGCGGACTATATCTAATTTTGTAAAAATTTTCTTTCCATGTAGAATATTGGTAAGATCATGGATGTGGGGTATTGGATAACGGTCAGGAAGAGTTACTGAATTTAGACGTCGATAATCACCGCAAACTCTGTAAGAACCATCCGGTTTTGGTACAACGTGAATAGGGGATGCCCAAGGGGATTTGGAAGGACGACATATACCTTCATCCATAAGATATTGGAATTCTTTTTGAACTTCCTTTAAAATTTTTGGATGTAATCGGCGAGGTTTGGAATAAAGTGGTGGTCCTGTAGTTTCGATATGATGAACTGTATCATGGCAAGTTGGTTTTTTAAAATTTGGTATGGGATTTAAGAGCTCTGGGAATTCCTCAAATATAGTTTTAAAAGACATGTCTTCAGAAATTAGTTTAATTTGGGACTGTTTTGAGCAAGTAAGCTCACCCTTAGTGGACAATCCAGTTACAGAGTCAATTAATCGAAATTTGTGCAAATCTACAAGCAAAGCAAAATTTCTTAAAAAGTCTGCTCCAATTATAGGGCAAGAGACATTTGCAATAACAAATGACCAGCGAAAACTCCTTCTCAAGCCAATGTTTAGGTCAAGCAGTTTGTTACCATAAACAGGAATTTTGGAATTATTTGCAGCATAAAGATAATTAGAAGGACTCTTTTTGTTTACTTGTTTTGGTACAGGGATACAAGAAATATCACTACCACTATCTATTAAAAATTTGAACCCTGAATTTTTATCAAACACATGCAACCTACATTGTTCTAATGCTGCTACGCCAACTGTATTTTCGCTTGTTGACCTAGCAGCAGCCACTAGTTTTTTTTAATTTCATCAAAAGAACAAGGTTCGCGGCACTTTCGAGCATCACTACCAAATTTCTGATGGTAATAACATAAGTCTGATTCGTTTTGTTTACGACTCGATTTTTGGGAATCTCTATTTTTACTGTATCGTCTTTCCCTGTAATGCGATCGGCCGCGAGACATCGATCGCCTAAACACATTTTTGGATAACTCTGAAACCTGCAGTGTCAATTGCTCAATTTGTGTTTGAAGATTTAAGATCGCGTTATGGTCGTTCCGAGGCGATTCGGTGGGTTTGGAAACTGCATACACTGCCGATTCAGATTTAATTTCATTAATTTTGTCAGCTAGGGTTGCTAATTCCTGTAATCCGGAGCTTGAAACCGACAAAATTGCTTGCGTATGCGTCGGCAAACGTTCTAACCAAATAGCTTTCAAAAATTCTTCGGTAACGGAACTTTGCGCTAATTCTTTCATTTGCCGCAGTAAAACGGAAGGTTTTTTATCACCTAGCACAAGTTCAGAGAGTAATTTACGTATCTGCTGCGATTGCGAATCTGAAAACTCCTGAATTAGTCTCTGTTTCAAAGCATTATATTTGTCATTTGGAGGCGGCGTAAGAATTAAATCAGATACCGCACTTAATGTATCTGTGTCTATAGCAGATAATAAATAATTGTACTTAGTAGTGTCGTTCGTTACTTGCGCCACGGCAAAATTTGCCTCAACTTGTACAAACCAAACAGAAATATTACTTTTCCATAAGGGAGGAATTTTAACAGCTACCCTAGCAAGCGTTTCTGTCGGATTATCGGCAGGAATATCATCAGGCATTGTGAGCGCAGAATTAAAAATACATATATTGATAGAGCAATAAATAAATAAATAAATATACAATTTAGTAAAATTTTGAATAAGAACGCTTGGGCTCGAAAATTTTTTAATTAAAATAACTGGTAAATATAACAATTGGGCCAGAGAATACCACAAAGAAACATAGAAAATGGCACATACCGTTTTTTTTCATCGCTGTAGTTGTCCAGGAACGATATATCAGAAGGCGTCTTTCAAAATTGTCCGGTCAACACTTGAAGCTACCATGTGGTTATGGGATATCACGGCTGCTCAATCTGAATTAATCTTTCATCTTGTCGATGTTTTTTACAAAAGTACGGTGTATATGGATAAATATTAATAGCACGTACTTAAACAAACATAAATTTAATTAAACTTATAAAGAAATAGAATACATTTCTAAATATCTTGAGACACGTTTTGTCTCTCGGAACAAGGTGATTTTCCTTGCGTGCTACATAAGCGGCGGCAGCCCAGTAACTGACTCACCGAACCAACAGTCTCTTACAACCTGCTTAGAGTCCTTGTCCGATGCGCATGTGGCGCCATCTGTTGACAGTTTTTAAATGTTCTGGATCGAAGAGGCACCTCACTCTGCAATGTTCCCTATAAAATTATGTCTTATTTAACAAAATTTCAGTTTGCAGAAGAAGGGACCGAAATGCCTTTGGACCGAAATGTCTTGGGACCAGAATGGCTAGGGACCGAAATGTCTCGGGACCGAAATGGCTCGGGACCAAAATGTCTTGGGACCGAAATGGCTCGGGACCAGAATGGCAGGACCGAAATGGTGGTACCGAAACGTCCTGCTTCCCTACAGTCAACATGAGTCAGGTTGTACTCAACCAGAAAATTTCATTTTAAGTGAACCTGACCTAAACTTGACAAAAGAATTCCTTGACCCATAACCTGACTTGAACCTGCAAGAACAATCTTCATCAACCTGCAACCCAATCTGAACCTGGCATAATTCAGTCCAAACCTGCTAATATTTCAATCTGCAACCCAACCTAGTAAAATTTCTGAGTAACAAACACCTCAGGATCATTAAATAAAGTAAAACATATGTTTGAGTTGTCTTGAATTTTCTTTTTTTGGCTTAAAATGAATCTAATCTTCTTTCTTTGAGTTGAGTTTAGAGTATAAGAATTTTTGTAACTCACGTTTAGGATTTTTGCTTCTTTGGTTATTGGGATTTTGACAAAAATATTGAGTAAAACTATATTTCAGATGAAAACAAATACATATTTCAGTATGAATGAGTATATATATTTAATTTACTGCATGAGAAATAAAGTGTATATAAGAAATGTAAATATACATTAATCTTTAAGAACCACCTTTTTTTCTTTCAAAGTATGAAAAGTATTATCCATATTTCGCTTCAGATATGCACAAAAACACATGTAACATGAGTATAAATTGAGTGCAATGCAATAAATTTTGAACATATATTTGTAAAGAAAAGAACATATTTACATAAATTAAAAAAATATATTTAATTATATTCATATTTTAATAAGTATGCAAACATTCATACTTTCATATTAGGAACTTCAACACCCCGTTTTCTTGCTAATTCTTTTATTTCTTCTTCTATAACCTCTTGAGTTGTATTTGTCACATCTATGTATTCACATTCACAGGCAGCATAATGGCAAGATATTGCCTGCATAAAAAATGATATAAAATAAGCATGACTACAAATTTATGAAGATATTACAGTTGAAGAAACAGCTGGTATTCAAAAGAAATTTATGTTTTAAAAAATCTAAAAATATCATAGTTGATTAACACCCATATGTGACAGATAAGTAAAGATACGTAATGCAACATTAAGTTTTAAAATATTCATTTTATTATATTTCCTATAAGTCATGTGATTTCATACTTTTATTGTAGCAAATAAAACGTCTTCTAGAAACAAATATCAAGTTACTTCCTTTGAAAATATTTAAATGTATTAACAAAAGTTTCATTTTCTTTTTTTCTCAGCCAATTCAGAAAATAAGTTGAACTATATATTTTCAGGACATTTATGAGGTAATTTTTTTCTTCAAATAATTCTGAACTATGTAATTTAAGTAGGTTTTATTACAATGTCACTGCAAATGATACTATTTTAAGCTACTATAGGGGAAGATGGGGATACTTGAGCCATTTTTTGAATTTTAATTTTTTTAAATTTTTTATATTTTTTTAGAATAAAATAAAATATTGAAAATGAAAATTTGATATTTTTCCTTCCGCTAAAAACCACTTTCAATAAATTTTAAACTATTTTTCTATGTATAATAAATGTTTATTTTTTGTTTTACATCATGGCTCAAGTATCCCCATGGTGGGGATACTTGAGCCATAGTGAAGGGATACTTGAGCCACTACGGAAAAATACCTACAAAAATAATTTTTTTCGCTTTATTTTTGCACAAACATTTTACAGAATGATAAATTATGAAACGTAAAGTCTTTCAAAATCAATTGAGAAAATAAAGCTAGTAATACGATCATTTTTTGTCGTTAAAACTGGTTGTCGAAGGATAATTTGAACTTTAGTTATAACGATGGTAGAAACATCCTCAGTTCAGAGCCATTTAAATTTGGAATCTGCAATTCTTCGGGCACATTTCATTTTTTAAAATATTAAGCACTTATCCAACAAATATTTTTACAGTTGTCTTTCTGGCATATTTTATTAGTAACCAACCATCAATAGAAGGTTTTCTTTCACATCATCACCATCATTGACAGAATTTTCCTCTAATGATATTGTCTAACTCATGCTTTTAGTTTAGTAGCTGTCGGAATTTAAGCCAGATATATCATTCTACTATTTCAAACACTTTTTTGATTTCACAGGAAAAGATTTTGTCTTCCTCTTTGGCTCCATGTAGGTAAGTTTGAACTGAGATTTTTGTTGCTTTTCTTGTTTTTGTGCGCTCTTTTTACCAATTTTTCTTCAATTTCCTTAGTTAAAAAAAGTTACAGCAAAAGAGGTTACGATTTCAATATAAAATACTAATCTTAATATGTTATATTAAAAAATAAATATTTTAATATGTTGGACCTAACTAATTAAAGTATTAGAGATTATAGCCTGTAAAACCGTTTTAAAAAGTTTTTTTCATTTAATGAAAGTTAAATTGAAAACTATGTTTACATTTATCTAGACAGGCTATTTTGTTAGTCAAATCGAAAAATAAAATAGACATTTTCATTTAAAAAATATACATTTTTAAACATTTTTAGGTCTTTTTTTTTTTTAAGAAAAAAAAAAAAAAAATAAAATGAAAAATTATTCTTCCTTTTCTCCAGAAAAATATCTATTAGTAAATATAAGGATGGAATTTTATTTTTTGTTTGTTTCACCCATGTTTAATTTCTAGTGGGGATGGTTAAGACATGGCTCAAGTATCCCCACTCTCATTGGCTCAAGTATCCCCACTATCACTATTTTTGTTTCCCAGAGTTTTACTAAATAAAGCATGCAGCAATTAGAACTATTTTAGACTCAAAATACAATTGAAATTATGCTTATTGAATGTATGTATATAGTTGCAACTTTAAACAAAACTTTGATTACAAAAAAACAAAAAAACCATGCACCCAAATATTTACTTCAGATAGGGAAAAGACAACTATTAATCACTATACTTTCAAAATGGTACCAAGATGTGTGATTTCTTTTTTACATGTTCAGAACTATAAATATGTTATCATATTGTCAGTTTTAGAAAGAAAAATTAACCAACTGTAGAGATAATAGGGGTGGCTCAAGTATCCCCTATGCTCAAGTATCCCCACTCTCCCCTACATACAAGCTGGTGCAACATCTTCCATCTCCCCTGAAAGGTAGCATCAGATCAACTTGCTAAGTAAATTTGTTGCCACCTATTCATTTTGTTTAGTTTATCAAAAAAAAAAAAATAAATAAATAAATAAAATAAATAAATAAAACACAATATTTAATATAAGTTTTAAATAAAAAGAAAGTTTGTAACGAAGTCAGTATTTTTCATTTTAATTTACAGAATGCATATTTATTATTATTAAATTTTTAATTATAAAATCAAATTTGCAAGATTTGAAATAAGCTTATTTTTTTTTTTAAATGGTATATAAGTCTTGAGAAATACTCTGATGAAAAAGATATTTCTTTAGTTTTTTTCTCTGCAATTGGATTTTTCGAGAGTGGGCCCAATACTTTTTTTTTTCAAGAGAAGTAAATGAATCTTTTTTCACCATTAATATAATCAAGGCTTTTTAAAAAAACTTGTTTAGTATGATTTATAAAAATATCATTAATGATATATTAAGGTTAATTTTCAAATTTGAACTATATATTTTCGGGACATTTATCAGGTAATTTTTTTTAATGCATAGAATTTTCAGAAATCAGATAGCATTTTTCATTTTTCCATAAATTGTCTTCAAAGATAATTTCCAAACGATTTATCTACAGAAAAATCTTTAAAGAATTCATTACAATTTTAATTTTGCTGTGATTGTTAGTGTCACATTGAAAGAAGGCTCTTTTATTATCTTAAATATTTTTGTATCTGAAATTGTTGTAATTAAGGTGTCACATTGAAAAGTGGCTCTCTTAATCTTAAATAATTTTGTATCTGAAAGTTACAGTTTAAAGTTAGTAAATATATACTTTATTTTTTGATAATATCTAACAATTCATTTTTTTTATTATTATTAATCACAAAATTATCTACAAGAAAATTCAGATAATATATCTGGAAGTGGAAAATTCTTTTGATGTAAATGAATATTAAAAAATTAATGGTCAAGTGCAAGTATTACTTGTGCTCAGAGTTTTGTACAATAAATATATGAATTGTTAACCGTATTATTAAAGAAGTTGATAGAAGAATAAGATTTTGTAAAAAACTACAGAGGATAGTGTTGGGTATAACTAAATAATAAACAGTTCTATAGGAATTTTTTATTATTATTGCGAATAAATGTAAAAAAATGTCAAATTTTACCCAAGATTATGACTTCTGGAGCAAAAATGCAGACTCAAGCCATTTTTTTTCAGTGGCCAAATTTTACACAGTTGACATACAGGCAATTTTTGGCATCCACCCATTTTTGATTTAATTTTTTTTCCATCCTCCTACTATACAATATACATACAGAGAAAATTTCTATTTTAAATCAAATTAAAAAGTTCTTCTATATTTTCTTAAATATATTTGTGAATGTTTAATAATATGTAAATATGTGAGTCAATAGTCTTTATTACTTCTCCCAATTTGAAGTTTACACATTCTACAGTTTGAGTAAAAAGGCTGTAATAGACAGACACAGGAATGATCTTATAATGGTTCCAGATTTACTTTTTAAGTACAGAACCCTAAAAATAAAATCTACTGAAAACTTTAAATTCCCATAAGCCAGGCATGTCAAACACATGGCCTGCTGACAACTTATCCATTGCCCATGTGTGAAGATAAAAATACAGAATGTATAACACATATGTTAAATATTCAAGTAAGCTGGAAAACACTACAAAACTCTTTTTAACATAAAAGTGAAAATGTATCGCTTCATTTATAGAAGTATGTGAAAATCAATTTATATAAGTATGGTAAAAATGTGCGACAGGAAATTAATCTCTTTGATAAGTTAAAAAATGTAAAATGAATTATTGTTAAAGCTCTGCCAGGCTTCTTTAAGGAGAATATAGTTCACTTTTTAAATAACAAGATATATGTCTCAAACACTGTAAGGAGGGAACGATCCTGATTTTACAGATAGATTTCTGGTGTAACGTTGCCAATATTATGTTTTGGAACCATTGCATTACACAAATATATCATTAAAAGTTGTTATCTAGGCTGTAAAGCCAAAGGTACACAGAGTAGGCTGCCCATGTCATGTATGCCCAAAATTGATTTTTTAAAAAAATCATTATCAACAATACTTTTATGCTTCTGCTATGGTAATTACCTCCAGCGCTCCACAACATGTTTGCTGAATGCCTGCAAATTAAAATTTATGTGTAATAGAAAAATGCATTTTTCACAAAAACTATGTGATTTAGGATAATTGCTACAATTTTACAGATGCAGGAAAAAGCCACACTTCCACCCCTAAATCTTTAGCAAGTGAGTAAGTGTGATGACAGATCATACAGAGAGTTTTGTTTAATATTTCTTTCAAAGCAACTTATCCTCAATTAATGAATCCAAATTGTTAATTAATAATTATTAAAATCTTACATAGTTTGTAGCACCTATAAATTTAATTTTAAATTAATTATAAGAAGAAGTTACCAATTTTAATCAAATTAAAAATGCTCAAATCAAACTATTTAAATAAAATCCAAATTTCTAAAATTTTTTGAGAGTCCGAAATTTAAACAATTTAGCAGAGATAAATAAAATTTTAAATTTCTAAAAATGAAAAATATTATTTAAATGAAATTTAAAATGCTGAATCAGTAATAAATTGCAATAATTTTTAAAATAGAAAGAAAATTGAATTCCAAAATTATTATGAATGTCAATGATGAAAAATATGTATATATAAATGATTAAGTTACAAAAAAATATGAAACTTCTTTCAATTAAATCCATCATAATATGAAAATATCAACTTCTAGAACTGGGATTTGAACTAAGAAACTTCTGTTTATTAGCAAGATGCTTATTCTTCAAGCTATGATGTCTACATGAAAAACATTAAAATTAAGGTTTTCTTTTAAAATTTTTATCACAAAAATAAACAGATGATATTGAAAAAATTAATTTAATTAAAATAGAAGACTTTTTCAAAATTTTATGATTTGTCGAGTGACAGGAGGTATTTAACTGCAAATACACTAAATTTGAAGTCTCTGACTTCATTTTTTGGAAATTTTTTGTGTATGGACTCTTGGCGAATAGGGTTTCATTAGATGAACAAAACCCTAAAAATAGCAAGATAAAAATTTGAAACACAAAGAGAACCTACCAACTAGGTATCATTACTCCCCCACCTAGAGGTCTGCACGGGCCGAAATTTCCAGTCCCGAAAGTTAAAATTATGGCCCTGGCCCGAACGAAAGAAATATTGGCCCGACCCGACCCGGCCCGGCCTGAAAGTTAAAATTTCGGCCCGAGCTCGGTCCGGTCCGGAAAAAAGTTAAAAATTCGGCCCGAACCCGGCCCGGCTCGAATTAATTTCTACAGAACATTGATCTTTAATCTTATGGAAGAGTTCTGACCAAAAAAAATTAGTCTTTTTTTTTTTCCATGTTTATAATCTCCATTTATGCAGAAGTGCCGTAGGTTGCGATATTTATGCTTTTAAATGAATCTTTGTTTGTTGTATGTAAATGTTTTAGTTATCACTAGTATTATTAATCCATATTCCCTGTAATGGAGACAAAAATCAAAAAAAGCGGTATATGGTAAAATTTCCAAAGTTGAAATCGCTTTGGAACGAAAAAAAATGCATTCCCTTCTTAACAGATGTAAATGTTTATTATATTCTTTTCTCCCGTATTGTTGTATTCATTTTGCATGGATGAACATTTTAAAAGAAACTTCCAGTTTTCAGTTTAAAAGAAAAATTCAGTCATAATCATGTTTTTTTTTTTTTTTTTTTTTTTTGTGTGTGTGTGTGTGTGTTTAATTCTATTTTAAAACGCCTAGTAATCTACGATTCTTTAAAAGGAATAAATTATAATGTTTAATTGTAGAATAATGACGGCTTAAAAGTATATGTTTTTTTTGCAGAAATTTTTGGACAAAGCCAAATATTACTGATTTATAAAAAGTCGAGAAAATGATTTTCATATAGGAAGATTCAATAGGAACTGATTATTTTGGTCTATGAAAACTAGGAAGAATGGAATCAGTCTCGGCTTTGTACGGAAAAAAAAAGTTAGGCCCGGCCCGATACTCCAGCAAAAAAATTAAGGCCCGAGCCCAGCCCGGCCTGAAAAGATTAGTGACTAGGCCCGGCCCGAAAGGATTAGTGACTAGGCCTGGCCCGAATGCCATTATTGGAAATCGGCCCGAGCCCGGCCCGTGCAGACCTCTACCCCCACCTACCCATCTAATAAAATTTCTGCATATGTTCATACCTCGGCAAAAGGAATAAAGAAAAGTGTGAAGGATGGCGAAATATCTAACATTGACATTGATAAAATGATGATTAAAATACCTTACGAAAACCATTTGTTTTATTGGCACCAGATCCATGAATAAGAATAGGATGGAAAAAAACAGTGTCTCCTGCCTCCATTTCCAAATGTATTCTTTTTGCCATCAAATCTTCATCAAGATTTAAAATACCATGATACATCTTGTTAACTCCACCCTAAAAAAAAAAGAGTGCTTCATATACTTACTTAATTATTTTTGATAATACATGAAAAGCAAAATGAATGCATTATCATGCATTACATGATTTATCATTAATAAAAAAGTGTAACTTTTCTGTTTAAGGAAATGCATTTGATGAAATGAATGACAATCCTAAATTAAAAATATGTTCAATAATTCATCATTTCATTCTCAAAAAATCAAGCTAATAAAATGTTTTACTATGATTGGATTAAAAATTCAAAAGTATTTTAGAAACCACTATATATAAGTACTTTTCATTCTACTTTGATGAATTCAGAGATTCAACATATTGTAAGGGTTATCAAAGAAGGAGAATAAATAGAAATAACATATAAGCAAATGTAGATACAAGGTTGGGGGGGGGGGGGTCACTGGTTCACAACACCCCAGTTGGAAAAAAAAAGTCAGTAGAAAACAGTTTTTAGTATGTGCTTACATATTAATATATTATATATAAATAAATATATAATACATAAGACTATCTTAAATAAGTGATCCTAAAATCTGTACATTATCTGGGATGTAAACAATGAAACTTAGATGTAAAATAGATATAAACAGTTAAATTGCAAGAATAAAATTCAAGATAGTACTAAAAACAATGGTATCTCAACTTAAAAAAAAAAATTATTTTTTGTTAATCATAATTTACTTGGCTATTATCCTCCTCAGTCCTGGTATCACTGGTAGTATACACTAAAGAACACATTCAAATTAATTTAACTCCTTCTGGAATTGTTAAAATTACTTTTTGACCTTTTAAATAAATGTGTCCATATCATAAGCATCAATATATGGACTAATACATCTTTGGAGATGTTTTATAACAATTTTAATCTGGTTTTTGTGGCCCCTTGTAATAACTGTTTCAAAGCTGAGAAGGTTAAAGCTGATTAATTACTGAAGAAAATTGCATTCCTTACGATTCTGGTGTAAATGAGTGTATGCATCATAAAAATGTATCATTTGTTGAGGAACGATTCTGGCAGTGAAACTGAAGGAACGATTCTGGTCTATAAAAAGGAATCTGTCCTTTTTGGAATGATTCTGAAAAAGGGCAGACTCCTCAGAATCGGTCCTTTTCAGAACATCTCTGTGGAATCTCTCCTTTTTGGACCAATTCCAAATTGGAATGACTTCTCAGAATTACTCGTAGAATCGGTTTTTTTGGAATGATTTCAAAAAGGAACAAATCCCAGAATCGGTCCAAAATGTATTGACTCTGAAAAGGACCAATTCCTCAGAGTCATTCTAAAAATCAACTCTGAAAAGGACTAATTCCTCAGAGTTATTCCAAGAGGTAATAACTCTGGAAAGGACCAATTCCTCGGAGTCAGTCTGAAATGAACTGACTCTAAAAAGTACCGATTCCGATAGAATGGGTCCTTTTTTAGACCCTTCCTCCTTTAGCAGACCTTCCACCCTTAGACTGGCAGGTTTTAATAAATTAAAATCCGCTATTTTATTTTTAAATAACAGATATTCATTCATATAAAGCTGAGTGTATTGTCAATTACACTTTTCATTTATCAATAATTCCTTCATCAATAATTTTTCATAACCTTCTAATATGTATGTATAGAAAAAGACAAAAAAGAAAAAGAAAGAAAAAAGAAATTGAAGTTCTGCGCAGGGGGGGGGGGGAGGTGTTTAATAAACTAAAATTGCATATCATATCCTCATAAATTTTATATTTAGAAGTATACTATTTGATATCAATTGAAATATCGTTTGTTATAAATTATTTACTTATCATCTGTGACTTAATTATGTTACTATTTGACTTCTTGAGCTAAATTAATCTGACTGGTAGAAATAATTAAAAAAAAATATTTCATACTAATTTGAGTTTTCCCACCTCAATGAAAAAATGCCTGAGCCGGAAATCAAGCCCAGAAACTTGATGTGCTTTATCGACTTAGTACCTGGGACCAAAGATAAAGGAACATCATGTTTACTTATATACACTAATACTTTTTTTAATTGGTGAATGTATCATATGAAATGAGTGTTTTCTAAATGAAGTCTTAAGAACAACAAAGTAAACCCTTGTTTAAATAGTAGTGGAAAATACATTTAAAAAAAATCTGTTTAGAAACAGTTTTGAATAATAAAAGAAATGCATCAATGTCATAAAAATTGCATTTTACTCAATAATAACTGATTTTTGATTGTTCAAATAATCATAGAACTACACATTTCATATATATTTCAGTTTCATGTTTTTTTTCTCAAGAATAATTTCAATTTGAGAATCCTCTTTCTCAAAAAAAAAAAAAAAAAAAAAAAAAAAAAAAAAACAATCAGATAAGCTATGAGCATTCGAGTACCACTTTATTTCCACAGTTTGGCTGGTGTCTTGTTTTTCTCTCCTGAAGAAGATGATTTTAAAAAAATCTCGAAACTCTCGAAGATTGTTTTAATAAGCTTACATTGAGGTATATTACATAGAGGAAAATCTGTTTTAACAAGGAGTTTTTGTGAAACGTTTCTTTCTTTCTACAAATAATGAATATCTCAGAAAACATAATGTCTAATAATAATAATATAACAATAACAGTAGTGAGTGGGATTCAAATAATTTAACTGCGTTCTTTTCCCTTAATGGCCATTTTAAGTATAAAAACAGAAAAAAAAAAAATCATGTGCTACATACAGATTATCAGGCCTGTCACAACTCTGTGATATATATGTAAAACTGAATACTTTATGCTTGTAAATAGATTTACAAGTATAAAGTATGCTTTAATAGATTTTTTAAAAAAAGATTTATGTTAACCCTCTGCCTAAAAGACAGGCTCAGTGATTCCATCAGGTATATTTATAATGGTATTTCTCATTAAAAAAAAAAAAAAAAAAAAAATATGTGACTTATTAATTGTCTGGAATATCCTGTTCTTTTGGGTTGAACATTCCAGAAAAATAGTTGATCTAAAATGGTATGTGGGCCAGAAAATTGTAAACCCAATCTACAAGTATTTGAAAAAGGAAACTTTTCATTTTAAACATCACCAACTTTAAAAAAATCATCAAAAAGTTTTGCACGAAGGACATAATCATAAAATCTACACAAGTTTCATGAAAATACAGACATACTTTGCCAGTAGAACAGGGAATTTAGCATTTGTACACTGAAGAGGTAGTTTCACTTTAAGAAAAACTAAAGAAAATTTCAAATGAAATACTTGGAGATTATCTGGTGAAAGAGCATCAAGTTCAACTCTATAGCGTAATGTTAGAAAATAAGCCCTTTTTACAGACACATTTTTTTTTTCAGCGATGAGTCATTTTGGTTATGATGATAGAACATGCAAAAATAAATCTGCCAACAGACAACAGTTATGCCAACTTCTATAAGGAATTGCTTCCTATTATTTTGATTTAACTGATAGTTCTTATTGTGAATTAGTAGTAACAGAAAAATTAGTTTGGTTGGGTCCTCACTTTTATACTTTCTTTCATTATATGATATTCCTTTTAAGTCAGGCCCAGAATCTTGAGAGTCGTGAAGATTATTTGCAGTTCATTATTTCAGAAAAAAATACACTTAAGCTTATGATGTTCATTTTTATTAATGTATTTCTAATTTCCCCTCCTCCAGGGTTAGTGTGAAGAACAGGTTTAATATTTTTAATAATTGCATTAGGATATTATGACTCATATAAGAACCAGTCAGAACAGAAACTTCTTGGGAACAGCTCTTGCACATCTGCCAAGAGAGAGAGAACCACAATATTTTAAAATAGATAGAATTTGCAGTCTAGAAGATTATTTGTTGGACTGAGGGGGGAAAAAATAGGATGAAAGACTAAGCTGTGAGCATTAGATTTTAAAGTTAGAATAAGATTTAATTTTAATTTTTGAAAAAGCTTTCTTTTATTATTCTTTCATATGTATATACATTGACATCATTTCAGTAGTTCTCAAGGAAAAGGTACATTGTATCAGTTGTTTCATATAAGATTTTACAACTATTATTGTTCTCTTTCAGTTTTATAATATATAAATCCATTTTTATTATGAACACAATAAGTTTGCTTTACAAAAATCACCTAAATTTTGACTTAACAAGTATAAATATATAAATTTTCTTAAATATAGCCACTCTATTAGTGTTTTCTTTCCATAAAATATGTATTTTATGAAATTTTATCGTATTAGACCTTGATATAAATTTTTAAAACTAAATGATGTTTTCTTTACATAATTTGAAATTTACTGAAAACTTTTGATAATTTTTCATTTAAAGAAGAAAAAGCATGAATTAAAAGCATAACAGTTTGAGAGATTTTAATTTATCTAATTTTATAGATTCTAATACACATCTTAAGGGCCTGGATCAATAAGATTTGAGATTTCTCTTTTCCAAATGAATGATCATCGAATACATTCTTATTTGTCAAATACCTAGTCAGAAAATTGATATTTTTAACTCATTTTTTCTATGTACTCTCATTCTGTTTTAGCTGAGAAAATAGTTTTAAAATATACAGTTATTTTTTAATTTAGTGATAAAGGGTTAAGAAGTCAGTGTTTTGTTTATAAAACTAAATAACTCTAAAACTATTTAGAATTTTAAAAAATGAAAAGTACAACAGAAAGCACATGATCTCATTTATTTATACAAACAAATAAAATTTATATAAGTTTATTTAAACTCCATATACTTGATAAATATTCAAAAATCCCCCTCCCCTCCTCCAAGCCATTAATCAAATACAGAAGAAGGGAACATGTGACTTTTGACACCATGTCAAATGTTAGTATTGGAAGCTTGCAGCAGGTGAGGGGAGCAGATTACAGATTGAAGAATGACTACTACTGAAGAGCCAACAACAGATTTTGTAAGTCACAAATAAAAATTTTGAACTGTATATGTTTTCTTCCCAATATTCACTCATAGCATTATTACCCAGATGTCACTTCATTTAAAGGACAAATGATACTGGAAACATCTCATTTTATACAGGCAAAATAAATAAATAAAGTAGAAATCATAGCTTGAGGAGCAATCATAGATAAAATTACCTCCCAATTAGGATAACCATGTTCTAATAATTCTCCCCTGTGAGACCCAGGAATTGCAACTAGACATCCATTATCACGGTTAACCTTCTCCATAGCAGTCCAAGCACACACTATTCTATCTGCAGGTCTGAATGGAAAATAATGCAAATCTTGATGAAGAGGATGACGTGAAGATAGTGTTCCTAATGAAAAAAAGGATATATTCTTATTAAAAAAGAAAATGTTTTAAAAAATAAATTTAATAATAATAATAAAAAAATCAAATCCAATTTACATTTTTATGGCAAAATAAAGTATTACTTTTAATTATCACTATTAAAAAAAAAAAAAAAAATGCAGAAAAGAAACCATGGTAAATTATCTTGCATATCCAAAAATACATTAAAATTAAAAAGTGGCAGAAGCACTGCATTTACAAAAATACTTTAAAATTTTAAAGAATATACTATTTTTTTGCAATTTGTGAAGATTTGTTTATTTTCATAAAAAGAATCCAATTTCAAACTTTTAGTTCAATATAGTAAATTTTGTCTTTTTTTTCTTTTTATAAAATTTAATCTAAATTGGTATGGTGATTTTTTAAAAACTTTTAAAGACTTTTTTAAATGATTTTTAGTTTACATAATGGAGATTTAAAAAAAAAAAAAAATTGTAATAAGAATCCTATTTTAAACTATTAGCCAAGTATACTATTTTTTTTCTCAGTTACTTTTGATTAATTTTTTCTTTTGTTCAAATTTTAGCATTTTCTCATATTTTAATCTTTTACCCATACATAGTAAATGTTATCTTTAATTTCTGTATTTTCAGGATGAAACAAGTTTAAAAGTTAAAAATATGCTTAATGTTGCACTTCTGCTGAAGCAGAAGGGCTGTTCCCCCCCCCCCCCCCTAACAGTGATATGTATTACAAAGGTAATTCTTTTCCGAACTTTTCATAAATTGTGAAAAGTCAGTCAGTCAGTACAGAAATTCAAAATATAAAAAAATATCACAAATTTCAAAAAATGGTCACACACACAAAACAATTGTCCATTATTTGCAGAAAAAATAGATAGCTACTAAAGATTGCAAAAAAGCAACAGTTTTATCAAAGAATCGATGGGGGGGGGGGGGGGGTGTGCAAATTCCATGAAAAAATTGCAGTATTTCCTCAAAGGATCATGAAAAAAAATTTGTAAATATTGTCAAAAGATCACTGAAAAAAATGGAAAATTTCCCAAAGAACCGTGGAAAAATGCATATTTTGCCAAAGGATTGCAGAAAAAAATGGAATTTCAACATAGAATTTTTTATTTTGTTTGCAGCTTTTAAAGTACTTTTACTTTTGGAACCAGTTTCAAAAGTAAAAGTATCCCTGTTTAAAAAACTGCAAAGGAAATAAAAAAAGTAGAAAGCAGTCTTTGTAACAATTGATCTTCACTAGCTAATACAAAAATAAATAAACAAAACAAAAATATTAAAGTGTCAGCTAGATATATATATATTTAAATGTCTTCCATTATATTAACTTTAGCAGGCAGGTGTTCTCATATAAATAACTGACACTGATTACATATGCAATTTGAAAATCGCCCAAGAATGATATGTGTTTATCTAAATTCTTCAGGATTTCACTCTTTAAAGTTATGCTTTCATTATAATGCAAACGAATATTAAAGAAAGATGTTAATGGAAAATGAAGTATTATTCTGTAAAAAAATAATTATTTGTTTTAAATAAATACTCTTTAACCTTCCCTTTTGTTTCATAAAATTATTTTGGTTTAAACTTTTTCTTTTTTGCAAAGCAAAACATTTATCAATGGAATGCTTATCTGATTTTCCTGGTGTCTGAGTTTTCAGAGCTAAATAAACAAACATGTCATGGTAATGAGGATATTTTATCCAGTGAGTCTAACAATGGACTTTTTATGGGTATCTATATTTTTCTTAAAACTTATTATATTTTAATAAAAATTAGGTGTACAGCCTAATTTATTATAATTGCCAGTTGCAGAAAGTTTGAACAAAATCGATCATTTAAAAACGAAAGTACCATTTTTCATAGTAAGGAAAAGAAGAGTTGATAATTTTCCTTTATACAGACACCATGCCAAAATACATGCTAATGTGCCAATTATTTCAGCTCTGATCATAAAAAGGATTTTTTTGTAAACTATGCAAAACATTGTGATTTGTTATTCATGAAATGTGAATCACATGATTATTATTATTTAACCTTAACTTTGGGAAGATTTTTAATTTGTTATTATTTGAGCTAAAAATACTCTTTTTTATAAAGCTTTAATTTTTTGCTTTTACTGCTGACACTGGGATAGATTTTACCATCCTGCAATAACCAGATGATGAGAAAGTTGCGATAAAACTGTTTCAGAAATTTGGAATTCTGCATAATAAAAGGTTGTGTTCAAATAACCATGAAATAAAATTATGGATGAATTCTGGAAACCTCAAAAATCCCTGTCGGCTGGGCCTATAGGCAGAGGTAGATTTCGAAGAGTGCTCATTTCAACAACAAAAAAATGTATATCATTAGAGATAAACCCAGTTTAATAACTTCATTTGGCCGTTTATGAAAAATTTTTAATTTCATTTTTCTGCAAAAACTGGTTTGATCTGAATCATCTTAAGAAAAATTCAGCTCAAATGCCCATCATGACAACATATTTTGAAATAGATTCTAAATTTATTAAAAAATCGACCAAAACAGTACATTATACAGTTCCTAAATATCAAAAAGCTGTCAGTTGAAAGCATCTGAGAAAAAAATTGAATTTAAAAATGAGTCATAAAATAACCGATTTGTTGTTTGAATACATCCTTAATTCTTTAATCATGATTGCTTCAGAAAATTTTGTGCGAAATACTCACTTTGACAGCATTTTTAAAAATATATTCTATCTTTATCAAAAAACTGGCCAATGCGTCACAGTATAAAGTTCCTAAATAAGAGGATCTGTAAATTGGATGCATTTGAGAGCGAAAATGGATTTTAAAACGAGTCATAAAAAACGCAATTTGCTATGCGAAAACTTTAAATTTTCAAATCTCGAAGATTTCAGAAAATTCTGTTCAAAATACGCTTTTTGGTAGCCTTTTTCAAAATATATTCTGTCTTTATCAAAAAACCGATCAATGCATCACATTATATAGTTCCTAAATAAGAGGATCTGTAAATTGGATGCATTTGAGAGCAAAAATGGATTTGAAAACGAGTCTAAAAAAAAAAACGCAGTTTCTTATTTGAACACTTCCTTAAATTTTCAGTCACGATGATTTCTGAAAATTCTGTTCAAAATACCCTTTTTGGTAGCCTTTTTTGAAATATATTCCGTTTTTATCAAAAAACTGACCAGTGCATCACATTATATAGTTCCTACATAAGAGGATCTGTAAATTGGATGCGTTTGTGAACAAAAATGGATTTAAAAACGAGTCAGAAAAAAATGCAATTTCTTATTTGAATACTTCCTTCAATTTTCAGTCCCGATGACTTTCGGAAATTCTGTTCAAAATACCCTTTTTGGTAACCTTTTTTGAAATATATTCTGTCTTTATCAGAAAATTGACCAATGCGTCACTTTATACAGTTTCTAAATAAGAGGATCTACCATTTGGATGCGTTTAAAATCAAAAATGAATTTAAAAATGAGTCAGAATATAAGCCGTTTGGATTTGAGTTTTTTTCTTCAACTCCTATTTTTGTTTAATTTCTTTTTGCTATACGAATTGGTCCTATGAAAAACTTGTCAATATAAAAGTTGTAGATATTTTTGAGAAGATGTAAAATAAATTTAATCAGATTTGATATCTTAAAAATTGGCGGAGTTATGGATTTTTCTCTTTTTTCAGTGCCCTTTTTCTTTTCATTTTTAATTTTTTTCATCGGTAAAAGTTGGTCCTATCAAAAACTTGTAAATACAAAAGTTTTAGATAATTTTAAGAACATTTATAAAAAATTTAGTTGGACTTGATATCTTGAAAATTGACGAAGTTATAAATTTGTTTCTCTCAAAATCCCTGTTTTTTTCGCCCCTTGAGCCCACTTCTAAATTTATCAAAAATCTGTCATGTATATACTTTTGGCCCAATTTTAAGAAGTAATATAAACTTTAAAGCGATTTGATATCTACTTTAATTAAGAAGTTATGGCGTTTTTTCGGTTTTTACAAAAACGCCCCCTATTCCGACCCCCTTGGTCCGATTTTGCCCATTAACGAACTCATCCAAGATTTTATCCCCATTGATTTTATGTACCAGTTTGGTGGAGATTGGTGAAGAATTATAGAAGTTATCGTGTCCATAAAAAAGTGAGATATATAGATAGATATATATATATATAAACTGGTGCGATTGCAATAGGTAGTATTTCTTATGAAATCTACCTAAAAGGAGATTTTGCTTAAGATCATGCCAAAGTGTAGGAATATGATGGAAAACATGGTTTGAACGATCGCAGCTGTCTTTTCTTAATGCTTTAAAGTTTATATATTTATGGTGCTAACAGTCAACATTGATTGAGTTTTGTGAGCTGAAACACAGCAGTAGATTGGAATAGTTATTTGAAAGAAGTTTGTGCAAATGCTTTATGTTCACAACCAAACAGAAAAATCGGTGGACCTAATAAAATTACAGAGGTAGATAAAAGTTTTTATCAGAAGAAAAAGCAATGTAGGATGTGTTGAAACACATATGTCATGAAACACAGGGATGTTTCCTTACTCCTATTCCAAATTGTACAGCTGAAACTTTAATGGCAGCAATAGAAAACAATGTACTTTATGGAAATATTTATACACATTGCTGGAGACAATATAAAAAACACATGAACTGTGATATGCTGGTTATGATCATTTCACTGTAAGCCACAAATACAATTTTGTAGACCCTAATACTGGATATCATACTGAAAGCATTGAAAAATTATGGGGTATAACAAAATGGCACAACAAAATTCAAAAAATGAAATGTTTACCACAATGCTAAAAGATATTTGTAATTTTATACCAGTAATATGAATTTTATTACTTTATTGTATAATAGTTATCCATTCACTTATTTTAAATATATATTTATGATTTAATAAATAGTTCATAAAAGTCTAATCTTCAAGTATTATATTTTTTAAATGCTCATCTTACTTTCTACAATGATTTTTCTTTTATTTTTCAAATGTTTCAATTCACATGACTTCCATTTTGTGCCAGTTATTAATCTTGGTAACAGTTGTAGTCATATAACAGATAAGTACTGAAAAGTGTTTTTTTAGGTTCATTTTCTATTCATTATTTCTATTTGCTGTTCAAACCATTGTTTTTCAACAATGCAAAACTTTGTTTTATTCATAGGATCTTTTTTACACTTTTTGAAAAAATGCTTTTCCACCTTCAACAGCTCAAAATTTTCTGATACAATTTCAGACTCATTTTTAAAAGTAGAAACATGAAACTTGCTGAGGTGATTTTTGAAAAGATGTATAAGGTGCCTTGTGATGTCATTTTGTGCTCAATTCATTAAAATTTGATTTATGAACAATTACTTTCTCAATATGGCTGTTTTTTTCGTTCCCATGTCTCCTCCTTCGGAAAAATTGGTTCAAAGAGCCAACTTTGATTGCATTTTCTGCAATATTTTCTGCATTTATCAAAAAATCGATAATCACGGCACCTTGTGTACTTTCTAAATAAGCCAATTTGCCAGTTTCATGCATTTGAGAGCAAAAGTGAACCTAAAAATAAATCGGCAAATAAGCAATTTGAATCAAAATACACCCTTAAAGGGATAAATTTTCCATGAGTACTGAAATGATTTGGAAACAAAAAGCATGCTTTTTTTTTTTTTTTTTTAAATAAATATCATCTTGATTCTTAAATATTTGTGAATCACAACAAAAACTGTAAAAATCGCAAAAGAATTCACAAAAAATTAAAAAATAATTGTAAAAATTTAAAAATCACAGAGGAACAAAATGTTAAGTTAAAAAATTTAAATTGGATTCTTTTTAGAAATATTTAAAATTACAACAAAACAAGTTCAAAATTACATTGGAAATCGTTAGTGAATGTGATTAAACTTTATTGAAAATAGGACAAAATTTCCTATATTGGTATAAGATTAATACTAGTTAAAGCAATAATAATTTTTATTGTTATTACATTTTATAAATATAAAAAAAATCTTTGCAAATTGTAAAATAAAATTTACTAAATAAAACTTTTTTTTTTGGGGGGGGGGGGGAGATTAAAATGTGATTTTTTAAAAAAAGCTAAAATTCACAAAGAAAAAAACTGCAGTGAACATAATTACTGTACTAGACTAAAACTTTAAGCAGGATTTCAGTTTTGAATTTGGAGGAATTGCAGTGGATTAGAATAAAATTATAAAATTCAAATAAAAAATTGCTGCATGAATTCAGATTAAATTTTATTGTAAAGAAGAACAAAATGTACTATATTGTACTAACAGTTTGAAATTGGATTCCTTTTACAAATGTAAAAAAAATTGCCACAATAATGCAGAAAATAACATGATTTTTAGCAGTTTGATGTACTTTCCTAACTGCAATGAGGTGCTTCAGACGAACAATTGCTTTATTTAAATATATTTTTGAAGATGCGATGCTTATGGTGAGTGCGGCGCATATTCTAAAAAAATAGTAAAGTATATTTTATTTGTAATTCCTACAGATATTTTTGAATTTATGTGATTGTTCAGATTTTTCTTTTTTTTTTACAATTTATAGTATTTTTTTGGCATTCATAAATATATTAATATTAAAATTTTTTCTTAATTATTTTTAATAAAAAATATATTTTTTTAATTTCTTTTATTATTATTTTTAATATTTAATATTTTATGCTAAAATAGCAAATTTTGTCCTTTTTCCAAAAAAGTTTATTTGTTTATACAGTGATTTTCAATACAATTTTTTTATGAGTTTTGTGCTACTTTTTGATATTTGTAAAAGCAATAAGTATCCTAGATGCTGCATTTGCTTTTTATATATTGGTAGGAGGGATTAAAGAGACGCTTCACTTATGTAAAAACACCCACTCACTAATGTTAATCCAATGGAAGATTTTTTTGAGGTACTTTGTTTGCATTTTAGTATTTTAATTTAATTTTGCATTGGCTAGCTGAGGTCAATTTCTACGAAGGCCATTTTCCACTTTTTTTTTTTATATTTTATTTGCAGGTTCTATTTTAATGAGGATACCAGTTAGAAAAATTTGAAACCAGTTCTGAAATTAAAAATTTCTAATAACAATAATTAAACAAAATCAAAAAATCCTATGAAATAATTTGTGTTTTTTCCTTGATCCTTTGACAAAATTTGTGTTTTTTCTTCAATTTTTTGACATAATTTGTATTTTTTATAATAATAATAACAAAAATAAACTAAACTAAACCAAAAAATTCTATGAAGTAATTTATGGTTTTTCCTTGATCCTTAGACAAAATGTGTTTTTTCTTCAATTCTTTGACATAATTTGTGTGCGTTTTTACTTTTGAAGAAATTTGCATTTTTTACCTCAATGCTTTGACAAAATTTGCCTTTTTTCTCAATCCTTTGATGAAACTTGTGCTTTTCCTTTATTCTTTGACAAAAATCATGTTTTACTGTGATCCTTTGAAGAAATTTGCATTTCCTTCACTCCATTAATTTAATTTGTGTTTTTTGCAGTCTTTTGACACAATTTGCATTTTTATTCAAACCACTGATAAAATTCACATTTTTTTCAAACAGCTTTTTGATGAAATTTCCATTCTTTTTCACTATTTTTTGATAAAATTCTTGCTATTTTCACGATTTTTTGACAAATTTTTCTATTTTTTCTCTATAAATGATTGACAAAAATGAAATCTTTTTGTCAAAATTTGTGATTTTTTTTCATATCCAAATTTTTGGACTGATGACCTATTTTAATTTTCAAAATATTCCAAACAGTATCAACCTTGCAATAGGTATCACTGTGGCAGAAAAATCACTGTACTGCCACATCAGCAAAAGGATATTTCTAATTTTCAAACTTACATGCACAGGGGTGGGGAATTTTTCCATATTCTTACCAGCCAAGGAATTATTTCACCAGCCCGCAAGATGCAACACACACGCAGTTGAAAATAGTTATGACAAAATCGCACGCGATTACAGACAAAATTACTATTAATACAATGCACTTTCATAATTCTTTTTTCTATAATATTAGGAATTATATATAACAGAGGTAAGAGTAATATTAGATAGAACTTAATGCCATATTTACACTGTAATAATTTGGAAAGTTAAAATATCTAGATTAAAAAAGTGTTTCTGATAATGTGCCTATTGCCTACAGTTTTTCAAAAACTAAAAATGAACTCGCCTTGTGAGAAAATTAACTTGCTAATGGCAAGCAAAATGATGTATTTCCCCACCCCCGTGCATGCACCATGGTACTTCTTCCTGAAATTATCGCACATTATCAAATTAGTAAAACATTTAACATTAAAATACACTACCTGGCCATTGATTATCGTTTACTTGCGAATTTAGACATTTTGTTAAATATCTAGAAAAATACATGAGGAATCATCTCGAAACTCTTAGTGTATAAATATAATAGTATAAGTCACACATCTCCGTGAAGATTTTTTCCTGAAACTCCATAGGGGACCATCAACAAATTAAAAAAGAATGAATATCTTTTGAATAACCCTGTCAAAACTCATGTAGCAAAAGCGCTCAAACTCTAGATTATGATTCAGTGCCTTATTGTAATACACTGTGTTCATTTTTATGCAAATAGCATGCATACTTGCAGAGTAATTAAGGTTTTTATAAAAATGGTCCCAAAATTTTCCAAGTTTGTTCCTTATAATTTTCAGAGTTCTTAATATAAAATAATATTTTTTTCTGAAAATATGACAAACAACATTGTACAGAATTTAGCCTTTAAATACCTAATATTATTATTTATAAATATTTATTTTATTTTTCTTTTTAGTACTTTTAATTTGCTCAAAAATATCTTACTAGTGTAAACAATAACAACAAGTTGTGTAATGGCCAACAGCGGCCTTAACACTAGAACTTTCAGTGTTCCTCACTTCACTTTGCATGGCACATTCAACTAGTGATATCTTTGGACTCTTTTTTTTTTTGAGCTATTACTACTGTCACTTCAAGCCTTCTCTTGTTTGTTAAGCTTGGCACTTAAAACATTCTTTTTTTCATTAAAAAAAAAAAAAAAAAAAAAAAAAAAAAAAAAAAAAAAAATTGATTTTTTGGTATTTTAGTGTTTTTATTTTTAGTCTTCAATTTATCATAGAGTATTTTTATTAAAAAAAAACCTCACAGTTTTTTTTATACACACAATAACGTTCTAAAAACTAAAGCATGTTATAAAGTATTTTTTGTCCATTTAAGTTTTATTATATTATTACTTTAAAGCATTTTCATACCAAGATTTTTATGTTTCTCCTTTAAGTAATATAATATTGTTGTATGAAAGTATCAGAATGATTTGGAATAACACAGACAAGTCATGAAGTAGCCTACAACAATTTCACCAAGTTTAAATCCTGTAGAGAATGTCAGTGGGAGCTTAAAGATCATATACAAATATCATAAAACACCTTGACCAAAAAGAAAAAAAAATGGACATTAATATGTTCAACTTGTAACTAGAAATTGCCTAAATCATACTTTTTTGAATTACATTAAAGTTTGTAAACCAATAAAAACACACACATATAAAAATGTTACATAAGTTAAAAATATAGACATACCAGAGTCTGGAGGTTTATTTATCAACATTGTGTGCATAGCTTTTATATTTGGACTACAGAAGCATTCAACATAGTCTAAAATCTGAAAGTAAAATATGGTACCAATAAAGAGGAAAGCCATCTAGATATTTCCAAGAAATAATTTTATATGAAAACAACATACCTGGGGCAGTTGGCAATAATCAAAAAGAACATCATCATAGACAAAATCTTGAATTTTATTTATAACCCTTTCATTTGAGTTTTTCTTTGTGTAAGAGATATCTTTCATGACTGTAAAAACTGCAGAGTCAGCAATTTTATTATCACAAATATCTTTAAATCTTTGTCTGAAAAAATAAAAAAGTATGTACAACAAACATAATAAAAAGGTTTACTTACAAACATATATTATATACAAAAGTCAAAAACTTTTAAAATATTAAAAATAAAATTTTAATGTCTAAAAATTTACAAATTTCAACTGCTCTGTGGTTTTTAACCGGTGTACCTTTGAAAGTAATGACATGCTATTGTACAGTGAGTGTGAAAGAAACCATAACACCCTATAAAGTTTAATCACCAAATTGTCAAAGCAAAAAACAAAAGTAGCTATATTATTATGTTTAAAACATAAACTTAAGAGGCATTTTAATCACTGAAATTGTACCAAGTTCTAAAATGTTCAATATGAAGTCCTAATTTTGACAGCTATTTGGATTCTTCAGTGCATTTTACATTCAAATAAAAAACAAGAAGTCATTTGGTTAAATAATTAAGAATGACGAAGGTGTAAAGTTGAGAACTCATAACGTTAAATTTCTTTTAAAACAAATTGCTACATGCATGTAATTTTGAAAGAATAACTCAAAAAATACTTTTCAGAATGAGCTGCAGTTTCAATTGGTTGGTTGGTTGATTGGGGTTTAAGGCAAAAAGTTCCATTTGGAACATACTGCACTAAAAAGAGGTTGGGAAAAACACAATTAAAATTTAAAATTATAAAACATGTCATACAACAAGATGAGTGACAGAAATAGTGTTTTATGATGAAATGTACAAATAAAATCAGATAACCAAATCAAGCAATAGCTATTGCATAAAGATCAAGTTATAAAAAAGACAGAATTAAAGTAAAAAAAATTACATTTAAACTTCCGATAAAAACAGTGAGTGAAAATAAACTGAATGTAATGTAAAAGTAACACAATAAAATGCAAAGTTAAAATCAGTTTAAAAAAAAAAGCTAAAATAACATAGCAAAAAACAAAATATTTACAGTTAAAATCTGCAAAGTACAAAAGGATGTCTAAAATGACATAATTATAAAGCAAGTTTATAAATCACAAAATTTTTCCAGAATGAAAACAATTTAAAATTACGTAGAATCAAACTCTTCAAAAATGGTATTTTCCTCATCAGATCCTCATCACTTGATTTACAAGACTCTGATTTCATCACTTGCAGTTGTTTTGAATCCTTTATATTAGCAAACAAAGGGTTTAAAGATTTGTTCTGGTTCCTTTTCTTTACAGTTTTCTACTGGGAAGAGGCTTTAGTTGGGGATTTCTTTCTCTCTTTCTGAACACAAGATTTTTGGTTTGATTTCTGAATTTGGGAATTATTTAATTTCTGCAAATCATATGCAGATAAAGTAGAAGTTAGCTCAATCTTATGATTGAAAGACTTTTGGTTTGATTTGAAGATTTTTGTATCTGATTAATTTGGTGTTCTATTTTAAAAGGTTCTTAGATAGGTGGCCAGCATTCTAATTTTGGTGAAGATATCCTTTAGTTGCACAACAGACAACAAGGTTTTTTATCTTTGAGATGCTGGATGGTACTGCCATAGGTAAATTACAGGGTAGAAAAGAGTAGTCAGTCTGGGACCAAGGGCTGTGCGAATTATAGGATTTTGCAGCTTATAGGTCATTTTTTTGTTTACACTTTAATATTTGGAATTTATCGACAAATATAGTAATCACATTATAAATAAAAAACACAGAAATGAAAGAAAAAGCTTTTTTATGTATAAAAAGTTAATTTAACATTAGTTTTCTTTAACTTTTATTTATATACCTTTTGCTTTTATTCTGTTCAAGTTTGCGATGCCATTGCTTTTGTCGTCTTTTGTAAACAGAGATTTCCTTCTGCTAAAGAACTGTTATTGCTGTGTGCATCACGGGCTGTTATTCACAGTGCTTGATCATAAGTTTGACATCATCGCTTGTGAATCAATCATGTTTTATGTCTAATTTTTGCTCAATGGAATGGCAATATGTAGATTCTTTAGTATTTGTGTGATATACAAAACATTTGTTTTCAGAAATGCCTTTAAAAAAACCTTAATTAAATTACTCATTCAGTAGATTATTATTACGGTCAAGCAAACAAAAAAATAGTGTTTCGTATAAAGTATTGTATTGGGAAAAAGTTTGTTTACATATGAAAAACATCGCGAATTACAGAAATTGGCAGATTATAGAATCGCAGATTAGCGGGAGTGGAATGTATTTATTTTTCATGGATCCAGTTTGAAAAAGAATAGGAGTATGCTGGATGATCACTCTCACAGTTTATGCAGTGTAGAGTATCTATAGGATTTACCATCGTGGCCAACTTTTTCTCAATATGGACAGGTAATGGAAACATGACAAGTAATGTTGGTACGACCATATCACTGACATTTAAAATAGCATAGGGGATTAAACATATAAGGCCAAGCAGGACAGCTTAGAAAAGCTACTTTATTTCTAGATGTTAAAACAGAACTATGAAAAGTCAGGATAACATTCTTCATAAGAAGTATTTGTCCATTCTGATGCATAATGATAAAGCATGCATCTATAACATTTTGATCTAGTTAAATTCTGTAGCTCTTCTTTTGCAGACAGTAAGAGATCTGATTCAGATATTACACCATGGCAAGTATTTAGAGTTTCATGTGCTTTAACAGAAACAGAAAAAGAGCCTATTGTTTTGCAATTTGAAAAAAAGTTGTGATCGGCTGGCTGAAGAAACCTCAACAAGCAAATCTCCAGAATGTAACTTTTAAAGTGAGCAGTTATTATCAAAAACAGAAAGAAAGGTTTTTGTAATATAGGGGAAGTTCTCTTAAAAAACTATCAGAGAGACTGCCAGTTTGCTTAATAATAAAAAATCGAGTGAATGAAGAATTCTGTACAAATTGTTACCCTTTATATGGACAAAAGATAGAGGAAAGTGAAGTATCCATATTAGAAAAAAAAAAAAAATAGATCCAGGCTGCACCATTCACTATCAAGCCCAATAAGGGGATGAGCATTCATGCAAAAGTGCTAACCAGGGTCTATATGATCACAAGTCAATCCTATATCAGTCTGCATCCTTAATAAGATGACTACTAATTGCCTTCTCACTTGATCCATTAGCCAGTGACAAGTCAACTCACCAACCAATTGAAGCATATGAGACCAATATGCACCTCATATCTACCAGAAGTAGAGGTCAAAGCAATGTGTTGGTTTCCCTCTGCCAGGATCTCCCTTTCCAGGGACATGGGTTGCCATGCACCACAAACACATGGTGGTTTATGATTCACAATACGTTGGATGATATCAGCTTATGCAGAATTGCCCTCACCTTCAAAAAGGAAGCCACAATGAGAGTGAAACAAAGAAGAAAGAAAGACAAAGAAATAAGAGGAAAAGAAAAAGATTGCTCAGATGCCCAGGTTGTGAAGCAAATGGATACCTACAGAAGGCATCCTCCTGGGCACAGCTACAATTTTGGACTCAAAAAGCTGAACTTTCTAGAAATCTATTCCTGTTTTTTCTTAATTACAATTCTTAATAAAAATTGCAATGCTAGAATCATCAGAGTGGTTTAGGACTGAGCATTATAATTACTTCAGTTAGAATATATTAGGTGCTATATACATCATATATCACCCAGATATGTGTACTGTGGATTATTTACATAACATTTTGAATTCCGTTTATTTCTTTACATTAAAATCTACTGATTTAGGTAAGCAACATAAAGCAAATTATTTTTGATTTTAAGTGCAGCGGGCATAAAATACTGGTATAACACACAATAATACTAATGGGAAAAAACATTCCCAAAGCTCTAAAACAATAAGACAACACTTTGCATGCGCATAACCAGGGGGGGGGGGGATGCTCAGGGTGCACGGGCACCCACCCCCCCGCTCGCACAGACCTAAGCTTGATTATTTAAAAAAAATCGAAATTTATAAAAGAAAAAAGAAAAAAATTGAAAGCCAAGTTAGTTCAATTAGTTACTCAAAACTAACAGTCTATGTTTTGAAATGTAATAAAAAAAAAAAAAGAAAAAAAAAAGACCCACATTCTTTTTTTTTCTTAAGAAAATTAATTTGTGTATCTTTTTCAAAATTAGAGCATCTGTATTAGTCACAGTAAGTTAAAAAGTTGTTTTTTTAATCTCAATTTGATGTCTTTTGTTTATGGATTATTATTTTTTTTAACGCAGTTTTTCATATGCATGTTTTTGCAATTCCATAAGAAATTAGCGTAAATTCTCGACAAGGATAGAAACTATTTATATCTTTGCTTTTGTAATCTAAAGTCTAGATAGGTGCAAAAAAAATGAAAGGAAATACAGATGTGAAACAATAATTCCACAGTGCAATTAGCCTGGGGAACGGAGGGGTCTCACAAATCTGCTTCCTTTGAAAATGAGAAATAATGCTATGCAAAATTCAAATTAATATGGGGAACAGAAATGAGACGGGCTCAACCCGGGCCTGGGCTCAGTTTTTATTCTAATCTTTGGGCTCGGATGGTATCAGGCTCATTTTTTTCTGAAACCAAAAAATTATATTTATTCATGCCAAGAAAAGATTAAAAAAACTTTTTACCATTTAAAATTTCAGACTTATTCCTTTTCAAATAAGTCATTTAGATCAAAATGACGGGGAACTGAAGTAGGTTTATTTATTTTAGTATTTCAAATGAAAATTTGTGATAATTACAGATTTATGTCTACATAATTTCCGACGACGACCTACTGAATGGCGCCAATCAAAATAAACACAGATATGAATTTGCTTTTAGTTCACTTTTCGTTAGCATGTTTTTTTTTTAATAGAATCGTTTATTTATTTATTTATTATTTAGTTACATAACACAAAGATAGTACTTTCTTCTGTTATTAATAGATGAAAGTTAGCTGGAGGTTTGCAAATTATTTAATCTTCTATTGTGCACGAGTCATAGTCATTTTTCATATGAAAATGATAAAAAAATTTTGATTTAAATTTTCAAAATTATAGTGATTGTTCTATCTATTTGTCAACATGTGCTCTTTTCATGCTGAGGATGATATACATTTTCAAAATCAACTTTCCTGCGTAAGTAAACTTAATTACCATGTTATTCTGATATAAAGCAATTGTTCAGTGTTTCCTCATTTCCTATAAAGTCAATTATTTATTTTTTATTTTATTTATTTTTTTAATTTTATGTTGATTTTCAGGCATCTGTCAATCATGGAAGATTGTTATGAGAAAGAAATAGATTATAATTAAAGATGTACATTTTTTGCAGAAAATTGAAAAACGTTGTTAGATTCATCAGATTACAAATAGTAATATCTGCAAAATTTATGCATTTATTCATTAAGTCACAAACATGTACAAAAAATTTACTTTTTAAATTATGGAGAATTTTGAGATTAATTTTAAAAGTCAACTGTATTTTTATTTGATACGTATTTTGATAAGATTGTTTTTAAATTTTCATTTAACAATTTTATCTGTGTAAGGAATTTTTAATACCATAATAATAATTTTATAATACAATAATAATTTAAACATAAATAAATAATTAACATAATAATAAATTTCTAATACCATAAGTATCAAAACCATACAATTTTGTTTCGTATATTTTTTGTATCGGGCTCAGATTTAAAACCATCAGACTTGGATGGGCCCAGGCCCCAGAAAATTAGCCCAACTCATCTCTAATGGTGAATGGCTGTTGGTTAGTTAAATTTCTTTTTTTGCGGCCATATTTTGACATTCTTAAAAAAAAACATGTTATAAAGATGAGACAGGCTCATTTTTTTTTTAACCGGAAAATTTTTATTTATTCATGTGTAGAAAACATTGAAAGAACTCTTTTCCAATTTAAATTGCGTACTACAAGTTATTTTAATGCTATTTTGATCAAAATGATGGGGGAACTAAAGTTGTGTTTATTTATTTTAGTATTTCATTGCTGTTTGCAGTGGTGCATCTAGGATGGGTGACACCCAGGGCCGATGTAAATGGAGTCACCCACAGGCATCATGGTGTCACCTCCCCCTTCCGGCTGTCATATTTTTTCAATCATAATTCTACCTTAGTATAAAAAATGACCATACCATTCCTTATATACCTTTTATCCTCCTGCATAAAAGAAAAAAAAAAAAACAGCATCGACTTATCACTTAACCCATAGTTCGCATAAGTCAATGTGGTGTCTATATGTCGAAGAGAATTCTTCCTTTTAAAATTTTGTTTTGATACCAACTAATTTGATAGGCAGGTTTTTGTTTCCTGGTATATTTCTTATTTAAATACAACATTCTGTATAAAATTTCACATTCTCAAAGAAAAGAAAACTAACCTCTATTGCGTCGTGAACTAAAAATTTCATTTTATTTCAAAATTCCTTTCCAAAATCATATAAGATTATGCACATATATTTGCAAATAAAGATTGGGTGTCACCCCTTAAAGGGTGACACCCAGGGCGGACCGTTCCCCACTTACTACACCACTGGCTGTTTGAAATGAAAATTTGTGATAATTACAGATTTATGTTTACGGATATCTTTGTTTTATCTATGCTTATTTATCTTTTCCTTATCCATTAGATTTAGTTTTGAGCAATTTTTCATCTTTCTTCGCACAATGAAAAATTGCGTTTGGGCCCTTTTTAAAAGAAGTACTATACAATTATACCTTCAGCCAATAAAAACCTGTCTAAAACGGAAATTTGTTAGGTTTTATGGGGTTCCGTTTTATTACATAAGATATTGTTTGTACCCATTATGTTCAGGTTAAAAAATTTGGGCACCCCCTCCCATTCAAAAGGATGGTTACGCCTATGCTTTGTTATTGTGAAGATTGAAAGAAGTTTTGATGCATTATTTACAAATATTTATAATAATGTAACAATAACTTGCAGATAAAAGAAAATAAAAAACATGCAATCAAAATAATTTCAAATTGCCATAAACTAAGTTAATTAATCAGTTAAGGCAGTTCTCAAGTTTCCTTAACTAACATGAAACTTTTTGACACATTTTCCAATGTAAAGGCACAAAATTAGCAGACCTGACTATTGAAGTGATTTGGAATCAAGATGAGTTTTCTATTTTTTGGTAAATAAATTACTTATTGAGTTACAAGTGGTTTTGGTTATATGATGACAGGCTTTTACCTTTTGTCAGAAAATTCCATTTAAAACCTTCTCACTGCCGCGAACTGATTTTTCTGTTCACTGCAGAAAAAGCATTTTTTAAATTAATATAATTCTACAAATATAATGAAGTTTTAAAATATTTTGCTATGATTAATACTCCCAAGGCTTATACTCCAATACGTAATTAAATTTTTTATGTCATGTTTAAAAAATAATCTCTCTTTAGGATTTAAAAAAAATTGCAGAGAAAACATTACAGTTCTGTGCTTTTGCCCGGCGGTCAGGGGGTTAAAACAGAAAATTTGTCAGTATTTTCTGAAAGAACCTTTGCATTTACCAAAGAATAAAAAATATCTTTGCCTACATAGTTTCTGGAAAGTAACACCAGCAAATTTCATACATTTCTGCACAAAAATGAATAACAATATGTACCTCAAAACAGCCCCTTTAGATTTGAAAACAGCCTTAATGCAGTCAAGTTCCATTAAATTGAAATCCAATAGAACAAAATTTACATTGCAGCAAAATGTTAAGCATTATCCAACAAAAGCCTTATAAATGGAATATGAATCCATTATAATAAAATTTTATTTCAAAGAATATACTTTTGAGGTCAGGTTGCATTTGTTTTAATCGAAATCAACTACAGTTCAAAGAATACAAATAAAACCATCAACATACTCATATTTCTTTAGAGAATCAAGAGGCACAAGCCGGGGTATTATGATAAAACCATTTTCTTCATAGAATAACCTTTGCTCCCTTGATAACATGTCATTGTCTAATGTATAATGAAACTGTCTTGGTTTTGATGGCTTTCTAGTTTCAGAATAATTACTTTTATATACTCCAACCTATAACAATGGAAAAAGATCTATTAAAAAGGAAAAAAAAACAAAAAAACTCATTAAGTATATTACTAAAATTCACAAATAAGTTTTAGAGGATACTGAAGTAAGAAAATTTAATTTATAAGATTTCAATAACATGTAAACTGGTATGAATTATACATTAAATACACTACTAAAATTCACAAATAAGTTTTAGAGGATACTGAAGTAAGAAAATTTAATTTATAAGATTTCAATAACATATAAACAGGTATGAATTATACATTAAATAGACTACTAAAATTCACAAATAAGTTTTAGAGGATACTGAAGTAAGAAAATTAATTTATAAGATTTCAATAACATATAAACTGCTATTTATCATGAAGATCCTAAATCAAATGCCTTCAGCATAGAATATCCTTAATCCTTTGTACCACTGTATTACATGTCTCCATCATTCTCAAAAGTCAATGTAATATACAGTACACTTTAAAAGATGATTTAATTTATTGCTGCCCCAGTAGCAGAAAGTTATGGTTGTGTCTGCAACAGCAATGCAGCAGGATGAAAATTGTCTGCGGGAGGGCGTGTTATAATTTTCTTATGTACATTATAAATACAGTTCTTACTGATTAATGTTATAAAAAGACAACTATATTCCAATAAAAATATAACTTGAATAAGTAAATAGTAAAATTAATATTTTTTGAAGAATTAGATTAATAATGAATACGTAAAGTGGTTCTTTAAGATTGAAGTTAAGGCTAAGTCTATTTAAAATTACATTGAAATATAGTGTTCATCTATTGAAAACCATGTATAGTTTCTTATCTTGCCTAAGTATTCAAATCTACAGAAGAAACAAATACAATGATATTAAAGAAAAAAAAATAATTTATATTGTCACATGTGAAATAGTGATAAAATGAGGAAAACAATTCCAACTCCATTGAACAGTAGATGCTATATTACCTCCTTAAATTCTCAAAACATTTGTTTACTTGTTAAATCATAATAAAATGTTAAAATAAAATATTGAAATGTGCTAAAATTTTTTTCAAGAAAAGGGGACAAAAATCACTTAAAATATCAAAACCTTAAATTTTATTCAAAAAGGCTGCACATTAAAAATTTAAAGTCACTATTTCTTTACCATAAAGTATATATGTTATAGTTTTATAGCAGTGATACCTTGAAAAACCAAGTAAATATTATGAAAAAGAAATAGAAAATTCCGAATGATAATTTTTACAGGGTAGCTACAGAAATGATGAAAAAAGGTTTCCTGATTTTTCCCTGATTATCATTTCTGATTTCCCTGATTTTTATTATTAAAGAATATAAACGGTATTTTTTTAACATATGCTGCTTTCTTGTATAACACACTTATCCAGCTTGCAAATATCGCTTTTGGATGAAAAAAACAAAAATTGCACATCGTGGAGGTGCCAAGTTTTACGATTTGTTCTTAATTATTACAGATATGCAACAAAAATTACTTCAAACAGGCATCAGATAAAAAAATTGCTAATTTCGTGAAAGGATCACAGAGAAAACTTGAAATTTTGTCAAAAGATCTTACAAAAAAATTTTCATATCTCCAAAGTTTCACGGAAAAAAAAGTGCAAATTTAGTAAAAAGATTGTTAAAATGCATGAAATCAGTCTTAAAGATTGCAAATCTCATTCGAGGCTTGCAAAAAAAATGCAAATACCATAAGTAGTTTGCGTAAAAGCAAGAATTTAGTCAAAAGATCACGAAAAATGCACAAATTCCATCTAAAGATCGCAAAAACACGCAAATTTCATCTTACTATAATGAAAAATCTGCAAATCTCGACTAAAGATAAAATGCTAAAATTTTGTCAATAAATCACAAAAAAATGCACAATTTTGTGAAAAAAAAAAAAAAAAAAACAAAAAAAAAACATGCAAATTATGTCAAGAACTCCTGAAAAAGTGTACATTTCGTCAAGAAATTGGGAAAAATGTGCCAATTTTGTCAAAAGATTGATGAATTTCATTGAAAGATCATGAATGAACTAACTTTTAAAAATTTGGGTTTATGGGACAATTTAGCTTTCATGCAAACAGATATCGCTTGGCAGCAGTATGGCTTTATGTCTCTTTATCATATCTTATTATTCGTTTACACATAGCCTGTTTGGCAACAAATCAATGTTGTTGGTAAGGTGAAAACAAAAACCTTTTCACATAGACAAAAATTTCCCTGATTTTTGAGTATTTTTTATAAAGTTCCCTGATATTTCCAGATTGATAAACTTCCCTGATTCCATGATTTTCAGAATCAGTAGCCACCCTGTTTTATAAATAAACTGGATGTATATCCAAAATTTTATTAAAATTTGCAGTGCTAATTTATGGTCAAAAAATGAATTCTGATGCAAAAAAATCCGTTTTTGGAACACCCCCCCCCCAAAAAAAAAAAAAAAAAAAAAATTGGGGCAGCAAAATCAGTTTTTGGAGAAAGAAAGAAAAAAAAATTTTGTAGCAGCAAAAACTAGAATTCTGTAGCAGAAAATACACAACTTTTTTTTTTTTTCTTGGTGCCCTTTTAACGAAATTTCATTTTATTGTGATTGTTTGATGAAATATTGAGCTTTTCCGCGATATTTTAACGAAATTTACCATTTTTTAAAAATGAAATCAGCCTCTTTTTTTCGCGATTTTTTGTAAAAATCTGCCTGTTTTTCGCGGTCTTTTGACAAAATCTGCCGTTTTTTGCTATTGATGAAATATATCGTTTTTTCGCGATCTTTTGATGAAATTTACCATTTTTTTTCGATTTTTTAAACGAAATTTATTGTTTTTTCATAACTTATTGATGAAATATTTCCTTTTTTCGCGATCTTTTGACGAAATCTGTCGTTTTTTAGCGATCTTCTAACAAAATCTGCCGTTTTTTCAATTTTTTTGACGAAATAATCCATTTTTACGCGATTTTTTGACGAAATTAGCCTTTTTTTCACGATTTTTAACGAAATTTACCATATTTTCGCTATTTTTTGACGAAAACTGCCTCTGTTTTGCGATCTTTTGTCAAAATCTGCAGTTTTTCTGTGATATTTTGATTAAATCTACCTTTTTTTCACGATCTTTTGTTGAAATCTACCTTTTTTTGCGATTTTTTTTGATGAAATCTATCATTTTTTCGCGATCTTTTGATGAAATTTGCCGTTTTTTCGCGATCTTTTCACGAAATCTGTCGTTTTTTTTTACAATCTTTTGACAAAAGATATCATTTTTCAAGATTTTTTGGCGAAAGATACTATTTCTTACGCGATTTTTTTTACGAAATTAGAAGTTTTACACGGTTTTTTAACAAAATCTACTATTTTTTGTGATCTTTTGACGAAATCTGCCATTTTTTCGCGATCTTTTGTCAGATTCGCGGTCTTTTGATGAAATATGTCGGTTCTTCTCACGATCTTTGGATGAAATTCGCCGTTTTTTCGCGCCATGTCTAATTTCCCCCCCCCCCCCAAATAATATATTTTTTTCTTTTCCAAGTTGGCAAATTTGTCTGCAAGTATAAAAATAAATCTGCGACGCACGTCGCGCACTTTCTGCTACCGGGATTGCTGCTATCTTGCAGTACAGCAGTTAATATAAATTGTTCATAAAATTCTCAACAGATGGTGAGACTGGGTTGATTTTTCATGACACTTTTATTTATTATTTGAGCAATTTTTCATCAGTATTATTAAAATAAACTTGATTTTTTTTTTTTTTTACAAAGGTAATTTCATATACTGTTACAATTTTGTACTAGAAAACAAACAATATGAGAAGCATATAACTTTCTGTTAATTGTAAATGTAAAAAAAAAAAAAAAAAAAAAAAAAAAAAAAGCATCTTATTTAATATTTTTATGCTTCTAATTTTAACAGGATTAAAATGATGTTCTCTAAACATAAAAATAAATATTTTTCAAATCAGAGTTGTTAAGTCAAAAAGAGCTAAGAAAGCTTATTTCTTTTTTATTTTTACTTTTTCCTGTATAAGCTATAAAAATACAGATTTAGATTAAGTCACATATTTATCACAATTTCCTACCTATAATTCAGAGCAGTTGTTTTAGCATAAAATATCCAAAAGAAATCATGTATAATGAATGTGCAGCAATAGTCTCTTGCCCTTTCTTTTGTACAGCCCACAGATGCTGGCAGATTTATTAATAACTTTTATGTAACAAACAGTGCTTAATTTGCATCAGAGTTCATTTGAACACAGATATATATTTTTATTTTTACTGAATATTTAAATGCTAATCACAGCCTACAGGAGCTTATAAATACTGCACATCAATATACAATATTTATAAGCACCGGGCTAAGCTAATTGAACATGACTGTATGCTGTATTTTGCTAGTTAATTAAAAAAAATACTTGAAGTTAAGCATGATTTTCTAAAAATTTCTTTTATAAATATTTTTGCTATATGTTCATTATTTAATTTTCTTACGTATGTATACATAGTTAAACTTGGTTAATATGAGAAACAACAAAATTTTTAAAACCCTTGTATTAACCATAACTCATAATACCTATGAAGATAAGCTTAAAAACACACGCATACTTAAATTAATAACAAATATTAATTACTCTAATTATTTAAAATACCAAAAATAATTTAATTTCATAAAGTTCTGTTCAAACTGAAACACAGTAAACAATTTTTTAATCATGAAGTGCTTTTGTTGACTATCTGAGTGGTTGCTTACAAGCCAAGCTTCCCAGCTACTAAAGTGTAGTAAATCATGAACAAAAGACACTAATGCAATCATAAGTATAGAAGGTGCATTCAATTCTTTAGAAAAGAATAAAATGGGATCAACATGATAATGCAAAGGAGCTTTTTTGGCAGAGATTGCTTTTATATGAACTTTTGATTTTCATTCTTGAAATGAAAAATAATAGAATTGTAAAATGGAAATTCAATTAACAGTATTGTGTGCTGTGGATCTTATGCTCAAGTGGTGGGATTGTTTTATTATCTTCTATATTTTGCTGAAATTTAAAAAGAAATTAATAATGTTTTGCTTGTATTAACTATGATCCTATTTTTCTAACTTGTAACAAGTGGGAAAATCTTTAATATAGTTTAAATGACAAACCTTTCTTAACATGTAAATTGCTTTTTTAAAAGTGTCCTTGTATTAATGTCAACTATTTTTTTTTTAAACTACTCTTTTAGAATATTAATCTTCATTTTATTTAATTGTGGAATTCTGAAAAAGATTACCGTTTAGAAATGGTTTCTAAGGAAAAAGTAGAACAATTGGCATTTATGTATATGTATACAGAACTTTTTAACCTTACTTTCTGCTTAAAAAAAATTCTAAACTTTGCCAACAATATATGAAATGAAAATATACAAATGCAGTGGTCCGAGTGATGCACTATGGTTGTTAAGACTGCAGAATATCAGGGATTTTTGGCTAGAAATTAGGCTCTCGTAACAAATTAATTTATTGCCTATATAACAGCTAAGAATGCTAATCCCCCCCCCCCAAAAAAAAAATAATAATAACATTAAAAGTTTAAAACTGGTTAATTAAAGAGACAGACAGTACATCATACCTAAAAGAGAAGGTGGGTCAATATTATTTTTCTAAATCTTATACAGGTCAGCATAAAGGAAAAGAAAGATAAAATATTCTTCAGCAAAATAAGTATGCCTAAGAATAAATACATAAGAAAGTAATATTTAATAAAAATTTATCTCACAAATGTTTCTCAGTACTATTTATTGTTTGTTAAGTAAAATATTTCTATAAATTTCCTTTTTGAAAAACATAATCTGTGTTCCCAGAGTTAAAAAGAAATAATAATTATATATAATACGGCTCACATTCAAAATGTTGGAATAATTGAAAAAAAATTATTTTTCATTTATTTATTTTTGATATTAATAAATGCAATTAAATTTCTTATAAATTAGATCTGGAATATTTAGATAAAAATTTAACATTTACAAAATATAAAATACAGTACAATAAATTAGATACACATCTTTCTGAAACACATCAAAATATTAGAATATTTTATTTTTCACAACAATATTACCTCATGAGAATGTAGTAAAATATTTTGTAGCATCCCCTTTAAATTTCATGACAGCATACAACCAATCTTGCATACTATATAAAAAATGTTTAGAAACATTTCTATCTACTGAAGTGAAAGATACTTCTTTAAAACACCGTAAAAATTTTTTTTATGGTGTTTTAAAGAAGTATTTTTCACTTCAATTGAATAACACCAGTTTCAACTTATTTTCTGATTTTTATCAAAATCAACACAACTTTATACATGTCAATAACTCAGTTTTGCTTGAAAGAGGATTTTCTTGCAGTTTTTTCTTCATTATACACCATACGTTTTAGATGGGATTAAGGTATGGTGAGTTTGGTGACTAAGAAAGTACCTTAATGTTGCACTGGCGGAACCAATTCTTAGTTGGCACTGAGGTATGCGGTGATGCTAAATCTTGTTGAAAGATGAAATCATCTTCAAATAAATCTGATGATGGTGGAATCGTGTAATATTCCAAACTTTCTCGATATATCTGAGTGTTAATCTTTTCGTAGACGATGCATAACTTTCCAGATTCTTTTGCACTCATGCAATCCCAAACCATGACACTTGCAGTTAATAGTACAGAATGTTTAAGTCATTCTTTATCAAAAGCTTTTTGCTTCATTCTCCAAATTCTAATACCTTTATTACCATATGAAATACAAAACATACTTTCATCACTAAATAATATATTTTTCCAATCTTCTTCAGGCCATAAATGTCTTGATATACATCAATTAAATCTTATATACTGTTGTTTTGCAGTCATGACAGGTTTTGTATTTGGTATGTGAGATTGAAACTAAAATTTATTGAGATGTCTTTATGTTGTCAATGTAGAAACTTCAGCTTCTTCTTTCCATTTTTGGTGTAAGAACTGCACATTTTTAAAACATTTTTTATTTAACTATATACTTCAGTTTCCGGTCATCTCTAGCAGAAATATTTGCTTTTCGGCCACTATTTTGGTGATTATTTTGAAAATTTCCATTTTTTTGTTGTGTTAGTATTTTACTAACACTTGATTGCAAACAATGTAAATAATTCACTAACATTGATTTTTACAGTGCCAATACAAATCAACCACACGAAGATTAATAGATTCAGGAATATCACTTACCCAACCCATTTTAAGACGAAAAAGCAAACAATCTGAGAAAGGAACACTGATTTTAAATAAAATCGTTTGAATTTAATCAATGATGCCACCAGTTATGAATTGGTAATAATGAAAGGAGAATTAATGTGAAATATTCTAATATTTAGAACCATTTGAATAAATATTCTAATATTTTGACTTTTCAAAATAATTTTTTTCATTCAATCCTTTAAAAAATTATGTTAATTTTAACATGATAAATAATTAATCTTCGTAAAAATATCATTTGCATAAAAAGACAAATTACCAAACAATATTTTGAATATGAGCTGTACATAATGGCATATAATGCACATTTTTGGAAGTTATTGATGTTTATCCTAGCACAAACACTATTTCAAATGAAGTATCTAGTGTGATTAGTTTATTTAGAAAGATAGTCAAAAGTTTTCTGTTACATGACAGCCTATAGGAGTAAAATAGTTTCAAATGAATTTTTAAGATGTTACATCCTGTAAAACATATTGAAATTTATATGCATTTATGAAGTGCACTAAAATATGCATTCTGTAAAACATGCAGTGAAAATAGTTAATATTCATTTAGATTGTCACACAAAATAATTTCATCACATGAAGTTTTATTTCAGGTTTAGCCAGTCTTAACCAAAAAAGCTTTTTTTATACTTTTCATTTAAGAGATAAGGGAAAAAAGAAAACTTAAAAAATTTTCAGTGGAATTAAAAAAAAAAAAAATACCAAGCATCAGAAAATAAAACCTTAAGGAGAGGCATATATAAAAGTATTCTTTCAAAAAAGAAAAAAAATCAAATATATCAGGGTTGGAGGAGAGGGACTATATTCGGAGGGAGGCTTATTTTATGTATTTTAGAGTAATTAATCATTTGGTCCAAATATATTTGGGCTATGTTTATAAAGTAAATGTGTGCAATGATATATATTTATGCAAAAATTTATAATCTGCATAACTCTGGGTAACAAGGGGTGAAATATAAAGATACTCTGATGTATTTTGGTATGTTTCAGACATATCTATTCTTGTTTAAAAGGTAAGTCTTTTATGTGTATGATGTGATAGTGCATAATTCTATACAAAGCACAATCTTGCATTTGTATTATAAAGACTTTGTATTTTTGCTTTTACCAATGTTGGCTTGTCTGACTTTAAGCAATACTGACTAAGTGCATATCTATTGCTTGTTAATAGTAAAACATATACAGGATGTTCACTCTCAACGGTGGCCATTGGCTAATTTCTAAACCGTTAGTCATAAGACATATAGTTCCAATTGTAGAAATGTTTAAAAAAAGGTAAAGAAGTATTTTTAAACAATTTAGGTAAAAAATAAATAAATAATTATGATAATTAAATTTTTATATGGTCACCTGGTCCTATAAGAGATATTTAGTAAATTTTTACCACTACTCTAACAAATAAGACAAAAAAAAGTCCCATCCCCCTGCGATTAAAACAGACCGAGTAATAGCTGTTTAAAGTTGAAGCATAATTTTTGTTGCAAAATAGGGGTCAGTCACAAATTTACTGGAAATAAAAATAAAAGTCAGATATAAAATTTAACATTAAACAATGAGAGTAAAATAATTTTTACATCATTATTTTAAAATTTATCTTGATGTTTATGTACTAAAGAAAAATATACAACTTGTACAAAAATATAAAAAACAGAAATTTTGTTAAATTATGAAAAACAACAGTCCCATTTCGTTACAAAATGACATATATTTTAAATTCTATTAGATTACTTAACCTAATAGAATTTGGTTTATCTTATAAAATAAATAAATAATATGCATAAAATAAGTAAATAATATGCATGCCTAAAATTGTATTAATATTACATTGTCATTGGGTATAAAAAAGTATGTGAATTGACCATCGGTCGGATATTTGGAAGTGAGTTAAAATTTGAATAGAAATTTTGAACTAGGAAAATATACATACAAACGTTATAAATAAAAACAAAAGCCTTTGAAAGTGGCACACTTTTTAAAATATAGTAATGAAAAGAAACAGCTTCATTTCCTTAGAAAATAAAACGTATGTAAAATTACAATTGAGGATGTGAATTTCAAAACTCACCTTATCGCTTTTTTTTTCTCTTATCAGTCTATACCAATCTACACTAATGTAACACAACAATCTCCAATTTTATAATGAAAACCAATAGATGCATTTAGAAGTTTTTCACAATTTCCTAAAATTTGATTTTCTTGATAAAGAAAGTTTTGAAATCATGTCTTCAACTATTTTAATCAATCTAGAAGTTAATTAAAATTAACACTACCGTAAAACTTATAAGGTGGCTGTGGCACCGTAAAACTTATAAGGTGGCTGTGGCAGCACATTCAGTTAAAATGCTTTAAAAATATTTCTTTACCTCATTTAAAACATTTTTGTAACTGGAACTATAAGTCTGTGACAAATGGTTAAGGAATTAGCCATTGGATAGGGATGGAAATGGACGCCCTTTACAATACTTTAAGCACTTAATGTATGTTCCCTTAAAGCTTAGTCCGACTTATCCATTTTCAGTTACAGAAAAGTGGTTTAAGTCATGAAATTTAAAGTTTTGTAACTCGGTCATTTTTTATGATAGATGAATTGGACCTTTTTTATATTGCTTGTTAGAGTGATGGAATTTTTTTACTAAATATCACTTATAGGACTGAAGGAGGGGATATAAAAATTTAATTTTCATAATTTTTTTTATGTAGATCGCTTAAAAACAATTCTTTACCTTTTTAAAAGCATTTTTGCAATTGGAACCATATGTCTATGACTAATGGTTTAGAAATTAGCCAGTGGGCACCGTTGAGAGTGGACACACTGTATACATAGTAATGTAATATTAATAAGCCTAGCACTATCCAATATTTCAAATTGGAAACAGATATATCTTCTTTGTTTATGGCCAGTATTATTGTGCTACTGGGAATTTAACAATCTTCTTAAATACAAGAAAATAACATTTCAAACTTTAGATATTATTCAGCAAGATTGCAATTTATGTATATCCTCAAACTATGGGGACAGCAAGATCAGTTGAAATAAAACCATAAATGAAAAATTTCTGCAGTAACATAGAAAATTTTTAATACAGTACACTTCTAATATGCAATCTTAAAATTCACTATATTATTAAAAATATTCACAATACTCACAATATTATAAAACATTAAATGTGTAATTTCTTTAATGATAATGGTAGGGTTATTTTATTTATTTTTTTTTTTTTTTTCAAAATAACCTTAAATCCAACCTTATTTTGGACACTTTTGCAATTTACTTTGCCTATATATTTAGAAATGTAAAAAAGTAAAGCACACTTAAATGTTTTGGGGACACACTTTTAATAAATAATCATAAATACCAACATTGACCAAATAGGGAAAAAAGACCAGAAATTCTGAAAATACACCATAATTCATGATAAATAGCAATTAAAACAGATAACTGTAAAATATGTTTAGATACACATAATTATTTTTTTAATAATCATTACATTATTTTATACAAGTCGGTAAGCATAGTTATAGTTGAATCAATGAACACTAAGAATATGAAATTTCACAGAATTTTCACATTTAAAAAGACTGAAAAAGTTGAAAAACCCAGGAACAGATATATCTTCATGTGAGCTGCTATCTTGGCTCCTTATTATTTCCCACAAATTATTATTATAAATTTTTGCAATTATTATTATTATTCAGGGTTGAAAAAAAAAGTTTTTTTAAAACCCCACAAAACAGTTTATATTTGGTTAAAACTTTTTAAACATATTTCTTTACATATACATGCATATTTATTGATAAAAATAAACATTGTTGGACATATAAGTAGTATAACTTCATTTGAAATAAATTAAATAATTACAATCAATTTATGTAGATAACTGAAATTTTAATTTAAACAGTACTATTAAAAATTTTATGTTAAAAGAATAAACTGATCTACACAGTGAAACATTGATTTTCTGATAATCTTTTGATTATCAATAATATACATTTGATGTAGTTTGATGAATATAATATTCTTCTCCACAGTTATTAAAAAAATTAATTTCCTTTATTTCTACGTGTTTTTGTTTTTTGAGTGATGATTCAAAGTCCACATTTTTGGTCCTTCGATTCAGCAGATAATAAATAATAATAAAAAATAGATTGGTATTATTAAAATGCTATAACTATAACTTAAATTTTGAATAGTCTTTATTTGACTTCATATTTTCATTTAATTTTTAACGATAATCTCCCCAATCAAAAAATAAAATCTTTTATAGTTTGAGCAAAATCTTAAAGATCATCATTTTAATGTTATTAATTGCTTTAAATAATCTGCATTAAAAAAAAAATGAATTGTACACTTTTAATCTATTGTATCTTTGATAAATTCACATGTATTAAGCCTTTTCTTTAATAAAATAGTTCATCTCAACACATACTAATTTTCACTCTATACATCAAAACATGACTTAGGCCCACTACATCTAATGCTCGTTGCTGCAATAAAGTGTTAAAAGTAGAAGTTATTTATATCCAATAATTTGAATCACTTAAATTATGAAGAAAAAAAGAGAAAATGGCATTAGATCTCTTCTTAAAAAAACAGTTGGTTAAAACTGGTTGATTTAAACCATGCAAACCCAGTTATCATTTTGGGGGAAAAACAAACATTTTTAAGGTTTATGCATACTAAAAACACTGTTTTCATTTTACTTGAATGTTTTACAAAACAAATGAATAAATAAATCATAAGCTTTTCACTATTAAAAATTTAATCTTTCAATCTTTGAGTTTCCACAATAAATTGTCTTGTTCAATTTAATACCATTTCTTGTAATGTATGACTCAATCATTAAATAATCATTTCAGTTGCATTTTGTTGTTTAAGGTTAACTAATAATTTGTGAGAAATAACAGGGAACAAAGATGGCGAATTGTGGGAAGATGCAACATTTATTCCAACCCATATATTGGACACCCATATGGGTCACATATATCCCATATGTGTCACAGGAAATAGTAACTCTAGTCAAGATATAAGATAAAAGTCTTGAATGAATTGCTATTAATTTTCACTTCCTCAACACTTTGCCTTTAGCATAAAGATTTGCAGAAGACAAGAAAAAAAAATCATTCAATTTCACACGTGGCTTATAGAAATATGCATATTTATATATAACTTCAAAACAGGTCCAAAAAAACATGATCCAACAACTAGTGACACTGACTGAAAATACATAATTTTTCATCTCAACATCATTCAGAAATAAACTTCATAAAGAAAATCCCTGTTGGCTTGGCCTATAGACGGAGGTAGATTTCAAAGTTACATGCTCATTTCGACAACAAAAAATAAAATACAATTAGAGATAAACCCTGTTAAACAACTTTAATTGGCCGCTTTTGAAGAACTTTTAATTTAATTTTTCAGTAAGAGCTGCTTTTATCAGAAAAACCTTAAGCGATCTTCGGCACAAATGCCCACTTTGACAGCATTTTTAAAAATATATTCTGAGTTTATGGAAAAATTGACCAATAAGGCACATTGTGTAATTCCTAAACAAGAGAAACTGTCAGTTGAACGCATTTGAGAATAAAATTGAATATTTATAAATGAGTCATAAAAAAGCAATTTTTTATTTGAATATGTCCTCAATTCTTCAATTTTGATCGAATCAGGAAATTTTGTTTGAATTGCCCACTTTCACAGCTTTTTTAAAAAATATATTCTGCCTTTATCAAAAACCTGGACAATAAGGAACATTATACTGTTCCTAAATAGGAGAACAAATACAAAAGTTTTAGATTATATTAAGAGCACTTATAAAAAAATTAGTTGGACTTAAAATCTTGAGAATTGACAAAGTTATGAATTTTTAACTCCCGAAAACCCTATTTTTAGCGCCCTTTGAGCCCATTTTTAATTTTATCAAAAATCTGTTATGCATAAAATTTTGGCCTACTTTTTAGAAGTAATATAAACTTTAAACTGATTCAATATCTATTTTAATAAAGAAGTTAAGGAGTTTTTTCGGCTTTCACAAAACTCCTCTATTTCTATCCCCTTGGTTCGATTTTGTCCATTAAGGCCCCTGTCCTCACTCCAGGAAACGCTCTCGAGCTAATGCTATTCCTATGGGGAAACATTTTCCTAATAACTCTTTCGCATTTTGACATTTTTGAATATTTTTTTTTGCATTGGATAGCTGAGGTGCATGCCGACAGCGCACCTTTTTTACTTTTTGGATTTTGATTACAGATATTTTTTACAAAGTTAGTTTCACTTTCAAAACCGGTTTCAAAACTAAAAGTGCTTTAAAAAAAATATCTGCAACCAAAATCGAAAAAGTAAAAAGATGCCCTGTCGGCATGCACCTCAGCTATCCAATGCAAAAAAAAATTATTCAAAAATGTCAAAATGCGAAAGAGTTGTTAGAAAAATGCTTCCCCATAGGAATAGCACTAGCTCGCGAGCGAGGACAGGGGCCTTAACGAGCTCGACCAAGATTTTATGCCCCTTGATTTTATGTATCACTTTGGAAGAAATCTGAGCAGAATTAAAGTTATCGTGTCTATAAAAAAGTGATATATATGTAGGTAGATAGATAAACTTTTTTACTAATGGTAGTTTTGGGGTCTTTGGGTCGTGATCGGTGTAGATTTGCAAAAATTTTTCAGAAATTCCAACATGGGAGCCATCACAATCGGTAGTATTTCATACGAAATCTACTTAGAAATGCTAATATATAGATCATGAAATATATTTTTAAATGGAGTAAAACAACTCTTTTAAGTTCTTATAATTGCAATATGGGAAAATTATAAATATTATATAAGAATATTTTTCATACCTTCATGGGATTTTGCATTCCAAATGCATGATATTCCACATTGCATTCTCCAGGATTTAAATGCCGGTAAATTGTTTTTAACCTGTCTTCAGCCATGATAAATTTATAATTCCTGTAAGAAGATTTAGAAACTACATAAATAAATTATTATTAACAAAAGAGATAACAAGAATACAAGATTTGATGAATGCAGTGAACAGTTTATGTTTATCAAACATGATTAAATGAAACATTAAAGCTGAATGAAAAAAAAATATATATCGCATTAATTATACAGACAAGCAAAGTTGAAACAACATGCTTATTATACAAACTATACATCTTAATGAAAGAGGAGGGGGGGGGGAGGTCTAAATGTTACGACATAAAAACATTCGGTAATTTTGTTCCAGTTTAATAAATATAATAGCATGCCGATTTATGGAATTAAGATTTAGTCCGTGATAAGAACTTCACACACCTCTTCGAGTGAATTTGCAGCAGTTCTTAAACAAAATTCACGTTGCTCTAACAACAGTAGCAGAAACTTGACAGGTCACGATCAGGCGATGGAACTGACATAAGAAAGCTTGTTTGTATGTATCCCCTCTCACAAACGTGTGTTGTCGCTTTGGAAGTTTTTGTTTATTTACTACGACAGGTGCACTTTTATCGTCAAAATCGTAATCGATAATCTATATCGATTAAAGAATATCGATGACTAAACGATGTTGTTGTTGTTTGACCTGCACGGGCTCAGTGAGCGATAGATTCAAGCACTCGAATACGCTATCTGGTGGAGACGAGGTGTAACCTCTCGCTTCAGGATAGTGCCATGAACGCCCATTACTTTACATGTATTTAAAATCGTTCAGAATTATTATTTTTAAGCGCAATTTCAGATTTACAGTGTCATTTGTGCTCCATAGCATTGTAAAGGCGTATAAAGTATAACATTGTCAAAGTTATCCGAATTTGAATATTTAAAACTTTCAAATTCATTTACAATAAAGAATTATTTCAATGGCACTTTAACATTAGTTGAAGGGACAATTTTCCCTAACTGAAGGCTGCAAGCAGCACGTCTATACGCCGTTTTAACTCCCAATAAATAAATAATAAAGCAAATCGAATATAGGAATAAAGTTACATTTTTAGAATAAAATTATGGTTGCCATAATTTGAACAAAAACTTTCAACCTTACCATACACTGTTAAAATTTTGAAATTTTTGCTGCATCGTCACTCCATCGCTTTTATAGAATATCTCTATTTTGACCAATGAGAATCCTCCTTAATACACTGAAGTAATCGTTTTCTATGTAAGTGGTGGAGTGACGATGCAGCAAAAGTCAAATTTTTAACAGTGTACACTGTGAAAAATTTTGAAACTTTTGCTGCATCGTCACTCCACTGCTTTTATAGAAAACGATTACTTCACTGTATTCTGGAGCGTTCCCATTGGCCAAAATAGAGATATTCTGTAAAAAGCAGAGGACTGATGATTCTGCAAAAGTTTCAAATTTTCAACAGTGTACATTTTTTTTATAAAGACACTCTACTTAAAATTAGACAACCACTCTATTTCGTTGTTTAGCGAAACGAGATCGACCAATAAGAAGCCTGCATTTTTTAAAATAGAGAAAAATTCCCAAAAATACAAGCTTCTGATTAGTCAATATCGTTTCGTTAACAGCGAAAAATCTACCTGGATTCCGGCGATGAATATGATAAATGTGAAAAAATAAGCAGAAATCCAGATAGATTTTTTGCTAATTTTGAAACGAGATTGACCAATCAGAAACAAATACTTTCAGACATTTATGAAAAGTAAATAAAATAAGTAACAAGTTTCAACTGACGTGATACTCTAGCAACCGAGGCTAACGAGAAAGACAGGCTACCGTGGTTCATTCCACTTCCCGTACACTGTTAAAAATCTGCTGCATTTTGCTGCAACGCACTCCCCTGCTTGTATAGAAAACGGTTACTTGGCCGTGAAATGGCGCTTTCTCATTGGTTGGAATAGAGATATTATATACAAGTGGTGGAGGGCGTTGCAGCAAAATGCAGCAGATTTTTTACAGTGTATGTTTTTCACAGACCGCTAGAGTCATGTGAAGCTTGATTGTACCAATGCGGGATTAGGAAAAGAGAATCACGACATTCTAGCTGTCTATTAAAAAAGACACGTGAAATGCACAGCGGTTGCCTGTCTCTTTCGATAGCCTCGGTTGATTGCGTATCCATTTTATTCCGATCAATGTTGCTTGTTTACGTTTTTAATAGAATCGTACGGGGCGCGAAATTCTAAAATGGAGGGCCAAAATCACAGTCCGGTGAAATCCAAGCGCATTATTGGTCATTGATCCGCGTCCTTTTCAGAGAATAATCTCTGAGCGGTAGGGGAAATGTCGCCTTACTCCTTTCTCCGAGAAAAAATCGTAACGGCAATTTTGAAGTAAATCTGATCTGGTTTCATTTATAATCAAAATTTTTCACTCTCGTTCTATAAAATGTCATCAAAATATCTTAACTGAGTTAATTTCGATGGTTTATCGTAAATAAGAACAGACGGTAACAATCGCTTAAAAATTACTTTACCCCTCCTTCTTTTTCAAATGGAGAAACAAATTCGTGATTTTCACCTTTTCCACACGACCAATGAGGTGTCTGGATTTTACTTGACTGTGAATTTGGTCCTCCATTTTAAAATTTCGCGTACGGGGCTTCGTGACCGAGTGGTTAAGGCACCACGCAGCCAATTGTTTGCGAGCGTAGGAGATTGCATTGTAAAAAATATGACCCTTTTGCTGTATCCTCACTCCACGGCTTTTATAGGATATGTCTTTTTTGACATTGAGAATGCTCCATAATAGCAGGGCTACACTAGATACTGGGCTTGCTCATTCATTATCGCGACATCACAAAAGGTGGCTGGTTGCTATCTGTGATTGGTAAAAACAGGCTCAAAGTGACGCACCCATCGTTTTGTACCAATCGCTGGACGTCATTCAGCCACCTTTTGTGATGTTATGAAAGGAATGAGCAAGCCACTGCCTCCTCTACAATGCCTTCTCGCTTGTGACGTAGTGGAGGCGGTTTCCCTGACAACGATCGCGTTCTGAGCTTCGTGGCGATTGTGGAACCAGTAGGGTTAGTGATTTCGCCTCCACTTCATGACGTTTCACGCTTGTCGTCTGCTCAGTGAATAGGCATTGTAGAGGGGGCAGTGAGCAAGCCCGGTATCTAAGTTTTTATTGAGACTAGGTATCTATCATATTTTATGGTGTTAAAATCAGCATGGAAAATATTATGAAAAGTAAAACGTAACAGATGTACGTTCAGTGTTAAATTCAGGGAGAGGATAGCACCCCCCCCGGAACAATGAATTGTCCACTCCAGATAATTTGGGATTCTGTATTTAAATGATCAAAAGTGCAATTTCCCCTCAGGACCTCTATAATGCTCCCCCACACACAAGGAGCCACAGAAGCTCCTCTCCGAGAAAAATTTCTTAATTCAACACTGTGTACATCATTTTAATTTAACAATCTGCACACATATTTTTTAAAGAGATGAAATAGGGTTTGCCTTCTAGTATTATAATGAATAAAGTATGATTAGAATGTTTATTGTTTTGTGATGTATTTTGGTGTGTTATACATATGGTATTAAAACATGCAACTATTAAATAAGAAAAACATGCACTAAAATCTCCTCTGAAAAATTGTCTAACTAACAGTGCAAATTCCATTCAAATTCATCCCGTATAGTATATTACAAATAAATCTCGTAATATATTGATATTACAAACCTGGTTTATTAACGACATTCTACTATTTATCACGAAAAATATAAAGCAACTAATAAATCATTTTTAAAAAAATAAAAAGAAATTGTTAAAATTTTTATATAACCAATTAAATTGTTAAATTGTATTAATCAACCTACCAAACAAAATACAACCAATAAAACATAAGTACAAAATGCAGAATCACGTGATCAAATCGCTCAGAAGATTTTTCTGAGCGATTTGGGTGAGGTTGATTAACAAATTTTAAACGCTGAACGGGCTAAAGTAGTTGAAGTAGGTCACGTGATGCTTTTCTTGAATATTTTGGATTATATCTGCGTGAACACAGGCATGTATTTCTGTTTCGAAAACAATGTTTTCGAAAGACAAAGAAATATAGTCGTTGGTTTTACCATAAAAATAATGAAATAACTGAATTATTTTCAAATTTCTTTCTTCGATAAGACATACTCCACGGCAAAATCTTCTGAGTGCGCACGCGGCGTGAATTGCACTTCTGAATACGGAAATCTCTGTTCACATTTACGAGGTACACTGACACAAATAATTTATAAGTCAAAAAATTGTGGCTGAAAGAGTAGTAAAGGCAGGGATCCCTCTTGGTCCGCTTTTTGAACACCACTTTTATTTAAAGAATTTTATTTATATATTTCGTAGAATACCAGGAAGAGTGTTTTCCTTAGAATGGTTGCATAAACCTACCACGAATTTCTTTCAAAAAATTACTGATTTTCAGAAAACGGACCAGTGAGAGCCCTATAATAGTTTCTTGAAGGTGGTAGCGTACAGATCACTGTGTATGACATGGAATATGAATCGGAAGATCTTTAAGATCAAAGGAAAATTCATTATTCTCTCTTGCTAAATTTATTTTTTAATCTAAAATTTGCACACGTTAAATTTGACTAACTAGGGAACTGCAAGAAGTGTAAGTCACCGATTTTCATGAAAGTGGTATCGTTGGAAAGATCTCATTGTGTGCAGTAAAAAACTCAATGGAACTACCCGTCGCAAATCAGCCGTTTTCGAGATATCCGACAATTTATGTCACGTAGCTAGTGCACACTTAATGGGGGACCGCAAAAAATTTTTGTCTCGATTTTAACGAAAGTGGTATCGTTGAAAAGATATTATCGTGAGGATTAAAAAACTCAATGGAATCATCCGTCGGAAATGAGACATTTTCGAAATATCCGACAATTTGTGTCACATTGCTAATGCACACTGCTGGGAAACTGCATTAAGTGACAAAAATTGTCGGATATCTCGAAAACCGCTCATTTCAGATGGGTAGTTCCATTGAGTTTTTTACTTCTCAATATATCTTTGCAACGACACCATTTTCATCAAAATCAAGAAAACAATTTTTTGCGGTCCCCCATTAAGTGTGCACTAGAAGAGTATGCATTAGCTACGTGACATAAATTATAGGATATCTCGAAAACGGCTCATTTTCGACGGGTAGTTCTATTGAGTTTTTCTCCCTCATGATGATATCTTTTTAACGACCCCACTTTCGTTAAAATCCAAACAAAAAATTTTTGCGGTCCCCCATTAAGTATGCACTAGTTACGCGACATAAATTGTTGGATATCTCGAAAACGGTTGATTTGCGACGGGTAGTTCCATTGAGTTTTTTACTGCTCTCGATGAGATCTTTCCAAAGATACCACTTTCATCAAAATCGGTGACTTACACTTCTTGCAGTTCCCTAGTAAGATTAAAAATTTTCTTTTGTACACTCGTAATATTCTCTCTTTATTACATTATTTCGAAGGAGAGAATAATATAATCAACAGCTTAAAAATTTTTTATAAGGAAATTTGAAATTTGTTTAGGCAAAGGAAATGTTTGAATGAATCACACGAAGAAGACTTAATGCATGACTGTAATTAAAAGGATAAAACATATCGTTTTGTGTGTCTTCAAAGACATAACGAAATCTGCCAAGCATTCAAATTTTTGAGTATAATTTTTATGAAGAAATTTGCTTTTAAATAAGACGGAGATTCCTATTTGGAAATAGTAGTACTTACTTAAATATGTAAAGCTTTGATAGCTATGACATTTATTATAAGTACACTGCAAAAAAAAAAAAAAAAAAAAAAAAAAAAAAAACGATTTTGGAATAACATACTGCTGTTTTTACCTGCAATTATATACTGCTCAATTAAATACAGAGAAAAACTGTTTCCCCCAAGTTCTGGGATTGCGCAATAGCGAGTCTCGCCATCTTTTATGGTTTATAACTGTTAATTTTACGGTTATAAACTGGCACCCTAGCCGGTATTATATCGTAAAATCAACAGTTTTGTTTCAGAGTACAACTTTTGTTTAAAGTTACAAATATGAGAATAATGTGTTTTATGAATTCTCAGGCCTTCTATCTATATGTGGTATATCCAGATGAATATTAGATACCGAGTGATCTGTTATGTAATTTGCAACATACATGCAGTACTTAAAATAATCCGCTCGAATAGTTCTAAAAATACACGGTAAAAGTCCTCTAACTAGTGGTAAAATACCATTCTGTCCAGGACATGTTTTAGTGAATATTAGAAACTGAGTGAATTATTTGGCTACATTTATAGTTCAAAAAAAAAAAAAAAAAAAACTTGCGTAAATATTTAAAAAAGTAAACGAATAATGCATTACCCTTGATATATTATATCACACCTAAGTTAAGATTCGTGCCAGAAACTTTTAACTATGTTTTACTTTTACAATTAAAAGAAGAAGAGGTGAAAAATTGTTTTGTCTTATTTAGAATTATTTTTTTTTCCAAATTTCCGGTGAGAATTTAGATTTAAACAAACACAATTGCTTGCCCCTCAAAGGGTTAAGTGGCATAATTTTAATTTATAATACATTCTCATTATAGTACTAGATACCGAATGAGCAATTTGTGAGATATTTGGATATATTTGTGCAGTATTTAAAATAATTGGAAGGGAATTTCATAAAAACACGGTTTTTGCTTAAAAATATCCTTAATATCTTATTATAGTGCACAATTCGAATTAATCTTTACGTTACATTAACTTGTATATTGTTAGCAGAATACAGTGATTTTACGAAGATAATGTAAATTTTTACAGGTAACTTTATAGATTCTTAGATAATTTTTAAAAGTAGGCCATCAACTGATGTCAAAATCTCTCTTCCTTTCTTCTTTATTTCTTTTTCAGATTTCACACTTTACTATACTTCCAAATCTTTATGTCCAAATATGACTTTTCCAAATATGTACTATTTTCCTAAGAGGTTTACCTAATCATGTACCATTTTCCCAACTATGCACCACAGTCAGGCAGACTGTCATTTTTAATCTTTTACAGGAAATTTCGATTTCATATTACAGATAAATATAATTGAACATATTTTTGTATTTGAGCCGAACAAAAATGTATGCAATGCATAAATATGTCAATTGTATTTTCTTCTGAGAGATTAATTTTCTCTAAATATCAATTTATGTTTCATTTAAAAATATCAAATTGAATTACATATTAAGTTATAAGATTACAAAAATAACAATTGTACTAGGAATAATTTACGAAATATGATGCTTAAACTGAAATGACCTTTACCAAAGAATAAGACACAAATAGCTTTATATTATATAAAAAAATATATAAACAATAACACTTTTCTTTCAAGTAATATCATTATTCTACTCTGTAAAGTTATACTGTTATACGAGGTTTGGGGTCGAAACGTTTCGACCTAAATGTCAGAGGACTAATATTTCGCGCGTTAAAATGCAAAATTTACTAAAACGTCAGAGAGAGAGATGTCTAAGCAGAATGTTATAAAATAAAATTATGATTGAAGTAATTATTAGAAATTCAAACACTATAGATTTTTTTTCACACGCTTTTGCACATTTTAAAAATTATTTACATTAAAGTTGGGCAATAAGATTATTAAAAGCATTTAAAGAGCAGCGAATATTCCTACTGAGAGGAGAAAAAATAACTTATAATCTATGAAATTGGAAATTTCACAAACAAGAAAAGCATAAAGAATATTTAAAAATTCAATGCTCATAACACAAAAATAAAATTTCCTCACTGAAATAATAATAATAATAAAAGGTAACTTTACTCTATAAAATTGATGGCAGCTGCTGCTTCCAATTGTATGGAGTAATTTTTACTTTCTTCTATCCTCAATAGAAGAAAATATTGTAATTGAAATTTTTTCGATTTCCGGTTTTCGACGGATTTATACGTTTTAGGGGTCAGAGATTCCAAAAAACATGTTTTTACAAAATGTCTGTGTGTCTGTCCGTATGTCGCAATTCTACCGTCAAAAAGTGTATGAAGACATGCATAGAATTGAATAAAATTTTTCGTGAATATTTTTGGCTATGGCAAGCATGTCCTTCTTCAATCTTGAAAAAAATCCGCCGGAAGGCGGCGCTGCAATTGCGATTTTTGTGCCATTTTCAATATTGTACCACCTAAAAGTGCATGAAGTTATGCATAGAATGGAACCAAATTTTTGTGTAAGTGTTTGGCTATGGCTAGTTGGTCCTTCCTGAATTGGAAAAAAATCTGCCGGAAGTGGGCTCTGCAATAGCGATTTTTGTACCATTTTCAATATTGTACCACCTAAACGTGTATGAAATTATGCATAGAATTGAACGGCTGTTAAAATTGGCAGTTCGAAACACGTTCTGTGTTTTATTTTGATTTTATGGTGATTTTGTACAAAATTTTATTATCTTAATTATTACAAATTGCCAGTACTAATACTTTTTCATTAATATTTTATTGTTCGTAAGGATCATTCAATGTCTAATTATATAAAAAATGCATGATTTTAAAAAAAATAGAAGTTATTTGATCTTACATACATTTTAGATAATACCTTAAGTTAAAAATATTTTTTTCATCTATTTATAAATGATATTTTATGCATAAGATGGTTAACTAAAAATTTCCCTTTTTTTCCTAGCTTTGAGAGCTCTCAAAATAAAGATTGTCATCAAGAAGGTTGTCATAGAAACATATGGTGCTGCACCTAAATAGATAAATGCAATATACTTTGTGTTATTTAAAATTTACACACATCAGATCTATTGATGTTGTAAAGGGGAAGAGATCATGGGATCCGGATCTTCTCCGAAACAATAATATTTTTTTTTTTTTTTTTTTTTTTAAGCTATTGCATAGCTTTTATCACGGGCTTTGAGCGCGGCGACCGAATCCAAAAATTCCGTAACGCGAAAAATCCTAACACATCCGTAACGAAAAAACCTAACACTCGGCTAACGTCGCTTCAGCTCGGCAGACTTCGGCATGGTATCCTTCGGTAGACTTCGGTAGACATTGACGCGGTATTTTTCAGATATTTAGAGGATATCAAATCTCAAACTTATGTTTCTTATTTCAGTTACCATAAATCTATAGTTTCAATGATAAAAATTCCTGATAGAATGTGTATAGATAAAAATCGTCTTAAGATAAAACAAGGTAGGATAATGTAGCTTTTGGTGATTGGAGACCCGCCCAACGGTGAGGATCGAAAAATATAAAATGCTTATAACTCGCGATCTAATTTTCGTTGCGCGGCCAAATTCTGTTTGGTAATTTATTATGAGACAGTGTTAATTTTTGGTGACAAGAGACCCCCCACGGTGAGGGTCGAAAAATTTAAAATGCTTAAAACTCGCGATCTAATTTTCGTAGCTCGGCAATACTTTGTTTGGTAATTTATTATGAGACAGTTTTAATTTTTGGTGACAGGAGACCCCCCTCCCCGTGAGGGTCGAAAAATTTTAAATGCTTATAACTCGCAATCTAATTTTCGTATCGCGGCCAAATTTTGTTTGGTAATTTATTGTAAGAGAGTGTTAATTTTTGGTGACAGGACACCTCCCACGGTGAGGGTCGAAAAATTTAAAATGCTTATAACTCGCGATCAATTTTCGTAGCGCAGCCAAATTTTGTTTGGTAATTTATTATGAGACAGTGTTACTGTTTGTGACAGGACACCCCCCACGGTGAGGGTCGAAAAATTTAAAATGCTTATAACTCGTGATCAATTTTCGTAGCGCGGCCAAATTTTGTTTCGTAATTTATTATGAGAGAGTATTAATTTTTCGTGACAGGAAACCCCCCACGGTGAGGGTCGAAAAATTTAAAATGCTTATAACTCGTGATCAAATTTCGTAGCGCGGCCAAATTTTGTTTAATCATTTTTTATGAAACAGTGTTAAATTTTGGTGACAGGAGTCTCCCCACGGTGAGGGTCGAAAAAGTTAAAATGCTTATAACTCGTGATCTAATTTTCGTACCGCGGCCAAATTTTGTTCGGTAATTTATTATGAAACCGTGTTACTTTTGATGACAGGAGACCGCCCACCGTGAGGGTCGAAAAATTTAAAATGCTTATAACTCGCGATCTAATTTTCGTATCGCGGCCAAATTTTGTTTGGTAATTTATTATGAGAGAGTGCTAATTTTTGGTGACAGGAGACCCCCATGGTGAGGGTCGAAAAATTTAAAATGCTTATAACTCGCGATCAATTTTCGTAGCGCGGCCAAATTTTGTTTAATGATTTATTATGAAACAGTGTTAAATTTTGGTGACATGAGACCCCCCCCCCACAAGGTGAGGGTCAAAAACTTAAAAAGCATGTAACTCGTGATCTAACTTTCGTAGCGCGGCCATATTTTATTCGGTAATATATTATGAGAAAGTGTTAATTTTTGGTGACAGGAGACAACCCACGGTGAGGGTCGAAAAATTTAAAAGTTTATAACTCGCGATCAATTTTAGTAGCGCGGCCAAATTTTGTTTGGTAATTTATTATGACACAGTGTTACTTTTGGTGACGGGAGACCCCCCCCCCCCCACGGTGAGGGTCGAAAAATTTAAAATGCTTATAACTCGCGATCAATTTTCGTAGCGCGGCCAAATTTTGTTTGGTAATTTATTATGAGACAGTGTTAATTTTTGGTGACAGGAGATCCCCCATGGTGAGGGTTGAAAAATTTAACATGCTTATAACTCGCGATCTTATTTTCGTAGTGCGGCCAAATTTTGTTTGGTAATTTATTATGACACAGTGTTACTTTTGGTGACGGGAGACCCCCCCCCCCCCACGGTGAGGGTCGAAAAATTTAAAATGCTTATAACTCGCGATCTAATTTTCGTATCGCGACCAAATTTTGTTTGGTAATTTATTATAAGAGAGTGTTAATTTTTGGTGACAGGAGACCTCCCACGGTGAGGGTCGAAAAGTTTAAAATGCTTATAACTCGCGATCAATTTTCGTAGCGCGGCCAAATTTTGTTTGATAATTTATTATGAGACAGTGTTATTTTTGGTGACAGGAGACCTCCACGGTCAGGGTCGAAAAATTTAAAATGCTTATAACTCGCGATCAATTTTTGTAGCTCGGCCAAATTTTGTTTGGTAATTTATTATGAGACAGTGTTAATTTTTGGTGACAGGAGATCCCCCATGGCGAGGGTTGAAAAATTTAAAATGCATATAACTCGCGATCTTATTTTCGTAGTGCGGCCAAATTTTGTTTGGTAATTTATTATGAGACAGTGTTACTTTTGGTGACAGGAGACCCCCACGGTGAGAAGTCGAAAAATTTAAAATGCTTATAACTCGCGATCTAATTTTCGTATCGCGGCGAAATTTTGTTTGGTAATTTATTATGAAACAGTGTTAAATTTTGATAACAGGAGAACCCCCACGGTGAGGGTCGAAAAAGTTAAAATGCTTGTAACTCGTGATCTAAGTTTTGTAGCGCGGCCATATTTTGTTCGGTAGTTTATTATGAGAGAGTGTTAATTTTTCGTGACAGGAGACCCCCCACGGTGAGGGTCGAAAAATTTAAAATGTTTATAACTCGCAATCAATTTTTGTAGCTCGGCCAAATTTTGTTTGGTAATTTATTATGAGACAGTGTTAATTTTTGGTGACAGGAGATCCCCCATGGTGAGGGTTGAAAAATTTAAAATGCATATAACTCGCGATCTTATTTTCGTAGTGCGGCCAAATTTTGTTTGGTAATTTATTATGAGACAGTGTTACTTTTGGTGACGGGAGACCCCCCACGGTGAGGGTCGAAAAATTTAAAATGCTTATAACTCGCGATCTAATTTTCGTATCGCGGCAAAATTTTGTTTGGTAATTTATTATGAGAGAGTGTTAATTTTTGGTGACAGAAGACCCCCCACGGTGAGGGTCGAAAAATTTAAAATGCTTATAACTCGCGATCAATTTTCGCAGCGCGGCCAAATTTTGTTTATTGATTTATTATGAAACAGTGTTAAATTTTGGTGACAGGAGACCCCCCACGGTGAGGGTCGAAAAAGATAAAATGCTTATAACTCGTGATCTAATTTTCGTAGCGCGGCCAAATTTTCTTTGTTTAATTTATTATGAGACAGTGTTACTTTTGGTGACAGGAGATCCCCCCCCCCCCCCCACGGTGAGGGTCGAAAAATTTGAAATGCTTATAATACGCGATCTAATTTTCGTAGGGCGGCCAAATTGTGTTTGGTAATTTATAATGAGAGAATGTTAATTTTAGTGACAGGAGATCCCCATGGTGAGGGTCGAAAAATTTAAAATGCTTATAACTCGCGATCTAATTTTCGTAGCGCTGCCAAATTTTGTTTGATAATTGATTATAAGACAGTGTTACTTTTGGTGACAGGAGACCGCCCACCGTGAGGGAGGAAAAATTTAAAATGCTTATAACTCGCGATCTAATTTTCGTATCGCGGCCAAAATTTGTTTGGTAATTTATTATGAGAGAGTGTTAATTTTTGGTGACAGGAGACCCCCACGGTGAGGGTCGAAAAATTTAAAATGCTTATAACTCGCGATCAATTTTCATAGCGCGGACAAATTTTGTTTGGTAATTTATTATGAGACAGTTTTAATTTTTGGTGACAGGAGACCCCCCACGGTGAGGGTCGCAAAATTTAAAATGCTTATAACTCGCGATCTAATTTTCGTAGCACGGCTAAATTTCGTTTGGTAATTTTTAATGAGACAATGTTAATTTTTGGTGACAGGAGACCCCCACGGTGAGGATCGGAAAATTTATAATGCTTATAACTCGCGATCTAATTTTCGTAGTACGGCCAAATTTTGTTTGGTAATTTATTAAGGTATTGCATAGCTTTTATCGCGGGCTTTGAGAGCGGAGGAAGAATCTAGAAATTCCGTAACGAGAAAAAAACCTAACACTCCGGCTATCGTCGCTTGAGTTTGGCGGACTTCGGCACGGTATCCTTCTGTAGAGTTCGGCAGACATTAAAGCGGTATTTTTCAGATATTTTGAGAATATCAAGTCTCAAACTTATGTTTTTTATTTCAGCTACCATAAACGTATAGTTTCAATGATAAAAATTCCTGATTAACCTACATGTATTGTAAGATAATAAAAATATTTTAAACGATATTAATTTCTCATTTATTCAATAAAAGAAAAAAAATGTTTTGTTATCGGTCATCACGCTCAAAAAGTATAACTTGAATTAGTATCAAAGACAAAAAAACTGCATAAATAAAAAGTAAATAAATAATTATGATTGCATAAGTTGATAAAAAATGCTATGCAATAGCTTTACCGCGGCAGTCCCCGAGTGCCACACGTCTTTTTATTTTTTATTATTATTATTTTTTTTTTAATACTAACCGATATAAAAAAAAGAATCAAGCTTGGCGACAACTTGGTGCTAACGCATATGAATGCATATTTTAAATATGTTTATGATTTGAAAACGGTTGCAACAATGAAAGATGATTTGCGCCAAATCATTATTATTATTATTATTATTATTATTATTTTTAATCAAATTTACATTTTTTTAGCTAAAAAAAATTCTAATCATCAGAATTTAATGAAATTAAAATGGGACCACATGGGTATCTTATACTTTCAAACAAAAAAAGAATTATCAAAATCGATTCATATTTAAAGAATTTATGAGTGAACAAGAAATACATACAGGTCGAAATCCTAACCTACTCCTTGAAGTCGGTGAATAATAAAAAATGAGGACGAGTGAGAGGAGGACTCTCAGACTTGCACCTATAGGATCCCGTATCTTTATCTTACATTACCGCTACAAAACCTTCAGTTAGTACCATATATGGAAATTCATGTGTTTGTCATGTTATAAATCGACGGTTTACAAATTAACGAGTTTTAGATATTTTCATTTACATTTGTTATATAAAACTTTCCTTCATGTTAAATTTCAAGTCTGCCGAAAAACCGAAAGTAGACCTTCTAGGTTTTACTCTCAAAATCAAGAGGACATTTCCATATGACCTGGAACCTTGAAATTTGGCTTGAAGGAAGATCTTATAACATATGTAAAGAAAAAAAAAACATGTCAAACAACGTATAATTATAAATAATTAGTTTATAATTATATGCTGTTTTTATGTTTGATGAGTATTCTCTATTACAGGAATTCACGAGTTCTCACGTAATAAATAAATATAGATATATAAATCAATGATTTTTGGATTTTTACCTTTACACGAGACATTCCTTTTGTGCAAAATTTAAGGTTCTAGGTCTATCGGAAGTACATTACAGGTTTTACTCTCAAAACATATAAAATACTTGAAAAGTGAAATTTGGCACAAAAGTCGATCGTATATAGCACATGCTATGGCAAAAATACGAAACTCATTAATTTATATTTGTATTTATTGCGACACTTTCTATAATAGGAATTTTTAAAGCGAGATGTAAGGGTTCCGTTTTTTCCTGGACAGAATCCTAAAAGTGAAACGAAAAAATATTTATATAAGTTTTATGCATATTTTTCAGACCAAAATAAAAAAATTCTGGTAGATTTTGTATATTTATGCCATGAAAACTCCACTTTTTTATTTCTTTGTCTTAAATACAGTCATTTGTCTACAATCCTGTCAAGTTTGGAGGTTCCATTGAATGTGAAATGAAGTAATAATAATAATAATAATAATAATAATAATAATAATACAGAAATCATCCGGTAATTTAAAAAAGCTAAATCCCCCCCCCCCCCCCCGAATTTTCGTGAAGAGAATAAGACGTTAGATACGTACTGTCGTGCAATAAATTGATCAAAGAAAAATAGTAAACTCATTGGATGTTTTAAAAACAAGTTTGTTTCTATTGGCTATTTCCTATTAATATGTAATTTTAATTCGTCGTTAGAACTTGTTCAGCCGATAGCAGATTGTCTCGCAAATATAACTTTGTATTTGAAAGAACTTTTTTTTTTCTGTTCAACGGTGTAAAAATGGAAATTATGCATTGTTTAGAAGTTTCAAAAATTGCAGAAAAAGCGAAAAAAAAAAGATTTGATTTCAGATCACTTATTTTAGAAAACATTTATAAATGCTCTACTCTTTCCCACTTTGAGATATATTTGTGTTTATTCCCCCGATCTTGCTATATGGGTGATTCCAAAAATAAAGCACCTTTTGGTGTCCGGACACTTTGTATTGTTATATTTTCTAAAATTTTGTTTCAAAATTAAATTTAAATATTGGAAAATATATTTTAAGGATATTTTTCTTTAATGCAATTTTTAAATTTGAGATAAATTCCATTTATTGTTCGAATAACTTTCTTAATAATTGTGTCCTGTAAAAAGCCATGTCCGAAGAACAATTTTTGATTTTTGAACCCTATTTTTTTTACTATATATATCGTTTAAGTTATATTTAAGGGTGTTTTTTATGTCTTTGTAGTCTTTATATTATCCCTATATACTTTAAATATTTTTTTCATTTTATAAGAGAAATTCACGTGTCCCTTAATTTTTGTCCTAACAGTAGTCATTCATGTACTTTTAGAGTCAGCAATCATCCTAGGTAGTCATTTTCCTAATTTGTTAAATTTTGAAGAATATTATCTAAGAAAAGGTGATTTTTGAAGGTGGGTGTGTTTTTTGTGTGTCCCCTGTGTTACTATTGATTTATTTTGATTAATTATTAATTTTCTAGTTTATTGTCATTTAAATTGTAAGTCTTAGTTAAAAGAAAATATTCCATCTAAATTTACATTGTTTCTGTGAAAATAGTAACACATGGGTGATAATTTATTTCATTTTGTCTCCTGTGTTACTTAGTCCCCTGTGTTACCATGATATTGGTAACTATGTTGTTATAGACAAAAAACCCAAATTTAAAAATGAAATGCAACAGAATATCCTGCTTTTTTAATATATTTGTAGGTCTATATCAGAAATACATTTTTAATTAATACATAAGTACATTTTTAAGATTGTTAATTTTTTTATGTTCAATTAGAATATCCCCTTTGTTACTTTATTGTCCCCTATGTTACTGACATTTCTTTTATCAGAACAAAAGAAAAAAACTTTCTTATGAATTAGTTTTATAATATTCACTGGCTAATATTTATAAATAAGTTTTACTATAATTTTTTTATATTAGAGTAATTTTTACCAAGTTATATAAATTTTTATACAGGGAGAATACAAAAAAGGTAACACAGGGGACATAATATGCCTATATCATGAAAAAATATATACATAAAAAATCTACATGGCACTGAAAAAGAACATTTATATGAAAGTGTTAATATTGTAAAAGCAATTCTCTATTTTAATAAGAAAAAATGAGAAGATTATTTAAATTATGGTAACACAGGGGACATATTTCAGCCAATGTGTCTGTGTTTCTAAGTCTAGTGATAAATATTTTTAAAAAAGTGTGCTGCTGATATTCAATTTCTACTCTTGAATATGTATACAACCCTCTCAAAGATATTTTTATTTCATTTTAAATGAAAAATTTTTTGAAATTTTTTTTCTCAAAAAGGACCTTTATTTTTGGAATGACCCATATATACACCTTATTATGTAATTATAAGGTGTATATATGGTAATTTTGAATTAATGTAATTCAAAATAGTTTTCGATGGATGCATTTACATACAAATCATGCATGTAATTCATTATTAACTTATGTACCTATGTCATATGAAGCCCAATAATGCTTTTCAAATAATGCAAAAGATGGTAGATTAATGTATATAAAAAAAAGGAAATTGAGTTTCCAACCTCCTGTTTTTTCCCAAGTCAAAAATATACTTGGTTCCATAAAATTTGTTTAATAAATTGACATGTTTCACTGTTGTAATTTTTTTTATTTCATTTCTTAAAAATATTCAGCTTCAAACTGTGACCTTAAAAAACTGGAGATTGGAAGTCATGTTATAATTATAAAAGCAGTTGTAAATTGAAAAGGTTTGATTAGTAAAAATAAATACCTAGTTGCATAAAAATTAATAACATTAATAGTTTTAGATTTGTGTTTGCTATAATTTTAAGCAATGTGCTGAAAAGATGATTGAAATAATGTATGAATAAAGAAAAAAGTGACTGAAAAAAAAAAAAAAATCAAGAGGTTACTAAAATTTTTTTAGTAAATTAGTATTTCACAGAATTTTTAGAAACCATTACAAACATTTTTTGTAAGTGAAACAAACATTTCTTTTGTAAACGTAACAAAAAAATTTTGTATAACTAACTTAAAACTTTTTAGTATGAGCCACCAAGCGAATTTTAGTAATAGCTCCAAAATTACTTTTAATAATAAGCCGCAATAGATGGCAGCACCAAACATTGCTACCTGCTCCGACAGGACTTTCATAATCCCTTTATTTAAAGATTACTTACACTGCATACATTCAAGGGCGTATTTGGTGGCGACCAGCATCGAACCCGGGACCTTTCATCCTGGAGATCGGTGCTATGACCACTAGGCTGTCACGGCCACACCAAGCGAGTTTTAGTAAAAGCTATTAAAAATATAAAACTATTAACTCTATTCGTTGCTAGCTTTTTTCTACTAATTCTTACAGATTTTCTAGTAACCGAGTAAGATTACAAAAAAATTTTTAGTAATTACAAGGATCACTAAATTTTTTTTGTAGATCGACCTTTTTTTACAATGTGTGATAAAAACCTGACTTTTTTAAACAGACTGGTATTACACAAAGGGATAAATATGAATATTTCACCCTCTCAAAAAACAGTTCAAGCACTTTTATTACGTCTTTAAATAAAAATATTTCTAACAACTCCAAAAGTTAAAGAAAAAAAAAATCTTATATCATAAAATATAAATAATAATAGAGAATACTTATAACAACTCCAACAGTTAATTATAAACATATTTATCTAGTATCTATTATAATATATATATATAGTCATCTTGTTCATTTTAACCCTTTGCACTTCGTTGTCGCCTTTGTGGCGACATCGTAAGGTAAGCTAAACACTCCGTTATCGCCGTTGTGGCGACATAGTAAAGTAAGATGAAAACTCCGTTGTCGCCGCCGCGGTGACATCATCTCTCCTTGTAAAATTTGTATTGGCACCAGCAATAAAGGAAAGTAAAATTTGCCTTATTGAGTGAGAGCAATTTTGAATTTGTGTACTTGAAGGAAACTTCTTTTATAAAAATGACGCCAATCGATTAAAATGCGAATAAAATTTGTAAAATGACACTGAGCTTCTGGCAGCCCATACTCAAAATGACGCGGAGTGCAAAGGGTTAAAAGCTAGCTCGGTTTGTTTTTTCAAAGTAAGTTTTTAAACACGGGTTCAAAGTAATAATAACAATAATAATAAAACTGAATACGTTATACAAGATAAATGGAAATTTGTTGTAATTTATACTTATAGAAATATTTTTATAAGCAAATATAAATAGGACATTATAAAGAGGTAAAGGGGTAAAAATGTCTGAAAAAAATATATAGAGAAAAACATTTCAAAATAATTAACTTTTAAAACTCTATCAACAAAATGCGAAATGACCTTACTGGGATAACTTAGTTAAATATAAATCAATATGAATATTGCAAGTCAACTTTAAAAACAGCAATCTGATTTTGTATTAAATCTTGGTAGAAATTTTGTACCGTGACAAAATTTTCAATGTTTCTTCAATAAATGCAATTTTATTATTTCGCGTTCATTTTTATAATATTTTCTTTAAAGAAAATTGTACAAGCGTGTCATTACACGGAGGTAAATACTCTTCAGATAAATTTAATCAAAAATTTTCTGATGATTTTAAGAAGGATGTGAATGAGTTTCTGTATATTTCCCTATCTATTTTGCCTTTATTTCCCTAAAAGACATGTACTCAGACTTCTAAAAGTATCTTAAAAGAAATAAATTGAATTCTTTTATGTATGCATGGAAAATCCTATGATAAAATTTGACTTTTAACTGCATTCTTTATTGACAGTAGTAACATGTACTTGTGCTCTATACTATACTTCTCAAAAGAAAAACTTAAAAATTCGTTCAATGAATATTTCTATGGAACTTAAATAAATAAAAAAGCCCCCACCTTTATCATAATTAGCAGTTAAGTGCTAATACTCACTCTAAATTAACAAAATCACCCCCCTCCCTTTTTAACAATTTAAGACGGAAGTTTAAATTTTGTAACAGCTCAACTCAGAGTTATTGAAAGCAGAAGATTTATTTTTTAGGAAATTTTACATAAAAATCTCCGCTATAAAAATTTTAATAATTAGTGTTAATAGAAAGAAGAGTTTAATTTTACTAGATTAATTTATATTTTAAATATATCCTGTAGTCTACCACTAGATTATTATTAATATTTTTTTCGAAATGATTTCATAAAAAAATGAGAGAATAATAATAACAATAAAAATAAATAGGACTGAGCAATGCACCAGTTAAAACATTTATTTTTATAAGCTTAACATTTGTCAAGAATTTTTCATATAGCGTATATACATTCAATTACATTGTCAGAAAAAAAAAAAAAAAACTGATTTAATGTATGATAAATGAACCGGGGATAAAAAGTAAGTAAAACCAAAAACGACGAACAAAAAATGAGAACAACAATTTTTCTAAAATAAGGTAAATATAACAAAAGTAAATTTATTAAAATAAAACTAAAAAAGAAAAATTTGAATAAAAAATACAAAAAGAAATGTATGCACAAGCTATGCGTGTATGTAAAGGCATTCACATTTTAATGGAACATAAAAAAAAAGAAAGAAATAAAGAATGAATTATAGGAACTTCTTTATGGCATTTTTTTTAATTTCGTAGTAGGACCATACTGAAACGCAGTTCAACCAGTTATATATGTATATATGAATTAGGTAAGCAGAAACATGTAATAAAAATGCAAGACAACAGGACGGTAAAGAGCAGAATGCATGTTATCTACACTGTTAAAAATTTGTAACAAACCCTTTAGTCATTTGACCGTTTTTATTGATAACAATTACATAAATTACAATTTAACTTCATCCCGAATATAATATGGTCAATAATATGATCAGATTGGCTTAATAACATGGTCAAGAAACCGTGAAGTACTCTTAATATGAACAAATTTTAATTCCTCTTGAACTTCATGACTGGTACATGAAATGCGAAAAATGCTTAAAATATCCCACTTAAACATTGTCCAGACATCTCTTAATTAATAACATTATAAGAAATATTGTTTGCCAATCTGGTGTAAATTTTATTGCTTTTAAATGTCTATTTTGATTTTATCCTTATATAAAAATTTGATTTTACCGTAAAAAAAAATCAGGGACAATTTAAATATACAAAATAAGAAATGTTTGACTGTCTTAGAATTGTATACATCTACCAAATGTTGGATAAAAATCAAGGAAGAAAATTTCATTTAAAATTGCGACACATTTTACTCAAATTTTCCGTGTATTTAACATTAGTTTCCCAACACAGTAATGCTTAATTAGTCTGTCAAATAATAGTCATGATAATTGTGAATCATTAAATCGTATTTAGGAAAGTGAAAGTTTTGAAATCTCGTCTGAAGTACTGTTTTATCATATTTCTGAACTTTTAAAAATAAAACTCTAATAAAGACACTGGATCATTTTTATGCATAATTTAAAAAAAAAATTTTGGAAAATGGCTCAACATATCTACTTTTGATATTAATTTTAACTAGTGCATTTGTAAAATTGTATAAATATTAAAACATTTCAGTTTTTCATTGCATATTTTCTTTTTGTAATGATGTAAAGATAGATAGAAATGGTTAAATGTTTTAAGAAAATACAAATCAGACAGAGAAGAAATGTTTTTTTTTTTTTTTTTTTTTTTTTTTTTTTGAAAAAGAGAACATTTACTATTTGAAAACGGAATTTTATGGTGTTATATAAATGATTTATGAATGCATTAAATTTTAGAAAACTTTTACTGACAATAGTTATGAGCTTAAGTTTAGATAATTTAGAATTTTATTTTTTAAACTTTTAATAACAATTGAAATTTTGTGTTCTAATATGCGTTTATTTTATTTTATTTTATTTTATTTTTATAGAAGAAAACAGTCAGTGTTTGAGAAATAAATTTCATTTAGTTATTCAAAACTATTAAAAAAGGGATAATAGAACTTTATTCAGGATATTAATATTTATACAGAATGAATAAAAAATGCTCAGACAAACAGTAATTGGTGATAGAGACAGGGTAGTAGGGCTAGATATGGAGTCGTATCCACGCACACTTTTGTTTGTGTTGGAAGTGATATAGTTTTGTGTGAAATGCTACGATATCACGAGAAGTAATACAATGTTAAAAATCTTGTCCTAATTTGAACCAAATTTTTGTGATCAATAACTGCCACTGTAAGATGGTAAAATCTTGAACCAATATTTGGAGCTCCTATGGGAACATAGTTCCAATAGTTGGAACGAGGTTGAAAGAGGAAGCTTCAAATGTTGGTACGAGATTTCACTATCTTATGGTGGCAGCTACTGAGCATCAAAATTTGGTTCAAACTAGAGCAAAATTTTTAACAGGGTAGGAGTGAGCACCATCTACCTCATAATAGTGAAAAATGAGATGTATCATATTATCAAATGCAATTAACGTTACATATGGTATCAGTAAAGTAATTGTGATGAGAAATTCATTAAAATATCTTTATTTTGAATAAAACTATGAAGAATTATAGTACGTTTATTACCAATCCTTAAATTTTACATAAAAGCGTTTGGAACTCTATGTTGAGGCTAGTGAAGAAATTGGTTGAATCGAATTGGTAACTGAAAGTTACGATGTACATTAAAAAATTTTTTTTTTAATAATATGCTTACAAAATAAATGTGAAACTAAATGAAACCAGCGTACTGATTTCACACATTTATTCAACAGAGAATTATTCATAGAAATGGAAGACACACTTACTTGTCAAAATCTTTTATCACAATGGATTGAAAGGAAAAGTGCATTAGTTTATCAAATGTTATGTTACTGTAATTTAACAGTGCATTTGTATTGGCCGATCTAAACAAATGTAGAATATGTTTGCATTAAATGTATCATATTCAAAAAGGAATTTAAATAATTCTTTAAAAAAAGTAAATTACCAGTCACGTTTATCTTTTTCTCTTCATTTTAACAGAATTTTATAGATAGACATGAGAAATTAACTCGTGTGTTATACCTTCTTTCACTAAAAAGATGCTTATCTACAACTTTGTAATTGAACTTTTTGTAGCATCGTCTATATTTTTGAAGGTTCAATATTTAGTTCTGGAATTTACAGTTATCAAACATCGAGATGTTTGAAACTCATCCTGACGTGCATATCCGTTTTACTGTATCTAGATACCACGTTTACGGCTGTAATTAATTTAATTCACCAGGTGTTTAATGGAAAACGAATTTAAGGAATCCTCCTGTATCCAATTAAATGCAATAATATAACAACATAAGGAATCCTCTTGTATGCAATTAAATATAATAATATAATTATAACAACTTAAAGCTGCGGGCAAACAGCACTACTTTTAGTTACACTAAAAGAGCAATAAATCTATCTTTGTTTCCGAACGGAACAAAGGTTGCTAGTTTTGGAACCTCTTTAAATTATTTTTGGGGTAAGAATCGTATCGAATTGACAAAGGAAGGGAAAGTTTATCTCCCCCATCTTCAGTCGTAAAGCTGTCAACTGATTTCGAGTTCGATTTCTCTCTTGAAGTTCAGATTTAGTGCACTGAAAAAGCAGTTTTACTTCAAAGCGCCGACACGAAAGATAAAAAATAGCGAAACCTGACCACAAGAAGTTAGTGCTATGTGCCCGGTCCTTAAGGAATCCTCCTATAAACAATTAAATCTAAGAATATAATTACAATTATATTAACATATTACTACTGTAAAGGAAAAAAAATAACGAATGCAATTATTAAAATTGATCAATAAATTCTTTGTTATTATTCTAAAAAAAAAAAAAAAAAAAAAAAAAAAAAAAAAACCCTTAAAAATTATTTGTGTTGTTATTATTATAATTTTGTGGATTTACAAAATTTCTTCCTAAAATGGACTATGGATGGAATAATTTCCTTTCGGTTAGAAATACAGCAAGTCGAAGTGCATCTATAAATTGCGCTATTGTCAGCAATTTCGTTCACCTACTTTCTGCGCTGTTCCGTTAAGAAAAAAGTGTTTTATCGTTTAGTTTTGCCGGAAAGTTCTGATAAAAATGGTCGCGTACATTTATTATATGTCATTTTCATGTTCATTAATTATGTCAATTTGGCTATTCGTGTATATATATATATATATTTAACGGGTTTTGAACTACATACGTTTAGTTTAATTTTAGTTGCAAGATTAAATTGTGTTAAGGTTACGAGTACTTTAATTTAAACTGAATAATTAATGCCGACTCACACATTTCATAGCTATAAAATTGTATGTGATGTTTCATGACATCATTACAATACTCGTGACATTGAAGAGCAAAAAGTAAGCATGTTCATGAAGTTATTGCATTTCTAATTGCACACTTTCTTACTGCAAACTTGCAAGTAATCCGTATTTCTTATTACGACATTGACTTCATCATAATAAACCATGATAACAGCAACAACAAAAACAGTAAAAGCTTTATTCAAAGCAAATATTGGATAAAGTACATATAAAATTTAAAACGTTTTTAAAATATCAATAAAATAAATTAGTTATTAAAATATTCTCTAATGAAGAGCTTGGAAAAGTTTGAAAGTACTAAGAAGTTTGAAAATAAAACGTACATTTTTAACTAGTAACATATCTTTTATTATTAAGTAACCTTAAAAAAAAAACTAAACTTTTAATGTTGATATTATATACTTTATATTTGAGTCAAGGTGAAATATTGCGTTTCGTCTTGTGGTTTTATATTCGAAAATTGGATTAGAGCATGATATCGGAACAATATGAAACATAAACAATATGAGAATCAAATCAAAAATATATTATCAAAGGCGAAAGCAGGTTTTAAAACTAAATTTAAAATAAATTTTAGAGATTTTAAAACTTTGAAAGGCAAATTTTGTTTGTTTTACTTCAATTTCTTCAATAAATCGATATTTAATGTGGCTCCGATTTTTCGGCAAAGTTCTGTACGTTTGATGTGCTTATATTTTAAAAATACAGCCAGATAGTAAAACACTCCAGAATTTTCATGTGAAATAATTCCCATCTTTGGAGACACTTAATCAGTGTGCTTGCAGTTATTTATATTGCTACCAACTAAAATAGAAATATAAACCTTAATTACGTCTACTGTTAACTATACCATAATAACATATATCCCAAACAATTGTCAAAACATACGTTAAAAAATATATATTTTCTTAAATAATCAGAACATACAAAATATTTTGTATACAAAAAAATCAGAATTTACAAAAAACTACAAACACAATGGATTGTGTTTGTAGTTTTTTGTATATTTTGATGATGACACAATGAGAGTTGCAACATGTAAAATTTTAGTATTTTTAATGCATTTTGATTGAAATGATGTCTATCAAGTGTTTGAGCATGTTTGTATTAAAGGAGAGCTTTAAATTTAGGGGCGTCGAAAGACACATATTGAAACTTCTTATGTTTACAAATTACGCATTTAACAAATAACTAAAAAATATATTATAATAAGGCTTACAAATATTAAAAAAGGAGTAATAAATCACCAATCAGATAAACAATTTTTCATTGTTCTAAAAAGGATTTTCGCTTTAGTTGCAAAATAATATGCAGAATAAAAATAGCAAATAATACATGCATTGTTATAAAAGGTTACTCAAAACATGCAAAAACATAAATTTTCCTCGTTTCAATTGTTTAACCTGCTTTAATATAAGGAAAATGGGTATCTGTTTTTTAAAGAATATTTATATTGAGACATATTTCCGTTTTTCTCGGGCACAATGAAAAATGTTTCCGTTTAAATTTTTCAAAGTGGTTTGCTACAAACGAAATTTATAAAGCCATTTCATATTTAAAGATGATGCCAAAAATAAATAAATAAATAAATAAATAAAAATAAAAATAGAATTTTATAATGAATAACACTATTTTAGCGTATACTTTTCGCAGTTTATGGGAATTGGAAGCTATGTTCTTAAAATTTTGGTACATCAGGTCTATTAATTAAAAGTGACAAAATTTTAGCGTATATCAGGCTTTGCATAAGAAAAAATAATTTTAACATAGAACAAATAAGTACTGCATTTAAGAATGGTAATAAAATCCATAAAAAATTGCTGAAATAAATACTTTTTAATCTTCTTATTTTAACAGATTGTAGATTTTACGGAAAGACAAAATGAAACGTTAGATTTATGAGTCTTATAATTGAAAAATTTAAATTTAAAAGCTGCACAAAATTTCAGTTTCTTAAAAACTAATTAAAAAAAACTAAAATAACTAGCAGTATTACAAATTAGGGACCATTGTTTCACCATACAAAAATTAGTTTCAATTTAAATCAGAGGAACTAAAATTTTTATTAATGGAGCTCATTAAGTTAAGCTTAACACTCCTTATTAACGTTACGCCTGCTGTTTCTTATGACATATTATGATGTAATTCTTTTTATTGTGCAATCAATTTTGACCAAGTTAAAATCAATGAAATGAAGTTTTTACGTCTTTTTAAAAAATGATGTATTATTTAATAATAATTTAAAAAAAAATCATAAGTTACACAAACTTTCCGCTTCTAAAGAAAAATAAGTTAACAAGAAATAAAACGAAAATAATATTGCGAATTTACGACTATTTTCTAATCTTACAAGAAAGCTTTTATTTAACCCTCTCATGCATAAATTATTTTTCATTATTTACAAAAATCTTTTTTTGTGATAAATTCGAACTCATCATAAAATAATTTTGTTATTGTGCTGCATGTTAGCTATTATCTGTCCACAATCAGATCTACATAAATGAAAGCTCAATTTTTTTTTTGCTTAATAATACAATAACTATACTCGTATGAGACCCGTATGCATGAGAGAGTTAAATGAGTAAGAGGAACCGCATTCTGAAATTGATATTAATGGAGATTTTTAAGACTAGATTAATATCCCGTAAATTTTACCGATCCTTTTTCCTTATGAACAGCTATATTCCCGTGTCATCTTTTTTACTGTGCAGTCTGATTTGACCGGGTTAAAGTCAATGAACTAAGGTGTTTACAACTTTTGTTAGTCTTGTTTTCCGAGTCGGAAAACCGGTAGAGTTAGGAATTGAAAAGGAAACTGTTCTGCTTTTATATTTAAGTGATGCATTTACAAATAAATATTTGTTTTACATTAGTTTAGTTTCAAACTATATTTAATTCGGTGATATGTTCAAATTGGAACTTTGTCACCGAAAAATTAGGAAGCTACGAATATTATTTATATTACACATTTTTTAACGTACTTCCTTTACGGTGTTAATGGCTAAGTTTACTAAAGGTAATTTAGCAAAATGTCCATATTATGAAAGCATTAATTTTTGTAATTAAAATGTAAACATTTTGAGGATTTCTAATAGATATCCATGTATAAATACAGAATCTTAAAGGAAATTTATACGAAATTGAAAAATTAGGGAGGAAATAGAAAACAGCATCATTTTTTTTTTTTTTTTTTTTTTTTTACTACACTGTGGCTGTCATGGAATTCAGTTATTATCTTTATGATATTTGTCGCTGCTGAATAAGTTCAACATAATTCAATATCATGAAAGCAAGTGATCCCAGATAGTCTTTATGAAAGTTTTCTCAAAGAAAATATAACACACACAGACACCTATACATACGTATATAAGGTACCCTGGGGTAATAACGCCACGTTAAGGTTCTACCAATTTCCACGGCTTAGTTTTAGATTGTATTTTTCAAACAAATATAGGATCTGATACAGCAACTCATTGACTATCTATATAAAATAAATAATTTAACAGATATGTATTCATAAAATGTAATGGCGTTTTTTCTTGACCCATGCTATTTGGCGTTATTACCCACCTATATGGGTAATAACGCCATGCAAACAAAACTATGAAATAAGATGGAATAATTGCATGTAGATAGCCCAATTCTAAAAATACAAACTCTACAAACTTAGAAATTGACAAATTGCATTCTAAGATATTGAAAATGTTCGATTTTTGTGAAAGTGTAAGAAATATAAAGGTGTGGTGCGGGAGGGGGGGGATGAGGCAAATGAATATCAGACAGTGAGTTTCTTTTTGCTTAAAAAAGACCGTTTAAATAGAAATATGAGAAATATTGCACAGTTTTAACTGTGTTTATTTGAATCAGTATTTAGGATGTAGCTCGGCCACTGTAGGCAATCAACCGGGGTATTAATGTCAAGGATTGGCGTTATTACCCCGGTATAGCTATTGCGCAGTACATTTTAAATTACAAATTATCTCGAGAAGATATCCAAAATCTTCAACAACATTTTAAAAGTACATGAAATGCACTACAAATTTATGTAATTAACAAAGTATTTCCGGATAAAAAGATAGCCTTCACATATACAAAACGTATCTCGCAAATTTTAGATCAAGCGTTAATTTTAGTTGTTTGTAAAAACAATAAGACCTAAAAATGAAACAAATTAACTTGAAGCTGTTTTTTGCGATTTATATAACTCAAAACCCTTCTGCGCAGAGCACATGGGTGTCATTTACCTGATTGTTTCATAATTATGCAAAATATAAGCACTTGGCGTTATTACCCCGCCTGGCGTTATTACCCCAGGGTACCTTATATATGTATATATGTACATATATAACCATTATAAACGAATTAAAATTATCACCAACAAATGCATATATATATATGTATGTTTAGTACATATCGAAAAGTAAGATGTACTAAATGTAGTGTAAATACTATTCTTAGAAGCATTAAACACTTAAAATGATTGTCCGTAACATTGTGCATGGATTACAGATTAAATCATTAATTAACTGGGACAATTAATTATTGCATTTATACGGTCCTTATTTGAGGACAGATAAGTATTTCCATATAAAGTATTAAATTTACAAAAAAAAAAAAAAAAAAAAAAAAAAAAAATCAGCATTTATTTATGGAGATTTGATTTGTAGACAAATTCACTATTCTAGACAGCTATCATTCAGAACAATAATAAAATTATTTTATAATGGGTTCTTATTTATCTCAAAAAATAACCGTTTGATATTTCTTTTTTTTTTTTTTTTTTTTTTTTTGGGGGGGGGGGGGGTCTAAAAAATAATTTATGCATGAAAAAATTAAAAATGGTTAAATGGAATGACATAAAAGGGCATGAAAGATAATCCCATGAAATGAATAAAATAAGCAGCTCAAAAATTTTAATCTCCTAGTGCAAAGCGAACAGTTCAGGAGGAGATGTATAAAAACTATACATTCAAATTTAAGCTATAATTTTTTTGTATAAAAAATATTACGTTTTTTCCGACAAATATTGCTAACAAAAAATGGACTTAAAGCTTTTTAAAAGTATTTTTAAAGACATTAAAGCATGGTACAAGTATATTAAAGTGAAAAACGATTAAAATACGAGTATTGCAAAAATAACCTTTTTAAAAATATATATTTTTAAATATATATTTTTAAAAAGGTATACATCATAAAAGGTGATGTATATTATTATAGAGCTCTTCCATTTTTTTTTTTTGAAAACCAAGAACTATTTTATTATCGGAAAATTACTTATTTCAAAATATTTTGCATAAATGTAAATACATGACTTAAAAACTTTCTTCTCAATGTACAGCTAAGTTCCCTCTATAAATATTTTCAAAATACCTAATATTCGCAATAAAGTTTCCTATTCTAAAAAATTGAATAAATAAAAAATCTTTGTAAAAAATGCGGATATCTATGTATGGGTCATTCCATTTTAAATCAACAAATTTTCAAAAAAGTTGTTGCATCACCATTTTTAATTTTGATAAAAATTTGCATGTCCATTCCCCATGTTTCCTAGACCTAAAAAAAAATATTTTTTTTGTTTTAAAAAATTTTATTTTTGATGTATAGGCCAACTTTGTCGTTTGGCAACAGTAAAAATTTGGTATTTTAAGGCTTTGTCTAATGAGCTGCAACTTTTTTTCTAATAAAGTTTTAGAGCACAGCCATATCTCATTGCAAAGCTAAGAGAATGGTCTTTTTTCATATGGTATCAATAAATTTGAGATTTAAAAACAAGGCGTATCTTTTCAAGGTCAAAGTTAGTGATACAAATTTGATTTTTTACCATTTTTGAAAATTAAAAAAGTCATGAAGGGCTTGGAATAACAAGCCCTCTTTTTTTTCTTACATTCATATGGATGGATACTTATTGTATTAAAAAAATTGTCTCGTTACTCTGCCCCCTTCACAAGATATGGCCCTCCAAAGTTGCACATTTTCTAAAAAATCCAGTTTTCAATGCTAAAAAAATTAATGTGGGGGGCAAGGTAAAATTTTTTGTACTTGCCTGATCTTAAGTACTTCATACCAGCTTTCAAACAAAAAAAAGATTGCTTTGTTATTCAAAGGCATTTGGGAGCTTTAGGGGGTCTGAATTTTCAAATAATCGCTCTGAAACGACAGTTTTTTCATGTGCTTTTTTTTTTTGTAAATATGCATTTTTTTGCATATATTATGAACTTATCTTATTTAAAGGTTTTAGATTAACCTCATAAATAGTATTTTAACATATTCCAAACTCTCATCATTTGTAAGCATCCATTTGCTAACTATGACAGGAATAGCCAGGTCTCAACTTGCCCAGTTTGCTTCCCATTTGTTAACAAACATGAACAGTTCTTTGTATCTTTCCTATTAGTGGTTGGCACTGTGCCAAAGACAGAGCTGTTCACATATTATTAGATACAACTATCCAATAACATCAGAATAAGAGAGTTGCATAATGATGTCACTGCAACTGCTCAGTTGATTCTTTAACTCTGGAAAGTTGCTAAGCAAGCGTTCCTGTTGTATTCTTGATATTTCAGTGTTTAATGTATTTTTTTTTTTCATATCAAGAACCAGTACATATTTATAGAATATTTTGGTGAAGCACTTTTCTTCATAAGTTTTTTTTTTTTTTTTAATTTGTTTTTCTACATATAAATAAAAAATGGATTCTTAACCCTTTCCGGCACGGTCAAAATCTGTACTAAAATGAGAAATTATCGACTGACACCAGAATTCACAAATGAATTTTTTAAATATTTTAAATTCCTCAATTTAAGCTTTTATTGTAAAAGCAAAATTTTACTAAAACGTTACTGGTGCCGTTTGCAAGTTTGGAATTAAAATTAGGTATCCCAGACCAGGCACAGTGTGCCAGAAAGGGTTGATGGGTCTTTTTACATATAAAGAGTAAATTGTGGATAACCCTAAATGTTCTGTAGGAATTTTTAAGAAAGATGATTGTAACATTTTAAGTTATAGTAGACAGTTAACTATAAACAGTATTTCAAAAATTAGTGATGAGGATAAAACTTTACTACATTTAAGAACTGGATGTAAAAGCATTGAAACTGTTTGTACATACCATGAAAAAAAAATTCAAGACAAATATTCCCACCAGGACCTGGAACATCTTTTAAAATATCACGTCAAGATAACCAAACTTGGGTTCGATTTCAAGACATCTTAAAAATTCCAACTCCATCAGAATTATGGTCTGCACAGGAAAGATGTCATAATATCACACCTGAGATGAGTGAACATTTATCAACTCTTCTCCGAAAGAGAGCAAAACACTGAACAATATACTTTTGCATGCTTTGAGAGTTCAGTTTTATTCTATGTCTTCAGGTGTTAAATTTCTTAAATTAGCTTATTAAAGTTTAAATAAATTCTTTGATAATTCTTCTTTGCCTTTTCTAACTGTTTTCAACATATAAAATTAGCAATCTTTCACAAAAAACTAATATCAGGAAGTATGAAAAAAATTGTCGTTTCAGAGCGATTATTTGAAAATTCAGACCCCCTAAAGCTCCCAAATGCCTTTGAATAACAAAGCAATCTTTTTTTTGTTTGAAAGCTGGTATGAAGTACTTAAGATCAGGCAAGTACAAAAAATTTTACCTTGCCCCCCACATTAATTTTTTTAGCATTGAAAACTGGATTTTTTAGAAAATGTGCAACTTCGGAGGGCCATATCTTGTGAAGGGGGCAGAGTAACGAGACAATTTTTTTAATACAATAAGTATCCATCCATATGAATGTAAGAAAAAAAAGAGGGCTTGTTATTCCAAGCCCTTCATGACTTTTTTAATTTTCAAAAATGGTAAAAAATCAATTTTGTATCACTAACTTTGACCTTGAAAAGATACACTTTTTTTTAAATCTTAAATTTATTGATACCATATGAAAAAAGACCATTCTCTTAGCTTTGCAATGAGATATGGCTGTGCTCTAAAACTTTATTAGAAAAAAAGTTGCAGCTCATTAGACAAAGCCTTAAAATACCAAATTTTTACTGTTGCCAAACGACAAAGTTGGCCTATACATCAAAAATAATTTTTTTAAAACAAAAAAAATATTTTTTTTTAGGTCTAGGAAACATGGGGAATGGACATGCAAATTTTTATCAAAATTAAAAATGGTGATGCGCACCCCATTTGTTGATTTAAAATGGAATGACCCGTATATTTTTTTGTATTGTTGTATAATCTTCACTTCAAAAATCATAAAAAATGAATAAAACATGCATTTAGCTATCAGCGTGTATTTCATACAGCTCTAATAATTGCTCTTTATTAATAAACAAAACTGGTATATAGTCAAAATGTGCATAACATGGTGGGCATATAAAATACTTCGATTTAGTTACTCGCGATAAATTCGCGTTTAAAAATCTGCAAAATGTTACAAAAATAAATAAATAATAATAAAAAAGCATGCATGCACGTATAAAAGCATACTCTGCACAGAATTTTAATCATGAGTTATTTAAACTAAAATACTTTTTCTGCAATTTAATCCTAATACAGTAACTGTCTAAAATCTTTGGAAAAGGGTTTACTTAATATTTCATACACTTCGTTTTTTATATGAACCAAAGATAATCTAGATTTTGACGCGAAATTTGTTGTATTCAAAAACCACAACTTTTTTTCAGTATATGAAAAATATGTATGCTTGGTTAATAAAGTTGTTTTCAATAAAATAAAATTCTGAAAATCAAACGCTATTTTAATATGGGATAATTAATCCTGTAAGGACCGATGAGATGCATCCTTTGTATTTGTAAACAAAACTAGTTATGCCGGCTGAAAGTAAAACATATACTACGACCGCAATCTGTTGATAAAAAATGATACTTTACTCTTTCTTCAAGCCAGAACGATCGTTCGATTCTGGATTTTATTACATACGACTGTTACATACGACTCAGAAGCATGAATTTAAATGAATTTCTAACCCGCACGATCATGTGGGTTAGATATATGATATACGTACGAGTAAATCTGTTTGAAATAATTAACACCAGAATTTATAAATGAATTTATTAGAAAATATGCACTTGCTTATTTTCAGGTATCTTATAAAGGGGAAATTTTAATTAAATATTCTTGGTGCAAGTAAAATTAAAATTAGGTGTGCTTTATCAAAAAAGAGCGCGCTGAAAAGGGTTAACCCATTAACGCCCGAATTATTTTCTTCGCTAAAATTTAAATTTTGTGTTTCCGACCACTTTTAAAAGCAAATTAACTTTTATCTAAATTTATCGAGGATTCTGTCTCGTGAAATAAGATATATATTTATCTTCCTCTTTACTGGTGGGAAAACCGCTTTCTTGCTGATTTTGTAACCGTCCTCAAAAGAGGACGCTGGGCGTTAATGGGTTAAATGATTAAGGAAAAGTGCGTAATATAAGAACAAAGCGGCAACTCAGATATATGAAGGATTTATAATCGAAGAGATAACGTTATTTTCTACAAAAGTAAGGTAACTGATAGTTGGGGAGAGACGATTCGAATCCTTGATCTGGATCTTCGCAGTGGCTAGCAATAACCTTTAATCTGGTAACCTTCGTTTGAAAAGTATTATCATAGTGATGCAATACTAATCATTGAATAAAATTTCGATACCAGCCTCTTTTTATTTAAAAATGTGCTTGATCAGCAAATCTAAGGTTACCGAACGTCCCTGTATTTCAAGGACGCAGTTCACGTTTTGAGGCACAGACTTAGTGTTTTTGATTTAACCCCTTGGGGACGAGCTACACGTATACGTGTCGCAAAAAAGGCTTAAGAATCCTTGTTTATCCCCACCAGTAAAATTATACGGTAAAATTTGCCTTATTTAATCGGAGCATTTTCTCGATTTAATAAGGCACAAATTTCTGTTTTTAAAAACCGGTGACAAAACATTAAAAATTTCGTAAAAAGCTCCCGTCGCGAAGGGGTTAAAACTTATTGAATCTTAACCCATTAACGCCCGAATTATTTTCTTCGCTAAAATTTAAATTTTGCATTTCCCACCACTTTTAAAATCAAATTAACGTTTATCTAAATTTATCGAGGATTCTGTCTCGTGAAATAAAGTATATATTTATCTTCCTCTTTACTGGTGGGAAAACCGCTTTCTTGCTGTTTTTGTAACCGTCCTCAAAAGAGGACGCTGGGCGTTAATGGGTTAAGGGTGTATTCGAAAAAACGCTTTTCCACCTTCCCAACAGACCGAAATTTTCTGATGCAATTTCAGACATATTTTTAAAAGTAGAAACATGAAACTTGCTGAGGGGATTTTGGAAGAGACGTATAAGGTGCCGTGTGATGTCATTTTGCGCTCAATTCATCAGAATTTGATTGAACAATTACCTTCTAAGTACGACCCTGTTTTCCGTTACAAGATCTCCCGCTTCGGAAAAATCTGTTCAAAATGCCTTTTTAGATTGCTTTTTTTTGCAATATTTTCTGCATTTATCAAAGAAACGACAATCACGGCACCTTGTGCACTTTCTAAATAAGACAATTTGCCAGTTTGATGCATTTGAGAGCAAAAGTGGATTCAAAAATAAATCGGAAAATAAGCACTTTGAATCGAAATACACCCTTAAAAGAAGTTGATAAATTTATGAAGTTTAAAAAAGAGTAATGTTTAAAAAATTTAAAGTTTTGAAGAAACTGAGTTGAAACATATTTATAATTTGGTTACCTAAACTAAAACAGACGACGCAATATCAGAATAAAATTATTGGGTTGTTCAGAAAGTCGTGTTTGAGAAAATTAATTCGTACCGAAAAATTCTGTCATTTAATTGTTAGATATTGTTTCTGATATCTAACGTTTAGCATTTAAGGGGCAGAATTTCCCGGTACGAATTGATTTTCCCAAACGGACATGATTTTCCGAACGACCCATTATATCATCAAACTGCGTTATCCCTTTCGGGGGCAAGGTACTTACATTCGCAAAATGTTGAAATAATTGAATGGCACCAATATTTACAAGAAAATTTACTTGTAAACAAGTAAAAGTATATTTTCTCGTTCTTAATAAAAGAGAAATTTTTATTCAAAAATTTGGGTACCAATGTGGCAACTCGGAATTAAAATTAGGTGATGCCATAGCAGAAAGGACCCTCAAGAGGGTTAAAGCTCTCCATTTAAAACGAAATTTTTTCTATCAAGGTGAAATAAAACGAGCAATCCTCTTTCTTTACATCCACAGAATTTTTTTTTCTACATTTTTAATTTATTTTTTTAGGAAAAGTCGTTAATGTCCAAATATTACATAAAACAAAAACGCATTTTAACACAAGATATTTACCGAGCATAAAATATTTCCGGGTTTGTTCATACGAAATTACTCATAAGGTGTATAATAACATCAGGGAAATGAATAAAATTTTTCTGTTGAATTTTGGATTGTATTTTGGATAACATTGTCTGCCAGTAATCTGTACTTTTTTGGATTTCTATAGTTATATGAACAAATTTTATAGCTTTATTTTAAATTTTTCAAGGACCATAAAAAGGCCCCGTATTTGAATTTAAACTGATATATTTAAATATATAATAAATTAGCAATCTTAATGTGAAATGACAAAGTTAATTTTTTTGAATAATTGTAATCAGTAGCATGAATTACAACAGATAAAAACGATGTACAACAACGATAAAAGAAAAACTGAGTATAAAAACTGTGTTAGCATGAAGTAATATAAAAAAAATCGTAACATGAAAAAAACAGCCAAGAAAAAAATATATTTAGTTTAAAACATCACGTCTAATGCATATCAGCAGAGACTTTCAGTAACAATCATACATACTAATATTTATCTGAAAGTATATTTTGTGTTTTAGGACAATGTTTTATCACGTTGCACATTTAAAATTAACGTAAAACTTTTCACTGAAATACATCGAGAGTTCTGTTAATTTTATAAAAGGGCGCTTAGTATACAAAATATTTTTAATTGCACTTGTGTAAACACGTGCATTTAAAAAAAGATTTTCAATATTTTCTTATTATTAAAAAATGTTATCATTACCAAACTGTTTATGAACACGCTTCGTTTCATCATATGTCAGTTTAATAAAGATTTTTATCTGTAACATGATAATTTTTTTGCATTATCATTTCATCATCTAACCAAAGATATATTTTTGTTTATCATATGTTATGTTTTGCCTTGTTAAAAAGACATTTGTAAACTGTATCAAATAAGATTAAACATTAATGAAGTTTAAAAAGTCGTATATTACTGCGGGTTTTTTTTATAAACAGCTTTAACCCTCTCGCTGTGCATCCGGCAATATCCACGGGCGACGCAAAAGTAGCAATATTTGCGCAACCAACGATTTCCACGACCTTTTTTTATGATTTAACTCTATATTAAAAAAGTAATTATTTTATGAAAATGTTTTGCATTTTTTAGCTTTAAAATTATATATATAGATTTGAAATATTCAATAAAATAAATAAGCAATTTTAAAATGTATTTTGATTTAACCTTCCTACCCTGTTCAAATTTTACTCAATCTTGATAAAAACATTTCACACCAGAATTGTTATTTAAAATATTTTAATATATTTAATTGACTTATTTCTCTGAATCTGTTATTTAACTTTCCTTATGAAAAAAAGTTCTGGTTCGAATCGTATAAAAAGAATTATAGTCATGGGTCGATTAGACCCACTCAGGGTAGGAAGGTTAAAAAAAAAAAAAAAAAAAAAAAAAAAAAAAAAACGCGACGAGAGGGTTAATGTGTTCTGGAATTACAGTAGTTAAACATGCCTGTTACAAAAAATTCTTACAAATTTGCAAGAAAAGAAAAGACAGCTTACCTTTAATCTTCCTAACTATGACAAAAATAAATTTTATGAAAAAGATTGCATCCAATACTTGAAAAAAAAAAAATCAATTGCAAGATGAAATCAGTTTCAATTAAAGGAAAAAAATAATTCCAATAATTTTTTTTTTCTATTCTTTTTTGTTAGAAATTAAGTCCTAAGGTAAATAATATCCAACCAGCTGTGCTTGAGTGATTTTGCCTTAGAAAGTGAATGATAATCACCAGTAACATAAAGACACAACACTTTCAGTAATGAAACTGTGACTGTCAGATTTTCGACGGACTTCAAATTCCCTTCAGGAAACTAGTAAAAAGTAATGTAGGATCGTTGATTCGCCCTCCACCAAAACGTGACCTGAAAGTTTTTCTGACGTCAGAGTAAGAGACCGAACGCAAAGGGGTAGAATGTTCTTTATGCAGATGACCGGTTTCTCTCACAATGACTACTTCAATATCAATGTCATAGCTGCCACAGAATTTTCTTTAAAGAAAAAAAATATTGCATCTTTATAATTAAGTGAATTGCTTGGACAGGTGTTCATTGTCAAATATATAAAGATGAACCGAAATGAGGATGTAAGGAAAAAAATTCTGGAGGGAATTCACTGGACATTTCGGACACTTTATGGAATACAATGCAAATAAATTTGTAATTCAAGGCTGCCATTGGCGACTATTTTTACAGTGTATTCGCACCACTATTTTTAAAATACAAGTTTTGTAATATATTTCTCTTGCACATTTTGTTAGCTTGTATCTAAAAGATTTTTGTTTTAAAAAAGTGGTGCGAGATAGAATTTAAAAATAGTCGTTTGTAGTAGCCCTGTAATTAGACTGGCCCTGTTAGATATTCCTGTTAAATCCCTGTACGGTAACATTATTTATGCCAATTCACACTTTAAAATGATTTTCAGAAATGATTTTTAAAAGTTTTAATACCCACTTCACTTTTGAAATTTTCTTAAAAAAAGTCGGATCATGGGCAGCATTTGAATAATAAAATTAGACTTCGTGTCAATGAAAGCAGAATTATTTAGTTAACTTGGTCTCATTTCTTTTCTATTTTCTCCATAAAAATGGCATTGATATTTTGATCTGACCATTGATCAGAAAGTTGCTTAAAAATACTTAAAATAGTTTTTATATGAAACCCTTTGGCCAATTTACCTTAAAACCTATACAGATTTTACGGCAGTGGCCTATAACATACATATTGAATTTGACCTTTGTCAAAAATTCCTTTATAGACGGTATAGTGCACACACGTACATTCGTATACATGTATACAAGTGTGTGATACTAGAGAAAACATCAAATACGGATTCTGTTGACTTAAAAAAAAAGGAAACACCAAAAAACATAGATACAGTCGCGGAAAAAAAGTTAACACCCCCTACTAGCTCCTCAATAAATTAACATAGAAGAAAATTACTGATACCGAGCGATTGGAAATACATGTATATAAAATTGGATTAGGGAGGCATATACATATTATAAGGAACCCAAACTTAAAATTTTCCAATGGCAATACACAATTTTAACAAGATATTTTAAATGTTTGGTCCAAATTATGCCTAGACACCAAATTTCAAGTCTTTTGAATGATACGTTTTTGAATTATAAACATTCAAAATTTATTGCTTCTTATGTCAAATTATATTTTCATATATTTTTTAAATATCTCCTGAAATTATGCTCCTGATGTACTAACTTTTTATGTAGCCACAATACTAAAATATTCAAACATAAATACGTTGAATTTGCAATTTTTATAATTTTATTATATGAATTATGAATTAATAAATTATTATTAGAAAATTACAAATTTCAACCTATAATTTTTTGACGTGTTTTGATTTATTCAATCCTGCTTTGTGAAAATTCAAAACTTCAAAATTTTCTTCTAAGTAGTTTTCAAATTATGCTTAAAAAACGATGATATTTTAAATGATAGTTTCTACGATAAAAGTGATTAGATATGTTGAAACTTCTTACACAGTCCTGTGATATAACAGTTTTGAATGACTGCTTGAGTACTGCCTAAGATGCCTAGATCAAGAAGAGGATCTCTCAGCCAACAACCGAACACCGAACTTCAATTTGGATACAGCTCCTAAAATATGATGTTTTAAAATAATTAATTTCTTGGAAAATTATTGTACGAATTGCATGAAATTTTTTTTAGGCTGATTGAAGGGTGTGGGGTTCATTTATGTTGTCAGAATTGGGTACTGCAATTAAAAAAGAATAAAAAAAATCAAGGTTAGTTTTAATATGTAAATTGCCCCCTAAGAAACTTTTATACACATCAGTTAAAAGTAAACTTTATTTTCAATCGCTCGGTACCGGTAACTTTCTACTATGAAAATTTGTTGAGGAATTAGTAGAAGGTGTCTCTTTTTTAATCACACCTGTACATGCGCGCATATACAGGGTGATTCTAAAATTTTTTTACAATAAAAGAGGGGTGATAGTACACATCAAGACAAAAATATTAAATAGGAGACCAAGGGTCCCAAAAGTTTTTCAAAGGAGATAGCAGCCATTAAAGTTTAGGGACCAAAATTTCAAATGAACATAAAAAACAGAAAAATCGGTCGATTGATTTGCGATTGTCCCTAAAATTATTCTTTATGTTGGCATTTTCTTCAAATTAAATTATAAAGATAAATTTCAAAAAATGCCGATAGAGGGCGCTTTAGACTTTGGAGTAACGAACAACTATTTTTGCCGGTATTTTTTGCATCTCATTAAATGTTTTCGTAAGCTTAAACTCAAACTTAAATTTTGAGCTCAAAATCTGAAAAGTTGGGAGTGGTTAAATGGCACAAATTGAACTGTGTTCAGAGGGTTCAAATTTCAAATGATTTTAAAAAATCATTCAAATTATAGATAAATTTCAAAAAATGTCGATAGAGGGCGCTTTAGACTTTGGAGTAACGAACAATTATTTTTTGCCGTTATATTTTGCATATCATTAAATGTTTTCGGAAGCTTAGACTTAAATTTTGAGCTCAAAATCTGAATAGTAGGGAGTGGTTAAGAAGCACAAACTGAACTGTGTTTAAGGGGGGGGGGGGAGGTTCAAATTTAAAATATCTATAGAAAATGGAAAACTTGATCGATTTGTTTGCGGTTTAAAATAAAACTATTCTTTAAGTTAGTATCTTCTTGAAAATAAATTTTAAAGATAAATTTCAAAAAATTCCGTTTGAGGGCGGCTTAAACTTCAGAGTAACCAACAATTAATTTTAATCATTATTTTTTAGTTCTAATTAAATGCTTGCAAAAGCTTATTAAATGTTTTCAGAAGCTTAGATTTAAACATAAATTTTGAGCTCAAATTCTGAATCGTTGGGAGGGGCTAAGAAGCGCAAACTGAAGTGTGTTCAGGAGTTGAAATTTAACCCTCCCCCCCTTCTCGAACATAATTCAATTTTTTGCTACTTAAACACACCCAACGAGTCAGAATTTGAGCCCAAAATTTAAGTCTATGCATTTAAAAGCATCTAATGAGATAAAAAAATAAAAAAATAACAGTTAAAAATAGTTGTACGCTACTCCAAAGTCTAAGGCGCGCTCTATCGGCATTTTGTGAAATTTATCTTTAAAATTTATTTTCAAGAAAATGTTGATTTAAAAATTAGTTTTAGCGAAAACCGCAAACGAATCGACCAATTTTTCCGATTTTACCATCATTTGAAATTTGAACCCTCTGAACAGAGTTCAGTTTGTCTACTTAACCACTCCCAGCTATTCAGATTTTGAACTCAAAATTTAAGTCTAAGCTTACGAAAGCATTTAATAAGATGCAAAAAAAAAAAAAAAAAAAAAAAAAAAAAAACGCCAAAAAAGAGTTGTTTGTTACTCCAAAGTCTAAAGCGCCTTCTATCGGCATTTTTTGAAATTTATCTTTATAATTTATTTTCACGAAAATACCTACATAAAGAATAGTTTTAGTGAAAACCGCAAATCAATCGACCAATTTTTCCGTTTTTTATAATCATTTGAAATTTAAACCCTCTGAACACAGCTCTGTTTTTGCTACTTAATCACTCCCGACTATTCAGATATTGAGCTCAAAATTTAAGTTTGAGTCTAAGCTTACGAAAACATTTAATGAGATGCAAAAAATACCGGCAAAAAATAGTTGTTCGTTACTCCAAAGTCCAAAGCGCCCTCTATCGGCATTTTTTGAAATTTATCTTTATAATTTAATTTCAAGAAAATGCCGCCATAAAGAATAATTTTAGTGAAACTCGCAAATCAATTGACCGATTTTTCCGTTTTTTACGTTTTTTTTTTGAAATTTTGGTCCCTAAACTTTAATGGCGGCTATCTCCTTTTTAAAACGCTTGGGACCCTTGGTCTCCTATTTAATATTGTTTGACTTGATGCGTACTATTACCCCTCTTTTATTGTAAAAAAAATTTAGAATCACCCTGCATATGAAATAATTATAAAAACTGCAAAAGTGGATTAAGGTTATCTCAAAATGTACCAGAATGTGTATTATAAAATTTCACCGTCGTTTTTTGTCATGACTACTACACAATATGGCCAACAATGGCCGGTTCCTTGTGATTTTAGAGATTTTGTTTAATGTTTAGAAAAATACGTGACGGAGTATCCAGAAACTTCATGTGTGCAAACAGATAATATATATGTCATAAATTTCCGCGAAGATTCTTTTTCGAAATCACTTAAGGGGCCGTAAGCGAATTGAAGAAGAACGAATATCGTTCTTTAGGAAAACTAATGTCACAAACGCGTTGAAACCGTAAGACATGATTAAGAGTTTAAATTACTTTTAACTCTTTTAATAAAATACGTGCATTTTTATGAGGATAGTATTTTTTAAATTTCTTCTTTGCTATGGATTATACTCCAATAAGTATGAGAATTCTTAATCTTTTTATCTTTGTTCTTATAAACGTTTTTTAAACATGCTTTTTTATATATAAAATCATAATTTATCACCACTGAAAATAATAATAAAGTAAACTTTTTAATTACCAGAAAGCGTAAAAATGTTCATGTTTTGTGTAATTTTAGAAAACGTAATGTCGGAATTTTTGTTTTCGATTCTGAAATGACACCCTTGCTACGGTAAGAACGTTACAATTTTCTAACAAAAAAAAAAAAAAAAAAAAAAAAGTTAAAATCTAAGAATCAAAAGAATACGAGACAATATTATTTAGTTAATTCCAAAAATTAAAATAAATATTTTCGTAATAGTACATATATTAAGGCTTTATATTTTGCGCACAGTAACTTCATTTTAAACACTTTTTGAGCTCAACGTAATTTTTCATTTGAAATTGTTTTTTCATTTAATTTACTGATGAAATTTCTTTATTTGTTTTTTTAGGATTCCATACTTAAGAAATAAAAACGTAAGAATTAAAAGATCACTCCTGCGTCTGTCTGTTTACAATTATAGCCACTTTACTCGTAAACTAATAGAAAGTGGAAAGTTCAAATTGGGGAAAGTAATATATACTATTGACCCACATATTAAACATTATTAAACATTCAGAAATATATTTAGGAAAAATGTAGAGAGACTATTTAAATTACTTGATTTTTTTTCTCTCTGTATATCGTGTGAAAGCTTTCGCAATGCAGAACTTAAAAATACAGGTTTAGGTATCACATTTTCAGAGTTATCGTCGAAAATGTAGTGCAAAAATATGCCCCCCCCCTCCTCATCCATTTCCCAATCTACTAAAACTAAAATTATGAAAAAATTGGAGGTAGTACACGTTAATTTAAACTTTGCAAGAAAATTACAGCAATTATCTTAGGTCACATAGTTTTTGCGAGAAGCGCATTTTACCGCTACACACAAACTTCGATTAGCAGGCAGTAGTGATGGGCGATTCTCGAAAATTTCCTATTCGATAAAAATCGTAATCGTAAAAAAGCACATTCGATAAAGTCATCGATTAATTTCGAGAATCTACAATCGAGATGTTTTAAAATCGATTATTAAAATTTTTGTTATTACATGTTTAAAAAGCATAATTTAGTAAGTACATGGTAACTGAAAACAAATGAATTTAAAAAACAACAACAAACCAAAAGGATGTTATAATGGAGCCGCAATAGTAGAAAAGTCATGTAACGGCGTTCCTTGGTTGCAAAAAGTTGTAAAGTCGCGAGTAGCAAAATGGCCAAAGAAAAAATAATCAAAAGCACTCCTAGTGCAAAGAACATGAACTAAAAGGATATTAAAAGAGATCAAAACCTTTTATTGATTTTTGTACATCAATTGAGAAAGGATCTACAATTCCCCCATTATCAGAAGACTCTCTATTGACATACATTAAACGGACCACCCGGGGGTCAAAGTAATGCAGGAGCAATGAAAATGCATAATATGAGTAAATGGTCATTAGGCTTTCCAACAATACATTGCAAGGTGGGTGTCGGTTAAATTTATTAAAGAGCTTCCTGCGGGGGCAAAATGAGGGGGGATGAGCGCGGGAGGTATATAAAATAAAATGGTAATTATAGAGCTTTCTAATGATATATCGCGAAAGAAGAGTCAACAAAATATATAAAAACTATCCGCTTAGAATTCCAACTATTGCAACACCCGGAATACAGCATGTCCTCACTGTTTGTGAATTTTTCATACATTATAAATTATATATTAAAAGTCTCCATAAAAAAAAAAAAAAAAAAAAAAAAAAAAAAAAATAGATCTGAATTCACAAAAACGAAATGATTTCAAAAAAGTTTGCAAAGTGCTTCTGTAAGGAGGCCAAATTGAGGAAAGGAGAAGAAAGATTCATAATATGAAAGAGCGGTTTGAAAACTTTCCGATGATACGTCATATGACGGCTCCATAAAAAAGCTTGAAATTTACTTCTCACTACCCAGAAAAAATGTTGAGGAGCTCTGGAGGTGCCTATCGTAGCAGAAGTATGAAAATATTTTTGCCAATTATTTTCGAAAGAAAATCCTCAATAATTAGTCGAAATATCAACCCTTTACGGCACGGACGGCTTGGACATACACAGTGACAGGTTGAGGCTTAATCTATGTACCATTGGCTTTTAAAACTTAGATAAGAGCTTTTAATGATACATTTGTGTAATGCAATGCCCAGTAGCAGTATAAAAGCAATAAATATCGAATAATTTAAATCAGACTAATTTAATTAGAATAAATAACATAAATATTATGGGATTCACTACTAGACTGCAGCGAGTAGATCTCTTAATACGCCTCCCGTGACTTTAAAAGTTAATCAAACATCTATCTGGAAAAATCCGGCTCGAACGAAGATGACCTTGCAACTTTGAGACCCATTTTCGAAGCGCGCTTAGCACAATGCCAAGTTTAAACTTTGAACAAATTTTTTTATTTCAGCTACACTGTAAAAAGAGCACATTGTAATTACGCTGAATTTTGTTTTATGAAATGCCAAATAAGCTTTAATATACACTACTTTTAATGTCAGTACCGAATGAAGTTTACCAAAGAAAAAAAATATGACTAAAAATAAAAGCTTCATTGAATAACTATATTTGATGTTTTTTAGGCTTCACATCTCTATGAACTTTTATGGTATACCATTCACACCTTTTTAGTCTATACTGCTATACCCAATCTTACGTTGTATATTTTTTACAAAGTCTTATTATTCTTTTGGCAACGAATTTTTAATAATACTGTTAATAATTTATGCATTCATTTTACGGAAGCCAACAAGCGCGAGTAATACCCGAACTTGATGTTTATTTTTGTACTATAAAGAACCTTAAGAGGTGCTAATAACTAAAATAAAAATATCAAGTTAAAATGCTACATGATTTTTTTTCATAGTCATTGAATCGTTGTGTCGTAGTTATTTCTTATCTTATAAAACACATTGGGATTATAGATATCTTTGGATATTTGTAAATAGCCTACAATAATCCAAATTTACTTAAAATAGTTTAATTAAACATAATTAACTGAAAAAGGGTGTTATAGTTTGAGATCTCATTTATTTCTTTTTTTAAACACATGCGAGTGACAGTCCGCATCTCAGAAATGATTGGAATATGGAAATAAAAAGCAATGTGGCTTTAAATTAAGAGTCTTCATCTTTTGTAACTCAACGCTTGCTACCGCTATTTTGAAGGGTAATCTTCATCTAATTTAATCGCAAAGTTTCTGTCAAGAAATAAGGCAAGTTTTGATTTTCTTAAATAGTGGTAGATTGGTGACCTCCTTTCTTTAAGTTGAAGAATCGTGGTTCTTTAGAACCTTTACTAAATTTTTTTAGAATATTTTATGATTAACTTAAGGTGATTCTGATAAAAGTTTATAGAGGTAATCAATTTTGCAGCAATATGAAAATGATATTGAAAGAATATATACAATTATGAGAAACACAATGACGTGTGCTCTCATTACTTGAATTCATCACAAATGAAAATAATGATATTTTATCATTCTTACAAAAACAAATTAAGTTTTCTGTATGTTGTGATTTCTACATAACCACAAAAATATCAAAAATTCACCTACAAAAATTTAACTTACTTAAAAACCAAACTTTCTTATTGGACTGGTCATAATAAACCACATAAAGATCGAATTTTTTTTTACTGTCCCTGCTGTCAGAGAAATAAAGTAATTATCTTTGAAAAAAAAAAGACCTTATATTTCATTAGAGGATTTTAGATACAAAAAGTAAGTAAAGATTTATCACATGACAAAGGTCCCATTTGGGAAAACAGTTCACGTCCTGTTTGATGACAATGGCTTCACTGCTATGTTTCATCGTGTATTAACACTGTAGGCCCCTATATACCCATGTGCGGGAACTAAAAGCAATAAAAATAAAATACGTATATAAATATCTCGCATATTTACAGGAACGGGTCATCATATTAGTACGCGTTTCTCGCGTTGACATAGCAACATGCTGGTAGCCAACCACGTTAAAACCTTTTTTCAGTTTTTGTAATTGATTCATGACGTCATGGACTGTCATCCGTTTTTTAGCTTTTCACTTGACCAGTGTCCAACAAATCGTTCAGTAGACCAGTACCGTGTACAGTGTGTATGAAACTTTACCTAATAGCTTTTGCGTTCCATTAGAGCGGAAATTAAAAAAAGGAAGGCTTGATTGCCCTGTTTTGGAAAATATCAAGGTAAGTCAAAATCTATTTACGCTTCTCTTGGAGATGTCCATAATAGTAAAAAACTTATTAGCGCATCTGTCATATGTTGTTATAAATTTTTATGTGTGAAATCTTCATGTTCTTTTTTCTGTAATAACAGGAAAATTTAAAATTCCTAGTAAGTAGAAAATCTTTCTTTTTCTTTTTTTGTGTGTGTATCGGATACATTATAATCAAACTAAAATTAAGGCAGAGAATAAGAGACAAAGTTTGTTTTACTGTTTTTTATATTGCAGCATCCTTACAATATATCAAATTTTCTATGTAAAATTTAAAATATTTTGACACCTGAAATTAGTGATTTTCATAAGAATAGAATTTTCTGTGTTCATTAGGAAAATACATATTTAACTCTTATGCAACTAGCGGCAAGTATACATACCATATAAGAAGTGCAAAATCCTTGAATTGACTCACCAGTATTTTTGCACATAAAATTTTGCTCTATCTTATGTAAAAATTTCAGCAGTTTTAATGTTTATGATAAAAATTAATGACATAATAAATAAATAATTCACGCCCTTCGTGAAAGTGTGATGTGTTCGTAAGGAGGTAAAGGGGGGGGGGGGTCGACCTTTAATAGAAAATTATTTACAAAAATAAATTTTGATAAAGCTGAAAAAGTTTTATTGATAAAAATTCTAAAAGCTAGTTCATTGATAACAATCCTATAAATTGTTTGAAATTGATTATTTATAGTTTATTTTTTTTATGAAATACTGTAGGATCACGCCAACTTGATTATTGTTTCACGGTTAAATTTTCGCGTAAAATTCGTATTTAAAGGAAGCCTCAGGGATTCGGTCTGTAAGAAGTGGTAGAATTAAAGAGGATGCATCGATAAGTTTCTAAACTATTGCTGATCACATTTCAATTATGTAAATTTTTAACATTAAGTATTAGACAATAAGTATTAGAAATATGTTAGATAGTTTTCAAACCAAACATGAAATTATTTTTTCTTGATTATATTCCTCATTTCAGTTGTTAATTATACGTGGGGCATCGAAAAGTTTTAATTACAGGTGAACATATTTATATTCTATTCACGTCACTATTTTTAAAAAATACATTTCGTAGTATATTTCTCTCGCAAATGTTCTCAAAGCGTATGTAAAGGATCTTTTTTTGAAAAGTGTTCACGGTTGCATTAATAAATACTCGTCTGTACTTGAAACTTTGCGATACCGACAGGTAATGTAAATCAAGTATTATTATGGATCCCATAGTGACTATTTTGCGATCCCTATTTCTAAACAGTAATTTTTGAGGCACTTTACTATTGCAGTTGGTTTAATTAACCATGAAGTATTCCTCGCAAAATAGATAATTCGTTGGGAACACCTTAAATCTGTAAATTGTTTACGCATAAAATTATTACATTTATAAATATATTTTTGTTAAACATAAAAATCAATAACGATACTTTATTATGTTTGATACCAGAAAACGATAACTTTGAAATTTTAGAGTAGGTAAATGCACCAGTAGTGAGCCACTTAAGGAGATTTGTCTAATTATTATTAATATGTTAGTGAATTCCAAAAAACATATATATTTTTAGCCTAGTCCTTACCTTCATGTATCAGAATAAACATTCAAATTTTTAAAATATATTCTTTAGAAAAAATGAAAAATAAAAAATGTTACCTTCCTGTATGCTCCAGTAGTGGGCATAGTAAAATTCTGATGTTCCAGTAGTGGGCCCCCCAGAAGTGGGCCACTCCATTCTTGAGTTTAATATGTACTGTACAGAGGTTATAATTTCTTTTTTACATTTCTGCACTTAAATATACACAATAATGAAATCATATTTAGAAGTTTTGATGATTACGTAAAATAATTTCAGCTTCTCTTTAGTTTTTTCGAACAGTCTGTAATATTGTATAACTAAAAAAAAAATCTGCCCTATTTGTTATTTTTCAGTAGTGATAAATAATAAGATATACATAATAAAAAGGGTAATTAAATGCTGAAATGATTGCAAAACTATATTACATTTACATATATAAAAAAAAAGAAAGAAAAGAAAAAATAAAAAATAATAATGTGAGTGGGATTTAAATTTAACTGCATTTATTTTTCTTTTACAGCCATTTTTTTACTAAAAGAATACAAAAGTTGAATATCTGTTTGTCTGAGTTCTGGTTGCGGTACCACTCCAACTATATCGGAAAAATTTATGCTAGAGACATCATTTTCCTTAATGACTATGTCTTTTTTATTTCCAGTTGACTTCAATCCTTGAAAAAATATAATTATTTCTTTAATTTTTTGAACTACACACAAATACACATATTTTTCTGTATTTCTTTTCCTCCGATTATTGAGACACGTATAAATTGTCCCCTTTTCACTTCAGATTCTTCTGGGATAAAGTAGTGGCCCACTACTGGAACAACTTGAAATTTAACGACCCAGAAGTGGACCACCCCTCAAACTTAATAATATGTTAGTTTTATACCTTTTAAGCATAAGGAGTAAAGTATTCATTTATACAGTGTATTAGAAATGTGACATTTTAATATAAAATACAGTCACCGCAAAAAAATCTTGACATTTGCGATTTCAGATGTTTTGTTAAATATCTAGAATTATACATGAGGAATGACTCTGAAACTCCAGATGTATAAACAGAATAGTACAGGTCATGTATTTTCGAGAAGAATTTTTTCCAAAATCAAATAGGGGACCGTCAAAACATTGAAAATGAACGAACATCTTTTGAATAACCCTGTGAAAACTAATGTAGCAAAAGCGTTCAAACGGCAGATTATGATTAAGTGGCTTATGATAATAAACTGTGTTCATTTTTATGCGGATAGCATATATACTCGTAGAGAAATTAAGGTTTTTGTAAAAACGGTCCCAAATTTTACCAAGTTTATTGCAAATAATTTGCAGAGTTTTTAATAAAACACAAAATTTTGTTTCAGAAAATATGAGAAAAGACATTGTACATAAAACTCTGTTATCAAAATTTAAAATTATTAATATCTGTAGGAAAAATGAGCAGGTTTACTAAATAAATTTTCACTGCGCATGCGTCAACTCTATATAAATTTCATTTGCATATTGTGTTAGCTAAATATATAGAGCAACTTTTGTTAAAGTTTCAAAATCATAGCTTGAAAATTCTGAAAGTTATTGTAGATAGAAAAAGATCAAAATCCGTTACTCCCAAAATGAAGCAAAAATATGAGGAGCTGTATCCAAATATAGTTGTACGTGCAATACTGTGTAGACCCTAATCAATGGAATATGGATACAGCCCCTCATTTTTTTGTTTCATTTTGGGAGTATCGGATTTTGATCTTATTTATTAATCATCTTTAATCTTTAATGATCTTAATTATCTTTAGACGATAATTTTCAGAATTTTTAAGCTATGATTTTGAAACTTTTACAAAAGTTGCTCGATACATTTAGCTAACAGAATATGCAAATGAAATTTTTTTTAATAGAATTGATGCATGCGCAGTGAAAATTTATTTAGTTAACTTACTCATTTTTTGAACAATTAGTAATATTTTTAAATTTTGATTACAGGGTGTTATGTACAATGTCGTTTCTCATTTTTTCTGAAAAGAACATTGTGTTTTATTAAGAACTCTGCAAATTATAAGCAAAAAACTTGGCAAAATTTTGGACCATTTTTATAAAAACCTTAATTTCTCTACGAGTATGCATGCTATCCACATAAAAATAAACACAGTTTATTGTCATAAGCCACTTATGCATAATCTGCCATTTGAAAGCTGTTGCTACATTAGTTTTGACAGGATTATTCAAAAGATGTTCGTTCTTTTTCAATTTGTTGACGGTCCCCTATTGGATTTTGGAAAAAAATCTTCTCGAAAATATATGACCTGCACTATTTTGTTTAAACATTTGGAGTTTCAGAGTCATTCCTTAAGTATATTTCTAGATATGTAACAAAACATCGAAAATCGCAAATGTCAAGATTTTTCTTGCAGTGACTGTATAATATACCTTTAAAGAAAAAAATATTGAATGAAAACTTGCCTCTTAAGGAAAGCAGTAAGAATGAGCCACAAAATCCTTGTATTTTTAAACTGAAAGCAAAACACCCTTCCAACTCAAAGACTATCAGAATACTGAAGCTGTCGCTATGTATGATAACAAATAAGGGTTCCAGCCAATCAGCAGTTAGTTTGTTATCTGGCAGGGGTGACTAGAAAACTTGTTTTTCAACTTTGAAAACTGGTGGCCCACTATTGGTACGTGGCCCACTACGGGTACACTTACCCTACTACAAAATAGAAAATAAATAACGTATGATGTATTTTTATTAAAATAGCTTAGATTTTATGTTAAGGCATCGCAACACATATTTTCTCCTTCGAATAAAACGAGATGTTATTGATGTATTTTTGGCTGAAAATCATAAATCTGACTATGATTTTCTTTCATACCTTACCAAGTTTCATTTAAAATGTAATTTTGAAGGAATTTATTTATGAAGCTTTATTTATAATTTAATATAAATTAATATAATTTATTAATGAATTTTTTACTTGTGAAATTATTTTTATTTTATTATATCGGTCTTTAAATGCATATGGCTCATTATAATAGAACCTTGCTTTAAACGGAAATGTTTATGGTTCAGACAAAACGACTACGATTGAATTGGTGGTATACCTGCTAAGATAATAGCCTGAATAAAACGCGATTTCATTTGAAAATTTTATAGTACATGGAAAATTTAATGTTTGTATTACTTTTAATAGTAAACTAGCTGAGCCGCCCGACATTGCCCGGGTCTCTAATAATATTCTTAAACGAACCTGAAATTTATACTGCAAAATCTCATGAAAAGACCCAATCTCGAACAGGTATCCGCTGCCTAATGGTTTAGCAGGTGTCCTGTACACGCACTGCAAATCACTGAAGAAAAAAACCTCGAATCTTTTAGTTTTATATTCCACCACCAAGGGGAAAACTCTATTTTTATCAGAACTGTTCCTGAACGAAACGAAGTAAAGAGACCTACCAGTAGATAAAATAGTCAAGAGGGTAGCAGACATATGCAAGACATTTGGTGAAATTACTATTAGAAAATACCGGGTAAGTGTACGTTTGAATTTTTTTATTAAATGAATATTATTTGTCCCACGGCTCTGAAAAATCCGCATTTAAAACGATAGAAAATGGTACGGTTTTAAATTTTTGATCTCCGCCCCCCCCCCCTCCTAATAAATTATCGCTCTTCTACCTCATAATTTGACGCCCCTACTCTTTAAAATCTATATTATGTGTTATGAACTGTTTGAAAGTTTTATATTAAATGAGTAATATAATGTGATTTAATGAGTAATTTAATGAGTAATATTAAATGAATATTTATCCCAGGGTTTTGTCAAAAGTAAGCATCTAAAGTGGTAGAAAACGGTACGATTTTAAATATTTGACCTAAAAATCTCCCTCCTTACCCCCGAAATTTGAAGCTCTCTAATCTTTAAGATCTTCATTACGTGTTATAATTTTCCTGAAAGCTTCAAATCGATCGTTTCGTGAATTTTCTTAATTTTAACAAATTTGCATTTCAGAATTTTTTCTTTTTTAAAATCGATTTTTTGTAGAAAAAATGCTTGCAAATCGATTTTTATAAAATTTAGATAATGTTAAACAGAAGTTATAGATAGGGCTAGATGCATAGCTTTAAAATCTCTAAATGATGTATTTTAAAAAATTCGATGGCGGTGTTTCAAAAAATCCTACTAAAAAAATCATTCGTGGTTTCGAAAGCTTGCTTTTAAATTGAGAGAAGCATCTAATTAAATGAAATAATTAATATCCAAGGTTGTAATTTAAGTGACTATGAAGAAATTTACATATTTGAAATCGAGGAATAATTCTTCATCTGGATGTATAAAAATTAAAAATATAAATTTAAAATTTGAAAATATTTACATGTCGTCGATAAATGCCACGACCCACCAGCGTCCAGCTGTCTGCGTTTTAAAATACCTGCTCTCGCTAAGAAAGATTTTTCAAAAAACTGTTTATTTGAATGGGAATAAAATGAGATTTTATATATAGATTTTTAATGGATTTTAGATCTATTTATAAGAGTATGAAAATAATTTTTAGAATTTCTGAAAAGGAAATATATTCTAAGTTTAGTTGTGTAATTTTCGACATTTTAAGCCCAGTAGAATTTAAGATACATCTATTTACAAAAAAGCCCTGCACTTTTATTGCCGTGACATTGCTGTATTTACATTAACCCATCTCCCTCTCTTCCAGTTTTCAAAGAAATATTCTGCGGTTTGATAAAAAATCTCTGCTTTTATTGAATTATAAATACTTTTCCATTCTTCTAATTTGGAGATTTTAATCAATTTCTCAACCAATTATTAGAATTTTAAAATTGCGAATGTCAGGTGCGTCTTGAGACCCTTTGGGCTAGTGTCATTGAGCCTCGTACATGCCGTAGATTTCGCTAGACATCGCAAACAGATAGACACAGGAAGAAACAGAGCGAAATTTTAATTTATAAGTATAGATAATATGACATATATATATATATATATATATATATATATATATGATACGTTGAATAGTGTAATATATTTGAAATTTCAATATTTCTGTGAAAATGACATGTAATTACATAAAAAATATTGAATTATTTCATTTTACCCGATCAAATTTACTTCCAATTCTTAGGATTCAATTAAATATTTTTTTTGTACAATTATTGGAAATTCTAGATGAATTGCAAAGATTGCTAAAACTTGTTTCTGGCATAAGATACAGTCAAGCATCAGCGGCAGTCCAAGGCATATTTTTAAAGAAAACAAAATTCATTTTGACACCCCTTTTCCTCCAATCAAATTAACCCAATATTTTAATTAACAACATTCATTTTCTTACTTCAAACACTAACTTTTTTAAGCACATAAACCTTACTAGAAAGTTGATTGCAGTAGCTCTAGTTATATGAAGTACGCCAGTAACATGTTAGAAAGATATCATACATCAAAAACACAATATAACCGAAAACAATAAAAAATTAAGAAAGGTATTAGTTGTTAAATTACTGTTCACTCCAAATGTTAGCTTAAATCCGCACTACAATTTTCACAAGGCCTTTTGTTCTCATGTCCAAACTGATAAATTTGGCACATTTTTAAATAAATTTTTCTTCAAAAACATATGGTATTCACAGGCGCTCTTATTAAGAAGCTATGTAATCTAATTGTTTTTTCCGTTTTTCCGTAAAGGATATTTATAAAAATCCTGTCAAGGTTGATGTTTTAAACAGATTTTCCCTATGCGACAAAAAAAAAAAAAAAAAAAAAAGGGAAGGGGAGAGAACCACCGTCGTGAGATAACAACTCTTGTAACTGACGATATAATTCATTTATAGGAAAAAAATTCGATGGTAAAAACATTCAATAATGCCTGAAAGCATCCTGCTTTTTTGTTTACAAAATGTGTTAAACAATCTATCAGAAAGCTTTGCGTTGTTGAGCGGTGGAAAATATTTTTTAAGAACCACATAAAGAAATTTCACGATAGGTATAATTATTTAACCTATATAAATACAGACAAATTTTGTAAAAAATACTTTTAGATAATAGTTTTCGAGGTATTCGAAAGAAAAAGCAATGTGGCAAGTCGCGGCAAAATGAGGGATTAGCGTATTTAGAATATCTAAAGCATTAAAGCATTAGAATGTGATTTAACTTTTTAAATTTGATTTAACTTTTGATATCACTTTATTTTATAGTTACAAGTTTTAAAAGGGGAATTTTCATAAAAAAACAAAAGTAAAAAATAATTAAATGTATTTGACAGACATCAAATTTCGTGTAAACCTAAAGCGCATTAATCATATATTACGTGTATTTAACATACATCAAATTCCGTGTAAACCTAAAGCGCATTAATCTTATATTACATGTATTTAACAGACATCAAATTCCGTGTAAACCTAAAGCGCATTAATCATATATTCGATTTGGTGTCCTTGTTTCGACACCCTGGACTTTTCCCCCGGTTCGCCCGGGCTAAGGACAACCTTATTACATGGTGAAACATGGCGTAGAAATGTTCCTTCAATTTTTATACCTTGCTCATATTGAGTATAATAATAACGGCTAAATTTGCTAGTAAACTCAGAGAGGGATTTAAAAATCCCATTAACATTTCTCTTATTGCGATTTGACCTTAATCCTTTAAGTTCTGCGTGTGAATTTCTTCAAAATACCCATATGTCACATTGGCACCAGTGTTTTCCAAATAAAAATTCGGTTTAGTACATACACGAAACAATGTATTAATTTGTTTTCAAGTGAATTTTGTCGAATATTCCGGTGCCGTTATGACATTTGAAGATTTAAATGATGTGGGAAGAAATTCGCCCACCAGAGCACAAAGAATTAATTCAGTTAATTGAAACTGAGAGAATTAAGAACGTTTTCAAATTTATCATTTCTCTGGTCCATTTTTCATTACCATGTTTTAAAAAAAGTCACGGTAATGGCATTTGTAGTGCAACGTTTGATGGATTTCGGACTTAATTATAGAGATTGAAGATTTATAGTATATTTACTTTGAAAATACTCCCAGAGCTGTTTATAAATCAGCCAATAAGTTATTAATATCTATTGTTATATTTTAGTAGTATGAAACATAGTGATGACAACATAAAATGAAAATTGTTTCCAGATTTTGAATGAAAGCATAAAATTAAAACAGTGCCTACACTGTCAGAAAAATTCGTCAATATACACTAAGTTATCGTTATTTTTTCACAAATAATTTCTGTTCTCCCAGAAAACGTATTTGTTCTGTGAGTTCATTCCGAGCGTCGAAAAACGAGGAAAAGTTTCCGTTTCTATCCAGCACGCATGCGCATTGGGTCTGTTAGTAATAAGTTCGAATTTATTTTTAAAATGAAAAACAAAAATATTCTATTGATTAAAATGTCTAATTTAGTTTTAAAAGACAAAAATGTTTTCGAATTTAAAAATAAATAACAATTACTTTCTTTATTCGTTCAAAAATTCTCACAAATAGAACATCCATGTTTTTTCTCTAACATTCTACGTAATATATTTAAAATTCACATTTTTATACTATATTAATACTAAACGTAAAAAAAACCCAGCCACAGTTTCATTAAAGATGAAATCTTTCCGAGATTAACTGCATAATTAAAAGCTTTTTAACGAAATACACCAACCCACACCATATGAAATGAAGAGTTCTATTTTAACGCACAATCATCATGAGCAGCCGTAGCGCCGTGGATTAGCGTTGGTCTGGTAATCCTGGGGTCCTTGGTTCGATCCCCGCCTCTTCCGCATTGATTTTTTCCAAACTTTTTTCAAGTGACGGATATTTTTCCTCTTTTGACAGAGAAAAAAATAAACAGAAAATCGTCAATATACAGACAATTTCTGGCAGCAGTGCTGCCAGTGCATTTTCTGTGAAAAGACGGAAGTTTTTTTGAGAGTGTATACTTCAACAAAAGAAGGCATTCACTGCTTGCAATGGCATGTGTCAGCCTAAAATGTTGCAATATAAAGAGTATATTAGAATGCTATAATGATGAGCTAAGGAAGTAAACACTTTGCACAATGGTAATGACAATTAACTCCAGAGACATAGTTTTTATCATAGATAAATTAAAGATAATTAAAATATTTCTTGTTTTGAAGTTATAATTCTAATTATATAATAAGCAGAGAGTTTAAATTTTATTACACTTGTTTTTGTCTTTGCTTTAAGGCTTTCCTACTCCAACACTTCAAAACATGTTTTTGAACTATTAAATTTGACGTTAGAGAAATTACATTACAATGACATCTGCAAGTTTTTAATGTCTTTAAATATTAAAATTATTAAAACTCTCTCAATATTAAAATTATTTTTTTCATATTCGTAGTATTGCACAATGTAGTACATTGCAGTATTTCTTGAAATAAAATAAAATAATTATGTTAGACTGATTAAATTTAATTTTTTTGGTCAAGGGTGTATAATGCACTTTTTTCAAAGAGTGATCCACTCATATATACTAAGACACTGTGCACCCTGCGAGCTACCCTCGGCAACCCTCGTTCAAACACTGCAGATTCTAAAAACACGCTAATTTGATAGGTCTTAAAAAGATTTACAGAAGATTGAATTAAAAGTTAAAAAGTTGGAAATTATATGTCGAATGTGACAAATGAGGTTTTTCGTACTATAATTAGTTTTATAAATATTCAGACCTTGGTGCAATAGCTGTTGCACTCTTAAGCAAAGAGGCATGAAAATAATTACTAGTATACATAATGAGTTAGTAATATGGAAATAATATGACCTCACCTTAAATGTTACATAATCATCATGGCAACCTAGAATCATTACCTCTCATGGGATATCATTGAATTAGTTACCTATGATACGATTTAACAGAATAAAGAAAGCTTTTATTAATATCTTTTTAAGTTTCGATTCGATTTTCATGAAATTTAAAATGAGCAATGAAAATTCTGCTACGATTATATAAATTAAATTTTAAGCCATTCTTTTGGGCAGTTTATGTGCTGAATATGCGGACAGACGGATAGACAAACGAAGGGAACAAATGACGACTATAAATGCTAAGTAGTTATATAACTACGTAATTTTCTCATAGCCCATGATGCAATGGAATACCTTTGAGTTTCTAAGTAAATGGAACTACGGACACTACATACTTTATTTTCAATGTCAAACACGGCATAATAAATCTCAATAACATTATCAGTTACAGAACAACTCAACTATATTAACGCTAGTTAGAGTTCGGCCAGGCAGGCAGACGTTTAACCGAACCGAATTCATAAGCACTCTCAACTATGCTGGAAAGTGTTAAAAACGCATTATAGGTTGAAAATTTACTTTCATCAATGTATATAAATAGAGGAAATCAAACTTGAATTCCTTTGTACAGTCCTGTATTATCCCTCCATTCTATATGTAGACGGCGCTATATAGTTGAAATTTATTTAAGATTGAAGAACGCTTAAAATTACTGAAATTCCACTTCCAGAGACTGCTATCCATTGCCGGCTATGTATACAATGCTTTGCATGGCTCTGTATATTATTTTATCTCGATTCGATAAACGTATCTTAGTATATTTAATGTTGTTCATCGTGAAAACCCATAATTCATTTATAAACCACTTTTAAGGTATTTTCTTTCAAACTCAGTAACGCTTACGAATTCTTTTGTGTATTCCTGATACAATTTACGGCATTTACACATACAATGTAATGCTAAAAAAAATTAGTTAAACTTGAAAACTCAAACCACAAGTAAAAACTTCCAGCAATCATTGCTAATGTACAATATTTTGGATAGAGTATAATATCTGAATTTTTTTGTATGTCCCTGTAAATACTCTGTATTTTCTATTACAGATGAAGTAACTTAAGTAAAGTTTCTTGTAGTAAACTTAAAGTATATATAGTGAAATAGTTTAACATGATTAAAACATGCTGAAAATTATGTTCTCCTTTATACCATTGTGTAACGGAATTCTTTTGTGTGGTCCTGTATTCTATAGAATGTATATTTTAGTGCCCTTCATAAACATATGTCAATTTCATTATGTTCGAACGGATGTTACATTTTCAAAAACACTTGAAACTACTTTTTCCCATTGGCCGTAACGTAAAAGAATACTTTTGACTGTTTCAGTAACTGAACTACACATCCGATTTTCTTAAAATTTGAAATGACTGGACAAATTTCTGCAAAAAATATATATATTTAAAATTTCAAATATTTGGTTGGGTAGTTTTTGCGCTGTTATATGCGGACAGATAGATAGGCGTACGGAAGGACCAGGCGACAACTATCGGTGCTATGTATTTATAAAAAATGTCTACTCGCAGCGGTGTCCAATGTCTAATCACAGAATCTTTAGTCATAGACATACAATTCCAATTATAAAAAATGTTTTAAATGAAGTAAAGATATATTTAAAAAGTGATTTGGGTCAATAAAAACATTTCCTAAAAAATTACGAAATTAAAATTTTTATACGGTCCCCCGGACCTATAAGTTATATTTAATAAAATATAACTTATATTCCTATAATAAATGATAAATAATAAAATTTTCCTGTTACACTGACAAGTGAGGCAAAAAAGTCCCGTTATTCTACGATTAAAATTGACCGAAAAATAGCTGTTTAAAGTTGGAGCAAATTTTTTGTTTATAATTAAAGGTCATTCATAAAATTCAGTAGAAATATAATTTCGTCAGATGCATTAAAAATAATGTTTGAGAGCAAAATTGACAATGCAATGCAAATTTGAAAATTTTAATCATTGTGACTTATGAATGCAAAACAGTTTGTAATAAACATATAAAGAATACGAAAGCAGATTTTTTGTTAAATAAAATGAAAATTAACTACTTGCAAAATGATATATATTTAAAAATCTTATTAGATAACACTAGTCTGCAAAAGTTGGGTTACTTTTTTTAGCTTTTGATAATTGAATCTTATGTATTCTGTGCCATTGAACCTGAAATTGACCTTCATTTTTTATCACCACGTAAAGATTTTTTGCAAATTATAAATATTAAAGTTATAAAAAAGAAAAAAATAGCGAAAATTTGATATTGTAAAATAGATATGTTTTTAAATTTTGATAATTATTTTTTGTATATTTTTACATCTGAAACTGAAAATGACCTTCATTTTTAACCATCGAGTCAGGAGTTTTCGGAAAATGCAAATTTGAAAGTTCAAAAGTTATTTATATTATTGAATTTCCTCTCCCACCTCTTCAAACCTCTCAGCTGATTATCAGAATAAGAATCCCAGTATAAGCTAAAAAACTGAATAAATTATTGAATTAAATAAATTTAATTAAAAAAAGTTTTACAACTTCTTTATAATATTGAAATTTTGCTACATTTTAATTTTGACGTGTACAATTTACAAAAAAAAAAAAAAAAAAAAAAAAAATCTGGCGTGATGATCTAAAATGAAGGCCATTATGAGATTCGACGCTAAAACGGACTAAAAAATCAAATATGAAAAGTACAAAAAAAAAAAAAAAAAAAAAAAAAAAAAAAAAAACAGTTATTTTATAGTATACATTTTTTTTTATTTTTTGACTATGACAATTTCTAATTTACGAAAAATCGTGACAGAATGTTTAAAATTTAAGGTGATTTTCGGTTTCAGCAATAAAAAATACAAACAACTTTGTCTTGTGTTTCATAATCTAGAACTTTTTCTTAAATTTCTTGGCGGTAATCTATCCGAAATTTTTTGATTCTCCTTGTAAAATAAGTATAAATGGTAACCACCGAAAATCATAATAATTTTAGATTATCATCGGATTTACCCCAGTATGTAAAATTTATTCTTGATTGCCTATTTGAAAATGAGTTAAAAATCGAGTACTAATTTTGAATTGGTAAAACATACATACGAACGTTCAAGTTAAATAAAAACTTATAAAAATAGCATAATTTTTGTTAAAAGAAATCATAAAAATAATCCAAATCCTTACAAAATAAAACATATGTTAAAGTACAAAGTTTTTGGACATTAAAAAAAAGGTTTTTATATCTGAAACTTAATAAAAGTTATTTCATGTATATCTGCGCTTTGAAAAAAAAAATCGTACAAACACTACATATAAGCACTAATAAAAAGTTAAAAAGTATTGAATTGTAACAGTTTTCTAAGGAAAAAAATGCGCATTTTTTAAAGCGTGACGTTTTTTTCTGTTAAATCTTTTTCGAAAGTTTATTTAGAACTTTTATGAGAAAATGACATCAGTAAAGTTAAAGAAATCGTATTATTTTCATTTCTTTACAACAATGAAAGTAAACCACCATTTTGAAAAAAAAATCATAGAACTCTTTTAAATTTTAAATTTAAACATAAAAATGGACATATTTTTTTAAAAAAAAGCTAGTACGGGCTAATCTACAAAGAAACAGCTTTCATTTAAAAATTAAGAAGCATTAAAAATGGTTCAGAAAAAGCTATGAGCAGATGACTAAAGAAATAGCTTTATCTTTTAAAAAGACAGATTTAAACTCATAATGTTAACGCTATGGGAAAGTTTTGAGCCGACATTTCAGGTCATCAGGGTTGATGAATTATATATGATTTTGGTTCACTTCTATGCATAGCTTCATATACTTTTCGATGGTACAATATTGAAAATGGAACAAGAATCGCTATTACAGCTCCCCCTTTCGGCAGAATATTTCAAAATTTAAGGAGGACCTGCTTGCCTCAGCCAAAAACATACACAAAAAATTGGTTCAATTATATGCATATCTTCATACATTTTTCGGTGGTACAATGGTGATATACGGACATGCAGACGCACACACAAACACACAAAGTTAGTTTAAGTTTTTACAAAGTTAGTTTCACTTTCAAAACCGGTTTCGAAACTGAAAGTGCTTTTTAAAAAATATATCTGCAACCAAAATCGAAAAAGTAAAAAAGGTGCGCTGTCGGCATGCACCTCAGCTATCCAATGCAAAAAAAAATTATTCAAAAATGTCAAAGTGCGAAAGAGTTATTAGAAAAATGCTTCCCCATAGGAATAACATTAGCTCGCGAGCGTTTCCTCGAGCGAGGACAGGGGCCTTAAGTCGTCTAAGTTGTCTTGTCTAAGCTGTCAAGAAGGGGGGTTCTATAGGTCAACAATTGAATACAGAACTTTAACTTGAATACAGCCTCGAAGTTAGGCTCCTTTTAAAATAATAAATTTCTTGGAAACTTATCGAACGAGTTGCACGAAAATTTGTTTTTAGGCTCATTGAAAGGTGTAGAACTCATTTATGCTGTCAGAACTGTTTAATGCTATTGGAAAAAATAATTATGGTTCGTTTTAATATGTAAATACCCCCCCCCCCCCTAAGCAAATTTTATATACATAATTTAAAAGTAGACTTTATTTTCTTCATTTGGTACAAGTACCTTTCTTCTACGATAATTTTTTTTAGAGTTAGTAGGGGATGTTTACTTTTTTTTTTTCTCACGACAGTACAAATCAAATCTCCATTTATCGAAAAGCAGCAAACATAAAATGTATGTATAAAAATACTTAGCGTGTTTATGATTAAAAGAATGCAGATATCGTAAAAAAAATATTTTCTTAAAAATTTTTCTGCTGGAAGAACAGGTTGTAGTTGATGTTTAGAAAAGACGTTGTCATATGCAAACGCACAGAAGAAACAAAAATCAGTCGAATATACAATAAAATATTTAAGAGATACATTTGAAATAATATTCGAGATTTTTTTCAAGTCCAATATAGACAACTAAGTTTGTATAAATTGGAAGTCAATCAAAAACTACTTAGGACGGCACAATATTTAGCAAACATCCTCCACCAAACAGAAAGGGAAGCCAATAAACAATATCACTCTAATAATTGCAATATAATACAACAGAGATTCCAGAAAACATTTAATAATGTAATTAAATCTTTTTATTAAATTCAGACGACAGACATTGTCTTCGATGTTTGAATTTGACTCTTAAATATTTCTTCCTCATAATAAATTCATTTTATTGATTAAATTTGCTGTATAAACGAAGATAAAATATGAAAATATTGCATTTGGTCCATGAAAACAGTCCTTGAACTTAAGTCTCTTTCTACATTGAGAACGTTCTATACATATCCTTCCATCGCCAAGGGCACTATGCGTATCCTTCTATCTCCATAACAAAAACTATTCAGACGACCTATATACATATTTTTTTATCCGGAGATAATTCCTTGACGTTGTTATGGTATGGTGCAATTAAATGCAATATAGGAAGTGAAAAAGTTACCGCCGATTGCAAAATAGTAACTCGAGATATTTAAATAATAGGGGAAAGTGGGGATTATAAGAGACAGGTTAGAAAAGCCCATCATTAATAAGTGTTAAAATATTTAAAAATGCTACAATAATGTTTTTACCTACAACTTGATATTACTTCTCCAATGAAACATTAACTTATTATGTACACATATATATGTATAATTTCTTTTTAAAAAACACCTTTACTTTGAAATACTCATAATATGTTAAAACTTTTTTTTATGACAAAATTTTGTAGCGCAAACTTGATGAAAATTATAGATATCACTTAAATGTCAGCTTTTGACTAGTTAAGTGCTAATTCACATTACACATAGTTGATATTAAAATATTATATAGATATTTACGCATATATAATTTTTAATGCAAGTTCTACTTTTAATTATGTAATTTTAATCGTTTTTCAATGTGTACACTTTTTGCAGTGTCTTTTACAATCCGGTTTTTTAGGTGCGTTCGTAATTATGTAAATACGTAGCTCCTATAATCGCCGTTCAGTCCCTCCGTCTGTCCGCATATAAGAACTCGAAAACTACTTAACCGAGTCGTTTAAAATTTTAAATATATTATTATTACATAATTTTCTCGAGTCTTTTCAAATTTTATGAAAATAAGATCATAGTTCAATTATAGGGACAATCAAAAGTATTCCATTACTTAACGGTCAATGGGAAAACACTCTTTCGAACATAATAAAATTCACATATATCTGTCAAATATAGACTAAAATCTACATTCTGTACAATCTGTGGTGCAAAGAATATTTTTAATAACTTACAGGGCCATATAAAAGTATTCTATTATATAATGGTATTGGGGGAAACATTGTATGGGGCGCGTTTTAATTATATTAAACTACTTCACATTTTGTGAAATTGATATAAGTTGCTGAGGTTCACTACACGTTAATTTCTATATAATAGAAAGCATATAGTATTTACAGGGACGCACATAAGATTTTGGCTATTGTACTGTATCCGAAGCATTGTATATTTTAAAAATTTCGTTATAATACGAACGCAACTCATTTGCTACGTTTGGCATGCAATTTCTGACTTGTTTCTTTTCACTTCAGTAATAAGAGACAAGAGTGTCTTATTACCCCAGTTGTGTCATTTTATAAAATATATACTTAGATTATATTTAATTCAATTTTCTCTGGTTTCGTATGCTTTTGTTTCCTATTATATTAGAATTATGGCTGATTTTATTTAATATTGATATTTTGTATTTTTTCATTTGATAAATGTGTGAGTTATTATTTTCTATCTCTAAATTGGAGTTGCGGTCTTTTTATTTTTCGAGTTTGTTCCCTTTTAACTTCTTTTAGGTATTCTATATATATAATAAATATAAGCCGTCTTAAAATAAGAGATGCGTTCATGTTTTTTTAAAAGACTCGCCCGTTGTTTTTGATATTCAAAGGTTATATATATGTCGCATTTTCATGAAACGACAGACTTCAAGGGGATGAGTTTTAATTACGATTTATTTAAAACATAACAAAATCTTTTCGCAAGTCTTTACATCATGAGTTCTGGAGACCAAGTGCGTAGATGTATAGAAATTTCTCATCTCCCGAGGGGGGTTACCATCTAAAAAGGCCATGTGTTTTACTTAAATTAATACGATAAACTTAGGTTTCTTGTTGCCCTGTAAAACCCGTGATTATTAGTCATGGGGCCCGTATCCACATTGAGGGGCGATTTATTAAAAAAGTAATAAATAGGTCTGATTTTTTGTATTTTCTTACAATTTCCCCCCCTTCCAGACAAGTCTCCGGGGATGGGCCGGCTTCCATCCATGATACTCACCTGAAAAGGGTAAACAATTTTTACATTAAGTGAGCTAATGGGAGATGAGTTATTTCTTTCGTATACTTAACAAATAATAGAATAACAATAATAAAAAATGTACAAATATCATATCTAAAAACAACACTGTTATAAAATGTACCATTATACGCCATTGAACATGATAAAAACAATTGTATTAATAAATGCAAAACACTCAGTAAATATTATACATAGAATAAGATAATCAAAATAAGAAATATGTTGCAGGTGGATTCTGAAAAGTCCAATGTTATTTACATTTTCAAATTTGTATGGAACTGTCCTGACATAGTTCAAGAAATAGTACTTTTACACATAACACAATGTTCACAATAATGCAAAAATAATTTAAAATTCAAATATTCATAATAAATCAAAAAGGTAATTAAAATTCCAAATATTCATAATAATGCAAACCGAGATCTGATATAATATAATATCAGTTCTTATGATACCAACTATTTCAGTTTGTTGGTGTAAGTAGTTTAAATTGATTACTAGGAAAAAAGTATCTTAGTTTGGAAGCGTGTATTACTTCATAATCCTTTTTTGTAAGCCAGTTAGGCTTATTTATTTTGAAACTTACATTGGATAATTTTTCCATAATTTGATATGGACCAGAAAAAGGCGGACTTAACTTCCGAGTATTCGGATAGTGAAATTCTTCCACTATGACAAGGTCACCAGGTTTAAAAGGCGCTTCCACAAACTTTAAATCATACCTGACTTTATTTTTCAAGTGATGTTCACTTGTTCTTTGGAAAGCCTCTTTTCTGGCTTCCTCTACAGGGGGGTAATAATTTTCATTGCCTAATACAGATGGATAAGGTAATTGGCCGAACATTAAGTATGCAGGAGGGTACTTGGTTACCGAATGAGGTGTGTTATTGAACTCATTAATTACTTCCTGCAGAATTTTGGGCCATGGGACGTTTGAAGGGGTAGAATTTACTTTAAGTCTTAGTCGGGTGCAAATTGACTGATTCACACGCTCATTTTTCCCATTACACTGTGGTCTATGAGAAGAAGTAAGTAATTTTTTTACATTCTGTTTATGTACCCATTTACGAAGTTTAGACGCTGTAAACGCAGGATTTCTATCCGTTAAAATTTTCTTGGGAAGTTGAATACTAAAAATCTGTTTAAGAATATTAATGTAGACTTCAGTTGTAACATTTTTAGATGCAAAACCCCAAACATAACGAGTAGCGTGATCAATAGCTATGTGCATATACCTTTTTGATGAATTATAGTAGTTAAAACCTCCTACTGAATCTAATGATATTATATCGAAAGGTAGTTCTGCAGGTGGTAATGCCTCCAGAAGACCAAATTTTGGTTGGTGTGATTTTTTGTTGAGTTGGCAGACCTCACAATGCTTGACAAATTGTGTGATATCGTGCGTCATGCTGCTCCAGTAGTATTGTGGGGAAATTAAATTTAACATTTTTTGGATTCCGGGATGGCCAAATTCTGTATGGGTATTTATTAGTAATTTCTCTCTCAAGGAGAATGGTACAACAATTTTTTGAAAACCCTTTTTGCGAATTATTACAATGTCATTAACTTTTTGAAGTTTAGGCCCTGTTATATTATCTAATTGTTGGTGTTCTTTAATTTCATCTGACGTTAATAAATGAATATGGGGATTTACAGAAAAAGTGGGATTTCTTGAAAGCATGTCTGCTTCAAAATTGGTGGATCCTTTGTTATATTTTACAGTATAATCATACATACTTAATTTTAATGACCATCTGAATAACCTACCTGTTAAATGCTTCACCTTCTTAAGCCATACTAAGGAGGCATGGTCAGTATGTATTGTAAAAAGTTTTCCGTGAAGGTAATAATGGAATTTGTCAAGGGCATCGATTATTGCTAGACATTCCAGTTCTGTGATAGCGTAATTTTGCTCGTAGGGCCTTAATTGTCTCGAGTGGAACGCAATGGGATGCAAGTTCCCTTTTTCATCCATTTGTTTTAAGACAGCACCTACGGCTTCCTTTGAGGCATCAGTATAGACATGGCATGGGAGGTTAGGATTGAATAATTTTAAAATAGGCCTAGAAATTAATGCGTTTTTAAGCAATTCAAATGATTGTTGACAGACATCTGACCATTCCCAAGGAGCATCTTTCTTTAACAATTTATTTAGAGGGGCTCTAATTTTAGCGTACTTGTCTATGAATTTGTGGTATACGTTCACAGAACCAAGGAACCTTTGCAATTCTTTAACGTTTTTTGGAGGGATTAATTTTTTAATAGTTTCGGTGTTAGCATTGTCTGGTTTTATTTGGCCGTTACTAATTTCATAACCGAGGAAGTCAATTTGAGATTTAGCAAAGTTACATTTGGAAAATTTTAATTTTAGATTTTCTTGACGGCAAATGTTAAATATAGTTTTAAGGTGATCCATATGCTCGGCATAGGAATCGGAATAAATTATAAAATCATCAAAATAATTGGTAGCAAAATTAACTTTATGTTTATCTAGGATTCTTCGAAGAGCTCTTGCAAATTGAGCTGGGGCATTTTTATAGCCAAAAGGAAGAACCAACCACTCATAAAGACCTTGATTGGTTGCAAAGGCCAACTTCTCTGTGTCTGAAGGATGAAGTGGGATATGCCAGTAGCCAGAGGCTAAATCTAGCGTGGAAAAATATTTGGCATTGACAAGTCTGTCCAAAAGCCAATCTATACGGGGCAATGGTTCCGAGTCAGTCTTACAAATGGCATTGATTTTTCTGTAATCAATACAGAGACGCGTTTTACCTTCTCCTTTTTTATATGCCAGAGTGACGGGAGAGGAATAAGGACTGCAGGACTCTTTAATAAGTTTAGCTTCCAGTAATTCTTGTATTTGTTTTTGAATTTCTTCATTGTCCCTAGGAGATGCACGGTAAGGTCGAAGCGAGATAGGAAGTTCCGAGGTGAGAGTTACCCGCTGAGGTTCCCATCTGACTCTACCTACGTCATATCTATTGCGCGCAAAAATATCCTTGAAGTCGCTTAGAAGCCCTTCCAACTGTGAGTTCTCTTCAGTAGTACAATGACTAAAACTTTTGTCATCATAATCCGAGAGAATTTGAGTATCAAGATAACATTGTCTTTGTTGCGACAAAATTTCTTGATTTGATTTGGAAGGAGAACGAAGCGGCTTCTTGCAATCCATATCACTCGTTAAAGTTAATGTATGATTGAATGAGTTTCCCTGAGAAATTTGATTGGAAATGTTTTGATCATACTTAAGAATGACTCCATCCTGAGTCAGAATATTCGAGTAAAAGTCCATCGATATATGGAATTTTTGTAATTCCGGAGTTCCCAGTATCGCATATGGCAAGAATGACCTAACTAGGTATAAGGTGCTATTTTGCCTGATATTTCCTATTTTGAGGGGTACGTGAAGTTTTTCAGAAATCTGAACTTGTCCTTGGGTTTGATTAACATTAAGAGGATGACAGCTTTGAATAGACGTCATATCCAAAGCTGCAACTAAGTTTTCCGGAATAAGGGAAAGGGTACTTCCGCTATCCAATAAAAATGGTATTTGAACCTCATGACAAGTTTCTGAATACGTATGATTATCGTAATTCCCGTATCTGAGGTACCCCGGGACTATAAACCGTCATAAAGCATTATGGGGTATTCCTTGATGAGGGGAATACTCATGGACATTTTGTGATTGAAACTGATTACTATGGGTTGCCAAATCGGGATTCATGGTTGTCCCTGCATTGCCCTGGACATCATATTTATGGAGTAAAGTATGATGTCTTCGATGGCAATTTTTACAGTTCATCTTGGAGGGACATTTATTTGAAAAGTGGCCACCTCGCAGACAATTGATACATAGTTTGTTTAGTTGGACAGTTCTCCAACGGTTATTTATGGACATATTCGTTAATTTTCTGCAGGCATAAATGGCATGCGACTCAAGGCAAACCTCGCATTTAGTATTTTCTTGACTTTTGGGGAATTTATATCTATCGGAAGAATTTCGGGAATAATTTACATTTCTTACCTCTATTTTAGTTGGATTCTCCAACGCTAGCATACTTTTGGCATGAGTCTCTAAAAATTTTAAAAATTCCGTGAGACTAGGCATATCATTATGAGTAAGAGAGAGCTCCCATCGTTCTTTTAGATTATCACTTAGTTTTTGAATTATAGTATAAATTATCATGTTATCCACCAAAGCATTTTGAGTCAAATTCAAAGACTCTAGAATTCGAAGTGACTCATTACAAGTATCTATTATGTCAAAAATAGCTTTAGAGGAAGAGGGGCAATTTTTCATGTTTTTTAAATTGTATAACTTACTTATTTGTGCGATGGCTAAATCCCTAGTTTTATCATAGCGAGCGCAGAGAGTGTCCCATGCATTTTTATAATTGGCTTCCGAGAGAGGAAATCCAGAAATTAATTTATGAGCAGGACCCTTTACACTAGCCAGTAGATATTGCAATTTTGAGACGCTCCCCAACTCCAAATTTTGATCTATAGTTGTAAGAAAAATCTCTTTAAAAGAAAGCCATTGATCAGCTTCTCCGTGAAAAGGTTTTAATTCAAATTTTGGAAGATTAACAGTTTTTACACAAACATTACCTGTAGTTTTATTTAGACTTTCTGAACCACCCTCGTGAATGTTTAAACTATTAGTTAACTTATTACGCGATGTATTTATTGCTATGGTTAAATTATCCAATTTAAGTGCAATGTCATCATATTCATCTATTATAGACTGATTTTCCGATGCATCGCTCTGAAGAATGGCATTTTCATGGAGTTTATTTAATTCGGTTTCAATATCCTGAACCTGTTTACCATATAAATCTAACTCTTCAAGAGTTACAGTTTCATTATCAATTTTGGGATTTATAATATTTTTTATGCGAGTGATTTTTCCCTTAAGAACAGTTTTTTGTTTTTTAATAGCTTCCACTTTAAATTAATTTTATGACAACTTCCTAAAAATCTAAATATAAACAAATTCTAAATGACCTTCAAAAAAAAAAAAATAATATCAACATAATACAAGCATCTGCATAGAATTGTGAAATGAAATAAATAAAAAGAATTAATTATATAAAATAATTAGACGTAAATATGGATATCCATTTTTTTTTTCAATTTAAAATATAATTACACTTAAAACCATGGTTTGTAGAAATAATAAAACTAAACACAATATCACTACAAATAGCACTTACCTTTAATTACTTATATTAATAAACATCATAAAAACAATAAGAATAATAATATCATATATAAATAACAACCCAAGGGTATACACATACACTCAACCAAAATAAAAAAAAAGCAATTTTAGTGTGCGCACATGAAAAACTATGCGTTTTCTTTCTTTTCTTTTCGATAAATAATGAAGCAATTACAGGAACACTATTTGAAGATTATTGATGAATCACTAAAAAGCGAACACAACTGTTGAAGTCGAAAAGATTTACGCGTTTCATGATGACTTGATGACTGCATTCACACTTTGTTGTAAATAAAACGCAAAGTACCCGACATTTTTGATGAAAAAATTACTCTCATTATCACCACAGAAGAATAAACACAGGTTGCACCACACACTTCGATGAAACCAGACGAACACAAAGCCTCTTTTAAGAACGCACAAAAACAAAATAAATCACAAGTTCGGAGAGACCGGCCGAAGTAATTCATGGCACGACAGAAGGCAGGAGGGGGGACGAACGGCGATAGTTGAAGTCCCGCTCAAGAAGAAATCCAGTGTCCAGGATGCGGAAAAGCCCGACCGAGTGGAAAATAGCATCTAAGTATTCCAATGGGGCAACGGCGATAGTTCCGCTCAAGAAGAAATCCAGTGTCCAGGACAAAGATCTTAGGATGCGGCAAAGCCCGACCGAATGGTAGAAAATAGCATTTAAGTATTCCAATATGGAATACGTTTACTGGATGATAACTCATGACGAGACATTAGCTCCTTTTCAGGGCCTCTTTCGATGTTTCGAGTCAGAATGACCACTGTCTTTGCTTTCCTTTGTGGGTCCGGTATTTTTAATGATGTTCATATTTCGTAGATTATTTTCCCGCACTAGGTATCATACTGCCGACTATGAAGAACTGTCGCATTTTCATGAAACGACAGACTTCAAGGGGATGAGTTTTAATTACGATTTATTTAAAACATAACAAAATCTTTTCGCAAGTCTTTACATCATGAGTTCTGGAGACCAAGTGCGTAGATGTATAGAAATTTCTCATCTCCCGAGGGAGGTTACCAGTTAAAAAGGCCATGTGTTTTACTTAAATTAATACGATAAACTTAGGTTTCTTGTTGCCCTGTAAAACCCGTGATTATTAGTCATGGGGCCCGTATCCACATTGAGGGGCGATTTATTAAAAAAGTAATAAATAGGTCTGATTTTTTGTATTTTCTTACATATATATATATATATATATATATATATATATATATATATATATATATATAAAGAGACAAGGCATACAAATTTCTCGGTAACTCTTCAGATTTAGTCCCTTATTTCAGCCTATGCTGAATGAGTGATATTGTACACCAATCATATTATCTTAAATTGTATATTGATTTGTAGAACAAACTTAGTTGGAAAGAAACTTTTCGCTAATTCAAGAAATCTATTTTCTAGGTCTCTGTATTTTTCTTAAATAAAATTTTAGTAATTTCATCTGAAAGTTATGTTGACTGAGTTTCTTTAAATGTCTCTAGTTTTAACCCCATTCAACCCCTCTATAACGAAGTTTTTATATTACTGTGTGAAGACGAGTCTCTTATTACCCCACAAGGGTTGATAAGAAACAAAAAAATTCCGATGAAATCGAAAAGTAAATTTAAACTTAAAATATACTTTAAAATTTCAAAAAAAAAAAAATGTACAGCCTTCGTCAAACATGTGTATGCAAAGTATTTTTTGCAAGACTATTCTGATTTTCTCGGAAAAATTGATTTTTTTTCTTATTACAATCCACTTTCCTTTAAAACTTCTGATACTCCAGATGATAATTTATTTCATTCGATTATTTTTTAAAAGTAGTTTTACGAGTCATATTATTTAAAAAAATCTCTAAATATATTTTTTGTTCCTTAAGCAATTATTTATTGTGAATTTTACATTGCGTAATTTGTGTCAGAATGAGTTACATAAAAATAATCTTTTTAAAATTGTATAGGATAATGCCTTTTAAAGATTGCATTTGATTTTTGCTGAATTTTGTAATACAAACAGTGCGTGGGCATATTATTAGTTACATGTCTAAACTTTACATTGCTAAGAGCATGACGCTTTGTTTTGTTAAATAAAGTAAAACACTTTGTAAAATCACCATAAAATGAGAAATAAAGTAGGACGCGTTTTGAGCAACAACAATAACAGCTCGTCATCAGCTAAACTAACACGTGTCCGTAAAGGCACAGAGTTTATTCACTTTCACTAGGACTCGATGCTCTTACGGTCACGTGTTGGTTTAGCTGATGACGAACTGTTATTGTTGTAGCTCGAAACGCGTCCTACTTCATTTTTCATTTTATGGTGATTTTACAAAGCGTTTTACTTTATTTATTAATTATCGCCAGTGTTTACGGTGTTTTTTCACTGCTCAGTTTTGTTGTTATTTACTGGTGATTTGTTATAAACTTTCGGTATACATGAATTGAATACTTATGGGTTTATAAATTGAAAAAAAAAAAAAAAACTTTTGGCCGTAAAATAGAATTTTTTTGTGAAAAAAATCAACCTGAGTGTTCCATGACAATTTCCTCAATATTTTAGGGAACCTATCTTTACGGATTGTACTCTTTTTGACCTGTTACGCATATATTTTTTTCGCTTTCTTTTTAATCATTCATTATGATGCCAGACCTTAACCTCTTCAGTTCTGAAGCTAAAATAATCATACAAATACTTATTCATTGGTTTTTCTAAACGAAGTGACATTTTAAATGACAGAAAAATATTTTTTTCTGAAATTGATCCTTTAGGCACTTAGTAATTTATCTTCAAAAATATGGATTTAAAACTACAAACCCCCTTAAAACATCAATTTAATAACCATTAACGCAATCACAAATTTAAGAACTTTACACAAGTAAATAATCTACAAATTCTCAAAAAAAAAAAAAAAAAAAAAAAAAAAAAAAAGATTTAAGTTAAAAACTTATGAAAACTTACGAACATTTTGGATCACACTGTATCTTTTGGACATTTATAAGCATTTTGCAAACTCAGATGAAAACAACATTTATTTTATGAGCGATTCAGCTTAGATTCAGGCATTTATTCGTTTGCTTTCAAAGCAAAAAACATTCAACTATTAGGAAGTGATATAAATATATAAAAAAATCTGACATAATAGTTTTTATAAGTAAAAGAACAGAGGTCCCCGAATGAGACCCAGGGACTAAAGAGGATAATTGGGGGCTCTATCAAATTTCTTTGTTTTGTCGTGTTTTCTTCTGCCACATTTCGTAGAGAGTAGAATTCATCATAAACAAATGAAAAATTTTAAATCGCCCAGTGTTCCCTTTAACATCTTAGATGCACGTTATACGCTAAGGTCCCTTACCGGCTGACGACACCTATTAAATGTCACCATGACGTCACCATGCTTTACGGGTTTATACCCGTAAAGCATGGTGACGTCACTGCAACGTCGTTGTGAAGTCACATTGTGACTTTGTGACCATCGATCGTCGATGGCACGTCACAGTGACTAAAATGTGAAGTCGTTATGGCCGTTTTAGAGCTCTTTTGTGACGTTTCACAAAGTGGTCACAATGTGACAAATTTGTGAAAAATGTGTCATTTGTGACTAATTTGACATTAACATTGTGACGAAACTGTGACAAAAGCGACGATATTTAAATTGCCAGAAACATGTTTTTTAAAGTAAATAACATGTTTTGAAGGATATTTATAAATTTCTAAAGATTTTTAAGAAAGTCACATCTCAGTCACAATGTGACGTCACTGAGTGGTGGCATTTTGGTCACAGATGTGATGTGACCAAAGTGACTCACAGTGACGTCACTGTGACCATGCAGGCTATTAGGGTAGTTATTTTAGTTACCCGTAAGGCATGGTGACGTCACAGCAACGTCGTTGTGAATTCACATTGTGACTTTGTGACCATCGATCGTCGATGTGACGTCACGTGACGTCGATGTGAAGTCACAGTGACTAAAATGTGAAGTCGTTATGGCCGTTTTAGAGCTCGTTTGTGACGTCACATTGTGACCACTTTGTGAAGTCACGGTGTGACAAATTTGTGAAAAATGTGTCAATTGTGACTACTTTGACATTAGCATTGTGACGAAACTGTGACAAAAGCGACGATATTTAAATTGCCAGAAATATGTTTTTTAAAGTAAATAACATGTTTTGAAGAATTTTTGTAATTTTCTAAAGATTTCTAAGAAAGTTGCATCTCAGTCACAATGAGACGTCACTGAGTGGTGGCATTTTGATCACATCACATCTGTGACCAAATGCAGATGTGATGTGACCATAGTAATGTGAAATCTGTAAATGTCACAGATGTGATGTGACCAAAGTAACTTACAGTGACGTCATTGTGACGTCACTGTGACCATGCATGTTATGAGGGTTACACATAAAGTTTTATTTATGCATGTTAAAATACTTTCACATCCATTTCATAATTTTATATAACTAAACATATTACCTCTGAATCAGAATCTTAAACCCTTCACCGGCAACAGGGATAGAGAAATAGTGTTGTTCCCAGACCCCCCCCCCACCCCCCCCCACCCCGCTCCCCAACATATCTCTGAAATAAAAACAAAACAAGAAAAAAAGAATTTCATATTTATTTTATAATTCCATATTGCTTTTACATTAATATTTTATTTTCAGAATTTGCTTTTAGATAAATTGTCGGCATGGTATTTTATGCGGAAAATATAAATTCTCTTAGAATTTTTTTTATTTTATTATATATTTTTTTTTAAGAATTAACATTTTTATATTTATATTATTTATATAATTTTTTTTCTTTTTAACGGTCCTTCTAAAGTTTTTATAAAAGTAAAAAAAGAAAAACAAATAGAAATCTACTTTCAAATAAAAAAAAAATAATGTCATTAAAGGCCTAAAACTCTTAAAGAAATAACATCGGCATTTATCACAAAAGCGCTCAGAAGCGCAATATCCTAAATTAGTTTATTTGTTTTATTAATTAGCATGCACAGTATTTTCCATTTATTTTAGAGTCATACGCCACCCATTGCATGGAACCAATCCCCATTTCTAGGATAAGCGATGGGAGTATTATGCATCTGCCACTTTTGATGATATCACATATGCACTCAGTAAGTATTTTTGAAGATAATGTAATCGGATTTTTCATTTTGTAGTACTGGGATGCCTTTAAAATTTACAATAATTTTAAGCAGAAAGCAATGGAATCGCACTTAGAAACGAATACGCAAATGCATTTTGGCTATGTATAACAACAGGATAACTATAGGCGTAAGTGATACATCTAAACACTCCGAAAATCCTATAACAGGGTTCGTACGAGTGCCGTTATTTTCAAGGTAAAACATCAATATTTGTTTACAAAAAATAAAATAAATAAAATAATATATATATATATATATAATAACTTGCGAACAGTGACAGCTATTTAAAAATTTTTTGCACGAGAGTTATGCATAATGTTAGGAGTTTTTTTACCTTAATTTTTTATTTTAGTTTGAATTTCAAACAATACGTGGCCCTGACGGCAATTGTTTGAAATTCGAACTAAAATAAAAAAAATTACGGTATAAAAACTCCTGACATTATACATAACCCTTCTGCAAAAAAATTTTAAATAGCTGTCACCGTTTGCAAGTTATTCAATTTTAAAATCCATCAGTCATTTTTGGGACCCCCGGTATATATAACTATGTATATAGTTCAAACGCTTGAATTCTCGTCTTATTTAAGTAGAGATTTTCTATAAGAAATTACTGGTACCGAAAAATTTCCTAAACCCGCAAGAACCCTGTATAAGGCTATTTAAAAAAATGAGTTTTGCTAATAAAATATTATTTCAAATGCAAGTTTTGTAGAGAAATGCAACAAACAACAGCAAAACAACAAAAAGTAAACAACTTTTAGACAACTTGCTAAATATTAAATTAAAATAACTTTTTTTGTATTTTTTACTTTGCTGAACATATGTATTATATACAAAATAAAAATTGAAGAAATTTATATTTTTTAGTCTTGTAATTTAAACGAAGCTTAAAAACAAAGAACATTTTGTGAGATTCCAGACGAACCATTACGGATAAAAATTCTCATGGTAAAAATTAACAGGAAGAGCCATTAAATTCTCAACGAATGTTACGTGACTGAAAAAAAGACAACTACATCATCAAAAGAGTTCATGTTCGTATCTTCAAATCATCATCCATAGTTCCTGACAATCGCGTGCCAAATTCTTGCTCGCAATACAACTATTGTCGTGGTTGTTCCCCTCATACCTCGTAGTAAAAATTACATACAAGTTTATGAGCTTCCCAATATAGCGTCAGAAAATGAGAATCGTCGTAATTGGAGATGATTTCTGAAAAACTATAATCTGAGTCATTTTCATGTCGATGTGTATTGAATTAACCCTTTCAGAGTTACAGATATTTGAAAAAAAAAAAAAAAAATGGAAACATTAAAAATAGGCAGTTACATTAAATAATGCCCTTGAAAGATTTAAACATAAAAAAAAAATATAGAATATTTTTGGAATCTTAATTATATAAAATAGCTGGTAAAACTACCACCACTAAGGAATTATCAACTTCTAATTGCTTAGAACAAAACCGATATCGAGCATCTAAATATGGAACAGAAAATAATAATATTAATGAAATAAAAATATGTTTATAGAATAAAAAATAAATGCTATAGCACATATTCCTACTTATTTTTAAAATATCATAAAAATGTTGATATTAATGACATTCTAGAATATAAAAAAGTAAAAAACATAATTAGTCACTGTAGAGTTTTATTTTATAATTATTTTATTTATGTAATTTTATAAGCATGAGATAAGACTTTATAGCTATAGCACATATCCCTACTTATTTTTAAAATAACACTGCCGAAAATATGTAATTATTTTGAGTTGCTAATGTGAATATTGCGCAAAAAAATTCTTCAACTTATGATTAAATGACTGTTTAAATATTTTTAAGTTTAATTCTTATTAAATACTTTTCAAGTAAATTCGCATTTGCAATTACATAACTCTACTCTCTACAAATCCGCAAATTATTATTTATAATGTTTATGAAAATAAATTGCTTTCTACCCCTGATTTGTAAATTTTTAATAGATTATTTTTATATTTTGACACTCGCATAGTATTATAGAGCTCTTTTGATCCTAGTTATCTTGCGACATGACAATTTTTTAACAAGTAATTTTTTCTAAGATTTCTTCAGCATATTTGCTCATATGAGACATTTATTTGTGTTTTCTTTAGTATCGTGTTTAATGTTTTTGAAAGTTTCGGTCATACTGAATCCTATGGTACCTAGTTTGTAATTGTAAACGAGACTCACTCAAATATCTTGTGCTCTGTGTTTCACAAAACCAAGCAAAGGATAAAACTCTTTTATCACAATGTCTGCCATGGGGTTAGTATTTTGTATTTTAAAAAACAATCCTTCAAAACTGTAAACAACAACAATAACAAAAAACTGTGTTTTGCCTAAAAAGCACTTAAAAATATGAAAAATTATAACTTTTTTACTTGTTTATTGTGAATCCATGACTCAGCTTAAATTCTGCATGTTTCCAGATAAGAGCTAGCAAACGACTGATAACAGTTATCGGTAATACAACACAAATCAGAAGTTTAGTTTTTTGGTAAATGTGTTTCAGTTATTGCTGTGTTGCTTTCATTTTCTATCAGTTTGTTATCATTTTTTTTAATGTTTTATCTATTAATGGGAATGAAATGTACATAAAAAATGAAATACTGTTATTAATCTTGCAATCTGATATCAAAAGTAATATCTATATCATGGATAATTTATTGTGAAAGATGAGTAAATAAAAGGTTTACGTGGATTACGTGATATTTATCATAATTTAACACATAACTATTTATATTCTATATTATCGATTAAAAGGCCCAAGAACATTAATGTTATCGATAAATTAATTTATATTAATTTTGTGTAGTATAGTAAAACATGCAAAATTTATAAATCGTGATTGCATCTCTTGCATATTAAAAAAAAAATAATTAAAATAAATTTTATTGCATGACTACTTAAAATGGGTTGTAAAAATACATATAAGGTGTCCGGGGGGGGGGGGTAATAACGCCAAGTGCTAATATTACGCGTAATTATGAAGGAATCCAAGAAATTGCATATACGGGTTCTGCACAGAAGGCTCTGAGTCACATGAATTACAAACAACCGCTAAAGTTAATTTGTTTCTTTGTAAATCTTATCACTAGAAGAAGCACATAAAAGTCAACGCCAGTTCTAAAATTTTCGATGCAAGTCTTGTGATCTGAAGGCTATATATTTATTAGGACATTTTTTGCTCATTTTTTGCTTTTTTGTATAAATTGGTAGTGTATTTCATGTCCTTTCAAAATTTTGTGGAAGATTTTGGATGTGTTCCTGAGGCAGTTTGTAGTTTAATATATGCTGCGGAATAAGTATACCGTGGTATTAATGCAATCCTCGGGATAATTACTCCGTTAATTCTTTTCAGTTTTGGAACTACATCCGAAGAGGGTTTATTTATTATTTTATGCACGAGAAAGCATTATTTCGTTATTGAAAAACAAAAGGGATAAAGAGAAATTCGTAGGTTGTAAGTGCGGATAATTTTTTTCATATTTAACAATTAATAGAGCTGTAGCGTTTTTATCTTTAAAATTGGACAATTTATATGCCATTAATTCATCTTATTTTATAGTTTTGTTTGCATGACATTATTACTCAACTATGCGGGTAATAACACCAAATAGGTCAAGAAAACATGCCATTATATTTCATGAATGCATATCTGCTAAAATATTCTTTCTTGTATGCATAGTCAATAAGTTGCTGTATCAGATCCTACCTTTGTTTGAAAGAAAAATAAAAACTAAGCGGTGAAAATTGGCAGAACCTTCACGTGTCGTTATTACCTTGGGATACCTTATTACTAAAGACTGGCACACTCATGCTGAGCTTGTCGATGAATCTGTTAGACATTTTTTTATTTCAGTTTTATACTTGCTTATCATCACAGGGTTTCGTCTGGTAGGTTTTTTGAAAAGCAGTATTACAAAAGAAAAATTTTCGTCACAGATATTTATAATATTTCCAACAAAACATCTTTCGGTATAGGTTCCTGCAAAATTTACAACATAAATTAAAAAAGAATATTTTTCTTCGAAAAAAAAAATAACGTTCAAGAAATGGACTGATTGGAATCCCTACATTAGTGAAACATGGACAGTTATTAAAACACAAGAATATTTCTTTAGTTAAAAGTACATACGTACGTACATGACCGTATACAGAGGCAAGGTGTTATGACAGATACCACTATTTTCGAAAAGGATTTTTCGTCTTATTTATTTGCAAATTTCTGAGATTAAGTTGAAGCGAAAATTTAATTCTTCTGGAAGCGCCATTGCATACGTGCGAAGCCAGACACTAATTAAATGGCTGTTGTAACCTTATGTTGCTGTTGTTATGTTTATGTTGTATTATGTTGTCGTTGAGCATACGTATACGTTCTTTTAAAGTTATAACAATGGAGCGTTATTGATCAAGTCAATATGTTGTTATAACAAACATATTGAATTAATCAGTATAATCAGAAGTTAAAATAATTTTAAATATTGAAAAGCACCAACTCGTTAAAAACTTAGAATTAATCTTTAAAAAACAGTGCACTTAAACAAATTCAAGTATTTTATCAAATAACTGTAGTCATTATGGAACTGCATGATATATTTTATTACTGGTTGTTTATCGTATAATTAATAATTGTCTGCTGTATTGCATAATTGATTGTATTGTAGCATCTTCATTTAATTATGCACCTTTAAATATCCAAAGGTATAAATAGCAATGCGTTGCTGTTAAGCAAAAATAAATTAGCTTAATCTGTTATATATTTGTCAATAAACTTATAGGATTAGTTCATTAAGTATTTTTAATATATTAATTTTTATCTACACTTTGCAAACAAAAAACAATGAAGTTGTGACATCTTACATACGAACAATCGATTATTAAGGAATAATTTTTTTTTCACCTAATTCTGAGCTGTTTCCCACAAACGTAAATACAAATTCTCCTAAAACTCGTTCAATTTAATTAGTTAAAATTATTTGATAATCTGAGAATTTTAATTTTTTAACTCTTACCAACACTTTTTAATTATAAAAGTCAATCAAACATGTGTTATATACGGGTAACTGATCAATAAAGAATAATTTTACTTTTATATAATTTTGAGGGGACGCCCACACAGATAACATAGATAACAGATGCACTTCCCTAAATTTTACTAAAGCATTCCTCTCAGTGTAAAATTATTTCATGTATAGACAAGTTATAATTTAGTGTAAATGTAATTAAAGCAAAAGAATATATATATAAGATAAAAAATATTTATGATATTTTTGAAGGTTTCATATGACATAAAATGAAGAAACACGACAATAGCTTGTAATCGTTCAGTTTAAATAAAATATTAATTAAGTTGGAAACGACACTTGCATTTAAATCACGAATAAAAATTCAAATGAATAGTCAAATAAAAAAAAAGCTTATATTTAATGACTGGCAAATGAGTTTGCTCACTTATAAATGCTTTTTAACAAATTTAAATACTATGTCCTTCATGATTTGACATGCGTGATGTTTAAAAGCGTCGCTACAAAATGGAATTTTTCGATTTAATATGAACCTGTTTTATATTTTAGAAAGCTGCTCTTCCAATAAAAGAAGATTAATGTCAGGTCAAAATTTGTATGGGTAATTGAGATGATCTTATAGAAAAAAAAGCGTGTATTGTTATGTAAATTTTTTCATTTTACATACAATTGTGTGGAAAGTTAACTTTTATTGATAATTTAAAAGTTATGTTGCATTTTTTCTGTCACGGAGATTTTAAAGGAAGCATTTTTCATATCTTGGTATTTTCTTTCTGTTCAAAAGTGGTTGTCATCAATTTTAAAATCACATTACCAACTGTACTTGAAAGGTTTTTGAAAAAAGTACATTATACATCTGTAAGCTATATTTTACATCCCCCCCTTTTTTAAGTCACAAGATTATTTTTTCAATTTGAGAATTTAAATGTAATAATATGTATTTCGATTTATTATAGGCTATAGTGTAGGATATTTGTCTTGGATCTAATATTTAAAAAGTACGATACGAGTTTTAAATGATTTACTACGAGCTAAGGTGTAGGAGAATAGGCTTAGATATAACACTTAAAAGATACGACACAAGTTTTAAAATTAAAAGGGTACAAGCAAAAAAAGATATATGCTTCGTAATCTACGAAAATAAAATATATAATAGCAAATGAAAATATTCCAATTCCGAATTATTGACGATTCCGAAAAGCGATTCTTATCTTTCGAAACTTCAGAAACCAATAAAATTTCAAAATTCAAAGAAGCATTTATAACAAAGTTTCTATTACTGCCACTGATTTTCGAAAACGTTTTAGAATGGTTTTTATAATGTAAAGTTTTCTAAAGCCGGAATATAGGTTTTTCGAATGCAATTAATTATGAAGTTAATTCATGTTAAAAATAATGTTAAAAAAAAAGAAAAAATATCACCTTCACACTAAAACATATAGATATTTTGTAATTCTTGCATGTATAATTTTGTTTTGCAGCTGAAAATTTTTAATTGAAAATAAATTAAATCCTGAAAACTGGTATTTCAGTTTGAAAAAACTGAAAAATTCACTATAAAAACTACTCTGAAATATTTCCGAAAATCAGTGGCAGCAAAAGAAATATATTTTCTTTGAATAAATAATTCTTTAAGTATGAAACATATATGGATTTTGGAGATTTCTAAGAATAACAATCTCTTTCAGGAATCACCAATAAGTCGGAAGAGGTTAGTATATATTTTTGTTCGTGGTCATTTTATATTTTTGTGGATTAAGAAACATTTGTGTTTTTTTACAATGCAGAAATAATGTTTTCAATATGAATATATATCATAAATCCAAATTTGCCTAACCAGAATATTTCCCGTATAATCTATCATTGCAGTTTGTAAAAAACGTAATTGCAATCGATTCGTTCTGTTATCTTTTCTATGCACAACAAATCGTGTTTGAAATATGTGTAAGAGGTAGAAACTTTTATTTTCAGTTGTTTGTTTACCATGTATGATTATCGATTTTTGAATAATTACAGAGCTGTTTCATATTTTAAACACAAATTTGTTTTTATGACAGAGAATTGGTAAATATCAAGATTATAAGATTCTATTACTGTATAATTTTGTATAATAAAAGTAATGTTTTAAATAGTATACGTAATTATAAATCTTCAACTTTCTAACTTTTTGATTTTTCACTTTTCGCACGAAATATACTCAAATTCCTTCTTTAACTCTAAATATACAAACAACAGACTCATTTGACTGATACCAAATGAAAATATTTTGAATCGAAGCATATATATATATATGTATATATATATATATATATGTATATATATATATATATATATATTTAAATAAATAAAATATAAACCATATAGAAATAAATTAAATAAAAATATTAAATAATTTTAAATAAAAATTATGTCATGATTATTATAAAACTTGAATAAAATTCCCAGTGTGTTTAGTGTTGAAAGGTAACAGTTTTTTTTAAAAGATAACCTTAAAGAGACGCCTTTTAAAATTATCCATTAAAATTATTAGTAGCTTGATCATTATTGCTATTTTTTTCTTAGACGGGTGAAAAAAATACTAGTAATAACCCCCAAAAAATTCAGAATAAAAGTATAGGAAAATTATGTTATTCGTTGAAATTGATACGAACATCCAAGATAACTTCAATTTTAACTGCACTATAAAAAATGTTAAAATTAAATGCAATTGATTTGACAACATTTATATCTGTCAATTATCAACATTTATATCAACTTTTAGATACTAAGGCAATACTCTCTTTTAACTTTACAAAAACATTAAACACTTTTTTATGCTCTCAGAAATAGGATATATTATAAGTGTTTCCAAACAGACAAATTCATTTGCACTGTTAGATTTTGAGTTTTAATTTTGAATGCACACAAATCAATAAAATGAATAATAACAAACAAATCAATGTATTACTTTACGGAAATCTCAGCTTTTGTTTAAAATTTTGTAATTGCATGTCTATTAAAAAAATTAATTTCCTAGCGCTGGGAATTAGCTTGTTAAATACTGACTATGAAATAACGATTAAGGTTCAACAAATCCATTATATTTATCATTCAGTTAATTTAAGAATTATGTTAAATTACTTCAAAATATCTGACGTATATATTATACTTGATAAAAAAAAAAAAAAAACCCGTATACTAATCATAATTTCTGTTCTAATATTTGCTGGATAAAGTTACTTATACCAAAATTTCTTGTTAATGGTTTTCCAAAGTACTATTACAAAGGTTTCCATGTATTAGTGCGGTTAATCAAACCCGTGTTATTACTGCGCTAATCGAAACTTACACCTGGATGGGGAAAACTACAATAGATGTAAAAACAGCTTTCCGATAAATGCAATATACGTAAATATTCAGTATAATAATGTACTACGCTATTGATTATGATATATTATTGTTAGACAATACGCATTACAGATTAATCTGAATATAAAAAGAAAATTGCACAATTTTTATAAACTCTGATAACATAAAGGTGTTATCTAATTTAATAAGTAAATTTTTTTTAAGATAAAATATTGAAAAGTCAATTTTAATTTTAATTCTGCACTTCAACAATTCTTTAGATTATCTATCTTATGTTTCTAACCATTAGATTATAGAAAATTTGTATAACTTAATTTAAAATTTATTGTAATACAATTTGATTATTTCATACTTACATACATTTTAATTCACTTAACACTTTGAGCTCTGGGGTGTAAATTTTTTCAAAATTCTAAATGTCACATTGGCACCAGTATTTTGGAAAGCAAAAAACCGGTTAAGGATAAATGTGAAAAAATGCATTAAACCTTTTCCAAATAAATTTGGTCGAATTTTTTGGTGCCACTGTGACATTTCGGAATTAAAATTATGTGGTAGAAAATTCTACTATCAGAGCTTTAGGGATTAAGTGATACTTAAAAATTGTCAACTGTACATCTTTTTGGAAGGCATCTTGCTATACAAAATAATTGATTTTCTAATTTTCTGTGCACTTGCATACTTTTACTGATGATTAGGCCTATATCTACTAAATCATGTTCGATGAATTCAAATACTTGGGCAATAACTTTGAATTCATTTAATTTTGTTTCTTTTTTCGGCATTTTACCAAAATTTCATTTTCAAAAATTCCACGCCATCTTGGTGGAAAAAGAAAAGTATTACCCAATGTACACTGGTGTACAAAAATTAAGGATGGGACTTTTTTTTAAACATCGTACAGATTGTACAAATCGTAACAAATTGTACCATAATATCTACAATATATAAATATATGGGAGAAATGAACAGAGTTTCCAAAAAATTATACGAATCTGTCCTGCCTTCTCATGCCACTGCTATGTTAATTTCAGCATTTCGTCTTTAATTTTTGTACACCAGTGTATCTTTTGAGATCTAATCGAGGGGGAATCTGAATGGCAACAAGTCAGATAAGCCTGTATAGTGTGTTTCTTATGAATTTTTTATGTTGATTTTGGGAAAAATATTTAAAAAATCTGTCACGTATAGTTTTTTTACACAAATCGAAAATTTCCTTCGGGTTGATACATTGTAAAATTAATCATAAAGTCATTAAAATTTTCAATTTCTAATTTATAAATTTAGTCATAAAAACACAAAATAGCAATAAGCATGACAATAAACCTCGCTTAGTTCCTGCATAAGCGTAAGCTAAAGGCAATGGACAAAGAAAAATATTTTTAAGACATTACTTAACTCACGCGAAAATACCCGTTCACTAATGTTAAATTATGCGAGAAATTGCAAAAGGTTTACAAAGGCCATGTTTTATTCTTTAGATTTAGTTAACAGACTTTTTTAAATTACAATATCTTCACTTTTGGAACCGATTTTAAAAGTAAAAGAATCGCTATAAAAAATCCCAATCAAAATCGAAAAAGTAAAAAACAACTTTTACAGAAATTGACCTCAGTATCCAATTAGAAAGTCATTTAAAAATATGCAATTGCCAACTATATTTTAAAAAAATCTTCCATTGGAGTAACATTAGTGAGAGGGACTTTGACATCCATGAATTAGCCCTTCAAATTGCACAGACACCTTTCTTGGAGAGAAGAAATTATTATGATGGTTTAAAATTTTATGACAAATATGCAAAACTTAACAAGTTAATAAATTACATCATACTGCCTATTTTTAAATGTTTTTAAATAAATTTCTTTAAATGTAGCTCTGAAAATGTAGCTCTGCTACATTTTCAGAGGGAAAATGGAAACTCTGAAAAAACTCTTTTGGAAACTTTGAAAATGTAGCTCTGCTACATTTTCTCTACTTTGTGGGAAAACCTTATGTGATAGAGTAAAAAACTTGCATGTTTTAATCAAGCCCTTAAAAAAATCTTTGGACATGCATCTATAACAGTGCAGAAAAGAAAAATATGAATATTAAACACATGAACATTTCTTACACTACTAAGTAAGATAATCAGCAGATAACGTTCTGAAAACCTTTTAAAGTACGATTTATCTGAAAATTTGAGAGATAGAAAAATTAAAATTTGACATAGTTGTTACTTTAGAGACGTAAATGAGCCCACAGAACAGTTTTTAAAAATTAGAAATTTTAAAGTGCACAGGAATAAAAAAGTTCTAAAACTGCGATTTTAGTAATATAGATGTTAAATAAGCCTGCATAATTAGAAGTTTGGAATTTGGCATGGTAATCACATTTAAGATGTTAATGTTCGCTAAGGCGGGTTTCTAAAATAAAAATAAAAATAAAATAAAATAAAATAAAATAAATTTAAAGGAAATGAGCAGAAAATCTTTAAAATACAGTCTAAATTAATTTACTAAGGAATTACTTTAAATTCTAATTAATACAACTCTGATATTTGCGTCTTCGCGTAATGCAGTATAAGAGCGAAATTCCATTTTCTTCTAACAAATGTAGTCCACACAAATACCACTTGGCATACTCCAACAGTTGCGGGTTTTGCTAGCAAAAAATAATAGCAATAAAAATAAAGAATACTGCCCAGTTAAACTGATGGCATTGAGCTCACAGGCTACAAATACTAATTGTACATTAAAGCCTTATATTTTCAAGGGTTAATTCCGTTCGAAAAAAAATTAAGAAGGGGAAACAGCTCTCCCCTTTCCTCTTTTTTTATACTTAATCATTGAACCTCCTATACTATCAAAGACATGCTTTATCATATAAAAAATCTATATTCAAAATTCAGAGCAAATGAGATAATTCTTAATAAAAACCCATTTAGCATTTATATAATTTAAAAGGAGTTATCCCCCTCTTTTATACTTAACCATTAAACTTCCAAAACTATTCAGAGATTTGAACGAAATCTGAAAATTCTGCTTGAAAAACCCATTTATATAAATTAAGGGGGGGGGCATTAGAACCCCTGTTCCCCCTATTTATACTTATTCAATGAAACCTAATAACAGTCATGGAATCGCCTCATCAGAATGATCCTAATCTAAATTTTGAACGAAAACTTAATTCTGCATGAAAATCCCATTTATATCAACTAAGGGGAGGGGAATGAGCCCCCCGTTCCCCCTCTTATACATATCGAATGAACTCCAAAAACTATTCAGGGAAGCGCCTTGTCAGGATATACCTACATACAAAATTTCAAGTGGATCGGGTATTTTTATCATGAGTTATCGCGTTACGCACGAACGTACGTACAAAACGGACGGGCACATAAGCTCCCAGGCTATGATAGCCCGTGAGCTAAAAACTAACAAAAAAGTTAATGACATTTAAAATCATCCGATATTTTTTGTTAATACTGCTCTTCTGACAATCAGAACTTTTAGAACGTTCAAGCAAACATCCATAATTAGTTTGCGGGAATTAGAATCGGAGGGCTTTTAAAGTTTGTGATGTGTGTAAATGTAACGTTTAACCATTTTTATTCAAATGTAATAGATTATTATCTTGAGATAGGCGCATATTTTTAACATAAGTAGTATGTGCTGACTTCCTTAAAATCAATTTTGTGACATAATTAAATTTAATTAGCTTTGGAGATAATATTCACATTTGTTTTTCATTAATAGTCAGTTTTTTTTCATTAGAACGGATATAAGTTAAATGAATTAAAAATGAATTTCCTTTTATGTTATTTATAGAAATTTTGACAAAAATGCCCAAATGACATTTAAATATTATGTATGAAAATTTTCATATCCCGTGAATAAAAAATACATAAAATATATTGATTTTTGTGCATTTTCTCAGATTATAATAGCTGTAAGTATTTAATTCCCAATTAAAGAATACGTATTTATATTTTTGAGCATGTTCTTTGTATTTAGGGGAGGCTAGGGAGGTTGACTAATTTTTTACAAAGTGATTATACTTTTAAATATTGAACATAGAATACAGTTTCATATATCCCTTTATTAGTTATATAATCATTTATCAAAGTAAAATAACCACATACGTGTAATATATTAAAAATTTGTAAAATGATTATTTTTATAATGAGAAATTAATGAGCCAAGGCTTCCCACATATGCGAGGCTTGACCCATTTATTTTATTTTAAAATATTTGTTAAGGAAAATAAAATAAGTTTGAAAAAATGTAGAACAACTTTTTGCTACAAAGTTTTATTATTATTAAAAATTAATTGGTAAAATGTTATGTGTAAACAAACCTTCTTAGACAGAATGCAAGGCATAGGAGAAAAATTTTAAACACTCACTTTTTGTAGCGCTTATCTAGAAAGTTTACAGTAGTGTCAAATACTTTGGATTCATCTCATTTTGGTCATCTTGTTTAAATTTGTCTATGTGCTTTCCTAAAGCTTTTAATCAATGTTGTGCCATTTTGAAGAGGCATAAACACGTAAAACTTTTTAAGGCTGCTACATTAATTTTTTCTAGTCTTTTTCATTCTTTCTACTTACCTACTTTAATACTATTTAAATGAAATAATAATTCCTAACAACTTTCCAATTTGTATTTCATTAAATTTTCTCTTGCTTCTATAGCAAATTTTCACACCTTTCTTTAATCAATTTTTTGTAATTTCCTTTTTACCACTCCATTCTACTGTAGCTTTACAGAATAAATTTACACTATTTTAGAAGTGTAACCATTAACCCTTCATTATGAATAGTATAAAATAAAAAGGTTTCCCAAAACACTTAATTCAGGGAACTTTGATCATGGTGAACCCTCCCTCACATTCATTGAGCCAAGCCTCCTCACATACCACTTTTTAGGTGCGTTTGTAATTACGTAAATACGTAGCACCTATAGTGGTCGTTTAGTCTGTCCGTCTGTCCGTCCGCAGATAACAACGCAAAAATTACCCAACCGAATCGTTTGAAATTTAAAATATATAATTCTTACATAATTTTGTCGTGTCATTTCAAATTTTATGAAAATCGGATGCATAGATCAATTACAGGGACAATCAAAGGTATTCCGTTACATTACGGTCAATTTGAAAAATGTTTCAAATGCCTTTTAATGGTGTTACACTCATTCAAACGTAATAAAATTGATATGCATATATGAAGTATATAATATAATATACATTCTGCACAATATGTGGTGCAAAGAACATTTGTTATTGATTTACAAGACCACACAAAAGTACTCCATTAAATAACAGTATAGGGAGAACCTTGTTTGGTGCGCGTTCTAATTATAATTAACTATTTAACATTTTATGAGTCTGATATACATTGTTGAGGAATACTACAAGTTATTTCCTGTATAAAAGAAAGCAGATAGTACTTACAGGGACACACAAAAGATTTTGGCTGCTATACTGTATCTGAAATATTGTGTACTATTATATCACGATCGGAATAATTTTAGGTGCGTCTGTAATTATATAAATAGCTAGCACCTATATTCTTCGTACAGTCTGTCAGTCCGTCTGTCCGTCCGTCTGTCTGTCTGCCTGCTTATAGCAAAGAAAAAACTGCCCGACCAAATCATTCGAGATTTAAAATATATAATTTTAGCGTAATTTTGTCGAGTCATTTTAAATTTTATGAAAATTGGATGTACAGTTTAATTAGAGGGACAATCAAAAGTATTCCATTATATTACGATCAATAGGAAAAAATAGTTTCAAGTGCATTTTAATGATGTTAAAATCTTTCGAATGTAATAGAGACATGAACCTATGAAGTTTATATATACTAAAATATACATTCTGTACAATCTGTAATGCAAAGAATATTTATTATTAAATTACAGGGCCACACAAAAGTATTCCACTACATAATGCAATACGGGGAAACATTGTTTGGGGCGTGTTTTAATTATATTAAACTATTTCACATTTCATGAATATGATATACGTTGCTGAGGTGTAATACAAGTTACTTCCTATATGCTTACAGGAACACAAAAAAGATTTCGACTACTATACTGTATCCGAAGTACTGTCTACTATAACAGCAAGATCTGAATATTTTAAAAACTCCGTTATCGTACGAACGTACCTCATTTGCTACGCTTCACGTGCAATTTCCAGCTTTTTAAAAAATAGAAAATAGTATAGTTCAGTCCAATACTGTCCAACCTTTATGCCTGAAGGGAATGCTAAATATTTCTGTATTACTTAAAATCAAATTACTTAAATTTCTAAGGTACATTTTATACGAGAAAATCCTACAGAACATTAAAAAAAATTACCCTTTTTAAGCTAAAACTCTACACAATTGATTTTTTCAATCCTGTTTCAATTATCTGGTTGAAACAAAGACTTTTATTTGAGTTCGGTTGCCAACTATTGGCAAAATAAAAATCCGAAACTTTCGAATCTGGAAACTGAAGGATAGATAATGTCTGTCCTATGGTCAACCCTCCCCAGTCTCCACTATACAGCTTTCTTTGACAATTGCAACTATGATAAATCACTGTTCTACAAGAGATTTAAATGAAATGCGATCAAATATGGACTCCACATATCGGTCATAACGATCGTCATAACGTCTATGTATCGATTGTTATTTTGAAATGTACAGTTGTAAACTTTTGTTCTTCAAAATATTTACGAAAAGTATTATACATGCACACATATTAAACAATTTATCTTCATATATTATTATGTAAAATGAACGAACGAATATGAAATAGCTTCCATATTTATATACAGTAAAAAGCAAAAACTTTTCTTATCTAGAGAAATAATATATAAGTACAAACGAAATATGTAATAACCCCTTCCAAGTTATCCATGTTTTTTTTATCCTTAAAAACATTAGAAATTATTCTGTTTCAGATATTTGAAGAAGCATTTAAAAAGGTTCTTTTGCTGCCATGGATTTTCGGAAATGTTTCCCTGCAATTTTATAGTGTATTAATCGGTTTTTCAACCTGGAATATAGATTTTAGGACCCTCACAATTCTCAAGTGAGTAATGTCTGTTTAACAAACATGTTTCACAGACAAAAATATCAAACTTGTAACACTAGATTAACATTAAAATTAATAACAATTTGTTATCCTTGCGCCATAAATTTCGTTACGCAGCTGAAAATTTTTAATTGAGAATGGATACCATTCTAAAATTCGATGTTTCGGTTTTTGAAAACCGATTAGTCTATTTTAGGGTCCAAATGTTTATTATAGACCCCCTTGTTAAGGTATTGAGCGCAAGTTGTGGAACCTTTTAATTTTTGTTTTAAACGACAATAAATAATTATTAATTATTTTAAGGGAAATTAGTAGTTGTAGATTTTTATATTAAATTACAACAAAGGAAAAGTTAAAATTATTCGTCATTCTAAAAAGTAAATATGCAGATTAGAGGTCTCAACGTCAGTTTTCCCATAACATTGTTTTTTAATCTCATTTTATATAATAGTTACTATCCTACAATCGGCAAAAATTTTTTTATGTATATATATATATACAAAAAGTGCTTACTTTTAGTGAAAACTTCTTATTTATTTCCATGAAAGTAGTATGTATAGGCATTCACAAATATATACATGGTGTTTTAATACCAGAAAGACAAACATGCAGGAGGTGTACAGGGCACAGAGACGATTCGGAATCACCATTGGCACCATTTTTTGAAAATGATAAAATTCCCCTTATTAAATAACATATTAATTAAGAAAAAAATAAGGATAATTTTACAATTTCAAAAAACTAATGCCATCAAGAAATAGGAGGCGCGGATCCACAGGAGGGGGGGGGGGCGATCGGGGCGATTTCTGCGATTCCGTCGGTCACATTCTATTGTTCCGGAAAAAACGCGAATTTCATTAAAATGTCGCTAAAAAGCGCTAATTTTGTCAAAGTGTCGCGGAAAAAGAGCGAATTTCTACAAAAGATCGCGGGAAAAGCACGAATTTTGTCAAAGGTCGCGCAAAAAACGTTAATTTTGTCAAAGTATCGCGGAAAAAGAGCAAATTTCGCCAAAAGGTCGTGGAAAAAGGGAAGGCAAAGTATCGAGGAAAAAGTACTAATTTCAACATAGGATAGCTGAAAAAGCGCGAACTTCGACATAAGATTGCTGAAAAAACGCTAATTTTGTCAAAGTATCACAAAAAAGCGCGAATTTCGTCAAATGATCACGGAAAAGGTGCAAATTTCGCCAAAGGGTCGAGAAAAAAACGCGAATTTTGACAGAGGATCGCGAAAAAAAAGAGAACTTTGACGTAAGATAGTTGAAAAGCACGTATTTCGACATAGGATCGCTGAAAAAGCGCGATTTTTGTCAAAGTGTCACGTAAAAAGGTCGAAATTCGTCTAAAGTTAGCTACTTTTTTCAAAGGGTTGCAAAAAAAGTGCTAATTTTGTCAAAAGGTCGTGGAAAAAGCGCTAATTTTGTCAAAGGGTTGGAAGAAAGCTAGGCAAAGAATCGCGGAAAAAGTGTGAATTTCGACATTGGATCGCTGAAAAAGCGCTAACTTCGACATAAGATTGCTGAAAAAGCGCTAATTTTGTCAAAGTACCGCGAAAAAGGGCGAATTTCGTCAAAGGGTCGTGGAAAAACGCGAATTTTGACAGATGATCGCGTAAAAAACGCGAACTTCGACATTGGATCGCTGAAAAGCACGTATTTCGGCATAGGATCGCAAGAAAAGCGCGAGTTTTGTCAAAGTGTCGCGGAAAAAACTTCCATTTCGTCAAAAGGTCGAGGAAAAATGAGCTACTTTTCTCAAAGGGTTGCAAAAAATTGCTAATTTTGTCAAAGTATCGCAGAAAAGAGCCAATTTCGTCAAAGAATCGGGAAAAAACCGAAGCTTGACAGTTTCGCTGGAAAAAACGCAAAATTCGTCAAAAATGCCAAAAATGCGAATTCTGTCAAAGAGTCGCGAAAAGAGCGCGAATTTAGTCAAAAGATCGCAAAAAAGCGTATTTCGTGAGAAGATCACGGAAAAGCATTTCATTTGATCATTCATTTAATAATAACTGTACAAGGAATGATTTCATGAACAGAAATTATGACTATGTTATTCTATGTTTCTTAGTATCGCCCCCCCCCCCCAAAACGATCCTCTGGATCCGCCCCTGTATACATGGTGTTTTAATACCAGAACGACAAACATGCAGGAGGTGTACAGGGCACAGAGACGATTCGGAATCACATAGCAATGCAGGGTCCAATATGCCATAGTTGTGAGTTATGGTACAAAGCACTATTGTCAGTGAGTTACTTTTTTAAATCCCGATTTCTTGATTGGCACCATTTTTTGAAAATGATAAAATTCCCCTTATTACATAACATATTAATTAAGACAAAAATAAGGATAATTTTACAATTTCAAAAAACTGATGCCATCAAGAAATCGGAATAATAATAAAAAAAAAAGTAGCTCACTCACAACTCTGGTAAAAAGTAAAGTAAAATAATAGAAACAGCAACACATTGATGGGACAAAAAACATTTTAATGAAAGGTTGTACAACAGAAGGTGATCAAAATTACAACTGTTGTCATACCGTTGTAATACAGGCTTGAAAGCGACCCGGTGTTCTGTCTGTTGATTACCTCGTCGGTCAAATGTGTGTAGCTGCCGGGGGGATATGCGGCATCCCCGGAATCTTCCAGAACATAAAGAATTCTGTGCGGTGCTCTAAGTTCGCCTACCAACTTCTTGTCGTAATTTCACCAGCCTTCTGTAGTGCTATCTTTCAATATTATGTTTTCTGTCCCATTAATGTGTTGCTGTTTCTGTTCTTTTCTTCTGCTTCTTTGTATCGGTTTGCTAGTGGGTTATTTATTTAAAAATCTGATTTCTCGATCGGCGCCAGTTTTTTGAAATTGTAGAATTATCCTTACTTTCGCTTTAATTAATATGTTATTTAATAAGAGGAATTTCACCATTTTCAAAAAATGGTACCAATTAAGAAATCTGAATTTAAAAATGTGGCCCACTGACAACATTGCCTTGTGCCATAATTCACAACTACGGCATATTGAACCCTGTATGACTATGTGATTCCGAATCGTCTCTGCGCCCCATACACCTCCTGCAAGTTTGTCTGTCTGGTAGTGAAAAACCCTGTATATACAGTCGAACCTTGATTTAACGAATCATTCGGGACTACCAACTTTGTTCGCTAAATTAAGATTATTTATTAAATCGGGATAATCAAAATTTTTTTTATACAACAGTACAAGTAAAAAAAAAAATGACTGTAAGTAAAAAGAATTGTTCTCACTTACCTTAATAATGATGTTTAAGATTTATGGCTTTAATAAAATACACTGTATAAAAATTACTTATTTTTTAAGTAATACTGTAAGTCAAAAGCATTGTAATAAAGAAGTTTTTTTTTCAAATTCTGTAGATAAATTATATTTTTTAATGCATGTTTATTTGATTTATATCGATTTTGTATTTCATATTTTTTTCTTGAATTTTTCCCTTGAATCTCTGAAAACCGTGATATCAACATCATTATCCATCATATACCATTTAAAGATTCCAAATTGCTAACTGCTTCTTTGAATGTTGCATGCTTGATCTTTATTTCATCTTATTCATCTGATGCATATTGCAGCTGTTAATAACTCGCTGTACTGTTTATTTTTGCACGTCGATATTTTGCGCCACAAGATACATATGCAGAAAATTGATAATCACTAATATTGAATTCTTTTTTATAAATATTAGTGATAAATCGCTAGTATAAATCTTTATGAAAAAATGTCAGTTCCGAAATAATGTATAACTGACAGCTATTTCACTGTAAATACTTTTTACTCAAAGAAAAAAAAGATTTAAATTAAAACATTAATGCCCTGTTCTAAGGAAAAAAAAATCTATAAAAATTTAAGAACATAACTGTCTCTTTAAATGTTTCAAGAATATTTTTGAGATGCATGATTGATAACTGCACTTAAAGTTTTATATTAGAGAAAAAATATAAATATGCAGGAGCCTCATTATATCAGAAAACTTGTTTTTTTTTTCTAACAGAACATTTAATATGTTATCTACATAATAATTTTATTTAACAAATGATATAGAAAGGCACAAGGAAGCTATTATTTGAAAAATTGTATTAGGAACAATAGAATTCCCCCAATATAATGAAACCTCTGAATATGGAAAACTACCTTAATTTAATAAGGATTTTTGCTAATTTTTACTTTTAAATATGCCAATAATTTCCTGTTTCTTCATAAAATCGAATGAATCATTCATTTAATACACAATCTTCACCGGTAATGTTTTGGAAAAAATAAAGTAAATTCTATTATTAACAACTTGATTGACTAATACGTACTTAAAACCTGTGTTAATATGGTTAATTGCTTTACGCATAAAATAAATATTTATCATACATAAATGCATCTGTTAATGCATTTTAAAATCGTGTATCATAACTATTAGTATAAATGATTTAATGAGGTTTACGTATACTTAACGTGTCTTGTTTCTAAATGATGGAACATAATTTGATGAGTCAAGATAAAAAGAGACCTTAAATTATTTAAAATGTGTTAATTAATAAAATTTTACAGCCTTCAATCTTACAACCTTAGAAAAAATTTCCTAACGGTTATTTCTAAATGGTAAGCTCACAGGAAAGAAAGAAGGATATGAATCGATTACACTTGGCTCTCATAATCACAACTAGTCACATGATCCATTGAAATCAGCGACCGTAACTAGCCGTAACCATGGTGAAATTTTAATATACAGCACCGATATCCTAATAAGTTATAAATTTAAATAAGGATATGAGTCTTAACTATCAGAGATTAAATATAATTCTGTTTTACATCGTATTTTCAAAAGTTGTTATTATTATTATTTATTATTATTATTATACGAAAATTATATAAATATAGTTTTCCATATTTGCCTTTAAATGCTTGCAATATGTTGTCACACACATATATATATATATGTATTTAAATTAATATATATTTATTTATCATTAGTCTATCATAGAAAAATGTATGCATTTTTTATATGTAATTAAAAGTGTACGAATTTATGGTTTTATTCATGAAGACTGGATGCATAAAAATCTTGCTTCAAAGAGGCATTAATCCAGTGCATTTGCTTTATGTAATAAATGATATGAAAGAATTAATTGCATGAAATAAGTTTAAATGGGGCTGTTCATTCATTTTGAAGGCAGACCAGTAATCTGTAAAAATGGCAGATATCCTTTAATAGCTTTTACCATTATTATAGTCTATGAAAATATAATGTAAGCAATTTCATATAATCCAGGATACCGAGAAGCGTTCCTTTATATTTAGAAGTCTCTAAAACTAACATTATTATTATTTATTTGAGAAATTATAGCATCCAGGAAACCTATATATTAAATTTAGAAAACCTATTAATACATTTTAAATTTTCTCAGAAATGTTTTTGAAAACTACATTCAGCAAAACATATTTTGTTAAAAAACTTCTTTAAATCTCAGGTATCTACTAGTTTATAAAATATCTGTAGATAAAGAGACGCTTTTCAAAATCGTTGGTTGCTGGCAGGACAGTATGGTATATTTACATAAAACTTAAGAAAGGTACGGAGTAGCTTAAGAACAATTTGTATTTTTAAAAGAGCAACGCTGACAAAAATTCCAAACAAGAACAAACATATATATAATTATGATTTTCCATTTATTTTCAAAGGCTTTAATAATTTTGAACCTTGAAGAATTTAAAAGTATAACAATGTTTCAATTCCCTCAATTCAGTCAGTGGTGTAGCGTCAGTGGATCCCTTTACTACCAATATTATTAAATTCTAAATTTGCCCTAATTTAATCTTTGAAGTTTGCAAATTAAATAAAGCCAAATTTGTTTCATATTAATACATTAAATAAAGTGATCCAACATCTCTGATGCTATACTATTGAATTTAGTACTTAAATTTTATGTATGTTCTTGTCATTTACATTTGTTCTTCTCAAGTGATGAAGAAGCTGAATATTGTTGAAGCAGATTTACGGAACATCATTATTACTTTTTTTTGTTTAAATTAAATTAATATTTTATTAGTTTCATTATATTTTTATTATCAGCATCTTACCTTAAAATGTATTTCTGAATGTGAAATTTATCAAACATTTTGTACTTACAAACTTAAATGCCAGAAAAGTTACTAAGAACTCGATGTTTTGAGTGTTGGATTTTATAGATTTTCAGCAATATATTATTCTCTTCGAAACAGCAAGATGAATAGATATTTATAATACATAAAAAATATTTAGTTAAAGAAAAACATTAAGATGTAGCTAATGATTTTTCTTAAAGTAGTTTCCATTATTGCACTGTAATTTTAATAAAATGATTCAAAATGCTGTTTTTATTATTCGATTATAGTTATTAACTATTAAATAGTACACATTATTTAATATTGCTTCTGATATCATGAATGCATGATATCAAATGCTCCTATTAAAAAAGTTTCTTAAAAGCTTCTAAATTCTAAAAAAATTTATAGCTTCAGCGGAAAGTAACAATTTAATCTTCTACGTTATAACAGATGAAGGTTCGTTAATCTTTACAAAATCATGGACGAAATTTGAACATTTTGGAAGCCTGTTTGGGCATAGCTTAAGGTTTTTTTTTTTTTTTTTTTTTTTTTTTTTTTTTTTTTTTTTTAACTCAAGAGAAAACATCTGCCCTTTAAGAGCGGAAGACATTTGGTAGAAATGAAAAATTTTGGTGTTTTCCTCTGATTAACAAGATCATATTTGATTGAAAAAAAAAAAAAAAAAAAAAAACTAAAAATATATTTAGTGCCACGTTATAGTAAGGGAAGAACCCCGCAATTATGTGGGTACAAACATGACATTAAAATACACAAAAAGAGGAATTTTTCTTTCATTAGGATCATTTATACATTTGTGTAGGTCAAGTCTTAAACGGGTAATGTTACTCCTAAGAGATCATCTTTTTAATATATCATTTCAATTTCAATATATTTAAACGATTTTTTGTATTCGATAGCTGATGTAGGTATTTAGAAAGACTGTGTATTGCTTTTTCAATTTTGATTGCAATTTGTTTAATTAGGATACTTTCACTTCCGAAATCGGGTGTTAATGAAAAACGTGCTTTTTAAAATAACTTGCAAATAAATATTTTAATTAAGAATTTATGGTGTTTTTCGGTTTTCGCGACAAACCTCACTATTTCCACATCCTTGGTCAGATTTTGTCCATTAACGAACTCAACCGAGCCGAATTTCTCAATTTTATACCCTTTGATTTTATGTATATATATATATATAGGGGAGAGGGAGGCACGTTTGAACTGGGGGCACCTTTGAACACTCTAAAAATTTTCCTTGAAATAAATAATTTTTTTAAAATGTCTATGGTAATACATTACTACTGCTTCAGTGCAATAAGTACACAAAACTGTCCCATTTTGTATGCACAATACCGTTTAAGCAAGACATGTATTTTTCTCCCTCTTGAATCTAAACTTAAGAAAATAAAGTTGTAAGATTTTTGTTGATAATTTTGGTATCTCTAAAATTTTAATTTATTGTTCAACATTTAAATAAAGATGTACTTTTTCGTTTATAAGCTTTGTTTTATTCAAATTCTTCAGCCGAATTGAGTAAACAGTTGTAATGTTGAACTGCATGTGACCATTGCCATTGAACCATTGAACAAATTGCAATGAACATTGCAATTTATTTTTTTAAAGCTTTATTTTTTATGCAATTGAACATTGAACCATTGCACCATTGAACAAAAAAGCTGGGGCACCATTGAAAATCTAAAACTATGAAGTAAAGTGTTGTTGATGTACCTAATTATTATTATTTTTGGATTTTTTTCTGTGTGAAAAAAGGTTAATTAAGTATATGAAAAAATATGGACTTATACTGTTAACAATCTCTCATAACTGCACATGTATTACATTCTCTGGATGTATATGCGATGGGAAGTTTCAAATCTAAATTGATGATTGGCATTCATTTATTTGATAATTGCAAATCCCCGATACACAATAATGATTCATGATTTAGCAAGTTTGTCTAACAAAGCCTATAGTCTTTCATTTGCTCTTTCCCAAACATTATTTTTTGTTTTCGTATTAGATAAAGTCAGGTTTTTTTTTCATAAAAAAGAGTGAATGAGAAATCTTAATTTTCTAGAAACATCAGATATCATATTGGTGTATTAAGGTGCCCCTTGCTTGTTCAAAGGTACCCCTACATGGGGCAGGTTTGAACAGAAATCTTTCAGCTCTTTAAATACTCACAACTTTTTTCATTTACATGGAAAACTTATAATTTCTAGTTCATATGATGAAGAAATGCATTGTTTTTATTAAGTAATTCTTAAAACACAAAAAATATAACTCAAATAATAAATGTATTGATTTTTAAAAAAATTGTTCAAACGTTCCCCCCTCTCCCCTATATAGGTATATATATACATAAACTTTTTTACTGAATGTAGTTTTGGGGTCTAGGGGTCATGATCGGCATAGATCTGAAAAATGTTTCAGAAATTCCAACATAGGAGCGATCGCAATAGGTAGCATTTCATACGAAATCTACTTAAACTTAATATTAGAACCGCCATTAGGGGTCAAAATGACCCCTGCCAGATTGATATTAATCGATTCGAACCAGAATTTTCTTTGGCTATTTCCATGAGTACTTGTAGTGTAAGTCACAGGCTACGATTTTTGGCTACCAGTATTATAGAACGAAAAAAATGTGATTAATTTTATTGGCACATTCTCATTAATTGAATAAGGCCAAGCAGACTTTTCGAAAATAACGGTGGCTAACAAGCATAGCAATTTATAAGTTATGTGACTTACACTACAGAACCCATGGAATTAGCCCTTTATAAGATATGTTAAAAGTATGTAGCACAAAAATAGACTAATTAAGTAAGTTAAATAGTTTAAAATTATAATACTGGTTAGAAACACTTTTTGTATAACTTGTGTAAAATACCCGGCGGTTCTAGTGTTAAAGCAAGTAAAGCAATTGTAATAACTGGTGTATTATATGGTAAATGTGTACCTTTGAACTAAACATTCCAATAAGACAATTTAAATTAAAAAAAATATTTATATTAAAAGCCACATTTCATCGTTCTCTCATTCTCAGATTTATACATGAGTAATGGAGTTTTCTTATTGATTCCCCCTTTTCATTCAAAACTTTATTAGTTATTTTTTTAATAATATTGCAATTGAAGACATCATCACGGATGCCTATTTAGGCTGAGATATGAATGAGAAAGTAAATATATCAAAAGAGTTTTATGTATATTAGTCAAAAACCTATTTTTATCAAATAGATGATGATAGAAAATACTTATTTTTTAAATCAAGAGTATCTACATAACTTTTATGACCTTTTCTAGTTCAGTGAGGATAATTAAAATTAATTACAAACGATAACGTGTACATGCATGTTTAACAATTGAAATAATAATAAAAAAAAATACTACATTTTATAAATTACTGCACAGAATGCTTTTTGTAGCAGAGGATACAAGACAAACTTGCGACAACGATTAACACACTTTTTGAGCTAAGAAAAGTTTTATCATAACAAAATTTAATTTACAAGTAAATGAACTTGCAGAGTAAATCATTCTGCATCGTATGAATAGTATTTTTATAACATTCGCAAAATAAGTTGAAATGTTAATAGAAGAAATGCAATGTGTAACAGAGATATGGGTTATTTTCTCGTAGCAGAGCACCTTGAACATAAGATATTTTTTAAAATAATATTTTTCCAATTTAAAAGTGGGCTTTATTGTATTTAGAACTAAGTAATGAAATACATTCAGTAACACACTGCATAAAACAGTTAAACACACAACATAAGATTTTTAATTTCCTGTAGGCAATAAAATGATTAAAAGAGGCAGGAAAAGAGATATTTTAATAAGTACATTACATACCAAACAGTAGTAAAAATTATTTTGTTTCACTTCATAAAATTTTATAGAAAGTAAGAAAGAAGAATTAGAAACTAAAAATTATGTTTAATTTGTAATCCCCCCCCCCCAAAAAAAAAAGTTATGAGGAAAGTTACAAAAGTAAAGTTTTTTTCCGGATCAATATGGTATGGTTCAGTAATTCATCTTACCTACATAAACATAAATAATGCTTGGCAGACTATTTGTTTGATGTTTGGTATTAAATTTGTTTAAACAGTCCATTTTCGTGGACACATTATGAAATTTGCACCATTTACTGAAAATTCTATAACTTTTACTTTTAAATTGATTTGGAATAAACACTCCAGTCTGCTACTTTCTCTCATATTTCAAATCCCAAAACTCTTTTAGTTTGTGTATTATGTATGTGTTGAATGGCAAAATTTTTTTGCTTTACTTGCTTACTTGTTTCTTAAAAAGGTCTCCTTGCATTATTACCTTAAAAGTTTGTTTTGTTTTTCATTTTTCTGCATTTTCTTTTTGATTTCAAGTGTTGCATTAATCTTTTTCGAGATATGTCTTATCTTTTTTCTCAGGTTATTGACAGTAATTTTTGTCTCTAAATCTGTAAAAGTTTTTTCTGTACATTTCAGAAGTTTGATGAATCATTAATATTTTATTTTTTACCTTTTTCAGTTCCCCGGTTAATTTTGCGCGATCCCTTCTTATTTGCTTACTGCCAGCTTTTTTACATTTGTAGTTCGTTTTGGAACTTTATTCTGTCTCTTGGAATGATTTAGGTTGAACTGTTTTGTTGGGTATCAAGTATTTCTTTTTGACTTATTTGGTTAGAGCCCTCTTTACTTGTAGACAACTGTGAGCAGCGGATATAATCTCTTCAGTAACGTAGCAATCACAGAGTGCAGTGATATACTTGGTGTTTCACAAGCACTGATCTCTGCTTTTACTCCTTGATTATTGATCATAGGCATAATATTATAAATTACAAAATTATGTAAAACTAGTCGGATGTGGCAATCCCGAAACTTTTTTCTATCTCATGTATGATAATTTTTTAGAATTCGCTACCACAGTGCCAAAATTAAATGACAATTTATGTTTATCGTGAGAATTCTATAGACATGCTATCCCGTCCATTAGTTCTTGAATTAGGACTATTGTGGATACCGGGAAAATTGCAATATAAAAGCGTCACCTGTTAGGCGATTTATACCAAAACATAAACAGCGATAACGTTTATTAAGCTACACCTAAATATGAAGTTTGATGAAAATTCGTTAGTTTGTTATTCAGTTAGAGCTATTGCAGGAATAGGGAAAAATTCAGCCTAGCAGTGTCACTTGTTTTGCGATTGAAACCAAAATATAAACAGAACTAATTCATATCATGGATTTACTGAATTTGAAGTTTGATGAAATCAGTGCATTAATTCTTAAGATAGAGCTATTGCGAAAATCATGAATAATGCAGCATAGCAGAGCCACCTGTTAAGCGATTCACACCAAAATGTAAAAAGCATCAATGCATTTCACGGACTAACAGAATTTGAAGTTTGATAGAAATTCCAGCATTATTTTTTGAAATATAGCGTTGCACAAATCATAAAAAATGCAGTTTAGCAGTGTTACCTGTTGAGCAATTCACACCAAAAACTAATCAGCAGTAATTTATATCTGGGGCTACATGAATATAAATTTTTATCCAATTACGTTCAATAGTTATTGAGATAGAGCGCCTAAAATATTTATGTCATTTACAGACATATAGAGTTACAGACACAGATTCACAGACAAACATTTAAAAAACATTTTTTTGAAAATCCCTGACCCCAAAAACACGTAAATCCGTCAAAAACAGAATTCAAAAACTTTCACGAATCCGACACTTTCTTGTAATAAAGATAGAAAAAAACTAAATAGTACAAAATTTTATGAAATCAATTAAAATTTTCAGGAGATTAAATTTGATGAAATACAAAATCAAAATTTTATACAAAATTTTATATATTTTATAGGACAAAGTATTATATGATAATTTATATTGATTTAAACTCCAAATACATAACAATACATCATATATTCAGGTGGTCAGTTTATGAACTAATTTGGTGTTAAGGTAAAGGCAGAGACAGGTGTTAAGGTAAATGAATGTCACATTAAAAATATTTAACCCTTTCAGGAGCAAAGTAATTCTGCTGCTAAAATCTTGAAATGACGGTTTCACATCAGGATTTAGAAACAAATTTATTAGAAGATGAGTAAAAGCTTTTCATCACGCATAGCATAAGTACAAATTTTTATTATTTTACATATCATTATTTTTATTTTTTATATGTCATGTATTTTTTAGATGATTTTGTGAATTTGGTAGATTTCGTATGAAATACTACATATTGCAATCGCTCCTATGTTGGAATTTCTGAAAAAGTTTTGCAGATCTTTTCCGATCATGATCCTCAGACCCCAAAACTACCATTAGTAAAACAGTTTATACATATATATACCTTTCTATCTATCTGCCTATCTAACTATCTATCTATATAGTATAACACTTTTTTATGGACACGATAACTTCCTTAATTCTGCTCAGATATCTTCCAAACTGATACATAAAATCAAGGGTCATAAAATCTCGGTCAGGTTCGTTAATGGGCAAAATCGGACCAAGGGAGTAGAAATAAGGAGGGGGTTTGTGAAAACCGAAAAAATTCCATAACTTCTTTATTAAAATAGTTATCGAATCAGTTTTAAAGTTTTTACTACTTCTAAAAACTGAACCAAAAGTTTATGCATGCCAGATTTTTGATAAAATTAAAAATGGGCTCAAGGAGTGAAAAAAATAGAGTTTTTGGGAGTTAAAAATTCATAACTTTGTCATTTCTCAAGATATCAAAACCAAATATTTTTTTTATAAACGATTTTAACATTATCGAAAACTTTTATATTTACAAGGTTTGATAAGAACAACTCTTATAGAATTGAAAAAAAGGAGGGGGGGGGGGGGTGTAGTAGAAGAAAAAAGCCCACAACTTTGTCAATTCTTAAGATATCAAAATAAGTTTAAATTTATCATACATCTTTTTAATAATATCTACAACTTTTATATTGACAAGTTTTCCATAGGACCAATTCTTATAGAAAAATAAACAATAATAGCAGTTGTAGAAAAAAAAATCTCAAATCCAAACTGTTTATATTCTGAGTCATTTTGCTCTCAAATACATCCAGTTGGCAAGTTCTTTTATTTAAGAACTGTATAATGTGCCGTATTGGTCTTTTTTTTTGATAAAGGCAGAATATATTTCGAAAAAAGCTGTAAAAGTGGGCAATTCGAACAAATTTCTCCAAGTTATTGAGATTGAAGAATTGAGGATGTATTCAAATAACAGATTGATTATTTTATGAGTCATTTTTAAATTCAATTTTGTTCTCAAACGCATTCAATTGACAGTTTCTCTTGTTTAGGAACTGTATAATGTGCTTTATTGTTGATTTTTTCATAAAGTCAGAATATAAAACAAAAAACGCTGTCAAAGGGGGCATTTGTGGCAAATATCGCTCAAGATGATTCTGATAAAAGCAGCTCTTACAGAAAGATGAAATTAAAAGATTTTCAAAAGCGGCCAAATAAAGTTGTTAAGCAGGGTTTATCTCTAATCCTATATTATTTTTTGTTGTTGACATAAGCACTTAACTTCGAAATCTACCTCCGCCTATAGGCCAAGCCGACAGGTATTTTTTTAAAGTATAATTGTTTCTAAAAATAAAAATCTGTTAACTAAAAAAGGCATTAAAATGTATCGAAATATTCCGTTACAAAATGAACTGGTTTCTAACTGTTTCATTGTCCATTGAAAATTGCGGTTCAACGATCTCGAAAGTCATCTTTTATTTTTCTTTACATATGGTTTTTGACATCAATGGTTTTTAAATTTTTAAAGAACAATTCATTTTTGTAACGGGATAATTTAATTAATTTTTATCCACTTTTTTAGTAAACAGATTTTTATTTTGAGTTATTTTAACGCTAGGTGGGTGTGTCATTCCACACTTAACTCGATTTGAGTTTTATGTTTTTCAGTTATAAATACAGCTATTTTCATTTATCTTACAATGCACTCTTGAAATTTGTACATGCCGAGTTTACGTTGTAATTTGAAATATAAAGAGGAATATTTTGCTTGAAAAATAAAATATTTTTTTTGTTGTCATGTGTTCATAGTAGCAAGCTCAAGAGCCTTTTTGTGTCTATATTTGCATAGAAAAGATTTTTTTTAAATTAATAGATTTATTGGCAAGTATGCTTCGTTGATACATATAAATGTGACATATCGTAAACCGAAAGTACGGGCTTGTGTGTCTCTGTCGAGTAATCAAACGGGTATGACATCAAAATTATTAAAGTTCCGTAACGCAGATCATATCAGTAATTAAAATATCAGATTTTTTAAAATTTCTGTTATTTTAAAATAATCTTGTAAATCATTTACGGTACTTATGACTTTATAATAGAAATTGTATTTAGTTAGTTAGGCAACAATGTTTGTTTTTCAATTTGTTATTAATGATATTTATTGCCACAAATAAGACATAAATGAAGTCTAACTCTCAATTACGGATGCCATAACTTATGTAAGAGTGTTCTAGTTGAATGAGTACTTTTATTTGTCCTTCATAGCAGCTATAAATCGAAGGTTAACCAGTCCATATATTCAGAAACAAGCACATTATTATATACGTTCGATGCTTTCAACCGTTATTGGAGAACATTTCCTTCTGAGCTCATTATGTGACCTCACATGCAATGTCACTCTCTCACTTGATGCCTTCAAACTTTAATTATCTCTTTTCATTAGAAGATATAACGTTACTCATAAATATGAATTTTAATATCAATATGTTTGGTTGACTAATTAAAATTATTCCGTCTTGATGATTTCACAATGTAGTTTTTCCATGACTTATTTCAAAAAAGGAAAAAATGGAATTCATATGAACAATTATATATATATCAAAGCTCGGATATTATTGCATCAAATCAATTTACGATATTTTTGCGTATTTAACTGATTTTCTTAGCAAGAATCACTCGTATATAAAGGCAAAAAATGGTTTAAAAATTTTAGTACATGTTCTTATATACATTTATTTATTAGAGCATTTTTTAATGCTTCATCGCTTTTTAAAGATGCATCATTCGATTTTTAAGATGTAAAAGTAACTCTCATCATAAAATGTCCTGTGATGCATGCCTGCGAATTCATGGTTATTTCAATCATGTAATCCTTTACGAACTAGGTTGAAACCCCCAGTTATTGAGACGTAACCAGTAACTGACACTTCAACAAAAATTAATTCAAATAAGCATTTTTACGGTAGAATTCTGCAAAGTAATGTCCTTTAATTGTAGCTCACTTGCCTTAATCGCTATAAATTATGCGTCAGATGCTGTTTTTTCAAAAAAGGGATGGTGTCAGTTGCTGGAGCTATTGACCGTATTTATGAAAAAATAAAATAAAATGTACAATTTTTCACAATTTGGTTAACAGTAAAATTTCACTGTACTGTATTATACTCTTAGGAACAAAGATAAATAAGTATTCAAAAATTTGCAATAGTGATTTAACAAGAAATAATCCTTAAAGTGACAGTTACTGGGGGTTTCCTCCTATTTATCTTTGTGTGAAATTATGCAGGTATCTGTACCTTCGTAGAAAAAAGCTAATATTAAAAATCACCGTTCTGGTCCAGGTTCGTGAATATCTTCGTTACATTCCTTATGATAGAAAAACAATTCTAATGACCTTACTTTACTATATTTCGTAATAATCATAATTCTCTAATAATCTCCGGTATTTATTAACACGTTGAATGTCAAGTCTATTTTGTCTGTGTTCCGTTTGGGCCGCGAAATAAGATTCTATGTCTTATGTCTTATGTATTATTATGCATTCTATGTCTTCTCATAACTATGTTACCCCAAAAAACTATGTATAGACATTAAATTGTAATAAAATTAAGGCGAATCATGAACAAACATATTCGGTGAAAATATATTTATTCTGTGATTTTTAAAATGTCTACACCCGGGTTTTTGGGGAAGGACCATGTGGGGATGTTAGACAGCTAACAATAACAAAAAATTATAATAATGACTTTTCCTTAAAAAATTGCATTCAAAATATGAAAGAATCATAAAAAAGAAGTTGTTTTTAGTAACATGTGTCTTTATTTATTTCTTTTTATTTCATAATGTGTATAATAAGGTGTATTTGTCTTTTTAATTCTGTTTGTCTTATATATATATATTTAAACATTCTTTGGAACATTGTGATCATATAATTCTACGTATAAAAGAAATTTGAAAGATCAGAAACAGACGAAAAATATTAGTATTACAACTTTTCACAGCTTTCTCTATAAATTCTCTTGCTTTACTGTAAAAAAAGACAAACATTATGAGAAACATTATGAAAATATAGAATAGCCAGTTAAAAATATTTTCAGTATCTTCTTCCGAGATACCCATGCTTTCGAAAAGCATTTTTTACCTTAAAAAGCCTCGAAAACCAATACTTTTTTGAGTTTTCAATAAGAATTTATAAATCTAGAGCTTCTTTTCATGAGAGCTTCTTTCCCGAAACATTTAGCAGTAGTTTTTATAGCATATTAATCAGCTTCTGAAAGCGGAATTTCTGTTTTTAAGATGATATCAATTTTCGAATCTGAGAAAAGTCATTAATCGTTTCATTTCTAAAATATATAGCATTTAATGCATTTACGAATAAAATTTCCTGTACTATAAAAATTATAAAAAAAGCTGTGTTGTGAAATTAATAAATCTAAATCTAGGCGCAAGGTCTAATTTAAAATAAAAACCGATATGAAATAGTTTTACAAAGGTAAATGCAAATAATTCTGTTGCCAAACAGAAATTGAAGAGTTTAATGTTACTATATTTAGCGATTATTCGAAGTTATATTTGCAAAAAGTACTGAAATTTCGATATCGATTCACCTTTGCTAAAGGTCTCTCTATATGAATAAATTACATCAAAAGAAATAAATAAATGAAGCTGTACTGAGGATATTATCAAGGATTTCTCTCCTCCCTGTTTTCAATGAAGCTTTTGAAAAGCATAGTTGCTTTCTGAAATTGTGTTATCTGTCAAAATACGACGCAAAAAAAGGTAAACATTTAGATGTTGTGCAAAATACATTGTCAAGACATTGTACGCAATGTGGCTTTTATTTTTATACTGTAGGGGGAACTGGGTGACATTGATACAGCTTTCTTCAAAAAAAATTTTTGGTGTCAAGAAAGCAGAAATTTCAAGTTATTTTTCTATGTGATGTCAGCAAAACCTGTGTAGTGTATTACAAAAATGTACAATCGTTGTTTTATATATTATTTTTGCATGTAATTTTAAAAAAATCAAAAAAAAGTAATTTGTATCAAAGTGCCCCATCCCCGGGGAAGATTGATACACTTTGACACGTCTGGGAAAAATGGAGACAAAATAACACCAATGCATATTTTTCACAGAAAAATAGTTAGCAAATCATTTTATATATATTTATATAAATTAAAATCGCATACAATTTATTTGTAAGCGATATTAAAGCAATCAAAATGAAATGTATAATGACCTGATGTTCTGGCTGTTCCTTGTCTGTGGTAACTTTGTCATATCTAGCACTTTAACTCCAGAATTCTCTTCTTCCTTAGGAAAGGTGAAAGAATTACCAGGTTTTCTGTTTATAAATCGATTTACAAACAGAAGATAAAGGATAATTATTTTAAAAATTATGTTTATAATATAATTATCATGTACTGTTCTGCAGCTTGTTTCTCTTACTTAACATTTCTCATGTCGATAATACTTTTTTCTATGGAGAATCGATATAAATTTGAGATTTGCCAGGCTGCCGTCCATTTCTTTTGTTAATTCTACTAGCACTAGATATTGTGTAAGTTTGTACGTCTTCTGTTTGCAAAAATACTATAAAATGTTCTAATATAAAGAAATTAGAGCTATTTCACTTCAATAAAAACTAATAGCAGAAATTTTTGACGAAAAATGGTTGAATTAATTTATGGTGTATGGTAAAAATAAAAATAAAAGGTAATGAAAAAATGAACTAGAAAAGGATTTAGGTTGTATCAATGCGCCCCGACAAAGACTGTATCATTGTGCCCCATGCAGCCATTTTAATTAAAACGAGTCGCAAATCCAACGCATTATAATTTATCTAACAATAAAGAATGAGGAACTGATAAAGATTAGCGTTACTTGCCAGGGAGGGTATTCTTTTCGGTTGAAAATACTAGAACAGTTGTATAATACCATTTCAATTGTAAAACTCAAATTTACTTTTGACCTACAAAAACAATTAATCACCCATCCCATTTCATCAAACTATAGAATCATTCCAAAACTTTCTGTATGTTGTTAATTTCACTAGTATCACCTTTTGAAGCTATTGTGAAACTTCCTGTAATAACCTTGTGTGCTGTACAGGGGGTGTATCAATGTGCCCCAAGTATCAATGTACCCCAGTTCCCCCTACGTCTATTTTTTTACATCTTTTCTACCATCCTCTTAAATGATGTATAAAACATTTTTTTATTGTAGTTGTTAGTTTCGTCTATGCGCTATTATCCTCCTCAGTCCTAATGCTGCTTGTAGAAGATACTAAAAAACATCTTTTAAATTTATTTAAATCCTTCCAGAATTGTTAAAATTACTTCTGGACGTTTTAATAAATGTGTGCTTATCTTAAGCACAATATATAGACTTTTACATCTTTGAAGATATTTCATAATAATTTTAAACTAGTTTTTGTGGTTCCTCGAAATATTTTTCTCAGGACTGAGGAGGTTAAGCACATTAAACAGATTGACAACTTCTATAAATCATCTTATTACATAATGATACATAAGTATGGATATGAGTATGAAGATACGTATCAGCGGCGGCTTTTACTCATACATTTGCTAATGCTATTTCGTTTATGAGTAGCGCCTCGATTCAGATATAACAGAAGTAATAAATGACTGCCACAAGCATGTATACACAAAATCATAGTTGTCCTTTTATACGCTCTCTTTAATGATAAAAACATGTCTTAAACTCCCATTTTTTTAAAAATACATTGTGTTTATTTAATGAAACGTAGTACACATTTTTAAATTACGTAAATTTTCTAGTTAAAATAGCTTTATTTCACTTAAATCTGCTCTCAAATCCAAGCTGACTACTACAATTTGTAAACCTATTAAAATTGGCTGGTGCACTTATTAAAGTAACTTTGTAATCAAACGGTTTTTATGTTTTTCTGTAAAGGCAGAGTTTTTTTTTCAGAAAATATTGGCAAGATTGGCTTTATGAACCAGATTTCCGGAAGCGACTGCGCTGAAAAAATAGACTGCCGTTTTGAGACAATAATTGCAATATAAATCAACTTACCTGAAAATGTAAAACTGTCCAGTTACAAATCAGTTAAAAAATTATGACTTCAAGTATCATTATTTTATGTTTAAAAATGAGTCAGGAAATGTGTCAGAAGTTTCCGTTTGTTTATAGAAGAGAAAGATATCTTTTAAACCCCAAAAATTGTCCTGTGTTGCCTTTCGACAACATACTCAATTTAGTCTTCTTAATTGCTATTAAAATAATATATAAGCTCTAATACCTTACGTTGCCATTAAAATACATACTGAAAGTATTATTAAATCATTTTCCAACATGTAGATAACAGCACTAGCGCTGTTTAAGAATAAAGAGGAATTTATTTTTTCAATTGTTGCTTCTTGTGCTTTTTGCTTTGTTTAGAAGCTTGCGAAATACCCTATTTTTACTGCAGCATACGAGTAAAAATTATTTTTTATCATACTTCTTAAAATTCATGTGTGTTTCATATTATAAAATTTTATCAAGGAAAGCTACTTTTTTTAATTAAAACCTAAGTTTAGCCGATTGACTTCAAACTGTTTTTTAACCGTAAACCATGTTTAAGAGGAAATAGGATTTTTTAAAAGAATTTTTGTGCCATGATTTATTTAAGGAATGAAAGCCAAAAAAATTTACATTGATTTTTGAAAAATCAGTCATTAAAGGGTTAAAAAGCGCTTAGAAATAATAATAGTTGGCAGCCATGCTAACTGTTGTTTCGCTGAAGAATAATTTATCTTTATATTCTGAATGTTAGTCTAGATTTCATTTCAATCGCAATCTAGGTAATATTAAACGAAGCGGTCAATAAAACTGGTTAGTTTATAATTGGTTTCATATTCTTCGATTTTCGAGATCGAAACGTATTACAAAATCCTAGTTATTCATGGTTCACTCCAAGAAACCTGACGTTCGCGGCCTTAATTGGATGATGCTTCGAAACTCTTGGGAGAAAAATTAGTTCCTTATTTTAGCCTAGTTAGAGTTAAATTTAGAACTAGGCTTTTTTATGATTTTCTGTCATCATTTTTTCTGTAATGGTTTATCGATAAAAATGTTCTATCGTTTATTTTTGCCCGTTGTACTAGATTTTCAATGTTCTTTTAATAAAGCACAGCGATTTTTCAAATAAAAATCAGAGATGATAAATTTTATATGAAAACAAATTTTAACTTATAAAAGAAAACTATATTATTTCGATAACAAATAGTATATTTAACTAATGTCAGATATATTTATTTAATAAAAGAGATGTATGGAAGAATAGCACGAAATTTATGTTATAAATAATAATACAGTGACAGGATATGCCAAAAAATGTTCTGGATTTTACTTTACTGAGCTGGAACAACGAAATTTATTTTGAATAAAGTATGTTTATTTATGTTACGAAAGAAGTAGATATTACTAAAAAATCTCAAAAGAATAAAAGCACGATAAGAAAAAAAATATTATGTTAACAACTTGCCACAATAATAAAATCTATTGTTTCCTATTACGCTTAGTTACAATGACAACTAGGTATACATTGTGGAAATATACTCATAATAATGATACTCACTATCAGATCTCATTAAAAGAAATTTAAGCTCAGGAAAAATTAGTATTTTCAGTAGTTAAAATACAATTACCAGACAAACTATAAAGGTATTACAATAGGGATTTTTACTAGTAATAATCAGTAAATTAATAATCAGTTTTTGAGAATAGTGATTAATAACGTTAATTTTATCATTAATCGGGACATTAATAATTTGAAGTGGCTAAAATTCCAATAACCGAAAACACAGGACAAATTAAAAACACGTATTATGAGTGAAATACAAATTTTGAAAAGCAACATTAACATATTATGTGAGGATGTGAGTTTCAAACTTCTTCTTATCCAGAAAATTAAATTTTGGGAAAACTCAAAAATCTCTAACTGCATCTATTGGTTTTCATTGCAAATCGTGATTTTTCAAAGCCAGATACACAGATTAAAATTAAGGTATTTGTACCCAATATGGACAGTGCTCTCAATATGGACACCCCTAATATTTTTAAAAGTAACAATTTTTATAGACAGATCGCTCTGCATGTCCGTGAAAAAAAGCAGTTGAAAAGATAATTAAGCCAGCAATGTATAAAAAAGCGCGCTGTTCGCCATTCAGAGGGAAACTTGTTGTTTCGTGGTGTGTTGATAGTAATTACAGGTAAGTTTAAATTCTTATAAGATATTGTAAAATTACTTTAAATATTAAAAAGTGGGGTGTTTTAGAAAGCTTTTAAAACATATTTTCGATTGCTATTGCAAATATTGCTTAAAAACATTTTCTTTAGTTATTTATTACAAGATTTAATAAAGCTACTCCCGATTCCCAATATGGACACCTTATGTCCACATTGGAAGTACAGCAGGTGAATCTTCAGATTCACAAAATTAGAAAGATAAACAAAACCAACTACATTATTTCATAATATTTTGTAGTAACTGAGGTGCTTTGCATCGGTCTTTGAAGATCCACAACCGAAAATGACCCCCTGTTATAAAGTGTATGTTCTGAAGATATTTACTGTGCCCTACCCTCCTCGCAATACTTTAAGATATATTTTTTTATCCCCTCTTATCCAAAATTTCATAGAAGAGTGGCTAATTCATACCCCCTGTGCAGTAGGTCAATAAGAAGCCACCTGTCCATAATAGGGACTAGTGGTTCCTTATATGGGCATTTGTAAACACTTTTTTTTTATCATTTAATTAAAAACCATAATAGTTACAAGGTCGTTAATTTTAATAATGATAGCCAACAGTCCAGGGATCATGGTCATATATTTTTGGAGTTCTATCACGTGTACATGGGGGTGAAAAAAAATACATTTCCCTTAGGGTGTCCATATTAGGCACAGGTACCTTAGTTGTTTTTAGAGATTGTAGTATGTTTTGAGGACAGGTTCACCAATGGAATACGTTGATAAAGAAATTTTGATTTTTAGGTGCATTTTTAATTATGTAAATCTGTAGCATTTATAGTCGTCGTCTGGTACGTCTGTTTAACTATCTATTTGTCCGTTCATCTGTCTGTCTGCATATAACTGCGCAAATACTTCCAATTGAATGGTTGAAATTTTAAACATATAATTATTACAGAAGAAGAGTCCTACTGGTTACTGAACGACTGCAAATAACATCTACCTTTAAATGATGTATATAAAATTGGCTTAGGGACCTTCTACATATTAAAACGAACCCAAAATTCATTTTTTTAATAGCAACAACGAATTTTAACAAGATATTTCAAACTATGCCTAGACACCAAGTCATTTGAATGATAAGTTTTTGAATTATAAACATTCAGGATTTGGTGCTTCTAATGTTAAATTACATTTTCATATTTTTATTAATATCTCCAGAAATTACACTCCTAATGGGTAAGTAATAATGCGACAATAATACTAAAATACCCAAACATAAATATGTTAAATTTTTAATTTTTTTAATTTTATGATATGAATTATGATCTATGAAATTAATATTCGAAGAAATTATGAATTGCAACTTAGAATTTTTTGATGTATTTAGATTTATTAAGTCTTGCTTTATAGAAATCCAAAATTTCAAATTTTTCTTTCAAGTAGTTTTCAAATTGTGTTTCAAAAATGCCAAAATGATAGTTAAAGGGGCCGTCTACGATAGAAGAGACTACATATTTTGAAACATTTTATACTATCCTGATATCAAGACTCTCTCGGTCAACAATCCAGTACCGAACGTCAGTTGGGATACAGCCCCGAAAATATGCTCATTTTAAAATAATTATTTTCTTGGAAACTTATCATACGAATTGCATGGCTAATTAAATGGTGTAGAGTTCATTTATGCTGTCAGAATTGGGTACTGATATCGAAAAAACAAAGTTAGAATTCGGTTTAATATGTATATGGCCTCTTACGCAAATTTTATATGCATCATTTAAAAGTAGACTTTATTTCCAAATACTATGTACCAGTAACTTTCTTCTACTATATTTTTTTGCCGAGTTAGTAGGGGTGTTTACTTTTTTGCACGACTATACATTCGTTTAATATCTTCAATAGAAATCTACCACATATATTATTGTTTTAAAATAAAAATTGAAAATTTTAGGAACGCTGCTAGATTTTGTTTATTTGCCATTCAAAGATAAAAAATATATACAAAATGATAATCTCGATTTGGGATAGTTTTCCATATTTAGGAAGAATGTTTAGCCTTTGATAATTAATGATGTATCATGCACAGAGAAATTCTACAAGGAGACGTGGTTAATGTGTGGTAACAACTTTTGTATTTTGTTTCTGAAATGCAAATATTTGATTACGACATATTTATATATGATCCTTGCTATAAAATTTTAGGTACAATAACTTTTTCGCATTTATAGGTTATCACGTTTGGGCGCATTAATCTTATCTTTACGACTGTATAACTTTTTTTGTGCTGAATTCTGTTTGCTCGAACATAGTTTTCTACCGTGTTTTAGACGTTGTATAGTTTTAGACGTCCGGAATCCAAATAAAGCTTCGCACTTCAGACCAGAGCAAATAAGATTAGATATACATACATATCGTCAACTGAGGTAACTTTTGTTCAAAAGAGAAAGGAGATTAATTAAATCTGCTACATCGCTTGAGTTATCAACAAAGTTTTTGTCTCAAAATACATGTAGTAGCATTAGCTTGAGTCTGTCTCATAGTAAATAATGGCCAAGATTCTACCGTGGAAGCACGGGCCAAGTTACCCCAAATGGTGGTATATATTTATCCTTTTAATTTAAAAATGAATAAATACATAATATATTTTGAATTCTGAGGATTTATAATAAAAGTAATAAGTAAGAAATTAATTTTATTAACTTCTTGAGTTCTATGACATACGGAGCGTACGTTATGCTATTTTGGTCATTTCCAACATTGACGTACACAGCATACATCCTGATATCTGGCTGATTTTTTAATTAGACATTGCGAATCGTCGCCAGAAAGTTTTAACTCTTTTCTTTGCTTTACAAGATCATGGATTTCCATAAATAAAGAAACAAAAAATTACCAATTATTTTTTGTGATGTGAATTCAAAATTTCTAAAAAGAAAAAAAGTGAGAAAGAGAGAATCTTTCAGATGGGCAACACTGACGGTTAGTGATATACATTTGCTGATAATTCTACAGCGAAAGGGATTAATACAATTATTGTTATCATCATTAGTATCAGTGTGAAAATTTTGTTGCCAAGTGTACAGCGTAAATTGAGGCTTCAAGTGCTGTGGATGCCAGTTTTTTAAAAGTATTTTCTTCAATTTATCTAATAGCGAAATTATTTGTGATTATATAGGGCAAAATAAACTGTTAGAAATTAATGGTGTCCAGAACATTTGGAGCTCTGATGTACGAGAGACACATGGTAACATTAAATACTTCCAGAACTATATGAGTATTGTATTTGTCTAATGCATATTAATAAAATTTATGTATTTAGTGATATTTTTTCTGTAAGTCATTAAGTATAAATTATGAAAAAACATCAGATATAATTTTTCAAACACAAGATACTTATATCTTTCAAAAAATGAGACTTTTAGAAACTTAAGTAAGTGAATATAAGTTCATTTGTTTTGGGAAATTCCCTAATATTCTGACGGGTCAATGATTGAAAATGCATGAATATGGCTCTATATCTAAGTACAGCTTAAAAAAACTCATGGCTTTAAAAAATGTCTTCGTAAAACTGATGAAACGCGTTTAGACTGCTAATATGGCTTTAAAGTTAAACTGTCAAAACATTAACGCTTTTTTTACTCTGAAGCATTGCTTAAACTATCAAGGTGATAAAGGCCAAAGTCATTAGACAGCCTTGACAATTAATGGCGACTCTCCAAGGAAAATCTTGCTTATTTTAAATATACTTTTATATATGTAATAATTTTTCCCATCCGGTATCTCAGGTATGAGGAAATTATAGTTTTAATTAGTGATTAGCCAGGAAAAATGCGACAATTAGTGGTAAAATTGCAGTAAGTTGCTTGTTTTTCGAAAAATATTTTTGGTTTGCTTCATGCAACATTTAGTTCAAAAGCTACTAGATTGATACTTAAATAAGTAATTATATGTAAAAAGTGGGTGTCAAAATGTGACACACGATATATCACTATATTTAATAGTAACATTAGCCTTATTTAATTGCAGAAATTCTGAGATTAAATAAGTCAAACCTTTCTACATAAAGGTAGTGGTACGCACTCACTGGTTCAAATTCCTTATGTAAAATTAAAAATGCAATTTTATTAGAATTGCTTGAAAATTTTTTACTTAATAATTTTATTTTGTCTTGTGTGTGTAAAATGTAAGAATATAAAACTATAAAAAACCGAAAACAAAATACTCTGATTTTTTTTTTCAAACTAAGAAAAAATATTAAAGTTTTTTCACATTTAAAAAATACTGAAAGTTTTAAAATGATTAAAGACCTATCACTTCATATCTTTTTTTATATTCCATTATACTTTCGTCAATCTTGAATAAATTTTTACGATAATAATTTTATTTGTATGTAATTGTCTTTTGAAACTGAAGTTAAAATTAAAAGTATATTTTAAACGTTTTCTTGAACATTTTCTGTCTGATTATATAAATATATTTCTAATGAAATTTACCATGCATTTAAATATATAATACTTTGATAATGAAAATATTTTAAACGTACAGTAAACTATGTATAAGGCGAAATTGATTGGGACCGAGAAAATTTTCGTGGTAGACAATATTCCACTTTAGACAAATTTTACTGTATGTCTATATATTAGCAGGGTCTTGAAAATCTTTCTGATTTAAACAGATTTTTTTTTTTACTTACGTCTGCCTCACAGAGAGTTTATTGTGTTTTGTATCAACCATGTATGTATTATTGTGCTTGAGAATTAAAGTATTAGTATTAATTTAAGTATAAATTTTCTTAAAATCTTTAGACTTTAGCTTTTCTCAAGAAATATTATCTTTAGAAATGGATATTTTAGTCATTTGCTTTACCAAGAATCTGTTCGATTTTTGTTAAAAAATAGCATATGTATTATGTATTTCAAAATGACCATTAAAGCATTGCGATTGCGCAAAGTAATGCTAAAATATTCTATCGCATTTAATATCTTTCTCGAAACTATGCTATACAGGATAAATTAAAAAATTAAAATTTTTCACTTAGTTTACTTTACATTATAACTTTGCCTATCTCACCATTAACTTATTCAAGAAACAGATAGGTTGTAAAAACAAGCCTGTCACACAGATGCTCAGGGAGACTCTTTGAAAAATTAAATATTTTAAAGTTCTTGATCGCTTTCTGAAAGATTATTAAATGGTTTTGTGAAAGAAAATGATTCAATCAAGGAAAAGCGTAATCTTTCGGTTAAAAAATATTTAAAAATTTTACTTCTATGAATTATGAATTTTTTGCAACGACATTAATTTCAAACTGTTCTTAAAATTGTACTTAAAAACTGTAAGGACCAGATTTCCAAAATGTCAATGAATTTAAAATTAGCTACCCCCTCCCCCAATGTTATGATGTATGTAAAATAAAGTAAAAATGAGTATTTTTTGTTAAAAAAATAATATACTGAAAATCCTATTTTTATCTTTAATGCAAAAGGTTTCTGAATTTCCATAGTTCTTGTAGAGATTTTGAAATAGTACAAGCCTGGTCATAAAGACTAACAAGAACTGGAAAATATAACTATAAATATTTAATTAACATTATTTTCCTATTTTGATATTTTATTTTTAAACGAGTGGAACGAAATTTTAGTAAAAAAATAAATTCTAATATTCAAAAAAAAAAAAAAAAAAAAAAAAAAAAAAATAAAAATAAATACTGGAATAAAAATTTAACTTTTCCGCTCAAGAAACTATTTTCAGAGTTTTCTTTATTATAATTAATTTAAAAAGTTTAAAACCTCTCCTCCCCACAAAATGAGTGCAATCAACAATACAGAGATTTAAAAAAATACTTTGGCCTTAGGCATTTTTGTCAAGAAGATTACATCTATTCAAATTTTTGGTAGCAGCACATTTGAAATTTTAAATATATGACTCTAAATTGTAAGTTATATTTTTATTGATGTCGAAGAAAAGTTTAAAGAAAATTTAATGAACAATAATACCAGTGAAGTGCAAAATACATTTTGAAAATAGAAGTTTTTTATTTCTTAACAAAATATGCTGCAATTTAATACACTCTTATAAGCATATATTAATGCATGTTTTTTAATCCAAAATAGAATACACGATAAAGTAACGGTACTCGCAACTTTATTGAAAAGTAATGTGATATCACTATTTGCGAAATATAATAATAGGCTGAAAGAATCTTATGACAGAAATTTTGAAATTCAAGCAGGAGAAGATTACCATTAAAAAAAGGTAACTCTACGTAGTGAATAACTCTTCAGTAAAGAAATCCATGAAAAAAAGTTGAATGATTATAAATAAAGGATTTTGTTACTTAACCTCTTTTTAACATCCTCAATAGATAAATTAGAAACAAAAAATTATTTTATTTTGCGTATATTGGCTGCGTTATTGCAGACTTTTAATATCAGCATATTTCACTAATCCAATATGCATAAAAATAGTTCATTTTAATTTTATCAATTTCGAAGAAGAGTTTTTAACCCTTTATACACCTCGAAAGTACTTTAAAGTACTATTATTTTTTATAAATATTTTTTTTTATAAAATTCATTTAACACATTGATTAGTACTAATATAGCATAGAATGAGTTAGACAGTTTATTACTTTATCTTTTTCCAAAAGCCTTATTGGTTGCACTAAACAAAAATATTAAAAAAAAAAATTTTTAAACATCTTTTTAAACATTGCCTCTTTCAAAATCAGACCTCGTATTTCGATTCTTCCATACCCTTTTTCATTCGGTTATCAAACAGGGAATCATTAGTTGAAAAAGTTTAGAAATTATGGCAATATAAAATTTTGCACTGCTAATGATATGAATTAAATATTTCCAACTGAGCGAAAAAATTGCCCAGGCCGGGAATCGAACCCAGATACTTGGATTACAAGACCAATGCTTTACCGTTAAAGCTAACTGGGCACGACAAACTATAACGGTGGTCTTAAAAAGTTACCATGCGTTAAAGAAAGTTCTGTTTACAATACTGAGTAGTTTTTGTTTATAGAAATTAACCCAGTTATGGTCTCCCCAGTGGGCGATCAGCAGCGGCAACTACTGCCACGCCGAGGGGCCCTGGTACGAATCCGGTTAAGACATGCATGGTGTGTTGTCTCTTTGTAATGAAATAAATATGTAATGGATCTGCGAAATAAAAATAGTTCTGAATTGTTTCTGTGTGTAATGGATCATTCGAAGCGAAAGCCATAGCTGCTATAGGCCTCAAAGCAATGCCAAATCAAACCCAGTTATGAGAAAAAGCTATGTTTATGTAAACTGTTCACATGTGCCCCAGTCTCTCCTATAAATTACTATAATTTGTGAGATACTTTCTTGAAAGGTTACAGTGATTTACTTTTGATATGTTCTTCATAGTTGCAGTCATTTATTGCCTAATACAGTCTAAATCAGGGGTGTCAAATTGTGGCCCACCGGATACCACTAACATTTTATAATTTTCATTGCATTTTCCTCTAATCAGAGAATTTCTGCGATTCATAAAGTTGTTTATTTCTAAATTTTAGTGACATCTGGTGGGCCACAGTTTGACACCTCTGGTCTAAATAGATACCGGTACATTATATAATATTACAAGAAAATGCAGAAATCTGCGCTGCCATTCTTTTTTTGTTATCGAAAGGCGAACTTTTTATCACTGTACGGTTTTTATTCCGGTAAAAGTAGACTTGTAATAATAAAGGTAGTTCAGTTCTAAATTGATTAATCGATTTGTGTAATGGGTTTTCAAAATGCATGTTGTACATGTTATAACTGTATAATAAAAGCAAGAAAACAAAGTAATAAAAATCAACGAAATACTTCAATCTCAAATTAAAATTACTTGAGTCAGAAACTGACACTTTCTTTATAGCAATTTTATTTATTGTAAACTTTTTGCACATTAAACGTGATGGCGTATTCCCTGTACTAGATAAATTTGGTCGGAGAGCTTCTATTTCTAGAAACTTCCATAGAAGTATGAGCCACCAAAATAGTTACCAAAGTCACAAAGTCGTTAAATTCGACGCCAAGTTCAAACATACAGTACTACTGTATGTAGGATTTTCATTTATTGTTGAACATAGGTTCAGTCGCGTGATTATAAATATGGGGTCATTCAAAACAATGAACACGCGTGGGAGTAACTGATATTACCGTGAAATAGAGATCAAATGTTTATATCCCTGTTGATACGATGGAAGTATTTCTACCGTTTTTGCTGCACGATTGGCAACTTTGCTCGCGTTTATCAAATCATCATTACTTTAACAGACTATTCCTCTGTTTTTGCCACGAATCATTTTCAAGGACCTACAGCACCATGTTCATAATTATCCCATAGTTTTGTGATATGGAACAGTCATGAACAATTACGTGTACGATTTTTGTTCCATATTAGGTAGAAGTAAGCCTCATATGAATTCATAACTGATTGTACAATCGAAACTGCAGATTTCCTGAGGAACTCATGTTAAGTAATGAAAGCTTAATGCATCTAAATGTCAGAAATTAAATAGGCAACCGATGTAACGCGAACTCTTTAGTTCGTTTGGATAGAATTCGTTTAAAAATATAAAGCAGCGGGTGACTCACGATTAGATTCGTTTGAAAGATTTTCGATTAAAAATATCAATTCAAAACAGACAAGGACTTGCGTAGCATGCCAGGTGTGCGCTGCTGAAGACAGTGGAGTACCAATTCTAGGTTCATTTGAAAAGATTTTCGTTAAAAAATATAAAATCATACCCACTCGAAATTGCAAGGTGCTGAAGGCATTGGGGCGCCCAACATTAGGCTCGTTCGAAAAAGATTTTGTTTAAAAATTTAAAATAACTCAACACTGATTTTAAGTATATACAATATAAGTTTGACCAAATCAATTTTAGGCACTGGTAACGTCCGAAAAGTCAACTACTGGAAAGATAATTAATGTATGGATTTGATTTTGAACAAATATTGTGTACAGTTGAAAACTTTTCGTGTTATACCACCATAAACAAAAATAGATGTTTACATTTGTCCGTAATTTTCGAGGGTAATTATGAACATCTGAGTAATTGTGAACAGGCCTTTATTTTGTGAATTAATTACTTAATTGATTAATTAATGAAAATGAATTAATTACTTAATCAGATCTTACAACACCAAAATATAATTACAATTGAATTTTAGAAATGAAACTATAAATTGCATGTTTTAACACAAACTAAAAGTAAAGTTATCATACGAATTAAATATTTCCAACTAAGCGAAAAATTGCCCAGGCCGGGAATCGAACCCAGATACTTTGCTTACAAGGTCAATGGTCTACCGTTTAAGCTAACTGGGTACGACTACCGGTTAACATTTTCCACTCAGTTAACCTTGTATGTCATAACATCTGGCCTGTCATTTAAACAGCTCAGCAGAATCGACCGCAGGTAAAGGAACTCCATAGAACGATGGGTACGTAGATAAATATGGGTTCGATTCCTGGCCTGGGCAATTTTTCGCTCAGTTGAAAATATTTAATTCGTATGATTACTTTACCAATCAGTTTGATTGTGTTAAAAATGCAATTTATCTACGTACCCATTGTTCTATGGAGTTCCTTTACCTGCGGTCTATTTTGTTGAGCTGTCTAAATGACAGACCAGATGTTATGGGCTACAAAGTTATTTGATCGGAAAATGCTCACCGGCTGTTGCGCCCAGTTAGCTTAAACGGTCGAGCATTGTCCTTGTAAGCCAAGTATATGGGTTCGATTCCCGGCCTGGGCAATTTTTCGCTCAGTTGGAAATATTTTATTCATATTATAAAATTCTTAAATATTTTATTCCATAAACTATAACTTTATGGTGGTTGCACAATGTTGCACATGGATCGTATGCTCCTAAAAACTTTCAGTATTTGCTATTAATAAAATTTCTTAACAATTGCCCCAACTGACCTTAATCATCGTTTTTATTTTTGTATCATTTAGATTATTCTTGAAGGATTATCCTTACATTATTGTTTATGGATTTTTGTAACAATATGAGATAGTTTTTCTAACTAGAAAATATATTTGCTAAAGAATTATCTTCTGTCACAGTTTCAATTTAAAATCAATATACCAACTCAAACATTTATTGTTTGCTAAGGTTAATCATTTATTTGCATAAGAAAATTACTTTACCACAATAGCTTTTCCATTTTAAATGTAGAAAATTAATAAATAACAAAAATAAATTTGAAATATTTACATTTTATTACATTTTTTCATTTAACTATATATTTTCCTTTTTATTAAAAATAGGAAATATTTTTAAAATCCGCCTATAAAACGAATACAATATTTCTTAAGGATATACAGCTCATATTCAAAATATTAAAATAATTGAGAAAAAGTAATAAGAAGAAAATATTTTTCATTTATTTATTTTTGGTACTAAGTAAATGCAATTAAATTTCTTATAAATTAAATCTAGAATGTTTAGATAAGATTTTAACATTTACAAAATATAAAACACAGTACAATAAATTAGGTATACAGCTTTCTGAAACAAATCAAAATATTAGAATAAAATTTAGATTGGCTCAAAATATTAGAATAGTTTATTTTAGGCAGCAATGTTACCTTATGATTATGAAATAAATGGTATTTAATATTTTGTACCATCCCCTTTATCTTTCATAACAGCGTAGAACCGATCTTGCGTAGAGGTGTTTACAAACATACATGTTTACAATATACAAGGTGTTTACAAACATTTCTATCAATATTAGGCCAAATAGACTTTATACGTGCTACTAACTCAGTTTTGCTTGTAGGAGGATTTTCTTGCAGTTTTTTCGTCATTATACATCATAAGTTTTTGATGGGATTAAGGTCTAACGAGTTTGGTGGCCAAGGAAGTACCTTAATATTGCGTTGACAGAATCAATTCTTAATTGACACCAATATATAAGGTGATGCTAAATCTTGTTGTACGATGAAATCATCTTCAAATAAAATTTCAGATGATGGAATCATGCAACATTCCAAAATTTCTTGATATATCCGAAATTTAACCTTTTCGTAGACGATGCATAGTTTTCCCGGCCCTTCTGCACCCAAACCACGACTCTAGCAGGAAATTTTACGGAAAGTTTAGTGCATTCTTTATTAAGTGCTTCTTGCTTCATTCTCCAAACTTGAATACCTTGATTACTATATGAAATACAAAACATACTTTCATCACTAAATAATATATTTTTCCAAACTTCTTTCCTCCATAAGCGTCTTGATTTACATTAATTCAATTTTATACGCTTTTGTCTTGCAGTCATGAGAGGTTTTGTTTACGGTACACGAGATTCAAATTCAAATTTATGGAGACGTCTTAATGTTATCGATGTAGAAACTTCAATTCTTTTTACTTTACACTTTCGGTGCAAGAATAGCACCCTTTTAAAACGGTTTTTCTTAACTACACACTTCACTTTCTTGTCGTCACTAACAGATGTTTTTGGCTTTCAGCCGCCATTTCGGCGATTATTTTGAGATTTTCCATTTTTAGGTGCAATCGTTATTATGTAAATATGTAGCACTTATAGTCGTCGCGTCTGTCTGTCTGTCCACATTTAACAGGTCAAAAACTAACCAACCGAATCATTCGAAATTTAAAATATATAATTGTTACACAATTTTGTCGAGTCATTTCAAATTTTATGAAAATCGAATGCATAATTTAACTTCAGAGACAATCAAAAGTATTCCTTTATAAGGTACCCTGGGGTAATAACGCCAGGCGGGGTAATAACGCCAAGTGCTTATATTTTGCATAATTATGAAACAATCAGGTAAATGACACCCATGTGCTCTGCGCAGAAGGGTTTTGAGTTATATAAATCGCAAAAAACAGCTTCAAGTTAATTTGTTTCATTTTTAGGTCTTATTGTTTTTACAAACAACTAAAATTAACGCTTGATCTAAAATTTGCGAGATACGTTTTGTATATGTGAAGGCTATCTTTTTATCCGGAAATACTTTGTTAATTACATAAATTTGTAGTGCATTTCATGTACTTTTAAAATGTTGTTGAAGATTTTGGATATCTTCTCGAGATAATTTGTAATTTAAAATGTACTGCGCAATAGCTATACCGGGGTAATAACGCCAATCCTTGACATTAATACCCCGGTTGATTGCCTACAGTGGCCGAGCTACATCCTAAATACTGATTCAAATAAACACAGTTAAAACTGTGCAATATTTCTCATATTTCTATTTAAACGGTCTTTTTTAAGCAAAAAGAAACTCACTGTCTGATATTCATTTGCCTCATCCCCCCCCTCCCGCACCACACCTTTATATTTCTTACACTTTCACAAAAATCGAACATTTTCAATATCTTAGAATGCAATTTGTCAATTTCTAAGTTTGTAGAGTTTGTATTTTTAGAATTGGGCTATCTACATGCAATTATTCCATCTTATTTCATAGTTTTGTTTGCATGGCGTTATTACCCATATAGGTGGGTAATAACGCCAAATAGCATGGGTCAAGAAAAAACGCCATTACATTTTATGAATACATATCTGTTAAATTATTTATTTTATATAGATAGTCAATGAGTTGCTGTATCAGATCCTATATTTGTTTGAAAAATACAATCTAAAACTAAGCCGTGGAAATTGGTAGAACCTTAACGTGGCGTTATTACCCCAGGGTACCTTATTACAGCCAATGTGAAAGAATGTGAACTATCTGCTTTCTGTTGCATAGGAAGTAATTTGTAGAAAACCTCAGCAACGTCTATCTATTTCATAAAAAGTGAAATAGTTAAATATTATATTATATTATTATTATTATTATATATTATTATTATTATATTATTATAATATTATATTATATTATATTATTAAATATTATATTATTATATTAACTATTTCACTTGTTATGAAATAGATAGACGTTGCTGAGGTTTTCTACAAATTACTTCCTATGCAACAGAAAGCAGATAGTTTTTACAGGGATACACAAAAAATTTTTGATAATCTAGTGCATCCGAAGTACTGTATGCTATTCACACCAAGATCTGAATATTTCTAAAATTTCTTTATAGTATGAACGTATCTCAATTGCTAGGCTTGATGTGCAATTTCCAACTTGTTTGAATATTGTGTTGGTCTTTTACTAACGCTTGATTTTGAACAATGTAAATAATTCGCTATATAACACTGATTTTTACCGTGCCGATACAAATCAACTATACGGAGTTTAATAGATTCAGGAATATCACTCACCTGGCCCATTTTAAAATGAAAAAGCAAACAAACTGCAAAAAAAATACTTATTTTTTTTTTTTAAATCGTCTAAATTTAATGAATGATGCCACCAGTTATGAATTGGTGATAAATAAAGGAGAATTAATGTGAAATATTCTAATATATTGAAACATTTGAATAAATGTTCTGATATTTTAACTTTTCAAAATACTTTTTTCAATTGATTTTTTCAAAAATGATATTAATTTTAAGATAATAAATAAGTTTAAATAACAATAAGTTATTAATAAAGATATCGTTTGTATATTTGCATTAAAAGACATTAAATTACGAAACGATATTTTCAATTTGTAAAAATGTTATTATTCTAATATTTTGAATATGAGCTGTACGTACGCTTCTAATCTGTTCTGAATGTTGTGACTTAATGCTGTTTAACGGAAGTATTTTACAGAATGCAGAAGGGTTTTTTTCATTAAAATTTTACCTGTATAAATTGTGCGTGATTATGTTGGGGATAAGATAGCTGGATTATTTTTTTTTACACTTTATCTATTCATATATATCATGGAAAAATATTACTGCATTCTTTCTTTTTTTTTCTCTCAATAACAGACATTTACCAGTCTGTTCCACCTGCTTCCTAACTAATAAAGTGAGATGCGCACGCAAAGCCACAGAATGAATACTTAGAACTATCTTTCTTAAATGCGTGTATTCATTGAAATACAAGCTGTGGATTCGAAGAATTTGATGTTATGGTCGTAATGTTATTTGAAATTAGAATTTATAAGTGAATAGAATGTCTTTCAATACTTGTGATAATAGCTGGAGGTCAATAACCTGTCCTTTTTCCTCTGAACACTATTACAACATTATAAATTATCGAAGCGACGGAGTTGAAACATCATATGAATGCTTTATTCCATAAAGATGCTCCCACGCCTGTTTTTTATTGCAAAATTTGTGGTTTTATGCTTTTCAATAAAGTATTTCAGAGAATGCATTCATTTAAAACAGAACCAGTAGTCGTAAAAAGTGCGTTATTTTTACAGTAAACGAAAATTAAAACTACTTTCTCAAAAACCTTGTCAACCGGTTATGTCTCGAATTATTAATAAAAAATTCCCCCGCTCCATAATTATTTTTGTTAATGTCTGATGATATCCGAAAGATTTATGTAATAATAATTTGATTTTTAAATATTTTTTAAACTAAAACTGATTTAATAATTTGCTAATTAGAGCTCTTTTTTTAATTTTTTACAAGAATAATTAGATTAATAAAAAATACTGTTATGGAAACCTCACCATTATTTCAAGAACAGTTTAAATTAATGTATTGTGATGCTATTAGTAACATAGAAGCGTTTTGTAGTACCGTAATTTCGTGTAGATAAGCCGCAGCTCAAACAATTCTTTTTCGACCCAGAAATTTTCAAAAATAAAATGTAGCATTTTGTATCGCGGTATATATTTATCTTAAATTACTGAATGAATTTTCTGGGTCAAAAAAAGAATTGTTTGAGCTGCGGCTTATCTACACGAAATTACGGTAGCAAATTTTTCGTAAAACGCTTTCTGATAGGACATACTAATCAAAATCCATGTAAATGGCTGAGAAAATAATCACGTTAAAATATATCTAGCTTCGATTGTTTTACTGTGCTGAATGATTGTGACCTAGCAAAGTATTTTGTATGAAAAGTAACATCTATTTTATTAGTAGGCACATTAAAAAATATTGCATTTTATTTAATAGTACTTAAACATCAGGGCATAAAGTTACATAAAGCTAGAATTACAACTACCTATTTAAAAAAAAAGTAGAGACCGCAAAGTACTTTTTAAAAGTTATTTATATTTTTCAAAAGTAGTGCTACTTCACTGTTTCCATATAAAAAAAAAATTCAATCTATACTTGAACTTGTATCAATGTTATATCCCGTTTTTGGAATACAATCAAATAACTGCGATACAACTTAGGGTATTAAAACTTGAGAATCTGATAATGAGTAAGTAGACACGTATTTACAGAAAGAAAATTAATTTCTTTCATTTTGAAATTGGTACTTTCATTTACCAGCAATTGTAAATTGGTTGCCATACGTAAATGCCAGTACAGTAATGCCATACGACCCGTTGCTAACCGCGGCAGTTAAATGCTGGCATTCATAATTATTTGTATAGAACACATTTTTTACAAAAGAAACTAGTTAATATCATGGGACTAGGAAAATTGCACATTTCCTCCCTGTTCGTTACAAACTTCTGATTTTTTTTTTCTTTTCTTTTTCTTTTTTATCGCACTACCTGGTACATTACTTTTTCAAAATATTTCGCGCTACATTACAAATATTAAAAACAAAACTGGATACTACCGTAATTTTACTGATTGAAGCGCGCTTTTTCCTACTACTAACCAGAATGCATATATCCCTGTACTTGAGTACTACTATTTCCAAGTAGTAAACTTTACCGTATGTAATCACAGAAATTCTGCGAATAAATAAAATGACTATTGGTATTTTAAAATTGTGACACTTGAAACGATGAATAGCTAAGCACCTTTTAAAATATTTTATCTGTGCTAGCTGTGCGGGATTGAATAGGAGGTAAACCAACTGGAATAATTTGTGTATTGATTGTTTACTTTGGAAAGTACACTGTTAAAAAATTTTCTGTGAAATTACAAAGTATCTACGGGTAATCCGTTATCTTAAGTCTTATGTAAAATTACAGATATTAGAAAAACCGAGATTCTGTTAAATAACAGAGAAGTTATTCGGTAAATTGACAATAGACTCTGTCAGTTAACATCGTTAATAATACAAAAAAACTCTGTGAATTTATTTTTAATCATAACAATTTAATTAAGTTTTCAGAGTTAGTGAGTAACCCACTCTATAGTAACTTCAAAGAATTTTAATATATCGAGTAAATTTGACTTGGTGTATCATTTAATGTTAATCAATTTGAACCTAATCGTCTTGGTATTTGAACCCGAGACCTCTTGACAGCGTGAGGACACCTGACAGACAGAGATATAGAAGCCATTGTTCTTGAAAACAAAGTATATCTTTTCTCATAATTACATGACTGTCGATAAAAATCCCCACTAACTCAAAGGAGAGGATTTTCCTTTTATGACTTATTCTAAGTTAAAAAAAATAAACTAAATTTTCTTCTTTAATATGTCTAATAAAATTGCAAAAGAGATTTAAAAGTATGTATTTTGAATTACAATTTTTAACATAGATAAATATGTTTTTGTATAAAGGCGTGCAGATCCCTACAAGGGATTAGATATAAGATAAGGGAAATACCTGTAAAATGATGACCGAGACACTTAATCAAATATATTTAATCGATAACTAGTATAAATTTACAGAGAGTTTCTCCTTTTTTCTCTAGTTTCACATTAATTTTTAACAGTGTATTACTGGAATTTTTCATTTCCACGCTAAAAAACATACATTTATAAGTCTGTTAAAACCGATCTTCTATTATTGAATTAAGCTGCACACGCGAAGTAACAAAGAAATGCTTTGAACTAGTTTTTTAAATGTATGCATTCATTGATTTAATGCTATGGATTAAGAAAATTTGACGTTCATCTCATAATGTTTTTTATAATCGGAATTTATAAGTGAAAAACTGTATCTTTCAGAATTTTTTGATAATAGTTTAGAGGTCAATAATCCTTCTTTTTTCTTTTTCTTCCAATATTTTACTTTTTATAGTATTATAAATTATCGAAGCGAGGGAATTTGAACAATCAGTGAAATTTCCCAAATCTAAAATGTCTTTAATAAACACGCAACTAGTAGAGTTCCGTGTTTACGGAAGTGAAATGCCAATAAAAAGCAACGATTCAACAAACATAGATTCGATGACCTGGTTTTACTTGTTGCAGCAATCAAGGTAGTCATGGAGTGAAAGTTTTTGAAAGCTTTAAGCGGAAAAACAGATTTGTTTTGGAAGCCATCATTATGTTTCGAGCAACTGAGAATGCAATGGACTTTTCTATGGTATTAATTGGAATTTCTCAAGTGAAAAAAATTAGTAATAAATAACTTAAATTAGAAAGCTATAGATTACTTAAGTAGGTTAACGATCGACTAAAAATACGTAAGACTGCAATTTTTCCGATGTCACCATGAAAAATAGAAAAATATTGTTTACATAACATGATAAAAAATATTGATACGATTGGAGATCAAGCATAAAAAATTATACTTGTTGTGATGACAGATGTTTATTGATGATTAGTAAATTATATCTTGAAATAAGACGAAAAAAAAATATTCTAAAGCCGTTTCCTTTTTTTCCCGATGAAAATTCATTTCATGTAAAAAAGCCTCAGAAATTATAAAAATTCTTTCAAGACTTAATATCTGTTTAAATTTAAGATACATAACATCCAAAAAAGATTGAGATATTTTTATTCTCTCGGGAAAGTGAAATGACAAAAAGAATTATTATAATGCAGAGAAATATGCACGTTATTTCAAAAGGTAGAAACACGATTAGATTCTCTACATCATAGATAAACACAGGCAACGTAAATTGCAAAAGTGTTAAAAGTGAATTAGAAATTGATATTATGTACATAAAAAGTAACCTTGTCATTAGTTTAATGTACATACATACATATATATACATATGGTCCCTATGTACAGTAAGCTATATTTAGAAATATATTATGCTTTGTCAAGTAAAGTAATAAAAATCTGATGTTTTTATGGCCAAATCTTATCGAGTTATCACAAGTTGAAATTTATAAAATTCATAGCTTTATGGAACTAAGAACGGATAGACGATTTTTTAGTAAGAAAAGCACCGAAATTTCATAAAATTGAAACATCACGACATGACTCGGTTATCTTTGGTCGTAAAAAATGGGATTTTTAATGTTTTACTTCTGAGAGTATGGGGGTAAATATTTCTACATATAACTTATTGGTCACGGACACCGTTTAAAAGTGCAACTTTTCGAAACATATGGCAAGATTTTTTTCATCAGCATTATTATATTACAACCCTATTTTGAACACTGCTAAAAAAATTAAAACGCGTTTCAAACTTTATGGAACACCCTTTATTAGCTCATTTCTAATAGGCTGTTGATATATTTCAAAGAGGTCTTTTAAAAGTGAAAGGACTTTGAACATCTTTGCATAAAATAGTATCACTCAAAATGTTTCACAAATAAAACTACTCTAATCATACAGAAAAGCAATAACGAATTTTTAAATTATAAAATTTAAAATTTCTACGGTATCTATGGCTTATAATTTGTATTTAGGAAAACATACTGTATACTCTGGGAAGAAAAACAATAAAATTTTCATTTTTGTACGATCAAAACGTACCAAGTTATGATATTGTGAATTTTACAAATTTTTAGATTTTTTCTGCAATGGAAACGCATTTACTTATATTTAGCGCTAGAAGGTTATGAAACATAAAATTCAAAGACTCATAACTCGAAAATTTTACTAACTATAAATCATACGACACGGGGAAAGTCTACAAATTTATGTTTTACAGCTTTAAAAACTATTAAAATTTTTATAATCTTGACATAAATGACGTTTAAAAATATGAAAGACTTGAAGTCCTTTTAAAACTAGAAGTATATCTGTAAAGATGACGGTTTAGGAATTAGTTATTATTCAAAAATAACAAAGGACACTCTAGACTGCTTTTATAATAGAATATTATTTATCAAATTATCATAATATAATCATAGTATCCTAAGACATCAATTGCATTGTAGCGATAGAATTTTTAATTCATTTGTTATAAACGCGGTTTCTTATGTTAAAATGTACAATAGATTTTTTTTCTACAAATGTTAATTAAAAATGTATAATTTATGAAATTAATAAAAAAAAGGAATGCGTACTTGAATCCATTCAAATTTTAAGAGAATGGAGAGAAACTACAAATATTCGAATGCATATTTACAGGTCATTCAGTTAAATAGTTTTTCAGTTATGTTTAAAAAACAACTAACATTACAATATCTTTTATAACGATTAAAACCGAAATTAACATTAAGAGATCACAATTTTACGTTTACATAATTCCTAAAAGACTTAAGTGAATGACTGCTTGTTTGGTATTCGAAGGCAAAATTGACCTAACAATCCAATATGATGTTAAAATTATGTTTTGGTATTAAAAGTTGTAAAGTTTATTTCGATTTTAATATGTACACAAACCACGAAGCATAATTTAAGTATAGAATTAATTAGAAGGCATTAATTAGTAGATATTATTAGTAAAAATACTTTACCAGCGTTATTTTTATATAAGAATTTACGAAAGAGTTTGAAGCGGTATCTTTATTCTCTACAACTATACAATAGCAGTAGTAGGAAAAGGACAGTTTAAGGACAGCCGCAGGCGGGGCGGCGGGGCCGTCCCGCCTGCGGTGCCTCCGGCTGTCCCTGCGGCTGTCCCTCCTGCGGTGCCTCCTGCGCCCACCGTGCCACCGCCACCCTCCTGCCCCCTACTATGCATCCCCCTCCACGAACGCCCCCTAGTGGAAAAAAGGAACATTCTATTATAACAGGATAGGTGAACAACCTTCCCTAATTAAAAATATTATCAATCACATCTCAACTCGGAATCATACTATATGATGAAGATTAAATTTATATTTGAATTTTGAACAACCATAATTTTAATGAGTATTATTAATTAAGCGAAACAATTAAAATTTCAGTTTTCAACCATTTTATTTAGATTTCTTCAACTACAAGATAAGATTATCAATTTAACACAAGAAAGTTAAACATATATTTGAATTTTGCTTGATAGACATCTTAATGAGTATCGTTAATTAAGTAAAAACAATAGAAAATATCAAGTTTTATAGAAAAAGACTGATTTCGTATGATTTTTATCAACTATATGATCAATGTAACGACATAAAAGTTGAAAGTCAAACGTACATCCTAGTTTTTCAACTGCTATAACCTTAATGAGTATCGTTAATTAAGTAAAAACAATGGAAAATATCAAGTTTTATAGAAAAAGACTGATTTCTTATGATTTTTATCAACTATATGATCAATGTAACGACTTAAAAGTTGAAAGTTAAACGTACATCCTAGTTTTTCAACTGCTATAACCCTTATGAGTATTGATAATTAAGTAAAAAACAATGGAAAATATCAAGTTTTATAGAAAAAGACTGATTTCTTACTATTTTTATCAACTTAAGAGAGAAAACTTAAACGTACATTTCAGTTTTTCAACATCTATAATCTTAATGAGTATCGTTAATTAAGTAAAAAACAATAGAAAATATCAAGTTTTATAGAAAAAGACTGATTTCTTACATTTTTTTCAACTCAAACTTCAGAATATCAATTTGAGATAAAGAAATTTAAACGTGCATTTCAGTTTTTAAGTGACTATCACTTTAATATCGTCTTATTGAGTTTTGTTAATTAAGCAAAACAACGGAAAATACCGATTTTTAAAGAAAGAAAACCAATTTCATCATACTTTTATACACCAACTAAGTAGAATTTTAATACATAAACGAATTATTTAAAGAAATATTCAACACATACGCACATTTGAACCTACGAAGCATTCTTCATTACGTCATACCAAACTAAAACTTTTTTCTACAACCCCTCCACCCATGTACTCCAAGTAGGGGAAACACACAATAGAGTTCTGACGTCACAACTTACAAAGGTATGCAACAAAATGTTTACGTTCAAGTAAAAGTATCGCATAGAGAGAAAAAAGAAGACATTTAAACTATTTATCCATTCTAGTTTTATAACAGTTACCACAACATCACCAAATTAAAATTTGAAGTCATAATGAGTGTAATTAATTAAGCAAAATAATAGAAATATTAGTTTTTCAGTGAGGAAAAGACGAATTTAAACAAATTTTATTAGTTTTACACTAGTTTAATAATAATTTTAAGAGGAAAAAGACGAATTTAATAATTTTTTTTTTTTAGTTTTACACTATTTTTTCTCATCTCCAACACGGATATATGGATTTAACAGAAGAATTATACGTGTATTTTAGTTTTTAACAACCGAAAAGTAATAAGTATCATTAATTAAACGAAAATAAATATCAATTTTCAAGAAAAGACAATTTTTTACACAAACTTTCAACTTTGAAATATATTTGTTTACATATGTTATTACAATATATTTCCAAACTAACTATTTTTAAAAGTTTGAATGTCATTATAAAATGTTCATATTTTATATTTTTCACGTCTTGACTACATTCGACTTCTTTCAACAAATAGTATGCATTTTTTTTTTATTCTAGAAACTGAAAAAAGTCACATCTTATTGTTTTAGAAACTTGACATGTGAAAACTTCTCTGAGTTATTCGATTCACATTTTTAATCAAATTGGCATATTTCACCTCACCTTTTTGAAATTACCATATTATCAAACATCAAGTTATTTAAAATATAAATACTACTTAGTGTTTAGATAGTATACATGACTGCTTCTACTTATTCTGTTCGTATTATTAATCAAATTAGCAATTTATTATAAAACTTATTTGTACGCATGCGCAAATTGTCACGTAACATAAACGATTAACAGCAATATGAATTTTCGAAAACCAGCGCAGCATTTTGCATTCCCACTGTTAGACTTGAGAGGGAAGTTGGTAGGTGCACAACTCTGACTAATTTCCAGATTTTAATGCAAGTGAAAACCGTTTTCTTCGTTAACTAATAAAGTAAGTTTTATTATATCATTACAATATATATGTATCAATAAAAATAAATTTAATGAAATTTAAAAAAAAAGATTTTTTATATATTAAGCATTTATTAAGTATATAAATATACTTCTTTTATTACGCAGATGTTTCAGCAAGATGAAGCAAAACAGCAGCAAATTTCCGAAATGTATGTTCCGACTGATTCGACCTTAGCACATACAAAGTTAAAGAATAATACATATGTAAGTTACTTATATGTTAAATACTAGAATTCATACACTATGTATAATTAGGTTAAATTTACATTAAAATATTTTGTCCTATATTCAATAAGAAGTATTTTTATTTGTAATATTAGAGTGATATCTAACTGTTTACATTAATTTCCCTTACAGAATTGCTCTTTTTGTGATAAAAACTTTTCATCTAAATGGAATTTAAAAGAACATATACAGATCCATGCCAATGAAAAACCATTTACTTGTGAGGACTGCGAAAAACTGTTTTCAAGAAAGTGCGAATTAAAAAAGCATATGATGATGTATGATACTCTATCACCTGTTATATGTGAAATTTGCAAATTATCTTTTACTAGGAAATGTGCTCTAATAACTCATATGAAAACACATCCAAACAGAAAATTGCTTAAGCATGAAAAGTGTGAGAAATCCTTCAACTATCGTTATAGATTAAATCAACATACGCATATTCACAATAGACCGCAATTACATTGTTATGAATGTGGGAAATCATTTTCAAGTGAAAATAAGCTGAATCACCATTTAAAAATTCATCAAATCCAACATCGTCCGCTTTTTAAGTGTAAAAAGTGCGAGAAATCCTTCAATTATCGTTATAGATTAAATCAGCATATGCATATTCACAATAGACCACAATTACATTGTTATGAATGTGGGAAATCGTTTTCAAGTGAAAATAAGCTGAATCACCATTTAAAAATTCATCAAGACCAACATCGTCCACTGTTTAAGCATGAAAAGTGTGTGAAATCCTTCAACTATCGTTATAGATTAAATCAGTATACGCATATTCACAATAGACCGCAATTACATTGTTATGAATGTGGGAAATCATTTTCAAGTGAAAATAAGTTGAATCACCATTTAAAAATTCTTCAAATCCAACATCGTACACAGTTTAAGTGTGAAAAGTGTGAGAAGATCTTCAGCTATCGTTATAGATTAAATAAGCATATGCATATTCACAATCGACCTCAATTCAATTGTAATGAATGCAATGGAACATTTTCAAATGAAAATAGACTAAACCGTCATTTAAACTGCATCAAAACCTACAGCAGTCATGTGATCAGTGTAAACATAAATTTAATAATAAATTAAATTTAAATCAACATTTACGTACACACCATACTAAAAAACGTCTTGTTCCTGTTAACAGTGAAATGCCTTTACCCACTGTAGACTTTAAAAGAATAAAACATGAAATACCAGCTTTCGAAGTGTTTGAAACTCTAACTTTTCATCCTGAGAAAAATGAAGAAGGTTGCTTAGTTACAATGATGGATATTCAAAAATTAACCAATCATTTGAAGAATTTAACAGTCAAAGATCAGATTGGAGACTTCGAAAAATTGAATGTTTAGAACTGAATATTTCAAAGTATGGCACCTTATCTAGAAATTGATTTTACATCATGTAAATATGTATTCTTTTAAGTGTTGATTGATAGGAATGTATATTATTAACAGTGTATTGTATAAATAGCAGTAATAAATAAATAAATAAATAAATAAATAAACATAGTCTTGAGTTAGTCCTTTCATATTATTAATCAAATTATGTTTTGTTCTACATTTCAGCGCTTTCTGAATTAACATTCATCAAGTTGCTTAAAATATAAATACTATCTTTATAGTTTCAATGGTACATAGTATACATGGTTTATCTTGAGTTAGACCTTCCATACTAATAATCAAATTATATGTTCCATCTTACACATCCGAATTATCATCCATCTAGTTGTTTAAAATATTAATAAAATGTTTATAGTTTTTGATTATACATAGTATGTATTAATACAATCTTTAATTTTTAACAGTTCATATTTCAAAAAACCTATTTTCGAAACCAAACTATGTGAATTTTACCACAATGCTTATCATCATACAAAGATTTGTTTCATACTTTTTCTAAAAATTATCAGATATGTACGCCTCAGAGGAATTTCTATCATTAGAATAAATGAAAAAAATTAATTTATATTAAACGTAGAAGAAATTTGATTGCAATATACGTGTATTTAATAAAAATAAATAAATAAGCGATTATTTATACATTAAAACCTTTACTAAATATATATTTCTTGCATTATACAGATTTTTCAATAAGGTGAACCAAAACAGCAGCAAACTTCAGAAATTAATGATCTGAATGATTCATCCCTAGCACATATAGCGTTAATGAATAATACATATGTAAGTACTTATATGAAAAATACTAGAATTCGTATATGAATCGTAATTAGAGTAAATATAAAATGATTTGTCTTACTACCTACACTTTAACAAATGCCTTTTTACCTATATTGTTGAAAAGAATCCTAATTGTTTGCATTTATTTCTATTACAGATGTGTTCTATTTGCTACAAACACTTCTTAAGTAAATGGAATTTAACAGAACATACAAAAATCCATACAGGTGAAAAACCTTACACATGGGAAGATTACCAAATGCTGTTTTCAAGAAGACGTGAATCAAAAATGCACACATCATCATATAAAGCATCGTCAGTTATATGTAAACTTAGTGAAGATATTTAAAAATTATTCAGACGTTTGAAGAATTTAGACATAAAGGAAGATATTTAGACTATATATCCATCATATTTTCATAACACTTACCACAATATCTCAAACTTAAAATTTGGAAGACATACACACTGCTGAAAAGTAATTTTGTTACCCGTGATTCTTCTAACCAGCATGAATGTATAGATATTATTTTGCAATGTATTCTTTAAATGCTCACAATAAATATTCTTTTATATGCATATATCGTTGTGTTTATTTTTTAAAATCTATTACATTAATAAAATAGGTTACACTCACATACATACACATAACATTTTAAGTGAAACAACACTCTCACAATTTAAAAAATGCATAAGAACACACAAAAATAAGCAGATGTATGAAAAAATATGCAAGTTTACAAAATAATTTCACTGTTTTCTAGAAATACCAACAAAAAAAATTTACAATATAAAAAAATTACAAAAGTGAAAAGAAAAAACACAAATGTAAAACAAAAAAATCACAAAATGAAAAACTCACAACAAAGTTTTTGAAAAAAAAAAAATTTACAACAAAAATTTTTTTTACAAAAACCAAAACTTCAAAAATACTTTTACAAAAAAAATTTTTTTCAAAAACATTTTTCACAAAAATTTTTTTTTTCAAAATAAGTTTTTAGAAAAGTAAAAAATAAAAAATCACAACGTTAAAAAAATGAAAAATTTAGTTAAAAAAAATGTAAAAAAAAATTGCAAAAAAGTTGCAAAAATTTCAAAAAAAGTTATGAAAAAAGTATCAAAAATTTTGTTCTTTTTAATGGCAAATACAATGGTTTTGCCATTGCTTACTGTATTAAAAAGAACAAAATTTTTGATACTTTTTTCATAACTTTTTTTGAAATTTTTGCAACTTATTTGCAATTTTTTTTTACATTTTTTTTAACTAAATTCTTCATTTTTTAACGTTGTGATTTTTTATTTTTTACTTTTGTAAAAACTTATTTTGAAAAAAAATTTTTTTGTGAAAAATGTTTTTGAAAAAAAATTTTTTTTTGTAAAAGTATTTTTGAAGTTTTGGTTTTTGTAAAAAAAAATTTTTGTTGTAAATTTTTTTTTTCAAAAACTTTGTTGTGAGTTTTTCATTTTGTGATTTTTTTGTTTTACATTTGTGTTTTTTCTTTTCACTTTTGTAATTTTTTTATATTGTAAATTTTTTTTGTTGGTATTTCTAGAAAACAGTGAAATTATTTTGTAAACTTGCATATTTTTTCATACATCTGCTTATTTTTGTATGTTCTTATGCATTTTTTAAGTTGTGAGAGTGTTGTTTCACTTAAAATGTTATGTGTATGTATGTGAGTGTAACCTATTTTATTAATGTAATAGATTTTAAAAAATAAACACAACGATATATGCATATAAAAGAATATTTATTGTGAGCATTTAAAGAATACATTGCAAAATAATATCTATACATTCATGCTGGTTAGAAGAACCACGGGTAACAAAATTACTTTTCAGCAGTGTGTATGTCTTCCAAATTTTAAGTTTGAGATATTGTGGTAAGTGTTATGAAAATATGATGGATATATAGTCTAAATATCTTCCTTTATGTCTAAATTCTTCAAACGTCTGAATAATTTTTAAATATCTTCACTAAGTTTACATATAACTGACGATGCTTTATATGATGATGTGTGCATTTTTGATTCACGTCTTCTTGAAAACAGCATTTGGTAATCTTCCCATGTGTAAGGTTTTTCACCTGTATGGATTTTTGTATGTTCTGTTAAATTCCATTTACTTAAGAAGTGTTTGTAGCAAATAGAACACATCTGTAATAGAAATAAATGCAAACAATTAGGATTCTTTTCAACAATATAGGTAAAAAGGCATTTGTTAAAGTGTAGGTAGTAAGACAAATCATTTTATATTTACTCTAATTACGATTCATATACGAATTCTAGTATTTTTCATATAAGTACTTACATATGTATTATTCATTAACGCTATATGTGCTAGGGATGAATCATTCAGATCATTAATTTCTGAAGTTTGCTGCTGTTTTGGTTCACCTTATTGAAAAATCTGTATAATGCAAGAAATATATATTTAGTAAAGGTTTTAATGTATAAATAATCGCTTATTTATTTATTTTTATTAAATACACGTATATTGCAATCAAATTTCTTCTACGTTTAATATAAATTAATTTTTTTCATTTATTCTAATGATAGAAATTCCTCTGAGGCGTACATATCTGATAATTTTTAGAAAAAGTATGAAACAAATCTTTGTATGATGATAAGCATTGTGGTAAAATTCACATAGTTTGGTTTCGAAAATAGGTTTTTTGAAATATGAACTGTTAAAAATTAAAGATTGTATTAATACATACTATGTATAATCAAAAACTATAAACATTTTATTAATATTTTAAACAACTAGATGGATGATAATTCGGATGTGTAAGATGGAACATATAATTTGATTATTACTATGGAAGGTCTAACTCAAGATAAACCATGTATACTATGTACCATTGAAACTATAAAGATAGTATTTATATTTTAAGCAACTTGATGAATGTTAATTCAGAAAGCGCTGAAATGTAGAACAAAACATAATTTGATTAATAATATGAAAGGACTAACTCAAGACTATGTTTATTTATTTATTTATTTATTTATTTATTACTGCTATTTATACAATACACTGTTAATAATATACATTCCTATCAATCAACACTTAAAAGAATACATATTTACATGATGTAAAATCAATTTCTAGATAAGGTGCCATACTTTGAAATATTCAGTTCTAAACATTCAATTTTTCGAAGTCTCCAATCTGATCTTTGACTGTTAAATTCTTCAAATGATTGGTTAATTTTTGAATATCCATCATTGTAATTAAGCAACCTTCTTCATTTTTCTCAGGATGAAAAGTTAGAGTTTCAAACACTTCGAAAGCTGGTATTTCATGTTTTATTCTTTTAAAGTCTACAGTGGGTAAAGGCATTTCACTGTTAACAGGAACAAGACGTTTTTTAGTATGGTGTGTACGTAAATGTTGATTTAAATTTAATTTATTATTAAATTTATGTTTACACTGATCACATGTATGCTGTAGGTTTTGATGCAGTTTCAAATGACGGTTTAGTCTATTTTCATTTGAAAATGTTCCATTGCATTCATTACAATTGAATTGAGGTCGATTGTGAATATGCATATGCTGATTTAATCTATAACGATAGCTGAAGATCTTCTCACACTTTTCACACTTAAACTGTGTACGATGTTGGATTTGATGAATTTTTAAATGGTGATTCAACTTATTTTCACTTGAAAATGATTTCCCATATTCATAACAATGTAATTGCGGTCTATTGTGAATATGCGTATGCTGATTTAATCTATAACGATAGTTGAAGGATTTCACACACTTTTCATGCTTAAACAGTGGACGATGTTGGTCTTGATGAATTTTTAAATGGTGATTCAGCTTATTTTCACTTGAAAACGATTTCCCACATTCATAACAATGTAATTGTGGTCTATTGTGAATATGCATATGCTGATTTAATCTATAACGATAATTGAAGGATTTCTCGCACTTTTTACACTTAAAAAGCGGACGATGTTGGATTTGATGAATTTTTAAATGGTGATTCAGCTTATTTTCATTTGAAAATGATTTCCCACATTCATAACAATGTAATTGCGGTCTATTGTGAATATGCGTATGTTGATTTAATCTATAACGATAGTTGAAGGATTTCTCACACTTTTCATGCTTAAGCAATTTTCTGTTTGGATGTGTTTTCATATGAGTTATTAGAGCACATTTCCTAGTAAAAGATAATTTGCAAATTTCACATATAACAGGTGATAGAGTATCATACATCATCATATGCTTTTTTAATTCGCACTTTCTTGAAAACAGTTTTTCGCAGTCCTCACAAGTAAATGGTTTTTCATTGGCATGGATCTGTATATGTTCTTTTAAATTCCATTTAGATGAAAAGTTTTTATCACAAAAAGAGCAATTCTGTAAGGGAAATTAATGTAAACAGTTAGATATCACTCTAATATTACAAATAAAAATACTTCTTATTAAATATAGGACAAAATATTTTAATGTAAATTTAACCTAATTTTACATAGTGTATGAATTCTAGTATTTAACATATAAGTAACTTACATATGTATTATTCTTTAACTTTGTATGTGCTAAGGTCGAATCAGTCGGATCATACATTTCGGAAATTTGCTGCTGTTTTGCTTCATCTTGCTGAAACATCTGCGTAATAAAAGAAGTATATTTATATACTTAATAAATGCTTAATATATAAAAAATCTTTTTTTTTTTTAAATTTCATTAAATTTATTTTTATTGATACATATATATTGTAATGATATAATAAAACTTACTTTATTCGTTAACGAAGAAAACGGTTTTCACTTGCATTAAAATCTGGAAATTAGTCAGAGTTGTGCACCTACCAACTTCCCTCTCAAGTCTAACAGTGGGAATGCAAAATGCTGCGCTGGTTTTCGAAAATTCATATTGCTGTTAATCGTTTATGTCACGTGACAATTTGCGCATGCGTACAAATAAGTTTTATAATAAATTGCTAATTTGATTAATAATACGAACAGAATAAGTAGAAGCAGTCATGTATACTATCTAAACACTAAGTAGTATTTATATTTTAAATAACTTGATGTTTGATAATATGGTAATTTCAAAAAGGTGAGGTGAAATATGCCAATTTGATTAAAAATGTGAATCGAATAACTCAGAGAAGTTTTCACATGTCAAGTTTCTGAAACAATAAGATGTGACTTTTTTCAGTTTCTAGAATAAAAAAAAAATGCATACTATTTGTTGAAAGAAGTCGAATGTAGTCAAGACGTGAAAAATATAAAATATGAACATTTTATAATGACATTCAAACTTTTAAAAATAGTTAGTTTGGAAATATATTGTAATAACATATGTAAACAAATATATTTCAAAGTTGAAAGTTTGTGTAAAAAATTGTCTTTTCTTGAAAATTGATATTTATTTTCGTTTAATTAATGATACTTATTACTTTTCGGTTGTTAAAAACTAAAATACACGTATAATTCTTCTGTTAAATCCATATATCCGTGTTGGAGATGAGAAAAAATAGTGTAAAACTAAAAAAAAAAATTATTAAATTCGTCTTTTTCCTCTTAAAATTATTATTAAACTAGTGTAAAACTAATAAAATTTGTTTAAATTCGTCTTTTCCTCACTGAAAAACTAATATTTCTATTATTTTGCTTAATTAATTACACTCATTATGACTTCAAATTTTAATTTGGTGATGTTGTGGTAACTGTTATAAAACTAGAATGTGATAAATAGTTTAAATGTCTTCTTTTTTCTCTCTATGCGATACTTTTACTTGAACGTAAACATTTTGTTGCATACCTTTGTAAGTTGTGACGTCAGAACTCTATTGTGTGTTTCCCCTACTTGGAGTACATGGGTGGAGGGGTTGTAGAAAAAAGTTTTAGTTTGGATATGACGTAATGAAGAATGCTTCGTAGGTTCAAATGTGCGTATGTGTTGAATATTTCTTTAAATAATTCGTTTATGTATTAAAATTCTACTTAGTTGGTGTATAAAAGTATGATGAAATTGGTTTTCTTTCTTTAAAAATCGGTATTTTCCGTTGTTTTGCTTAATTAACAAAACTCAATAAGACGATATTAAAGTGATAGTCACTTAAAAACTGAAATGCACGTTTAAATTTCTTTATCTCAAATTGATATTCTGAAGTTTGAGTTGAAAAAAATGTAAGAAATCAGTCTTTTTCTATAAAACTTGATATTTTCTATTGTTTTTTACTTAATTAACGATACTCATTAAGATTATAGATGTTGAAAAACTGAAATGTACGTTTAAGTTTTCTCTCTTAAGTTGATAAAAATAGTAAGAAATCAGTCTTTTTCTATAAAACTTGATATTTTCCATTGTTTTTTACTTAATTATCAATACTCATAAGGGTTATAGCAGTTGAAAAACTAGGATGTACGTTTAACTTTCAACTTTTAAGTCGTTACATTGATCATATAGTTGATAAAAATCATAAGAAATCAGTCTTTTTCTATAAAACTTGATATTTTCTATTGTTTTTACTTAATTAACGATACTCATTAAGATGTCTATCAAGCAAAATTCAAATATATGTTTAACTTTCTTGTGTTAAATTGATAATCTCATCTTGTAGTTGAAGAAATCTAAATAAAATGGTTGAAAACTGAAATTTTAATTGTTTCGCTTAATTAATAATACTCATTAAAATTATGGTTGTTCAAAATTCAAATATAAATTTAATCTTCATCATATAGTATGATTCCGAGTTGAGATGTGATTGATAATATTTTTAATTAGGGAAGGTTGTTCACCTATCCTGTTATAATAGAATGTTCCTTTTTTCCACTAGGGGGCGTTCGTGGAGGGGGATGCATAGTAGGGGGCAGGAGGGTGGCGGTGGCACGGTGGGCGCAGGAGGCACCGCAGGAGGGACAGCCGCAGGGACAGCCGGAGGCACCGCAGGCGGGACGGCCCCGCCGCCCCGCCTGCGGCTGTCCTTAAACTGTCCTTTTCCTACTACTAATAGCATTTATTTCGTTATGACAAAACAATGAATAATTCTAGAAAAAGAAGAATATTTTAAGTAATATTCTCTAAAAGTAATTAATCTTCGAAAGTTTCCATTCCTTTTTGCGTAAAGTCATATTATCCATACATGCCAAAGTGCGTTCTTTTTAAGGCATACTCCGAAAAATAAACTTATTTAGCGAAATAAATTAAGTAGATTTCGAATGACAACGCTATTTAATATAATGCACATTAAGTTTCAGTGGCGCCAACATTGAAAAATATTGGGTGGGCTCAAAAAAATTTTGAACAAATACATAAATATTGGGTGGGCTCAATTAAGAATGGGTGGATAGAGATATTAAATTATTGGGTGGGTTTGCGTCCCATGGGCCCATATAAGTTGGCGCTACTGTTAAGTTTAACGAATTTTCCGGTTGAAAATAAGTTTTCTTGATATATTCTATATATATAAAGCCGAAGGTTGGTAAGTATATATTAGCAGTAATTATTGGTAGATCATAGCAATAAATTATTTATAAAATTAACAACTGAAATTAATAACTGAAATAAGATTGAAATTAATTGTGAACAACTCATATAGAAAATTCTTTAAAAGTACTTGAAATCTTAATAATGCTTTATAATTCATAACATTTAGAATATTTTCTAAAAATTAACATTTAAACTGTTTTCAACTAAAAAATACATATACTAAAAAAAGACAGCATTAAAACAAAATCTTTGCAAATAACTCAGTTGAATACATACGTAAACAATTTTTAATTGGTGGAACTTGACATTTTCACAACGATAAAATTTCCACTTAATGAACAATTTTACCATTTATTTTTCATCATATAAGTAAAAATTTAAAAGAAAAAATTCGAAACGAAATTATTCTTTAATTACTAAGGATACGAGATTTAATAGCCTAATATATTATAGGGATTTATATTACTAATAAAAGAAAGCTCAATAATATTTAAAACAATATTTTATATAATTGCAAAGAAAATCCTTCGCTAGAAGTTAATAATAGAATCTAGTACAAAAAATAGTTGAGTTATTTTGAGAGAAATTGCATGATTTCCTTTTTTTTTGTCATCAATGAATGCTAAATATCACAAAAAGGGATTATGGAACATTATTGCTAAACCAAAAAGAAATAGTATCATTAACTCAAACTAATAGAATAAAACGTATTATTTTCATTGCACTAGGGACATGTACGGCAAAATTTTCGATTGATTCATGATGATTATTGATAAAATGTCATTAGTTACTAATTCAGCAATTTCTGTAAAAAAACTGTTACATTATTTCTTTTATGCATCTTTCCAGGAATGCTATCACTTTGTTATTGAAAAATAAATATATATTTATTTATGGCAGCACATGAAATGACCTTTTGCTAATTTTGTTCAGCAAGATTTTATTCGCACAATACTGATTTCCCAAAACTTATATGATCATAGAATCCTTGCCAAATGAAAATTCGTTGTGGAGCTCCAAATTTTATTGTATTTCTCTATTGTATTCACATTTCTTACAGTCTTTCATATTTGAAATGCATGAAATCATTTCGAATCTGTCAGAAAATTCTTAGATTAGCAAAGAAATTTTTATGATGTATATCATACTCTCTAAAATTTAAGCATAAGCAGAGTTGCCAAGTCTCTCCGACTTTTTGCGTACCAGTATTTCAATACATAAAGTATTGTTTTATTTAATTGGAACATATAGGCGATTTAAAGGAACCAGAATTTCCCTAAAATAATGGTGGTATGAAAAAAGCCGGAGACTTGGAAACTCTGCATTAGGATATTTTGCACACATATGTATTATCTTTCAATTCTAGCATTTGATTAATTCTTTAAGAACTCTACTATGAAGATTCTAAGTAAGGATAGTAGAAACATATGTCTTACAAAATGAAATTTGATATTGCAGAAAGTTAATTAAATTTATTAACCAATTACAATTATCAATATGTTTACCAGTTAACGTAAATACTAATTGTTTGGATTGTGTGATCCATATTAAATGCTACATTGGTAACATGTTTCAGTTGAATGTTTCTTTAAACCTTTTCCTGTAAATGTTTGTTCGAAATAAGTTTTTGTTTTTATTTTTGTTACTTAAATTTGTGTTTCATTCGATGTACCACGTGAAATTTAATTCTTAAGTATAGAAATTCTAGTTAATGTATCACAACGCGTATGCATGTGTCATTAGTTAGTAGTTCATAAGTAGGTGGTATTCAAAATCCACATAACGCATCCATACTCGTGTATTTAATTAAAAATTGAAAGTTTAATTAGCCATTCCCATGAATATCATCAGTCCCCGCTAGAAATGTATGACTAATATTTTTAATGCTTACTTGTTGTATCTCTGTACTGTCGATTACTGAGCTGGTGTTTAGCATATTTGGGATGGTTTTCAAAATACGTAACCATTTTTTAAAACTTGAACAAATCATTCCAACTCTCATCGCAAAAAAATCTCATAAAAAACAAACTATTCTGCTGTAAAAATTTATAGAGTGTCATTGATATTTCTCGATTTTGTGACAAACTAATCTCATGCAGTTAAGAGTAAGTTATTTTGAAATTACATTTCCCAGACACCAAAACAAATATATATAATAGATTTTAAAAAAGAATATTCCTGAACAACTTCTTCTTCTGGATTCGCCTCTAAATATGTCTCAGGGTTTTCATCCTTCTGTCAAAAACGCTAAGACACCCGCGTTATCACTTACTTATCCATGATCTGCCTGTCTGTAAAAGATTTTCCAACCCTTTTTGATCGTCGGTGGTTCTGTAGTAGAATGTTTACCTACTATGAGGGCAAACGATACTCGATTCAAGGTAATATTAACTGTGTACGCATCCTGAATATTTTTTTTCTTCAAGGATTTCTATACTTATGTAAATCAAATGGTATATTGTGGTCAACTGCTATCAATATTAAATTAAGTGGTTCGTGATTTTTAAATGCATGCATGAACTTCTTTTCAAAATATTTTTTTTTTCAATGTTCATAAGCCTTCTTTGGCGTGAAGTCCAAAATATGTTAAAAGCTGATAGAAGCTACAAATTAATATAGCTGAACAAAGAGTGCATTTTTTTTCTTTTGTTAGAATCAGTCGACCATGAAGTGAATCCCATAATCTATATCCAAGTCGTATAGTGACACATATTTGATGACATAGTTAAAAAGTATTAGATTAACGAAACATGATTTCAACAGAGAGAGAGAACTAAACGTTAAGTTTTGATAATATTATAGAAAAAGAAATTTCTAATTTACATACTTCTTCAATGTATTTATGTATTTTTTAACGTTTAATCAGGAATTGTACGTAACTATCCAATTTCATGACATATTTATTAAACAGTGATACAATTTTCATTCTCAATATGTTGTCGAATGCTTTTATTATTTATATTTTATTTGATGTATTTTTTTTAAAGCATAATTAAGCATAACAAGAGTTAAGCATAAGAAGAATATAGTAGAGAAGTAAAAAATTAAAATGGAGCAGATACTTTCGAATTTGATGATAAAAAGGGCTAAATAGAAAATTTTAAGTTATTACAATTAAAAGAAAGTTATTTTATTGGTAGTATTGAACCCATATTTATTTATGTTACTACACGCACGCGATTTTCTTAGATTTCTTATTTTTATTTTGTTGGATTTTTTTCTTCCTTTTTTCAGTGTAAGAAAAATGAGAATTATTAAAGAATCAAGAAGAATACAGAGAAGACACAAACTACGAAACATGCAAGAATCTTGTTTGATGAATAAAAGTAATTCGCAATAACTGCACTTTCTGTCTATTTATTTTTCAGGAGAGTGGGCCAGAGTGGGATGATAAAAGGAGTGGAAGAACAACAAATTTGCTTAAATTAAACATTACTATTTTTCTTTCATTTCTAGACAAGATAGAGAGTCTATACATTTATTTATATACCCTACAAGTTTTTCCCTCGTCGGTTTGTCATCATTTGTTCTTTAATATTGCAGTAGATAAGGATTTTTCAACAACAAGTGTTTTTAAATTTGCGGTAGAGAATTTTGTAGAATGCATATTAATAAATAAAGTTAAAATGCACATTCATTTAAGTTAGATCTGTGAAAGTATATTATTCTTTAAAATATAAATTACCGTACTTTACACCTGTACTTAAAATGTATGGCTCACTCTACAGCGCAAAAGGAAAAATTAGGAAACAAATCTTCCCTATTTTCAAATGATCTGACTTTGTTTGGAAATGACTTAGAACCAAATCTGTTAAAAATGTTGATATAATTATTTTTCAAGTATTACTACGGTAGCAAAATGTTGGTTGGTTGGTTGGCAGGTAAGCAAAATGTTATATATTATTTTTTGTTCCAGTTGTTGAGGATAAAAAGATAAATACTGTTTCTCGTTTATATGGTATTAAGAATTAGTTTATTGCGTTCAAATGTTTTTTTTAAATCTTTTTATCGAGTTTGCAATTTTAACTCATTAGCAGATGCTATTGCAAAGGAGTTTCAATATATAATATAAAATCTCTCCGTGTATAACGATTCCCAGGGTCAACCCATCCACGAGAAAAAACACTTATTGTGACCAATGACAAATTCCATTGTGAAAAGTTATCTCCGATTTTAAAGGCTATCAATTTTTTGTCCAATGCAAACGTTCCAGAGTCGTAATGGGGCGTTCTCATTTGTCAGATTTACAGTTTGAGCTGTAAATGACGTCACTACATTTTACTGTGCTTTGAAATCTTTTCCCTATTTGAAACACAATATTCACACTGTTAAAAATTTGACTCATTTGCTGCAGCATCACTCCAGCGCTTTTATAGAAAACGATTACTTTGCTGTGTTATGGAGCATTCTCATTGGTCATAAAAGAGACATTCTATAAAAGCTGTGGAGTGACGCTGCAACAAATGGGTCGAATTTTTAACAATGTAATACGGTAAAGTAATTATTTTCTATAAAAGCTGTGTAATGACGATGCAGCAAAACAGTCAAATTTTTAACAGTGTTTTATTAAAACTTTTTATTTAAGAAAAGCGAAGGTGCGTTTTAAATACAATAATGTTAGAATTTTTATATTCGTGTTGCTTTATTTATTTATTTTTTTATTATTTTTTTTACAGCCGTGGATGACTTTATTGTCACATAACGAATCACGATTGTTTACTCTTTATTGTTGACATTTGTTTTCTATCTTATAGCCGACCCAGTGGCGTGGTTGGTAGCGGCAGCTGCTTCCAACCACGGGTACCCGGTTCGAATCCGGGTTCGGGCATGGATGGTGTGTTGTCCCTTATAAGTGTAATAAATGTATGTAATGGATATCTGGTGTTTTGTATTGTCTCTGTTTCTGTGTTTTATGGATCAATCGAGGCGACAGCCATTGTAGCTATAGGCCTCAAAGCACTGTCAATTCAAAGTTCAAAGGTCGATCTTATAAAGTATTTTCTTTTAAGTATTAGCTAATGGTATAAAATAGTTAATTCACAAATGTTTCAAAATAGCTTTATTAGTACATGTTTTGCATTATTAATGCATGTTAATTTGCTTGTTTTTGTGAAATAATTACTGTAATTTTGTGAGTGAAATTCATTAGCGGCATATTCTATGCCATTATTTTACCCATTAAATTAATAATTTGGCTACCCTCTCATATTCGTCTGGAAATGCCCAAATAGGAAATTTTTTTATACATTTTGGATATTTTTATTATTTTTTCTTAGTATTTAAAAATATTTTTGGCTGTAGTTTCACAATGTATTCTTTTATAATTGATATTTTACATTACTTTATTCTTTTAAAATTTATGCATTTACCATTTGTTCATTACAATCCCTCCCCATCCGCCAGATAGTTTTGTTATAGTTTTAAATGCAGATTTCTATTAATTTTTTTTTTTTTTTTAAAGATTTTTTCCTCATGTTCAATCTTTGTATTTTTCAAAATTGTTTAAGCCTAAAGTGGCTATGATTGACCAAAGTTGTTGTAATGCTTTATCATCCTTTCAAAAATGGAAACACGCCATTTTGACGGGCTATCTTCTAGTAAAAATATATTCATTTACATATGAAATGCATTCATTTACATATGAAATGTATTCCTTTTATACGAAACTAACTGAATGGACCATAGAAGCTCTCAGCAGGGGCTCTTTGTCCAAAAACTTAAAAAATAGTTACACAATAAAAAAAAATGCCATTTTAAAATCATGCAGTTTGCTTTATTGTTTCCAACTGTTATTGTTAATTGTATAACTGAATTTCGACGTTGAAAAATCGCATATAATGTTTTTTAATAATGAAAATATGAGGAGAAAGATGAAAAAAATGGCCCAAAATTTGACAGTACTTCAAATATACAGGTGTTTAGTAATAACATGAGTGCTCTTATGTCTCCAGACAAACGCACTGTGTACTTGGGAATTTGCTCTATTATTAAGTATCTAAAGACATTCATTTATTATCAACGTTCACACACTTCCACAAAATCTTTCAGGTATTTGCATAGTATATGATCTGAAACGTTACAAAAATCTCATTAACTTATTAAATCTACATTTCTACAGATGTCGACTTTCACGATTCCAAACAACGCGTTATGTATTATATATTTTACAAAGGCAAAAATTTCTTATTCATAACTGGAAAATAAATTTTACAAAAAATAGCCTTGTCTAACTTACAAAACAGAAAATCTTGCTCTACTGAACATGAAGTTCAGCGACGTGTCTGGAATAAAATTTGAAAAACAACTCTGATCAGCGCGGTGTGGCCAGGTGCCCATTGGTAGCCAGGCAACGGCGAGTTCTTTGTTTACTTGAAATCAATCACAATGTACAATAGAATTTGAAATTACGCGATAAAGCGTTCTTTTATAGCAAATAAGATTAAAGAGCTACCGCAAGCAAGTTATCAGGATATACTTAAGAATAACTGAGGTTAGTTATAATTACTGAAGGTCCAAAAATAAAGTTATTGATTTTGTTTAAACAGTAACTTTAGCATTCCTTTATAGTTTTTAGTAGAAAGATATTTTGTATTATCTTTTATAAAATTTGGTATTCGAGTTTAGATAAAACATTTTTTAAAAAGACACACTCTGATTTTATAAAAGTCACATAAACCCGATATTTCAACTATCAAATTATACAAAATTAAGCGGTTTTATGACATTATAAAAATTTGAGTTTAAAATATCTTAACTTGAATATAAATATGTAAATAGAATACAAAAACTAGCAACGTTAGAAAGCACCAAATATTGTATATAAACAGCAGACCGGTTTCGGTAGCATTTAGCGTACTCTCGTCAGTGCTAGCGGATATAGAAATCTGCTCATATATATAGTAGCGACGGAGGATTGAAGGCAACCAATAGGATGGCAGATGACTGCAAGTAAGGGCCAATCGGAGAGTGCACATGGAAAGGGACCAGAGGGGAGAGAAAAAGGTCAAAAAGGGGCGGGAAAAAATAATAATAAGCATTACGAAATAGAGGTTTTAATGTAATATTTCCAACAATTCGAAAGAGGGGGGATTAGCGAATTCACATTTGACAATTTTGTCAAAATTTTTATAGATGTGAAATGCTTCAAGGAAGTTAAGTTCATGAATGGAGGTAGGTTTTGAAATTTCGATTTCGGTTCAGCGAAAATAATTTAAAAACCTACCTCCATTCATGAACTTAACTTCCTTGAAGCATTTGACAAAATTGTCAATTGTGAATTCGCTATCTCCCCTCTTTCGAATTGCTGGAAATATTACATTAAAACCTCTATTTCGTAATCCTTATTATTATTTTTTTCCCGCTCCTTTTTGACCTTTTTCTCTCCCCTCCGGTCCCTTTCCACGTGCACTCTCCTATTGGCCCTTACTTGCAGTCCTCTGCCATCCTATTGGTTGCCTTCAATCCTCCGTCGCTACTACATATGTGAGCAGATTCCTACCTCCGCTAGCACTGACGACGGTACGCTAAATGCTACCGAAACCGGTCTGCTGTTTATATACAATATTTTATGCTTTTTAACGTTGCTAGTTTTTGTATTCCATTGCATTGCACCAAGTTCTATCTGAATACTAGATATGTAAATAACCAAAAAAGTGAAATCTACATCTCAATTTTGTCTTTATATATATCTATATCGATTTTCCTAAACATGCATCTATTTATCTACTTACTGTTTATGTGGCTTTATTGATCTAACTTTCTTTCTGTGTTTGTCGATCTGTCGTAGTACTTTTCTGTAAGTTTGTATAAATTTCTATCTAGCTGTGTATAAACATATTATTACAAAATACAGCAGATTTTGAAAAGTAGAATTAACATGAGAAATTCACTGATCATTTCATTAACAAAACACATTAGAACAGATTCAATCTAGATTAAATATAAAGTAGGTGGGCTGATAAGGCTATTTTTCGCCCATCATGTACTCGGAAAAAAAAGTTTCGAATTACGAAAACTGTTCAGTGGCTTTGTATAGTGAAAGGCATGTATTTTTGTTTAGTATAAGTTTTGCATGATAAATAAAACAGTAAGTCATTGAAGTTATAGCACAAACATAGAGTGTTTTGGCTTTTTTCTACATTTTTGTCGTATTTTGTGTCTTTGAGTTAATTTTTTTTTAAGACGCGCTCGATGAACCCAATTAATTTTGACATGCAATGATACTACTCTTTAAAAGCTTTCATAGGAGCATTATTTTATTTGGGTTTCAGTGTGCGCTGCTACCTTTTAAAGAAAAAAAATGTATCGTGCGGGAGAATCAAATGCAGTGTTATCGGAGTGTTCAGATTTGTTTTGCCGTACTAAGAAGATATTTACGTTGTTGAGAGGTCAATGTTGTTTTCTGACACTATTTTTGTAAATATTTATTAAAGAAATTACTAATAAATAATGCTTGGATGTCAGTGTATTGCAATATATAGTGTGCAATATATAGCAATATGCAGTGTATAGAAATATTGCTGTAAAACCTGGCTGAAAATTTTTCGTATCGGTTCTAATAAAAAAGTTGTATCGATACTTTGATGCTCGAAAAACTGCGATCTACAGAGTGGTTCTAAGTAGTACTCTAAATGTATATAGTATGTATTTCGTGATCATCACTCTCGAAAAACTTCTATTTCTTCTACTGATGTAACAATAAGAGATTATGCTTCAACGATTACTGCCGGCGAGATCACAAATGAGAAACCTAATATGCATTTATCAATACCTCATTGTAAGTACCGTAATTTCGGGTGTATAAGCCGCAGATCAAACAATTCTTTTTGGACCCAGAAATCTTATCTAGTCATTGAAGTCAAATATTTACGTCGATCTACGTAGTTACGCTTATTTCTTAAAAAATTCTGGGTCGAAAAAGAATTGTTTGACCCGCGGCTTATACACCCGAAATTACGGTACTCTAACACTCGTTGTATAATATGTAAAGGTAAGAACTGCCTCGTTGTTGTAGCAAAAACTATTGAAACTCAAGCGTTTATAAAATCTAGAAGCTATATTTCGTCTGGAAGACGATGCTGTAAAACTCATATATCTTGATAGGTCTTCAGTAAATTGGCTCTGCAAGATTTATCTTCTGTAAGTGAGAATGCATCGATGTATGAAATATATACTGAAAACATTTAAAACAATATCAAAAAAGTACAAATCAGAAGGCCTCGATTTTGATACATATGGACACTTTTCCGAAATCGATTATTATTCTCTCATGGGTGTATCTATGCATCATTTTAGCTATATATTTAAACTAGTAAAGTTCAAAATACGTTCCTCAAAAAAGAGGTCATCTCGTACTTGTTTTGCAGTGTTACTTGTAAAACTTAGAACTTGTCTCTCTAATGATGTTCTATCCACATTATTCAATATAAAAAAAATAAATATCTTGTGTAAAATATGCAAAGCAGATATTGATTAAGAACTTTGTCCCACAATACCTTGAAATGGAACACATCACCAGAACACAGGTTATTGAAAAATATGCGAGGCCTTTAGAAGGAAGATTATTTATTCCGGATGACGACAATGATACTGTGATGATTATTTTCTATTGGATATATTTTTATATTCAGAAGAGTGCGAACTAATCCTTTCAGAGAAATTCATTCTGGTTATACAAAGGAAGACATTTCGTTAAGCGTATGGTATTCGTCACTAGTTCAGATGATATTTTGGATGTCTTCGGCCCTTATTTCCCGGATTCAAAGAACAATCATGCTAACGTAGTTACACATATATTAAAAAAGATCTACATACTACCATAGAGTACCTGAAGCTAAATGATGTTGGGAGAATTGATAGATTTTACGGGATTATTAGGAACTTCTGCAAGAAATGGATTTTGAACATGACACGACAAGATTTCTAAATAAATAGCAATAGTTTTCAACAGAGGATGCTAAGTGGCACCTCTCGTGACCAAAGTTTGATTGTTAGTGACAAAAGTGTTAAAACTATGTATAATACCTGGATAAAAAAACCAGCGAAACAACATCACACAATGGCACTGTCATTGTAAAATAGGCGAAAGTCTTACAGTACTAGACGCATGTTGCTTCCGTATTACGGTTTCTGGCTTACTTGTGCCATAACTTAGACAAAATTAAAGAAACAAGCATTGAATATGCTCATATACTGTAAAACGCGGCCGCTCGATGATCCAGTAGTGATTCTGGTGAAGCAACCAAAGAGGATAATAATCTGAAACATATTGCCAAAAGTGTCTGAAACGTTATGATTATATTTTCTGTTATTGATTATTTCTAATATTTCATTCTCCTTTGGCATTTCATGACAATATCAAATAATTATTAGAATGTGCAATGGTGTTTTACAATAAATAAAATATTTATAAAAATAATGTCTGAGATTTCTGTTATAAGAGAAATATATTAAAGAATAACATACATAAATAAAATAAATAGAAATACAAATATATTTTTTTCAATGCAAGTAATATAAATTAACAGTTGGAAATTAAAACAGTGTTTCAAAAGAATGACACATTATAAGACAATAGACAAAAATCATAAATAAAATTCTGAAAGATATATTACTAAATTTCTAAATGATAAAATTTCAGAATTAAAGTTGATGAAAGTGTGTATTCCCAAAGCATATATAATGAAAATAAAAAGATCTTGTGTAAATTTTTTATTTGTTATCGCATTTAACTTCAATTAAAGTGAAGCAAGCAAAATAAAAGTAATTTCACTCATGAAAGTACTGTCAAAAAGGTTGAAGATATTTATTTAGATCAAGTAAAAATATTTAGAAAAATAAAACGCAAAATTAATTTGAAAATTGTTATCAAGATTGGCAGTACACATAAGCAGGCCCGTAGCCAGGATTTCCTTTCGGGAGGAGCTGAATTTTGAAATTTTTTCTGATCTTACAAAAGTAATTTGTATAAGTTATAGCAAAAAATTTAAAAATAATGAAGGTTTAACCGAAAATGTGTTCCTGCATAGGATGCATGATAACCATGTCAAATATTGTTATTTCGTATTCAATTTTTTTCAATTTCTGTTGCAATTTTTGACATTCAAAAGCACCCCTAGTTTCCAAATTATTTTCAAATAAATTTAGTAATGCAACAGAAGCAATCGTCGTAATTTCTTCTTAGCCATGATGCTGATTAACTTATCAAGATCTACTGTAATGTCAAAATGAATGGAAATGATTGCAAAGCTATCAGTCTTTCATCGGCCATAATGATTCGAGGCAAAGGTTGAAATAATTTCACTGTCGAAAAAGATCTTTCAACACTGACTGTTGTTACTGGGTTTTCATCCAAGACTGTGAACAAATGTTTGATATTATTGTAATACGTCACATTAAAAGTACTAAAACTTTTAGAACCTCTGTGCTGATGTCAACAATTTCTTTGCACCCTAATTCATATTCAGTTTCACTTGCTACATTGACACTTTACCATGAAAATATTGCACCAGATTCTCTAATTTGCTTGCTTTTTTCAGTTAAACAAATCCTGGAAGACATAATTGAAAATCTCTTAGTATGTCTTCATTCGGAATTAGATGGATCCTTTAAAATTTGAATAAGACTTCCTACACGGAGAATAAAGACCGTGATATTGTAATACTCTTCAGCGGATGTAATTTGAGGGTTTGTACTTGTTGTCTGTGTAAATGTTAGTCTTGGGATCTTTATTTTAATTTGAAAGATGTCTTCCCGAAGTTTTGATGCACAATAAAATATCTTACGAAAGATTTCTACTGCATTTTTCTCTATATTTATGCAAAACAATTAGGACAACTTTAACATAAGTTACAGCCGATATCCTGTCACGAAATGTTTCTTGAAGAACTCACTAAGACTTTGTCAGACAGAAAACCTTCTCACAAACTTAGGCTTATGAGAAAATCATTCATCTCCCGACTGCCAAAAAAGCTCCAGCTACCAAAGAAATTGTCCATGTGTTTTTCAGAATAATTTCTGAGCTAAAGCAAATGTATGTAGCTAAACAAAAGTTAATATGCTTTCATGCCTCTCGATAAATTTTGTATCACAAATGCGGAGAAGTCATTTTCTTTTGTTTAATGCGGTACATTATGCAAATGCTTCTTAAAACACTAAATTTGCCTTTAGGTGATTTTCAAAGACCTTTGCTTTAACAAATCCATGATACTTTCGGATTATGGGAATCAGCACGGTGTTGGACAAGGCAAGATTTAACAGATGGCTTTTAAAGTTGATGTATCTAATTTTTGGATACTCTGAGAATTTTAGAATGGACCCGCAGACATGACCAGACTTATTTGCTGCTTCATCATACGCCTTTGTAACTCATTTATACATGTCAAGGCATAGTTGATCACAATGTTGTAATATTACTTTTCTTGAATTTTCGGCAGAGAAGACATTTATTGGAACAAAACCTAAAAGAATTTTCTGAATTATTGGGGTTTGTAAATATTTTAATTGTCCACATATCTAACACAAAAGGCAAGCTGTTCCGCGCCTGAGTTTCATTAGCAATTAAGCTACGCTTTTTGTTTCCACTAACTAAACAGATCACGTTATTTATTTTGATAATTAATACTTCGTTAACTGTATACGAGGATATTTGAATGATTTTATAATAAATGTCTTGGGTGAAGTAAGTAGAATTTCTACGGATATTTAATAATATCGCGTTTCAATTTATTCTCCCCAGACTTTGCTCAAAATTTTCAAAGAATTCTAAGATAATAGTCTTTTTTATATAGATTTCTCTAACGTTAGAGGATCATTATCGTCGTCATATCAAAGTGGCGTATTTTTCTCTGTGGTCCAAGGGCTGCTCTGATTTCTTCTTTTCCTGATGCTCTTTGAATACAACAATAAAATATTAATTTGCTATATTCATGAAATTTTTTTAATTTTGTTTGCTAAAATAAGATACGGTTTGTGATAATCTAACTGCATATGTTATAAGAATTGCATAAGAAAACACATTTCGTGTTTTTCCAATGTCTGAAACATGTAGAAATTAGTCTTCTTCTTTTTTTGTACCTATTTTTTCAAGAAAAAACAAAAAAACAAGGCTAACAATAAATGAGTTTTGTAATATGTAAGAAAAGGGAATATTATTTCTGGATCTTTCTTCCATTTTTCTTATTTTTATTTCTTTCCCGTACAGTAATTGGAAAACTATATGGCTGTTTGGAAAGTAAAATGGAATCAAAAGTGTCGTGGCATCATCGAAGTCATCTCCAGTTGCATAGCAATATCGAATCCAGTTGCTTGCCATACTGTAGGCTCATATCGAGTACTTGACAAACCCCCAACAAAGTCAAATTGTTCCGAACGCTAACATCCAAACAATCCTAAATTTTAATTTCTAAACAAGACTTGCTGCCAGAAAAGTTGATATTATTGTAATTGGTTTTACATACGTTAGTTCTAGATTTAGTGCACCCATGGTGGTATTTTGTAATTTTGAAATTAAAAACATGGTATTCGTCTAAAAAAATATTTTTGCCATTTCATATCATACTTTCTAGTTACTTAAAATATTCCTTTAACAATCATTAACATTTTTCTTTCCATCTTTTCTAGCCGATTGACAAAAAATTGTATTTTCCGTCATTAAATTTGCAGTTCAGAAAGTTTTTTTAGACCCAGAAATTGTATTTGATAAAATTCGCTTTTTTAAACTCAGAGTACTCTTCATTTCAATTACTAAATTAAATTTCTGGCTGTAAACTGAACCAGTCTTGTTTAAATTTTTACTTTGACCCTAGAAGCAACTCAAAATGTCTTTGTACCGACTATATAAATAGCATCCTCTAACCCGTCAGCACACACACCTAGATTTGTAGATTGGCCTCACAGTGTAATTGGGGTAAATTTTATCCAAATACGTGTGCTGAGGGGATCAAAAACTCTCTCCGTGATACTATGAAAAACTCAAAAGAAAATCTCTACATAGGGAGGGGTACAGTAGCGGCTGGTCAGGGGGTGCTGCATCAATTTATTCACACCACTAAAATTGTATGGTTATTTCAGTTTTATTTAATCAACAAAATTTGTCGAATAAATATGAAAGATTCTGTTAAATTTTAGTGGTGTGAAAAATCGGATGCAGCACTCCCTGACGAGCCGCTACTGGAGGGGTATCCATCCCTGAAGTTGATAATTCTACAAAATACAAAGAAAATTAACCAGATAAACCAGCTACTTTACACACATTTTCTTACTATTAAAGATTCACATACAAACGATTCACAGAAAAGTTGTTCAGTTAATAGACTGGTGATGATGCCGTGGCATCTCCTGAAGGTTTTTCGATACCATATTTTTTTCCTCCCATCATTACTTTTCAAAAATGCATTCTAATAGTTTATTTTTAATAAAAAGTATTTTACAGTTATAACATCATTATCAAAGATACTTTCTTTAAAATTATATTTTTTCACATGATTTTACATTACAGGCGGCTATAAAAGTTTTTGGCTCCATTCTCTGTAAAACATCTTAATATTGACACCGCTCTAATTTTCAATTATATCCATGAAGATAAAGAAAATTAAGGAAGATCATAACATGCAAGTACATGTTTAATATCTGTCTCCTAAATTAAATACGCCAAATCTGTACTACACTAATTTTTCTTAGGCAAATTAATGATACGGTATTACACTTGATCGAATTTTATTACTCATAAAGGTAGTTAGAGATGTATTTTAAAAAGAATTTATATTTTTTCTTGTGAATATCTATTAAAGAAACAAATATCCAAATAACCGATATAATAAAGTATTACTGTAACTGTGATTGAATAAATGGATATTTTTACAGCTAAAAATGCAATTGATTTTAATGTAATGGAAGATAAAAACAAACAAAACTTATTTTATTATCATAGAGATAATTTTGTAAAGTCTTTTCAAACTTTCGGGAGGGGCTTCAGCCCCCTTAGCCCCCTCCCTGGCTACGTGCCTGCACATAAGAATTTAAGGAATCCACAGAAATCTATTGGACAACACTTTAGACCTTTTCATTGAAACAGTGACTGCTTTTATTCGGCAAATTGTACCAAAGCTTGAAGAACTTATGAAACTTTTGGGCAAGTATGGCTTGCGATTAAAAGAATTTTGTATTGTAATTGATGATGATTACACCATTTAATAAATATACAAATAATTTTCAACAATTTACTAATTTTGTTTAAAAATAGATTGCTGTTAAGAAATTTTCTATTATATTTGATGATGCCTATGCCATTAAATGAACTTAAAATGATTTTCAACAATTAATTTTGCCTTTATGAACTGATATTATAATTATCAATGAGAATTTCAATTGCGATTACTGGAAATAAAGTATGTTTTCATAATGATATATGGATATGAGGATTAAAAATTCCTATAATATTTTTATTAACGACCAATTTCTTGATGTGTTGCGTATATTTCAGCGCATTTTATGAATGTTCGGTTTAACATGTTTGTTCGAACAACTATTTTTCAAAATTAACTCGATAATCAATAATAAAATTGAAAAAATAAAATAAATAAAGGACCAGCATATATAATCATTTTTTAAAATGGAAACAGCTTTAGAAATCCAACCAAGTTTTAAGACATGGTTAGTGAAGAACAATATGAAGATTCTTTAAAATTAATTATATACTGCTACTTAAAAAGTACAATTATTCAAATAACAGCATGAACGAAGGCATTTCTATGCTACCATTCTAAAAAAAAAAAAAAAAAGATGGATAAATAGTTTTAAGATAAGATCAGCGAAGATCAATATCAAGTTTCTTTAAAAGTAATGAGATGATTTTACTTAAAAAAGTAATTATTTAAATAACAGTTTAAATGAATGTATTTCTATGCTACCGTTCTAAAAACAAAAGGGAGTTTATTGATACTTCGGTAAGGACATACATAAATAATATATATTTAAAAAACCGACGTTCTAATTCATAACTGATTCCTACTTTTTTCAATGTTTTATGTATCGTTAATCCTTTATAACTGTAAGAAAATTTTATTTCCACATTTTTAACATCGTAAAATTGCAATCAATTTAAATATGTAAAGAAATTATTTTCTTAAAATCGCCTTCAATTTAAAAATTAAAATTCTTATGAAAAAGTAAATTACATGCAATTACAAAAAAAAAAAAAAAAAAAAAAAAAAAAAAAAAAAAAAAAAAAAAAAAAACCGTTTTCAAAATTAAAATACTATCATTATTTTTTCGTGAATTAATTAGAACTGAAGCTACAGCTTAAGTTAAAATCTTTATTTAATTTTTTCATACTATATGTAACATAATTTTGAAATAACAAAAATGAGAAATATACTTTATTTCTTTTTTCATTCTATCTCTCTTTTTATGTTCCATAATGTGGCACACGGCCTTATGCATAACATTGAAAAAGGTCTTTTATGGTAAACGAGTTTGACATGATTCTTTTAACACTAGAGTTGCGGGAAGTCATCATTTTGACAGGTACTTTAAAACACATATTTTAGCAATAACCTTCGTTCATTTTATACAAACACACGAACATAGAAGGTCAACGGAGAAAATGGAACTAAAGTACATATTAGAACTACAAAGCCTTTAAATTCACACATATATAAAAATGATAATTTCATTTTAAAGCATACTCATTTAAGTACAATATTACAAACACGTCATTTTTATGGATTACGTAAATATAGCGTTAATGTAGTTCTTGCAAAAGATTTTGAAACAAAAAAGAAAAAAATAGTGTAAATGAAGAAAAAAAATTATATTTTATTAATTATTACAAAATTATATTTTATTAAAGACCCATTCGTTAACGCTAATCCTATGGATGAAATTTATAAAGATATCTCGGTTGCATTTTAATATTTTTAAATGATTCTTTTTGCATTGGATAGCTGAGATTGATCTGAATGCAGGCCGTTTTTTATTTTTTGATTATGCTATATTTTTTATGAGGGGGATTTCGCTTTCCAAACCGGTTCTGAAAATGAAAGCGTTCTCGTAAAAAATATCAGTAAACAAAATCGAAAAAGTAAAAAACGGCCTGCATTTAGATCAATCTCAGCTATCCAATGCAAAAAGAATCATTTAAAAATATTAAAATGCAACCGAGATATCTTTATAAATTTCTTCCATAGGATTAGCATTAGCGAACGAGTCTTTTCATTTGAGTGAAGCGGCCCCTTAAAAAAATCCCGGAAAGAAATGTTTAATAGAGGGTCAAAAGCTACTTTTATCGTTTGTAGTAGAAATATTCAATAATTTATTAATTAAATAATCTTTTTTAAATCTATCGCTTTAAAAAGGCTTCATCATGAAAAAATGAAAGACAACAAGAAAGCAAATTTTTATGTAAATGGGATTTTATAACTTCAAAAATGCCCGAAAATGTAAATGTACTACATTTGTTAACTGCAGTAGTAATATCTATATTGTAGGACATTTATATAAAAATGGCCATATTAAAGTTTTACATGCGTAAAGTTTTAAATAAGGAATACTGCAACTTTTTTGCTATAATAATCTATTTAATAACTACTTTTGTTTGCGGCAAGTATATTTAAGTTTTCTTCATTTTTTTTTAACGAAATTTACTAAATATCATACAACGGCCATCACGCATACTCAATGTATTGTGTTCACTTTCCAAGGTGATAGTTCTGCAATTTCATAATATTTCTTCATAACTGATCGCCGAAAATGACACTGATAAATATTTCGATTGAAGCCGATTACATCAATGAAAAGGTTTTTTAACAGCTTTTCTCTCAACTATGCTGAGATACTTTTTGTGCAAACTAAAAAGACTGTTATTTTACATGGTTGGATTCATAAGTAAGGAGCCTTTGTTCAAAGGGACATATTTATTGAGCGAATTGGTAAAATTGCCTAGTATTGTTCAAAATAGGTACCTCCCTCATCAATACACGTTTGTAGGCGGCGTTTCCAAGACTCGAAAGCCTGTTCCGGGATGGCTTCAAAGGTCGTCTTGACATTTTCTTGGATGTCCTTGATCGAGTTGAAGCGTTTACCTTTCAGCGCAGATTTTAAGTGCGGAAAAGAGAAGTCAGGAGGCGACAAGTCCGGACTATAGGAAGGATGTGCGACAATTGGAACGTTCAGCCGAGCCAGGTAAGCGCTCACGATTCAGGAGGTGTGGCTGGGTACGTTATCGTGGTGAATCTTCCAGGCATTCTTGATATCTCTTCGCTTGCGCGCGACGCTTTTTTTCAATCTTTATATGTCAATATATAAGTCAACGCCTCCCACCATCGTCCCTAGAAACAGGTGCGCGCGTCCATGAACGCTAGCGTCAAAATAAAGTGAGGCTCATTACTTATGAATCCGAACATGTAAAATGTCTGTTGAATTTACTTTTGTTCGAAATATTACCCATGAGCAAAAACTTGGCAAATTTACCGCTGAGATCGTTTTAATGCAGCTGCAATTGCAGAAACAAATTTACGTTTTGCTTTTATGCTCGCGGTATTTAATAATTTTTCTTGTGAGTATTCTTCTGAATTTGCCATTTTGTATCAATATAAAATCAAAAATATGGTTCTCCTTATAAGCCCCGAAATCGCTATTCGTGTGCTATTTTTTTCGTTATCTTGTAAAGTTTGTTTAAAAACAACTACGTGTTGTAAATTTTGACACAGTTATTGTTATTACATTCGTAAGATCTATCGTTTGGAACAAAATTTAAAACATAATATTTGTGAATATGATTTGTTAATGTAAGACTGAAATTATTAAGACATATAAAAACAATATTGAAATGAAGTGAGGATTTAATGATTTATTTAAAATCTATTGTTATGCTTAAAATTTTAACATGCAATGCATACTAAATTTTGTTTTATATGATAAAATAATAAATATAAAAGTAGTTAATTGCAGTTTAATTAATTAAATTAATTAATTGTTAATTAAAGTTAAATCACCTGCATGAAAGGTGAATTCCCCATTGTCCATTGAAGGGATATAATATTCGATTGAAAATACAATACTCTTAAGTTGTGTTAAAATAACAGAGCAATAATAGCATTTTAATGATTTATTCACATGGATCATAGGATTTAAGAAAAATATGATTATATAAGCAGTCAAACAAATAAATGCTATTTATTTACAGTTATTAAATTATCTTCATTAAATAAGAATTTTTAAATTAAATTTATTTAACAATATTTAATTGATTTTGTTCGCGTTCAACATTCATATTTATACTGAGATTGGTATAAAGGGACAATTTCTGCTTGCAGATCATTGAAAACAACAGAAAATTGCTATTTCTTGTGTTATTTAATGTGTTTTTGATATGAATCCACGAATGTATCAAAGCTTATTCAAAAATGACTTTTTTATTTTATACAAGTACAATATAAGGGGGTTGAAAACTTTTCAAAAAATCGATTTTTTTATGATCTAATTTGATTTATCATTTGATTCTTAACTCAATGCAAAAAACCGCATAAAAATATTTGCATTTTTAACGGAGTTATAAGCATATATGTATCAACACTTTCATAACCGCATCCATATAATTTCAACTTTAAGTCGCGTTTTCTCAAAACTTGATTTTTGATGACTAACACCAAAATAAAAAAAAATCTATTTGATGGAATGGCTTAATTATTTTTGCATCTATATAACATCATTATCTAGGTTATGAATTAACATATTTTAGATAGTTTAATATTTTGAGTATTTTTAATGAAAAAAAAAGTTGTATTTTTTAGGGATTTTTTAAATTTTCAAATTTAAGAGTTTTTTTAATAATGTTTTTTTTGAGGGATTTTTATATCCTTAATTCATTCTCTAGAGTAAAGTTTCCTGATCATTTTAAAGCAAAAATTAGGTTCTTAAGTCAATTCAACGTTAAGATATTTTGGTGTTGGTGATATAGCATATAATTTTTTTTTCGAAAATTGTGTTACATACATTTCGCTATATTTTAGATTATATTACATTGAAATGCTTCATTTTGTAATTTTATAAGACTACAAACATACCTTTAAAATATCAGAAAGTTTAAGTTAATTACATTGAATACTTATGTTTTTTTATGGGCTCGAATCGAGAGCTCTGTTTACATGTTTTTCCGTATTCATCAACCCCTGAGCCCCCTTAAAGAGCTAGATGAAGAAGCAATGGGAATATGTTGTAAATAGTCTTTTTTTAATTTATTCATTTATAATACTGCACGATCCAAAAGAAATCAGAAGAGCTTAACCTAAAAACTTATTGTAGAAACGATAGATAAAATTATAGAAACAAGATCTATGCGAATTTCATAGAGTTTCACAGAAAGGCGAGGTATATTTTTAAAATATATTGTCCGAACAATCATCATCTCCCAACGACTAACTGTAACGATCCCTGTCGATATTTAAATTATCGTCTAATCTACTGTAAAAGAAAGCTGTTTATTTTACAGTTAGAGACTGTCAGCCAGTACTACAGTAGTATCTATTTATTTTACGAAAAATAAAGCATGCATTTGTCTCTTTAAATTGAAAAATCTGTCAAAGTTACATAAAGGTCTTAATAAATACAAATTTTATTTCGGAAGAATTCTGTAAGTTTTTTGTGTGATATGCATAATTTCTTAAAATAATAGAAAGCTCGTAGGTAATAAAATTTTTCTTTGTACAATGAAGGAAGTGGTGCGGCATCATTTGTTCCAGGGATAATTTCTTCAGATTCCTTGTAATTAAAACATAATGCTATTATTTAAACCATATGTTATAAATTCTTTAAAGCTTGATTTTTATATATTTTTTCGAAAACGCCGTATTTGAGTCTTCTTTTGTTAGTCATTGATTAGAAATGTATCGAAAAAAAATATTTACGTTTCTAATGCACGTAGTGCCATAATGTCACTCTTGATTTGCATAAAAAAAATTGCTCAAAAATGATAATTTTAATTTGTATACTTACTTCAAAGTTTCTAAACTGCACAATAACAACTATTCAGCAATATATGTATTTTAAAATTTTTTTAATAGTTCATAAAGTTAATAATTACTACCTTATAAAGACAGAAAAAAAGCTAATCGAGCACATTGGAAGCAGTATGAACAAAAGATGTTATAATTTCCCGGTGATAACAAATGAAAGTAAAAAAGATTTCACGATATCCAATGTATGCTATCATACAAGTAACACATAATAGTCCCCCCAAAACCAACAAAAAATGGTAAATGGTTAAAACAAAAACCATCAAGCAATTCATGAGTTATATTATGCATTTAAATGTTAAGAGCTGAGGATATATTTCAAATTCTGCATTATTGTTCGTTTTTTGCAGCTGGCAGGGAGATTTGCCAATAAGGAATGACACAGTTAAATGAACTGAAAGTCTATAAGACAACATCAAATCAAATTATTAAACTTTATGCAGAAAATAGAAACTTGGTGGGTGTAGTAGTAGATAGTTAGAAATTAAGTGGACATTTTAATTATTGTTCATTGTAGCATTCTGTGTATCTGAAATAGGCATTAAAAAATCTGACACAGATTTACGCTTATTAAAGTTTTGAATACCACTATTTCCAAATAGCGTCATTTTATTTAAATCTGTCACTAAATGAGGAAAATATTGCTATTCATAAATTGTAAAATGAAATCTCCAATTTTAGGTTGTCAGGAAACCCCCCTGTTGAATGAATTTAATGAATGACAGCCATTACATTTAAACTTTGCAATCGGATATGCGTTGTGAACAACTGCACCGCTGTACAAATATATGAAACATATGAAGTGTCATTTGTTGGTGACAAATCTAACAAATCTATTAGCAAAAATTTCGTTCAAAGAAAATCCCATGACTTTTTGTGAATTTGTGCGAAAACAAAACGTGCTACTTACGTAACGTGCGTATTCTTTTGAATTACTGGATTTATACATTTGTAATTTTTTAATAACTCAGTATGTACGCAGTACAGAGCTTTAAAGTCAATTAATTTTAATCATAATAAAAAAAAAATAAATAAAAATTACAAAAATAAGAGCAGTATAAAGAAAACTGGTATTCTCCTCTTTCATTTGTAATAGATAATTATTATCATTACATTTGATCACGAAAATCAAGCAAAACCCAATGTGTCTGAAATCATAAAAGAAAAAGAAAAAGTGAAATTAGTCATTAAATTAACGTTAAAATGATGTACGCATCTAATTTTGTCATTATACATGTAACGTGCATTTACGAAAAGACATTGGGCGTGCATAAATTAGAAAGAGCTTGAAAATAGCATCCATTAAAGTCAGCTATTTTTATACAGCTGTTAAAAAGGTAAAACATATTCATTTATTAAAAAGCTCACTTTTTTTACTAACAGGAAGAATAATTAACCTCAAATATATGTTTCTTAGATAGATTATCGCTTTCAAATTTATGATTTTGCTTTAAGAAAAACGAAAATATGCATGAAATAGAACAATTTATTCATTGCAAATAAAATTTTAAAAGCTGTTAATGGCTTTTAAGGTTTTATTTTATTTAAACTTGTACTTTTGTTACTTTTTTACTATTACGACATGTTACGACTGCTGATACATATAACAATTTTTCGATATATATTGTATGGGAGATGGAACTCGTTATCAGAAAAATCAATTATTCCGTCCTAAAAGCAGTTTCAGTTTATATTCATCAAAATAGACAGGATTTGATTAATGCAAGAGAATGCGAGGCTGCTGCTCCGGCCCCGCATTTTAATGGACCCGCAAGGGAAAAATCAGGATTTTAATAAAAAGGAGTCAAAGATTAAATTTGGGCAAAAGTGATGAAATATCATATATTTTCCAATGTACAGGAAAGGAAACCTGTGTTCTTTCCCCTCTCTGCTTTCCGAACTTTTTCTAGCCATACAAAAAAGTAACTATTAGTTAAAAAAAAACAAAAAACTAATGATTAAAATTTTATCATAACTGAATTAATTAGAATTAAGTACATTTAGTATTACATTGCTTTCAAAAGAAATTATTTAATGAAATTTTAATGAAATTCATTCATTCATAATTAAAAACAATGGATAACGTTCGAAAAATAAAAACAAGAACGAAAAACCATGCAACAGGAATAGATTCTGAAACACTGTCCAAAACTTATAGAATATTATTAGGAAATTTATATTTTGATATAATTTAAACCGATGTTTGTACGTAATTTAATTTAAGTATTTCTTTTAAATGAATGCATTCCATAAACTGTAGAAAACATTATTATGGAGCACCTCTGTGATTTAAAAAAAAAATACATTATGTTTGAAACATTATAAGTTCATTAAAATGCACCACAAGGTGCTTCACTTTATGAACCATACTGTAAAGGAAATGTTTTTTGCGTCATCACAAACGAAATGTATAGGTTACATATTATAAACATCTGAGAAAGCATTTTTTTCTCGGATTCAGGTCGGTTTTCGGTTAAATTTAAGCAGAATATTCGGTTTCGGATCGAATACAATCCGACCCGTGTGAGATACGAAGGATGAATGTAAGAGGAAAGAAGCTTTAACCCATTGTTTCCAGTCACTTACTTCTTTTTTTTACTCAGATTTTTTTAATGTCACCACTTTTATAAACTGATAAAATTCCTCTTGTTTTCGACTTATTTAATATGTCATTTTTTAATGGCATATTAAATAAGTCTTAAATATAAATATTAAATAAGCAAAATGCGTCTTATTTAATACAAATTTTACTATTTCAACAAAGTAGTGTCAATCAAAAAATCTCAATTTTTTAAAAGAATTAACCCACTAACAAAGTTGGGTTAATCATTTAATGATACAAGCAATAACAGAAAAGGGTGTCATCTATAATAGAAAATTTGTGATTTATTTATGAAATGAATTAAAAAATATAAATATTAAGTTTTTTCATATATGAGAGATAAATAATGGAATACGGACTTTTGTTTTAAAAACAATCGAACAAGCATTAACCCTTTCCGGCACGGGCAAAATCTGTAGTAAAATGAGAAATTATCGACTGACACCGGAATTCACAAAGGAATTTTTTAGATATTTTGAATTCCTTAATTTCAGCTTCTATTGTAAAAGCAAAATTTTACTAAAATATTACTGGTGCCATTTGCAAGTTTGGAATTAAAATTAGGTATCCCAGACCAGGCACAGTGTGCCGGAAAGGGTTAAGCACTAAAATAATTTTGAGTAAAAACACAGTATGGTGCGATTTTTAATTAAATATGTTACATGTACGCATTTTATTTTCTAAACACGTTATAATATGTTTTGCTTTAATGACTGTTATTTGGAAACGGATTAAAAAATAGCTTTTTTGAAGTCTTACTATGTACGAAACTATTTTCTAAGCACGAAATACCTTTTACAAATATTTACCAATGAGATGCTTTGCAATATATCTAAGTGTTTTATTGAATATTTACAAAAAGACCTTGCGTGATACATATCCTTAGAAAATCCTGTAAAAACATTTTTCCTTAATAACATATAATCTTTCTCTATTTTTTCCACTAAAAGTTATTTCATAGCTTCTACCTTTCTTCAGTACTTAGAAGAACGGAAGGAAATTTCATCGAATTTAGTGATAAAAATATGACCTTCCGTAATAGCTCAAACTTCTAATTTTTGTAAATTAATAGTGGGTTCTCAATTTTTTCATTTTCTCCCCTCAGCAACATGAAACTTTATGATGCATTTAAAAACTAGATACAATTTTAAATTCCAAACTATACTACAAACTAAATGCAAAACATTTGTAAATTCAAGAAAACTTCCATTGATATTTAAGAGCCTACATTAATCACGCGATGGCGTTCGCAAAATCATGTTAAACAAGTAACAGCAATTTTTTTTCAAATTTCTATATTAAATAATAATAATAATGAAACCTGTAGTCAAAAGGCTCTAAACATTCCGAAAAACTAATTGTGTTTTTATCATCCTGTACAGGGAATTAATGAATTATATTGCATGAGTTTGCGACCTGATGCAAACTTTCTTGAGCCATCGTGCCCCGAAAGACAACTTAATACTGTAAATTTGGCAACATTTTCTGAAATATACTTTGCCTTTATAGAAAAATTGAAAATTCTGATTTAATTTTTTGCCTTTAATTTATGCAGTTACCAATGGGAAAAGTCAATCGATAATCAGTCAATAAAATACAATAAAAATATGCCTTTACTGATGCAGTGACATCTGTTTCTATTTCAATTTTAACAACTTGTATGCATAATAATATAAAAAATTCTGTGAAAAATAAAAATAGATTAAAATTCAAATACAATCAATTTATATTGATAAACAATTACTAAAAACATGCAAAAATGTAACTGTTGTCATGGATAGTACATGAAAATTATTTTGCTAAGGGAAGAAGACAATTAAACTGGAAATGCTGATTCATACAAAAATTTTCAAATTAAGAACAAAGAAAGAAAAAAAACGTTCCTAAAAATGGCAATAATAATGAGAAGATTATAGATGCCACAAGGGTGTAATCACAAATATGTCCAAAGAAAAATGTAGATAAATTTAGAAAAAACAATCAAAATTTCCGAAAAGCAATATTTGAACAGTTTTTTCTATGCTAGCAGAGTTATTTAAATGCTAAAAATTGTTGCAAATAAATTTTGTACAAAATTTCGACCACTCTAATTTTAACCACCAAGTTTGTTATCTATAAGCACGATCCTGCCACCATATAATGCTTATTTATTCTGACCATGGCTTGTCGGTTTCAGGTCGGGCTTTGGTTAACTTATTCAGGTTTTCGGGTTCGTGTCGGGTTCAAACAGACACGTGCGGACATTAAGGGCAAGCATTAGCGAAAAATCTTTTTCCATTTAATGACTGAGGCTAGAACAGAAAAAGTATCATGCATAAAAGGAAAAATGTGATTTATTTATAAAATGAGTTAAACAACATAAATATTACGTTAAAAGCTTATTTGAGTACTTGAGGATAAATAACTGAAGATTGAATTTCGCTTTTTTTAAATAACGGAAAAAGTATAAAACACTAAAATCATTTCACGTAAAAAATGTAATACGCTACAATTTTTAATGTAAAGTGTTAAAAATATGCATTTTATTTTCCAAACGCGTTATAATATTTGTAGATTAAATTATGATTATTTGGAAAGAGAGTAAGAAACTCACTTTTTAACACTAGAACCGCCATTAGGGGTCAAAATGACCCCTGCCAGAATGATAGTAGTCGATTCCAACCAGAATTTCCTTCATAAGATATGTTAAATAAATGCAGCGCAAAAAATAGACTAAATAAATAAGTTAAATAGTTTAAAATTAAAATGCTGGTGCGAAACACTTTTTATAAAACTTTAGTAAAATACCCGGCTGTTTTAGTGTTAAAATCTGTTATAATGTATCAAACTTTTCTGAAATTTTACAAATATTTTCCAATGAGATGCTTTGGAGTAGATCTGAGTGTTTTATTAAATTTTTACAAAAAGACTTTGCGTGATAAATACTCTTAAAATCCAGCAAAAACATTTTGCCTTAATAACATATAATATTTCTGTATTCACTATAATCTCTTACGTAACTTCTACCTTCTTTAGAATAAAGAGAAACAAGAAAATCTCGTCAAATTTAATGATAAAATACAGGGTGGCCATAAAAGAATGTACCAGTTATAAGTGTTAATATTATCAACTATTAACATTGTAGAGTGTTGGTTCAAGGTCACAACTAAAGAGTAGCTCAAACAGTTTTAAATAAGTGCATGCGCGATACTTTCGTTACATATTGCTTCATTATTTACTCACTGGCAGTGTCATATACTCAAAATGGTGACTCCTGAGCGAAAAGGGTTATGACTGAGATGAAGATTTAAAATTTTGTACTACCAGAAAAAATTCCTTTCGGTGCTTTATGTAATGTGTCTATGTTATGTCGCTAATTAATGATTTGCCGGAGTTGAGACACAAAATTGAAGTGCCTTTCCGTTACTTTAGACTTTTTAATCGAAGTATGGGAAGAACTGGATTTTAAATTGGATGTGTGTCGTTTAATTATATAACACATTGAACATTTGTAAGAAAAATTAAGTTAGTTTACCTGCAATTTGACGTACGATTTGTTGTAAATAGCCTAAATTATACCATTATAAAATACTATTGAAATTGGGAATTTCATTATGGACACCCTGTATGGCGTTTCGTATTATCTCAAACTTCTAATTTTTAAAAATTAATAGTTGGTTTGCAATTTTTCAAAATTCAATTACAAACTTTCACACGCCGTGATTCTTTAATCTACCAGTTTGTCTACCCTAAGCACGATTCTGTCATCCCACAAAACTTATTTATTGTACTTTGTGATATTGGTTCTGGATGTCTTCATCCTGTTTCCAGAATTCTCAACCACTATCGAGCTTGACCGTGCCTGAACTAACCGCTTTAAACTGCATGTATACGTATGGTTCAAGCACTAGTACAGCTACAAAACATTTAATTACAGTTCTTACCAATTTAAACAAGTTGGAAAATGCACATGAACGTAGCAAATGAGGTGCGTTCGTACGATAACGAAGTTTTAAAAATATTCAGATATTGCTGATATAGTAGAGCGTACTTTGGATACAGAATAGTAGTCGAAATCTTTGTGTTTCTGTAAATATGCAGGAAGTAATTTTTATTACACCTCAGAAACCTATATCTTATTCATAAAATGTGAAATAGTTGAATATAATTAAAACATGCCCCAAACAATGTTTCCCCGTGTAGCATTATGCAGGGGAATACTTTTGTGTGGCCCTGTAATTTAATACTAAATATTCTTTGCATCACAGATTGTACAGAATGTATATTTTCGTACATACTTTATAGATTCATGTCAATTATGTTATGTTCAAATGAGTGTAACACCATTAAAATGCATTTGAAACTTTTTTCCCATTAATCGTAATGTAACAAAATACTTTTGATTATCCCTGTAATTGTTCTATTCATCCGATTTTCATAACATTTGAAATGACTCGACAAAATTATGTAATAATTATAAGTTTTCAATTTCAAACGATTAAAATGCATATGAAACTTTTTTTCCCATTGACCGTAATGTAACGGAATCCTTTTGGTTGTCCCTGTAATTGATATATCCATCGGATTTTCATAAAATTCTTTGCATCACAGATTGTACAGAATGCATATTTTAGTATATATTTCATAGATTCATGCCAATTCTATTATGTTCGAATGAGTGTAACATCATAAAAATGCATTTGAATCTTTTTTCCCATTAACCGTAATGTAATGGAATACCTTTGATTGTCCCTGTAAATGATCTATGCGTCCGACTTTCATAACATTTGAAATGACTCGATAAAATTACGTAATAATTATATGTTTTAACGTTCAAACGATTAAAATGCATTTGAAATTCTTTTCCCATTGACCATAATGTAACGGAATCCTTTTGATTGTCCCTGTAATTGATCTATCCATCCGATTTTCATAACATTTGAAATTACTCGACAAAATTACCCAATAATTATATGTTTTAAATTTCAAGCGATTAAAATGCATTTGAAAAAATTTTCCCCATTGACCGTAATGTAACGGAATCCTTTTGATTGTCCCTGTAATTGATCTATTCATCCGATTTTCATAAAATTTGAAATGACTCGACAAAATTATGTTATAATTATGTATTTTAAATTTCAAACGATTCGGTTGGGTAGTTTTTGCGTTGTTATATGCGGACAGACAGACGGACAGACGGACAGACAGACGGACAGACAGACGGACAGACAGACGGACAGACGGACGGACTGAGCGACAACAATAGGTGCTACGTATTTACATAATTACGAACGCACCTAAAAAGCATCATTTTATGTTTGAGAGTCTAAAATTAGATTAAATCAACGTAAAAACTGATTTATAGAATGTAAGTTTTAAAACATGAAAACTTGAATAGTGATAGGCATAATGATTTTTATACTTTTTTTAATTGCTAAAAGACATAATTTAAAACTATAAAAATAGTAATAATATCATAAGAAAAAATAAAATAATATGCAATAACGCGCATAGTGTGAAATTAATTGAATTGTAAAATTTGAATGATGGCGTTTCATACTTTGTGCAGTTTTAGAATATTTATATTATTTTGTTTTCAAGATGATTCGCGTAGAATAGAAACATCTAAACAGTAGAATAAATCTATTTTTGCTGTTTTTAAAGTTTTAATTTAAGCCTTTTAGCAATTAAACTCAATAGATTATTACAAGATGTTAATTTGTTATATATTTTTAATGAACTTTACACACATACGCATATTATACACCCTTTTTCCCTTATACAAAATTGAATGCCTGTTAAAAAATTGAATTATTGTACATAATGTAAAAAACGTTTATGACTAAAGAATCTTCTTTTAATGCTTTTGAAATTTTGATTATGATAGAACTAAGCGAATTTTTAAACATGCTTAGAAATCATTTATTAATAGTGTTATTTAGATATTAATCTTTAAAAATTTAAAAAATCTCAAATCGTATGGTTCGAAATTTAAAAGATTATTTCTGTTTAAAATAAGTAGAAGTATAGGTACGTTTAACTTTCACTATGGTGCTGCCATCTACTTTTGTTTAATGTAAACATTTATCGGCAGCATGGAAAATATCTTCATTGCCTATTAAGAATGATAAATCTACGAAACTTTTTGGTTCATATCATACAATCCGAAACACATATAGATTTTCTAAACAGATAAACTTATTTTTCTTTTGCGTGAATCCACAATCATTTTGAAAATCGCTCGGAACAAAGATGGATTTCGCAAATTTTGAAATTGCCCAGCATGATCTAGATCCGCTTACCGAAATGTGATCTCTTAATTTTCTTATTATCATTATAATGTGTAACTTTTATTTATTTAAAAATATCAGTGTATTTTTGTGGTTATATTGTTCAGTATTCATGCTATTTATATTTATTAACTAACTTTACTTGGATCGCGGTCGAAATTAGCAATTTTCTCCTATTTTTATGATCACTAGAATGTGTGAGATATTTTTAGTGGAATAAAAGATATATAAGTGGATTTCTACAGTACATTTGTTCAGCAATATTTCTATTTATGCATATCATCAAACTTTACCTAGATCCCGATTGAAATAAGCTACATTCTGTATTCTTATAAGCATTACAATCTGAGGGATACTTTTGTTAAAATAAAAAAAAATATCGCTAGAGTTTTATAGACCTTTGTCCAGTATTTTTTCCCTTTATAATATATATTATCAAAATTCACCTAGATTCCCAGCAAAATGAGCTAATTTTTGTCTTCTTATTATAATTATAACGTAAGGGATAGTTTTATTAAAAATAAAAAATGGATTTTTTAGTCCGTTTGTTGAGTATTCTTGTTGTTTATTCTATATTATAAACACATCCTCATCAAAAGTGGTGCAACCAGCCAGTGGGTGGTCTGAATCTTGCATTCATTGTGTCATCTCCGTAAGAATCCGGATTTTCCGTTTACTAATGTCCTAAAAGACAACCCCTCCTCGGAGCTGTAAAAATTTCTCCTGGAGAAAATGTTAACGCTGCAATTGGGGCCCCGAAATCAGACGTCATTTCAGATCCTCTCATAGGTGCTGTTAGATATCATTAACTGTAGAACAATAATTGTTAGAGACATGTAAATTCTTTGGCACCATACACCACATAGAGAAGGTTCGGCAGTGATTATAAATATGTCATTGACATGAGAAAAATTATATAGAGTTTAGTTGATTTTAGATTTTTAATTATCCATTTCTATTATTCATTGCTTAAAATTGAACCAAATTTTATTTAAACCGTTTTTTTTTTCTATTATAAAAGAATAAAAGATATAAATAACGAGGAATATCTCCTTATTGGGCATACTCAGAATATTTTGAACTAAAATAATACTAATTAAGCTACTTATGTGTGTAATAAAAAGTCAAATTGAACTGGAGAATTATAGTAGAAAATCTGTAAAAAAGAAAATACTTTTGAATATTTGGCGTGTAAAGACGAAAGCATCACTTGATTTGGCGAGCAAAACTTTTCCTTGCCAAAAACAAACGATGTTAATGTAAATGAAAATTGTTTATTAATGAATATTTAAAATATTTATTATATAATTATTAAAATAATTTAACTTTTAATTGCTGTTTTTATTTTCATTTTCATTTTCACTTTATTTATTGTTTTATTATTTATATTCCTGGTAGATTGGGATATAAACTAGGCACAACTTTTTTGTGTAAAACAAGACGTCAGATTGGACGTATTTGCATTTACTGATATTCATGAAGTCTTTTGATTTTGTATGAATACTATATCATGTGCTTGCATTGCGAGTTCCAAGTTATTCTTTTTTTATCAGTGTTTTGTTAATTTTAATTAATATTTTAACTGTTCTAATTATTTATATTTTGTAACTTTATGCTTTTAGATTTCAATTTAGAATTATTTGTTAAGCTTGCACGAATTTCTTGATCAGACCTTATTTTAAGTTCGTTAAATTAAAAGGAAAAGAAGTATATGACAGTTAATAGCGAATAAATTATGGATTCGTTTTTTCGACACTGTCTATAGACGAAGACAGACATTTTATTCACATTCAATTGAAAATTCGTCTTACCAACCTGCAGCAAGAGCTTTTAGTTCGATGTAGTTCGATGTTACAGTTGGGGGGAGGGGGGGAAATTACTTTAAATCTTATTTTTTGGCTTTAGTTGAATTTATTAAATTGTCTGTTTTTTTCTCCCAAATTATTTATCTTTATTCATCCTCTCTATATGAACACATTTTTTGATATATTTAATGAAGTATGACAGCTTTATAGATATCCTTTTTTATCTTTCAGAGGATGAAAAATGGCGTCTGAGCTAGAATCTGCATTGCCACCAATTACGACAGTAGGTCGGCAGCCTGTTAATTATGGTCATCCCCCATCTGCTAGGTTTGTATTGAATTTTTGAAATAAACATGATAAATGCATCTATCTAATGAAGTTTTAAAAAATGTATGAGTGATGTTTTAAAATTTTAACTAAAAGCTGATAAGAAAATGCTTGTTAAATAATGTATTATAATAATGTTTTAATGACTTTCATGAAAATTTTATAGGTTTTATTCATGCATTTTTTAGAAATATTAGCGAATATTTTTGTGAAAAATAATAAACTGAAAAAAAGAGATATCTATAAATTATATGCCTTCTATAGCACTCAATATCTATCATATTAAATTTTAATTAGCTTCTGAATAAAAAATATTTATCCAGCGTTTGCATTTAAGCACATTGAGTTGTGATAACAATAAACCCAATTCTCCTTGATTTTTAAGACTCTGTGTACTTGATAATACAATTAATATTAAAGTGGGCATTTCTATGTAACAATAACTTTATGAGAATCCCTGAAATATAAATATTTTTATGCATTCACAACATAAAACACGCCATTAATTCCATGTAGAAGTGTAGAACTATAATCCAGATATGCATTTACCAAGAAAATAATGAGATCAAGGTATAATTTATTTTAAAAGGAAATCATGTCAAGTATGATCAATATATATCATCATCAGCAATGCATCATACATTCTGCATGCAGAGCTGTTCTTAGGGGTGTGCGACAAGTGCGACCGCACAGGGCCTCGCGCCTAGGGAGGCTTCGCACATGGACACAAAATATTTTTCTTTAATAAAAAGAAGTTGGTATGATAGAAAATCTTTACTATAAACTTATGATTTTAATTTAGAAAAGATAGTGGTCTTGACATAAAATACAGCCTATGTTGGAAGAGGGAATTTTACCATTATTTGCAATCATTACTTTTGAAATTGGTTCAAACGAGTCTGTCACTAAATGAGACAAAAATGCTCCTACAAACACACAAACAAATGCCACTCCTTTATAACAGTTAGGGAATCAAACCCTGACTCGCGAGTCAAAGTATATAGGTAAAAACCATTCTTTTTATTGATAGTATAGTAGATAATATTATGTTAAGAGTCTGAAAGAAAAGGGCCACGCAAAATTCTTGCACTGGGCCTTGCTTTAAGCCGTCCGCCACAAGGACGGCTCTGTCTACATGTGTCACAATGGTTCACACATTAATCATTTTAATTTCCTAATTAAGATAAATAGGAAATTACCCACATGTTTCGGCTTTATTAGTAAGTCTGCAATTAATTCCAATAAATTCACTAGTTAAAAATATATTTAAACAAGTGATTCGACTAAAAAAATATTTTTCAGATCTTCTAATAAAGTTATTTTTGCATTAAGACCTGATATCATACTGAATCAAAGACACTCTACATTTTTATGGTTGACTTTTTTTCACTATCACTCATAGTTTTTGAGATAAGCGAAATATTCAACAGACTAACTTTTCGCTTTATTTGAAATGTAATGCCATCACCAGAACTACTGTAAATCATCACCATTCGCACGTAAACAACACTGAGCTTCATGCTTCTTAATTTAACACGTAGCTTAAAACTTACATTATATTAACTTGTTAAAAAGTATTTTTACACTTCGCGAGATATAACTAAATTTCACTATAAAGAAATATAGTAGTTTGGAAAAATTTCAGAAACATCTTCAGTTTTGTTAAAATTATGTACAAAAATCTGCCTTCAACTTGAAATGAGCCATCCTATAATTATTATTGAATAAACGGTTAACCTCCAGGGTTTTCTATACAAAAATTATTTGAAGTGATGTATAATATTTGCCCTTTTTTTTTGTCAAATCAATTTATGAAATTCCTGTATATATCTTTGTAAAGAAATCAATTCAAGATATATTGTTTTCCTGAAAAAAAAAATCTGTTATAATTAGCTATTTCGAATGCAACAATATATGCAAATGCTTCTATGAAAATTATTTTTGGTAGGTATGGAAAATTATCTGAAAAAATACGACGGACAGCTCCAGGAGAATTTCAATGCTCTGTATTTTGTGGTGGTAAGAAATGCAAATACGACAGTTCAAGCTGGCACAAAGAAGATATGGCAATAAATGGAATTTATTCGCACTGGTAATATAAATATTATAAATTATTTACTGTTTATATTATTTGTCAGTTATATCAAAGTAAAGTAATGTTTAACCACTCCACTGATTTGCATGTACATTGTACGGGCAAGGAGAGTTTGCTTGATCCATCACTTAAAATCTTTTAACACCACAAAATTTTTGAAATACAATTTGACATCATTTAACGGCAGAAATTTTAAAAATACATATTACGAATATTTTAGCTTAAAAAAAGTGGCGTTCATCCCCTTTTTCAATTTACTGTATACACAAAAAATAATTAGTTAAGAAGTAAAATATTAAGAAGCCCTTCTTAACCCTTTCCTTGTAAACTTTCGCGAATTGCAATTTGTTTTGCAAAGATTAAAAGTGAATTTAATGTTAGGAGTTCCAAACTATAAACCTCCATAATTCCTGAACTACTTGATCGAATGACGACGTTTGGCCTCATTTGGGTTAATTTTATCCCGATATTTGTTACTGTCAATGAATACGATAGGTGTAGAAACTGTAATGTATAAGTTTTGTCTGTTACATTAAAGGATTCATTATAGAAAGTATTCACTATAACGAGATTTGACTGCATTAGTAATTTTTTTCAAATAAAATATTAACAAATATTTATACAAATAAATATTTTATTTTATGAAATAATTGTAGTCTTATTAAAAATCTGTGGTCTGCAACAGAAGCAATGTGACAAAACATGCAATACAAAAAGCGCGTTTTGTTATGAATCACTATCGCACACTTAAGTGTACAAAAAGTTGTGTTCCTATGCCCGACATACAATAATTCTTTTTTTGTACCAATATTTCTGAAATAAAGCTTAAGTCATGTTTGGTTATAAAATATATAAAGAAACACTGCTCCTCAGAAAATTAGTGCTGAAATAAAGCCGATTTTATCACCTGGGTATTTCCATGAGCACTTGTCGTTTAAGTCACATTACTAATTTTTTGCCACCGTTATTTTTGAAAGATTTACTTAGCCTTATTCAATTAATGAGATATCTCCGATAAAATAAGTCACATTTTCTCGTTCTTCAAGTGCTGGTATCCAAAATCGTAGTATGTGATTTACACGACAAGTGCTCATGAAATACCCCACCTATAAGTGAACGACCACCGTACTAATTTCTTGTGAAATATTTTATAACACCCGCTCACAGATGGCAGCACTAAAATTTAACTGTCGTATCTGGGAGTGGATGTCTTTAAAATAGATAGCTTATGAAATTTATTATAAATAATCCATTACGGCCAACTTTGTGTTTTTTACCCCAAGTTAAAATAATCGTATTTTCAATAAAAAATTTTACTAAATAAATAAAAACTAAATATACGCTTCCATTAAAAAGAAGACACATTGCTTTTCTTTAAAATTCTCATTCTAAATATATTCTGAACAAATACGTCAGATTAGCTGGTATGTGAGATTATACGGATTACATTTCTTCAAATACTAAATGCGAAATGTACTTATATAATTTCTGAATGTTTGAGCTAAAATGATTTTTCTCTCTTATTTTCCATCTTAATTTCCTTTTTAATGCTTCTCAGCCTAGTTCATAATTTCGCTTTGTCAGCCATCTGATAGTGCTCTAGATCGTGAAAATATGCAGGGATTTTCACGTAATATTTGCATGTTATTCAAGTTCACTACAGAGTGTTCGTTACTGAAATGATGTGTGTAACACATGTTGTTCGTTTATATGGATTTACATACGAGTCCGTTACGTTATGGTCTATCAGAAAAATAGTTTGTGTAGAATTTTAATAATATTTTGGTACTTAAAACACATGATTGGTGTACTTCACTCAGATGCATCACAAATTCTTTTGTGGTGCATAGATTGATCAGAATGTATAGTTCGTTTACATTGGTGCACAAAAATATTACATTACATTGTGACACATGGAAGAAAATCTTTGCGGTGCATTTTAATGATTCATGATACTACAATTATGATGAAACTGATTTGCGTCACTGAGATGACAACAAAATTTTTTCTGTAGAGTATAGAAAATAGTAGAGAAGAGTATAGAACAAGTAGCATTTATAGTTCGTTTACAGGGACGCACAAAGAATTCCAATAGAATTATGAACTGTGAAGAAAATCGTTAACGGTGTATTTTAATGATGTTTTGATTCTTCAAGCTTGATGAATGCGCCAAGGATCCCTAAAGCTCTCTACAAATGTTTTTTATACACTATAAGTACGCATCATTTATCCTTTATGTATACAAAAACACAAAATAATTTGGTTAAAATGGTTTAATGTGATCAATAATTGCTGAAAGTGTGTTTTCGTTTGTGGTGTTTAATAACTAATGATACTAATTAACAAATTTTTGGTCTATTATATGATGGATATAAATTTTATAATGATTAACTAATTCACAATTTATAAGCTTTATTCATAAAATCTAAATGTTATTTCCCTGCACCCAGAAAAACGTTTTGTTGAATCAACAAAAATTTGTTTGGTCCAACAAATCTTGTCGTTTAAATATGGGTCAATGGAAATTTTGTTTGAATAAACCAAATTATATTGTTGATTTTTTTTTGCAATTTTTTGTCCACAATTTTTATCCGAAATGCATAATAACGTAATAATAACGTTATTAATACGGTTCAATTTGAAAAGTTTTTATTATCCAAAAATTATGTCTATTTTTTATAGCTATATCAGTCAATTAAACAAAATTACGTGAGAAAGTAATGGCTATTGCACACCAATTTAAATTTTGCAAAAACAACAAAATTTTGTTGGAATTACAAATTGAAAATACAAGACTTTAGTCGAACTAAAGAAAAAAAAAAACAGATTTTGTCAATTTAAATAAGATTGATAAAATTACGTTAAAGTTTTATAAGAGTGTTAACAATATTTTTTGTCTGAGCAACAAAACCGATTTTTTACTTTAACTAAGAAATTGGCTTAGAACAACCAAAATGTACTCAACAAAACATGCCTTGTAGTTTTAATCAATTCCTTTTTCTGGGTGTGGACAAACTTCTTAAAGAGAAAGTTATTTTTTCCTTTTCATTCTTTTTAATTGAGTAGATGAATAGATATTATTTTATTATTTTTCATATCAGTAGGTTCTTTACTTGAATTGCTCTAAGAAATATTGTTTAAAATGAATTTATATACTTACTTTTTTGCAGGATAACCAATGATATTTTAGCTATGGCGAGGCCAAATTCAGAAATAATCGAAAAATACAATGTAATTCAGCAGTTTAAAGAGTGAGTTTTTAATCAAAATTTTATTCCATTACTCAATAACAAAAAAGTTTGGCAAAACTCAATGATTCTAATGTATGTTACTTTTTTTAAATTACAGCAAAAATATTTCTTCAATTATCAATCTACAAATGCCAGGTGAACATTCCTCTTGTGGTAGTACCATGGACCCATCAGGGTTTTCGTATAATCCACAATTATTCATGGACAATGACAGTAAGTAATAAAATAGAGAATTTATTATATATTATTAATACAATTATCTCTAAACGTATTCATACTGTAATTAAGAGTATTTAAAAAAACTTTCTATTCAACGGAAGACTCATTATTTTTCTATTACATGCAAAATAATTAAATAAAAATAAATAAGAGAAATATAAATTGCATGTTTTGTACAACAAGCTTTTAACACCGAGTGGCCTTCTAACACAAAACTTAGCTTTTATTTCCGCTATTCATTCAAAAACAAATAACTCGATAGGGTTTAACTTTAAATTGTTTAATAATATTCATACAGAATAAATAAAGTTCATTGTAATGATAATAGTGTGTATGATGTTAAACTGAAAAAAATATTTTTTTATTGAGCTGCTGTAAACTAGTAACACGAGTTATTAAAAGTACAATGTTTAATAACGTATTTTGAAATTACAATGAAATATCAATACATGAAACTTCCTACAGCGCAAATATTCTTAATCGGATTTTCAAAAAGATTAATTTACACGTAGAACGTAGAGTTTTTTAATTTCTTGTTCAATTAAACAAAGTATATTGCTTGAATGTTTTTACAGATATTGCTGATATGTCAAAATATTTAGAACATTAAAGATAAAGTAACTTACAATTTTTATAGAACATTACATCAATATATGGAAATAATTTTATAAGATTGGAGATTAAAATTTTGGCTTTGAAAAATAACTTTTCTTAAGGGTAATTTAAAAATATTTTAAATCTATAAAGACTTGTAAAAAATGGAGATAAGATAAGACGTCTTTAAACACAAAAAACGTAGAAGAATTTTATTTTAAAAAAGAAATATATGAAGACTAGTGGTGTCCAAATCTCTTTGCTTCTTCGGGTATAATTGCAAATTTTTACACTTTTTTGCACCAGAAAAACTTTAAAGAAATTTTTGACTTATTTAATCGGCATATTACGGTGATTAAAAAATCTTAAATTTGCTATTAAATTTTCATGGTACAAAAAAATCATAAGATGTCAGCAGCTACGTTTTCGAACAATATTTTTTGCGAGAGATTCTCATTGAAACGAGTTTTTTTCTCGAGTCGCAAAGATAGTGTATCTAAAATACTGAACGTTGTTAAAGGAAAACTATATTATCTAATAAAAACTGCACTAAGTTTCTATTTTACGGGTAAAGTAACTGTGAATAAGAGGTGTCCAAATATGTTGTTTCTTAGGGCTACACTATATGGCCAAAGGTAACCGGCCACTTTTTATTTAATATCTAAAAAATACGTGAAGAATCAACCTGTAACTCTAAGTGTGTAAACGTAACAGTACAGGTCATACATTTCCGTGAAGCTTTTTCCTCCATACTCCATAGGGGACCGTCAACTAATTGAGAAAGAGCGAATATCTTTTGGATAGCATTGTGAAAAAACAATGTAGCAAAAGCGTTCAAACTGTACAGTATGATTAAGTGGCTTATTGTAATAAACTGAGTTCACTTTTATGCGGATAGCATGTATCTCGAAGAGAAATTAAGGTTTTTATAAAAAATAGTCTCAAAAATTTCTACTTTATTTTGCTTATAATTTGCAGAGTTCTTAATGTAAAATAATTTTCTTTTTCAAAAATATGACACACAAAATTGTACACAACACCCTGTAGTCAGAAATAAAAAATAATTAAAATTGTATGAAAAATAAACAGGTTTACTAAATAATTTTTCATTGCGCGTTCGTGAATGGTATCAAAATTTCATTTGAATATTGTGTTAGCTAAATGTATAGAGCAAATTTTGTGAAAGTCTCAAAAACATAGCTTGAAAACTCTGAAAGTGATCGCTTATAGAATAAGCTCAAAATCCGTTATTCCCAAAATGAAGCAAAAAGATGAGGGGCTGTATCTATTTATCCATTCATTAATGTCAATATAGAATACACAATATGGCACGTATTTGGATACAACCCCTCATCTTTTTGTTTCATTTTGGGAACAACGGATTTTGAGCTTCTTCTATGAACGATCACTTTCAGAATTTTCAATGGAGTTATGAATAAAAGGAGGAGACATATAGTGCATTGTCTATCAGTTGCGAGTGAAGTAACTGAAGTGGTGGTCATAAGATGGCTGCTGTTTTTCTTAATCGGATCCAAAGTTTCTGATTACCGCATATGAAAACTTCCACCAGAAAGCTTAAATATAAAAAAAAATTCTTATTTTAGAGCCACTTTGATGGGAAATTTCTCTCACCATTATGGTAAAAAAAATACTATTTATTTTTACTGGTATCAGTTTGCCCAGATATTATAATCGTTTTATTGACACTGACAGAATGTTGTTTTGGTTGTCACAATGTGGCGGAAGTATTGCTTCCAAATTAAGTTGCACCAGTAAAAATGAGTATCGATTTTTGCCATTATTTTTTATTGAAATTTTCCATTAATGAAGCGTTTAAATAAAAATAAATTTTCTGCGTAAATTTACTGGTGGGAGTTTGCTGTCGTGGTAATGAACCCTCTGCGAAAACGGTTATAGTTGAAGCGTCACTGTTTTAAGGATATGTCAGTTCCCCTTTTTTAATAGTTCCATGGAATTTTCAAGCTGTATTTTTGAGATTTTGACAAAAGTTTCTCTATGCATTTACCTAACCCAATATGTAAATGAAATTTTCATAGAGTTCACGCATGCGCAATGAAAAATTATATAGTAAACCTGCTCATTTTTCATGTAATTTTTAATATTTTTTAATTCTGATTACAGGGTTTTGTGCAAAATGTTATTTGTCATATTTTCGGAAAATAACATTATTTTATATTAATAACTCTGCAAATTTATAAGAACAAAAACTTGGAAAAATTTGGGATTGTTTTTATAAAAAACCTCAATTTCTCCACGAATATACATACTATCCACATAAAAATGAACACAGTTTATTACAATGATCCACTTAATTATACTATATATTTTGAACTCTTTTGCTACAGTATTTTTAACATGGTTATACAATAGATATTCTCACTTTTTCAATTTGTTGACGGTTCCCTATTCAGTTTCGGGAAAAAATCTTCACGAATATGTATGACATGTACTATTAAGTTTATACACTTAGAGTTTCAGGATAATTTCTCATGTATGTTTCTAGATATTTAACAAAATGTCTAAAATCTCATGTAGCCGGCCACTTTTGGCCATATAGTGCATATTTAGGAGAAAATTTTCTTTTAAGCAGTATTTCAATCGATTACTTTCTCGGTTTACAAACACATTATACCAATACTAACGAAATTTGCTATGTAAGAGTATTAGAAATTTTAAAAATATTCAATAAGATAAAACTGAAAAAAAAAAATCAGGAAAAATAATGTTTGAATTCCATTCTTTTAGAAATGCTTTTAACAGTATTGAGCGCACAGAAATCAGAACATTGAGACTACCGGTATAATATTGTAGTGATACAACTTATGTATGCAAAACATTTGAAATTAATTTTGAAATAGAGATAAAGGTCCTTAATATGGAGTGGATTATAGATTGATCTAAATATAAACGAACATAGTTTAATTCTCATACATTGCTCCATTATCCAAAGAATTGCGAGAAGAGGGTATTTGTGAAAATCATTGTCATACTTCTCAGTTATGGTACATTTTTGTCTGTTTCTGATTCATAGACTTCTTTTAAAAATTATATTTCCACAGAAATTTATTATTCCACTTTTGAAAAGAAAAATTAAAATTTCAGAATTATTTTCGATTCTCTGGCCGCACTGGCTACTGCATGGATTTGGCAGCCTTCCTACATAGTGTTTCTTTGTGTGGTCAATATATATTATAATGCCAGAAAATCTATAATAAATGTAGACCTTTTATGTAAAACAAACCGTTTTTCTCTTGGAGACTAATGGGACATGCCCCCACCCCCTGTAGAATCAATAATGTCTTTGTACAGTATAATCATTATTAAAGAAATAAAAATTATTGCAATTTTGAATCTCAGTTTTAACTTTTTTCTACTATTTTGCAGTTTTTTTCTACAACTTCAGGTGGTAAGTACAATTTATATTCAGGCACAAGCACCTGTTGCACATTTAATGAAATTTACTGTATTATCATTAACATGTTACATCTATTTGCATGGATATAATTTCAATTTTGCACATTTAACGGCAAATTTGCCATGAATGATCAGATAAAACATTTTAAGCATTCTATGAGGATTTTTTTGTCTAATGTATATCAAATATTTTCATTTTGCCATCAATCTTAGAAGCACAACTGCTTTCAGATTATTCACTGCATTGCTTGAGTAGAAAGTGGCATTCGATTCAATGTCAAAAATCTCACTGCTTTCGTTTAGCATATTTTGCTTGGATATTCTTGAAAATGCACGCATTTTTATAGACTTTTTTACCTGTATACTATTATGTTCTACTGCTGAGCACTTTTGAAACACATTGAATAAGCATATGCACAGACGTACAGACTAAATCATCTTATCATCAATTAAACAGAAATATTTCAATATATAAATGATTAAATATACGTAAATTTATATGACGTATAAAACAAACTGTAAAAACTCGTAGAGGAAATTCAGTAATATACAAGAAACGCTTATGAATGTTCAATGTAACTTTGAAGTTGCACTCAATTCTGGAAACCTTTCCTTTACGGAAGATGGACTTATGAATTTATCTTTCTTTTATCTTAAGAAAAAAAAATTGTTATGCTATCGAAATCAAAGTTCGTTTTCGAAACTAAAGAAAATTTACGGTAGAAAAAATACCTTTTATTTCAGAAAAGTTTCTGTAAACCATGCAAACCTGCTGTTTTTAATATAGTTATTTAAGTAATTTGAAGGAAAATGTTTCCAGAATGTTGTTGCCAGAAGTTTCTAAGCAAATACGAAGTTACGTTGAATTCCTGAAAACGTTTGTCCTATAGTTCTTATGGTATAAATTTTCCTACAGTTTTTCACAATATCGAAAAATTAATTTATAATAATTAAATATATGAAATACTAATTAAAGTTCAATATTTAAAAGGGTTGGACTAAATATACACTTAAATAAAAATATCGTTAAAAATTATCTTACTTTTTTTAAAACAATCTATATGCAAAATAAATTTTTTCTTGTATATTGTTCATTGCCTAAAAATTAACGCATAAATGCTCTATTTAATCTCCCCAGTCATGCTAGAAATACGATTAAAAAAATGCTAAACGTTTCAGATAAAAATAAATTTTTAAATTTCTCATCATAAACTTCTTTACGGAGTATTCATCGTCTTCAAGAATACCAAATGACCTATTTGTTTCCCTTAGAAATAAAAACATACAAATTATGATTTTAATCTTATACGAACACAAAGAGTTATTTTTCATGTAAGAAATGGTGTAAATATAATTTAACAATTATTCAAAAAAAAAATTGCATAACTGTTATGAATAAATATTTTATGTTAAATACGACTGGGCAATTTATATAACACTTTACTTTCTTGAATATTTAAAGTGAAATAAATGGTTGTAGTCACATGAGAGGTATAAGATTCGAGTTCTGTACTAAAGTTATGCAATATACGTATAAGAAATTACGAAGATTTTAATATTTTCCCATTATTCCTTATGCATATGTGACGTTTGGTAATTTCTTCGAAACTTTTCATTATCAAAGAAATAAAAAACCAGTAGCTCCAGTAGTTTACATGTTATTTGATTTTGCCGTCATTTTTCTTTTCTTTTAGTGAAGAATGTTTTTTGAGTAGGTAATGTAATACATAAAGATTCCTCTTAGAAGAAATATTGTGAATATTGCACCGCTGAGGCATGACATAGCAAAACAGGAATAATTGAAATTATAAAACTAGAATTAAAAAAATATTTATTGCTGACAAAAGTAAAATTTTATTTACCACAGCATTAATTATATATATGGCAATTTAAGAAGATCTCTATTGTTAAAAATGCATCTCTAATGCTTTAATTTTCAAAATTGAGAAGCCAGAATTTAAAAATGTAAGCAAAATTTATTATGTTATATCCTCCTCAGACCCGGCATATCCTATAGGATATTCATTTTTACATTTTTTTTTTCACACATATAAATAATTTTGAATAAAACCAAATTGATGTGAATGGAACCTGACAGATAGCAGAACTGAACAAAATAGCAATTTGTTTCGTATAGCTCCTTTTTAGGGAAATATGCATTGTATTAAAAGTGCTTGTAGAAAAAAATGTACGAAATGAACGAAAATTTAAAAAAAATTCTTTGCGTAAAAATTTTTTAAATGTATAATTATTTCCTGTTTTCATTGTTTTTTCAATGCAAAAAATAAAATAAAAATCCTATCAAACTGTCAAAAATTGTACTTATTGAGTTCCCATGTACCATCAAATTTTATGTGCAAAAATAAATTTTATTTTTTTTCTCTTTTAAACCTTTCTTAGTTATTTTTTTAATTATAAATTCATAACCGAAATTAAAGAAACCATAAAAATAAACCCTAGGCTCAGAAGGGAATATACAAAATATATATTTGCCTACTCTTCTGATTTTTTGGCCCGAAAAAAATTAATAGGAATTTTTGCCTTATTTAGTTGACTGATTATGGCGATTTGAAATGGTAAAATTTACTATAATTTTTTCCGGGCCAAAAAAGCGGAAGATGTTGGCAGCTATGATAATATACATATTTAGTAATTAATACATTTACATAAAATATATTTATAAATGGAGTAAAACAGCTTCGATTTGTTCCAACAGAGTTTAAACTGTCCAGAACTCGACCCTAACTATCTTGGCTTGCAGTGAAAATGCTCTACCATTTGAACTATCCGGACAGTGCCTGCAATGTAAAAAAAAAAATTCGTTAAATGCACGGCATAAAGTTCTGGCAACGATGTTACCAGCAGTTTTTGCCGTAAAAATTGCAGTAAAATTAGATGTAATAAAGAAAATACAAGTAATTTTATTACAATTTTTACGACAAAAACTTTTAGTAACATTCCTGCTAGCAATTTTTGCAGTAAATTTAATGGATTTTTTTAAGTGTGGCTAAGCAATTGACTGTTATTTCTTGACATGGTTGAGAACTTCAGCGTTAGTTTCTTTCATTCAAACAATAACTACGAGTATAGCATTTGCATGATGGAAGAGTGCGTAAACACGGCAACTCCTGCACACTATTTAGATAGGTTGTAACCAATAGAAGGAAAGTTTTTCAATTGGACAAATCATATTCATAGTTTGAGTTGTACTGTGAGGGAGTGACCTTTAGTCATAAAGGCACTCTAGTGTTTCTGAGATCGTGACGTCAATAATTTAACATTTTGTAGGCGTAAAAGTGACATCTATCCTCTCTTTTACTTTAACTTTCTAGAGTGTGTGTGCTCTTTCGAATTCCGCAGTTAGCTCGCGGTTATTAGTATTATGTTAATGAGAAGTATCTCAGTTTGTCGCGTATAAAAGCTTGGGTGTGAGTTTGTGGTCTGTGTGTTTCTGGCCTTAGCCAGCAGCCAGCGTCGGTGTGTTTCTGGCCTCAGCCAGCAGCCAGCGTCTGTGTGTTTCTGGTAGTAGCCAGCAGCCTCTGTGTGTATTCCGCCATTGGACAACGAAGTTGATGATTGTTTAGTAAGGTGCTGACGATTAGAGAATAGCTACGGCCTCCAGTAAAGCGGAAAGGAGTTCAGATAGTGGATTAAAGATTCGGCCTTGGTAAGAAAGTTTAGAATCGTTCCGTTTTGATTATTTGAGAAATAAAGAAATATCCACAGCCACGGGCTGTGAAATTAAGATTTGTTTAGTAGATCAGCCAGGAAATAGTGTCAAGTGCTAGACGGTGCCCCGACTGAGCTAGACCGACGCCTGTGAGTATGATTTAGCTTTTCATAGTGTTCTCAGTGAGTGAAATTATAGACTGGCTCCACTTTCCTTTAGCCCTTATCATTTTAATAAACCGTGTTGTTTTAACCTAAATTCCTGAGTATGTCTGCATATAACGTTACAAATGACACCCAGCATGAATATACCGTCACAAATGGCGCCCAACGAAATGTCGGACATTTTGAGATTGTGCCACGGGTGTATTTCACCGGTGAGGGTGATATTAGTGAATTTTTAGTGAAGTTAGATGATTATATTTTGTTCAATAATATACCTGAAAAAAGTAGATACGTAGTGCTTAAATGCTCGTTAAAGGGCGAAGCACTTTTGTGGTTAGAAAATATAGGAAAGTTTTTGATTACTGAGGAAGCGAAAAGATTTGAACAAACTGTAATTGAGTTAAAGAAGGCATTTCCTCCCGTTAAAGATAAAAGTATTTTGAGAAAAGAGTTCTATTGTAATAAGCAGAATATTTATGAGTCGGCGTCAAAATTTTATCTTCGTAAGCTGGAACTAAAAAATAAATTAGATTTGGATATTACATTTGAGGAATTGTTGGACATTGTTTTTCCTCTTTTTAATCCAAATATACAGGACTTTATTGAAGTTAGAGCACCGAAGAATTTTGCAGAAATGCACCAGATATTATCGAAGTATGAGTCTCGGCATAGCTCGGATCAACGGGATTTGCGTAACCCTCGGCAGAGACCTGACACGGATAGTAATTTGAGAAATGAGGGGGAACGTAATTTTGTGAGAGGGAGACAGCGATTTCCGGATAATAATGTGCGTAATAGAAGTGATGGATTTGGTCGTAATATGTCGAATACGAGTAATGGTAATAGGAATGGTGGTGGTGCTAATAATTTTAGAAGTGGTGAGAGAAATATGCATGGAAATAGACAGAATAGTGGTTATGATCGTAGTGGGGGAGTACGGGACAGGAATGTTTCTTCGCAAGTAAGGAGATTAACTTCGGATGAGAATGTTGAAAATAGGTCAACGCAAAAGAGATGTGTTCAGAGGTCGGAAAAGTCTTCGGTGAATTTGAATAAAATTACTATTAATCCGGTTGAGTTACCTGAAGTGTTAATTGTGTTAGATGGCATTGTCGTTAAAAGTGTCTTCGATACGGGGGCAGATAAGTCGTTCATTTCTTTTGATTGTTATCGGAAATATTTTTCGTATAAGAAGTTGAAAAGGTCAAGTCTGGTGGTTCAGTCAGCACAGGGAATAGCTTGCGATAATAAAGGTTCAGTGGAATTGGAAGTTGAAATTCGTTCGGTTAAGACATGTTGGGAGTTTTGTGTGTTGGATGGATTAACAGTGCATTGTATAGTTGGTGTGGATTATATGAGGGATAGAGGAATTAGTTTGGATTTCTTTAAAAAGTCGTTAATCGTGAATAATGAGAATGTGAGTAAGAAAGAGCCTGTTTCAGTGTCAGTTAATTTGGAGGAATCTAGTTTAAGTGAGGTTAAGAAGGTGGAGTTTAATAAGTCTTTGGTCGATTTTGGTAAAGTCTTTTCAGATAAACCGAGTTTAAATAATGAAATTTATATTGGTTTTGACGCACTAGTTGCCAGTAAACCATTTCGTTATGATTTTATATCTAATATTTTTAAATCTTTTTGTGAAAAGTTGGAGACTGAGGACGGTAGGGAACTTACTCAGTCTAATATGGCTGAACGTGTAAATCGTACATTAATTCAAATGATTTCTTCATATGTTGGTTCTCATCATGCAAATTGGGACCAGTTTCTTCAGCATTTTGCGTACGCACTTCGTACGGCAGTTCACGAGTCAACGGGGAAAACGCCTGCTGAATTGTTTTTGGGTAGAAAAGTTATTACTCCATTCCAACGGTTAGTTATGGTGTCAGATGCGGAAAGTCAGTACATGTGTCAGGATATTGAGAGGTTGGTTAAGGAAGCTCAGGTTCAAATGGGAAAAGCGCAAGAAAAGCAAGCTCAGTATTATAATATGCGTAGAAGGGAGTTAGAAGTGAAAGTTGGAGATTTTGTGTTAGTAGAAAAGCATTGGTTAAGTTCAAGTCGTCAAAAGAGAGTAGCTAAGTTTGGTCCGAAGTTTGTAGGTCCGTTCGAGGTTTTGGAAGTTCGAAATAATAATTTGGTTGTTGATGTCAATGGTGAAAGAATGACTGTTAATCTGGATCAGGTTAGAGTGTATAAGTTTAGAGAAAATGGTAGTGAAGGTTCTCATATGTCGAGTGGTGTTTCGCGAAATTCCCGATCCAATGAGTGTCCCGAGTCCAGCACTTCTTCGTCTAATTCTTTTCATCAATATTCAAGAAGAAAATTTGGTCAACCAGCTCCAAAGACTGTTATTGAAAGTCGGAAGCCTAGCAATTCGAGAGCAAAGTATAATAAAAATAAGAGAACTGTGTCAAATACATCGGACTCTGTGTGTCATAAAAGACAAAAAATTATAAATTGTCCAGTTCCTCCATCTATTAGACAACAACCTCACAAGCATAAATTAACTAATAGTTCACCATCTTCCGTGATTAATCCCCAGAAAAGATTTCGTTTGGACACTCGGAAAACTGTTAAGCGAAGTTTAAATTCTGAATTTTTGCCTAACAAGAAACTACATAGGTCCGGAAAGAAACGTGGCCTTGGATCTTCGGTAACTTCGGGTGCGTCTAGAAAGAGGAGACAACTCTCAGATTACCGGCAACAACAGTGTGAACCTCGCCATGGAGTGAACCCAGCGAACCGGCCAGAGCAGAGTCGTCGAGTGGAACCTACGAGTATTCCACGGCATCCATTCAGAACCAGGCTCCAGGCACGACAGTCAACTGTGGCGTCACCGTACAGTTCTGATGACGAGAGATCCTTCGTACAAGCCTTTTGGGACAGGAGGAGAAAGCCATCTTGCAGTATGAAGCCTGCCAGCAGCGAATCGTCTCTATGATTGGGTGATAATGTTCTTTATTAAATTTCTATTAGAGTGCATATATGTGGTAGCAATGTGAAGGAATAGAAAGCAGAGAGACTGTTTTGTACTTTTGGCCATTTTTGGAATTTTTTGACGGACTCACGTTTAGTGCTTAATTGTGTTCAAAATTTGTTTGCAAAATTGTTAGTTTTATGTATGTTGGAAATTTTGGTCTTAACTGCTTTTAAAAATTCTGGATCTATTGTTAAATGGTTATGTTATTTGTTTAAAATGTTGTTATATTGTTATATTGTTCATGTGTTATAAAATGTATGTTAATGTATGTTTAAATTTTCAGAAAGTACAGATAGTAATTTGGGTTATTTTGTACACGCGCCGCGGTTCAGGCGCGCACGTGTTTTGCGGTCAAGAAGTCCTTGACACGCGTTTCTATCTCTTATACTAACATTTAATGAATTAACTTTCTTCTTATCGTTCGTGTTTTATGAGTTGCGTTTTGTACTTTAGTTGGGAATGGTTTCCGCAAGTTGCGAAGTTTTAAGCTGCATTTGAATTTGAAATTGTATTGTATTAAAATTGAATGTTAATGTGATTTTCTTGCAGGGAAGTATACCTTTTGTTATGTATTGATTCTGCTATTTTTCTTTTAGTTAACACAGATGAAGAGATTGATGACGTCATTTTGTAAATTTTTGATATTTTTTGATTGTTGCATAGGCACAGCGATATGCCGCTGTACGTATGTGCCCCAATTATTGTTCAAGTGGAGTTAAGTCTGAAGAAGTTTGGGAGTTAGTTCATTGGCTAATGGGGATGTAGGTATTACGTAGTAGTAGAATTATTTTAGTATGAAGTAATTGTAATTCTAGATGAATTTGGATGAGGAAAGTTTTTGCGCATTGGGTTTTTTGGACTTGGTGCGAATTCTAGTATATTAAAAGTTATGGAGAAATTTTTGGGTAAAGTTATAGTTGCATTGCAATATTGAGGAAAATTTCGGAAGGTTAGTGTTTTGAGAAATTTTAGCACTCCCAGTGGAGTGGGTTGTTTTGAGAGAAGAAGTAATTAGTTTTGAAAGTTTTACGAGTTTTTGGAAGTTTTACGGAGGCTATTTGTAAGATAGAAGAATGGTTGGATTGGATATGTGATTATTTGAGGCAAACTGAGTTTTTTGGGTTGTGATGGGTTAAAGTTAATATTTTAAAAGTTAGGTTTCGGCGTTAAATTTCACCCATCACTGTGTTTTATTACGGCTCTAAATTTATAACAAGAAAAAGTTCTGGGCATGCATTTAGCCCAGCCCTTTTTCTCTGCGGAGTTCGAGGGGGGGTTGTGAGGGAGTGACCTTTAGTCATAAAGGCACTCTAGTGTTTCTGAGATCGTGACGTCAATAATTTAACATTTTGTAGGCGTAAAAGTGACATCTATCCTCTCTTTTACTTTAACTTTCTAGAGTGTGTGTGCTCTTTCGAATTCCGCAGTTAGCTCGCGGTTATTAGTATTATGTTAATGAGAAGTATCTCAGTTTGTCGCGTATAAAAGCTTGGGTGTGAGTTTGTGGTCTGTGTGTTTCTGGCCTTAGCCAGCAGCCAGCGTCGGTGTGTTTCTGGCCTCAGCCAGCAGCCAGCGTCTGTGTGTTTCTGGCCTTAGCCAGCAGCCAGCGTCTGTGTGTTTCTGGTAGTAGCCAGCAGCCTCTGTGTGTATTCCGCCATTGGACAACGAAGTTGATGATTGTTTAGTAAGGTGCTGACGATTAGAGAATAGCTACGGCCTCCAGTAAAGCGGAAAGGAGTTCAGATAGTGGATTAAAGATTCGGCCTTGGTAAGAAAGTTTAGAATCGTTCCGTTTTGATTATTTGAGAAATAAAGAAATATCCACAGCCACGGGCTGTGAAATTAAGATTTGTTTAGTAGATCAGCCAGGAAATAGTGTCAAGTGCTAGACGGTGCCCCGACTGAGCTAGACCGACGCCTGTGAGTATGATTTAGCTTTTCATAGTGTTCTCAGTGAGTGAAATTATAGACTGGCTCCACTTTCCTTTAGCCCTTATCATTTTAATAAACTGTGCTGTTTTAACCTAAATTCCTGAGTATGTCTGCATATAACGTTACAAATGACACCCAGCATGAATATACCGTCACAGTACAACTGAGGTTTATTCCAACCGAGTGGAAAATGTCGGGGCCAGGATTCGAACCTGGATACCTTGGCCTGTCGTGTCAATGGTCTACATTTTGAGATATCCGTATTGTACCTGACTGATATAATTCCCTTTCTTTTTCCTTCCCTTGATTATTTACCTAAAAACTTAAATAATTTTAATGTATTTCATTATAGGAAGACTATTCATATATAACTGAATCAGCGAATTAAGATTTAAACTATACTTTTAGAAAACTTTTTTTCGGTGTAGGTTTGCATGTATGTTTTCAAAGTCATTTGATTTCAATTCAGTTTCAATATTTTCAAGGAATGTAGAATTGCTGGTTGTTAGTGCGTTTGATATAAAAGTTTTTGTGCTATCAAACGTTATTACTTAGACCTTTCTGTGTGTTTAAATGGGCGTTCTGCGTATGTGTGTATGAACAACATTAAAAAACTGTTACAAATGGAAATAACTATCATATTATTGTGTTTATCAATTTTAATATTAATAAATATACTTATATATTTTTTTCAGGAAAGATTATGGGACTGTATCTGAAACCATGATTCTGGATATGGTTAAAGTTATGGCGTTTGCACTTAGTGAAGGAAAGGTATGTTTAATTTTAATTTGTAATTTATAAATCATAATTGTAATTTTATTTATATCATATGAACAACAGGTGATTATGATAAAACATGAGGAATGAATGAGAAATAGATACGAATAAAACTATAATATTAAAAACAAAATAGTGATTAAATGGATTAGTGATATGAAAGAAATGTTTAAATTATCGAAGATTTCGGAAACTTATCCTTATTTTCTTATACTTATAATATAAGAATTAACCTTTAAAACTAATATTTTTCCAAAATGAACAAAAATATCCCTTTTGATATTTACGGGGAAACAAAGAATAACTTTTATTTCAAAAAAAAAAAAAAAAAAAAAAAAAAAACATCAACGCAAGAAATTGATTGATTATTGCTTATTTTTGATGAAACTTTCTTCAAGTGTTTTTTTTTAAGATATGGGAACATTTGTCGGAATCATGGTTAGGTACGAGATTTCACTGAATTTTTGCAAGCTTTCTGCTACCTCAGGATTTATCACAATATTTCAGAATATTTATTCAATATTAAAATAAGTTTGTAGATACTTAAAGCTGTTTGGTAGCAGCTAAAAAATAAATCCAAATGAAGCATTATCCAACGTTCTGAAAAAATAGAGTCTAAAAGATTTTTTAACTTGACCGCTGATAGAATGTATGGCGAACTTAATGAAATCAGTATGAAAAAAGTGTTCCATACTTTATTGAAAAATTTAGCTTTTTAAAATTTCTTATGTTCTTTCCAAGCAGAGCAAATTAGTTGGGGGTATTTTTGGCTAATTTCTGTATCACATTGGTCTACAACAAGAAGTATTCATCTTGCTTCACCATTGCAGAGAAACCATTGGCTAACGAAGTTCCAACAGTGGCCCAACTGGTAGCTGCCCAGAATGCTACTTAGAAACGCTCCAAATAAGAGGCGCACCGTTTATTTATTGTTGGTATCTGAACTTTATCATAGACGAACACCTACCACAAACTACTACCATTGGGTCAACAATTTACGCACAATCAGTTTGTAAGATTCCGAACTGTTCCAGTATATTTCTAAATTAAATATTTGCTTAAAATAAATTTTCATCTTTCATATGCAACAATATTTCAACTAGAAAAAGTTTTCTTTAATGTTTATTCCATTTAAAAGAAATGTCATTAGCACTGGCATTCACGTTCTTAAGGACTTTAAAAATGAGATAATTTAAATGAGATTAAAAAAGAAATGCAAATATGGTACCACCAACGTACCTTACAAATTCTATACATACTCAATCTTACAAATTTGAAAGCTGCCAAAATTTAAAATAGCCTAACTGAAATCAGCTAAAAAAGATAATAAATAAAATATTCCATGCTTCATAGAAAGTTTCAGGTTCTGTAAGCTGTTATCGGTATAATTAATTTTTTTGGAGTTATGTAACAGCAAACTACTCTAATATCTTACTTAATTAAGTAGATTCTTATTAGTTCCTTTTAGCTGTAGCATAAAGAAAACCTCTTTTGATGTTTATTGCGTTTAGAGAAAAAGTTATTTAAGGTCTGAAAAATAAGATAAGTATTATGAACTAGAAGATAGCTCGTCAAAATGACGTGTTTGCAATTTTAAAGGATGATAAAAAATTACAACTGTGGTCAATCATAGCCACTTTAGGCTGAAACACTTTTGATAAATACAGCGATTAAACTTGGAAAGGAAAAAGTCTAACAAAAAAAAAAAAAAAAAAAAAAAAAAAAAAAAAAGAAAACAAAGAAAGAAAAGAGAAAGAAAGAAAGAAAATTTCAACAGAAATCTGCATTTAAAACTACAGCAAAACTATCTGGTAGATGGGAGTAGGGATTATAATGAAATTTAAAACTCACCCGCGGTTTGCTTAAATAAAAAGTTTTAATTAAATAGTGTTTTTGAAATCGTGAAACGATTTCAAAGCGAGGTAAAATGTAGTGACGTCATTTGCTACTCCCACTGTAAATCTGGCCATTGAGAACGCTCCATTACGACTATGGAACGGTTTCATTGGTCAGAAAATAGATTGCCTTTAAAATCGGAGGTGTTTTTAAAGGCAATCTATTGGATCACAATGTTTTTTATAGATTTGAAATTCTCAAGAGTCATTCACGGCTGTAAAGAAAAAAAAATTAAAGCAACCCGAATATAAAAATTTTAACAATATTGCATTTAAAACGCACCTTCGCTTTCCTTTAATAAAAAGTTTTAATTAAATATACACTGTAAAAATTTGACTCATTTGCTACAGCGTCACTTCACCGCTTTTATAGAAAACGGTTATTTTACTGTGTTATGGAGCATTCTCATTGGCCATGAAAGAGATATTCTATAAAAGCTGTAGAGTGCCGCTGCAGCAAATGGGTCAAATTTTTAACAGTGTACTTTTTGAAATCGTGGAACGATTTCAAAGCGAAGTAAAATGTAGTGACGTCATTTACAGCTTCCACTGTAAATCTGACCAATGAGAACGCTCCAGTACGACTATGAAACGTTTTCATTGGTGAATGAGTTTCTTTTTCTCGTGGATAGGTTGACCCCGGAATTGTTATACACGGAGGGGTTTTGTATATGTAATAAGTACTTAATCTAAGTTAAAAAGAAAATAATGATGTTGTTGAATATTTATAAGACGTATTTTAATTCATATATCTTTTTTGCTCAATGATTTTATTTGTGACTTTTTGCACTGTATAGCCAGTATCGTTAAATATTCACAAACCTATTCATTCCGCACAGAAATAAAAAAGACATTAGTAGCTATCATATTTAATAATCTTAAGAATGTATAGAAAGTGAATTGCAAATAAAATGTTGCATAGATGAAAATGTATTAGAGACTATTAAATATTTTTGCTTCAATGTATTAAGAGTTATAAAATAATATCCTGATATAATTTTTAGGTTGCTGTCCACTGCCATGCTGGATTAGGGAGAACAGGCGTACTGATAGCGTGTTATTTAGTTTATTCATTGAGATGTAAGCCAAATGATGCAATTAGATACATACGGATTAAAAGGTATTTTGAAATGACATCAAAGTTTTCTGCTGTACTTAATTACAATGTAGCAAAAAGCTATATTATATTTAATTATTCTTAATATTTTATTTATTATCTGTTATATTTATTTACATACAAATTTTTACAGGCCTTGTGCAATTCAAACTCGAAGCCAAATTGCCTGCGTTCAGCAGTTTGCCCAATTTATATTGCCACTTTTCACTGTATTTACAAATGTGTAAGTATGTACAAAAATTTCGTAAGAGTTCAACGAATAGTTTAAAAATAATTCTTTATGCTATTTTTTAAAGTCTTACATTGATTCTATTTTGCTAGAAAAAGTAATTAGTTTTCTGTACTTTTAAACAAAGCAAACTTATTTGTTGTTTGTTTTGCTGAAGAAAATTTCTATCTAACTGAATTTTACATTTATTTAGAATATCAAAAGGTACTCCTTTTACTCTGAATCAGCACTTGTCTCGACAGAAGCGCATTATACATGGGCTTGAAGCAAGACAACTGAAATTTATACCAAAGGTAAGTAAATTGCACAAATACTGGTTTACATCATTAGGATTATTTTTTATTTATTTTTTCTTGCCACTTTTAAATGCATAAATATTTATCTTCGAGCGAAAATTTGAATATACTATAAGCCACTTAGAAAATTTATGTATTGCATTTGTACTTTACTTGGTTTTTCGAGTTCCTAGGGAAAAATACTTAGAGATCCAGTTTTTAAATTAAAATGTATAAGTCATAAGTAATGTAATTACTATCGTTTTCTAATCTTTATAAAACATTTCAAATCCCAGAAGATTCTTTAAAAATCATCAATTAGTTTTTGGGTTTCGAAACATTGAAAGATTGGTGATTGATTACTTTTCATGTTTTACCCCTATTTCTTGAAAGAAATTGCTTTAGGTATTTAAATAAAACAAACTGCATATTGCAGAGAATTATCATTAATCTTAGATACTTCAGTCATTGTAAAATTTCTTAAGGTTGATCAATTAGTTCCTGAGATTTTGCGTATTGACAGATTGGTCGATTCATTGATTGCCCTGATTTTTTTTGTATTTGCTCAAAATCTATTTTATGTATCGGAACAAAACCCCCTGATTAGTAAGTCTGTGCGCTGATACAAAATTGGCGGTTGTCAAAAGCGGAAAATTTTTTAACGAAATTACGGTCCACTGATTTCACACACGAGTATTTTATAAAATACTTCTTTTTGTATTGTTTAATTTAAGGGAAAAATTAAAAAAAAAGTTATTGGTACCAAAACTTCAAAGAAATGTACGCATACTGAAAAAATTCACCTTCGGTAGCCGTCTTTTTTGTGCCAGCGCTCCTGAAATTGTTCCAAGGATCGGAATGCGACAAACTGCTGATTGTAGCCCGAAAAATTCTGCATATGTCCTTGATAAGTTTGGTGTTTCTTATGTATCCATTAATGAGTCTATTACGGAGAAATATACAGACAGACATTTTTTTAAATGTTAATTTTCACTATAGATTATGTAAATAGTAAAATGAACATTGAAATAAATGTATCTTCGAAAATCCCTGACAGTCACTCCATCTTCATATTTTACTATAAATATAGATTTATGATAGTTAACCCCACCTTTTCCAGAGTTTTTTTTTACATGAATAGTTAATATCTGAAATATTGTGATTCATTTTCTCTATTTACCCTTATTAGGTAGATTTCATGAGATATATCACCTAACACATTCTCGCCTATTTTGGAATTTCTGAAATATTTTTTCAGATCTACATTGATCAGGACACATTGAACCCCAAACCACCCCCGTTAAAAGCTTTATCTATTTATGTATGTATGTATATATATATCATTTTTTATGATCATAATTCTGCACAAATCTCTTTCTATAAAATTAAGGGGCAGGGAATCACGGTCAATTTCGTTAATGAGCGAAATTTGACCAATGGAGTGAATATAGGAAGAGTTTTTGTGAAAACAGAAAAAACCCCATTCGTCTTAACGATAATGAATTCAGTTTAAAGTTTTGGTTAATTTAAGCGAAAGGGTATCTTCGAAAATCCCTGACAGTCACTCCATCTTCATATTTTACTATAAATATAGATTTAAGATAGTTAACCCCACCTTTTCCAGAGTTTTTTTTTACATGAATAGTTAATATCTGAAATATTGTGATTCATGTTCTCTATTTACCCTTATTAGGTAGATTTCATAAGATATATCACCTAACACATTCTCGCCTATTTTGGAATTTCTGAAATATTTTTTCAGATCTACGTTGATCAGGACACATTGAACCCCAAACCACCCCCGTTAAAAACTTTATCTATTTATGTATGTATGTATATATATATCATTTTTTATGATCATAATTCTGCACAAATCTCTTTCTATAAAATTAAGGGGCAGGGAATCACGGTCAATTTCGTTAATGAGCGAAATTTGACCAATGGAGTGAATATAGGAAGAGTTTTTGTGAAAACAGAAAAAACCCCATTCGTCTTAACTATAATGAATTCAGTTTAAAGTTTTGGTTAATTTAAGCGAAAGGGCCCAAATTGTATGTATAAAAGATTTTTAATAAAATTAAAAATATGCTCAAGGGGCGAAAAAATAGGGTTTTAGGGAGGAGAAAATTTCATATCTTCGCCAATTCTAAAAATATCAAATCCAATTAACTTTATTATAAGTTTATTCTCAGCATTAACTACAACTTTTGTACTGACAAGTGTTTGATAGAATTAACACTTGATGAAAAAAAAATTAACGATAAAAAAGAGATGGTTGAAGTGGAAAAAAGTCCAAGATATCAATTCTCAAGACATCAAATCCGCTTAAATTTATTATAAATCTTCTTAATATTATCTACAACTTTTATACTGACAAGTTTTCGATAGGTCCAAGTCTTATTGCAAGAAAAATTTAAATATACATTGCGGTTGAAAAAAAATGTCATATTAAATATTGATTACCATTTCTTACAATAAAATAAAACTAAAAACTCGTCAAAAGCTGCCAGATAAAATTGTTAAAATGTGTTTATCTCTAACCTTGATTTCGTTTTCGTTCGTGAAATTAATGCTTAATTTCGAAAAATACCCACGCCTTTAATCTAAGCCGGCAGGTTTATTAATTAATTTATTTATTTTTATATAAGACATTTTATTTTTATCACTACTCACCACCCACTAATTTAATTTCTGAATAAATACATAGCTTCATAGAAGAATATGGCTTTCAACACTCATAAAATAATAATAATCATGTTTTTTATATCAATCTGTTCTACCGGTTAACCTGAGCTGAAAATACACTACAATCTGAAACAACAACAACAACAATAACAAAAACTGTATCCTATATTTTAAGAGAAAAAGAATGGACGTAGTTAGAGGTTAATCCTGTTGTTCAAAAATTGATTTTCTGGATAAGGCGAGTTTTGAAACTTCCTCATATGATAATGAATGAAAACAGATTTGCATTTTATGAAAAAAATTTGAATATTTAAATAGAGGTAAATTTATTTCCACAATCCACTATTGTCTAGAGTTAAATCAATTAAACAAAAGAAATTAATACGATAAAAAATAGAATGCAGTACACTGTGCAAGGGATATATTGTAATTGAAAACAGAGCAATGCAAGAGCATTTCGTCCCCTGAGAATAATAAGGTTCTAGCTGCCATTTTTAAAACATTAGACTTTTGGGCATAGGATTGTTCTATCCGTACCTATGAATGCATTTTTGCATTAAAATTTCATAATATATAATTTACTTTCGCTTGCAATGAAGATTAATATAGTTCTGTCAGAAATTCTCGAAAGAAGTCAGAATAACACAGTTATATGTGCAAAACATCCGCATACAGTATCATGCAATTTATTATCATATAATATATTATTAATTTATTTTATGTTATAATGCATTATGAAAACTTGCAATCTTTTATTCCTTGTGTGAAAGAATAAATTATTTTTGTAAATAAATCTTCTTTCTTTAAAATATCGAAGAAATTTTTATTAGTAATAACCCTTTTAAATATGTTTTTAGTACTTCAATAAGCAAAATAAAGTGTGTTTAATTTTGTTTGATTAATGGACGTGATCCATGCAAGGAGGAAGCATTAATTATAATTGATTCATATGTATAAAATCCTGTGGGGAGATTGAGTGACAGTTTAGATGAAGTACGATCTTTAGATTTTTTTGGTACTAAAACATTTCAAAAAGGACCGGTAAAGAGAATTCCTACAAATCAAATTGATATGAATGAGTTTTACGAAATTTAAAAGTATCTTTATGTAGTTAAATATATCATCCTGCCAATACCTTAAACTCCGAACAAAATCGAAAGAGTGTTAATGCTAAAGGAAGGTTGTTGCATCAATACATATGAAAACATTTAAAAATTGCTCAAGTATTTGCAAATTTAACTGCTCAAAATAGGTCTTGGAAGAACACAGATAGCATGCATTCAACGAATATTATAAGCTTTAACAAAATGGGAAACATTACTTCATTGGAAAAACGGCTGATTGCCCGGGTAAGCAAAAAAGATTAAGCACCAACGCATATTTTCATGAACAGAACTCTTTTTTTTATTATTTGTTTATAGAGAGTGACAAAGTTACAGTGTGCAAAAAATTCTACTTGTAAAAATTGTCCATCACTCAGAAATCATTTTATATAGTACATGAAAATAAGGATCTTTAATTGGATACCCCATCTAATAATAAGCGGTCTAAAACTTAAAGTTGGGCAGTCTCACATGATATCACGGATAAAATGAAATCTCGTATTGAAAGTTTCCCAATGATTAAGTCTCATTACAACATAGCAAAAAAAAAAAAAAAAAAAAAAAAAAAAAAAAAAAAAAAAAAAATATTTAGATTCAGGGTTTAATTTACAAATATTGCATGATTTCTACTTTCTGCATTCGGGAAATGCGGGGAAAGCAATGAAGAGCCAGTGAAAAACTTCATTACATTTCAATATAACTATTTTTTTGTCTTAGTTTTCGTACTCTTCCTTTTTCTTCCCTTCCCCTCCCTATTGAAATAGCACAATAAAAAGGAGAGACTTTCATGTTTAACATAAATATTTAAGACAGTTTTTGTTTAATTAAACAATATATTTAACTTATGTAAATTCTTAATTTTGTAAAAATGCTATTAGTTTGTCTGAATAAGTATAAGCAGCAATTTGCTGTTATTTTATTAAAATATAGTTAGTGACAAATATTTTACTGTCCACTGATGCTTATTCGAATTAATCTACGAAATTTTACTTTGTTAATTTATGAAAAGTTATACAAATTAAGAATCAAATTAAGAATAACACGGTTCTTTTATGATAGAACCCTGTTATTCTGAGCACGACACGACGTTTGAGAATAATATGGTTCTATCAATTTAAAAAAAGATAATAATTAAAAAAAAATCCTCGAAAATAATATTTGCGAACTTTGATTTTGCAGAATTTCTGTCTATACCTGGATACCCGTATACCTGCATATAACTTATTAATGCCAAAAGTTTTTTGCAAAATTTAATAGTTGCTGAGCATGCTGATTTTCAACGTATTAAACTGCAAAGTGAGTTTTTGGCCAGGTAGGACCATCTTATTCTCAGATGACGATTTTTAGACATTAAAAAATACCATGTACTGCTCTGGTTAAAAGAAAAATGGTTGTTTTCATTTAGAAAACAACCATTATTTTTATAATTTTAAATAATATTCTAACAAACATTGATTTACCATTACATCTTCTTTTTCTGGATATAAAGTAATTTTCTTGATAAGGGTTCATCTAAAGATTAAAAAGATAACCAAGTAACTTTTTTATTCAAATGATAATACTCATGTCTCAGTCTTTATTTTAATTCTTTAAATTGAATTGTTGTAAAAAGTAGTTCTTTACGTTTTATGTAACATTAAATTATTTAAAAGGAGTAAATTTTTAAGCATACGGATCCATTTGTCAGCCTTCAACACTACATCTTAAAAAAAAAATCATTAGATTGAAGTGTTTCTTTTTTAAAATTAAAGGCGTGTTTCAAGCATAACCTATGGTACATTTATATTTCAAATTTTAATTGCTTATAAGGCATATAGCCAACAGAGTGTAAAAGTATCCAACCCAGGAACTGAACGTAGGTCCTCACTACAGCACACCGACGTTCTACAACTGAACCACTAAGAACGACATCAAGGTTGTTACTCCACACTATCATACGTTGGCAGGGTTAGAACCGCAGCGCAATATAGAATATTTTTCCGTGAGCCACCGACTCTTGGCAAACATTTATATTCAAGAAAAAAAAATTATTATGGAAAAATTTTAATGCAACTCGTACTTGACACATTATTAATTACAACAGATCATTATTTTCTAAAATAAATAAATAAATAAATAAACAGTAGTATTGTTAAATAGATTTTGCCAACATGAGTTAGCAAGTCTGGGCGAATTTACTGATTTGATTAAGACCCCACACTACTGACTGAAAATTATCCGGATGATAATGTTAAGTCTGTGGGGGCGTTCTTTTCAAATATCTCGCTCAAAATTTAATATTTTTACATGATTTTTTTTTTCATAGAATAGCTGAGGACGATCCACAACCGGGCTAGTTTTTACGTTTTCGACTTTGGTTATATATTTTTTATGTTATAATAGTTTGAATTTCAGAACAGGTTCTAACCGGTTTTGAAAGTTAAAGTAATTAAAAAAAATCTGAAACCAAAATTGAAAAAGTAAAAAGTAGCCCGTTTTTAGATCTTCCTCAGCTAATCTATGAAAAAAATCATGTAAAAATATTAAATTTTGAGCGATATATTTGAAAAGAACGCCCCCATTGACTTAACATTATCATCCGAGTCTTTTTCAGTCAGTAGTGTGCGCTCTTAAGGTTTAAATTGCAGGTACAAATTACTAGACTCTATTTTTTCATTAAATAATCGTTTCCTTTACAATTTGTGTATGTCAGCCATATACTTTAACAATGCCAAATCAAATTTATAGTATCTAGTGTATAAATAAGTTTGCATATGAATTTAAATATTATTCTTTTTAATAATTTCGAAGATATACAGGAATTTTATCTTTTGATCCGCACAATTTCGGAGCACAAAGAGTACAATTTTTTAAAAGGGGTAGTAAAATAAAGCGGAGGGTCTAAGAATCCCACGTTATGCTATAATAAAACTGGTAGTAAACGATGCAGTCATTAATTCCTTTATGTATCTTATGCATGTATGTTATCGCAGGCTGGAAAACGATCAGCAATACTATGAAAAATTAGAACATAATTATGAAAAATGAATTCGAAACCTGCTTGTTTTAGATGTATGAACTTGAATCGTATTTAAAGGACTATAAAGGAATTTTAATAAAATAAATAAATAAAAAACAAAACAAAGTAGAAAACAATTGTAAATAAATTTATTACAAATACAAAGATTTTTTTTCTTCGTTATGATGGACATTATTATTTTTTCTTTTATTCCACTTATACATTAATATATGAAAAACCATCCAAAAATTTTTTTTTATTGTGATAGAGATACAAAAATACCAGATTTTCAATTAACATTTAAACGGGGGATATGTAAGTTATAAATAGCCAGAAAGTAATTTCGTAGCAAATTGTGATGTGCGTAAGATATAAAAAAGAGAAAATGGATATATTTTATTTTATCATGTTATTCACCATATCATATTTATTTTATCATATTTATCATTGTATAGTATATTTCCTTTATTAAATTATAGTTTAAGAAGAGTAAGATTGTCTTAATATTTTATCATAAAAATGGAAGAAAAATTTATGTCTAAAAACAGTTTTACAAGTTTATTTAAAAGAAAATCTTATCAAAAAATAAAACTATCACCCATATTCCAACTTGTTTCTTAAAACACTGGTCCCAATGGAGGATGGTTCATATAGCCTCCTTAGTCCTGATGTCGCCTGAAGGCGACACTAAAAATCACCATTTAAATTAAGTTAATTTCTTCTAGAATTGTTAAAATTACACCTAGACGTTTTAAATAGATGTATGCATGTTAAAAGCATTGATATACAAACTAATGCATGCTTGGAGATGTGTTATAATAATTTTAAACTGGTTTTTGTAGTGTCACGTAAAATTTGTCTCCGGACTGAGGAGGTTAGGCTTCTTAAAAAAATTAATTAAGACATGTTTGTAGTCTGAAAATATCAATTAAAATTGTTGCTTCAACAGTTTAATAGAAATTAGTGACTCGTTTAAAAATGTATTATGAAATAATTATGTACTTTTTAAAATAAAAAAAAATACTGCAAAGAAATTTTTTGAAACGTGATCTTAATTTTCTTTTCGAAATATACAGATAGACATTTAAAATTTTTATTCTTACCAGACTATTATTATTAGACATAGGTTTGTTTGGATACATTGGAAGTACTGTTATAATTTTTTTAAGACCAAGTACCTCAGTAAATTTCATCACGTGTACCCTTGGTAGTTCGAAGAATTTCTAAGTAGAATTCTAGTTCTCACTAAGTCATCTTTAACATGTCTTCTTTTGACAGTAAACACAGCAGCTTAAGAAGCAGATATTTGATGTTCATCAGTTGGCTGAGTAGGACTCTGGCAAAACGATTGGCAAATGTGTTCAACATTTGCTTCACTCACATTAGGTCTGCCACTTCTGGTCAGATGAGCAACTTTGTCTGTTTCTTTACCTGTCATACGGCCGTTTTATTGATTTCCATCAGGAGAATTTCAACCCTAATAACGTCGAAATATTCGATGAACATTAATCAGTGATTTCATTTCGTGAAACCAAAACACACATTGAGCTTTCTCTTAAATTTACGTCATTTCGGTCGAAAATGTCTTTCTTACAAATTCCTCCTTTCCTAAGTCACTTTTGAAGGAGCAATCACGCCATCTATTGCACAAAAACTACTAAATCTGACCTATCTATTGACAAAAAAGTTACGTTATTATACAAACGGTAAACTTGTAATGAATTAGTATAATCGGGGCAAGACTTTTGGCTCACCTTGTATTTCTCAATATAGCCTCTAATATTGATTATATTTGCAAAAACATTTGTAATTTGAATAAACGAAAACAAGGTAAAAATAAATAATCTCTCATTTTTTAGAAAAAAGGTAGGTTCGTGATACCGAAAATTTTAAAGCTTCTATAAAAATAAATATTTAAACAATACCTTGTGTTCTCGAAATATCTACAAAAAAGCAACTTTAACTGATTTGATGCCTTCTGATTTGCGAATGACGATGGGTGTAAAGTTTTCTTTCATTTTGGGATTTTACAGAAGAGAAAAGAAGTTTGAAACTTACATTTAATTTGAAAATTCATTCGTTTAGCAGCCGGCATTTTTTGAAACAATGCTACAGTTAAACAAACGCATTTGCCGCTTGAAATACTTTCATGGGTAATATATATCTCATCAGTGTCACGTAGCAAATGCTATTTAAAATGTTATTCTTTCTACTATCTGAGCTTCACGTTGAATTTTAAGGTGCATTTGAATAACATGCATGTTAAGAATTTAAAAATAAATGCATATATATTTGAATAGGTTTTGCTAAATTTACCGAAAATACTGGTAATAAAATATAATCTGATCATTAATGCAACATGAATATTCGTAGATTTTGTTAAAATTTCAGGAATCAATTCTTTTAGAATTTAAGTTTTACGTAAAAATTGTTTTAGGATGCTTGTTATAGAACAAAATGTTGATTTACATTTTATTTATTTAATACAGATTCTATATATCATCTGTGAACGTCTTCTTCGCCTATCAAACTGCAATATATTATCGCCAATGCTGCACCAAATCTGTTACGACGTAGACAGTCCAGTAAGTTTTAGTAATTATTTTATCTCAGCAACATCTAGTGATGATAGTTACTGGCGACCATCTTCAAGTCTAACAATGATGGACTTAGACGTTTCTCCAGGAGAAACCTCAGCAACTTCTCCTGATGAAAATCAGGAGTTGAAAAATTTGGATGGCCAAAAAAGACGGGGGCCCCCTAGTAGAGGAGCTGCTTATTACCTCGATACATGTGATTCTAGGTGTGATCAAAGTTCAGGGGACTATGCATCAACACCTGATCTTCAAAACCGCCTTCCTCCAGATGGCCGCAGCACTGGAAGTTTATCAGCCGAAAGACGAATGTATCAAGTTGAATATTTAGATGATTATGGCAATGAATATGGAGATGATGATTTTGAAACAAGTGATGAAAGTATAGATTCAATGTTGATGGAAGGTCATTCAGGAATGTATTTAGCTAATAATACATGCTATCAAGAACTGAACAATCATATGGAACTCAGCTCTAATGATGGTTCGAGTACTAACGATGGTGACACACTTTTAATGGAAGAACGTTTGACACCCACAGATGTTGTAAAAGCTCTTTTAGCTGACCATTTACTGCTGGGAAATGATTTTCAGAACAAACTGAAAGAATTTCAGGTACGTAAACTCCTTGTATTTTTTCAGTTAAGTGTATCTTATGAAATATGTATGTTTATGGAAAAAGATGATAATTACGAAATAGTATTAATTAATTAGCATAAATCTAATTTTTAGCGACATATATTAAATGTAGTATATAGAAAACTATTTTGAATATCCTACGAAATTATTGGTACAAATACTACAAAATTACAGGCTGCGGTGCAGAAACTTCGTTTTCTTGAAAGTGCATTGTAAAGGGTGGTAAGGTTATAGAAAAATGAAGATAATCTCGGTGAACGCACAAGCCCCTGAAATTTCTGTCTAAGATCTCTTAGTAGAAAACATGATATGGACGATGGAGAAGACTGTGTTTGCGGTGTAAGTCATTTTTTAGAACAGTTCCTGCGTGGCGATGCAGATTGTGTTCCGTAGTTCCGTTGCTACATACTTGCTCTAATTCCGTGGGATTTCTTTTTATGGCGATACTAGGCAAATATTTTTAAGCATCTCCTTTCATATCTACTTCATCTGGGCAGGTAATAGCCAGAATTACACTGGCCATATTGAAACATATAGGGTGACAGGTCTAAAATCTATTGCACCTTCGCATAGAGAATGATGTCCACCACTTTGAGGTTATATATTTTTAAAGCATATTATTTAAAATGTTTATAGTTTTTTAATAAGGTATATTTTTAAGTTATTTTATAAGCAAAAATAAATTTTGACTACCAGTAATACTTTTAAGAAGTAAGATTCTGTGTCTTACCCTTTGAAACTAAACAGTCAAAAATGGTCAGATTTATTATATACGAAAATAAAATTTATCTCATGAATTTTTTAAACTCTCACTAAAATGATTATGCATACATGCAAAACAGTAAACCTGAGAAAAAAAAAGTTTATTTTCACTCTTGATTTAGTGACTTGCTTTATTTATATCCCTCAATGCAATCAGGCGGAATCACCAGTTTGGTATAAAATAAGAACGTAACAACCTGACTTTTGCAAGGGGGGAAAACATGAAATATAAAATCAACGCACTGGAAATTTTGAAGTATGTAGATTTTGTTAGTAATGTCGAATGTTGTGAATCATTGACAGCCTGTGAATTGTGATCTCTAATACGTTTCTTGTATGCTATTTAAAGAGGCATTCGTTTAATGTCTCCTAATGGTAACTACTAAGTTTGAAAAGCATGATTTTACTAAATCGTGTTTAGAAGAGTGTCTTACTGCTGTTTTATAAGAGTACTCCAGGGGACAAGTAAATTTTAAGATTTTGTGTGCGATCGAGATACCTTGAATTCCAACATTTATAAGTGAATGAGATTTATTCTTTCATAAGTTTCTCAAAGTATTTATAATTCTTCAGGAATCTGGTTACCATAGTTATTTTTGCAATGATATAAAAGTGAAGTGACTTCGCATTTTATTCTTTTAATTAAATTATATGATACGTTATGAAATTTTCACAACTGAGTGAAAATGTGTCCAGTCCGGGAGTCCAGTGCCAAGATCTTTGGCATAAATTGCCAATGTTCTGCCTTTTGAGTTACCTGAGCCGACAATTATCTGACACAATTCGCAAAAATAACCTTTTTTTGGCTTGTGTGTATGTGTTTAAATATATTAGTATACTGAAAATGTTAAACCTTATGATAGATTTTTAAATTTATCTTTTTCTGTGGACTTTTTTTAATGTGTGCTATGAAAGTAAGGTTTTCAATATTATTCATAGATTATTTTATAAAAGAAAATGTTAAGTAAATATCCATTTTTACTGCGTTTTTATGTATGTCATGGTATTTTATTTATTTTTATTTAAATTAAGATCTGGTCTTTACAATTACAGAGCACACCTGTGTGAAAAGAATCAGAAAATGATTTTTGAAAAAATTCAAATTGTATGATTTTGAAATTTTATAAAATTTGTTAAAATAGTTAAATCTTTTTATTTTTTCTCTTAAGAAATGCATTTTTTTATTCAATCATTTCCTTTTATTTATTTATTACGAAATCATTAAAGAATATCGCAAAAATGTATTATAAAATAATCCGAAAAAAAAAAAGGTTCAAACGGTAGTCTCCTGTAAACATCTAAAAACATTTAAAATGATTTAAGTGGCATGGACAATGAAAAAATATACTTTAACTACTATGCAATCATTATGACTGGCTTCAGATATAAATAAAAAATTCAGATAGAGAGAACCTATACGATAATGTTTGAAACGCTCAACATAGATATTATTTTCTAAACATTGTAAAATTAACTTTGTGAAAAATATACAAAATGCAAAATGTTCTTTTTACGCATAATTCGCTACGTTGCCATATAAAAGCTGTTGTTTACGTTATAATCCAAAATTCTTTCAAATATTTAAAAAGGAATTGGAAATATATCACACGTTTCTCATTCTTAAGATTTTATTGATCATTACAACATTCAATGAGTCTGAAAAAAATCCAAAAAATTGACTTTTACTACTTTCGACACCAACTACGTGTAATTTGAAAAATAAGTCGTTAATAACAGTATTTTTATATTCTCTGATGAAGGCTGTGTTTACAGCTGAAAATACTAAGAATTAAAGTGATTTGATATCTTTCATTTTTTTGTCATCTTTAAAGTATTTCACGTAGTGTAATTTTAAGTTTATCTTTTAAGGATGAATTTAGCATTCTATTTATTTATTTTCTGAAAAAGACAAACATTTGTTTATCTAGTAAAATATAACTTGACCACGAACGTAAATATACAAGTTTTTCAAATATACAACTTCTTTCCAGTTTCCCAAGATTCTAAAAAGTGTTCTTGATCTTAAAAAAGCCCAGAAACCAATATTGTTTCGAGATTTAAAAAATCATTTATGAAAAGATGTTTCTTTTGTTACCCATAATTTTCGGAAAAATTTTGCCGTAACTTTTACAGAGCACTTATTAGTTTTGTAAAATCGGAATTTCAGCTTTTCGGATGTTATCGATTCTCAAGTAAACATTTGAAGCTACAAAACTGAATTTATGCATGCTACAGTAACAAAATAATAATTTAAGTGTTATTGTTAATGCTATTGATTTTGCATGTTTGCTTGTTAAACATGTTTGTGGAACATGCAACATTTTATTTCATAGTTGAATTGAGCACGGATTAATTGAATGGAAAAGTTACTCGGAAAAGTTTTGAAAGTTAAGGGCAACAAAAGAAACTTTGTTATCAGACATCTTTCTATAAGTCTCGAAAATATATTAGTTTTTGAAGTCCCTAAAAATAAATTAAGCTTTTTGAAATCAAGGGTAACTCGGAAGAGCTTATTATATATTTTCAAATGTGGTTATGCCATATTAAGTAATATTTGTATTTTCCCCATATTTTTGAATAACAACAATAAAAAACAAACAAACTAGTACCTGTGTTATGAGCAGACACATGTGTCTAAATGTGTTTTTTATTTTACAGAAAGAGCTAAATAATCGGTCTTCAGCATGGGAAAGACTCAAGAAGGAGAAAGATATCATGTTTTTAACTGGACTAATGTGGAGCTGGATAGAACATTTAAAAGTGAAATTAAATTTTTAAATTTTATACAATGTTCGCATATTTTAATTCATATAATTTGTGTTTATTCTATTTTAAATTTTATATATTGGTTCCATATTTTAATTTATACGATTTATCATTACTCTAAACTGATAATGGATTGTAAAAAATTGATAATACAGCTAAATATTATCTAAATAACATTTCATTCATACATTTTTGATTGATTTTCAACTTCAGTTTTAAATAACGGCATCTAAAATAACAAACAAACAACCAAAAAAACCCCCTATTGTTTTAGTTATATTTGAATAGAACCTCTTTACTCACGAATTTTAAATTATGGGTATCAGTTATTATTTTTAATTGGTGGTTACCAAAATAATAATAAAACGCTCAATAATTATGTGTCAGATAGACCGTTAATATAGTCCAGTTTAATCAAGTGCTGTAAGTCTGAATATAACAAAAGGGTGTATGCTATAGGCATAGTGTTTATACTGGAGAGTATAAGTTATAGTTTTGCGTGAGAAACAGAGGGTATACCTACATTCATAGATATATCCGAAAGATATACGACGCATGCCACAGTATACACTGCAGTGCATCTCTTATTGCGTTAGAACGAATTCTAAGGAACCACTTAAAGCCTAATATTAAATAAATACAAAAAAAAAATACATTTCATTTTTTATGAATTTTCTGCGAATGCCAAACGTTTCGTTATAATGGAAATTTCGTTTTATCGGACTTCTCTATAATACTAGCCACTGCATCAGAATAGGGTATAAAGGCATATATATATTATTCATGTCATTGTACATTCAGATAAAAATCCTTGGAAAGTAAAACCTTTCTTTCTTCTTTTCCAGGAGCCTATTTTAAATAAACAAGATCTTACTTATATAGTTATAAGAGCTGAAAAACCTGTTGACGCATTAGTAAGGCTCGATAAGGTAGGTAAATCTACTTTGAAATACATAATGGATGTTTCAGTTATTGATAAACATTAGTATAATAAAATTAAGTAGTGTTTTAGTCGCGAAAAATAACGCTAACCTATGATGAAACTTAAATAGTTGAGTACTAATTACTTAACGTAATGATAAAAATTTGGTTTTCTCTTCAAAAAGTAAATTTTCGATACCAAAGTAAATCATTTTCTAAATTTATTTTCTTAAGTTTTAAGTATTTTAAAAAATGTAATAGACTTATATTTACTTCAGTAATTTTTTCTAAATTTATCGTCCATTATATAAATATTTGCAATTGAAAGAAACTCTTAAAATCTTAGTACGCCAGCATCGGATTTGATGCTAACAATTTTATTTCAAAATTACGATATGTAACAAATAGTCATCTGTTAAAATTTCGCAATAAGTTTCACCTATTGTCCATATAAGATTTTGTAAACAGTGAAGAATGCAAAAGTGAAAAATATACAATGAACATTTTTTCATGCTCAGGAATGCAAAGTTTCGCGCCAAGTCAATTTTCCGACTTTGATAGAAATTTCTGAAATGTATTTTGTCGTTATCTAAAAATGGAAAATGCCTTTTGTTTTAATAGAGAGAACACATGTCAATTTGATGGATTTAAAATTAACATATATCTCTTGAATATGTCATAAAATAGTGAGTTTAAATTTCAGAACAGCTTGAAAGGATATATGATGAGTCAGTCAAATGAGGCAGCATTTAGCGATAAATTTTACTGTAAAATATTATGAAGATATCAGAGATAGCTTAACACTAGAAGTACGGCGAGCCACCATTTTTACGGCTACCATCCCAGCAGCAGAATTTTTTTCTGCAGTCTGCAACACAAGTAAAAACTTAACAAACTGTCTGCAGACCAATCCCTCGAATTACATTATATGCACTCAAACCTCCCAAGTATTTGTGATAGACATAAAAGAAAAGTATACTTTTAAAAAGAAGTTGCCTTTGTTCTCAGAATTTTTAACACCTCATACATTATTCGAAAGAGGGAGGGGACTCCACTTTGACAAAATTTGCTGGTTTTTCACGAACTTTTGACGAAATTTGCATTTTTTTCGCGCTTTTGTGACGTTTTTTCTTTTGACGAAAATTGCTGTTTTTTTCGCTATCTTTTGAATAAATTTGCCGTTTTTTCACGATCTTTTGACGAAAACTGCCGTTTTGTCGCTATCTATTGAAGAAATTTGGCGATCTGTTGAAGAAATTTTCCGTTTTTTGGCGAATTTTATGAAGAAATTTGCCGTTTCTTCGTGATTTTTTGAAGAAATTTGCAGCTTTTCGTGATTTTTTTAACAAAAACTGCAGTTTTTCGCGATTTTTTGAAAAAATTCGCCATTGTTTCGTGATCTTTTGAAGAAATTTACCATTTTTTTTCACGATCTTTTGAAGAAATTTGTAGTTTTTCGTGATTTTTTTCACGAAAACTGCCGTTTTTTCGCGATTGTTTAAGAAATTTTGCGATTTTTGAAGAAATTTGCCGTGTTTTGTGCGATATTTTGAAGAAACTTGCCTTTTTTTTTGCAATTTTTTGAAGAAATTCGCCGTTGTTTTGTGATCTTTTTACGAAAACTGCCATTTTGTCGCGATCTTTTCACAAAAACTGCCGTTTTTTCACGATCTTTTTAAGAAATTTGGATTTTTGTCACGATCCTTTGAAGAAATTTGCCGTTTTTTCGTGATCTATTGAAGAAATGTTCGGTTTTTTTGCAATCTTTAAAAAAATTGCCGTTTTTTCGTGATTTTTTGACGAAATTTGCCGTTTTTCGTGATCTTTTAACAAAAACTGCGGTTTTTTCGCAATCTTTAGAAGAAATTTGCCGTTTTTTGCGATGTTTTGAAGAAACTTGCCTTTTTTCGCGATCTTTTGAAGAAATTTGCCACTTTTTCGAGATTTTTTGACGAAATTTGCAATTTTTTCGCGATCTTTGGAAGAAATTGATTTTTTTTCGAAGACCATTTGTCGAAATTGATTTCTTTTTGAAGACCATTTGTCGAAATTCGCGATACATTTTATGTCCGAATTTTTTTAATTTTTGCTAAATTTTTAACAGTTGAAAAACAGTCTGCAGACTTTCCCAAGAGTCTGCGACGTGCATCGCAGCGTTGCGCCGATTCTGCTCCCGGGGCTACCATATGCATATGTTTCGGTTCAAACAGAAATTTGATTATGAAATAACTGTTTTAAATAAAAATTCTGGTGTGAAATATTTTTATAAAACTTGACTCAAATTTTCAGTGGTTCTAGGGTTAAATAGTCAATTTGGTAGTAATTTGATAATTTGTTTTAGATTCGATAAAACTGAGATAGATTAAAACTGAGTATTTCTGGTATTTCAAAATTGAAAGTATTGGTAGTCATATTTGAAAAAAAAAAGTTTCATATCAAAATGAAAACATCGATTTACTCAGATTTGAAAACATCATTTTTCTCAGTGTAGTGTTATTAGATATCAGTATGCAAACTGTGATTAAAATATTTTAAACGTTCTTGAGTTAATGAAAATTTAGATATTAAAATTTCGAATAATTACAGTTCTTCAAATTTCTTAATGTTCATTTCATTTTTACATACAGTTTCAAAAATTTTTCACAATAATGCTTGAATACACAAAAATGAATATTTGTTTCTTTTATAAATAAAACTTTAAAATGAACTTAATTTGCACTCTATAGATTTTAATTAAAAATATCGAAAAAATTAATAAAAAAATTATTATTTTTAAATAGGATTTCTCTTAGTAATTTATTTTTATCTAAACATAAAGCATCTATGAAAAAATTCAATAAAAGACGAAAAAATAAATGATATGAGGGTGAAACATTTTACTAAACGTTGAAAATCTTCAATCTGTAAGGAAACGTGTTAATGATTAAATGAGCTACAAATACTCGATATCTTTTGTGAGCTATTTTAACTGTTTTACTTTTGTTTTAGTATTTTTTATGGCTTTTTTCTATATTTTTATGCACGTATAATAAATAGAGCCAGATTAGAGATCTACTAATCAATCTTTTCGTACCATTTGTAATAGAAAGATTTTGACATACAGTTCACTAATATTAATGAAATTTGTTTTTTTTAATTGATGAAAACACATCAATTTTCTTTCTAGTAATCTAAAATTATATATATATCATAAATTATAACAAAATGGAATTTCATGAAATAATTGGAAAAAAAAAAATATGTTTTAGAAAGAAATTATGAAATTAAAAAAAACTGTACGCTAATTTTTTATTGTTATTTAGTATTTGAAGTTATATCTGATGACATAATAAATTTTCAAAACACCTGATATATTTTTAAAAGATTAAATCAGAAATTTTTACAAAATATTTTGTACAAATGTTGTATTGAAATCTATGGCTGAAACAACTGTTGCCTGCGACTGTACAAAAATGCGCATAATTCGCGTAACAATTATTGAAATCAAATTTAATGTTTTTCGAAATAGGAAGCTGCAGCCATTAATAAAATTATAACACTGAAAAGAAGAAAAATCGATTTTTTTAAAGCCTTTTTTTTTTCAAATTTGAAATTCCTCTTTTCTTATAAAAAACCCCTGGCAAATAAACATATCTGCATTCGAAAGCTATATTACGATACGTTATTAATTAATTAGTGACTAATGTAGTTCTGTTGAAAAACTGTATCTAAAATGCTTTTAAGAACTTATTTATTAAAATTAGCATTTATTTTAACTTTCTATAAAATCTGCGGAGTTCGAAGCTTTTCAATGAACGTATTTTTTTTCAATATCACATAAAATATAAAAATTTTATATACTTATTTTTTACAAACGTTTATTTGCTATGCTATTTAAATTTTACTGTCAAAATAATCTTTAAACGTCTATTTTATTTTATTTTTAGAGTTCAAATAATATTTATGACCTTAGATTCCGATTCCAAACAGTAAAACTTTATTACGATACTTTTTGAATGAGTTATGCGTATTTTTGTGCAGCTACAGGCAACAGTTCTTTAGGTCATCCCCTTTTTAATATACTCTTTACAGCAAATATTCTGTGATATTTTTCGAATTTTCATCTCAAAAATAAGTATCTAGTATTGTCATTGTAAAAACTCTATTATGTAATTAGAAATAACTTCAAAAACAAAGTAATAATACAAAATAAAGTTTTTAATATTTTAAATTAAATGTAAATTTTATCAGTTTCTTTAAAAAAAATATTTGCAAATTTCAGCTTGTTTCCTGTAATCCCATAACATTATAATTTATAAAATATGTATAACATTATGTATAAAAAATATATAATTACATGTAGTTATATTTTTATATACAGCTTAGTTTATGAGTCAAATACACCCTATGAACATTACTATTGTTTTTAATTTTCTCAGTAAAATTAATGCACTAAAGAGTTAAGCACAATTTTGTCCAATAATTTTATGATGGAATTAAACTTGCTATTAATGTAACATATTTAGCTAAAATTTTTTTAATATCTTATAAATAGTTGGATGTACATTTTCTCTTTTAGGGTACTCGATATACTACTGAGTATTTGATCCGGTTTATTGCTCGTTTGGTGCCAAATTCCAGCGACATTGTGGATGATCTCTTGAGACGTTTGTTAGCTTCTCTTGCCTACCAGTGTATAGGAATCAAAGGAGCTTTATGCCCAGTCGGAGCAAAATGGCCGAAAATGAGAGAAGGGACAACTAGGCACTTGATGATGTTTATACAAGGCCTTTATGATATAATAACTGGTTTGCAAACTAAACACAATGGAGAGCCTGCTAAATTGGACAATCATCCAAGTAGCGCTGGATCTAGTAAAAATGTGAATAGCAATAAATTTAGTAGAGTAGCAGGTAGAGCATATTTAGGACTTAACTTGATGGTTAAAGCTATTGCCAAGCCGACGAACCACTGATCCTTTAAAATACTTTTCTTGAAATGGCTCAATTTAATGGCATATGTAACAAAATATTATAAAATGCATAGAAAAGTGATCCAGTACGTTCTTCACTTTGTAATTGTGGAGAGAATTAAGTATATCTATCTCTAAGAATTGGAGAGAGGAAAAATATTGCATAGAAGTATTTGTACCTATCATGTAACATAAAAATGTACATTTATTTATTTTAAGGATTTTCACAGTTTACTTCTGTAAAATAAATCTTCCAGAACTTTACTTGCAGCTAAAACACAATAACTTTTTTTATATTACAAAGATAATGAAAAATAATCTTTCATTTAAATTAGTAAAAAGCACTATTAAGATATTAAATCTTTTATTATAATGCGATTTTTCTTTAACACTAACAAGACTGATGAAATTTCATCTTTATTTAAAGTTCTTGTTCAAAGCTTACCAGTCAGAAAAGTGAGCGAAAATATAAAAGTTTTTAACCTAATTTCGGCGTAATTTAAAAAAGTGTTTTCATACACTCTGTTTAGAATTTCATTAAATAAACTAAATTCAATAAAGTAGAAATGAAAATTAATATTTAATGAGTCTGCATTTGCAAATATGCAAATTTGCGAATTTAACTTTTTTATGTTTAAAAACATCTACGTATTTCATTATGCATGTAACATGGTTTGATCTAATTTCAAATGTTGAAATTATTTAAATAATTCCATATTTAATATCCTTAAAAAGTCTTGTTAAATATACCATTTACCTTAGAAAATAATAACAAGTTAGATTTTTTAGCATTAAGAATTTAGGTGTTGTTTAAACAAGGTGTTGTTTAAAAGAAATATAAGAAATAATTAAATTTTGTGAACCATTTATTCCACTCATTATTAATTAATACTGATTAATGATTTGAAATTTTTCCATTTAAATAATATTAAATATTAGTGTATTTTAATCAAAGTAAAATAAAAATATGTATATAAGGCCTGAAATATTGCCTCGGGTATGTATTTAACCTGATATATCTATGCACTTTTTGTTGTCAGATATCCATGTTATATTTTGTATATAAGTAAAAGTGCCTTTTTAAAGTTAAATAAAGTTTAATATGTTTTCATTCATTCCATGTTAATTTGAATGGTTTCTTTTATCTCAATATCATATTTAATGCATGTTTTTCACATACATTACTGAAATTTAAGATGTGTTTCTTACCTTTAGGAATTGTGACGTAGCATCAAATACAAATTAAAGCTGTTAACATGGCAATCCAAAAAAATGTACAAGATGTGATTTTTCTACATTTCCATGCACCTTAATGAGCTGAAATTTCAGTCTTTATGTTAAAATGTGGTGTGCTAAGTGAAATAATTTTAATTACATAATTGATATATATTTTGTAAAAAAATTGAACATAAAAGAGGAAATAATACGATGTTGTTAACAGAAAATTAATAATGGAAATAAAAAAGATTAGCCCGTTTATTAAACAGAATTTTAATCTTAAAGTTAGATCCATTATTTAGATATAGAAACAGGATTTTTAACGAAAATTTTAAATTCAAATAAATTACATGTAAGAATTTTTTAAATGACTTTATAACCGAATTAGAAAGAGCCATGGTAGCCTAGAGATCATAGTACCGAACTCCAGACTGAAAGGTCTTGGGATCGATGCACAACATTTCCAAAGGCCCATCGAGTGTATGCAGTGTACGCGCACGTTAAATAAAGGGGCTTTGAAAATCCTGTGGTCCGTCGAAGCAGTTACTATGGAAATTGATGTATGGAGAAACTATCCCTCCCCTTCTGAGACATATCGAAATTGAGGTGGTGGTAATGTTTGGTGCTGCCATCCACTGGGGTTTTGCCGAACATCCTCTGCTGCAAATGTCTGACTTCCAACCTCCTGGGTGCAGTCAATGAAAGCTTCAGCCTTCTCTTGATTTCGGCCACACGTCAACAACAACCTTATTAGAAATTTCATAATAGTTATTGGTTAACAATAGTGAATGCAACGAAAACTACTTCGGTTGCAATAATGGTTTTCAATAAGGAAATTATCATTTAAAAAAAATAAAAGTTCATATCAATGATGAAACATGTATTTCTCAATTCATCCCAATGTTTTAATCCATCTAAACTATAAGTCCATCTAAATTAAATCCATATAAACTATCTTTCACGGGAAACGTTCTTTCATGGGAATTAAAGGGTTAAAGTTGGAGGATATCCACCTGCTTGTCTTGTGAATTGAATGTTTTGTTAAAAATAAGAGGTTATCAAATTTGAATTCCTTTTCAGGGCTATACCACTTGTTGTATGCCGGATTCCCTTTTAATCACTCAGCTTCCGAATTCCTCTCGGTAAAGCTAAGTCTATCGGGTGTTTGATCCATTCTTACATTTAAAATATCACCTCAGGTGATTAACATTTTAAACTTTTTTTTTGTTTTTTTTTTCTCAAAGGATGTCACTTTTTTCTTAGTTGTCAAAATATTTCTAAACTCTCCCCTTAATTTAATATTTTATATTTTAAAAACTGACTCACTGGGGGTAAGATTTTAAAATTTGACATGGAATTAAGCGTAGGTTTTACGAATATTTTGAAAACTAAGTAAAAAAGAGACATCCTTTACGAAGAGAGCATAGAAAAAAGAAAGAAAAGATCTTAATTTCCGGAGGAGATATTTTGAATATAAAAACGCATCAAACACCCATAGGCTTAAAATTACCGAGGGGAATTCGGAGACTGAGTGACAAGAACCCTTAAGCTGATATGTTATTTCATGGCTCATGTATATTTACTAAATCATGGTAAAATATTTCACCATCATTTTTAGGAGCTTAGGGGGTGCGTGGATATCCGGAAAACCATGGTGATTACCGAAAACTTTATGTGATCGACTCCAAAAGTGATTCCAGTTCTATGTTTTTCTTAAAAAGAATCGTTGACAAAAATCCAGGTTCGTAGGTCCTTAAATATCAACTCTTCGGACTCCGGTGCCTCTTACACAAATTTTATTTGATTAGCACCACTTTTTAAAAAGATCTTTCCTCGAAGAAGATATTTTCAAAACTTCTCTGATTAAATGAGGAAAATTTTCCTTTTCTTTATTACTGGTGCCAAAAACAAATTTTGGAAGGAAAGACGATGTCTCCGCAGCGGAGACAACGGAGTGCAAAGGGTTAAAAATAAATATGAAAAGAAGAACTCTTCAAATTTGAAAACAGAATGGCTTTTATTATTGTAATGAAGAATGTAAGTGCCAGAGAGGTGACCCGATCGGTTAGATGTGTTGCTTGTTTGATGTACACAGAGAAAGTGAGATAAAGACTTCAGATATTGTTACCAGTGAGTAGAATCAAAATCTGGTGTCCTTGACCATTACATCCCCAGAGATATATTACATAATGGAAATTTTGAATTTAAAATTATCGAAAAAACTGTTATTGGCGTTACAAAATTTTAATGCTCTAATGGAAATGCCAAAGCTGAGTAACGGGAAAAAGTACATTTAGAAGCAGTAACGCAGATATTAATCAATGCCAGACGTCTACTTTATTATAAATAAGATAAATTTTTAAGACTGAAAAAGCTTTTATATTTAATATCAAACTGAGAGTTTTTAAATAACTGTTGCAAAAATGCATATGTTCCACGACTAACTTTTTCTATTTATTCATTATTGATAAGGAAGATATACACACACAACTAACCCTTAAATGCATATTGTATCATTTTCGATACCATTAAGTGTTCCCGATTTATTGGGGGTTTTATTCACACATTCCGTATTCTCACCAGAAATTTAAAAGAGCAATTTTCACTTTACTTAACCCTTTGGGCTCTGGGGTTTTAATTTCTTCAAAATTCCAAATGTCACATTGGCACCAGTATTTCTCAAAGAAAAAAAATCGGTTAACGATTAACACGAAAAAATGCATTAAACCTTTTTGAAATAAATTTGGTCGAATTTTCTGGTTATATTGTGACATTTCGGAGTTAAAATTATGTGGTAGAAAATTCTACCAGCAGAGATCAAGGGGTTAATGACAGACCGTTCGTAATTAAATAAAGAAAAATTTACCATTTAGATTTTTCTGGTATGAATTCTGATTCTTTGAATTGCGCATTTTTTGGAACGCGTTCTATCCTATGCATTTAAGGGTTAATGATTGAATGTGGAGACTATTATTATGTGAAATGCTGTTACTCAAAAATAAGCACTTTTACGTAAGTAAATATATTCAACCAACATCATCAAACTTATAAGGATGGTTCTGTGATAATTAGCCAAACCCAGATTGGGAGAAGTTTCCAACGGAAATTCATTGGGATTAAAGAACTGGCAAAGAACACAATTAAAAGTTTGCAAATTTAATCGGACTGGATGCATCTCAATGTTTTTTGATCTCACTATTATAGACCAATATAATAACAACAAAAAAAAGGATGATATAGGACGCGTTTGTAAGCGGGATATTAAAGCATAAATTGTAAATAATGCTAGAATTCCATAATGCACAGGCTGCATAGAAAGGCGATATGTTTAATTGCATTGTACGACTCTTTTAATTTTATGAGAAAAATAAACCTGATTTTTTTCTACATTTACATAAAAAAATTAAAGTATCATTAATTTCATTAAATTTCTTATTTTAAATAGTGAGTTATATATTAAAATGTATTTAACTGAAAGTAACAAAAATTAAATTGCAAGAAATAATTGGTTTTGTAGGAGTTATAGAAGAACGTCTTAAAAAAAGAATGCTAACATATGGGTAAACTAATAATAAAACATGATTGGTTTAGAGGATTTTAGACTTAAGATATTCCGCATTAGATGTTCCATTCTGAAAATGCGGCATGTGCATATGTCATCTTTCTCTTATGATGACAATCTAAACTGTAATAAAAATTGCTGAGTGTACTATTTCTGTGCCGTTATTTTCACAAGTGACAAAGTTTGTTAATACACTTCGTCTTTAAGATTTAAAAAAAAAAAAAAAAAAAAAAAAAAAATTGTGCTGATAAAAATTGATCATTTTTACGCATAGAGATATGTTTCAGTATATAAAAGACTGAATGAGATAACATCCACCGTGCAGAATAATTCCATTATATTCATAGAGCATAAAATTAAATTTTCAATGGAGTCTGTAAAAATCATTATTGCATTTAAAGTTTTATTTTTCCATAATGAGCGTTAAACAACCTATTTATATTGCATTTTAAAACATTGTCCAAATCTGGGTATTTTCATAAAAAGTAGAGCAAAACAGAACTAGCTTGTAAGGAATGAGATATTTCAAACAATTTTTTGTAAAGATTGAAATGTACTTAGGTTTTGAAAAGAAAATTGAAAAATTGCATTTAATTAAAAGTTTTATGTTATGCAAACGTTTTAATTATTGTTTTTTTCTTGATTAGATATTCAAGCTCAATGGAAATCTTGGTGTAAAATGCAAATTTCTTAAGAGACACGCGTAAATAAAAGAATGTTTTATTATTAAAAATATAAGGATAATTCTGAGCATTAATTAAATCACCCATTATGGACTCCCGAAACAATCCCTCTTTAACTAAAATAACTGTTTCAAATATTTTCCAGACGGAGGATACCATTGAAATTAATTTCTTTTGAAATACATTTATCTCTATTTTTAGCAACTAAAAAACTTTTGATAAATAAAAAATTCGTTATATTAATTCAAAGGAAAAACAGATGCTTACCATTGAAAACGCTTAATTACTATTTAAAAAATATTATTTGAGGGTGACTCTTGGTAAATAAATGCATCACAATGTTTAAAGCGTAGTTTTGAATAGCAATTTATGTATAATAATTTTTCTATTCATACAGAAATTTTAAGAAATTTCTTACAGATGATTTTGAGCAACTTCTTTGTTAAAATGAGATGCTATAAAGCTTTAGAACTTTATTTCAAGCTTGTAATAAAAATATAAAATAAATGATATTTAAATAAAGTTTATTTTATAAAATTTTGTTTTAATCTATATAATTAATACAAAATTAATTTAGTTAACCAAGGAAAAAACAATTTAATTAAAAAATTACGTACTTTCTGAAGAAAAAAGATGAAATAATAATTTTATACTTTAATAATTATAATTTAATACTTTGATAATTTTATACTAAAACTATATTAGTTTGCGTTATATTTTTAAGAAGGATATTTTATATTTATATCATCAGTGAGTGCTTTAAAATGTTATAAATTTTATAAATACTATAAAAAAATAACATTTATTTTCTATATCGCACAAGAGTTTCAAAATACATATTCATAAGTGTGAACGTTCTTGAAGATTTAAATGTTTCTGTATATATAAAGTTCCATTAAAAAGAAACTTTGACTGATGCATAATATGAATGAAATTAATTCAGAATATTATATTAATTATGAAAGTAATAAAAAATCAATATATTAATTTAGAATTTAGAATTTGTTAGATTTTTGATAAATTGAGGTACGTGTGAAAGAGTGTATTGCATATAATCAATTAAATTTAGAGAATATTTGAGAGAAAGAGATTTTGTCGAATTTCTTTTAATTTTTTCTTGGCATTGCATGTTTAAAATGTTGCCAAGTAGTACTGAAATTTCCCAGAATAACTTTTTAATACAGACTATTATTAGATATTAAATGATATTACTAATATTTTTAAATTATTAAATAGATAAATGTTAAATCTTAAAAATTAATGTCTCATATATTGAAGAATACTTGAGGATTTTATATTTTAGCTTTCCCATATGATAGATTATGCGAAAACACATTCCTTCACGCATGTTTTCAGATGTTAATGATACTTTATCTTTATTTTGAAGTTGGAACTTTAAAACAGAATTAAAATATTTGTAAATTAATATTTCTAAATTTGAAATTTCTTCATGAATATGGAAAATGTTAATAATTAATTACTCTTAGTCTACCACAGCGAGTACCTTCAATATAATACTATTTTTCTTAAATTATCGAACTGATGTATTAAATTAGACAAAGAATATCTCTGGCATATTTTAGTGCGTTTTGGTTTATTACCTGTAGGAAATACATTGACAGTGTAAATTGCAAAAGTGATTAACTCCATGAGGGGCGGCTGGATACATTATTTCCCACCAAATTTTAATCATGATTTTACCAGAAAATTTTAATTAAATTTTACATTTATAACTTTCGTCAAAAAATATAAAAAAATTGCTTTCCCTTTTCTTGGAATATTTTTTTTCTTCTAAAATTACGGTGTGTATTCAACATCATAGCAATACATTTGCTTGCCTCTCAAAGGGTTAAAAAAAGGATAGGAATTATGCAAGTGTTCAGATTCAGATAAACTGTGAGGTTAAAATAATCCTGCTACAGATTTTTTAAAAAGTTACACTTTTAAAATTTTTATTCTGTCCAAATAAAGAATAATAATTTATATTCCAAGTTGCTATAAGTGTCTAAAACGTTAGACTTAGAAAATTATAATCCCTGACACCTTGGCCTAAAAACTGAGGCTGATTACGAAGTTTAATACTAATTTAATCAACAAAAACGAAATAAAGACTAGAAATAAACCCAGTTTAATAATTTTATCAAGCCGCTTTTGACAAATTTTTAATTTCATCTTTCTGTAAGAGCTGTTTTTATCAGAATCATGTTAATGCGATAATTTCTTCTCCAACCCATATTTTATTTAATTTATTTTTGCTGTAAGAGTCGGTCCTATCAAAAACTTGTCAAAATAAAAGTTGTAGATAATATTGAAAAGATATATAATAAATTTAAGCGAATTTGATATCTTGTGAATCGGAAACATTATGATTTTTTTTCTTGCTCCATCTCCCTTTTTATTTTCGTTTTAAATTTTTTTCGAGGAGAGTTATCTTGGCAAAAGCTTCTCAATATAAAAGTTGTAGATAGTATTAAATGATTTTTAACAAATTTAATAGAATTCGATATTTTGAAAACTGCGACAATATGATTTTTTGCTCCCTTAATTTTTTTCGTCCCCTTGAGCCCATTTTTAATTTTATCTAAAATCTGTTATACATAAATATTTGGCCCTTTTTCTAAAAGTAATGCAGGGATGAAATTTCCGCTTATTTGCACACCAGTATTTTATGAGAGAAAATGATATTTTATTTAATCGGAACTTTCTTGCGATTTAAGAAAACATCATTTTCTCTAACAAAAACTGTCATGAAAAAAGAGAAATCCTTATCTCTGAGTAATAAAAACTTTATACTGATTTAATACATATATTATAACAAGAATTTACGGAGTTTTTCCGGTTGTCCCTATTTCCTTATTCGAACACCTTGGTCCAATTTTGCCCATTAAAGAACTTGACCAAGATTCTCTACCCACTGATTTGTATGAGTGTAGAAGAGATTTGTGCATAATTATGGTAATTATCGTGTCCTTATAAAAGTAATACATGTGTATAACATTAATTGTAAACCATTAATTGTAAACCATTAATTGTAAAACAATACATAAACCATTAAGTTTAATACAAAATTACGACATTGAAACATGCAAAAAATAAATTAAAATGAATATAATTGGAATTTGTAGAAACAAAGTGGAATCTTCAGACCACAAATACATTGGAACTACAAATAAAATATGTGGGTTTCATCATCGCATTAACCATGAAAATGCAAAATAATGCGAATTTTATATGTATATACATACACACATGTATATATATAGAGAGAAAGCTTTAAACGGGGAGATGGTTTTGAGTTTCAGGGGTCAAGATCGGCGTAGATATGCAAATATTTTTCAGAAATTCCAACACTGGGAAGAATGTTTTAGGCAGTATCTCTTACGAAATCTACCTAAAAACTCTCGTTGCTCTGTCTATTGAAACCGTAAAAATTCCCTTCCACGCCCAAAAATTTCTGAAGTATGATACTACAAATTTGATAAAGTTTCGGAGTTTTTAGGCACTAAAGGGCTTTTAGGCACTATACATTTCTTAGTACTAAAAGCTCCAAAATTTCATAAAATTCTAACTATCATAACTCAACTAGTTTTGGTCGTAAAAGAATGAAATCTTTACTGTTGTACTTGTCAGAGTATGGAAAGATGGCTTCTGAATGTAACTTACAGGACTCAGGGACGGCATAATCTTTTAAACGTAAATGTTTTATTAGAAGCAAGAACACTTCATCATCCTATTTTATTTTAAACAATTTCGCTATTTACATTGCCTTTGTTTTTCCAACAGGTACAAATTTTAAGTTTGTTTCATTTTTTGGGGGTATCCAATACTATGATAAATAAATAGAAATAATAAAGACATATATATAAAATCTCACACTTTCGATTCTTAAATTTAGAAAGAAGTATTGTTAAAATTTTATTGCTAAAATAGTGATAGTTTATTTGCATAGTGCTAAAATTGCTAAAATAGTGATAGTTTATTTGCATTTATTTTGAAATAAAAAGCAGTTAAATAATGCTTTATATATTTAAGTCAATGTAAAGAATTTTTTACCGAAAAATATACATGCATTTAACATGTGACACAACATAACACATGCATTTAAATGTAAGTAGAACTTTCAAATAAATCAAAAATATTTGTAGGTAACTCTATGTGTTTAGAATGTCCTCAGGAAGATATTTTTATTTGTACCTTTTTCTTAATACAATATTTTAAATAATAGATTAATGTATTTTTATATTGTTTATAAGAGTTTTGGGAACTTTTGTATCAATTCAGCATAAAATTTGATTTTTTATTATGAAAATAAGAAATAATAAAAAAAAAATAAATTCTAAATTTTTCTTTAAAAAGCAGTTTTAATATTCATTAAATATTACAAATGAAGTACTAAAAAAAATACAGCAAAAGAACATGTGATGAAAAAGTTCCACTTATTATTAAATTAGTGATTTTTTATATTTTTTAAGACAAGTACTATGTGTTTAAAATCTTTTCATCGAAGTAATAGTAACTTGGTTATCATCTTGAATTGTACTATAAGGTGAATCATAAAATTTAAATCTATGTTCGACTGGAATTTTCAAGAAATTACTGCTGTCTTCAGTTTTCACATCACCATCTGACATCTTACGCATAGCCTTGTAAAATGGTGCAGGTACTTCACTCATGCTATTTTTATGTGGGATTAATTTAACTCCCGTGCAGCTTTCTGCAGTATCTGGATCAAGTATAGGATGCCTTGACCTATGCTCCTCATCTTCCAAAAGAGCATGAACATTTAATACAGTGTCATTGCCAATTCTGACTTTGGCTTTTTGAAAAGTTGCAGTTATTTTTTCTTGTATGACATTGATGCACATTGAATTTAGTACTAAGCCCAGAACTAAATATATAAAAGCTCCCATCATATATTGCTGATTTTGAGGTGTGTAGTCACCGAGTCCTATGGTAGTCATAGATATGAAGACGAAATAAAAACTTTCGAACACTGTCCAATCTTCCCAATATGAAAAAATTAGTCCACCAACTACCATATAAATTACAACCATCAAAATCGCCAGAGTCACTGGAAGAACAAATTCATCCTCCACTTCAACATGTTTGTGATTCTTTTCATCAGGGTTCATAAAATCGAGATTTTTATACAATTCATCATTGTGTATTGTCAAGGTTGTTACTTGATTGCAGTATGAAGATGGATCATTGGGAATTGCATTATCATCTTTGATTTCTTTTGGTTTCTTATCCTGTCTAACTGATCTCCATGATACTGTCATATACTAAAAGAAGAAGCAGAAAGATCATTAAAAGGAAATCAAATCAATATTATAGAAATTGAGGATTAATAATTCTTACCGAATTTGGGGGTTTTAAGAAGAAAGAAGATGGAAATATATTTTAGTTGTAATCTAAGTACATTTTAAAATAATGTAATTTTAAAATAATCTTATTAATAATAGTGAAGTAACTTATTACCTTATTAATAATAATTTATATTATTAATATTCTCTAATAAATATTAGCGAATCTAATTTTTAATTAAAATTTGTTTGTGATTAAACCGCTTTTAATTATTATGAAAGAGAATTTTTATTTGTCGAAGCAAAGTACACACCTTTTTACTTGTTTATATTAAAACAAAAACGATAAGTCTTCTGTTTTTTACTCCGAACCTTTTAAGCGATGATTTGAAAAATATTTTTAAATAGGTTTTTAAATACTGCGTACATTGTATTTTTTCGATTTATTGTTCACCAGTCGTAAAACATAAATCGAAAAAAAAAATGTTGTATTAAAACCGTCATCGTGATTATTGTTCTAGAAATATACAGAGAATTTTTGTTTTTTCACAAGCGTTAGGTTGGTGATTACAAATAGTCCTAATTTTAAAATTTAAATACAATTTTTTAATACTTTAATTGTGATTATTAACATACAGTTTTCTAGAAATCATTAGAAACGCATAAATACAACAAAGAATTATATTAAACTGAAGAATACCTATAAAACTTGAATACCTCTAACAGAAAAATTTTTATCTTGCTAAAACTGATTGATAAAGAATTTTCCTACTGCACTGTAAAAAAAATCTGCAAAGGTACTAAACTTTTTCATGGAAACTGGGATTCCAAGAACTTTTCCTGTAACGGTAACAGCAAAAATTCAAGTTTCAGAATCGATTACATGAATTTTTTCTGTTATCGTTACATGAAAAGTTCTTGGAATCCCAGTTTCCTAGAAAATGTTTAGTACCTTCACAGATTTTTTTTACAGTGTGCGCGAAACGTGTCGGCATGAGTTGAACAGGATTGCTCAAACGGCAGAGTGTTGGCATTTAAGCTAGGTGTTCTAGTTTAGACTATTTACATGAAAATCCTTTCACTTAGTTGTAAATTTTCTATTCATAAAACTTACACGGTTCAAGCAAATCTATCTTTCATGTTTTCTTTTTTATAAATGATTTCATATATTGTTGAAAATGACGTAAGATTCGCTTGAAGAAATCGAAACATTATAATTACAGTTTTGTTACCTATGTTTTTTTGGAAAATAATAAAGATTTTTTTTCTCTGAAGTCACACATTATTTTGAAGAAATATGCATTTTACTTTAGAATTTATTTTAGTAGCAATGACAGAATAAAAAATATGCTACATACACTGTAAAAAAAAATCTGTGAAGATACTAAATATTTTCTAGGAAACTGGGATTCCAAGAACTTTTTATGTAACGATAACAGGAATAATTCATGTAATTGATTCTGAAACTTGAATTTTTGCTGTTACCGTTACAGGAAAAGTTCTTGGAATCCCAGTTTACATGAAAAAGTTTAATACCTTTGCAGATTTTTTTTTTTTTTTTTTTTTTTTTTTTTTTTTTTTTTTACAGTGTATTGCACTTATCCGAATGTCATCGTTCATATAATGCAAATCGATAGCCAGGGATAATTTAAAAGAGAAGAGAGTAAAACATTATTATTTACATTTTCATAGTTTATAAAATTATTAATAAACAAAATATAGTTATAATAATAATTATATTTATTGAATTAAACTTACATGAATATAAATTGAATATTCTAAAATTTTGCTGAATGATAAATAGTTATCCCATCTTTTCAAAAATTTAATGTGTCTCTTTTTGAATATAAAATTCTACCATACATTTTTTCAATTCACTTTTTTTACGTGATTCTTGTTATAAGAGAGATTTTTGAAAAAGATGCGTCAAATAACAAAATTCCGCTCTCCTCCCCTGCACTCCCCCCTTGTAACTCAATATATAACTCGTTATAATAATAATTATATTTATTGAATTAAACTTATATGAATATAAATTGAATATTCTAAAATTTTGCTGAATGATAAATAGTTATCCCATCTTTTCAAAAATTTAATGTGTCTCTTTTTGAATATAAAATTCTACCATATATTTTTTCAATTCACTTTTTTTACGTGATTCTTGTTATAAGAGAGATTTTTGAAAAAGATGCGCCAAATAACAAAATTCCGCTCTCCTCCCCTGCACTCCCCCCTTGTAACTCAATATATGTTTTATTTCACAAAATATTATAAATTTTCGAGTATGCGTCATTTTCAACCAATATAAAAGATTCATACTTAAATAACTTCTGAATCTTTCACGATTATTCTTTCATAGGAATACAAAAAGAAATCTATTTTCTTGAACGGATGACAAAAACACGATAAAAAAAGTAGAAGTTGCAGTATCTTACAAAAAGTACGCGACAAGGATTTATCAGATTCTGTGTTGCTGCAGGCTTGTATACATTAAAGAGACAGGAAGAGAAGGGGGACACAGATTGCCTGGAAAAAAGAATTTCACAAAATTGAGCTCAGTAGAGATGACTTCAACGTTCTTATCACATGGCGCCCGAGGGAGTATACTATGCGATATGTGCAGGATAAAATTCTTTGTAACGAATGAAATCACTCTCCACTTATATCTTTTCTAAATTTTTATTGAAGGCAATTTGTACGAAATACAAGTAAATAGTTCAGAGTTGTGCTGATTCATTTGTGAGATACCTACGTTTATGAAAGAATTTGAATTTTATAAATAGCCAAACTTGTAACGTTTCTTAAGGAAAAATATTTTCTTTTAAAGTATACCAGAGTTGCCTTAAATATATTATCTTCATACAAATATATGTATTTTTCTATTAAATCCCGATTTTAAACATGTGATATTTTTTTCTCTCCCTGTGACTTCAAGGCTTATAATTTACTTCGGAAGGTTGATATGCATAACAATAATTAAAAAATATTTTTCTATTGTATTATTATTTTTAAATATGTCGCAAAGACTAAGAGTTTGGTTGATTTGTCCAAAATACAAAGAAATGTTTCAAAATTAGATTTATTTATTTTAATATATCGTCGCTTAATAAAGAACTCGCATTTCGAAAAGTGTCATATATGTAACGGTAACAGCAAAAACACACGTAACCTTCCTCGGTTGCATGAAATTCTGCTGTTATCGTTATATGAAAAGTTCTTGTAATACAAATTTACTAGAAAAATTTTAGTAACTTTACAGATTTTTTTTACCGTGTGCAAGGCGCATTTAAAAAGAAGAATGGTATCTGAAAATAGAGAAAACAGAAAATGCAAATAAACAGCCCTCAAATGTATCTCAATGAGTCATAATACATTTCCCAGAACGTTCGAAAATTTGCTAGAAACATCAGCGAAGGCTTCATTTGGAATCGATTGCAGCGTTTCGCACGCAGTCCTTGAATAACATATTTCGCCAATTTATGGGCCAGCACAAAGCATTTGTTCGAAGTTGCCAAGCGTTTTTCTCGCTGATCTTCTATTTGAATATGTGTCAACTTCAACAGCTGCCATGCCATTCCATCACGAAAGTGTTTGAATCTTTTGTAAGCAAAACTTGTGTTCTCGAATGATATTATGAACCTTTCCATCATTTTAAATGCAGTCTTAGTCTATTTCACTATTTTTTCAAAATTTGTAACAAAACTTGATATTTACGAATTTCTCAACTGCACAATAGCACGAGTGCGGCGTTTACTACGTTCAAATGGCTGCAACAATCTAATCTGCTTTACGTTGTATGTTAAAGTCCGACCGAGGACATATGGCTGGAGGTAATGGCGTCAGATCAGATGGCTTCCACTGATCCAATCCAGTCGTCCTCAGGAGAAATGAAGCTAATAGGAGCTATCTTGGCTAATTGTGTCGGCCAGATATCACATGATTTTATGGAATCCGTCGAAGGGCGGGGGAAACAACTAAGATCTTTTACGGCCGAGACTGAATCCAACTGTGATGGGACAATATATGGGGATTCTGGACTATTTTCTCAATGCGCATGCACGCGTTTTTAAAGCAATTTGCCGTTTAGAAATCGATCAACTCACCAAACATTTTAGACGCATCTTGTAAAAACCATTACTGAAAACAACAGACATTTCAGATATACAAAATTTACAAGTTCATAAAAGGCTACATATAATTCTTTTCGATTTTATCTTTTTCTGTAGGAATGCGGGTTTAAATATATTTAACAGAAATGTTTAATTATTATAAAAGATATATATTATTAAAAATGCAGTCGGTGATAGAAACACACCTTAAAGATTTTAAAAAAATCACGAACAGACGAAATAAAATGTTTAAAACAACTTCATGAATTATTCATCACATTAATCATTTAATTAATCTTTTCATCTATTGAATTGCAAATAAATTATTTTTAGCTATCTCATTAAAACTTGTACTTGTTGATTACATTAAAAAATATCTTTTAATTCACTAATGATTCGAAAAACATTTAATTTAAAATTTACTTTGTATATATATATATTTTTGGTTTTGTTGCTTGTTTGTTTTTACCATGCTTTTCAGATAAATTACGCGAGAGTTCTTTTTCTGCTTTAAATACAAGAAGCAAAATTTTCATTAATGTTCTAGAAATGAACTTAAAGCAAATTTTTGTTGACTACTAGAACATTTCATTTTTAAAAATCACTTAAATATTTTCTGAAATTGCATATATTTTTCATGTTTTCTTTTATGATTAATTAGAAATTTCGCGTTTGCACTTTGGAAAAGAATTGTATACTTATTAATATAAAATGCATTAGTCATTTATATCGAGATATTTGATGCAGAACAAAACAGGGATAATATTTTTTTTAAAGTTATTATGTATTCGTACATTTTAGATTTATTTTCAAATCATTTAGGAATAAAAACTATTTATGAAAAGATTTAGTTTGAAAAAAAAATAATAATAAAAAAGGGGGCAAACATGATACGTTTAATTTCGAAATAACTCTACAGCATACCATGAATATTGCTTTATTAAATTTATGTATTTTTCTTTATCAGGATGAAATATTGTTAATTTAAAGTCTCTGCATTATTACTAAGGAAAAGTGGGGACTAATGGGACTCAGGGCTAATGGAAGAAATGGATTTTATTTTATACGACAAACATTTTAGTGAAGTTTTATATAACACTGCGTGGCAATAGGTCTAGCACACATTTCCAGCATAGAAGGTCAGCTATGACAGTTGATTAATGTTTAGAAAAAAAAAATTATTTCGAACAAGCCAAAGTAAATTTTATTTTTTGCGATTGATTCTACACTGGCGTCCAAAAGTTAAGCATAATTGGTAATTAAGTAGGTAATGAAAGAAATATAGATCGAAATGTGGTGAAACTCCAGGTGTGTAAACAAAATAGTACGCGTCACATATTTTCGCGAAGAGTTTTCCCCGAAATCGAACAGGGGACCGTAAACAAATTGAAAAAGAACGAAGATCTTTTGGATAACCCTGTCAAAAGTAATGTAGCAAAAGCGTTCAAACTGCACATTATGATTAAGTGGCTTATTGTAGTGTACTGTGTTTATTTTTATAAGGATAGCATGTATACTCGTAGAGAAATTAAAGCTTTTATAAAAACAGTCCTAAGTCTTTTGCTTATAATTTGCAGAGTTCTTAATATAAAATAATGTTCTTTTCTGAAAATATGAAAAACATCATGGTACACAATACCCTGTCATCAAAATTTTAAAATAGTAAAAATTGTATGACAAATGAGCAGGTTTACAAAATAATTTTTTACTGCGCGTGCGTGAACGCTATTAAAATTTCATTTGCATATTATGTTAGTTAAATGTGTAGAGCAACTTTTGTTAAAGTCTCAAAAACATATATTAAAAATTCTGAAAATTATCGTTGATAGAATGAGATCAAAATATTTTATTTCCTAATGAAGCAAAAAGATGAGGGGCTGTATCCATATTCCATTGTTTCGTGCCTAGACAATATTGCACGTACAGCTATATTTGGATAAAACCCCTGATATTTTGCTTCCTTTTAGGAATAACGGATTTTGAGTTGATTCTATGGACGATAATTTTCAGAATTTTCAAGCTATGTTTTTGAAACTTTTACAGAAGTTGCTCTATACATTTAGCTAACACAATATGCAAATGGAATTTTGATATCGTTGACGCATGCGCAATGAAAAATTATTTACTAAACCTACTCATTTTTCATACAATTTTTATTATTTTTAAATTCTGATGACAGGGTATTGTGTACAATGATGTTTGTCATATTTTCAGAAAAGAACATTATTTTATATTAAGAACTCTGCAAATTATAAGCAAAAAACTTAGGACTGTTTTTATCAAAACCTTAATTTCTCTACGAGTATGAATGCTATCCTTATAAAAATAAACAGAGTACATTACAACAAGCCACTTAATCATAATGTGCAGTTTGAACGCTTTTGCTACATTAGTTTTGACAGGGTTATCCAAAAGATCGTTCTTTTTCAATTTGTTGACGGTCCCCTGTTCGATTTCAGGGAAAACTCTTCGCGAAAATATGTGACGCGTACTATTTTGTTTACACAGCTGGAGTTTCACCACATTTCGATTTATATTTCTTTCATTACTTACTTAATTACCAATTATGCTTAACTTTTGGACACCAGTGTATTTTGAAAACAATTGTGAACGCTTATATCTCATTTAAATATATTAATAGGTACTATAAATATTAGTGAAGTAGAAAATATTAATGAAAAGATAATGAATTAAAAATGCAAATAGATATTTTTCAAGTTATAAATTTGCATATACTGGGGTCTAATGGGACATTTCTTGTGGGGGCTAATGGGATAGCTTAATGATAATCTAAATGATTCGATATTTCTTTAAAGCAACGTTGTAATGGTTTGTTTGTCTTCACAGTGTGTATCATTTAATTAGAATGTCTGAAATATTAACGCAGCATATAGAAAAAAAATGATTTTGATTTTTTAAATTGGGCAGATTTTGTGAAGGATGTTTTGTGATTGAGGATGACATTCTTTTGAAGCTAAAAATATCAAAAGACTTAGTGGAAATAAGATGTCCTATGCTTACATTTGATGCAGAACAATTTTCACATGTGAAGCATATCGTTTGTTAATAAAAAATGCTTTTAACAATCATTAAAGGATCTTTTTTCCGAATTACACTGCATGTCCCAATAGACCACAAGTATGGAGACTAATGGGACAGTTGTGTTAAAGTTCAAAAGTTAATATAACACAAGATTAGTAAAGTTTTTTTACTTTTTTTAAACATTTTTATTTATTTAATTGTAAAAGACATTGGAATTAAAAAAAATGATAAAATGTGCATTTTTGTTTTTATACTAGCCTAAAATAAAAAAATGTCAATTAGCCCCCACATTCCCCTAAGTAAATAAATATCAATACTTAGAAGTTATTTGTTCTTTTGTGGTATTTTTCATAAGCAAGTACACTTATTATTATTTTTAAATATAACGAGACATTGAATGCTATATTTATCTATTCACACATATTCTCCCATTTGACTAGTTGGTAAAGAAAGTGACCGAGTGTTGCAGTTAAAAATTATTTATTCTTTTGCAGTTATTTGTGAAAGGGACTAAAATTTCAGAATTTTTTTTAAATATTTTTATATGTTTTTGTAAAATGTTCTATATGACGGAATGTACATGATGGGCCAAAAGTTTGTGACATAATTTAAATTTTTTTGAAATAAGATTTTTTTAATTGAATGCACACACCCGACTTGTGCTTGACATCGGGTGTCCGCTTATTTATTTATTTATTGAACAACATAAACCTGACTTGTGTGCTGGACATGAAGGCCTGCTTATAAGTCATTGTCTATATACAGGGACGATATAGTATAAAGAGATTCGCTCGCAAGAGACTAGCGGCGTGGTGCCTTAACCACTAGGCCACGGAGGCTTAGGGTGATCGCCTACAAGCAAGGCTACACTAGATACCGGGCTTGCTCATTCCTTATCACGACCTCACAAAAGGTGGCTGGCCGCTATCTGTGATTGGTAAAAACAGGGATCAAAGTGACGCACCCATCGTTTTTACCAATCGCTGGACGTCATTCAGCCACCTTTTGTGACGTCATGAAAGGAATGAGCAAGTCCGGTATCTAGTGTTGCCTTGCTACAAGTCATCCTGTATATACAAAGATGAGATAGCAGTAAGGAAATTTGCACAACGAGAAAGTTGCATCCGGGAGTTCCATACAAAGAGTGGGGAACGGAGCGAACGGGAGTCGAACTCTCAGCCCACCTACAATAACAAGCGATTAGCGATGTGGTACCCTTATCACACAGCCACGTTTCCCCCAAAATTTAAGCTACAGGTGTCCAAAAGGGAGTCGGTCGTTGCAGCAACTGCGAGCCACAAAGTTGGCATATGCGCATTTTGCTTTGTCAACTGCTCCAAAATTGAAACCTTGAAACAGAGCGAAATATTGATGAATGTCAAACAAACTTAATTTTTGGAACATCAATCGTTTTCAATTAAAAAAATATGTATAATAGTTGAAATTTACAAAAAAATAAATTAAATCTACGATTTGTCGCATATAAGTACTTTTTTAACTACGGAATTTTGCATGTTTAAATATGTAATGAAAAATAAAATAAAATGAAATAAAAATAATAAAATGAAAAAAAAAGAAAACAAAAAATAAAAATAAATAAAAAATAAAAATATTTATATCTATAGCCAGATTTTTTTGTTGTTATATAAAACTATTTATAGTTATTTCAATGCATAATCTATTTTTAACAGCGAAATAAATTTTTATTCCGAAAAAAAGTGTGAGTAGGATTCGAACTCACACAAAAAAATCTCTAATCCGTATGTTGCTGATCATATTACAAATCCGTTTGCAAAACAAGGAAATTTATCCTATTATAAATTTTCGCGCAATTTACATTCGGTCTCAATTTTCGAGTAGACGACAAACCAGACCTTAAATACTCATGTGCGAACTTCGCGGCTCACAGTTGCTGCAAAGACCATTCTTCCGTCCAAAAGTGCGCGTTCGATGAAAATGTTTCTCATAATCAAATTGGCTTTTTTAAAACAAATATTCAAAAATCTTCCTCTAGGTGGCTCTTTAGGCTGCCAAGAAAAGCATAAATAACTTATGAAAAGCAAGAATTTGATTGCCATTATTTATTCCCACATTTGTTTTCTTTTTTTTTTTTAACATATGCATTATCTTCAGAATTTTTTATCATTATGAATCAGAAACTATGGGATTTTATAAAAAAGAATTTAAACTAATAAACGGAACTTAATGTGAAGCAGATGTTAAGTGACCCATGTAAAAATAAATGAGAGTAAAAATTAGAATAAATTTTTAGTAAAGCTAGTTAAAAGACTAAAAAATATCTTTAAAAAATTAAGACACAATTCTTGAAAAATTTGGTCATTACATCGGACAATACTAACATGTGCATTACTCCCCCCCCCCCAAAAAAAAAAAAAAACCGAACAAACAAACAAACAAAAAAAGAAAAAACTTTGAGCTTTTAAAATGAAAACTTCAAGATAAAAACGCAAGTTTTCATTTGTATGGGTAATTATGCTGGATCTATTAAGGAAATTTACAATATTCGCGATATAATTGTCGTATAGGTAAAAATGAGCAGTCAAAATATTCCCAATTAATAAGCTTTCAGTTAGTATTAAAAAAAGAGAATCGATTTTGTTGAACGATTTCAAGGTACTGTGTCCACATAAACAGGAAAGCATTATGGTCTGGGTGAAAAAAATGCAATGTGATTAAAGTAGAAATAGTGCCTGATAAGACGGAATACTGTCTGAAATGAAATTCTTCTCACCCTCTTGCTTTTCTGTCTTAGCAATTTTTACTATACTTAAAATAGGATAATAAGATGAAACGTGTTTAAATAAATTATTCTGTCGGCATTTATGCTGCGAATAAATATTTAAAAGAAAATTAAATATTCATTTCTATATTTTAAACAAAATCATTGTAATATTTATTATGAAAATAACAATGAAATATAATTTTTTCAAATCTTTAGTTTTAATTTCGAAAAACAATGTATAAGTTGTAATATATTTCTAAAGATTCTTTATAAAGTAAGCAAATTAAACGTACTTGCAACGGTTTATCTTCTGGAATGGCTGAAGTATTTATTCGGAATGTTCCCGTTTTGTAAAATCTTCTAAAATAACGAAAGACAAATTTCATGGCTTTTGTAAAAAGTTTGCCCAAGTCAGCTAAAACTAGAAACATCAAAGGAACACCCATCGCTGCATAAAATGTTGTTACTGCTCTACCAGTATTTGAGCAAGGAGCAATATCTCCATATCCTGAAAAAGAAAAATGGAAAATAATATATGTGAAACGTTGCATTTAGATGAAATAGGAAGAAAAGGAAGCTTTATTAGTTGTATCGAAAGAAAAGGGGAAAATAAAGAAAGTCACAGAAATATATTGTATACTTAACATAAAAATGCTTATTTCTTGGAAATCATCGTGAAATAAATAAAATAAATGTGAATTCAGTCTTATCTATAGAACACAAAAAAGCTTATATTTTGGGAATTAAAAAACTTTTCAACCTAATTATAAATCTTTTAGCATAATTTTTTTCATAAGAAAATAAATTTTAAATACTTTAATTTTTCAGCTGGATCTATATAACCTATTGGAAGATTAGGTACTTTTCGTATTTTTTACGAAAAATAAATATGCTTTGACTAATGTAAGATACTTCATGATAGTAATAAAACTTAAGTGATAGAAGCAATTATACACTCCTGTAGTAAAAATAATATTTTTATTTCGACGCCATAAGTGAGAATAATGTGAAAGAAAAATTATTTGTATCGTAAAAAAATATTTTTAAATAGACAGTGTACTCATCAAAAGTAAATAAATAAATCTACCCCATATCTTTTGATTGATAAAAATTTTCATAATGAATGTTTTTCTATATTATACAACTTAGCTAACGTGTTTACCGAAAAACTAAGATGAACATACATTGCATATGGAAACGGCCATTTAGAAATTTTGTGACAATTCGAGCAAATTTTCCTAAATAATCCCAAATATTTTATTAGAAAATATAATAAAGATAAAAATTTATATAACCAGTTAAATACCATTGTGTTCCACTCATGTAACGCATATCTAATTAGTAACAAAAAGCACTTTACTTGTCTATATTAAATCAAAATTTTGCTATTCTTGTGACACTCTGGTCAGAAGAGTAATTGGATTTATTATATAGGCAAGCTAAGTAAATTTTGCTATAAATTACATAGATTTTATGAGAGTAGATCTTACAGTAGACGTTTCCATATCTGAAATAAAATACAGATATATTAATTGAACGTATAATTAAAACTAGTCTTTTGGCCCCACCGTAATACATACCCATCATGGATATGCATACTATAGTATATGAAAATAAAACTTATGAAAACTATTTATAACATGCATCGCAGTTCCAAAATAAAATTAAAACACATATTTGAATATTTTGAATACATAGTAATGCTCTATTACGGAATTGCAGGTATTACTTGATTATACCGTTCACCAATTTCGACATATAAAATAAATCACCAAACTATTAGTAAATTATACAAATTGGCATAATTTTTATTTTAAATAACGAAATAACAAATAAATTAGTAAAAGATTAATAATACTACAAATAAAACACCAAATAAAAAATCACTTGATGACGTAACAAGATCATGTAACGTCTGTGATTTCAAGTGAATGTGATATATACGATAAGCCATTATTGACATTCAATCTTACAGTTTGGCGATAGTTTTTTGATCGACGTGATAAACAAGTAATACCGAATTGAGTAAAAGAAGCATCCTTACAATTCCAAAAATGATAATTATATTAATTAACAGTTTATTGCAGTGGATTGCGCGAAAAAAAAAATCTTGACACTTGTGATTTTAGACGTTTTGTCAAATATCTAGAAATATACATAAGGAATTATTCTGAAACTCCAGGTGTGTAAACAAAATAGTGCACGTCATATATTTTCACGAAGAGTTTTCTCCGAAATGCAACAGGGGACTGTCAACAAATTGAAAAAGAACGAAGATCTTTTGGATAATGCTGTCAAAACTAATGAAGCAAAAGCGTTCAAACTGCAGATTATGATTAAGTGGCTTATTGTAATAAACTGTGTTCATTTTTATGAATATAGCATGTAAACTCGTAGAGAAATTAAGGCTTTTATAAAAGCGGTCCCAAATTTTTCTTATAATTTTATAAATTATAATTATAAATTATAATTATAATTATAAATTAATCTTATAAAAAGTTTTTTTGCTTATAATTTGCAGAATTCTCCATAAAACACAATGTTCTTTCAGACAATATGACAATCAACATTGTACATAAAACCCTGTAATCAGAATTAAAAAATAATAAAAATTGCATGGCAAATGAGCAGGTGTACTAAATAATTTTTTACTGCGTATGCGCCAAAACTATTATAATTTCATTTGCATATTATGTTAGTTAAATGTATAGAGCAACTTTTGTAAAAGTCTCAAAAACATAGCTTGAAAATTCTGAAAGTTATCGTCGATAGAACAAGATCAAAATCAGTTATTACCAAAATGAAGCAAAAAGTTGAGGGGCTATATCCATATTCCATTGATTAATATGCCTACACAATACTGCACGTACTACTATATTTGGATACAGCTCCTTATCTTTTTGCTTTTTTTTTGGAAATAACGAACCTCGTGTCACAAAAAATCATGAAATTTTGAAAAATTTTGAATCATAAAAGTCTATTATTTTAATTAAATCAATTTTATCAATGTCATTCCTTCATTTTTTGTATTTTAAATTATAAAAGGACAACCTTAATTTCGGCGTATTTCGTCTAGCTATCATGGCTTTGACGCAAAGCATTTCTGTAGTAAACGGAAGGTTTTGGTTTTAAGCCCCGGTGCTCAAAGTTGAAGTTTTCATACTTAACTGGATCTATTAAACGAAAGTTCGTTTTTTCCCCCTCCAATTTAAGGGTTTATTATTATTATTATTTTTTTAATCTCTGACATTCATAATATTTTTTAGAATTAAATTTTCTTCCTATTTTAAAAGTCATTGCGATTTATTAATGATTCAGCATGGTAAATTTCGTTTAAATATTTTTTTTTTCGTTATTAGAGATTTAAAATTTTATTTACATCTCCGATAAGTTTTTACGAATTGTCAAAAAAATTGGAATTTTGAATTTCATTTATATAATTTGATTTGAATATTTTTAATTTGATAAAAATAAATATTTTCTTTCTACAATTATTTTACAATTAAATTTATTTATCCTATCATCGATGTAAGATGTTCCTTATAAATTAACAATTCGGATTTATTACTCAAAGGATAAATTTTGAAAGAAATATTAAGCAAAACCCTCCGTGTGATCTGCGATCACACTTAACCACTTGTTCCTTTTTTTAGAGTACGGTAATATTTAATGGATAGTTTATTATGTGCTCATCATTTTAAAATATTATGCTCTAAATCTTAGTGGTAAGACTTAGCTAAAATTGTAAATAAAGTTAGGGAAGGAACACTTATCGTATTATAGTGATTTCGATTTTTTTTTAAATTCTTCTTTTAAGCTTGAACCAATTACTTTGATTTTAATTAAAAGATCGAACAGCGATAATTTTACATAAAGAATTTTCATATATGAGCTTCAGAACTATGAGCTATGAACATTTTCCAGCTTCGAAACAAATTAATTTACATAACACATTCCATGCTAAATTAATTTATGCTGTTAAAATATTCACGAAACGCCTTAAATATTTTAATATTTGCTGTAAAAAATGAAAAGCACAACTTTTCTTATATTTGTATTTTAAAGACTGAAAATTATACACAATAAAAAACTACACTATATAAAATAATAAAAATGATATTTGAAATTCAATTAAAATTAAATCGCATAAAATTATCAAGCGTTATTAAATAATATGAAGCAACCTTTTTAAACGAATATTTTCGTATCATTAAGCATTTAAGAAAATATTGAAAGATATATAATGATTTAAATTAAGCATTAAATGTTTTACTATGCTATTTAGAATCATAATGTTTAAATAAGTGAATTAAATTAAATCTATTACAATTACACTTTAATATTTTAATGCATGAATTCAACAAATATCGTAAAGAGTGAGCAATATCTTTCACTATATTGCAACGAAAAATTAATTATAAAAATTCAGTGAAATATAAGTTGAAAAAATAAGAAATGTAAATTTGTTATCAAAAGATAACTATCTCCTACTAAATCTGAAAAGTTGATTTTTCTCTTTTTTTTCTCATTCTTTATGATAAGGTGTTGAGATAAATATATCTTCCACTTTAAAATTTTTTTATCTTTCTTTAGGTTTGAAAGATTGATGAATTATTCACTATCATAATACGATAAGAGAAAGGATTCGTAAGTTTTGTTGTTTACCGCTTTAAGTTTAAATGTATTTCAAGAAAATTTATTTTCGCTTAAGACTGTTTTTAACCCCTTAACTGATCTTCCCAAACATTGTACGTTCAAATAAAACTTGATTAATTCGTTACTCCAAGATTTTGCATACTACTAAATTTTAATAAATTATTTAATGACAGAAATATTCGACTAAAAAAGGCGAAGGTTACTATTCTTAAAACGCAATATTTTGCAAATATTTTTTGGTTATTGGGTTTTTAAAAAAAGTTTAAGCGGTTAATAGAAATTGTATTAATACGTTTTACTGAAACTCGCACCTCTACTGAATAATGGACTACGTATTAAGACAAAAACAGCGATTGCCATACACTGTTATGGAAAAAAAAATCCTTAAAGTTACTAAACTTTTTCTAGTAGATTTTTCAAGAACTTTTAATATAACGATAACAGCAAAAACTCATGTAAACTTCCTCAGTTGCATGTTTGCTGTTATCGTTATATGAAAAGTTCTTGGAATGCAAATCTAATAGAAAAATCTTAGTAACTTCATAGTTTTTTTTACAGTGTAAATGAATTTATTTCAGTGTTTTTACACTTCATTTGTACCAGTAATTTCTTGGAAACTTATCTTAAATTATGCCACATCGCAGATAAATAAGGCGTAGAATATGTTTAATTTTCATTTAAATTTAAATTTAAATTTAAGGGCATTCAGGTAGTTCAGATATTTCAATTTAGAGGATCGTACAAAAGCAGAAAAAAAAATCTGCCTACGTCAGCCGTTATTTTTGTCTCAGGCCTAGTAAATCCAGCCTAGTATTCAGGTACTTGTGTTGTACATTACAGTGATATAGTAATTTTTTAAAAACTTACCTATAGTGGTTATTACAGTGAAGCAGTAAAATATTGACATTTCTATGCTCCAACCATCACTTTTTTTAGTAGTAGTAGCATTTTCATTAGCTTTCAGTTCTAAAACTTTTGATTCGTGCAGTTCAATAATCGTTTCAACTTTTTGCATCCATTCATTCTCATCTTCCAAAAAAGCAGTTCTTTTTAATTCTGTAAGTACTTCTTTTCGCTCATGGGTGATATTTAGAAAAGGTTCTCTTTCACAATGAGTTTCTAAATATTGGAACAAGAGTGCTCCTGCATATAAATAAAATGAGATGACACAAACTAAAATGAAATGATGGATTTTATGCTTTGTAAAAGTTTTTAATTTTTGCACTATATAACTGTCTTCTTCATAAGTTGCGGGAACATGCAATGTATCCAATTGACGCAAATCACGGGGTATGTATACTTTGCAAGTACGGCGAAGTGTTGGACGCCTTCCTCGTACTTTCCAGATGCTGTTTATAGTTAGAGAGCTTCTTGATATGCCGTAAGGTTTCATGCTTAAAATACTACCGATTTCAACAAATTATGATAAATATTTACAGCGATAATGAAAATCTTTTAACTAATATCTCTAATCATATAGAATGCAAGGTCTCATAAATAGCACTCAAAGTCATATCGCATATTACTTTTAGCATAACAACAGGTATATTAAATATTACAAATTCAGACGGCAAAGGATTGAAACGATTATCGTTGGAAACCGGCATATTTCAAAATTTCCCAGTTTGATTTGATAAAAAAATAATCTAAAAGTCCTAAGTGACTCGAAGCGAGCTCTCTTACGAAGTTTAAGAGAATTAATTCCTCTTATAAATTGAAATTGTAGAAATTCTTCAGCTACGATTATTTACAAAGTATAACCTATATCCGAAACCGGTAATGATTTATATTTGAAAGGCTCTGTACTTGTCATTTTATATTTAACAGGGAACTCTACTGCAGTGCCCCCAATAAAATTACGAACAAAGCTAAAGATAAAAATGTAGATATTAATCTTTCTTGAAATATCTTTTATAAAATTGCAAGAAATTTGAACTCCGCTGTAGGTCAGAAAGCTTGAAATTGCGAGACGTGGTCCGAAGTCCGAAATGTCGTCAAATTCACTTCCCCCGTCTTCTAATCGCATCAGTCGTATGAATGGAGTAAAAGTGAAGAAACACTTATCAGAATTTGAAGATTAGATTAAGTGGAAGTTTAATTCAAGATATTCAAATAATTTTCTTTGACGTCCATTTTAATGTAAGATAATACGAAGATTTGTGGCATGCAGCTATTGGTAGAGTTTCAGACATGTATTGTATTTCAATATCAGTTTATTTGTTTTAAATTTTAGAATTAATTGTCTGAGATTTACATGCGTATTTAAATATATTCGTAGATGTAATGATGTAATGAAAAAGTTACAACAAAGATCTGTAAAAGTGCTATTGCGAAATACCTAATATTGCATCACTCGAATCAATGCAGGGAATATAATTAAATTTGTTTATTGATTTTAGCTCTCTTATCAGTCAAACATTTATTTCCAAGTTTAGAATTAGTTGCATGAATCATACGTAAACATTCAAATATAAGTTGATATTGCCACATAATAAGTAAGATACACCGGAGTTCATTAAAAAAGCTGTTGCGGAATATTTCATATTTCATCTTTTGAGTGTCTATAATGTAAGCGCGAATTTCTATTAAATCCTATAATCAATAAAATATTTATTTTACAGTTTAAAATTAATTTTAGGAGGTGTACGTAAACATATGAGTATAATTTGTTGTTTTTGGGATGTCACACAATGCAATAAAAAAAGTGTTTTAATTTAGCTGTTAAAAAATTATATATTTAGCACTAAAGCATTAACTCTTTGTATGGCAGTTATTGTTTGTTTAAATTTGACCTATATATAGGGGAGATTGGGACACATGGGAACAAGGGAAAGATGTAAACGTTGCATTTTCACCAGTTGTTATATGTTTTTTTTTATCAAAAAAAAAAAAAAATACCAAAGACAACAACATTTGCAAACATACGGTAAAAATTTTTTGAAGCTTTTTGACATTTTGTTTGTCTTCAGTAGCCAAAACGATGTTTGTAGATCTCAAAATTAGTTCTTGTGTAGATATGCCTTCTTTGACAAACATGTTTAAGTATCCAGTCAGATGAAGAAACTATTGCATGATCATGTGGAAATGTTTTATTTATTAACTCAATAAAGCTTAACTAAACATAATTTCTTCTTAAAAACTCTCTTTCAATATAATATATGAAAATTTTGTATAAACTTACGCCAGCAAATCTCTTAAAAGTCACTACGTATTTGAGGGATTGAGTTCGTCGTTAATAGATCTCTGGAAAAAGTCAGTCTCCAAAATGCGTAGAATATCTTAGAACTCTAATTTGAAAACTTTTTGAGAAAAACTTGTTTAAAGCTTCTATTTCAGGTAACTGAAACAGACGTCCAAGGCCTTCATGTTAATAAAGCTATTTGATCTTCAAAGTTTAAAAAGCGAAATTATGATACATTTTCAATATTATTTCTAGCATTTAGGAAGTTACGAAAACGATAAAAATATACGAAATAAAATTTAGCATTACATTTTTGCGTGTGTGTGCATGTGTGTGTATGAAGAATTTTTAATGCAGTCAAATGTTTCGCGTATTGTTCCTTAGATTCAGATGCTTTATTATGTATGATTCTTGCGTTAATATTTTAAGTAAAGGAATATTGTCTCATTTATGTGTCGCCACATTTAATAGCAATGATCTTACAATTTTTCGATTAAATAAATTGAAGTGGGCATATGGCCTTCTCCTAGTTCTATTTTAAGCTTAAATGAAATTTATTTATGTAATAATTGACATGTTTATATTGGGTAAAAGTATTATTTTCACCCTCCTGTCTATTTTTGGATTTTTTAAAAATTATTTATCTAAGTATTTATTTATTTTTATTAATTTATACAAATGCTTTCAAAGATTTTTCTTATCATTTAAAAGTTCATTTTATATTCATTTACTGACGTTTAAGTGTTCGTTTAAAGATGATATTATGATAAAAAGACAAAGAAGTTGATTTAAACAATTAAACTTTCTAAAGCAGTATACATTATAGAATATTAATATTAGTACTTCAGCGTATAGGAATAGCATTCAAAAATGTAATATTTCAGCGCAATTTTTTCTACAGAAAAGCTTAGAAGAATTAAAAATTATAATATCATTTAATACAGAACTTTTTCAATATACAGAAGGCAAAACAGTAATTCAATAAGTTGTAGAAAGGATGTACACTAAAAATAAAAAGTAGGAGTTTGCTTAATAGTATTAAACATTTATACATGTCTTCGAAAATCCCCTTTGTAACGTAAAACAATTTATTTTAAAAACAATCGTCAAGAGATCTTTATTTTTAAGGTGAATTTTATTCTGACTTACGTACTGATCTTCAGCAGTAACTTTTAAGTTTTAAATGTAAGAGAGGTATAATTTCATTTCAAAATGAGTCAGATTTTAACTGAAAAAGTTTTAAAACACGTAAAAATTAATAAAATATCTTTCGAATTGTATAAAATCTTATTAATGTAATCGGATCCTATTCAAATCTTGTTAATTTTTATGGGATTAAACAATGTTTCAATGTAATCTGGTAATCTGCAAAAGGTACGTGGACTATAAGCAAGTTTTATCATATTTATCAGAATTTCGAACAAAACCACTTTAAAATAGGAAGAATCTAGGTAGCTAGGTTCTGAATTATCCACTTTTATTTTAAAATCGGTAATATTTCGAAGCTTATATTGTCCAATAATAGGTTAGAGTTTTCATATTAAAGATTGGATATAAATAAAGAAATGAAACATTTAAGTAATAATAATAACTAGTAAATCTGCAGATCAGGAGCCTCAACGTCAGCTTTGCACATCATTTTTTTAAACACACTTTGGGTAATATTCAACTTCCTGGAAATTGTAATTTAAAATTTTCAAATTACATAATTATTTATAAGAATAAAATAAGAATAAGAAGTTTTCAGCCATCAAAAGCGTTAAATTAAATATTTAGCTATGTTAGGATATTCTGAAATTTTCATGATCTATTATTTTTGTTTTTTATTATAACACAGTAGATTTATTCAGGGGGGCTCCGCCCCCCTGAACCCCCCGTAGTCTCCTTAAACTTAAATTTGTAACTTTCTATCAATTTGCTAATGCTTATCGTATATCTTGTATTTCTTTATACATTTTGATTTATAAGGATAAGTAACAGTTTTAATAAGCATTTTTCATTATCTTCGTACTTCTACATACCTGCCCACCACAAACACCTAAATCTGATGTATCATGAACTTTTGAAAGTGTAAACTCAGTAATCTAGGGTTTTATAATTATGTTTCCAAAAAAAAAAGATGTTTTGATTGCATTTTGTGGCAGTTGCGGACAGACAGACAGACAGAACAGACTGACAGGCGGAAAACAATAAATTTTGTGTCACCAAAATAAGCCTTCACTGAAGTTTCGGCAATGACGTCATTATTCATGAGTTATTGCTATCCATTTTTCTAATATGTTTTACGACTACTATAAAATACCTGTTTTATTTCAATTATGACGTCAAATTTTATCAGGTGAAATAATTGTTAAAAATATAATTATTTTTTATTTCTTTTACTTCTAATTATGCTCCCATTTTTTTTCAGAAAAATCCTTATTAACGAAACAAATTTCCGTGTTTAATATTTAACAAAGTACTATATTTATTTTTATTTTAATTCTGACGTCATATTTATTTTTTCTTAGTTTAATTTTTCGAATGGAAATTGCTCAATTGAAACTTATTGCCGTTGAAAAATTATTCCATATTTTGATTTTTTTTTGGCAACGATAAAGGAAATTTGTTAAATTTTATCTAAAAAATCGCTATTAATTCAGCATGAAAAAGAAGGAAATTTTGAATTATTAAGGAAAATATGTGAATAAAATTAATAAAACATAGCCTATGTTGTTTTCTGGGCTATGTTATATTTATACACAAAGATACAAACACATTAATTCATCCGTTTTGACGTTGACTTCATTTAAATTAACATTATAAAAATAAGGATTATGATAAATGGTTGCTTAGCAACCATTAAGAGAAAATAAAGAAAATGGAATAAATACATTTGAAATAAGTAAATCTCTATAACAAATTGGTTTACATTATTGGAACACATTTATAAAAAATCTCCAAAATTTACAGTAATAATTTAAAAAATCTGACAAATGTGTAGACAAAATTTCAAAACAATACGAATAATTTAACTGGTAAATTTCAGTATCCCTTTATCATTGAATTCCATTAATGAAATGTGACATTTTCTCTCAAGAAAAAAAAAATAAAAATCATTGAATTTGCCATAGAAAAGCATTATTGCGCAAAATAAAATATTCTATATTTTTCGAACGAATGAATCAAATCTTACAAAAAACTATACAGCTTAATCCCAGTGTCTCACTAACATACCCACTTAATTTCGAGCCAATCGGATGCTTTTTACGGAAGTTATCGCGGAACAGACAGACTGACAAACTGACAGACAGACAGACAGACAGACACAAAAATATTTCGTGTCTCCAAAGTAAGCCTTCACTGACGTTTCGGCAATAAATATGTATGTAAAGCATTTAATCGAATAAACATATAAAATTGATCATTACACTTTAATAGTTTTGTTATCAGAACTGTTAATGAATTTTAAGATCAGTTATTTAAAAAAGAATGGAATTTTAGTCGCAAATTTTAGAAAACTTTTTGGTATCAATTTGAAACAGCAGTTCAACTTCTATTGGTTTAAAAATACTTATATTCCGTTAGATGATTTCCGCAAAACAAAAAAAAAAAAATTATTAGTCTTTAGAAGATAATGGGTTCTCATTTACAGTTTACTGTATTTAAATATGGCATTTAGGTTTTCAGCAACGGTTAAAGGATAATTATTTTTCATCCATTTTGTTAAAACTGCAGTTTCACTTTCATTTAAAGCCATTAAAACTATTGTATATATCTTTATTCTAATGAATTACACTTTCAAAAAAGTCTGTGAATTGACGCACATTATTCGTTAATTTTTCAAAAACATTTTTAGTTTTCTCTGCTATTTATTCACTTTTCCTTAGACTTCCTACCCTGTTCAAATTTTACTCAATCTTGATTAAAAACACTTCACACCAGAATTGTTATTTAAAACATTTTAATATGTTTAATTGACTTATTTCTCTGAATCTATTATTTAACTTTCGTTATGAAAAAAGTTCTGGTTCGAATAGAATAAAACGAATTATAGTTATGGGTCGATTAGACCCATTCATGGTAGGAAGGTTAAATTACGGAAAATTCCTCTTGTGGGATGATAATTTTAAGAAGTACTCATTAAAGCTTTTACAACCAATAAAATTAGCCTCCTTACGCATACGTGCTAAGAAACGCGGGATAATTTAGTCAGAATATTTACAAATAAGAACAACGGCGGTGATTGTACTTTATAAATTTTGATAAAAATACATTAGTTTATAGTGTGTAGTAGTGGATAGTGTGAAGTAGTTGATAATTTGAAGTAGTGAATCGTGTCAGGCTTATTAGTATACGGAGGTATATGCCGTATTCTTCTGGATATTTAAAAAAAAAAGAAAATCCGTATAACTTCTTTTTTTCAAATAAAGCTACAGCATCTGTACTAATAAAATCCGTGCGCATCTGTCTGTCTGTCTGTCTGCTTGAAGCCGATTACAGTTTGCAACGCGGACGAGTTGGAAGTCGCGAGAAGTGTCTTTCGATTCGAAAAATTCCGAGAAAGTCATTTCGGGCATTTTCCAGACCGTGGGACCAAAATTAAAAAAGTTATGAATTAAAAACCGGTCGGGAATCGGAACGGAAAACGTCTAATTTCCCAAACGGAGCTCAAACGGAGCTCTGAGTCAGAACACTGCGCCACCTTGCGGTGAACGACCTGAAGTTTTCCCCTTTGGCTAAAAGAAGAAGCAGCCGAAAACCTCTTTTTTCCCCGGGAAAACGACTTTTTCTTTCGTTTCGGTTCTTTGAAAAAGAACTAATTGTTAAAAAATGTTAAACACGGTTTATTTTCATACTTTTTCTTTTTGGTAGCATACACGAATATTGTGTAACCTAAGATTTACGCGATTAATACTAATATTTGTTAGTACAAACGGAAAACGAGCTGCCAAAATTATTTGTTAGTTATGTTGTTTGTGATATTAATGAAATTACTTATTTTTTTTTAATAGCAGTCTTTTGCAGTTTTTAATACCAAAACTTTTTTTTTGCGCGTTTTTTCTTAAACCATCATGCAGACAGTTTTTAAAGTAGATAAAACTGATTACATATTCAGAATCTGCGTAAAAGTCTGCTTCTGATGAACCAAAAAATACGAGAAAATGTCTTATGGGCGCGCAGCGCCAACCGTGCAAAACCAAATATTTTTAACGGGACGATGGCGACCATGGCGCGTAGCGCCGGTGGGTGGTAGGCCGGTGGGTCGCCTTTGCACGGTGGGCACGTAGCGCCCACTGTGCGAAATCACATATTTTTAACGGGATAATGGGCACATAACAACCATAGCTCTTTAATTTACTTTTTTTTGTGCTTGAGGATTCGAACTCCAAGACTTGCTTATTAAATGAATTTTTTTGCTTATTATATACTGCTTAATATCGAGGTTCGTTTGGAAAAAGTGGCCCAGCTAGCGGGCGTAGCTCGCTAGTCTATACTAATAAAATCCGTGCGCCTCTGTCTGTCTGTCTGCTTGAAGCCGATTACAGTTCGCAACGCGGGCGAGTTGGAAGTCGCGAGAGGTGTCTTTCGATTTCAAAAATTCCGGGAAAGTCATTTCGGGCATTTTCGAGGGGGGGACGAAATCTGCGTAAAAGTCTGCTTCTGATGAACCAAAAAATACGAGAAAATGTCTTATGGGCGCGCAGCGCCAAAAGTGCAAAACCAAATATTTTTAACGGGACGATGGCGACCATGGCGCGTAGCGCCGGTGGGTGGTAGGCCGGTGGGCCGCCTTTGCACGGTGGGCACGTAGCGCCCACTGTGCGAAATCACATATTTTTAACGGGATAATTGGCGCATAACAACCATAGCTCTTTAATTTACTTTTTTTTGTGCTTGAGGATTCGAACTCCAAGACTTGCTTATTAAATGAATTTTTTTGCTTATTATATACTGCTTAATATCGAGGTTCGTTTGGAAAAAGTGGCCCAGCTAGCGGGCGTAGCTCGCTAGTATACTATGAAAGCTATAGTCCCGGATACTTGCCTATACCCCCAGTTTCTTTTATGATTACAACGGTAAATTTATTTTATATTTTTCTGTGTTATTGTTATATTTTAAAATTAGCATTAATGACGATTAGATTAAGTAATTAAACTATGACGATTAATACTAAAAAAATATCTTCTAACATTTTAAAAGCTTACAGTGGATTACTGCATTGGGTTATTTGTTTCTAAATTCTACATGACCCGCAGGTCACGTTAACTTTTTTTTTCTTTTGTTTCAAGTCGGTGGACTTTGTACGTTTAAAATTCAAATTGTTAGGGTTTTTTGACTCAAGTTCGAGATGACCGAATCTTTCGGAAATCCTGAATTTTTTAAATGAAAAAAAATATTTGAATATTATTAAGTGTATAGGAGTTCATTTTGATACAATAAAGACAATTATTTTTCTTATAAAATTAATCTAACTGAATATGAAATATTAAATACATAAATATATAAAAAAGCAAAGGTTTTTTTTTTACCTTTTTTATCTTATCATATTTTTATAAAAATATATTTTTTTAATTCGAAAAATCATCAGTTTTTGCTTGCGGCTATTTCCATCCGAACTTGTTAGTCTGTTACACAGCTGAAAATCGCTATGCTTGTTGGCCACCGTTATTTTTGAAAAATTTGCTTCGCCTTATTCAATTGATGAGACATTTTCGATAAAAAAAAGACAAATTTTTCCTCTCTAAAATACTGGTAGCCAAAAATCGTAGTATGTAACAGACAAACAAGTTCGCATGGAAATAGCCTTGCTTAAAAGCTTGAAATTTTAAACTTCTCAAGTTATATCAGGCGTAGAGAATTGTTTGTCATCTCTTTTTAAAGAGAATTTCGTAAGGTTTAACTTTATACGTAAACTCACTGAGCTTGGTTAAAAAAATAATTTAAATTTTAAAATAAAAAAGGAGATGATGTTTTATCAAATTTTTGAAAAAGCTGTATGTGTTTTGTGATATTACAAGTTTAAAATCCAGAAATTTCTTACTGTGAGACCTCACTTGTGTTATTAAATAAAAGCGAAAGATTATAATACAAATAAATAAATAACAGAATAAACTAGATTTATATTATTATTGTATGGTAATTTTTAGCTTTTATTTTTTATCTTTTGATCCCATTTTAACATTTTCAGGATACAAAGCATACAATTAAGAACAATTTTTTTAGAAACACTATCTTTTTCTACAACGATTTTGCAAGAAAGCGGAAATTTTCCATTCCGAAAACGCACCTTTCAATTACGGAGAAACATAATTTTTAATTTACGAAAGACATGAAAACAAGAACAACAAACACTCAATATACTAAAATTATAACTTAGAATTACATTGTTGTCTTAAAATTATTACGGGAAATTAATCATTCCAACAAATGAAAAATACATTACACCAGAAAACAATATGTTTTAAGACTAAAAACAATCGTGAAGTTATAGTAAGTGCTTTTTAACTTGTTTATTCTGATATTTTTCTTATACAGTTATTTAGAAGCTATTAGTATGCAAAAGCACTACTTCCATTTTAAAGGTCGGTTTGATTTTATTTGAGTACGTAGAAAATATATACATAATAACGTAAATATTTCGATGCAATTCTATTAATTTAATGGAATTCTGTCAAAGTATCATTAAATTTAGAGGAAATTTCAGACTTATCTCGCAGCCCATAAAAGTAATTCTAGACATTTACAAAAGCTTTATCATACTTATGAGATTTCCGAAGAAAACCACTTCAGACTGGAAGTGAGATACATCTTAGCTTATTCATTTTTATTTCAAGGATAAGCCAGATTATATTATGATGTTAAGAATTTCAAAATCTTCTTATAGCTTAAAATGAAACGTAGTATTTCCATTTTATAACTCTTATATGAAAAGCTACATAAAACTTTTAAATAATGTATCATCCTTCGAAATTAGAGAAAAATTCTATAAATTAGTTAACAGAATCGCCATTCAAAATTTATCATTATAAAGCTTTAAATTTTAATATGAAAAATATCTACGAGCTTTGGCATGCTCTTATAAAGTGGAAACTTAAAACACTTCATAAAAATTGTTTTTTCGAAGACTATTTAACCCCTTGCGCTCTAGAGCTGTTAGTGGATGTATATCACTAGCCACCAGTGTTAGCGCATCGGTCAGAATATATTTGTTTGATTTTTTTTTAGAAATTTTGAATTCATACCACAAAAAATAATTGGTAATTTTCTTTTACTTCATTTATGGAAAAACAATGATCAAGTATAAACTAGAGAGAATTTCTTGTTAAAATTCGGACTGTCTAATTAAAAAATCAGCCATATATCAGGGCGCACGCTGCAGTTAAAGTAATTTTCAGAACGGGAAATTCTTCGGTACCAGTATGTAATTACCAAAAACACTAATCCTTATGTAAGGCTAAATTTCGCGCGCTTGAACTAAATTATTTTTTTATTTCAAAAAATACTCATAGTTTAACTGGGAAATAACTAGAACCGTACGAACCCTGTTAAAGAATCACTGCTTTATAAATAATTTTAAAAAAATGACATGTCAGTAATGTGCGAGAAATTTATTATTTATTATTTTTATCTTTTACAAGACAAAATTGAACCTATTTTTGTCATTTTTTCTATATAAATACCGCTGAAAATTGCAAATTCTCACTAAAATTTGCTGTTTCAAATGTCTGATATTCTTGCATTTATTTTTATGAAAAGAAATAAAAATCAGTATTTTATTATTTGAGTAAAAAATCAGTACTGTAGTATGTTCTCATTTTTTTAACGAGTTTTACTTAAAATAAATACTACCTCATAATAATACTGTATATACCTCAAAATGTATACAATATCTTAAAATATGTTTATTGTTATGAATTATAGTTTATATGTAATTTTAAAAGTTAGATTGAGTTTAAAATTCAAGCTTTTAAATTTTTCTGATAAAATAAAATTTGTAGAAACTAGGTAAACATTGTAATCTAAAATGCTGTTAGTTAGAAGTTTAATGTTTTCTACTTAATATTTCTGTCAGTAAATACAATGTTTTTGTATGTATATTTTGATAAAGCTTGTGTGAAGACCATATATTTAAGTTTTCTTGAACGAAATAAATAATTATTTACGAGTTTCTGAAAATATAAAAAAATTTCATGTTACGAAGGCGATTGTTATATATAGCTTTTTTATGATAATATATTAAAAAAAAGCTTGGAATTGAAATATATACGAGTATGACCACATGCTTAAGAAACTGCATTTATATAGATTTCCTGATCTTTATGTCAACAGAAAATATGTTATGTTAAGTAATTAATATACGATCTTTCCATATACAAAAGGAAAATTCGAGTTCTAAGTTTGCACTCCGATTAGTGCAGCATAGATTATCTACAGGGCTCGTATGGGTCAGAGAATTTTCCAGGAGAGTTATCAGTAATTTTTTCTCAATAAATAAATAAATAAATAAATAAATAAATAAATAAATAAATAAAAATAAATAAAAATAAAAATAAAAATAAAAATAAAAATAAAAATAAAAATAAAAATAAAATAAAATTAAAAATAAATAACATTCGACATCGTTTAAAGAGATATTTTCTTTGAGAACTTTGATACTGGTGCAACAGAAATGCCTGGTCTTCAAAATTCCAGGAGGCGTAGGGATCCTGAAAATATGTGTAGATAGTCTATGTGAATTTAAGAAGATTTTGCATGCAAAAAATAAAATGAATATTTGGAAACAGTTCCTATAAAAATTCAAAACGGAATTTTTAAATAATATTACAGTCTAAGCAAATGAAAGTTAAAAGGTTTTCCTGCCACTGATTTAGTACAAATACTTAAGAGTAACATAAAAAGTGTAACAGATGTAAATTTTCCATGTGGGTGAAAAATTCCGGGCCAGGATTCGAAACTGGGATGTATTGGCTGAAGCCAATACTTCCATAAAAAGTGTACATAAAGAAAAGAAAATTAATTTTCAATACTTACTCTCATTTTTTAAAGCGGTTTTTAAACTTATTTCAAAACATAAAAAGAGTTTTGAATTATTTAACAACCATTTTAAACTTAAATAGTCCTTCCGGCAGTGATGGGAGGAAGAGGTAGCTTTCATATACTTATATATTTGTTTATTTATTTTAAATTAAGTTATATTATTTAAAAATACTAAGCTCAAATTAATGGAACCTGATTATGAGCTTGGTAGAAATCTTAATTCAGGTGCACATGCACACTCATATTGAAATCGATTAATATGTACGAGTGCTGTTGCGGGCAAATTGATTTTCTAAAAAATGTTAGAAATTCAAACTACCCACCTTAGAAGTTCAGACTGCTCAGGCGTTTTTTAAGTTAAAGACAAAGCAAAAAAAAAAAACTCCTGGATTCATTATTAAGATAAATACTTTAAAAAGAACCTTTTTTCAATTTCTAAATTTTTGTTTGTACATCATTATACATTCAAAATATTTTTGACAAACTTAAATGGCTTACATTTTGAAACAAGAGGACGGAAGAAGTTGGACAGTGAACGTGGTCAAGACATAAGTTGGACAGTGAACGTGGTCAAGACATTGCTATGTACTATGTGCACACGGAGTTAAATCCAAATCAGTTTATAAATACGCGTGTTATCACGTGACGAAAATCAGATCATTTCAAGATATGAGCAACACTAGAAATTAAAAATGCGATAACTCAGCCATTTTGTAAGATATAGACGAAACAAAAAATGCTCTGGAATCTTTGTATCAAATTCAAATGCATAAGTGAAAAATCTTTTTCAATTTCTCACTTTCTTGTACCTAATTTAAAATTTTAAAATTTATAAAATTTTTTTAATGGCCGCCATTTTGAAATAAGATGGCGTATGGAACTGAGTATCGAACTCGATTCAGGCCTCAGTATGTACTATGTTCACACCAAGTTACATTCAAATCGATTCATAAATACGCGTGTTATCACGTGACAAAAATCAGACCGTTTCAAAATGTCAGTATTAAGAAAAAGTGCTATAACTCAATTATTTTTTAAGATATAGACAAAATAAAAAGTGTTCTGGAATCGTTGTTTTAAGTTCTAACACGCAAAAGAAAAATATATTTCAAATTTTAATGTTTTCAAATTTAATTTTAATTTTAAATTTTATTTTTTTTAAATTTAAAATGACTTTTTTTTTAAAACAAAATGGCGGATGATGCTGGGCAACGAACTCGGTCGAGACATTTGTATGTACTATGTACATTCCAAGTTTCATTCAAATCGGTTCATAAATACGCGTGTTATGACGTAACAAAAATCAGATCGTATTAAAATGTCAGCCATAAGAAAAATTCAAAGTGCTATAATTCTATCATTTTTTAAGATAGAGACAAAAGAAAAAGTGTTCTGGAATCGTTGTTTTAAGTTTTAACACGCAAAGGAAAAATATTTTACAACTTTTAATTTTTTCGCATTGAATTTTAAATTTTAAATTTTTTAAAAAATTTAAAATGGCCACCATTTTGAAACAAAATGTCGGATGATGCTCGCCAACGAACTCGGTCGAGACAATTGTATGTACTATGTACATACCAAGTTTCATTCAAATCGGTTCATAAATACGTTAGTTATCGCATGACAAAAATCAGATATATATATATATATATATATATATATGTCAACATTTGAAGGGAGGGTGGTTTTGGGGTCTGGGGATTATGATCGGTGAAAATATACCAAAATTTTCTGGAAGTGCTTTCCTCCGGATGGCTGCAATAGGTAGCTTTTTACTTTTTGTAATGAAAGCTACCTAAAAGACTATCTTAATCTAATTATATTTCTTAGAATTTTTATTACAATTTATGTATCTATTTTTTGTAAATTTTAAAGTAGTGCAAATGTAAAATATTCAATTTGATTGAATATTAAAAACTATTAATTTTTAACTTTCAAATAAAAAACTTTCCAGAAGTAAATTATTGAATATATTTTGACATGACCCTTGATTGATAGTTTTTTTGTTTTACTAATTAATATTCTGAGACGAAATGTGAGTTGTGTGTGATAGAAAATTTAATGCAAAATTATTCCCTTAAAAAGATTATTCAAGACTAAATAGTTTGTACTTATATCTTTAAAAAAAATTGTCCAACACACACACACACACACAAAAATGCATTAATTTTTTTTTCTTCTTAAGATGACGTTTAAAGCATGTTTCAATCTTAATTAGAACAGAATACATTAATTTTTAATCGTTTTGGTTTCATTTCAAAATCTTGCTTCCAAGCAATGGTTGTCATGGAAACGACTTCTTGTAAAAATGCGTTTTTCATCATGATGGCCTTTTTTCGCCATTCCTCGTATTTAAACTGTTATAAGTCAAGAACCGTTAAAGATAAATGGTTCAAACTTGGAACATGCATGTTTAATTGTTTTACTTTAATTTTAATTCAGAAAATTTGAAAAAAAAATATTTACTTTTGAAAATGTGATTATTTTTTTTTAAGTTATATATATATTTTTAATTTTTACCTTATATATTTTTATTTTTTTTTAATTATAATAAATCGAAATTAAAACTTATATATTTTCATTTTAATGAAGAAAATTTAAGTTCTATAAATAATATTTTGAGTTGTAACGATTTTGAATTATCCCATTAAAAAAAATTATAAAAAAATTAAGCTAAAAAAATACACGGAGTTTTATTACGTGATTTTGTTTGCAGATAATACGGTTAACTATCACGAAAAAATGAAAAAAATAACTCAATAAATAAATAAAAAATATTTTAAAATGTATCCCGGACCCCTTTAAAACAATTCTTAGGATAAATGTTAAGAAATGTAAATTGACTTTATAAAACACTGTATTTTTATAAAATAAAAAGAACCGAGAAAACAATATACCGGAAAGAATTAATTGGTTTCATAGTAGTTATAATTCTGGTCTTATTTCAAGTATATTCCATGTAGAATTTTAATATAAGCCATGTACATATGAATGAGTTAAATTAACATTTTTTAAAATCTTGCCTGTAATCAAAGAACTTTCTAATAAAAAAAATTCCCTGTAAAGGAATAATAATAATGTTGTTTGCTTTTGAATTTGTAGACAATTAAAATATGTCTATCATTTTTAGTTTTCGAAAAATAATAAATATTTAATTTTCGAAAAATAATATATATTTAGTTTTCTTTATAAAAATATATTTTAAAAGCATTAACCCTTCATAGGAAGGTTCTATTGGTATGTACCTAATAAAAATATTCTATTTGAAAAACAAAGAAAAAACAAGCAAAAAATAAACAAAAAACAAACAAATAACAAGCAAACAAACAAACAAACAAACAAACAAAACTGATAGGTTTTATCATGCTTTGGAACTGAAAATAGAAGATATTCGATACATAAATAGAAGAACATAGTATTTCCCGTGGAAAATTTAAATGGAGCCACTTTTCTCATATGTATTGCGAAGCATATTTTCACGGAGAAAATTTTTTCATAAGTGTAATTTATAAAGTTCGAGAAACGTACACTGTAAAAAAAGAGTCGATCTACTAAAAAAAATTTAGTTTCTCTCAGTGATCCTTGCAATTACTAAAAAATCTTTTGTAATCTTACACAGTTACAAGAAAATCTGTAAGAATTACTAGAAAAAAGCTAGCAACGAATAGAGTTAATAGTTTTATATTTTTAATAGCTATTACTAAAACTCACTTGGTGTGGCTGTGATAGCCTAGTGGTCATAGCACCGAACTCCAGGCTGAAAAGTCCTGGGTTCGATGTTCGACCCCACCGCTTCTTTCCCACCACCAAAGATGCATCGAGTGTATGCAGTGTAAGTACTCATTAAATAAAGGGGTTATGAAAATCCCGTCGTAACAGTTACCATGGGTAATGATCTCTGGTCTTTTCCTCCCCTTCAGAAGCATATCAAAATATAGCAGGTGGTAATGTTTGATGTTGCCATCTATTGAGGCTTTGCCGAAAATCTTCCGCTGTAGAAGACTGTCTTCTTTCCCACATTTTTTTACAAAATAAATGTTTGTTTCACTTGCTAAAATTGCGTTTGGAATAGTTATTAAGAATCTGTCAGTAATGGTTACTAAAAATAATTTTAGAGTTGTTACTAAAATATGCTAGGTGGATCATACTAAAAAGTTTTAAGTTAGTTATACAAAAAATTATTTTGTTCAGTTTACAAAAGAAATGTTTGTTTCACTTTCAAAAAAAAAAAAAAAAAGTTTGGAATGGTTACTATTTGTACTGTGAGTAATGGTTACTAAAAAAAATCTGTGGAATGCAAATTTACTAAAAAATTTTTAGTAACCTCATGAATTTTTTTCACAGTGTATGTTCCTCATATTTTTACTTTTAACGTCGTGTAAAAATCTATCAGGCTCCATTCTTCTGTTTTTTTTTCCAAGAAATTTATGGCGAGATTTTTCTACGAAAACAGTATGTGAATGTGTTGCTGTGAATGATTATGTACGTACTATGTTCGCTGATGTATTTTCCCGTGGTATATATGACTTTTCTTCAAGGTGTATCTCGTAAATTTAAAGTACGCAAATTAAATATACTTCACACTATAACGTTCATTATACCATACTCGCTCACTAAATAACTTCTATTGAAATTTTTATTAAGCGAATAAAGTAACAAAAGATTACATTAATATTTAACAATAAGCTGTGTTTTCAGTTCTGATTACCATTCATATTTAAAAATATCATATACTCGTTTTGAAGCAATTCGATTAAAAAAGAAAAGAATACATAGAAGTTCTCAATTTTAAGTAAATTATTTTTAACAGTCAGCCTTGTGAAACTGGACGCTTAAAAATAAGCAAAATGCACTCATCTTTGAGTCTTTCCCATCTTAAAACAGCTACGAACTCTTACAATTAAAAATTGCATGTACTCTTCTTCTTCTTCTTTTAATAGTTTTAATGCTTGTAAAAATACATCAGGTTCCACACTTCTGATTTTTTTTCTTTTAAGAAATTGATGGGGAGGTTTTTTTTGTCAGAACAGTGAATTGTGAATGTGTTTATGTGAATGAGTAATGTACCAAAATTATCGATGTGTTTTTACGAGCTATATAAGACATTTCTTTAAGGTATAGGTCGTAAATTTAAAGTGCTTATCTTAAATATACTTCGCACGATAACATTCATTATAGCATACGCAATTACTAAATAATGTCTATTGATATCTTTAATATGCGAATAGAGTAACAAGGCATTCTATTACTATTTAACGGCAAGCCTACTTTCAGTCCAGATTGTCGCTTCTATTTGAAAATATTATGAACTCAGTTCTAAATGAGCACTAACACTTAAAAAAAAAAGTACATAGAAATTCTCATTTTTAAGTAAATTATTTTTAACAATTTGAATAAGACCTAATTCAGTAATAAGGGTTGTAATAATCCGGCCGCAAGCTGATGGCATTGTTTTCTTATGTTTATTCTTGATTAATATTTCAATTGATTTTTTCTCATTATATTTTTTAATTTTCTATCATAATTAAGAATTGCACGAATCTTGCAAATTATAAATGCAAGTATAACAACTAATCAAGTGATAATTGAGGGTTGACTATAATTTAAAAATAGCTTGTCTTATTTAAAACTCCACTTTATAAAATTCATAAGTTTTTTGGAAAGCTAATGTAAGACGGGTACATGACCACAGTTTATAAAAAGGCTCTTTAAAGAAACATAAAAAGCAGAAAGAAGTTTGAAAGTAATTAACAAGCCATATATTGCTGAATATATAAAAAAAATTGGAATCATAAAAAAATTTGAAAAATCTATTTGCCTGTGAGAGCACGGGACGACTTTTTGCCGAACGAACTTTTTAAAATTCAGATTGTTCCACTTGCCCCAATTTTTTTTTTAAATAGTGCAATTGACTTTATTCTTGCATCATTTTATCTGCCGTAACTACGGTGACTATTTCTACATAAAAAAAGGGGTGAGAATAAAATAATCTAAATTATATATGTATAAAAAATAGCATATATTTATCGGGGGATGACGCTTAACCCCTTGGGGACGAGCGACACGTATACGTGCCGCAAAAAGGCTTAAGAATCCTCGCTTATTCTCACCGGTAAAATTATACTGTAAAATTTGCCTTATTCAATCGGAGCATTTTCTCGATTTAAGAAGAAACAAATTTCTGTTTTTTAAGACTGGTGGCAAAACATTAAAAATTTTCTAAAAGGCTTCCGACGCGAAGGGGTTAAAGTGTAAAGACACAGAATTCTCGAATGATGGCTTTTTCACAAATTTATTTTTTTTCTATAACATATATTTTTTTGCCTTAAAAAAACTAATTGCATATTTTATTTAGAAACCTTGTAATTATTGAATTACTGTAATTAAAAAAATAAGTACTTTTTTGATGGTTTTTTTTCAAATATTAAGCGACCCTAAAGGGGTTAAAATCTGATGAGCTGTGAGTGAGATTTTAACACTTCAAACATATTTAATTTATAGTTTTAGAAAAATTTTAACAGCTTTGAGAAAAACAGATATCTATTAAAAAGTACACAAAAAGTAAAAAAAATATATTAACTTTCCGAGGAAATATTTTAAATTACATTACCTCGTTATAAAGAATGTAAATTTTTTTCTATAAAATATTGTGTTTTTGCCTTAAAAAACTAATTGCATATTTTTTTAGAAACCTTGTAATTATTCATTTATTGTAATTAAAAAAATAGGTACTTTTTTTATGTTTTTTTCGTATACTAAGCGAACGGGTTAAAGCTGATGAGCTGTGAGTAAGATTTTAACACTTCAAATATATTTAGTTTATATTTTTAAAAATATTTCGACAACTTTGAGAAAAACAGATATCTATTAAAAAAGTACACAAAAAGTAAAAAATATATATTAACTTTCTGAGGAAATATTTTAAATTACATTACCTTATTATAAAACATAGAACTAATTTTTTTGTCGTCTTAGACTAGAAGCTCATAATCCACTGAGCCGCAAAAATTTTTCTGAAGTTCTGTAAACAAGGAAAATCAAAAATGCGTCGTAGATTTTTATGCAAGAAAATTGATCTAGAAAAGTAGCAAATCTCTCTGGTTAGATTGATAAACAACACGAATAACTTTATAGAAGCTATGTAGCTTTTCACAAAATTAATAATCATAATGTGGTTAAAATTGATTTTATAAAATTAAATACATCTTTACCCAGGTCTCAAATCAAATAACCGATCTATTAATTTCTGTTCAAAAGTTATTCAGTTGAGCAACTATTGAAAATGAGAAAGAAAAAAATAAAAGTTATCAATATATTTAATTTCAAAATAATAAATAAGTCACGCTGTTTAAAAAAATCAAATAAAAATGCTTTTTTATTAGACTATCCAAAATATTATACAGAAAACAATTAATATTAAACCAAAATATATTGGGTCGTTCGGAAAATCGTTTCCGTTTGGGAAAATCAATTCGTACCGGAAAAATTATTTATATCTAAGTATTAGATATCGGAAACAATGCCTAATAATTAAGTAATAGAATTTTCCGGTACGAATTGATTTTCCCAAACTGAAAGGATTTTCCGAACAACCCAATACTTAATTTATATTTAAATAAACAAAATCTAATGAACCTACATGTGTTATATTGTTTGTAGTGAAGGAAGAGTATATTTGGGATACTAAATTTCTCATTCCAATGAAAGTTTACTTTCTTTTATATTTAATGCAATGTATATTATGCAATATTTAAAAAAGTATTCACCAGGAGCCAAAGAGCCTCAAAATAAAAGAAAAACATATTCTGAAATCGTTAATCAGTAAAATTTGCTAAGTCGGTCTTTACCTTGAAAGTACTTCTGTTTTTTTTTATCAAAATGAAAGTGCTTTAAAATGAAATCTAAAGATCCAGTTCAGTGACATTTTAAAAAATTAAACCTTGAAGTAGGACTGTTGCCAGACTTTTAAATGAGAATGAAAATAATCCAGGATAAGAAAGACAATTTTTTTCTATTAGAAAGTGATTGCATTTTATTTATCAAGAAACGATTTATTTATCCAGCCTTGAACTATATCTTATAAGTAAACTGAAAAACGAAAACAAATTTAGACTTACTGATAAATATTTCGATGGGTTAATAACACTTTTTAAAAATCCTGCTGCTCTTTACACAAATAACTAAAATATTTAATCAGAATACGCATTTCTACTTAAAAAAATAAAAATAATAAAAAAAAGGAATAAAATATTTCATTTCAAATTAACATAAAAAGCCTTTTAATTTAACACTTTGAAAGATTTCATTTTTTTTTTCTGCATCTATTTTAAGATCTAATTAAAATCTTTCTACTCAGTTTAACATGAAAAGTTAAAAAAAAATAACTGATGTCAAATAATAAAATTCTACAGAACAGGATCGTATATTAGAAAACAGGTCTTACAATGTTATGAAAACGTTTATTATCTCAAATGATGAAGTCAATATAAAATATTATTTAAGAAGGAAAAGAAAAGAGAAACTATTAGCTTTAAGAAAAAGTACACCAGATAAAAACAACGAATATCTCTTTTGAGAGTCAATTGTTACTCTAACAGGGCAAATTCTGCGGAGTCTTTTTGCAACAAACTCAGCAGAACAAAAAATTTGCTCCAACGCATTCGAAAGAAAAAAGCTTTGAGAAATGAGCAAAGATAAAACTCAACTCCATTTGGTTCAATAGCCAAATGCGCTACTTTTTTTAAAATTCAGATTTTTGACTGGCGCCACTTTTTTGAAATGGTAAAATATGCCTTATTTAATGACATATTAAATAAGAATAATCAAAGGGAGTATCACCGTTTCAAAAAAGTGATGCCAAACAAGAAATCTGAATAAAAAGAAGAAGCATACTAGTAAGGTTTCGCTCGGTGTATTTAACGTGACATAGAGATGTATTAATTTTCTGCTTAGCGCGTTCGCTGTCATCGGCGCAGTAGCGCGTCCGACCGTTACCTCTTTGTATGCCGGCGACGCTCTGGAGCGTCGAACGGCTGGATCATGACATAAAGTGCTCAGAATCCTCCATTATTCTCACAAGTTATTTTCTGTTGTAAATTTTATCTTATTCAATCGGAGTATATTTGCGATTCAAGTACAAAAAATTTTCTTTCTTTAAAAAACGGTGGTAAAAGATTAAACATTAAGCATAATGTTCTCGTCGTGAATCAGTTTAAACACTGTTTTGTAATCCCACTTCTGAAGATGGAAATATAATTTTTAGTGGCAGCGAATGTATTAACAGTGTCATTTTTATTGTGTCTCATGTTATTTACTACATGTACACTGTAAAAAAAAATTCAAGAGGTTACTAAAAATTTCTTAGTAAATTTGTATTCCACAGAATTTTTTAGTAACCATTACAAACTTTTTTTTGCAAGTGAAACAAGCATTTCTTTTGTAAACTGAAGAAAAGAATTTTTTGTATAACTAACTTAAAACTTTTTAGTATGAGCCACCAAGCAAATTTTAGTAATAGGTCCAAAATTATTTTTAATAACCATTACGTGCGCCCGAAGGGCAGGAGCTTACTTCGAGCTGCATCCAGACTTGAGAAGCGGAAGATTTTCGGCAAAACCGCAATAGATGGCAGCACCAAACATTGCTACTGCTCCGTCAGGATATTCATAATCCCTTTATTAACGAGTACTTACACTGCATACATTCGGGGCGTATTTGGCAGTGGCCAGTATCGAACCCGGGACCTTTTAGCCTGGAGTCCGTTACTATAACCACTATGCTATCAAGGCCACGCCAACTGAGTTTTAGTAAGAGCTATTAAAAATATAAAACTATTAACTCTATTCATTGCTAACTTTTTTCTAGTAATTCTTACAGATTTTTTGTAACCGACTAAGATTACTAAAAATTTTTTAGTAATTACAAGGATCACTAAAGTTTTTTTAGTAGATCGACCCTTTTTTTACAGTGTACCATGGTTTACATTTTTTAAAAATATTTAGAATAAAAGCTGCTCTGGTTTATAAATGTAAACTCAAGGTTAATAGATTCACTAGACCTTCCAAAGAAAATGGCGCACTTAATTGAGATTGAAAATCTCCGTCTCAGTTAACTGCAGAATTTGAAATATTTTTTTGGTTAATATAATGGAAATTTTCCTAGAACTGTATGCTCGCTGTGGAAATTTAAATAATTTATAAAACTCATATGATAGAGATGATTTTTAACACTTTACAACATAGTCGATAGGTATTTATAACTTCGATATTTTGCTCCGTCTGTCCGAGTCCACTATTGGAAAAAAAAATGTATAAACTGTAAAAAAAAAAAGGAAACTTATTAAAGGTTTTGTGGGAAACTGGGATTTCTAGAAATTTTTATGTAACGGTAGCAGAAAAAAAATCATGTAATAGATACAGATTTGCACTATAAATAAAAAACCTGTATGATCATTAAGAATTTTTTAGGAAACTAGGATTCCGGGAAATTTTTATGTAACTCCAACCTGGGTTACATATAAAAATTTACTAAAAATACTGTAATTTTAATGAATTCGTTTGTAAAAATACATATTTCTAAAGCTTTTCAAAAATTAGCTTTGTAGATTTAAATCTTGTTTTGAACAGTGCACAGATAAAATATTAGCAAACACACAGATTTCTGTAACTTTTCATCGGTAGAATTACAGTTCTTTTCAGTGTAGTGCTAATAGTTCATACATATGGGCACACAAAATAATTACATTACCTAATGACCTACCGGTGAAAAATCATTTGGAGTTTATTTTTAAATGTTACATTATCTCAAGCACAATGATGTTGATGTTCATTGCTGAGGTCTACTACAAGATGATTACTGAAGAATATGGAGTGCACAGAATTTATTTGTTTATTTATAGGGACACAAAATGATTCCATCACAGTTCTGTGTATAAACGATAATCGCTAGATGTAATTTTTCTAACTTACTTAGTTGTGTCATGCATTTACAAACCAAATTAAATTTTAGATAAATAATCGTGTGTTTAAAATTTTGTAGATCATATACAAAACTTCCCACAATATTTCAAATCACAATATATAGGCTGTAAAATCTGAAGATAAAAATAAAAAACAGCTTCACATTTTATAGCTGAATTAAAGTTTAGCAGTACAGATCATATATAGAGAGGCTCAAAAGAAGTTCAATATCTTATTGACTGTGCGCATTAATTACTGAATTTGAGTGTTTAACTGTGTTTTAAGATTTAAATTTTTTTATTAAAATACCATATATTGCCGTATTAAAAAATAGGTTTTAGTCACAATATTCTAAAAGTCTTTCATAATCTCTCTGCTGCTTAATATTTCTTTAATATATTTTTGTTCTTTTTGCGGTAGAAGTGATTTTGGTTATATTTTTGGTGTAAAGATTTTTGAAACTTTTGCTTGCGGGTTATTCTTAAGAGAAGACAAGACTAGGTGCAATCCTATGGAAAATATGCCTGCTTTAACCCTTTGAGCGTCTTGCAAATGGGTAAAGTCGTAATGTTGTTTTCTCTGTGTTTTGGTGTAAATACTCAGAAAATATGATTCTATCAACATTATATGAAGAACTTAATTAAAAATCATTAAATCTATATAGATATATTACCTTAAAAATATTACTTATATTGCTGTGAAACATGGAGATTAGGGAACGGAATATTACGTTCCAAACACTTAGAGAGATATGAACCGTTTCATCGGAAACTACCCGAATGATTTCGGTGTAATTTAAAATCCTTATTTTATGAATTATGGCGAAAACTTATGTCAGACAGTTTTTTCTGCGACTAAAACTTTTTATTTTAGAGCAATGTCAATTTTTCTGAAAATTTTCCTTTTACATAATTACCAGAAACTAAGTATTTTTTAATTAAGTTGTATGCAACTATCTACCATATATGATATCATATTTATACTACTGCCAAAAAAAATCAAAATAGCTTTATACTTTATGAGGTAATCGGATTTTTACTTGAAAAGAACTATTTTTCAGGAAAGATATAAATTTAAGACATTTCTACCTTGTGCGAAGTTTTTGCACTAATTTATAAAACATATGATTTAAAGTAAAGATAAACACTTAGATAAAATTTAGTTTCATATAATAAATGAGATAATGTTTAAAATCTTATTGGTTCTATGTCACTTCCCAAGTGACTTCCGAACCGCATCTCATACACGAATTTTATTCGTTCAGCATCAATTTTTATAAGAAATATTTTACTTGCACTTTCACAACAAGTGCTTACTGCAAAATTTACTTTAAAAATATAGTAGTATGAGCAGATTTAAAAAACAGAAATAAGTAAAAAAATGTAAGCATAAAATTAATATGAATCAGCAAGACGTTCAAGTCGGTGTATTCCCATGAATTTTTTACGGTTATTTCTAATGGTCAGAAATAAAAGGGGGGCATAGCAATAGATTTATGAAAGTCAATTAAACAAAAATCAATCAGTTCAAAACTTTTCACTGATGTTTTGAAATCATGTCGACATGTTGAGTATCCCTTTAAAACTCGTTTTCCACAGTCTGAAACTGAAAAGGCGTCTGGAATAAATGATTTAAGTTTAAATGTCATTAGAAAAAATGAAGAGTTATAGAAATGCTCTACATTTCTATCTCTTTTGTTATGTATTTCTTTTAAAATGTGGGTTCTCTTTCCAAATGTGGATTCAGAACAATATAGATAATAGATTAGATAAAAAGAATATTGCCCAGTTAAACTTTTTGATGGCATTGAGCACACAGGTTCTGCATACTTATTGCACATTACAGCTTTATATTTTCAAGGATTAATTCCGTTCGAAAAACAAATTAAGGAGGGGTAACAGCTCCCCCCATTTCCTCTTTTTATACTTAATAATAATCATTGAACCCCCTAAACTAATCAAAGACATGCTTTATCATATAAAAAATCTACATCCAAACTTCAGAGCAAATCAGAAAATTCTTAATAAAAACCCATTTATATAATTTAAGAGGAGTTATCCTCCTCTTTTATACTTAACCATTAAACTTCGAAAACTATTCAGAGATTCGCGTTATCAGAAAGAACCTACATCCGAAATTAAAAGAAAATCGGACAATTCTATATAAAAACCTATTTATCAAATTTAAGGGGGGGGGGGTAATCGAGAGTACCTATGAAAGAAGAACTTAACAAAAGAAACGCACAGCTAATTAGAAAAGTATCTTATCACTATGAACCTATGTCAAAAAATTGAAGCAAATCGGTTAATTCTGCTACAAAAAACATTTAAATAAATTACGAGAGTAATTCCACCAATCCTCCATTTATAATTATCCAATGAATTCCCAAAAACAATCAGGGAAGCGCCTTATCAGAATGAACCTATATCCAAAATTTGAAGCAAATCGGTAAATTCTGCGGGAAAAACCCATTAACCTTAATTACGGCGGGGGGTGGGGAGTTACTTCCCATTTTCCTTTAAGACTTATACAATGAACTCGCAAAACAAATCATGGCGGTGGTTTCATCAGAATGATCCTATGTCTAAAATTTGAATGAAATATGATAAATTCTGCATAAAAAACATAATTATATAAATGAAGGAAAGAGGCATTAGCCCCCCGTTCCCCCTCTTTATATTTATCCAATGAACACCTATTACTAATCATTGAAGCGCCTCATCAAAATGATCGTGCATCTAAATTTTGAACGAAAACTGATAATTCTGCATGAAAAACCCATTTATATAAATTAAAGGCAGGGGCATTAGCCCCCCGTTCCCCTTGTTTATAATTATCCATATCTAATCACTTCTATCGTAGGCAGCCCCTTTATCCGTCGTTTTGGCATCTGTAAAGCATAATGTGAAAACTACTTAAAAGAAAAATTTGAAATTTTGGATTTCCATAAAGCAGAACTTAATAAATATAAATCCATAAGAAATTGTAGGTTTCAGTTCATGATTTTTTCGAATATGTATTTCATAATTCAAAATTCATATCCTAAAATTATAAAAATTGCAAATTTCACGTGTATATATTTAAGATTTTTTTTTTATTACATAAAAAATTCGCGCATTGGGAGTATAATTTCAGGAGATATTCATAAAAATATGAAAATGTAATTTAACATTAGAAGTACAAAATTTTGAATGTTTATAAATCAAATCCCTATCTTGCAATTGACTTGAAATTTGGTGTCTAGGCATAGTTTAAAACAAAGATTTGTAATATCTTGTTAAAATTGCGTATTGCCATTGAAATAAAAAACAAATGAAGTTTGGATTCGTTTTGATATGTAGATGGCCCCTTACGCAAATTTTCTATAAATCATATTAGACTGTATTTTCAATCATTCGGTATCAGTAACTTTCTTATACAATAATCTGTTGAGCAGATTATTTTTTTCTACGACTGTACGTTGTATTTTTATATTTGTGCTATTATGAAACCCAAATTTTTAAAAGTATAAGTTTTACTTATTCTATAATCTATGTCAGTATCTATTAAAATGGAACTATTCGTCTCTAAAATTCAAACTCATTCGTATTTTTATGAATTTGCAAGAAACATTCACGAATGATGTAATACCCCCCGGAGTGAAATTTAAGATTATGGATATCTTAAAAAACTGCTCTTTGTTTTGACTGCATTCGTCTTTCTTCTTGTTACAAATAACAATGACATATTTTATTGTTTAAGAATGTTCTTTAAATGTCACAAACCTATGTTTTGAGTATAAACAATGTCATATTTTCATACATGATAAAAACGAAGGTTTTATGCTTTAATACTATAATAATATTTGCTTGATATTTTAAAGTAAATATTATGTTAGCACTAAAATGTTAAATAATTAGAATAAGCGTGTTTTCGTGGCCAAAGGCGCCTTCAGATAAGGAAATACTTGAAAGACAGATTCTAAAGAAATTATTGCATATCAGCCTACTTCCGTTTTTTTCTCAGTCAGATAAACTTGTTTTGAATAAAAAGAAATATTTAATAAAATGTGCCATTTTAGTATGTAGTACTTGTTTAATTTCATTTATAAAGTAAGGTTTATTGTTAAAAAACGTAAATTTGAATTGAAAAATAAATTGGAAGTTGGCAGCAATGATATTCAAATGTGGAAATTGTTTTATGATATTTTTATATTAGGCGTGATCCTTTATTGAACCTATAGTTTGGTGATCATCTGTATATACCTTATCTTCAAAAACTGAATTCTTTAATTTTATATATTTATCAAAAGCATATCAAAAATTTTATGTGTTGATTAATAGTTTATTTATCATTTGAGACTTTGAGAAATGCACCATTATTTTGTGTTTAGGAAACTAGTCCATTTATTTTTATAATGTTTTATGAATTCATGTTTATCAATTTTAGCATTGTATTTTATTTTGACTATAATAAAGATCATTTTCTTATATGAGGACCCCAGAAGCCAAGGGGTATAAGTGACAAAATTGAAAAAATTGAGTTAAGTGCACAGGGTATCTGGAAATATGCTTTTTTCATTTCAGGTAAAGAAATATAGGTCATTTTCTGATTATTTGGGGAGTTATAGAGATAAACCACTTTTTTCGAAAAACAAACAACATTGATTAATTATACATTTAAAGAAAATTGTACTCTATTTTTTTTAACAGTTATTGAAATGAGAGTTCAAAGATTAAAATGCAACAAGCAGATGTTTCCTATTTCAATTTAGTCAATTGTTATTGATGTTCCAATTTAACATCAATTGATTGATTGATTGATTGATTGATTGATTTTTGACGTCCGATTATCTGCGCTAGGGATATAGGACCAGGGGGGAATGCCCTTCGTGGGGGTCTTTCTAAGGGAACCTAAACCGTATTTACGCAAGGTTCGAAGAAAACCACGAAAACTCCGAACGGTTAAACCGACAGCCGCGATTGGGTTCGAACCCAGCACCTGCCGTCTACCAGTTGAGAGGTCCGAACCTCTCGGCCACTGGTGGGGCCATTTAACATCAATTATCTTTAAAATCAATTTACTCCAAATCGATATTTTGTCACTTGTACCCCTTGGCTTCTGGGCTCCTCATATGTAATCAATATTAATTGTTGATTTTATGTTAGAATGTCGCACACATTTTTTTAAAATGTTACATAATATTTGAAGTATATGTAGAAAATGCTATTATATATAATATGCTATATATAATATTCTATATAAATTTTCAAGTTATATGTATAATAATAAAACTGTCTGGTGGATAGAAATACAAGGCAATTTTCTCGTTTCATGATATTTTACGAATAAACAGATTATTATTAATAATAGGCTCCAGTGTGTCTCATTTTAGTCGACAGAGAACCGTATAAAAATTACAAATGCAAAGAAAAAAAATAAAATTTGAAACAATAGAAAAGTTTTCTTTTTTTTACGCGAAATATATAGTAATATACTACAATAAATAAAACATGCTTGGATATTTTGAACCCATTTTTTATGTACGAAAAAAAATCATTAAAGGGAAAAGAATAAAGTAGAATATATTTCTTATCATTTTTCTTTTAGAACGAGAAATATTGCAGCTTCAGAACTTTTTTCTGATCTCTTGAAAACTTTTCGTATCTATTGTATAGCAACTTGTCGATTTCTCGAATGTAGAAAGTATAGAAATTTTATGATTGCTAAAAACTTGCTTAATAATATAAAACTAAATTCAGTGTAACCCAAGTAAGTTATCATTTTACGAAAAATTCTGTTATTTTCTTTATCCAAACAAACCTTTAAATTTTAGATTACCCATAGACCCCCCCTCCCTTTGATCATTATTTTCATATGAAGAAATTAAATTTTGAATTAAATAAATAAAACTAAAATAAATAAATAAATAGACAAACAATACATCTGAAATTTTTTTAATCGATGCAGATTTGTGAGTCCAGTTAGGAGCTAAATTAAAAAAGTCAATTGATCTTTACAAAACTTTCTTTTGTGTTATACAATTTTAATAAAATTTAAAGTGATGTATTTGGAGCTCAATCTAAAGAAACTCTTTCAAAGGAAATGCAACAAAACGTTGTCTTGTACGAAATAAAGAGTAAGTAACGAATTGAGATTTTTGTTATCAAGGGCAAAAGCGATGTTCTATACTTAATTTGAGAAAAAGTGAAAAATTCCGAATAATTGATGAATATCTTCTAAAATATTTGTTATTGAAATAAATGTTCAATATCTAAGTTTGGATTTTAATTATTTGTAATTTTTATCTTGTAATCTGTTTCATTTTATTTTCCAATTCAGAATAATACACTACTTTTGTGCATCATTGCAATCTTCTATATTTCTTGCTAACTCTGTCCCCGGTGTTCTAAACAGTATTTAAGCGAGGCTGATTAAGTGATTTTAAAGTGATTTTTTCAGAAAAATTTTTTAATGTCCAATACGCCTCTATTTTTGAGTACTCTGTACTTTAGACAATTCATCAGATTTTTTTGTTTATATATAAAACATGATATTGTGAATATCTGTATGTATTCGTATAATTGTGTTGGTTCAGAGCTTGTTTTTGTAAATTTACTTCACATATCTGAAAAAACCTTAATTAAGAAAGTTAACGTAAATATACAGGATGTACATAATTATTGCCAAGTTGTTTTACATCATAACTTTTTATTTAACAACACAATGAAAAATATTATGTGTAATCATACAAACTAAGTTAGATATGAATAGAGTTACAACTCAAAACCTTATTAACCAAATAATGATTATATTCAAATAACAAATTACATTACAATTTATCGAAAAGATATTGATGAAGTACGAGAGCAAATTTTCTACAACCTCCCTTTTTGATAAATTTGATAAATTTTTACCATAATTTATTATTTTTCCATAATCGAATCTGATTAATGACATTTCGAGTTGTAATTTTTGGCATTTGTAACATTGTTTGCGTTATTCAACTACTTTTATTTAAAAAATGTATTCTGTTTTTTAAGTTTCTCAATGTTTTAAAATAATTAAGCTTTTCGATGCAGCAAAATTTTTCTATAACTGTTAAATATTTCGGAATTATTTTCTTTATATCTGATCTTAAAAGCTTCCATGTATTTTTCTTCTCTAAAATAAAAACAATCCTTTTCTTGTAGCAATCTTTAGTGTTGTGATATTTTACGTAATTTTTATGGTTATCATACATTTTTTAGTAATTCGTTACCTTTTCGATATTTTTTCAAAGCATATTCCTAATCGATGAATATCGTTAAAATGCATACAAATCATAAAAATCTATCGATTTGGAAATATTACTACTCAGCGTTTATTATCGAAAAATTTTACTTCAAAAGGTAATACATTAAAGATTTAAAAACCTTAATAAGTTAATTAGTTTCTAAATAAGAAAACCATCTAAGTATATACGTTTGAGAGCAAAAATGAATTTAAAATGAGTCAGAAAGTAAGCAATTTGTTATTTTTGTTCAGTTTTAATTCTTCTATCACAATCGCTTCGGAACATTCGGTTCAAAATGCCCACTTTGACAGCACTTTAAAAAGCATATTCTATCTTTATCAAAAAATCGACCAATGCGGCACATTTTATCGTTTAATGTAATTATGTAACATAATTATATTAAACGATATAACCTTGTAACGGGCGTGGGGGTGTGCTGGTTAAATGCAGACATAATTCCAAGTATAAGATAAAATCAACAGCTTATTTGAACCTTTAGAACTTGGGGAAAGTGGAGCGATAGTTCGATATTTCAATTACTAAACACAATACTAAGAGATTAAACTTCAAATTATACTCACGACCTCTGCTCAAGCTCATCAAGTTCGGGACACAAGTTCGGGGCACTTCACACCAGCTTCACTCCCAGACTTTGGCTAAACGCTAGATTAAATCTTTAATAAGACAGCCCGTGGCTGCAAACACTCTTTATTACTCAAAATGCTTAACGTATTAAATCAATTTCTTACCCACTAGCACTCTTCTTGGGTAACTCCGCTCACGATAAACTAATTCGGCTCACGCTGCTGGCTAGCTCACTTTAGAACACAATCTAATTCACTGGAGGCTAATCTCTTCACAACGCTATCTATTTCACAACTCCAAGTCTAACTCTCTTTACAGCACAATCTAATTCTCCTGGCTGGCTTTCGCCGCCTCACCACACTGCTAGCTGGCTTTCACCGCTACACCAGCCTGCTAGCTGGCTTTCGCCACACCACCACACTCCTAGCTGGCTTTCGCCTTCTCACCACACTCTAATCGATAACACCTGGCTGGCTTTCGCCGCCTCACCACACTGCACTGCACTCCAACTCACACATTTTATACGTTGCAAACTGAAGGCGGCGCTATGAATTTGCATATTACTCCTAACCGCAACTAACTGTAGAACCGAGGGCGACACACACGCTCTGGAAAGTTAAAGTTCAATAAAGGATAGATGTCGCTTCCACGCCACACATGTTAGAACATTGACGTCACGATCTCACTAAAATGCTAGAGTGCCTTTATCACAAAGGACACTCCCTCACAACCTGCCAAATAAAGGCATTCGAATGCAAAAAGGAATTTAAAAATGAGTCGTAAAGTAAGCAGTTTGGATTTCAATGCACCTTTAACCCCCTGACTGCCCAGCCAAAGGGTAATATTGTAATGTTGTTTTCTCTGTAATTTATTAAAAATATAAAAAAAAAGAAGTTTTTTCCAACCTGATGCAAAATACGTTATTAGTATCGGTGTATAATCTTTGATAGCATCAATCCTAACTTAATTTTTCAGAACTGGGTTTTATTTGTGGAATTATACTAATTTAAATATTGCTTGTGTTGTAGTGAAACCTGCAGCTTAGTGTGTGAAAAAATCAGCCGGCAGCAGTCAGGAGATTAAAAATATATTTTTTCTTCTACTCTTACATTTTGTTCGATTGTTTATACTATAAGTATTGATACTGCCAAAAACTTGTCCATACAAAAGCTTTGAATATTATTTTGAAGATGTATAATAAATTTAAATGGAGTGAATCTTGTGAATTGACAAAGTTGTGGATTTTTTCCACTTTAACCTCCCCCCTCCCCCTCTTTTCTCATACGTTTTTAATATTTGTTTGCGTTGAATGTGTCCTATCAAAATTTTGTCAATATAAAAGTTGTAGATAATAATAATAAGATTTATAATAAATTTAATTGGATTTGATATCTTGAGAATTCATGAAGTTATTTTTTTTTCTTAAAACCTTATTTTTTCGCCCCTTGAGCTCATTTTTAATTGTATCAAAAATCGGTCAAATCCAAATTTTTGGCCTTTTATTCAGAAGTAATAACTGTAAACTGATTCGATATCTGTTTTAATTAAGAAGTTATAGATGTTTTTCGGTTTTCACAAATCCTTTCTCTGTTTCCACCCCCTTAGTCCGATTTTGCCCATTAACGAACTTAACCGATATTTTATACCCCCGTGATTCAATGTATCTGTTCGAAAGAGATTTCAGCAGAATAATGAATCTTATCGTGTCCATTAAAAAGTGAAAAAGATGGATATATAGATATATAAAGTTTTGGGTTCTAGGAGTCATTATCGGTGTAGATAAGTAGAAAAATTCAGAAAGTCTAACATAGCAGAGAATGTAACAGATAGCATTTCAAACGAAATCTACCAAAACCTTTATGTTATAAGTTTAAAGAAACTAATAAGAACATTTATGAAAAATAAATTAAGCATAATAATTGACATAATTTTGCATGACACTAGCTGTAAACTTTAGTAGAAGCAATATGAATAACAAGATGTGAAGACGGCATGATTGGTAATGTACAAATCTCATTAACAAAAAAGACGTATTAAATCCTATTTAATAAAAGTATTAAAAATATTACAGATTAATTTTTAATTGATTCTATGGTTGAAAAAATTAAATATTTTGAAACCAAGTTTGAGATTTGACATTTTAGATTTATCTTAAGTTACGTGGTCTAGCTACCTACATTTTATATCTAATATTCTGCTTTCATAAGTCAAATACTTCGTAATGTTTATGCTAATGTTTGCAATTTGAATTTAATTTAAGATTTCCTGTGAGATAGAACATGCCTGCATCTAAGTAAACAATTTGGAAAATTAATAACCATTTTGAAAATCCAATTTTAGCAGTCTATAGCAGAAAGAAAATCCGGGAAAAGGGATTATAAAATATTCAGGGATTTTTTTATAATCCCTGAATATAATCTATAAATTTATATATATTCTAGATAGCAAGCTAAAATTTATTACAGATAGAAAACACACATCACAGATGAAAAATTCCCCGACAACAATTTCCGCCAATAAGAAGAAATCCACACAACTCTTTTGCACAGCCCTGTATATAATCTATAGAATTTATATATACCAAATGACATTGTAGTTATAGTTGGATTTAAAAAACACACACAGCAATTAAAGCACTTTTAGCAACTGTTGCTCATGGAGAGTACTGCAAAAAAATTTCTGTCTGTGTCGTTGTAAATGAATGATAAATAATATGCTTTTGCAACTACCATGTAGTAGCACCATGAAGATATTTATAAATTTCAATATATTTGAAGTATTGTAATGTAATTCTTTGATACAACGACAAACGAACTATAAATGCTATACATTTCATCTTTAATACCGACCATACCACAGAAAAACTTAATAGTTTACTTTAATTATGTAAGTGGGGCAATAGAGTGAAAAACTGATGGCTAAACAAACGGAAATCATAAATACTTTTCAACTTTGTTTAAAATTGCTAATTAATAATAAAAATAAAAATAATTTGCAAAAAGGGCAAATGAGATTTGATATAGAATGGAAGACATAGATGTAAATAATTAACAAAGAAATGAAAATTCATAACTTTTATTTGAGAGAAATGCGTTTTAATTAAAATGAATAAAGTGAAATATTCTTAAAGCATTTATGAATATTTAAAAAATAAACTTGCTTTATCAAGCATTTCAATATTTAATGGATTATAACAGCACAAATATTTCATCTGATAATTTAATACATTTTCTACATAATATATTTTTCAAGCCCTATTTGAATTAATTTATTTTTTGAATTAAATTTAATCCCAGTTCAAAAATTAGAATTTTCAGTTATTTATGTAATATAATGTTTGTCAGTTCAAAGTTAAATTAATGTTTTATTTAAATCCTTTTCAGAAATGGAATCATGCAGACGGCAGTTAATGAAATAACCCTTGTTTCAGGGATTTTCTATTCTCATTTAATTCATTCATTATTTTATTTTCTTGCAGACATGCATTACTTTCAAAATGAAGTCGACGCCATCAGTTGCGTAAATAAAAGTTAATGAATGCTATAAAACAGAAAGTATTCTACTTCGCACCAAAGAAATTTATAATGAAACAAATACACTTCCAAACTTTTTTTTATTTAACGCTGCTAATAAACTTATTATCAAGAATGTCATTGATGTCGAAAGAAATTTTATCAAAATTTCGCAACGTACTTTTCCATTTTCAGTTCTTTTTCTTGTCAGTATAGTTCAAATGTATTTTCTGTTTATTGTTTTCTTTTCAGAAATAATTCAACTGCTAGACAATTTTATGTTGCATTCATACTTTATTTCTTGAACATCAAATTTAGTGAACTAGGAAGGATTAAATATGAAAACAAAAGATGAGTCGTTAAGAAAACACATGATTTCGATGCATTTTGAATGCATCTAAGTTTTCCATGGAATAATAAGGTTCTAACTGCTTCGACCACTATTTTGAAAAAAAGAAAAACGAAATGAAATTTTTGTTTCTCCTCGGAGAAAAATCCATGTAGAAACTTATAATATCGTATGTCAATCGAATAATGTGACTTTTTCTTGGCAGATAAAAATGATGATGCAGAAATAATTACAGAAAATTTTCCCCATAATTGCATTAAAATATGGACTTTTCCTTTAGTTTGGGGTTTTGTTGGCATGTCGAGCTGACTCCAAATAGAATTTTTATGTTCAGATCGGGTATAACCCGACCCTTGCAGAAGTAATGTTCGTATGTTGAGCAAACGAACACCAGAATTTTCGCGAATTAGCGTGTGTGATAAATAATGAAAATAATAATGGAAAGATAATAGAAATTTGCTATATTTGACAAAAAAATACCTGTGGGCATTGCTTTACGAAAATTCTGTTATTCAAGCCCCTCCAATTATTGGTACAAATTGGAAAATTAAGAAAAAAAATGCTTTATGTGTTTTTTTTTTCGTTAAAAATTGTTATTTTGTTAAAAATAATTTTGAGATGAATTCATATTCTAAAGAATATAGTTTGTTAAGTGATTTGACAAAACAAGTTGCATGCTGAACGACTGAGTAAGCATGGCGTTATGTTGTAAAGAAACACAAACTCATTTTTAATCCACAAAAACGTAATAAAACCACCATCGAAAATAAAAATACCTTTTTATAAGCTACCTAATATTTCGAGAAGCACTTTTTGTCTTTAGAATTCTCAGAAAGCACAAAATTTTCGAAATTCAAGGAAGACTGTATCAAAACAAATATTCCTTTACATCCAATAATTTTGGATTCATTGTGATAATTGGCCTGTCAGTTTTTTCTCTTGTCGTTAAAATAACATTAAAGGAGCTTCAAATTTGTAAGATTTTATGCCTTTAACCAAATTTCTTAAAAATGTACATTTTAAAATAATAAATGTGTGAAAAAACGTTTAAATTTAGTAGAAAAATCGGTGATAAGAAGACATTTTACTTGTTTTTCCCCCGTAGAGTCATTCTCAGCTTTAAAAAGATAGTTCTTTTTGTAGTTCGAACTCTTTCGAAATCTGGTTATACATATAACTTTACATATACATATAGCGTACCATGCAAAAATTCGTGAATAAGGATTGATGTCTAGTTGTAAAATAAATACGATTTCAATCGCCTTTTTTTAGCTTCGGGTCTTTTAGCGTAACCAACAAGCTACTTTTATCATCTACACCCATTGAAATTTTAATAGCTTATACATGTAACTGCATCCTAGCCCTTTCGTGAAGAAATGTGCTTTTTTTTATCAAGAAAACATGATCCGAAGGCCCACTAAAACATACGTGTTTTTGGTTTTTATCAAAAATTTCTTAGATTTTATTTTTCAAAAATACTTCTATTTGTTCGAATTTCTCGAAATTTTTAAGTTATATCAGTCTGGACTGCTGAGAGAGTCTAAAAAGATTGTGTCAAAATACTGACATTTGGTTACTTTGAGCGTATAAAAAAGATCGTCTTCAGTAGAATGGAATGACCCGCTTTTCAAAAGGGTTAAAATTCGCATTTTTCAGATCACAATGCATCGTTGAAGAGATGTTGGACTTAGATTTACAAATGTATTTTGTGCGAATCGATGCCCCTGAAAGCCCTAGAAAAGCGTCACCGAAAGAGAAAGTTCAAGTGCATAAATGAAACGTTTTGAATTTTTTAAAAATGGTTAACAAGAATAATTTTTTCAAAATGATTGCAGCATTTAGAATGCAAAGGTACAAAATTTAAGAATATATCTTTCTTTTGCGAATGGTTTGATTGTGCGCATTAAAAAAATTGGCAAAACAAATAAATAAATAAAAGATAACTGCATTTGATTCAGGTATTCTATGCGCTGCAGAAAGCAGGGACTGAGCATGCGTGGAAGCGCTAGCCGATTTTAAAAAACAATAATGCATTTTCGATGAGTTTTCACTTAGTAACTCGGATAATTAACAGAAAAATAGAAATATTATCCTTACGTGCATCAGGAGCTACTTCGAGATAACCTCATTGAAAATTTCAGAATTTCACTTGTGGTAGATTGCACTATAAAGCTATCGCCTGTATGCAGACACACACATACATAGACATATATAGACAGAACAAATCTTTCTTCTTTTTCAAGGCGAATTTATACACACAAGTGGTAACAATATAGCATTAATCTTAATGTTAATGGTAAGGCTATTAATTTATAATGTTTGTCTATAAAACAGGCTTCTTGTATACGAAAACTTTCATTTGAGAATTGATAGCATCCGAATCTGAGTTCCGGTTTAAGAAAATTCATTAATACACTATAAAATTCTTCAAAACCTACCTGAAAATCAGTCGCAGCAAAAAAAAAAAAAAAAAAAAAAAAAAAAAAAAAAAAAAAAAATTTCCTGGGTTTTTTTAATTTTTTTTTTTAATCTTGTAAATATATTGGTTTCTGAGCTTGCTAAAGATACAGAACAGTTTTTAGATTTATGGGTAACTCGGTAGAGGTTATTATATAATGGTGACACTATTTTGTCTTAGATAAAGAAATATTCGTCATTTTTATAGCGTAGTAACCTTGTTTAGGAATAACGTGCATGAAAGCCTATTAATTTACATCTCTGTATAATGGTTTCAAGACAAGACAATGTTTTCCTTTACATTTTGAAGACAGTTTAATTATTAATTATTTTGCATCTCAGATTAAAAAATAAGCATAAGAAAATCATTTACATTCTCAACGTGTTTTAAATTTGCATACAACTCTTAATACGTAAAAAAATATCCTAAGTACCAGGACAAAATAAAGCTTTTTCCTTATTTCTTAAAGAAGAGGAATTTGCATTCTAAATCGCTTCGATTTTGCAAGCATAATTTTTGTTGAATACTTAGGCCTGAAACAATATAAGTGTAGGCGGAAAGATCGGAAAAAGCTCCCACTGCACATCTCCTTGAACTTAACGTGTTATTGAAAAATAGAATGTCTGTATAGATATATTAAAATAGCAGCACGCGACTGATAAATTCCGAGACGAATAAGAAAATGGAAGTAATATACTACCTAAAAACGGGCACAGCGACGTGGTTATAAATGAGATAGGATTTTTGTATTACTGTAGTGTATTCTAATATGTCGCTAGTGACAAAAGTGAAAACGAAAATAGAGAAAAACACAAGGAAATAAAAGAATGTACTTCAGACAAAAAGAATTGAATAGTAATTTTTTTACATCGTTTTCTTTTCTTTATTGTAAGTCGTTTCTTTATACGAAACTTTTATTTGAAAATAAATATTCCTGTTTCAAATAAAGATTAAAAAATGCTGTAAAATGTATGTAATTTTATTATTAGTTAATAAATTTAATATTTAAAAAAGCTAATTATTCTTAGTCATGTTTTCGAAGAATGTACATAGTTTCCAAATCTTGAAATATTCATTCATTTAATGATAAAAATTGGGTGCCAAATAAACTAAAATTACTATTTGATCCTTGTATCCCAAAACCGATGGTCTTATAACCATAATAGTATTTTAAAATCAAAATCTTTAATTTTTGAAATCTCATTAAAATACGAATTATGCATTGTTTATGAAGAAAATAAATAAGGAAAAAAGAAATTTTCTTCTTATAACATTTATTAAACAAAACATTTAACTCGGAATATTGTGTGATGGAATTTTATATTAAAAAAAATATTCAATTTATGGTTTTTCAATCTAATTACAAAAATTTTAAACAAAAGTTAATTATACAATCTTTTTAATTATATTACCACATTAAATTGTACCGAAAATTTGCAGAATCTATTAGAACGATTTTAAACAGTGTATGAAAATTTTCAAAAGATCAACTTTTCCAATTTGGAATGCGCATGTAATACACATTCTTTAATTTTTGCGAAGTTAATCAAAGCGAAATTATTCATTTATCGAAATTATTCAAAGACTTAATTAACGTAAGTACAATTTTCCCACAATAATGGTGAATGGCCCGTTTCGGGACACAAAGAGAAACGCAAATTCCGTTAAACTCTCACATTCATAATAGAAAATTGAATAATTAGAATAATTATGTAAAAAAATTAGAAGCATAAAATAAATGCATCAAAAGAATAGGGAGGCGTTCGAAAGATTTAAGCTTTAAAATATTCCATTTTCTCTATAAGTTGAATTCATTAAAGAAAATATTACTGAAACTTGTCATGCGTTGCAAGAAAATATTCAGAAACATTTTTAGCTGTTGCATTATACAATAAGCAAAAATTTACGCACAAGTAAATATAAAGATGAGAAAGTCTTATTTATTTATTTTCAACAACTTGCATAGAAAGCTATAATATAGGGGAGAGTGGGGATACTTGAGCATAGGGGATACTTGAGCCACCCCTATTATCTCTACAGTTGGTTAATTTTTCTTTCTAAAACTGGCAATATGGTAGCATATTTATAGTTCTGAACGTGCAAAAAAGAAATCACATACATTGGTATCATTTTGAAAGCATAGTGATTAATAGTTGTTTTTTCCCTATCAGAAGTAAATATTTAGGCGCATGTTTTTTTTTTTTTTTTTTTACTTATTTATCATACGTAGTATAGGGTAAGTCTTGCAATCGTTTTGAAAATCGAAAAAAAATTTTTGACGGATTTTCACGTTTTAGATAGTGGAGATTCCAAAAAACATATTTTTAGAAAAAAAAAAATTGCCGTCCGTCTGTCTGTCTGTCAGTCTGTCTGTCTGTAAACGCTCTATCTCCTGAACAAATTGAGATAGAGACTTGAAATTTTGTATGTAGTTAGTATGTAAGAATAGGACGAAGCCTCTTTAATCTCAGCAACCTCGATTATCCGGAACTATTTTTTACGGACCCTCGAAAAATTCGTTCTGATGAAAGGTATATAAAAATTTTCGAATTTTTTTGTTTTAAGGAATGGACGTAAAAGGAAATAAAATAACACACATTTTGCATATAGAACGAAGTCGATCGGATTATCAGTTGCCGAGATATTTGTAATCCAGTTTTCCACATTCTTCGATTTTTCATGACCCTGTATTTCATTCAAATTTCAATTCAGAGGTATATTTTAATTGGAAATGAGACGCTTAATCCGACACAGTTAATTGTTAGTTAATAGAATTATTATTTTTGGAGTTATAAGGATGTTTCTTTTATGCAGTTCGGTACTACTTGAGTAGTTTGGCGTTTTATATAATGTGTCGAAATTGGAAATCAGCAGTTCTTTAATAAAGCATTACTATGTATATTAACAATATTTAAATTTCGTTTATAAATTGCAATGCATTGTATAAATAGTTTGCACATGTTTTATTTTCATATACATATCCATGATGGGTAAGTATTACGGTGGCCCCCAATGACTAGTTTTGTAATCAAAATTTTCTTTAAAGTTGCAACAATATATATAAATTTAATAAGTATAATGTAAACTGTATTTTGAATCTAAAATAGTTCAAATAGCTGCATGCTTTACTTAGTAAAACTCTGATAAACAAAAATAGAGGTAATGGGGATACTTGAGCCAGTGAGATTGGGGATACTTGAGCCATGGCTCAACCATCCCCACTAGGAAATTAGACATAGGTGAAACCAACAAAAAATAAAATTTCGTCCTTATATTCACTAATAGATTTTTTTTGCTGGATAAAAAGGAGGATATTTTTTGTCTTAAAAAAATAAAAATGTTTAAAAATGCATATTTTTTAAATGAAAATATCCATTTTACTTTTCATTTTGACTAACAAAATAGCCTGTTTAGATAAATGTAAACATAATTTTCAATTTAACATTTATTACATTAAAAAAACTTTTTTAAATTGAAGAGACTTGAAAGTCATATTATAATCTCTAATACTTTTAATTGAAATTGTAAATATTGGAATTGTAACCTCTGTAATGTAACTGTTTTTTAAATCAAAGAAATGACTTCTATTGTTTCCAACAGAGGGCACTACTGAGTTACCTTGTAGGTAAAAGTAAAAAGATGTGTGGCGTTACAACCATTCTCAATTTGTTCTTCAAACATGATACCAAAGAGTTGAAAATCTGTTTTGAAGGACTTTATGTATCATAAATTATCATTCTCTAAAATATTTGTGCAAAAATAAAGCGAAAAAATTACTTTTGTGGGTATTTTTCCACACTGGCTAAGGTATCCTTTCACCATGGCTCATGTATCCCCATGAGGGGGATACTTGAGCCACGATGTAAAAGAAAAAATAAAAATTTATTAGACATAGAAAAATAGCTCAAAATTAATTGAAAGTGGTTTTCAATTGAAGAAAAAATATCAAATTTTCATTTTCAATATTTTATTTTGTTCTAAAAAATTATAAAAAATTTAAAAAATTTAAAATTTAAAAACTGGCTCAAGTATCCCCATCTCCCCCTACTATTAAGAGAGAAAAATTGCGTTTTATGAAAAATAATTATATGTCAAAAATTAACAATTGTAAGCATAAGCATTTTTAAATTTTATTAATTTTTTAAAATTTTTTAAATTTTTAAATTTTAATGTTATTTTATACTGTATATTTTATCTAATTGAAGATTTTTATATCGTTTCCTTTTCTGTACTGCAACTCGTTTCTTTATATGAAAATTTTATTTGAAAATAAATATTCCTGTTTTAAATAAAGATGAAATTTATAAGTTTGTTGCTATAAGTTTGAAAAATGCTAGTGAAATGTATATAATTTTATTAATAGTTAATAATTAGTTTTAATATTTAAAAAAGTTAATTGTTCTTAGTTAATGTTTTTCGAAGAATTTACATAGCTATCACATCTTGAAATATTCATTTATTTAATGACGAAAATTTGGAACCAAATAAAAATAAAATTACTATTTGAAAATATTGGTACTCAAAAGCCATGGTCGTATTTTACATTTAAAACTTTAATTTTTGAAATCTCATTAAAATACAAATTATGCATTGTTTAAAAAATAATAATAAATAAGACAGAAAGAGATTTTCCTCTTATAACATTTATAAAAAAATTTAACTCAAAATATTGTGTGATGGAAATTTATATATATAAAAAATAATAATCAATTTATGGTTTTTCTATCTAATTACATAAATTTTAAATAAAACATTATTATACAATCTTTTAATTATATTACCAAGAGAAATTGTACTGAAAATGTACAGAATATATTTGCATAATTTTAAAGAGGATATGAAAAAATTCAAAAGATCAACTTTTCTAATTTGCAATGCGCATGTAATACGCATTCTTTAATTTTAGCGAAGTTAATCAAAGCGAAATTATTCATTTATCGAAATTATTCAAAGACTTAATTAACGTAAGTACAAATATTCCACAATACCCCCGTTTCGGCATACAAAAGAGAAACGCAAATTCCGTTAAAATCTCACATTCATTAGAGAAAATTAAATAGTTAGAATAATTATGATAAAAAAATTAGGAGCATAAAATTAATGTATCAAAAGAATAGCGAGGCGTTCAAAAGATTTAAGCTTCTAGATAAATAATTTTCTCTACAAGTTGAATTTATTAAAAAAATATTACTGAAACTTGTCACGTGTTGCTAGAAAATATTCAAAAGTATTTTTAGCTGTTGCATTACAGAATAAGTAAAAGTTTACGCACAAGTAAATATAAAGATGAGAAAGTCATATTCATTTATTTTCAACATGTTGCATAGAAAGCTATACTATATTATTAAGAGAGAAAAATTGTATTTAATGAAAAAGAATTATATGTCAAAAATAACAATTGTAAGTATAAAAATTTTAAATTTTAATGTTATTTTACCCTCTATATTTTATCTAATTAAAGATTTTTATATCGTTTCCTTTTCTGTATTGTAACTCGTTTCTTTATATAAAAATTTTATTTGAAAACAAATATTCCTGTTTTAAATAAAGATGAAATAAAGCTATAAGGTTGAAAAATGCTAGTGAAATACATATAATTTTATTATTAGTTATTAATTAGTTTTAATATTTAAAAAAGCTAAGTGATATGGGATGTTTCATTCAATTGATGTTGCAAATTTCATTAATAAGTTACTAAAAATATAAAGGCAATCATTGGCATTTAAATATAAAAAATATGCCGTTGAAATTGTTCATGTATCTATTAAAGTTTCAGAGGGTGTTTGTGACATAGTCTGACATAAATATTTTCACGCACATATTTTACCCCGATTACACATCATTTGCTGTTGCGTGTGTTTTTTTTCTTTTGTGTGATGCTATTATTACCGATGATTTACTATTAGCGTATTTCAATGATTTTATTTATTATTTTATTTATTTCATTTTATTTAATTTTTTAGGTATTCTTTTTCTATTACAAGTTCAATTCATTAAAGAAAAATGTTGGTCAAAATTTTCATACATTGCTAAAAAATATAAATAAACTCTCTCATCCATTGCAGTAAAGCATAAACGAAAATTCACATACAAAGAAATATAGAGATGAGATAGTCATAATTTATTTTTAACACATTACGAGGAAAGATATAAAGTACTTCAAAGAAAAAAATTGTGTTCGTTTAACGCTCTGAATTCAATGTCAGTCATCGGTGACTGACACTGAAATTTCCGTTTAGACCGCGTCACTCGTAACTGACAGTCTAAAATGAAAGTAAAACTAAAAATATATATATATATTTATTATTGTTTTAGATAATTACTGAAAATGTATTTAAAATTTACTTAACTTTTATTTATTACAAGATTATATTTTCTTAATAATTATTTAAAAGAGTATAATTTTTTTAGTTTTGTATCATATTTTACTCTGTCAGTCATCGGTAACTGACGCGGCCCAAATGGGAAGTTCAGTGTCAGTCACCGTGGCAGTCAACGTGTTCATAGAAGCAAATTGTAATTGAAAAATTAACTTTGTCAGTATAAAGTCAGTATGGCTTCAGCCAATACATCTCTGGTTCAGTCCTGGCCCGGACTTTTTTCACCCCTTGGAAAATTTACATCTGTTATAATTAATTTACCGATTTGAATAATCGTGTTTAAAATTAATCTAAGATAATTTTGTATGCAGCGATTTTCTGCAGTTCCAAATAGTGACCTTCGATTTATTCTGTGGAGCTTATCCATTGTATCAGACCAGATTCTGCGATCATTGAGGTCATTAAGGTGAAAAAGTCCTCCAGAATTCGTCCGGGATGGCTGAGTTGGAACAGCATTGGCGGCTTCAGCCAATACATTCCTGGTTCGAATCCTGGCCCGGACTTTTTTCACCCCTTGGAAAATTTACATCCACTATCTTATAATTTAGTGGTCAATGTTTTAATATTTTTATTTCCGGAAAAAAAGAAAAGAACTTTTTATACAAATTAAAAAAAAAAAAAATTATACATTCTAGAATAAAAATATTCTATTAAATCATAGTTCATCACAATTCATTAATTAAAACACTCTCAATATTATTAATATAAACTATCAATAATCTCATTATTCTCAATATAAGGCTTTATATTTTAACATTCGGCAATTAAAAAAATATGTATAACTAAATTCATTTATGTTCAATTTGTAAAACGAAAACAAAGTGCGATTGTTTTTGTTACTATGTGTAATATACGTGTATTTATTTAATGCTTGTAATGCAGATTACTTACCATTATGAAGGTCATATATAACTAGTGTGAGAGTCTTTTGAAAGAACTGGTAGCCTTTGCATACTTTTAGATTTTTATTACTAATTTCTGAATAGGTACTATTATGATATCGAACTAATTATATCAGTTTATTCACATTAGAAGAAAGTCAAATTACCATGTTGAGCAAAATGTTCGGGACAATTTGTGAAAGTTGCGTTGTTATGCGAAAATTAACAACAAAAGCAACAAGGACGAATCTTCAAAATAGTGATAATCATAGTTCATGAATTTGTACCACCGTTCTACGAGATACCGGATTTGACGGATGTACCATGGAGGTTTCTTCGATTCGAAAATCGTTTGAAATGCTTCTTCAACTTCATTAAAGAATTCAAATTCGACTGTCCTTGCAAAAATGTTGCATTGATCGAAAAAGGCCTTTATCGGTTGGAGCCACGTCTGGACCGAAATTCCTGAACTCCTATAGCTATACCACTAGTACTCCTATATACGATACAAAATCTGGTAACTATTAGATAAAAAATTTACCAGAATTTTTTGCTCGGCTTGATATTTGCTTGAAATGTTCAAATTTTCCTGTCATACTGCATAACTTTATAATGTCTACTGAACTTCTTAATATCTTATTACATACCTTCTTGATGTCTTACTACGTTACTTTTTAACAATTTACTATGCCACTTCTTAAAGTCTTTCCGGTAACGCAAATTCGTTTTTCACATCTGTAGCATTTTATGTTTCTTGTGAAAATGTACCCTTATACATATATCTCGCCCAAATATATCTAAAATTTTTTAGATAGAATTATTAAAAATTCTCTAACTGCACTTTAAGCTGTGCAAGATTTTGTAAGTTTTCAACTGTTTAGTTATATACAAAATATACAAAAGTTTGAATCAAGTAACGTAATATCACTGTTAACAACAAAAAAATGTTTCCGTTAAAATGAAATCTTTTTGTTCACGTTGCAGATTCTTTGTTCAGTGATTCTCTCTTTCTAAGAGTTTCTGTTTAATTTAAAATTGCAATTTCCTTAGCTTATTGATTTTTAAGAAATGTACAACCATAACACTCAGCCATAAAACTAATTTGTTATTTCTATCTCTTGAAAATGTAAATTAAAGTGGAAAGAACAGTTTACATTTGTATTCAGAAAGATATTATTTAACGAAAGTATTCCTCAATTATATTTCTCCAGTCTCGAAAAGATGGAAAATTTTGTAAAGTTAATTGTACATTTAAAATATTTATGCAAATAAACAGCTTTCTTAAGTTAGACGAGAATTCAATGTAAGGAATAAGAATCTGAGGTTTAATTAAACTCTAAAATTCTAACGCAACATTATCGTCTAATTTATAAGATTACATTTGGTAAATTTTAACGAAGTTTGAAATATTAAATACAAATTAATAAGAATCTTTAAATGATGTGAAATTTAAGAGATATTTGGCGTTTTTATATGTAAAAAGATTTTACTATAGCTTTCTAGCTGCAGTTTTAATTGCATTTAAGTAAAAATATATAAACTTCATAGGGATTTCCAGATATTACAGAAACCATCTAAACGTAGAAACTGTTAAGTTTATTTATAGAATTAAAAAAAACATTTCAGATATCCCAACAGGTAAAGTACGTGCAAAATTACTAAAAATACAGAAGTTTCGAGCTTGATTTAAGATTTTTTCATCAGTATACATATTACGAACATTAAAAAAAACGATGACAAAAAATGCTTACAAGAAAACCTATAATCCACCATTTAAAGTCAAAATTCAAATCAAAACTGCATACTCAGATGGAATGGGGCTTGTTTCATTTAGCGGCGAATTTGCCAATTTCGCATACTGCTTTTCGAGGAACTTATATAATTCTTGCATTTTGATTTAATTACATTAACGGTCGCAAAGCCCAGGAGGATATGATGGGTTTCTAAGGCATGGCAACATGTTTTGAGTTCAAATTTCATTCCATCTCAGTATACAATTTTGATCTGAATTTTTTGTAATTGTCTTTAGCTGGTAGATTAGAAGTTCTTTTGCAAAGTTATATTCTTATTTTTTTTCGTAAATTTATATTATACTTATGTAATTTTAGCAAAGTCGGTCATTTTAATACTAAAAATGTTTTAGTTTACATAGTTGTCTAAACTTTATTCCATGAAATTTCAAAACGAGATTCAACTAAATTTCCTAAATAATTTTAGTAAATATTAAGACTTTTAAGATAAGAAGTTATTCACGGGTTTGAGCTGAATATTTCAAATTCATTCATATTAAGTTTATGGTGTTTGAGAAGTTCTTTTTTAAATTAATGAATGATGTTTTACATGTAAATTTAAATATCTAAATGTATGTATATGTATGTGTCATGCAGCTAAGCAAGTTAAGAAAAAATAGGGAAATCACATTAATCTAATGCAAACTGTGCATAATGTTGAAAAGTTTGTCATATCTACACAAAAAATGTGATTATTTCGAGTTAAGCAACTTTTATATTTTCGCTTAATTTAATAATTTAAAATTTTAATAACAATATAAGGGCCAGAAATGTACAACGCAAAATCAAACGTGTCAGTAAGAAAAAAGTAAACCAAGTAGCTTGAAACGAAATGTTCGCCTGAAAAGAAAATCGGGAGTACACGTTACAGTTAAAAGATTATTAGACAATCTGGAGAGAAAAAAGAAAGAATAAAGAAAGCTTCTTAAAATAATTTAATGTTTTGCTCTGTGTAATACTTATGCATGTTTAAAATAATTTCATACATATTTTATTTCATGTTTATTCATTAATACGTATCGAGCTCATCATGCGTGCTTAAGAAAATTATTTTCTTAGTGTGCATGAATAATGCAATGCATATACATATGTATAAACTGTATTGTTTTGTTTTATTAGTAAATATTTTTTCTTCGTTAGAAAATATATTCTAAATTAAATTTACATAATAATTACTAATTTTTCTACACATTACTTTTTCATTAGATATAACAAAAATAATGTAGATTGCATTTAGATACTATTTCCTACGTTTTTCATACAGCAAATAAACATTTAATGCATTGTTTTGTAAGTAATGAATTTCTTTTATTAGTTTACAAATCATTATTGAAACCTTAGTTTAAGAATACAGAAATTTCTAAAAATATATGACGTCGATTCTAGATATTTGTAGTTTGAGCAATTATTTATACATAATGTAAAAAAAGGAAATCTGTACTTTGAGTGAAAAGAAAACGTTAAAACAATATTATTCGTTTTTATGGTATGCAATAAACCTGAGTTTGCTTATTACGTAAAAGGCATATCTGGCGTTTCTTAAGCATTTACTGTAGTTTCAAGGGAACTTGAACTTTCGCTTCAGACAAGATTGCATGTACAGTTATTATCATTTTTATGCTATTTATCTCGGAGCGACTGTCTCTTTAATATATTACGATTAAATTAAACTAGATTTAATACATGAGAAAAATTTCAGGTTGAAAATCAAACGCTTAAGAAGGAAGAAAATTTTATAAGAAAAAAAAAAAAAACTTACGTCAAGTGTAGATTATAAAACACTTTCAGAATTCTGTAAATAAAACTCCCGTATTTAAAAAGTTGAAATACATAAAAATTAACAATTTGGTAAAGGAAAAACAAATTCCGGCAATAACCATCTATAATTGGAAAAGCACCAAAGTTATGTTGTGAATCTCTTTATAGTTTTATTATATATTTTATGATTTGTACATAGATCAAAAATGTATACATAAGTATGCTAAAATATAGTTTAGTTATAATAAACATAAGATCAAAGCTTACTTTAAGAAATTTCAATCAATAAACAAATATGTACTTTAATTCTTTCGTGCAGTTCTGTATATGATCTATATAATTTATATATGCCAAGTAACATACAAAATATAAATTACTTTTGAAAACTGATACCTTAAAAGAAAAGTCACTTTCGCAAGCATTGCTAGTACAAAGAACTGCCACCTAATACTTTTTTGTGTTCCTGTAAATGAAAGATAAATGCTGTGCAGGCTATATTCGATAAACAGAATCTTGTAATTGGACAATACAAAAAAATTTGTCTTTTTTAGACATATTTCTTTCAAAATTTGAAAATTTAACACATCTTTTCTACGAATTAGCATGCGTAGCATCTCTGAAGAATATGTATGCTACCCATAGTTTTTCGGCTTCTGAATTTTTGTTTATTCTGTTTATTTATTTATTTATTTATGTGTTATTTTCCTACTTTATTTTCGTATGTTTGGGATTTCAAATTTCTTAATTTAACATCCGAATAACATTGCTGCTCAGGCGCATGATATTTTGAATGTTTTTCTAAATTAATTTTTATCGTCTTGTATTTTTAATGGTACGGTCTATATCAAGTAAAGGGTACTTTTGCTTGATTTATATGTATATATATTTGGATATACATGCTATCTTTACACAAATGCTTTCACTCATTCCACAGGTCCGATTTGTTATCTTTTTTACAGCCGCAGCTCATTTCGATTTTTTTTTATCATACAGTTATATCGCAACTATTTTTTTTCTTGGTTTATTAAATTTGTTGCTGATTGCTAACTTGTGCACCTAAATTTTAATTAAAACATGCGAGATAAAATATGTTCTTTACGCACTCAAAAACTAGGTATTATCCTTCAAATTTTTCACTAACAGGGCTAAAAATAAGAAAAAAAAAAAAAAAAAAAAAAAAAAAAAAAAAGGGAAAAAGAAAACTTAAAAACGGAAGTACGCGCATACTTATCACAAGATAGTGTATTTTCATAAAAATGAAGGAAAATACATCCCGTGTATTAGATCGCATTTAAAAAATTGTAACATTTTTATATTATATAAATTACAGCTTGTCGACAATCTTTTATTATTAAGTTATTTCTATGAAATATACTTAATTTAACTCATTATTTAGCATATATTCACCTGAATTTTTAAACAGTTTGGCTAGTTTTTGTATTTTTTGCCTATGCAACTGGCTACTAAATTTTGAAAGGAAAAGAATATGCTGTTATTTACGAATACACAGTTAAAAAGCATCCGATATGTATACTCATATTTTATAAAATATTCAGCATAGCGATATTCTAATTGCAATGTAATGTTTTTCCTCTAGACTGTTTTGTAAAAATATTGAAAAATAAAATTTGCCCCCCCCCCCCCCAAAAAAAAATTATAAATATATTTGTTATTAATGCAGAAATACGTACAAACGCTGTACAGAGCCTAAAAATTCATTTTATACACTTAGGTATTATATCGAACTTTTTATGGTACAGGGCGGTAACAAACACTACTCCTTTTCTTAAATTTGTTATTATTCCCCTCCCTGATTTCTTGGTCAATTATTTAGTAGAAAATCTTGAGTGGGGTGAAACATTTATATCCCCGGAGATAAAAAATTGTTCCTCAAGTATTTTTCTAGATTTTCTACATAACGTTTAAAGCAAAAATGACCGGATACTTTTAGCTAGATAGTGATCCGCTTTGAATTAAGGAGATTGCCTGTGGAACCCCCCTATATAATACCCTCGAAAACCACATGTATCCTCATCGGAGAAAGTGTCTGAATTCAAAACTAATAGTAATATGCATGACTCCAGCGCCGAAACTAGCCTTTTTGCGCCCGTGGCAAATGTGTATTTTGGCGCCCCGACATATATGCATTCTTCATAACAAACACACTAAAAAAATCTTAATTTGGTGGCCCCTTCACCTTCTATTCTGTTGGCGCCCGGGGCACATGCCCCCTCTGCCACCTCTAGTTTCGGCACTGCATGACTCACACAATAGAATACGGAAGTATTTTCCTTCCTACTATGTGATATTAGAAACATTTAATGATGCGTATTTTCATTTTCTTAAATACGAAAAAAGAAAAAAGAAAGAAACTAAGAAAGTCCCTTTTAAAAATTGATTTCTGCATTTTTAATATAACATGTGCTGCCATCTATTAAGCAATTTTTAACTTCAAAATAATGAAACTAAAACGATAAAAAATGAATGTAATGAAGTAATAATTAAGTAAAAGAAAATATTCGCATTTGTCAGTTTAATTTTTTTTTAAATAAATGTATAAAATTTTACAGTTTATTAAGGACTTATTAGATAAAATGAAGAACACGACAGACATACAAAGAAAAATATGATTAACAACGTAAATAATAGAAGAAAATAAATGAAATTTTATAGTGGCTTGCTAAAAACTTTCAAAATGATTTTTTACAGAATTTTAGAATATTTTCATCTCAAAATTTTAACCAAATAAGTTCATAGAGGTTTAAAACTAATAGCTTATTTATTTTGCCATTATTTATTACACAGGGCTATTTTGATTAAACATTGAACGCAAAAACTCATTAGCTCTTCAAATTTTCAGAAAATTTCTTCAATGAATAAATTTTTTTGGATTTGGATTGTATTAACATTATTTTTAAAAGCCCGATGGCGTAATGGTCATTACGTTTAACTGCCACGCTGCAAGTCTAGAGCTCGACTACTACCGGCTGTCAACCATTCATGTTTTCAGGCAAAACACAGGCCGCAGCAGCACAGACAATCACCTCATCGAGTTCACGGATGAAAATCTAGGATTATTTAAAGCTCGATTCGCATGTTAAAACGCAATCGGACTGCCACGTCATATCTTGATAGAAAACACTTAAAAACTCGATTTTTATGGCTGTCTGATACCAAGCGAGAGGTCTTTGCGGCAAGTAGTTTAGAAAACATACAATTTTTAAATTGGAACTTTTAAGGTTGAAACCATTTTTAATCATTGCAAAAGAGATTGCAATTCATGCATTCTTTTAAGTATGTATTCATGTATTCATGTATTCAAAAATACTCGATAAAATGAACGTAATACTGGAATAGTATGTTTGAAGTTACTAGAAATTGATTTCTGTTTGAAAATATCATGCGTTATATATATGTTATTTATATGTCATTATAAGCAATGAATATTATGTAAATTTAATTGTGCATTGTTTGTATAATTGCTTTATAAGCTTTTTGATTTTACTACTGCTTTGTCTGAAAGTACAATGTATTAGAAAGTTATTTTATTTTCCATGTTGCCAAAGAGTTTGGAAATATTTGGAATAGCACAATACTTCCAGACACTTAGAAAAAAATATGGACTCATGGAAAAAATATTTTCTTAATTCAGTACACAGAAGTTTAAAACCAAAATTAAAGCTAACTTATATAAAATATTCGCTACATCATGCTGAATTTAGCATAAAATAGTTTTAAGAGTAATCTTTTAAAGTTTCAAGTGACATTGTATCTTCTTGTATTTCTGTAATTTTGCAGGATCGCAACCTAATTGTAACAACTCCTTCAAGATTTTATTTCATCAATTCAATACATCATGAAACAAAAGGATTTTGTTAATTAAATAACAGTCATTTAACTTTTAAAAGCTCACACAATCCTTTAATCTAATTTAATTTAGAAATAATTTAAAAAACATTTATATCTTTTAGTTCTAACGGATAAACGTCTTACATACGATTAAAATCCTCAAAAATTTGAAAAATTTATATTTCAATGTGAAGTAGTATTATTTTCATACAACGAATGCATTAAACGTATTTTTAAAACTCAAAAGAAATTTATGATTCAAATTACTGGCTTTGTAAAGAATTTATTCGAATCTTTTTATTCCCTAATTTTGAGAAAAAAAAAAAAAAAAAACAATATTTGAATTGGCTTAGTTAAAAGCTATCTTATATAGTGTAAAAAATTATTCATACTACATGAGGTTTTCATTTTTTAAATATATTTTATCATCATTTTTCAAAATAAATTTTATCTGAAAACCTACTTTACAAAACATATTTTTAAAAATTATTATTTAAGTTACGAGACTCACATGAGGTCCAATTAAGGCAAAAATTTAATATACGATAATTAAATGCTGTTTTATAAAAGTTTCTCAAAGTTTCTGAAATAGGATAAATCTCTTAATACCAAATATAAAATTCATTAGAAATGAAAAAGCATTAATATATTGCATAGGTTTATTTTCACAATGTAAAAATATTTAAGCACACTTAAGAATTTCTTTTACAAAATAAAATTGAATTAAAATTAAGAGTAAACATTTTACATACATTATTACTTGCTTCATAACTAACTAATTAATTTCTTCTACGTATATTTTTATTCTCTCTCACACTAAAAAGAGATAGATCTGTTATTATTAGAGTAAAAGCTAATATAAAAGAAATTCTATTTTTTTGCATTAGGCATGAAAAATGAGCTGTTCATATATCTTAGATATTAATACTCATATTCCATAGTTCATAAAGGAGATTGTTCAGTTTTTTTAAACGTTTTTGATGATATAGACGGAATTGGAATTATGCACAGAAATCGCAGAATTCCTACATATTAATATAAATATTATCGAAATCAAACTTTACCTTATTTATAGACAGAATTTTGTGACTAAATGACGCGAAAAACTATTCTAAAATACTGGTATTAAATTATATGAAGCGCACTAGATCTGCTCACAGTTCTCATCCCTGACTATATATTAAATATATAGATTATGTTTTTGTGCTCAAAATGTTCTGATTTATAGACCGTATTGTTAAATTTTGATTTACATTTTAATTTCAGTCACAACTTTCTTTAGAACCAAGTGGGCATTTTATCCTTTTCTTGTTCCAAATCTTTCCAACATTATGAATATAACCATTCACAATCATGTTTCAGTATTTTAATGCAATCTTTCTGATTATATAAGGAAATCATACCAGTTGGAATTTTTCCAATTAAGCGGAAAAGTGTACAAAATGACATCCGAAATCAAGTCTTTACCTTAAGTCGCCAATGCTCTATCATTTTAGAGAACCAAGTGAATACAATGTAAATTGTTCAGGATAGTTTAGCTTACCAACCAGAGTGATTGCATTAAAATAAAGAAATTTAATTACGTAATTGGATTTCCTATAACTACCTTTATCTATATGTAATCCTGTTCAGAAGTTTCAGATAAAAACCCAGGTTTCACCTTCAAAAAGGTTGTATAGTGAATTGCGTCAAGTAAATTTATCTAACGTAGCTTAGTTGATAGAGCATTCGTAGCTTAAGTCACTATTCTGAATTTAGAAGTCGCGCTGCACAATTTTGCGCGCGGAAAAATTGCAACCCCCATTCATAATCGATCGAAGTTTTGAAATCGCTCTTTCAAATTTGTCAAATTTTCAGAATACTTGTGTTAAACTAATCAATAACGAGATATGACTGAAGTCGTGTACCTTCTTAACAAAGACATTCGATTATAAGGAACATTTTTTCCTTCCGTACTTTCGCAGAAAGAAATAAATTTCACTGTTTCATACAAAGAAATAGTTGAATTTTTGCATTAACCCTTCGATACCAGCGTCTCTTACACAATTTTTATTTGGTCGGCACCACTTTTTCAAAAGAAGTTACTTTCACTTACACGATATCAAAAATGTTCTAGTTAAATAAAATATATTTTATTTTCTTTTACTACTGGTGACAAAAACAAGTTTTGAAAAGAAAGAAGATGTTCAGTCAGACTGTACATACAAGTGCAAAGGGTTAAATAAAGAAAAGTTTAAGACCAACATAATATTTGAAGATATGAGTACGTCGATTTCGATTCTCAAGCTTTCTAAAATAATGAGAAAGTACTGAAAAAAAAATGCTAATTTCGGAAGACATGTATGTTGGACATGTGTGTCAAAAAGAAAGAAAATAAAAGAAACCGAATTAAAGTCGAATTTACCGATTTAAACTGATTTGAAAATTATGGAATATACCCCCAGAAAACATAGAAAATTTTCAGTATATTAGCTTATGCATGTCTTTTGTTGTACCTAACCTTATTTAGTCAATCAGTTTCAGTTGTAATGCTTTAATAATGCACGATTTGCATAAGCAAAAATAATCCAGTTGAAAAATAATTATCCGTATTATCTGAGAATATCTGTAAACTTTTCTACTTAGGTCAACTTCCGATTCGTATGTTAGCGCTGTTATTTTTCAAAATCTGTTTGCATTAATTGTTAATTTTTTGAAGTAGATGATATTATTATTGCATTTGTTTTTTATTTATACCTTATGTACCTTACCACATTATGTAAATCATACTTCATTATTGTTAGTTCAACAATAATGTTTAGAAAACCCAATGTTATGTATTAAATTTCGGAATTAATATTTCTTTTAAATTGTACTTCCTTTTTTATAGTTTTAAAATAAGTTTCGAATATATTTTTTTTTATTTATTGTTTGGTAAACAAAATAACCATAAATAACTTTATCCCTGTGTTTTCTTTGTTATCCAAACACGCAATATTTAAAGAAGTAATTTAGAGGAACATAAAGATAATAACATTACATATATGAAAAATTTGAATGAAGTGTTAAAATACGCTACGTGGAAATAATAGCTCAACAATTCTACGGGATTGTTCCTTTTCTTTGAATTATTCCTTTTTATTGGAGAAACCTCCCACTCACTATTGATTTTGCATTCCGCAAACAATATAGCACATTCCCTTCACACCTGGATATTCATTTCAACATAGGAGATCAATAACAATTTCCTTTTTCGTATGATTCATGTGAAAAATATTCTGCGACTTTTGTAAAGCAAGGTAGTTTTAAAATATTTATTTATTTTCCTTTTCTACGTATTAAAAGAACTGACACAAAATAAATTGTGCGCTATTTTTTGAATGGATTTATTTTTCCACTTCTGTTCTGCTTTAAGCTATCAAGTTATTTACATTTTTCGGTATAAATGTTTATGATCGAACTTTCCATCATATTTTTACGGCATAAAATTACTTTTTAAAAATAAAGTTTCCTCTGACAAAACAATTTTCAACTATTTCAGTGAATAATTGACAGATGTATCTGTCTCCTACATGAGCTATATTCAGATGGATGAAAACCAGTGTTGTGCTTAAATTAGGTTTAAAATTGGATAATTAAGATAAATTAATAATGTTGAATTTTTAATATTCATACAACTAATAAAAAATAAAAGGGAACTCCAGATAAGGTTTACAGTACTAATGTAGAGATAATAATAAAAAAAGATGTTCTTTAGCAGATGTAAAAGCAGAAATTCCCCGACATGTGCTACTCTCACACAGAACAGAAAGAAATTTATCAAAGGCAAATTTTCCAACTGCTTATTTATTAAATAATGGTTTTCATTTGTTAGTTGTATCTCACACGTATTTTTGAACTTCAACGGATGTAAATGTTTATTATAAATTACAAAGTAAGTTGAGCGTAATGCTGACATTATTTTGCGAATGACATCCCTTTCCGAAGAAATTTTGTTTTAATTTTACTGCAATACTAGAATAGAATAATAATCTAATATTATGAGGCCTAATTTATTGATGTATTCATGAACAATCTTATTGTATTTGTAGAATTCTGTTATTTTGTTTAAAAAAATTGCGTTTGAAAAAAATTAAAAGAAAATATTACATTAGCTGATGTTTATTGGGCTTGTATTTATGTTATAGTTTATTCCTAACATTAGTCCTAACACAGAAGAAATATTTTAGGAAAATGTATATGACTTGTGCTTTGGACATTAATGCAGTGTAACGCAAAGAAAGAAGTTACTCCGAGCGTATTGGCCGGATTCCTGACTTTGTCAAGTACTGAATGAGTCTTAAATTAACATGATGTGTAGAATGCTTAAATTCAGTGTTCTTATAAACCTTAAAACACAAGTTCCATGTTTCAGACGTATACGATCAATGGAAATTCAGTAGGCTTTCTTTACAAGCAACAAAAATTCGCATCGCTATCGTTCAGAAATAATTCCTTGAAAACAAAATGGCACTGAAAATTTAGATTACATAGTAATAAATTGGATAATAAAAGATCCTCAATTAAAAAGTGTTAAAAAATATTTTTCCCTTTTCTAAATATTTTATTTTAATTATAAATTATGTATTTAATTAATGTAGTACTTAACTGTTTTTTACAATAAAACAGAGTCTTCGAATTTCTGTTTGAAAATTCTAATCATCTTATCCGAAATTAAAAAGTTATAATTTAGAGAAATAAACGAATTAATGAACTATAATTTCGGTTCAATATTTTGATACTTTATGTCATTCATTTTGTATCCTATTTTGTAAAACACTGTCATTCATTCTGAGCAGAAATTGTATATTTTACACGATGAAAATAAATGCTTTATAAAGATTGTAGATTTTTGTTCTTTATTATTGTCAAAATACATATAAATTTATAGGTAGTTTTTATCGAAGCATATATATGAACTTTTATAGATATATTTTCCCAACCTTATTACATTGTAATAAAAATAATTTGAATCTGTAACAGTAATGGATTTTCCTTATCTTGACAAAAAAAACTGTATTTCCCATGATCTTTCTAGATATTTTCTGAAGAAATATCTTCTTAAAACGATAGAAAGAATCATCCTTTTGTAAACTTTTGAACTTTGTAGCATTTCTATATAAGATTACATCATTAAAGGAAACATGTTTTTTCTTGTTTTTTTAAGAGACATTTCGATCTTCTGACAACAGTAATAGAAATTTAATGCATTAGGAAAGAAAGATACTTAACTATAACCTTTAAATGGTAAATATGGATGAACATGGTTCGGGCGGTTCAGCGTTCTTATTTCAGATGACATGAATCAGCTTTATATTCGAATCCTTTTCCGTTTCAAAAGAACTTATTCGAGTATTTTTCTTTGGTGTTTAGAACAATAAAATAATTAACATTATTTTTAGGTTGAATAACATTATGGTTTTTCTTTTAAAAACTGTTTTTAAATTCTTATGAGCGCCTATCATCTGATTAAAGAAATGATTTTTTTTTTGTTTTTCACCACAGCTTTAGTTTTCCGCTGAAATCTGTTTCAACTTTGGAATTATCTTAACAAACACCTACAATGCAAGTGTACCTATAGATATTTGTTTCAAATGATACCATATTGCCTCTAACATGCTGTGTAAATGTATGAACGACGAAAAATTAAATTACGAATTCAAGTGAAATGCATATAGTTTAATTTTTTAGGAAAAAGTTACATTTTAAAGAAGATTGGTTGGTTGGTTTAATGGGCTTTTATGGCGCAAAATCCCTTTAGAGACATGCTGTGCGAAGACAAAGTCGAAATGAGAACAAAAACTATGAGCAAACAGTGACCAGTAATAAGATGAAAAAAATTAATTACATAACAACAGTAATGATATAAATAATTAAAAGCAATTAAAAGAACTCAAAAGTCTTATTTAAAAGATACAAAATTATTCTAATTTAAAACTGTAAAAGTTAAAGTGTAAGCAATGTATAAGATGTTACAAAAATACTACATAAAATATTTTTAAGTCTCACAGAGAATTTAAAAAAAGGCAAAATTAATCGGGTACAAACTCTTCAAAAACAGTATTATCATCTGCACTCGAGTCATACCATTTTGAGTCTATAGCCTTTTCCACGTAATTTGGCAAGTGTTTTATATTCTCCAAATTAGAAAAAGATGGGACATGAATCGATTTCCTCTGTTTTTTTTTCACAGTTTTCCACTGTGAAGCGACTTGAGTTGAGAAGTTCCCTGATATTTTATTCTGTACACATGATTTTTGTTTTGCTTTTTGTGTTGGGGAAACTTGATGTTTTCGCATTTTATGCACAGATGAAACAAACGTTTGCTCAGGTTTCCATTCAGTTAGCTTTTTTAGTAAGACTTAGAGCTTTTTGTGTTTCCCTAACCAAAGGGATGTAATAATTAACATAATATAAGAATTAATGATGATAATATTCTATTTTAACCTGTGCTGATGTTGGTGTCCAAAGTTTTAATTTTGGAATAGATATTCTATTAGCAGTAATTTTCACACAACGGCTGTTTATGCACTGTAGAAATAAACTCCAGTAAAAAAACGGAAAAGGTGGTGGCAGCAAAGTTGCCGTATCTTTTCTGTTTTTTTTTTTTTCACGTAAAATTTATTCTAATGACTTTTTCATTTTCGAAACTGAAATGTTCCTTTTTGGAAAATGAAATGTCCCCTTTTCGAAACTGAAATGTTCCGTTTTAGAAACTGAAATGTTCCGTTTTAAAAACTGAAATGTCCCGTTTTGGAAACTGAAATATCCCGTTTTGAAAACCACAGTGTCCTGTTTTTAAAATTGAAATATTCCGTCTTCGAAACTAAAATGTTTCAGAAACTGATGTTTGAGTTTTTTAAGCCCGGATTTTTTCCATTTTGTAAATTGGTATTTTCAGTTTTGTGTCCAATATTTTTCAGTCTTATCCAATTATCCGTTCAATGTTTTTCGCACACTGAGATAGTGATATCTCAAAATCCATTGCTATACGTATAAGGAGGGATGGGAAGACTAATGGCTACATATTTTTATAAATAGCAAACTAATATTTTTAATTTCTTATTACTTTTAAATGTCTCTTTTTTAGTTATCAAAATGTTTCTAAAGTATACATCGATTTAAAAAAAAATTGAAATATTTTTAAATGTATACTCAATATAATTTAAGTGTTAGTACTTCGCAAAACAAAATAAGAAATAGAATTAAGTATATATTTTACAAATATTTTCACAATAAAAAGAAAAAATGTGCTTGAAGAAATAACTGTGCACAGTGAAAAATATTGATTTTCTATGGAGATAAGCATTTCACTCACATATGTTTAAAATTAGTGAGGGGAATTAGAGATGTGACTTGCATTCCACTTGATACTGATGTACCACTTGATACTGAGGATACTTTTTGCGTTATTATAATTTTCTATATTTGAATCATTTTTATTTTCTGAAAGTTTAATTCATTTTTAATAATGCTAATTAAATAAACAATTTATTTATGTTTGTAATTACTGCCAATATAATAAAATTGTGTACATTAAATCTGCTTCAACAATTAAAAAAATATCAGCTGTTTTCCATTTTCAAAAGTGCTGAAGCTCTCTTAACTCCATAAGGTAAATATTTGAAATTTTTTGGACTTGCATCCACTGTGCGCAAGCCTACAGGAAAACTATTTGTTCAAAGATCCCCCCCCCAAAAAAAAAATACAGATAATAATATGTAACTAATGTATCTTACATGAGTAGTAGGAAAATAAGAGTTTAAGCTCAGCCGCAGGCGGGACGGCGGGACAGTCCCGCCTGCGGTGCCTCCTGCGGCTGTCCCGCCTGCGGTCCCACCACCGTCCCGCCACCATCCCTCCTGCCCCCACCATGCATCCCCCTCCACGAACGCCCCCTAGTGGAAAAAAGGAACATTCTATTATAACAGGATAGGTGAACAACCTTCCCTAATTAAAAATATTATCAATCACATCTCAACTCGGAATCATACTATAAGAGAAAGATTAAATTTATATTTGAATTTTGAACAACCGTAATTTTAATGAGTATTATTAATTAAGCGAAACGATTAAAATCTCAGTTTTTAACCATTTTATTTAGATTTCTTCAACTACAAGATAAGATTATCAATTTAACACAAGAAAGTTAAACATATATTTGAATGTTGCTTGATAGACATCTTAATGAGTAGTATTAATTAAATAAAAACAATAGAAAATATCAAGTTTTATAGAAAAAGACTGATTTCTTATGATTTTTATCAACTATATGATCAATGTAACGACTTAAAAGTTGAAAGTTAAACGTACATCCTAGTTTTTCATCTGCTATAACCCTTATGAGTATCGTTAATTAAGTAAAAAACAATGGAAAATATCAAGTTTTATAGAAAAAGACTGATTTCTTACGATTTTTATCAACTTAAGAGAGAAAACTTATTCGTACATTTCAGTTTTTCAACAGCTGTATCCTTAATGAGTATTGATAATTAAGTAAAAAACAATGGAAAATATCAAGTTTTATAGAAAAAGACTGATTTCTTACGATTTTTATCAACTGCAACATCAGTGTATCGACTTACAAGTTGAAAGTTAAACATGCATTCTAGTTTTTCAACAGCTATAATCTTAATGAGTATTGTTAATTAAGTAAAAAACAATGGAAAATATCAAGTTTTATAGAAAAAGACTTATTTCTTACGATTTTTTCAACTCAACCCGTAAGACATGGTGACGTCACAGTGACGTCGTTGTGAAGTCACGTTGTGACTTTGTGACCGTCGATGTGACGTCGCGTGACGTCGATGTGAAGTCACAGTGACTAAAATGTGAAGTCGTTATGGCCGTTTTAGAGCTCGTTTGTGACGTCACATTGTGACCACTTTGTGAAGTCACGGTGTGACCAATTTGTGAAAAGTGTGTCATTTGTGACAAAATTGTCTTTGAAACTGTGACTATTTTTTGACGATAGTGACAAGATTGTGAAGACACTTTGTGACATTTTTGTGAATATTTTATGATCTGTGACGATTTTGTTACTAAATTTGTGATGGTGGCTATATTGCCAGTGTTGTAATGTTACACTAGGACACAATTATACAGCTATGAGCATTGATATATAGTGTAAAATCATTTACATCTTTTACAAAACTTCATTATATTTTGGCAATATATCTCAATTCAAACTTGTTCATAACTGTATAATTATGTCCCAGTGTAACGTTACAACACTGGCATTGTAGCCACTATCACAAAGTTAGTAACAAAATCATCACAGATCACAAAATATTCACAAAAATGTCACAAAGTGTTTCCCCAGTCTTGTCACTATCGTCACAGAATAGTGATTATTTTATTCAATGCAAAAAAAGACATTAATATAAATTTTGTATTAAATCAGCCCGTAAGGCTCCACAATAGTCACTTAAAAAGACCCGGATGATGATGTAAAGTCTATGGGTATATATTTTTTTAATATATCGCTCAAACTTTAATATTTATATAATTTTTTTTTCATAGGATAGCTGAGGACGATACATATGAATGATACGGCCTAGTTTTTACTTTTTTGATTTTCTTATATATTTTTTATATTATGATGGTTTCAATTTCAGAACCGGTTTAAAACGGTTTTGAAATTTAAAGTATTCTTTTTAAAATCTCGAAACTGTTTTAAAAAATCGAAAAAGTAAAAACTAGACTGGTTGTTGGATCGTCCTCAGCTATCCTATGCAAAAACAATTCATGTAAAAGTATTAAAATTTGAGCGAGATATTTGAAAAGAGCGCGTCCATAGACTTTACATTATCATCCGGGTCTTTTTCTCTGTCTAGCGTTGCACCTTAAATTCTATAATTATGTGACTGAAAAACACGGTCAAGGAGCTTAAAAAGTGTAGAAACATATATGATAAATATGTTGACACAGTTTTTAAATCAAACAACTATTTTAAAGGCAATTTAATTTTGAAACTGCAAATGATCGAATGTTGTTTTAGATACTAAAAAAATAAATTCAAACATAAAAATAATAAATTATGGATATTTGGTATACTTGTGATAAGCAGAAAATGACGTATTTCTCATCAATATTGTCAATATACAAATAAAAAATTATAAAATATACAAACTTACTTTTGCAACTATCTATTCCTAGCTATCTCTAGCTTTTTAATTTTACAAAATTTGCAAAGCTTAAATTTACATTTTACTAACAACGATCTGAAACTAGTCCATTGATAAACGTAACTTTGGTATGAAAACAAATATAACTCGTACCAATAATATAAATATGTTGAGAATTCTCAAAATTATATTTTGGAAACAATTGCTATGTTGGAAGGTAGTAAAAATAAATAAAATCTTATTTTTAAGCTCACTGTAAAAGTAATTGACTTTTGGGCATGTTGCAGATATTTAGAAGGGGTAATTTTACATCAAAGTTTGTAATAAATAATGTATTGCACTATTAAATTTATGAAACATTTAGAATTTTAACATGCTTTTAAAAAGCTAACTAAAAGTTTTCTAATAATAATGATAAAGCAAACAGGAAAAAAAAAACGTACCTATTTTTTGTTGATATTTTTCTATCCAAATTGCTTTTGGCTGTGTAAGTTCCCACATAGCATGCATGGTCACAGTGACGTCACAGTGACGTCACTGTGAGTCACTGTGGTCACGTCACTTCTGTGACCAAAATGCCACCCGCTCAGTGACGTCACATTGTGACTGAAATGTGACGTCACACCTGTGACCAAAATGCCACCCCTCAGTGACGTCACATTGTGACTGAAATGTGACTTTATATCTGTGACCAAAATGCCACCCCTCAGTGACGTCACATTGTGACTGAAATGTGACCTTCTTAGAAAATTAAAACCCACATAGCATGCATGGTCACAGTGACGTCACTGTGACGTCACTGCCAGTCACCGTGGTCACATCACATCTGTGAACCAAAATGCCACCACTCTGTGACGTCGCATTGTGACTTAGATGTGAACTTTTTAGAAAACTTAAAATAATTACGAAAATTCTTTAAAACATGATGTTTCCTGTAAAATTATGTTTTGTTTTGACAAGTAAATAATAGTAAAAAAAAATACGTCACTGTAATATCATTTCGTATAACGTTCGTCACAAATATATGACCACCACATTTTAAAATCGCAATGTGACATAAATATGAACTTGAAAAACTTTTGAATCAATTCTTGAATCAATTTTTAGATGATATGTCAAGCAAAAAATGTTTTCCAGAGAATTATTGTGGCGCTGATTTGGTGAAAATGATTCCAGTGTATAAAAACTTTATTTCAAGGTGCCTCTGTGCCTCTGACCAAAACTTTTTAATTTCATATAACATAATCTTTAAACATTTAAAAAAATTTAAACTATGTTTTATCTAATAAACTCTAATTGTTAATATTATTTACAAAAATAAATAAATAAATAAATAAAAATAAAAATAAAAAGAACTTATGAGTCATTTTTAACTCGAATTGTTTTGAAACTGGGAAAAATAAAAGATAGATTAAATTACTAAATTCATCAAATAAAAAAGATTAGCTAGAGACACTCTTATAAAATTACTGTGTATTCAATTTTCAAATCTGTTTTATGCGAAATGAAATTAACGGTCATGCGCATTAAACAATTTATGACTGTTTGCAGACGATTTTTTAACGAAGAATAAACACAAGATCTAAGGTGCCAGAAATACGTTCACTGGAGGCATATAGCAATTATGTACGCATATTGAAACCGATTTAAAAATTTAAACAAGAAAAACCTCAAGAGCTCCTCATTTTTAGCTGATATATTAAACAAAAAATAAGTTCAAGAGAGTTATTGTGGCGCTGGCTTGGTGAAAATGATTCCAGTCTTTGCCACAATAATTAATATTGAACTTAACTTACACTGCCAAAAGCAATTTGGATAGAAAAATGTCAAAAAAAATAGGTATGATTTTTTTTCATTTTCCTGTTTGCTTTATCATTATTATTAGAAAACTTTTAGTTAGCTTTTTAAAAACATGTTAAAATGCTAAATGTTTCATAAATTTAATAGTGTAATACATTATTTATTACAAACTTTGATGTAAAATTACCCCTTCTAAATATCTGCAACATGCCCAAAAGTCAATTACTTTTACAGTGAGCTTAAAAATAAGATTTTATTTATTTTTACTACCCTCCAACATAGTAATTGTTTCCAAAATGTAATTTTGAGAATTCTCAACATATTTATATTATTGGTACGAATTATATTTGCTTTCATACCAAAGTTACGTTTATCAATGGACTAGTTTCAGATCGTTGTTAGTAAAATGTAAATTTAAGCTTTGTAAATTTTGTAAAATTAAAAAGCTAGAGATAGCTAGGAATAGATAGTTGCAAAAGTAAGTTTGTATGTTTTATAATTTTTTATTTGTATATTGACAATATTGATGAGAAATACGTCATTTTCTGCTTATCACAAGTGTACCAAATATCCATAATTTATTATTTTTATGTTTAAATTTATTTTTTTAGTTTCTAAAACAACATTCGATCATTTGCAGTTTCAAAATTAAATTGCCTTTAAAATAGTTGTTTGATTTAAAAACTGTGTCAACATATTTATCATATATGTTTCTACACTTTTTAAGCTCCTTGACCGTGTTTTTCAGTCACATAATTTAAGGCGCAACGCTAGTCAGAGAAAAAGACCCGCATGATAATGTAAAGTCTATGGGAGCGCTTCTTTCAAATATCTCGCTCAAATTTTAATACGTTTACATGAATTTTTTTGGAATAGGATAGCTGAGGTCGATCCAACAATCAGTCTAGTTTTTACTTTTTCGATTTTCGTTTCAGATTTTAAAAAGAATACTTTAAATTTCAAAACCACTTTAAACCGGTTCTGAAATTGAAACCATCATAATATAAAAGATATATAAGAAAATCAAAAAAGTAAAAACTAGGCCGGTTGTAGATTGTCCTCAGCTATCCTATGAAAAAAAAATTATATAAATATTAAAGTTTGAGCGAGATATTTAAAAAAAACATACCCATAGACTTTACATTATCATCCGGATCTTTTTGAGTGACTATTGTGGAGCCTTACGGGCTGATTTAATACAAAATTTATATTAATGTCCTTTTTTTGCATTGAATTAAATAATCACTATTCTGTGACGATAGTGACAAGACTGGGGAGACACTTTGTGACATTTTTGTGAATATTTTGTGATCTGTGATGATTTTGTTACTAACTTTGTGATGGTGGCTACATTGCCAGTGTTGTAATGTTACACTGCGACATAATTATACAGTTATGAACATTGATATATAGTGTAAAATAATTTACATCTTTTACAAAACTTTATTATATTTTGATTATATCTCAATTAAAACTTGAGAGCTGCTATAAAAAGAAAGTTTCTGAATCAAACTACAATGCCATACAGACTTTATCAAAACAAATTATGTTTTGGTTGCTAATATTCTATGAATCATTAAATACTCACGAAAAAATCTGAAGGCCTCTTAAAAGGTTAAACAGAAATGTTTCTTTCATAATTTTAATGCTTTTTAAAAAACAAATAGCTAAATTTAAAATAATTGTGATAGATTGTATATTCAATTGTCCTAAATATTCCCATTTATTGCAGCAGCAAAAAAAAAAAAAAAAAAAAAAAAAAAAAAAAAATTAACAAAGATTAAAATCTGTATGGCATTGCAGTTTGATTCAGTAACTTCCTTTTGGTACTTTCTTTTTATAGCAGCTCTCAAGTTTGAATTGAGATATATTGCCAAAATATAATAAAGTTTTGTAAAAGATGTAAATGATTTTACACTATATATCAATGATCATAACTGTATAATTGTGTCCCAGTGTAACATTACAACACTGGCAATATAGCCACCATCACAAATTTAGTAACAAAATCGTCACAGATCATAAAATATTCACAAAAATGTCACAAAGTGTCTTCACAATCTTGTCACTATCGTCACAAAATAGTCACAGTTTCAAAGACAATTTTGTCACAAATGACACATTTTTCACATTTTGGTCACACCGTGACTTCACAAAGTGGTCACAATGTGACGTCACAAACGAGCTCTAAAACGGCCATAACGACTTCACATTTTAGTCACTGTGACTTCACATCGACGTCACGCGACGTCACATCGACAGTCACAAAGTCACAACGTGACTTCACAACGACGTCACTGTGACGTCACCATGTCTTACGGGTTAAGTTCAATATTAATTATTGTGGTACAGACTGGAATCACTTTCACCAAGCCAGCGCCACAATAACTCTCTTGAACTTATTTTTTGTTTAATATCTCAGCTAAAAAGGAGGAGCTCTTGAGGTTTTTCTTGTTTAAATTTTTAAATCTGTTTCAATATGCGTTCATAACTACTATATGCTTCCAGTGAACTTATTTCTGGCACCTTAGATCTCTGTGTTTATTCTTCGTTAAAAAATCGTCTGCAAACAGTCATAAATTGTTTAATGCGCATGACCGTTAATTTCATTTCGCATACAACAGATTTGGAAATTGAATACACAATAATTTTATAAGAGTGTCTCTAACTAATCTTTTTTATTTGATCAATTAAGTAATTTAATCTATCTTTTATTTTTCCCAGTTTCAAAACAATTCGAGTTAAAAATGACTAATAAGTTTTTTTTTATTTTTATTTTTATTTTTATTTTTATTTTTATTTTTATTTTTATTTTTATTTTTATTTTTATTTTTATTTTTATTTTTATTTATTTATTTTTGTAAATAATATTAACAATTAGAGTTTATTAAATAAAACATAGTTTAATTTTTTTAAATGTTTAAAGATTATGTTATATGAAATTAAAAAGTTTTGGTCAGAGGCACAGAGGCACCTTGAAATAAAGTTTTTATATACTGGAATTATTTTCACCAAATCAGCGCCACAATAATTCTCTGGAAAACATTTTTTGCTTGACATATCATCTAAAAATTGATTCAAGAATTGATTCAAAAGTTTTTCAAGTTCATATTTATGTCACATTGCGATTTTAAAATGTGGTGGTCATATATTTGTGACGAACGTTACACGAAAAGATATTATAGTGACGTATTTTTTTTATTATTATTTACTTGTCAAAACAAAACATAATTTTACAGCAAACATCATGTTTTAAAGAATTTTCGTAATTATTTTAAGTTTTCTAAGAAGTTCACATCTAAGTCACAATGTGACGTCACAGAATGGTGGCATTTTGGTCACAGATGTGATGTGACCACAGTGACTGGCAGTGACGTCACAATGACGTCACTGTGACCATGCATGCTATGTGGGAAACTTCAGAATATCAATTTGATAGAAAGAAATTTAAGCATGCATTCCAGTTTTGGACAACCATTTCCTTCATGAACATTATTTATTAAGCAAAACAACGGAAAATATTAAATTTTTAACTGATTTCTTCATATATTTTTTTTAAATATAAAATCAGGATACACAACTTAAAATAGAAATTTAAGCATATTTTTTAGTTTTTGAACAGTCGTTACCTCAAAGAATTTCGATAATTGAACAATTAACAAAGGAAACTAATGATTTTTTAACGAAAAAAGACGAATTAAACGAATTTGGTTAACTTTTACTCTAAATGGAAATTTCATCATACTTTTATATACTAACTAAGTAGAATTTTAATGCATAAACGAACACATTTCAGTAAATATTCAACGCACACACAAATGTGAAAACAACACCTGCTTCTTGTGACGTCATATTGAAACCAAAACTTATTCCTTGGAAGTCCCTCACCATGCCTTTTCACCTCCATCTCCCCCAATTTTTTACCACAGGTAGGGAAATGGACAAAGCAATGACCTCTCTATCTTGTATATTTAGAAGTCTGGGAGAAAAAAAGAGACATTTTATGCACTCCAATTTCATAACAATTACCGCAATATCCCAAAATTTGAATTTTGGAAGACATAATCAGTATAATTAATTAAACAAAATAATAAAAATATTATTTTTTAAGGGGAAAAGGTGAATTTAAGCGAATTTGATTAGTTTTACAATAGTCTTTTGAACTGCAACTTGGAAATATAGATTTCTAACAGAAGAATTAAACGTATATTTTAATTTTAACAACAAAAACTTAACAAGTATCATTAATTTAAGAAAAATAAATATCAATTTTAAAGAAAAGACGAATTTGAATAATTTTACACTAGTATTTTCAAAAGCAACCTAGAAATATCAATACTTATTCACATATTTCACTTATTCACTGTATTCAATACTATATTTAATAAATTTGGATACACTTTAAGAATTTTCTAATGTATAATTAAATATTAGCTGTATATTTAATGTTACCCATGTTTTCAACATTAGTTCATAATCGTGAATTTTGTATTTTAAATACCATGTATTCAGGTTCAGATTATTTTCACTTGAAATCATACAGAATTTTTTAACAGAGTTTGTTTTTGAAATCATTGAAGCAACTGTATTTAATATTTTTAACACCAATTTTCTAAGATTGTCTAGCATTTTCCGATTATACATTCCCCATAAGTACATTTCTAAATGCTACAATCACTTTACATATCGAAAAGATATCATTGAAGCAACTGTATTTAATATTTTTAACACCAATTTTCTAAGATTTTTTAACATTTTCCGGTTATACATTCCTCAAAAGTATATATTCTAAACAATAGAAAATATTAATTTTAAGAATAAAAAGACGAATTTAAACAAATTTTATTAGTTTTAGAATATTTTTTCTCATCTCCAACACGGATATATCAATTTTAACAGAATTAAACGCATATTTTAGTTTTTAAGAACAAAAATGTAATAAGTATCATTAATTAAACAAAAAATAAATATCAATTTTCAAGAAAAGACAATTTTTTACACAAATTTTCAACTTTGAAATACATTTATTTACATATATTGTTACAATATATTACTAAACTTAAACTTTTTAAAAAGTTTGAATGTTTTTACAAAGGGTTCATATTTATATTTTTCCCGTCTTGACTGCATTCGAAATCTTACAACAAAAGTATACTTTTATTATTTTTATTATTATTATTATTCTAGAAAACCTAAAAAGTCATTTCTTGCTGCTTTAAACACTTGACATATTAAAACTACTCTGAGATATTCTACCCATATAATTAATCAAATTAGGACATGATTCATCTTACACTTCAAAATTTCTGAATTTTTACAATACTTATTTTCATCAAACTTTATTCTTGATCCTATATATTTTAGGAGTACAGAATTTTAACATCTGTTTTTATCTACTTATCAGAAAATTATTAAAACACCCAACAACATTTTCCAAATATGAATATTATCTTTACAGTTTAATAATACAAAACATACACGAATACAAAGTTTAATTTTTACAAACATTTCATATTTCAAACCAAACTTTTCGAAATTTTCACATCATAAGAGCAAACATTAGACGAACTTTTTAACTTTTTAACTTTTTTTATTGCTTAGATCTTTTCATCATAACTTTTAATTATGATAATTATCCATTTTTAGGTTCATTGTCGAAAACCTGTAACTGAAATTACATAAACTTAATGTAAAAAACCATGTTCTCACACAATTTCTTGAAATTCAACAAAGAATTGACTATTACTTATCTATTATTATTCTTATTAAATACTTATCTACATCAATATCGACTCTCGATAGTATATAGATATTTCATCAATACACACTTACAACTCTTTTCAAACGTTTATTAGAAAAATAAGTCAATCAAAATCTAGTAGTTATCACACCTGTTCCTCAGAAATATTACTATCATATGAAACAGTAAAGAAAATTAATAGATATTTAATATTTAATAACCTCATACGTGAAATTACTGTCGAATGAGAATACTAATTATCTATAAAATCAACTGTTGAACAAAAAAATAGTACAGATTACCGAAAATTCAAATGTTTTTTCTGCAAAAGTTACAAAAATTAACAAATGAATGACAAGTTAGAGAAATAACTAAAAAAAGTTAATGAACATATTTACAAATTTATTGAAATCACTCCTTTTTCTGGATTACAAACCGCAATTTCTTGAAAAATTTATCACCGAATTTGCAAGATTTTAGTCCTAGTATTACATACACTCAATAAATATTCAAAATTAACAAAAATATAATTTTTTAGTCTCATCAATAAGCAGAAATTCTATATTAAAAGAATATTTTCATAGTAGTACTTATAAAAATGAGAGTTTACAAACTGATTTTCATAATTTTATCACATTTAAACTTAATATTTTACATAAAACATTATTTAATCAAATTTTATGCTTTCTAATTCAGTAAAATTCAATACTTTTTTAGTTTTTAAACCAATACCACAATATTTATTTACATCAAACTTGATTCTTCACCTTTTATATTCCCACATTACACACGTGAGATAAATACTAACTTGGATCAGGAGTTGAAGTCAATTGATTCCATTCGATTTTCATCATGTACGCATTGCTCCTACACGAAATTTCTTACTGCTATAATCATCTAATGTATTAAAACTAATCTCCTCATATTTTTAATCAATTCACCAGATGTTTCATCTCGCACTTCTGAATTATCGTGCATCAAGTTGCTTAAAATATAAATACTATCTTTATAGTTTTAATGATATATAGTATACATGGTTTATCTTGAGTTAGCACTTCCATACTATTAATCAAATTATATGTTTCATCTTGCACTTGATCTTAATGATTTCATCTTGCATCTGAATTATCGTCCATCGAGTTTTTTTTTTAAAATAATAATATATTTATAGTTTTTGATTATACATAGCATGTACAAATACAATCTTTAATTTTAACATTTCATATTTCAAATAACCTATTTCCGAAACCAAGCTATGTGAATTTTACCACAATACTTATTATCATAGAATAATTTGTGTTTCACACTTTTCTAAAAATTATCAGATATGTATCCCTCAGAGAAATTACTATCATATGAATAAATGAAGAAAATTTAATTTATATTAAATGTACACGAAATTGATTGCAATATACATGTATTTAATAAAAATAAATAAATAAGCGATTATTTATACATTAAACCTTTACTAAATATATATTTCTTTCATTATACAGATGTTTCAACAAGATGAACCAAAACAGCAGCAAACTTCAGAAATTAATGATCCGAATGATTCATCCCTAGCACATGTAGCGTTAACGAATAACACATATGTGAGTACTTATATGAGAAATACTAGAATTCGTATATGAAACGTAATTAGAGTAAATACAAAATGATTTGTCTTACTACCTACACTTTAACAAGTGCTTTTTACCTATATTATTGAAGAGAATTCTAACTGTCTCCATTTATTTCTACTACAGATGTGCTCTATTTGCTACAAACACTTCTTAAGTAAATAGAATTTAACAGAACATACAAAAATCTATACAGGTGAAAAACCTTACACTTGGAAAGATTACCATAAATGCTGTTTTCAAGGAGACGTGAACCAAAAATGCACACATCATCATATAAAGCATCGTCAGATATATGTAAACTTAGCGAAGATATTCAAAAATTAGTCAGACTTTTGTAGAATTTAGAAATAAAGGAAGATATTTAGGCTATTTATCCATCATATTTTCACAACACTTACCACAATATCTCAAACTTAAAATTTGGAAGACATACACACTGCTGAAAAGTAATTTTCTGATTCTTCTAACCAGTATGAATGTATAGATATTATTTTGCAGTGTATTCTTTGAATGCTCACTTTAAATATTCTTTTATATGCATATATCGTTGTGTTTATTTTTCTAATACCTATTACATTAATGAAATACATAACATTTTAAGTGAAATAACACTCTCACAACTTAAAAAATGCATAAGAACATACAAAAAATAAGCAGATGTATGAAAAAATATGCAAGTTTACAAAATAATTTCATTGTTTTCTAGAAATATTAACAAAAAATATTTACAATATGAAAAAATTGCAAAAGTGAAAAGAAAAAACCAAATGTAAAAACAAAAACCACAAAGTGAAAAACTCATAACAAAGTTTTTGAAAAAAAATATTTACAACAAAATTTTTTTTTACAAAAACCAAAACTTCCAAAAATATTTTTTTTCAAAAAAATTTTTTTTCAAAAACATTTTTTGCAAAAAAATTTTTTTTCAAAATAAGTTTTTACAAAAGTAAAAAAAAGAAAATCACAACGTTAAAAAAAATGAAAAATTTTTGTTAAAAAAAGTGTAAAAAAATTGCAAAAAAATGTTGCAAAAATTTCAAAAATGTTATGAAAAAGTCTCAAAAATTTTGTTGTTTTTAATAGCAAATGCAATGGTTGCCATTGCATACTGCATTAAAACCAACGAAATTTTTGAAGCTTTTTTCATAACTTTTTTGAAATTTTTGCAACATTTTTTTGCAATTTTTTTACACTTTTTTTAATAAAAATTTTTCATTTTTTTTAACGTTGTGATTTTCTTTTTTTTACTTTTGTAAAAACTTATTTTGAAAAAAAAATTTTTTGTAAAAAATGTTTTTGAAAAAAATTTTTTTTGAAAAAAAATATTTTTGGAAGTTTTGGTTTTTGTAAAAAAAATTTTTGTTGTAAATATTTTTTTTCAAAAACTTTGTTATGAGTTTTTCACTTTGTGGTTTTTGTTTTTACATTTGTGTTTTTTCTTTTCACTTTTGCAATTTTTTCATATTGTAAATATTTTTTGTTAATATTTCTAGAAAACAATGAAATTATTTTGTAAACTTGCATATTTTTTCATACATCTGCTTATTTTTTGTATGTTCTTATGCATTTTTTAAGTTGTGAGAGTGTTATTTCACTTAAAATGTTATGTATTTCATTAATGTAATAGGTATTAGAAAAATAAACACAACGATATATGCATATAAAAGAATATTTAATGTGAGCATTCAAAGAATACACTGCAAAATAATATCTATACATTCATACTGGTTAGAAGAATCACAAAATTACTTTTCAGCAGTGTGTATGTCTTCCAAATTTTAAGTTTGAGATATTGTGGTAAGTGTTGTGAAAATATGATGGATAAATAGCCTAAATATCTTCCTTTATTTCTAAATTCTACAAAAGTCTGACTAATTTTTGAATATCTTCGCTAAGTTTACATATATCTGACGATGCTTTATATGATGATGTGTGCATTTTTTATTCACGTCTCCTTGAAAACAGCATTTATGGTAATCTTTCCAAGTGTAAGGTTTTTCATCTGTATAGATTTTTGTATGTTCTGTTAAATTCTATTTACTTAAGAAGTGTTTGTAGCAAATAGAGCACATCTGTAGTAGAAATAAATGGACACAGTTAGGATTCTCTTCAATAATATAGGTAAAAAGCACTTGTTAAAGTGTAGGTAGTAAGACAAATCATTTTGTATTTACTCTAATTACGTTTCATATACGAATTCTAGTATTTCTCATATAAGTACTCACATATGTGTTATTCGTTAACGCTACATGTGCTAGGGATGAATCATTCGGATCATTAATTTCTGAAGTTTGCTGCTGTTTTGGTTCATCTTGTTGAAACATCTGTATAATGAAAGAAATATATATTTAGTAAAGGTTTAATGTATAAATAATCGCTTATTTATTTATTTTTATTAAATACATGTATATTGCAATCAATTTCGTGTACATTTAATATAAATTAAATTTTCTTCATTTATTCATATGATAGTAATTTCTCTGAGGGGTACATATCTGATAATTTTTAGAAAAGTGTGAAACACAAATTATTCTATGATAATAAGTATTGTGGTAAAATTCACATAGCTTGGTTTCGGAAATAGGTTATTTGAAATATGAAATGTTAAAATTAAAGATTGTATTTGTACATGCTATGTATAATCAAAAACTATAAATATATTATTATTAAAAAAAAAAAAACTCGATGGACGATAATTCAGATGCAAGATGAAATCATTAAGATCAAGTGCAAGATGAAACATATAATTTGATTAATAGTATGGAAGTGCTAACTCAAGATAAACCATGTATACTATATATCATTAAAACTATAAAGATAGTATTTATATTTTAAGCAACTTGATGCACGATAATTCAGAAGTGCGAGATGAAACATCTGGTGAATTGATTAAAAATATGAGGAGATTAGTTTTAATACATTAGATGATTATAGCAGTAAGAAATTTCGTGTAGGAGCAATGCGTACATGATGAAAATCGAATGGAATCAATTGACTTCAACTCCTGATCCAAGTTAGTATTTATCTCACGTGTGTAATGTGGAAATATAAAAGGTGAAGAATCAAGTTTGATGTAAATAAATATTGTGGTATTGGTTTAAAAACTAAAAAAGTATTGAATTTTACTGAATTAGAAAGCATAAAATTTGATTAAATAATGTTTTATGTAAAATATTAAGTTTAAATGTGATAAAATTATGAAAATCAGTTTGTAAACTCTCATTTTTATAAGTACTACTATGAAAATATTCTTTTAATATAGAATTTCTGCTTATTGATGAGACTAAAAAATTATATTTTTGTTAATTTTGAATATTTATTGAGTGTATGTAATACTAGGACTAAAATCTTACAAATTCGGTGATAAATTTTTCAAGAAATTGCGGTTTGTAATCCAGAAAAAGGTGTGATTTTAATAAATTTGTAAATATGTTCATTAACTTTTTTTAGTTATTTCTCTAACTTGTCATTCATTTGTTAATTTTTGTAACTTTTGCAGAAAAAAACATTTGAATTTTCGGTAATCTGTACTATTTTTTTGTTCAACAGTTGATTTTATAGATAATTAGTATTCTCATTCGACAGTAATTTCACGTATGAGGTTATTAAATATTAAATATCTATTAATTTTCTTTACTGTTTCATATGATAGTAATATTTCTGAGGAACAGGTGTGATAACTACTAGACTTTGATTGACTTATTTTTCTGATAAACGTTTGAAAAGAGTTGTAAGTGTGTAATGATGAAATATCTATATACTATCGAGAGTCGATATTGATGTAGATAAGTATTTAATAAGAATAATAATAGATAAGTAATAGTCAATTCTTTGTTGAATTTCAAGAAATTGTGTGAGAACATGGTTTTTTACATTAAGTTTATGTAATTTCAGTTACAGTTTTTCGACAATCAACCTAAAAATGGATAATTATCATAATTAAAAGTTATGATGAAAAGATCTAAGCAATAAAAAAAGTTAAAAAGTTAAAAAGTTCGTCTAATGTTTGCTCTTATGATGAGAAAATTTCGAAAAGTTTGGTTTGAAATATGAAATGTTTGTAAAAATTAAACTTTGTATTCTTGTATGTTTTGTATTATTAAACTGTAAAGATAATATTCATATTTGAAAAATGTTGTTGGGTGTTTTAATAATTTTCTTATAAGTAGATAAAAACAGATGTTAAAATTCTGTACTCCTAAAATATATAGGATCAAGAATAAAGTTTGATGAAAATAAGTATTGTAAAAATTCAGAAATTTTGAAGTGTAAGATGAATCATGTCCTAATTTGATTAATTATATGGGTAGAATATCTCAGAGTAGTTTTAATATGTCAAGTGTTTAAAGCAGCAAGAAATGACTTTTTAGGTTTTCTAGAATAATAATAATAATAAAAATAATAAAAGTATACTTTTGTTGTAAGATTTCGAATGCAGTCAAGACGTGAAAAATATAAATATGAACCCTTTGTAAAAACATTCAAACTTTTTAAAAAGTTTAAGTTTAGTAATATATTGTAACAATATATGTAAATAAATGTATTTCAAAGTTGAAAATTTGTGTAAAAAATTGTCTTTTCTTGAAAATTGATATTTATTTTTTGTTTAATTAATGATACTTATTACATTTTTGTTCTTAAAAACTAAAATATGCGTTTAATTCTGTTAAAATTGATATATCCGTGTTGGAGATGAGAAAAAATATTGTAAAACTAATACAATTTGTTTAAATTCGTCTTTTTATTCTTAAAATTAATATTTTCTATTGTTTAGAATATATACTTTTGAGGAATGTATAACCGGAAAATGTTAAAAAATCTTAGAAAATTGGTGTTAAAAATATTAAATACAGTTGCTTCAATGATATCTTTTCGATATGTAAAGTGATTGTAGCATTTAGAAATGTACTTATGGGGAATGTATAATCGGAAAATGTTAGACAATCTTAGAAAATTGGTGTTAAAAATATTAAATACAGTTGCTTCAATGATTTCAAAAACAAACTCTGTTAAAAAATTCTGTATGATTTCAAGTGAAAATAATCTGAACCTGAATACATGGTATTTAAAATACAAAATTCACGATTATGAACTAATGTTGAAAACATGGGTAACATTAAATATACAGCTAATATTTAATTATACATTAGAAAATTCTTAAAGTGTATCCAAATTTATTAAATATAGTATTGAATACAGTGAATAAGTGAAATATGTGAATAAGTATTGATATTTCTAGGTTGCTTTTGAAAATACTAGTGTAAAATTATTCAAATTCGTCTTTTCTTTAAAATTGATATTTATTTTTCTTAAATTAATGATACTTGTTAAGTTTTTGTTGTTAAAATTAAAATATACGTTTAATTCTTCTGTTAGAAATCTACATTTCCAAGTTGCAGTTCAAAAGACTATTGTAAAACTAATCAAATTCGCTTAAATTCACCTTTTCCTCTTAAAAAATAATATTTTTATTATTTTGTTTAATTAATTATACTGATTATGTCTTCCAAAATTCAAATTTTGGGATATTGCGGTAATTGTTATGAAATTGGAGTGCATAAAATGTCTCTTTTTTTTCTCCCAGACTTCTAAATATACAAGATAGAGAGGTCATTGCTTTGTCCATTTCCCTACCTGTGGTAAAAAATTGGGGGAGATGGAGGTGAAAAGGCATGGTGAGGGACTTCCAAGGAATAAGTTTTGGTTTCAATATGACGTCACAAGAAGCAGGTGTTGTTTTCATATTTGTGTGTGCGTTGAATATTTACTAAAATGTGTTCGTTTATGCATTAAAATTCTACTTAGTTAGTATATAAAAGTATGATGAAATTTCCATTTAGAGTAAAAGTTAACCAAATTCGTTTAATTCGTCTTTTTTCGTTAAAAAATCATTAGTTTCCTTTGTTAATTGTTCAATTATCGAAATTCTTTGAGGTAACGACTGTTCAAAAACTAAAAAATATGCTTAAATTTCTATTTTAAGTTGTGTATCCTGATTTTATATTAAAAAAATATATGAAGAAATCAGTTAAAAATTTAATATTTTCCGTTGTTTTGCTTAATAAATAATGTTCATGAAGGAAATGGTTGTCCAAAACTGGAATGCATGCTTAAATTTCTTTCTATCAAATTGATATTCTGAAGTTTGAGTTGAAAAAATCGTAAGAAATAAGTCTTTTTCTATAAAACTTGATATTTTCCATTGTTTTTTACTTAATTAACGATACTCATTAAGATTATAGCTGTTGAAAAACTAGAATGCATGTTTAACTTTCAACTTGTAAGTCGATACACTGATGTTGCAGTTGATAAAAATCGTAAGAAATCAGTCTTTTTCTATAAAACTTGATATTTTCCATTGTTTTTTACTTAATTATCAATACTCATTAAGGATACAGCTGTTGAAAAACTGAAATGTACGAATAAGTTTTCTCTCTTAAGTTGATAAAAATCGTAAGAAATCAGTCTTTTTCTATAAAACTTGATATTTTCCATTGTTTTTTACTTAATTAACGATACTCATAAGGGTTATAGCAGATGAAAAACTAGGATGTACGTTTAACTTTCAACTTTTAAGTCGTTACATTGATCATATAGTTGATAAAAATCATAAGAAATCAGTCTTTTTCTATAAAACTTGATATTTTCTATTGTTTTTATTTAATTAATACTACTCATTAAGATGTCTATCAAGCAACATTCAAATATATGTTTAACTTTCTTGTGTTAAATTGATAATCTCATCTTGTAGTTGAAGAAATCTAAATAAAATGGTTAAAAACTGAGATTTTAATCGTTTCGCTTAATTAATAATACTCATTAAAATTACGGTTGTTCAAAATTCAAATATAAATTTAATCTTTCTCTTATAGTATGATTCCGAGTTGAGATGCGATTGATAATATTTTTAATTAGGGAAGGTTGTTCACCTATCCTGTTATAATAGAATGTTCCTTTTTTCCACTAGGGGGCGTTCGTGGAGGGGGATGCATGGTGGGGGCAGGAGGGATGGTGGCGGGACGGTGGTGGGACCGCAGGCGGGACAGCCGCAGGAGGCACCGCAGGCGGGACGGTCCCGCCGTCCCGCCTGCGGCTGAGCTTAAACTCTTATTTTCCTACTACTTACATGTATACTTCATTTGTATGCAACTTGTTTATTTACTTAAAATTAATAATTTTTCGATAAAAAATGAATTAAATTTTTTTACTTTAAATTTAAATTTCAAATAAATAAATAAATAAGTAACTTACAAATAAAATATATGTTCAAAATACATTAGTTTTATATCATTATCAATATTTTTCGTCGCACTTGATTCAATAGTTTTGAACAGTCTTGCGCGGAGTGAATGAAAGTGAAAAAACAATTTTACTTTTACATTAATCAAAATTAAACATAAAAAAATAAAAATTCAATATAAAATATTATAAAAAAATGATTTTACATAGACGACATATTAAGTTTTCTATATTAAAAATGTTATTCATTTTTTAAAGGATTGAGAAAAAAATAAATGTTTCATGTTGCTAGATTACGCTGCCATCTAAAAAGTAAGACACCTAAAACCGCCTAATAGCTCTGAAAATCAATATATCTGACTTCTGAGTAAAAATTTATTTATTTTTATTTTTTTACACAAATCTTTAAATTTTCAAGTCTTTATTATAGTAATGAATCACTCTATTTATGTTGTAAAAGTTGTATACCTTAAATGGCTCTAGAATTTGTCTGTATAAATTTAAAACATCTGTGTTATCTAGCTTTTTACAAACCTGTATGAAAATAAAGTCTTCTTGTATATATATATATATATATATATATATACATATATGTAGTTTATTGTTTTTGTTCCTTTAATTAAATCTTGCATTAGAATAGAAGAATATTTTTGATTGCAATTCTATAACCCTATTAAATGTTTTTCTTAATATGCACCATAATGACATTTTAGACATATCCTTTGTGTCAAAGTAATTTAAAACTTCACTTAAAAATACCAACGCTACCAATCTTATTTTATATTAGATGAAGATAATTTTTATTTAAAAAATGTTAATAAACAAATTAAAAAAAATTTATTAAATATTTTTTTTCAGATTCATTATATCTAGCTAACTTAAAAAAGGACAAAAATATTGGCAACTACCAAGTATCTCCAAAATAACTTTCAACACTAAACAACATTTAATACTTACTACCATTTTTTGGCAAAAACATTAAAATTAGCAGTAATTTCTTCTTACAAGCCATTCAGAAGATTAACATTATTTTAGCTTTACAAGATTATTGATTTTCCTTAAATAAAATAAAAGAAGATTAACAATAAATTTTTTTGTGGTATGAATTGAAAATTTCTAAAAAAAAAAAAATCTGCCAGATGCGACAACACTGGTGGCTAGTGACATACATCCGCTAAAAGCTCTCGGACGCATGAGGTTAACACCTTAACTGATTTGCCAGTATGGGCAAGACGAATTTGCTATTAAAGAAAAAAAAAACGATTTCATACTATTTAAAGGCGGAAATATTTAGACTAAATGTTACGAATATTTTATTTAAAAAATAGTGGAGTGAATCCATTATTTTCAATTTATTGAACGGAAAAGAAATAACCAGTTAAAGGGTTAAAGTATAAAAATGTTTTTTTTAATTTTTCATTTTCATTTTAATACTTTTAAAGTGATTATTTATTGCACAGTTTATATGAGGTCAGTGTAATTTAGAAGCTTCATACATTTTCGATTTTGGTTGTCGTTTAATTCTGAGAACGCGTTCAATGGCGAAACAAATTAAAAATTGGTTTCCGAAATCAAAAATGTCCTCAGAGCAAAGTTACTATGAAAATAATAGTAAAAAAAATAAAACGAATATTGCCCAGTCAAACTGATGGCATTGAGCTCACAGGCTACGCATACTAATTGTACATTACAGGCTTATATTTTTAAGGGTTAATTCCGTTAGAAAAAAAATTTAAAGGAGGGGAAAGAGCTCCCGCCTTCCCCTTTTTATACTTAATCATTGAACCCCCTAAACGAATCAGGGACATGCTTTATTATATAAAAAATCTATATCCAAAATTCAGAGCAAATCGAAAAATTCTTAAAATCCCATTTATATAATTTAAGAGGAATTATCCCCCTATTTTATACGTAACCATTAAACTTCAAAACTATTCAGAGATTTGAACGAAATCTGATAATTCTGCATGAAAAACCCATTTATATAAATTAAGGGGAAGGGCATTAGAACCCCCATTCCCCCTGTTTATGCTTATCCAATGAACATAAAATACCAATCACGGAGGCACCTCATCAGAATGATCGTATATATAAATTTTGAACGAAAACTGATAATTCTGCATGAAAAACCCATTTATATCAATTAAGGGGAGGGGCATGAGCCCCCCGTTCCCCTCATATACGTATCGAATGTACTCCAAAAACTAATCAGGGACGCGTCTTATCAGGATATAACTATATACAAATTTTCAAGTGGATTGGATATTTTTATCATGAGTTATTGCGTTACGCACGTACGTAGGCACGAACGTATGTACATACATACAGGATACAGGCAGGAACATAAGCTCTCAGGCTATGATAGCCTGTAAGCTAAAAACTTACACATTGACCTTGTAACGGATGTGTGCTCGTACTGGGTGTTGAACGCAGACATAACTCAGAATATAAGATAAAACCAGTTTATTTAAAACGGTTAGGGCTCAAAGGCAGTGTAGCAGTTCTTTAATTTTAATAACTGGTAACAATACTAAAAGATTAAACTCATACTCACAGCTCCGGCACTAACTCAATCGGGGCACTTCGGATTACTTCTCACTTAAACTTCAGCTAGACTGCCAGATAAAACTATATTAAACAGTCCGTGGCTGTGATACGCTCTTTATTAACTTTGAACTACTCAACGTAAATAATTACTATCTCCTACCAACCGCAAACTTCCGAAATCACTCTCCTCTGAATGAACTAACTGCTGGCGGCTCACTGTAAAACTCCTGGCAGACACACTCAGCTGGTTTTTGTTTCTAGACACCACTAGCTGTCGAACGCCGCTAGACACACACCACACACACTCAAACTCTAAGCTTTTATATGCTGCAAACTGAGATACTACAAATTTACATATTACTTCTAACCGCGACATAACGTAGAATCCGAGAAAGACACACACGCTCTAGAAAGTTAAAGTACAAGAGAGGATTGACGTCGCTTTCACGCTTACACATGTTAAATCATTGACGTCACGATTTCAAAAATGCTAGAGTGCCTTTATTACAAAGGTCACTCCCTCACAACCTCCCCTCGGACTCTACAGAGAAAAAGGACTGGACAGAATGCATGCCCTGGACTTTTTCTTGTTATAAATTTCAAACCGTACAAAACAAAGTGATGGGTGAAATTTGGCACCAAAACATATCTTTCAAAATATTAAACTTTAACCCACCACTACAAAAACATCAGTTTGCATCAAATATTCACATATTCAATCCAATCATCCTTCTATCTTAAAAATTACTTCCATAAAACTTTCAAAACTTATAAAACTTCCAAAACCAGCTACTTCTTTTTAAGAATAACCCACTCCACTAGGAGTGCTAAAATTCATCAAAACACTAAACTTACGAAATTTTCCTCAATACTGATATACAACTGTAACTTTACCAAAAATTTCTCCATAAAACTTTCCTAATACTAGAATTTGCACCAAGTCCAAAAAAACCCAATGCGCAAAAATTTTCCTCAGCAAAATTTAGAACTCATCTAAAATTAAATTTACTTCATACTATAATAACTCTATGCTACAATAACTCCGAGCTACTACGTAATACCTAATACCCATAAGCCAATGAACTCACTCCCAAAAATTCGTTAGACCTAGCTCCACTGTAACAATATTTGGGGTAATATACGTACACTGTTAAAAATCTGCTGCATTTTGCTGCAACGCCCTCCACCACTTGTATATAATATCTCTATTCCAACCTATGAGAAAGCGCCATTTCACGGCCAAGTAACCGTTTTCTATACAATCAGGGGAGTGCGTTGCAGCAAAATGCAGCAGATTTTTAACAGTGTACAGCTTTACATTGCTGTGCTTATGCAATAATAATCTATAAAATCAAATTTTACAAAACAAAGTGACGTCATCACATAACTCTTCATCTGTATTAACTAAAAGAAAAATAGCAGTATCAATATATAACACAGGTATATTTCCCTGCAAGAAAATCACTTTAACTTTCAATTTTAATACAATACAATTTCATATTCAAATGTAACATAAAACTTCGCAACTTGCGGAAACCACTCCCAACTAAAGTACAAACGCAACGCATAAACTCCGAACGATAAGAAGTTAATTCATTAAATGTTAGTACAAGAGATAGAAACGCATGTCAAGGACTTCTTGGCCGCACAACAGGTGCCCGCCTGATCCGTGGCGCTTGTACAAAATAACCCAAATTACTATCTATACCTTTCTGAAAATTAAACATACATTAACATACATTTTATAACACATGAACAGTATAACAAATAATAACATTTTAACAACTAACATAACTTAACAATAGATCCAGAATTCCCAAAAGCAGTTAAGACTAAAATTTCAAACATACATAAAAGTAACAATTTTGCAAACAAATTTTGAACACAATTAAGCACCATTCGTGAGTCCGTCAAAAAATTTCCAAAAAATGGCCAAAAATACAAAGCAGTCTGTATGCTTTTCATTCCTTCAGATTGCTACCACATATATGCACTCTAATAGAAATTTAATAAAGAACATGATCACCCAATTATAGAGATGATTCGCTGCTAGCCGGCTCCATGCTACAGGATGGCTTTCTCCTCTTGTCCCAAAAACCTTGCACGAAGGATCTTTCGTCATCAGAACTGTACGGTGACGCCACAGTTGACTGTCGTGCCTGCAGCCTGGTCCTGAAAGGATGCCGTGGGACACTTGTAGATTCCACTCGACGACTCCGCTCTGATCGGTTCGCTGGGGTCACTCCATGGCGAGATTCAAACTGCTGATGCTGGTACTCTGAATGTTGTCTCCTCTTTCTAGATGCACCTGAAGTTACTGAAGATTCTAGGCCACATTTTTGTCCAGATCTACGCTGTCTTTTATTGGGCAAAAAATCAGATTTAAAAGTTCTTTTAACAGTTTGACGAATGTCCATATAAAGTTTTTTTCGACGATTAAATACTGAAGACGCTGAACTATTGGATAACTTATGTTTTTGAGGCTGTTGTTGAACTAGTGGAGGAACGGGACAGTTTATGATTTTTTGCCTTTTATGGCACACTGAGTCTGACGTATTTGACACTGCTCTTTTATTTTCATTATCATACTTTGCTCTCGGTTTAATAGACTTTCTACTTTCAATAACAGTTTTTGGGGCTGTTTGACCAGATTTTCTTTTTGAATTTTGATGAAAAGAATTAGATGAAGAAGTGCTGGACTCGGGACACTCATTGGATCGGGAATTTTGCGAAACACCACTCGACACATGAGAACCTTCACTACCATCTTCTCTAAACTTATAAACTCTAACCTGATCTAAATTAACTGTCATTCTTTCACCATTGACATTAACAACCAAATTATTATTCCGAACTTCCAAAACTTAAACGAACCCACAAACTTTGGTCCAAACGTAGCTAGCTACCCACTTTTAACGACTTGAACTTAACCAATGCTTTTCTACTAAAACAAAATCTCCAACTTTCACTTCTAACTCCCTCCCATGCATATTATAATGTTGGGCTTGCTTCTCCTGCGCTTTTCCCATCTGAACTTGAACCTCCTTAACCAACCTTTCAATATCCTGGCACATAAACCGACTTTCCGCATCCAATACCATAACTAGCCTTTGAAATGGAGTAATGACTTTTCTACCCAAAAATAACTCAGCCGGCGTTTTCCCCGTCGACTCATGAACTGCCGTACGAAGTGCATACGCAAAATGCTGCAGAAACTGGTCCCAATTTGAATGATGCGAACCAACATAAGAAGAAATCATTTGAATTAATGTACGATTTACACGTTCAGCCATATTAGACTGTGGACGATAAGGAACAATAAAAGAATGATCAATCTCCAGCTTTTCACACAAAGACCTAAAAATATTAGATATAAAATCATAACAAAATGGTTTACTAGCAACGAGTGCGTCAAAACCAATATGAATTTCATTCGTTAAACTCGGTTTATCTGAAAAGACTTCACTAAAATCGACCAAAGACTTATTAAACTCCACTTTCTCAACTTCACTTAAACCAGACTCCCCCAAATCAACTGACACTGAAACAGGCTCTTTCTTAGTCACATTTTCATCATTATTCACGATCAACGACTTTATAAAGGAATCTAGACTAATTCCTCTATCCTTCATATAATCCACACCAACTATAAAATGCACTGTTAACCCATCTAACACACAAAACTCCCAGCCCGTCTTAACCGAACGAATTTCAACTTCTAAATCTATTGAACCTTTATTATTACAAGCTACTCCGTGTGCCGACTGAACCACCAGACTTGAACTCTTCAACTTTTTATACGAAAAATATTTACGATAACAATCATAAGAAATAAAAGACTTATCTGCCCCTGTATCGAAGACACTCTTAACGACAATACCATCTATCACAATTAATATTTCAGGTAACTCAACCGGATTAATAGTCACTTTATTCAAATTTACAGAAGGCTTTTCCAACCTCTGAACACATCTCTTTTGCATTAATCTACCCCCAGAATTCTCATCCGAAGTTAATCTTCTTACTTCTGCTTTTTTCCATACATATCTCTATCACCACTTCTAAAATAACTAGCACTACCAAAATTCCTATTACCATTACCAGTATTCGACATATTACGACCAAATCCATAATTTCCATTACTCAAATTATTACGCATAAATCGCTGTCCCCCTCTTAAATTCATATCCCCCTCATTTCTCAAACTACTATCCGTGACAGGTCTCTGTCGAGGGCTACGCGAATCCCATTGATCCGAGCTATGCCGAGTCTCATATTTCGATAAAATTTGATGCATTTCAGCAAAGTTCTTGGGAGCTCTAATCTCGATATAGTCCTGTATATTCGTATTAAACAGAGGAAGAACTATGTCCAATAATTCCTCAAATGTGATAACTAAATCCAACTTATTTTTCAATTCAAGCTTATGTAGGTAAAACTTTGATGCTGATTCGTAAATATTCTGCTTATTGCAGTAAAATTCTTTCCTCAAAATACTCTTATCTTTAACGCTAGGAAACGCCTTTTTTAACTCAATCACAGTCTGCTCAAATCTTTTAGCTTCCTCATTAATCAAAAATTTTCCTATATTTTCTAACTATAAAAGTGCTTCGCCCTTGAGAGAGCATTTAAGCACTATATATCTATTTTTCTCAGGTATATTTTTGAACAAAATATAATCATCTAATTTCACTAAAAATTCACTAATATCACCCTCACCGGTGAAATACACCCGTGGCACAATCTCAAAATGTCCGACATTTCGTTGGGCGCCATTTGTGACGGTATATTCATGCTGGGTGTCATTTGTAACGTTATATGCAGACATACTCAGGAATTTAGGTTAAAACAACACGGTTTATTAAAATGATAAGGGCTAAAGGAAAGTGGAGCCAGTCTATAATTTCACTCACTGAGAACACTATGAAAAGCTAAATCATACTCACAGGCGTCGGTCTAGCTCAGTCGGGGCACCGTCTAACACTTGACACTATTTCCTGGCTGATCTACTAAACAAATCGTAATTTCACAGCCCGTGGCTGTGGATATTTCTTTATTTCTCAAATAATCAAAACTAAACTTTCTTACCAAGGCCGAACCTTTAATCCACTATCTGAACTCCTTTCTGCTTTACTGGAGGCCGTAGCTATTCTCTAATCGTCAGCACCTTACTAAACAATCATCAACTTCGTTGTCCAATGGCGGAACACACACAGAGGCTGCTGGCTGCTGCCAGGAACACACAGACGCTGGCTGCTGGCTAAGGCCAGGAACACACAGACGCTGGCTGCTGGCTAAGGCCAGAAACACCCACCCCACAAACTCACACTCAAGCTTTTATACGCGACAAACTGAGATACTTCTCATTAACATAATACTAATAACCGCGAGCTAACTGCGGAATTCGAAAGAGCACACACACTCTAGAAAGTTAAAGTAAAAGAGAGGATAGATGTCACTTTTACGACCAATTGTATTAGAAATTTATTAACGTCACCTGCACCCGTAAAATAAACACGTGGCACAAGTTCACAATGTCCGACTTTTTGTTGGGCGCCATTTGTAACGGATGTGTACTCGTACTGGGTGTTGAACGCAGACATAACTCAGAATATAAGATAAAACCAGTTTATTTAAAACAGTTAGGGCTCAAGGGCAGTGGAGCAGTTATTTAATTTTAATAACTGGTAACAATACTAAAAGATTAAACTCATACTCACAGCTCCGGCACTAATTCAATCGGGGCACTTCGGATTACTTCTCACTTAAACTTCAGCTAGACTGCTAGATAAAACTTTATTAAACAGCCCGTGGCTGGGATACATTCTTTATTAACTTTGAACTACTCAACGTAAATAATTACTATCTCCTACCAACCGCAAACTTCCGAAATCACTCTCCTGTGAATGAACTAACTGCTGGTGGCTCACTGTAAAACTCCTGGCAGACACACTCAGCTGGTTTTTGCTGCTAGACACCACTAGCTGGCTAACGCCGCTAGACACACACCACACACACTCAAACTCCAAGCTTTTATATGCTGCAAACTGAGATACTACAAATTTACATATTACTTCTAACCGCGACATAACTGTAGAATCCGAGAAAGACACACACGCTCTAGAAAGTTAAATTAAAAGAGGGGATAGACGTCGTTTTCACGCTTACACATGTTACATCATTGACGCCACGATCTCAAAAATGCTAGAGTGCCTTTATTACAAAGGTCACTCCCTTACAACCTTATGTATCTTTTTTAAAAAGAATAATTTAAAATTTTTGAAATGTAAACGAAAAACTTGTAAAAAACTACTTGCAATTGTTTAACATTAGCTATCAAATGCAACCGCATTGCTGAATTAGTCTCTTGAGAGTTTATTTTACTTCTGAATGGCTTCTGTCCAGTGAAGCGCTCGCCAGCTAATGCTAGTCTTATGGGGAGGTTTTTTTTAATATCTTGTTAGCATTTCAACATTTTAAAATATATATTTTTTAATTGAATAGCTCAGATGCATCTCTGTATCACTCCTTTTTTACATTTTCGATTTTGGTTCCAGAATTTTTTTATATAGTTTGTATCTCTTTCGAAACCGGCTCTGAAAACGAAAGTGTCATTCTAAAAAATATCTGCAACCAAAATCGAAAAAGTAAAAATGAAGCAATGTAGTGATGAACCTTAACTACCAAATGCAAAAAGGAAATATATATTTAAAAAAGTTTAAAAGCAAACGAGATATTAGAAAAAAACTCCCCATAGGATTAGTGTTAGCTCGTCAGCGCTTCGCCTGATGGGGACAAGAGCTTTAAGACCCTATTTCAGCCAAAATATCATCTTATATGCAAGTATGTAGTAATATGTGTTTCACAATTTTGACAGACTCCAAATACATTGAAATTAGCTATTTAATTTCAGGATTGTGCTATAAAAACTTATGTTGAATGCCGCGTGGCAAATCTAATGAAGTCAAGTAACTTATGGGTTGATATTTATATTTTTGAAGTTTGAAGAAAAATTAATACATATAAAATAACAGTGTATAAAATAACAAACAAAGAACTTTGGTGTAATCCAGATTTATAGTTCGATTTTTAAAGTTATGACTATTGGTCTTTTTACTTCTTTTACATGTTTTTCATTAGATATACTTCATTAGATTTGCCACGCGGTATATCTAATGAAGTCAAGGAACTTATGGGTTGATATTTATATTTTTGAAGTTTGAAGAAAAATTAATATGTATAAAATAACAGTGTATAAAATAACAAACAAAGAACTTTGGTGTAATCCAGATTTATTGTTCGATTTTTAAAGTTATGACTATTGGTCTTTTTACTTCTTTTACATGTTTTTCATTAGATATACTTCATTAGATTTGCCACGCGGTATATCTAATGAAGTCAAGGAACTTATGGGTTGATATTTATATTTTTGAAGTTTGAAGAAAAATTAATATGTATAAAATAACAGTGTATAAAATAACAAACAAAGAACTTTGGTGTAATCCAGATTTATAGTTCGATTTTTAAAGTTATGACTATTGGTCTTTTTACTTCTTTTACATGTTTTTCATTAGATATACTTCATTAGATTTGCCACGCGGTATATCTAATGAAGTCAAGGAACTTATGGGTTGATATTTATATTTTTGATGTTTGAAGAAAAATTAATATGTATAAAATAACAGTGTATAAAATAACAAACAAAGAACTTTGGTGTAATCCAGATTTATTGTTCGATTTTTAAAGTTATGATTATTGGGCTTTTTGCTTCTTTTACATGTTTTTTTGAAGTGTATTATTGCATTTTTATAACACCATAGAGTTTTTTGTTCAGTTCAAAAGAGAGTAATTAAAAGGAGGTGAACTAATAAGGGCAATTTTTTGCCCATCAGCACCTAGATGTGACATACATTTTTTTCAAAAGTGTATCCCTTAACAAATAAGTAAATAACAATATCTTGTATGAAAGTCTAATAATTGATGGAAAAATAAAATATGCATTTAAGTAAATGCCATGTATATTAAAGATCATAAACACTATTGCCATTAGTTTTAACACTTGAATTACCGCGTTTCTTGTATACCTAGAAATACCAGAGTGGGTCACATCTGACCCCTGGCTTTTAAAGACTATTCTTGTTTTGTTTGAAAGCTATTCTAGCTAAGCTTGCTATTCTTGTTTTGTATGAAAGATGAAGACACACAATAATTGTTGACGATGAATACAATGATTTTTAATTAATAATTAATACAATCTAGCATTTAGACTATTATAAAGTATGAAATTTTCAGAATAAATACCACAAAGGATTTTTTTATGTCTATTTTTTTTATTGCTTTGAGATTTTGATACCTTTTTAATAATATATATACATATGATTTATCGATTTAAATTGTGTAATGTTTCTACAGATCAATTAGATTTCCAAATACAATAAATTTAAATATATATGGATATTCGTGATTTTTTTTTACTTACAGTTTTGCATTTTATACAGTTTCATGTCCAACCAATTCATGCAAAATGTCATGATCTTTTTTTCTTTTTCTTATTTTCTGTGCATAATGCACACACAAGTTATAAGCTATTTTCCCGAACAGTGTTAGTTTCTTTGTCTTAGCATTGCTTTATGTGACAACATTTTTCATTTGTTTGAAATTTCTTTGCTGGTGTATGGACGGATATTTTCACGTTCTTCTACAGTGCTTTTATTTATAATTTCAGCAAAAATACTTTTCTACTTATATTGGAATCTGTTACATCTTTAAAAACTAGGGAAACATTTATGAACACTAGATCTTGTATCAGATTTTGAATAAGTCAGAAGATATTGAACACTTTCATTCAGCTTGCTACTACATGTATTGGATTTGTACAATGAAATTTTGTCATTTTTAAGAAAAATTGTTTCGTCATTTATGTCAAGATTGTCAGAATCATAAGATGATGACAATATTAACTTCGTTGCTAAATTTCTTCACTAAAGTCATTTAAAGTCAATTCACGTTACACTTTTAAACTTTTCTCATTCAAGAAACCTCTGTAGTGATGTCATTACTATAAACCAATACAATTCAATTGGTGAAAGTCAAATGCAACAATTATTTTTTTCTCCATGTGATTTATGAGAGGCAAAAATTTTTTTTTAGTTATTTTCTAAGGTTTAACATAAAAACAACTATATACATCATCCTTACAGCAGTTTGAAATACCATAAAAACTCGCACATTTACCTTCCAAATGCATAACAGATATGTGATCATGATCGCCCTCCCCCCCCCCCCTCGCCTGTACATACGCACATTTCATACAAGTGTGGAATATATCCTTACACTATTCTTATCATATTGAAAAAATATAGAGTTGAAATCCTTGTTGAAATAAATGAAAAATGCAATTATTTTGTTCGGGTCAGCGATGACCCCGCATGGTAATTCTAGGTATAAAGATGTGTATATAAAAAGTTTTATTAAGATTTCAACTAAATTCGTGCTAAGGCATCATACTAAGTATTTAGGAAAAGTCAATCAGTTTCAAAACTTTACTTTGAAAAGCAACGGTGATACGAACGAAAGACCACGTCTTGGGTCACCGTTGATCCGCCTCGGTAATTCTAGTGTTAATCCAAGAAATCTATAGCAAATACAACACTAAATGCAAAAGTATGATGAATGGAGCTTATTAAGACTTTTATTTCAATATATGAAATATCGGAAATAATCAATAACAGAAAATATAATCATACAGTTTCAGACACTTTCGGCAATATGTTTCAGATTATTTTCCTCCTTGGTTGCCTCACCAGAATCACTACTGGACCATCCATTGGCCGCGTCTTGTAGTATATGAGCATATTCAATACTTTTTTTTTTAAGTTTTGGTTGAGTTATGGAACAAGTAAACCAGAAGATAAGTACGGAAGCAAGATGCGTCTAGTACTCTTAGACACTTGCGCCTACTTTACATTGACAGTGCCATTGTGTGATGCTGCTTTTTTTTTATCCAAGTATTATAGATATAGATTTTTCACCTTTGTGTTGAACAATCAAACTTTGGTCACGAGAAGTGTACCTTAGCATCCTCTGTTGAAAACTGTTGTTGCTATTCAGGAATCTTGACATGTCATGTTCGATATTCATTTCTAGCAGAAGTTCCAAACAATCCCGTAAAAACCTATCAGTTCTCTCAACATTTTTTAGCTTCAGCAACTCTCTGATATTATGTGAATATTTTTTTAATATATGTGTAAGTATGTTAGCGTTATTGTTCTTTGAATCCGCGAAGTAAGGACTGAAGACATCCACAATATAAATTGAAGTAGTGAAGAATACGTTACGCTTAACGAAAGATCCTCCTTTGTATAACCAGAATGAATTTCTCTGAAAGAATTAGTTCGTACTTTTCTGGATATAAACGTACGTGCTATCAAAAATAATCATTACAGTAATGTCGTCATCCGGAATAAATAATCGTCCTGCTAAAGGCCTCGTATATTTTTCAATAACCTGTGTTCTGGTGATGTGTTCCATTCCAAGGTGATGTGGGACGAAGTTCTTAATCAATGTCTGTTTTGCATACTTAAAGAAGGTATTATTTTTCTTATATTGAATAATGTGGACATAGCACCATTAGAGAGACCAGTTCTAAGTTTTACAAGTAACTCTGCAAAGCAAGTATGAAATGATCTCATTTTTGAGGAACGTATTTTGAACTTTACAGATATAGCTAAAATGGTACATAGATATACCCATGAGAGTATAATAATCAATTTCGGCAAAGTGTCCAATGTATCAAAATCGACGTCTTCTGCTTTGTACATTTCTAATATTGTTTTAAATACTTTCAATATATATTTCATACATCGATGTATTCTCACATGCAGAGAGTGAATCTTTCAGAGCCAATTTACTGAAGACCGATCAAGAAATATGTGTTTTAAAGCATCGTTTTCTCGACGGAATATAGATTCTAATTTCAATAAAGGCTTGCATTTCAACAGCTTTTGCTGCAATAACGAGGCAGTTCTTACCTTTACATATTATACAACAAGTGTTAGAGTACTTACAATGATATATTCACAAATGTATAATAAGTTTCTTATTTGTGGTCTCGTCGGCTGTAATTGTTAACGCATAATCTCTTATTTTTACTTCACATGAAAAAATAGAAGTATTTCGAGCCTGAAAATCACGAAATAAATGCTATATATATTTAGAGCACTACATAGAACCACTCTGTAAATCGCAGTTTTTGGAACATCTAAGTATCGATATAACTTTTTTGTTAGAACAGATATGAAAAATTTTCCGCCAACTTAATGACATCCAAGCATTATTTATTAGTAATTTTTAAATAAATATTTACAAAAATAGTTTCCGAAAACAACATTGACCTCTCAACTAAGTAAATATTTTTTGAGAACAAAAAAACAAATCTGAACGTGCTCCGATAACAGTGAATTTGATTCTCCCGGATGATATATTTTTTTAAAGGTAGAAGAGCACACTGAACCCAGATAAAATAATGCTCCTATTAAAGCTTATAATGAGTAATATCATTGCATGTCAAAATTAATTGGGTTCATCGACCGCTTGATAAAAACTAGTATGTTGTGGCCATCACAAAACTTTCTTCTATCCTGTTGTGAGACTATCCTGTTTCTTCCTCCTGTTGTGAGATTTATACCAAAATGTAATCAGCGTCTAATTATGTTATATATTATAGTGTACCAGAATCTGAAATTTCATGAAGTTCTCTGCATTAGTTCTTGAGATATAGCTATCGCAAAAAACGTGCAAGATGTAGCATGGCAGCGCCATCTATTGGGCAATTCACACAAAACCCTAATCAGCGTCCATATATCTCAAGGTCTCCCGGAATCTGAAGTTTGGTTAAATTCTGTGAATTAGTTCTTGAGATATAGCTATCGTGAAAATCATGAAAAACGTAGCATAGCAGCGCCACCTGTTGTGAGGTTTATACCAAAATGTAATCGGCGTCTAATTATGTTATATATTCTAGTGTAACAGAATCTGAAATTTGATGAAGTTCTCTGCATTAGTTCTTGAGATATAGCTATCGCAAAAATCGTGCAGAATGTAGCATAGCAGCGCCACCTATAGGGCAGTTCACATGAAAGCCTTATCGGCGACTATGTATCTGAAGGTATCGTGGAATCTGAAGTTTGGTGAAATTCTGTGCATTAGTTCTTGAGATATAGCTATCATGAAAATCATGAAAAACGTGGCATAGCAGCGCCACCTGCTGGCCAATTTACACCAAAACTTAATCAGCGTCTATGTATATCAAGGTCTCACAGAATCTGAAGTTTGATGAAATTCTGTGCTTTAGTTCTTGAGATATAGCAATCTTGAAAATCATGAAAAACGTAGTATAGCAGCGCCACCTGCTGGCCAATTTTCACCAAAAACCAATAGGCACTAATTCATATCAAGGTCTAACTGAATATAAAATTTTATTAAATTTCGAGCATTAGTTCTTGAGATAGAGCGCCCACAAATTTTTTGTCACATACAGACAGACACACAGACAGACAGACAGACAGACAGACAGACAGACGGACAGACTCACAGACAGACATTTTCTAAAAATAGTCAAAACGTGTTCAGGACCTCCTAAAACGTATAAATCCGTCGAAAACCGGAAGCCGAAAATTTTCATGAATCCAATACTTTCTTCTTGTAAAGATAGAAGAAAGTAAAAATTAACTTAAAGACGCAAAAAACGACAAAAATGTCGAAAAAAGCCAAAACACTCTGTTTTGGGGCTATAATTTCCATCACTTACCATTTTATTTATCATGTAAAGCTTATACTAAACAAAAATACATATCTTTAATTATGCAAAGCCACTGAACAATTATTGGAATTCGAAGCTTTTTTTTTCAGGTATTTGATGTGCGAAAAATAGCCCTTATTAGTCCACCTCCTTTACAAAACTGCAGGAAATTAAATAGGCATTATGTCAAATCTTGTAATCTATTTTTATTATTTACTTATAATTAACCCTAAATTGACACTTAAACTAATATTTTAATTTGTTAATGTAGACAGAAAATCATTAATATATATTTAATATTAGTTATACATTTTAAATTACTTGCCGATCAATACACTTTTCTAAAAAACAGAGATAGTAGCGTATTTAGTTAATTTTTATCTAGAGAAAAGCTCACTAATTGTTTTTTATCATGCTTGTAACCACTAAATACAGAAAAAATTTAAATGGTCATGAACCAGTTGCAGCAACCAATAATAAATAAGTTATGAAATCACCTAAAAAATATTTTTATCCTAAATATTTTTCCAATTTCTTAAGGTATCTGACTACGTTCGGAAACTTTTTTTTCACTCTACTTTTGACACATATTTTGGTATTTTTTCAGTGTAATCTGACACAGAATAAAGAAAATTATTAAAAAAACACTTAATATCTATGCGAATTTTTTAAAAATTTTAAGAATTTTGGTCATTTCTTAGCATTTTTTTATGAAAACGGCTCCGACTCTAAAAAAAGAACACTGCATATAATACAAATCTTTTTTCATTATACGCATATTAGACAATCTTGAGTGTAATGAACTAAAAACTAGTCAATGTATAGAAATCTAAAAGAGATGCAGTTAATTATATACAATTATATAGAAAGTTTCAGTAATTTTATGCGTAATTATTCATAAAAATAGCTATATATCAACAAATAAGTCACTTAGAGTAAATTATTTCCTTCATTACACTATAGACAATATCGAAAAGCTACAACAAAAATCCATGGCTATAGGATAATAAAACTTTGAGTGAGATCAATAGTCGTTTACCTTTTTCGATGAAAATCTAATTTATCAGAAAACGCATTTAAAGTTTTCAACTTCAGTTTAAATTATCATCGTCTTCTTTTTTCCAAGAGCTCTTATTTCTTTTCTGATTGGCGTACGAGAAAAATAAACACAGTTTTAGAAACAGAAATGTGTATTCTGTATAAAAATCGAATTTTAAAAAAGTGGGAATTTTCATCGAACGTAGGCAAGTACCTAAACGTAGGCAAGTACCTTAAAAAGAAAAAAACCCGGATATATTCGTTGTTAAATGTTGCAGTATCCTTTGAACTAGAGTTAACCATTTTGTAAAACTATGCGCTATAAGAAAACTTGATTGTATATTTGAAATCCGCACATTAAATTTACTTCAAACCATCAGAATTCATCTAAAAGACAAAATGTTTTAATTTGTTGTCTCAATCAATGATTTAGCATTAATCTCTCACCAACAGCAATATTTTTAATCTGATATCTGGAAATAAGGTATACCTCGCAAATGCAAAAAAGGCGTGTTCAATCGAAATTGAATAACATATATATAAGACAAAATGAAAATAAACTAACAAAGCTAACCTTTAAATAAAACAAGTAATTTGATTGCATATTGTAATTTATCACACCCGAATGATTTAAACTTAACTTCGTTTTAGCTGTATTTTAAATGGAAACAATTTAAATATATTTTTGAAACTTGCACGAAAATATTTATTGTATAAAAACAAGTTTTTTTTGGAAACCGAATGACATATCTTGTAAATACAAACAGAGCGTATACAATTAAAAATGAAGAATATACGCTAGTAGAATATAGAAACAAAGAACGAAGAAAATATAAGAAAAGTGAATGAGCAGCTTAATAAATATAACTTCACAATAAATAACCAAATGTATGAAAAGGGCTGTCTAATCAAGTAGTAAGAAGTGTGGAGTTTGTCACTGATAATTCTAAGTGGAAAGAGAGAAGATTCGGAGGTCTAAATATCACTTTTTTCATCTTCTATTAGACACTAGTTGTATGAAGGGGTTGCCTCTTTCAGTCTGTTTTTTATCCAGAAGTTTCTGCTGACGAGAACAGAATGTAAAATAGCTGAATTTGAGGAACTACCACACAGATTCTACATCTGTCCAAAAGTTTCGTATGACAGATACTCTTTTCTCGACAAAAATATTAATATACAAAGCACTAGAAATGTTTTTATTAATAAAAATAGAAATAATTAAATACATAATAGAAAACAAATCAGTAAAATGAACTGTCGGACATTCCTCTCAGCCCGCACAACTTTGAAAATAGTCCGTGGTAGTTATAGCTGCCACCACCGATATTATTATGTGATATCGGTCACCCCCTGTGAGGATTGTTTAAATGAACACTGACGCTGTCAATTAACTGAATTAACAGTTTATTTAGAATATATGTACACAATAAATACGCTATTTACAATTATATACAGTTACAACTCGGATATAGGTGATCCGGTTCAACATTAAATTAAATACAGTAAAGGTTGGCTGTGTACTGTTCAAATTACACCTTCTCCCTCACACTCAATGCACAATAGATTAACGTTATCGGAGATCAATTTCGAATCTCCCAACACATGGATATTCGGACTACGCTGTCCGGCCCAGAGCACTACACACCAGGACGTCTGTGTCCCTTGCTTTCCAGATACGAACTGCCTACATTCTCCGACACAGAGCACTCTCTGCCAGAACCTCTGTCCTACACTGCTCTCTAGGTACGAGCCCAGATACGAACTGCTCAAAACTCAGACAACAATTGCTCTTCCCAAATCACTGCTTTTCACCAATGTACATCCCCCTGTGGAGCTTCTCCATTGGACGCATTCCACATTGCTTTCTTGATTCGTGGCATGTTCCTTGTTTGCTCATTATTCACATACATCGCTGACGGATGAACACGCTTCTCGGCAATATTCTCTTTCTCACTTCACCACTTGCACATAATCACCTGTCAATTCTGGCTTTACAAAGAAAGAATGTCACCTTGAAAATTCCAGTACACAGCCGGTACAATACATAGAATATTAAGATAGAGAAATAACAGAAATTCCAATCTGTAGCAGATGTTATCTCAGAACCTGACACCCCCCACCTTAGCGGAAAATATGCCTTTTAGGGGCTAATTTTCCCCAAACATATAGTAATATCACAGAAGAGTCCAATAGTCTCTTTGCAGATTTCTTCATTATGCTTATTACATAGGTATTTCCAGGTGTCTGAACATTATCTACTGACATCTCTACTGAACCTTGTACTAATATTATTATTACAAAAACAATACACTTGCTAATACACTATTATTAACACAAAATTCAAAAATAATTACACATACACAGAAAAAAAAGTTAAACATGTGATGACACCCCTTTAAGGTTGTCCACTATTTAGCCATTGATGCTGATGGGCTAGCAACTGGCTGTTCTTCCCAGCTCTTTCTATTTAGCCTAGAAATTGCATCAGCAATCAAATGTTGAGCTCCTGGACGATGAGAAATACTCAGGTTCCAGCATTGCAAGGCAAGAGTCCATCTAGTGAGTTTGGGGGACCTTGGGGTTGTTTCAGTGAGAAATTTTAATGGATTATGATCCGTTATGATCTCAATTTGAGATCCATAGGTCCACTTTTCAAACTTTCGCAACCCGAAGAGAACACTCAAAGCCTCTTTCTCTATACTCGGCCAAGCACGCTGAGCCCCTGACAATTTCTGACTGGCAAAAGCTATCGGTTTAAACTGACCCTTTTCATCTTTTTGAGTAAGACAACATCCTACTGCCAGGTCGGAAGCATCGGCGCGGAGCTGATATTCCCGGCCTACGGTAGGTGTAGCCAAACTCGTCACTTTACATAACTCATCTTTAAGAGTATTAAATGCTGCTTTTGCCCTTTCATCTCATGGTACAGTATATTTTTAACCTTCCCTTTAGTTAATTCGGTTAACGGTATAGCTATTTCGGCATAATTTGGAATATAAGTACGGTAAAATCCCATTAATCTCAAAACAGATCTAACTTCCTTTTTAGTTTTTGGTCTTTAAATACCTTATTGCTCCTATTTTCTCCTCATCCGGTGCATGCGTTCCACCCCCAATTACATGAGCTAAAAACTTAGTCAATTTCTCTCCAGCCTAATCGTAGAATTTCTACTTTTAAGCTCTTCAGTGACAGCCCTAACATGCTCACAATGCTCCTCCCAGGTGTCGGAGAAAATGATGACATCATCAATATATGCTTCCGCATATCTCCGATGACCTTGAAGAACCTCATTCATATCTTTCTGAAATTCAGCAGCCGCCCCTAATAATCCAAAAGGCATAGTACGCCACTGATAAGTTCCGTTATGCGTTGTAAAAGCTGTCAAATGTTTACACACCTCAGCCGTTTTAATCTGCCAATAACCCTTCAATAAATCAATCGAAGATAAATATTTATCTGCCCCCTTAGTATACATGATTTCTTGTAAATTTTTCATCGGAAAGTTTGGAACCTGAGTTACCGAATTTAAAGCTCTATAATCTATACAAAGTCTAACAGTTGCGTCTTTTTTCGCCACGCAAACAATTGAATGACTAATTTCAGCATTAGACACTTCGATTAGATTTAATTCTAATAACTCCTGAATCTATTTATCTGCTTCCTCTTTGTAAGCTACCGGTACACTATATAACTTTGGCTTTTTCCTTGCCACCCCCGGTTTCAGATCAATACGATGTTCTCCTACTTCCGCTAGTCGTACAGGACCCATAAACACCTCTTTATTCTCCCTTAAAATGGACTTTATATCTTTGACTTGACTATTAGATAACCCTTTTATTTCGAACCTCTCTATATCTCGTTCTATCTCTTGATCCCGGTTCAAAATAGGAATTTCCCCAACTTCTCCAAGTTCCTCATCACCTTCGAAAACAATATTAACTATATTACACTTAGCAATAAATTCTCGTATTTTATTTTGGTGCATGTGCTTCCTACTCCCGTCGGCTGACTCAACTATAAACGAATGCTGGTTTCGTTTTTCGACGATGGTTGCCGGCCCTTGCCTCCTAGATTATAATTTATTAGTTGAATCGGGGATTAACAGTATTACTTTATCGCCTACTTCAAACGTTTTTTTCTTTTGATCTTAAGTTATAATGATACGCCATTCTATTTTGTTGCACGTCGGACGATAATTTTGCCTCATTTGCGGCTCTTTCTAAGCGTCCCCTAAGTTTATTCAAATACTCATGGATCGGCGTAGTATCTAACTGCGCCCCCTTATTTTCTCCCGCCCAGGATGACTTGAGAATCGATAAAGGACCCTCCGGCGCTCTACCATATAGCAACTGGAAAGGTGCGATTCCCGTCGTAGAATTTGGGACTTCCCTATACGCCCATAATACAAATGGTATTTGTTCATGCCATCTTTCCTTTTCTTCCCTAATAGTGTGATGTAACATACGTTTAAGAGTCTGATTAAAACGTTCCACAAGACCGTCAGACTGTGGATACTGTGGGTTCGAAAATCGTGGACTAGCGCCTAACCTTTTCTCTAATTCTTTCGTTAAGTCGGCAGTGAAATTGGTTCCATTATCGCAGGCGATTATATTTGGAATTCCTGTCCTCATAAATATTTGAAGTAACGCATCACACGCGGTTTTAGCAGTTAAATTTTTTAGAGGGATCGCATCCGCCCATCTGGTATGTTGATCAATTAAAGTTAGTATATACTGATGCCCTTGTGAACTTTTATGATCAATAGGCCCAATTAAATCAACATTAAGTACCTGAAAGGGAAGTTCCGGCCGCGATACTGAGGAAATAGGAGCTCTATCATTCACTTTAACCCCTCTAGTTAATTGGCATTCTAAACATGACTCACAAAATTGTTTAGTTTCTTTCGCCATCCCCTCCCAATAAAAGGAATACCTGTTTCTCTGTAACGTTTTCTTGACTGCATGATGCCCTCCAAATACCGAAGTATGCGCTAACTTTAGGATTTCTTCCCTTCTTATCTTGGGTACTACTAATTGTGCTATAGTTTCGCCTACCAATTTCTCTTTATGATATAATAAGCCATTTACAATATAATAATCCTCCTCTTCCGTTTTAGCTAATTCCCAAGCTATCTCTCACTCTTTACATTCCAATTGGGATTTCTTAAACAAATCTGAATTGCTAACAATAGCTTTATTATCTTTCTCCACTTCCGTTTTTTCTGGATTCTGACTTTGTACATTTTGCGATCTCGCTGCTATTGCGTAAACATTACAACTATCGCTACTCATACCTTCCTTTTCACTCGAGTTATCAATAATATTTTCTGAATTTTCTAATTCTTGGGGCTCTAGCGATGGCTCCACTCGGTTGACACCTGACAACTCACTAATCACCTCGGGATGTAAAATTACTTGCTCATTAATATTATCGGTGACTGCGCAAAGTACTTCCTGATTAATCATATTAGTTTGTCCGAATTGCGGAATAGCTAACGGTAGTTTAACCAACGGTGATTTAACTGCTTCATTAAATAACCCTTGTAAATAAATACTACCCGCTCCTTTTAATTTCTCTTCCGGTACCAAATCTTTATGAATGACACTAATTTCACATCTAGAACCAACCAAGCCCTTTGCTTTTTGCCCATTTACACTAACTTCAATTTTCTCAAGTTTATTTAATTTCTCACCAATAACATTAGTTCTCTCTTCGGCCTTTGCCGATATTCTCGCCACAATAGCTCCATTAGGTAACTCTTTGTCTCCTTTTACAACAATCTTATGTACACCCGCCTTCTGGTCTCGCCCTTTATTACCATTATTATTTCTCTCATTACCCACAGTAGTACAAAAACGTTGGTAATGACCTCTCAAACCACATTTAAAGCATTTAGGAGCTGAAGTATCACTTGGTTTCTTAAAATCTATTTTCCTATCCGAAAACGAATTAGTCTCATTACTCCCATTTTGCCTCCAATTACCACTAACTTTACTATCCTCCCTCGGTCGCATATTTTCATTGTTTACTTTCCTATCTTTGCCTTTAAAACTTTTATTCGGAACTGCATAAGACTTGTGTTTAGCGTCAAAATAATTGTCACATTCTTTAGCAATTTTAGAAGCTTCTAACCATTTACCCTGGTGAGATAACCCAATATATGACGCAGTATCCTCATCTAACGTACTTACTAACTTATCAGTAATTATTAACTGGTTGACCTTTTCATAAGAGTCAGCACCTCTAATCTTACAATAATTATCCCATGTCGCTATTAAACGCGATACAAATAATACATGAGTTTCGTTCTGGTTTCTTCTAGCCTTCTTAAAATTTTCCAAACACGCCTTCGGTGTGGGCTCATGTTCCCTTAGGACTAACTCCTTTAATTCCTCATAAATCTCCATTTGTTCCGTAGTGGTATAAATTAACAAATTATCCGCCTTATCTCCTAACATATTTAGTAGAATTTCGGCCTGCTGGTTTTTCGGTACATTTTTAGTTTTGAATGCCCTTTCTAAACGGTTGAAAAATAAATTCCATCCCTCAGTCCCTTCTGGTACTTTGATAGATAGAGTTTTAACACTTTTGATCAATTTTTCTATGTTACTCTCATTATTAGATTCCCTTGACCTATTACAATTATTTGCCGATCCTTGAACCCTTAGCCTCTCTATTTCTAATTCATGTTCCATCCTTAATTTTTCAATCTCTCTTCTCTTTCTAACCTTTCCTGTATTTCTAACTTTTCGCGTTTTAATTTTTCGCGTTCTAATTTTTCCTGCTTTTCTAACTTTTCGCGTTTTAATTTTTCGCGTTCTAATTTTTCCTGCTTTTCTTCGCGCTCTAACTTTCCCTGTTTCTCTTCGTGCTCTAATCGTTCTGCAACAATAGCGTCAGATAATTCCGTAATAATCCCCTCGTCATACCCATCACTGTCCATTATCTTATTCCTAAGCTGAATTCCGGTATTATCTTTCGCGAATTCAACCCCCAATTCTTCGGTTATCACCTGAAGATCCACCTTTTTTAGTTTCAATAAAAAAGCCATGCCTTCTCCGATTGTTACTACCACCCTACCGTACAATAATATTTAAACCTACCAAATTGAAATTTCCTAAATTTCTGACTTAGTACACTTTTATCTCTACTTAGTATACTAATTAATACCCTTCAGATAATCAATGCATTTCATTTCTAATTAACCTACTGAATACTCTAATTTTCCTCAACCATTGATATCACACAATTTACTTCCAATAAAACAAAAGGTAAAACAGTAATTCGATTTGGCTACTATGCAATATAGATTCCAATTTATACGCTTAGATAATAACATACAATTTACACAATAATACTGATACGTTGACATTGAATAAAAGTATTGATGTCAATCAAAAAATCCACATAAAGAAAAATGGTATAACATGCACATATAAATTTGTACAATTATCCTCACTAAAATATTTCCAAATTCATTACTGGTTCTCACACTTAAAACAAATATACTCAAAATCTTCACTTTTATTTTTCCTCACAATGGCCCTCATTTGAGCCTTTTTTTTTCGTGATCCTTTTTTTTCCACTACTTCTGGCCAATTAAAATTCTAAGCAAATATTGTTATCAATTCTTCAAATTTAAACAATATTGCTTCATTTAAATATTACTTTTACAATAATTTAAATTTAAGTAAATTTAATTATTTCTTCCAACTACTATTAACACAATACATTAATTTTGTTTACTACCATTATTAGTAAAAAAAATATTATAGAAGGTCAATATTAGCTCAAGTTATTATGACCTTTCCTTAAAACAATAGCAAATATGGTTCTTAACACTTCCTACCTATCTGAACATAATTATTTAATTGCACATAAATTATCTAGATAATTTACTTAAATTACTATTAATTATACAACAGCAACATTTGGTTCGAGATGTCAGCAGAAGGAAATGATCAAAACACCTTCCCTTATACTTTATCCGCTGGGGTACTCTTCCATTCACAGGTAGTTCCACGATGTAGCGATAATATGGCAGAACACTTAGTTCAGTTCTCTCAAATACTGATACGGCACAGCACTTTAGCACACACTCGACGATCCGGCACTACCACGGAAGAATTCCACTGGGTACTCCGGCACTAACACACTGCAACACGGCTCGCTGGTCACTGGTCTCAGACGATACTATCCCGATGCTGCCATCAATTTGTCGGAAGTTCCTCTCAGCCCGCACAACACTGAAGAAAGTTCGTGGTAGTTGTAGCTGCCACCACCGATATTCTTAGGTGATATCGGTCACCCACTGTGAGGATTGTGTAAATGAACACTGACGCTGTCAATTAACTGAATTAACATTTTATTTAGAATATATGTACACAATAAATACGCTATTTACAATTATATACAGTTACAACTCGGATATAGGTGATCCGGTTCAACATTAAATTAAATACAGTAAAGGTTGGCTGTGTACTGTTCAAATTACACCTTCTCCCTCACACTCAATGCACATTAGATTAACGTTATCGGAGATCAATTTCGAATCTCCCAACACATGGATATTCGGCCTACGCTAAACGGCCCAGAGCACTACACACCAGAACGTCTGTGTTCCTTGCTTTCCAGATACGAACTGCCTACACTCTCCGACACAGAGCACTCTCTGCCAGGACCTCTGTCCTACACTACTCTCTAGGTACGAGTCCAGATACGAACTGCTCAAAACTCAGACAAGATTTGCTCTTCCCAAATCACTGTTTTTCCCCAATGTACATCCCCCTGTGGAGCTTCTCCATTGGACGCATTCCACATTGCTTTCTTGATTCGTGGCATGTTCCTTGTTTGCTCATCATTCACATATAGCCTCTCGGCAATATTCCCTTTCTCACTTCACCCCCTGCACATGATCACCTGTCAATTTTGACTTTACAAAGAAAGAATGTCACCTTGAAAATTCCAGTACACAGCCGGTACAATACATAGAATATTAAGATAGAGAAATAACAGAAATTCCAATCTGTAGCAGATATTGTCTCAGAACCTGACATGAACGAAAGCGTTACAAAACTAACATTACAATAAAGAACCAGCTAAATGGATGGCCTATTTAAATTTATGCAATCAAATTTACATAATATCAACCGAATTAATTTGAAGTAAAGGTTTCAAGTACTTTGTTTGAAGCTTCTAGTCAATGATTTAGTGGAAATACAGTGTATTTTTTAAAGTCAGATGTTTGCAAATCATAAGTATCTTTCAAGCCGAAAAATGACATACACAATGCAACATGGAGAATACGCGTAAAACAAATAAGCAAACTAGTAAATAACAAAACCATTAAAGTGAACAAATAACCTTAACAAATGCAATATTATATTAAGGCACTAGCTAAAAGAAAAGCAGTATGCTACCGATTCAACAGTACCCAAGGGAGCTTGTCACTGGCAATTTTAAATAGAAATGAGATCGATGTATCACACTTTTCATCTTTCATTAGTTACTAATTAAATATAACGGCGCAATTTTTGTTTTCTTTTGCTATTAAAACTTTTATAAAGATGAATACAGAATATAAAATTCAAGAACTGAGCAAACCATGTACTAAGGCTAGCTAAAATATTTCTATACTCTTTTCTCATTATATTATTATTATAGAAAACAATAGGAATCTTTATTTTCTTTTAAAAGCGAAATAATGAAGTGTATCAAATGATATTTAATGGTTTTTACAAAGTTTTACATTACATTTTTTTTTCCAAATACCTTTCTTGTGAAAGAAAAAATTATAATGAAATAAGTATTTTGTAGAGTAATTAAATATTTATTTTTGTAAAAAAGGTTACATATTCCAACAAGGCGCCAAATTAAAATAAATAATCCCTATAAATATATATTTTGAGATTTTTGGCAATAGAATTTATATAAATTACTTTTAGCATGCAAAAATTTTATTTAAATTCAATAAATATTCAATTTTATGAAATATTATAAAAGAAAATTTAAATAAATAGCCAAAATGAATACAAAATATGACCTCAATAAAATTTTCTTTTCATTTAAAAGGGGCATAATAGTGTTGCATGGAGAAGTTAATTTCAGGTTACATAAAAATTGTACATTAAATTTATTCTTAATATTTTTAAAAGATATAAAATGTTGTATTTTTTTTCTGGAATCATTATTTACTTTTATAAAATAGACATTTGTTACTTCAACTGTATTCTGAAAAGTCAGATATCTGTGGGTCATGGATACCTCGCAAGTACATAAACAATATAACATTATACATATCCAAAAACTGTAAATAGATAACAAAAAAGAAAGATAAAAAAGAATGAATAGTTTAACAAAGCTGAAAGAGAAGTGGTGTCGATTCAACAAGTATGAAGTGCACTCAAGCGAGCTTGTCACTGACAATTCTAAGTAGAAAGAGAGAAGTTTTGGAGGTCCAAATGTCACTCCTTTCATCTCCTATTAGATGCTTATTGTATGAAGGGGGTGCAACTTTTCGGTCCTTTTTGTTATCTAGAACTTTCTGCTGACGAGTACAGAATGTAAACTTGATGAACTGGATATAATCTTCCCACTGAATTCAGTCTTTCCAAAAGTCTCCTATAATAAATACTCCTTATTACTAAAAAATATTAATAGAGAAAGAAACAGAATTATTTACTTTTATTTAAAGGTGAAAAAGTATAGTTATTTTAAATGTTAGTCTTAGGTTTTATAAATATTTTTATTACATTTTATTCTTAATATTTTTCGTAAGAAACAAAAATGTAAAATAAAACATTTCTAGGATCATTGAATAATTACTTTTATAAAAACTGTATTTATAAATAAACTGATTAAAAAAAATAGATAACTGTGATTCACGACTATCTTGCAAGTACAAAAAATACATACGTTGCAAAGTTTCAATTGCAGACGAATATTTTTATATTCTATTCACACCACTATCATTAATAAATGCATTCCGTTGTATATTTCGGTTACAAATGTTTCCAAAATGTATGTAAAAAATTTTCTTTTGAAAAAGGTGTGAGAGGTAACATAATAAAATTTTTTCCATGCAATTTACACTTTGCGACATCCTCGCGTATGTAGTTAATCATGAAAGTAGTAGGAATACGAGAATACGGGCTGTGCTAGAAGGACAGAGGGACCGGTCGAAAGACGGTCCCCCCCACCATTTATTCCCCTTCGGTGCAGTACTCTCTTATACCACACTACTGGAAAAACAATTAGACGCCCCTAGTGGAAAAAATGTTTTTTTTTTAGAATTTTTCTATTGTAACATGATGAATGAAGGATAGATCGACTAGATTATCTTCCTATAAGATGAAGATTAAATTTATATTTGAATTTTTAACAGTCATTACCCTAAAGAGTACTATTAGTTAAGCAAAACAATGGAAAGTAACAATTTTTAATAAACTTAATTTCTTTAGATTTTATCTACTATACGATCTCAATATCAATTTAAAAAGTAAAATTAAATATACGTTTTAGTTTTTTTTAACAGACTTTACCCTTATAGTATTATTAATTATACAATACAATAAAAAATATCAAGTTTTATAGAAAAAGACTGATTTCTTTAGATTTTTTCAAATATAAGATCAGAATATAACTTAACCTGTCATTGGTCGCAATAGGCTTGAAAGGCACATCATAATTATTTCCGTTCTCCTCTCCGCCAGTAAAATGCGCGAAACTTCATACCAGATACTCGTAAAATTTTCATCGGTGTTTTAAACACACCACAGCTACTCAGTTTTGCCGCCATTCGCTCGGAATACAATTCTTTTTTGTGTAACTTATGATCAGAATTGTTTATTTTGCTCATTTCATGAATAAAGATTATGAAAGTTGAGGATATTATGTAAAAATATATAGGTTTGAATTCATTTTCGGATTAACTAATAAAAATGTTCAGGTTTCCTACATTCCGCGCAAAAAAGATAAACGTAATTTTCTTATTTTCTCTTCAAAACAATACACTAGAAGTGATTACTTTCTATAACTCAGCCAAACGTGGAGTTGAAACTTCATATCAAATACGCGCTATATACAAGAAAAGCCCAAGCATCAAGCTTTGCCCAATAGTCAAATAGTAAATAGGCTTTTCAATTCTCAATGTTAGTGGTATCATCACTCAAATCATTTAGTTACCTTCGCAATCAAATCGAACCACCACGAAAGAGTGTGTACGGGTCATTTTCAAATTTCGCTTACATATGCTGCCCCAGAGTAAAAAGAAGAAAATTCAAACATAAATTAATATTTAAAATTTGATTTGAGCTATGCATTAGCTAAAGAAGATTATATTGAACATTTCTAAAATGAAAAATTAAAAAAATCAATAAAAATTTTTGAGATATAAATCTTTAAAATTTTGATTCTTAGCAAAAATGCCTGTCCCATTCCATGTTTTATGTTTTTAACTGTGTGTTTTTTTAATTTGAGCTAACTTTTTAAAATAAGAAGGTTTAATTATTTTAAATATGAACAGTTAGTGTTCTATATTAATGAGAAAAAAATATTACAAATGATATTTTCATTAAGAAATTACCAGAAATCTTTTGTCCTTCACTTTTTGTCAGGTCCGTTACCTTGTAATTATTTTAGTCAAATGCTGCCTAAAGTTAGCAGCAAATGTTCGGTGATATAGTTAAACTATTCACGCAACAACTATTTACCATTTTTTACTTTCAATTGTGAAACAATGTAATAGTGGCAAGAATAAGCTTTTATCAAGGTTGGTATTTTTTTCACTGTCAAGTCTGTTACCGTAAATTTTATATTAAAATAATGATTTTTGCACTTTTGTAAGTAAATATTGTTTACTAAATAGTCTCAGAAGATATGTGTATTATTATCTAAGTTAGAAATTATAGAAGCTAGTTCATTTCTAATAGTTTTATTCGAAATGTCAAGTCCGTTACCATGAAAAGTAAGATGCTAAATAAATTTACTAAATAGTTTTAGAAGGTATGTTAATTATTATCTAAGTTAGAAATTATACAAACTACTTCTTTTTAATAGTTTTTTGTTTTATTTGAAATGTCAAATCCGTTACTCATCAAGTCCGTTACCATGAAATGTAAGCGAATGGTGAAAATGGCCCGTACCTGAAAAGATTGAGCCATGAACTAATAATTGGAATCTACCTCGAAGAAGTTTGGAAAAAACTGGAATTCCAAGCAGCCTTCAAATACACTTGAAAAAATATCGTCCCATCGATGACTTGGTACGATTTTCGAAATGGAATGTCCATTGCGTCCAGCTCAAAGAAGCATACCGCGTTCGAAATCCGTTAATTTTCGTCGTGTAGTAAAAATCACAAAACCAACCTTTTCATACGAAGTACTTGACCACAAATGAAAGTCTTGCCCAGGCACTAACAATTTATACAATTTTTAAGTGACATTACTGCCATCTATATATTTGCATATTACTATCCGATGACTTTTGTCACCTCAGTGTAAGATGCTATTATACTTTGATTTTATATGCTCAAGCATTTAATTATGCACAAAATATTTTTCAATCTAAGCAAAAAAGGTTGTTTAAAAGCTTTGTATCACTATCTAAGCTATACCAGAAGTTTCAAATTCTCAGGTTAGTAAAGCGATTATGGAAATCAAACCATATTACAAACGTGCTTTAACGTTAGTATTAACAAGAGTTTAATCAACACATCAGAATCAAAGTGGTCTAAATTAAAGTAATATTTGTGGATGAACTTCATATTTTTCACTTTACGCGGTTGAGGAGGAGATTTTTGTTGTCCGCAATACACACGCATAAAAAAAGCAGACACGCATTATTTATGTTACTTTTTTAATTTTATATAACATACTTCCCTTACAATGTTTCTTACATCCAATTACTCACGGTAAAAAGAAAATAACTATTGCTACCACAGTTTAATTTATTGCTTTTGACCTTTATATTTATCTGGTATCGTACGAAATAGCCAATAAAAGAAATCTTGTGATAGAAAGATACAATTTTATCAAGATGTTAATAAAACGTGATATAACATATTGCTTGGCTAATCAAGCAATAAATTACGTTGAAATGCTTTTTTACTTCATTTGAAGTGTGCATTAAAAAAGTCTACTTATGATCTAAATTTTTCTTATATTATATGAATATTCCAGTCTAATAAAGCAATTTGCTGTTTTAGAACTTTTGTCCCTTGTATTTCAAATAAAATGTTAATTATTTTAACTTTTTTTAAAAGAAAATGTTTTAGTGCCTTTTTCTTTAAAAGCATCATGTTGATGTTAAATAGAAAATATTTTTTGCGAATTTGATAGTACATTGCAAACTAAAAATTGCCATTGATAAACGTAATATGCTACCTTACGTAATACATGATTAATTTACATTTAGGTATCTACTTACTGATATGCGAGATTACATTAACAAAAAGGAAATTTGTTAAAATCTGTTTTTAATACGCGTCGAAAATTTGATAAATGTCTCTAGGTGTAGATTCATAATCTCAGCATAGTTATTAGCATAATGTTTAGAAAAATGTGGTGCTCAGGAACAAAGTTCACTAGATTTCAGTGTTTTGAGCAACATATTATCATAACTATATTGAAATATATTTCACTGACTATTTTTTTAAAGTATTCGGTTATTGATATAAAAATATTCTTTTTTTATGTATTGCACTAATCCCACTTGTGCCATTTTTAAAATATTTTTTTAGAAGCACAATTAAAAAAATTGTATTATATATGTCTCTTGTCCATGCTATTAAGTTTTATGTTAATTTATTTTGTATACAGAAAATGGTTTCATTGAAACAAAAACATTGGCGGAATTGGAAGTTCTGGTATTATAATAAGTGCTCTATTTTCGGTCAGTGTAATGGTATTGCATTATAAATTATTAGAATTATGTGACGTCATGCTATTTCTCTCGAGGCTAACGAAAAAGACATTCCACTTATTTATTTTTTTACAGACTGTTGAAGTCACGTGATCCTCGAATATACCAATGAAATTCTATAAAAATAGCATCACGTCATTCTACCGGTCTGTAAAAAAAATATACTTAGAATGCACCGTGGTAGCCTGTCTTTTTCGTCTTCGATTTCTCTGGCTTTTCCTGAAAACAATGTTTTGTCAAGATTTGGTGGTTCTTGGAACAAGCGTTATGGAAGCTCTGATATTGTAATAAGTGCTCCATTTTCTCTCAGTGTACTTTACTACATTACATGGTATTACATTTACAGTACGAAATGCAACTCTTTGTGGAGCTCCCGTCTGTATTTCCCTAGTGTAGTAAAATTCCTTGTGCTATCGCGTTCCTATACATTGACGTTGACTTTTAAGTGGGCTTTCATGTGAAGCACACTAGTCAGAAGTGTGCGTTCTATAAAATAAATGGTATTGCATTATACAGTTAGCATATGTGTGGTGTCATACTATTTCACTGGCTTTTCCTGAACGTAAAGTGTTGTCAGGTATGATGTTTCTTTGAAAAAACTTTATGTACTCAAAGAGAGGATTTTCATTTACAACTTTTGTCTGGTGGTAATTTTAGACAACGTATTTGCCATAATATGTTGGTTAATTCCACGTGTTACTTAAATTGTGTACAATAAATTAAAGTAACATTATTGTAATAATAATATATGGATACTTAACATTTCAAAAATACAACTGAATTAAATTATTTATAAATAAGGAATCAGAAACGAATTATATATAATACAGTGCTTAGCAAAAGTTTAAACAATGATCGATTACGCTTCTATATTCAGAAGTATGTACCGGATTTTTGTAATTTATCTGTCATACATTAATTGTGTTCCTAGACTCACAAACAATATATTTTAAATTTTACATTCTACATACTATATAATGACAAAAAAAATAAAATTAACATTGTGGCAATAGTATAGACAATTTGTATATTTACAGAAAAATAACTACAAATTAAAATTGAATTGCACCCACATTGTCTGCAATTAGTGCAAGAATGTGACTTTTCATTGAAGAAACTACATGCTGTGTCATTTGGGGGTCTATTTTGTACCAAACATGTTCAGCAGCAGCTCGAAGCTCATTAACAGAAATGTATAGCAAAAATTTGCATAAATCTAACGACATATGATGTTACAAGGGTTTTCGACTGGGTCCAGATCAGAGCTACACGCCGGCCAGTTAAGATCAGTAGTACTTTCAGAGTTAAACGAAGTTCTTGTGTTGTATGTAACATAAATAGACGCATTATCTTGCTAAAATCCATATTTTGGACCAATTAAAAGTTCGCCAAATGACTAACAATTGATCTCCAACGTATGTTTGTAGTCTTGTGTTGCTTGGCAACCATTGAATAACACCAGATATACTCGAGCATTAAAGCAAAGTAAGGACCAAATGATTAGAAAGTTACGCCATTGATGTCGACTTAAGAAAGTCCCGGTTCATTACGCAAGTCTGGCCAATAGTATGCCCACCCGTTTAGGCCATTCAAATTCCACTTTTTTTTCGTTACTGAATATCATAGCTTAAAATTTGGGTCCATATTACGTATGTTTGCAAGTTCCTTGCATCTTCACCAAGTTGTAGCGAAATTTTAAAGCTGATTGCTTTATCATTTCCATGTAAATCGATTTACCTGTTTCTTTAATTCATCTATGAATCATGTCCGTCGACAAAGAAAGTCTTGTTTGTTTTGTTGTTTGTTTATTGAATAACATACATCTGACTTGTGTGCTCGACATGAAGCCTACTTATAAGCCATCGTCAATATACAGGGACGAGATAGCACACCAGGAAATATTACAACACAAGAGAAGTACAACCAGGAGCTCCACACAAAGTGTGTGTGCAATGGAGCTAGTGGGATTCGAACCCACAACCTCACGGCGTGATGTCTTAACCACTCAGCCACGGAGGCCCCAGAAAGTCTTGACTTACTTTTAATATGATTAGCAATCATCATTTGTGTAAATGTCAGTTTATGGATCCTTTTGCCATCGCATTTTCTTGTCATACAACGTCTTCCAGATTTATGTTTTATTTTGAAGGAGTCATTCTTAGACTACACTTCATAGACAGACCACTTTGGACGATTCAATACTGCTGAAATTTCTGCTAGAGTCTTCCCTTTCCATTTCAGTTTTCCAACTTCAATTACCTCACCTAACTAAATATTTCTAGCTCACGGCACCTTCACGAACTGGTGCTATATCGAAGTATACTTAAATACTTCAGACCTGTGAAATCATAATTTAGAAATTTGCATTTTTCCATGAACAATTGGCAAAAAATCAATAAAGTGTTTAAACTTTTGCAAGATGCAAATTTTACTTTTTTTCCGTTAAATTAAATATAATCTTATATTATAACCATTATTTTTATCCTACATTGTTTGAAATATATTTAAAAATAAGTATAGCCCTTTGTAAAACTCAAGTGTTCGTAGTTTTAATTTAAAGGTTAAAAAACACCAGTGTCTAAATTTTTGCTGAGCACTGTATGTCATACGTTATAATATAATGATGTCGATTAATTTCAATGAAAGTAAAATGTATATGATAATTATAAGATATTTTGAATTATTTTCTCATGTTTATTGTTATTAATATCAAAATTTTAAGAGTTTAATTTACAGGGAATAAATTAGTTCTATGCGAGATCGTATCAGTCTATGAATTAGCCGAAAACGAAACAGAGATAACTTTACTTACTATATTTAATTCATATGCTTAAAAAAGCTTAATATGAAACCTTTCATGTGCTTATAATATTGCTACTGATTTTTTATAAGTAGGATAAATCCGTATTTCACAAAAATAAAGTTATTTATGAAATTTAAATTTTTGTAAAGTTGACTTTACATTTGAAGTCATAAAAGTGCAAGTAAACACAATTTTTAAATTTTGGCATGTTTCAATAGCTTTGGGAATCCGTACAAATTCTTGACTTTTTTTATTTAATAATATTTAAAAATAAAAACTCTTTTTACTAAGAAAATGTCAAAAGAGGTGTTGTTCAATACATTCCTAAGAAAAAGTATTCATTAAAATGTAAACAGGTACCAAAATCTTGGAAATAATAGCTAAAATTAAATATTTATCTCATAAAAACATTTTATAAAACTATTTTGCTATAGGGGGAACTGGGGTACATTGATACAGTTTTTTTCTAAGATTTTTTTTGGTGTCAAAAAAGGAGAAAATTCAAGTTTTTTTTCCATGAGGTGATAGCAAAACTTGTGTAGTATGGTATAAAAATGCACAATCATTGTTTTATATAGTATTTTTGCATGTAATTTTTAAAAAATCAAAAAAAGTCATTTGTATCAATGTGCCCCATCCCCGGGGCAGATTGATACGTTTAAGAAAAATGACGACAAAATAATACCAATGCATATTTTTCATAAAAAATGAGTTAGAAAACCATTTTATATTTATTTATAAAAATTCAAATCACCCACAATTTATTTTTAAGCAATATTAAAGCAATCAAAATTAAATATATTATGACCTGATGTTCTGGCTGTTTCTTGTCTGATTGTTGGCTGTGGTAACTTTGTCATATCTAGCACTTCAACCCCAGCATTATCTTCTTTCTTATGAAAGATGAAAAAATTACCAGTTTTTCTGTTTATAAATAGGTTCATAAACAGAAAATAAAGGATAATTATGTAAAAATTCTGTTTATAATATAAGTATCATTTTCTGTTCTGCAGTTTGTTTCTCTTACTTAACATTTCTCATGTCGAAAATACTTTTTTCTCTGGAGAATCGATATAAATTCGAGATTTGCCAGAATGCCGTCCTTTTCTTTTATTAGTTCTACTAGCACTAGATGCTGGGTAAGTTCCTACGTCTTCTGTTTTCAGAAATACTATAAAATGTTCTAATATAAAGAAATTAGAGCTATTTCACTTCAATAAAAACTATATTAGAAATTTTTCGTGAAAAAAAGGTTGGATTAAGGAGTGTATGGTAAAAAAAATAATAAAAGATAATGAAAATATGAACTATTAAAGGATTTAGGCTGTATCAATGTGCCCCGTCATAAACTGTATCAATGTGCCCCATACAGCGATTTTGAATAAAATGAGTCTCAAATCCAACACTTCGCAATATATCTAACAATAAATAATGGGGAACTGATAAAGAGTAGCTGTACTTACCAGGGATAGTATTCATTTTGGTTGAAAATACTGGAACAGTTGTATAATAGCATTTCAATTGTACAACTCAAATTTACTTTTGAACAACAAAAACAATAAATCACCCGTCCCATTTCATCAAACTGCTGAATCATTCCAAGATTTTCTGTATGTAGTTTAATACACTAGCATCACCTTTTGGAGCTGTTGTGAAACTTCCTGTAATGACCCTGTGAGCTGTAGAGGGGGTGTATCAATGTGCCCCATGTATCAATGTACCCCAGTTCCCCCTACTAGTGTTTAGTTGACGTATGTTAAAAACAGCTCAATTCTTGCAATTTTTACATTTTAAATAGAATTAAGTTACAACATAATTTAAATTCGTGTACACGTTACATTCAAATGTAAACATAATACAAATTGTGAGGATTTTATAATAAAATCTTTATAAAATAAATTTCAGGAGATCTCATTTGTTTATGTTGTTATTCTGGAAATGAGACTTTTAAATTCGTAAAATCTTTTCTATGGTTTCAAAATGTGTGTTAATAACGCATCTTTTTCTCTTTGCGATTTTAAAAATAATAAAAAAAAATCGCAAAATAAATGTACTTGTACCTGTAAATCTGTAGCGGATAGCATATTTCACTTGCAATCTGGCTTTCTTTATATATATATATATATATATATATATATATATATACATTTGTAGTTGTTGTTTCAGTTTAAGAAACAAGAAACTACTTCAAATTTTTACACTGTAATCGCAGTTTCTTTATTTTTGTTTGTGATTTAGAATGAAAAATATAAAGTACAAGAAAAACTAGTGAAAGGGCCTCAAAGTATTACATTCCCAGTGCTGTCTTTTACTAGAAATCACTTCATAGACGAAAGAAATAAGATATTTGGTCGTTTTCTATACACAGAATCTTGTGTCGAAAAAAGTCCAAGAATAGAGCTATAGTAAATACAAATGGCAAAGAAGCGTCGAAAATCAGAAGCCTGCAATTTTTTTCCTTTGTGCTATATTTTAGCCTGTATTTATTTATTTTATTGCTTTGCTTTGCTATTCAATAATAATTCTTGCTATCCAATTTAATGTTTATACTAAAAATGAATAAATAGTTTTTTATTTCTCAAATTTTTGGTTACATTCCAATTAATGTATACACTGGCCTCCAAAAGTTAAGGTACAACATGTTTGTCGAAGCTCATCAGAAAAAAATGGCAGTCAGATTAATCTTCATAGTTTGTATGAATGACAATAATAAGCTTTAAAAAAACTTACTCAAAAATCACAGCTACCACTTTTATTTTATAGAAAAGAATAGGTATTTGTGAATCTGAGAAAAATATGCAATTACGAAGCTTTCGCAATTTTGTGTGTAAGTTTCATTGTATTTGAACTATTGTTGTCAGTTTTGATCACAACAACTACTTTGCAGCATCAGGGAGAAGAATCTCCGCTACTACGGTGCGAAGATGTCTTCACAATGCTGGTCTCTATGTAATGCGACCAGCTGTGTGTGTCCCCCTCAACAGACGGCAGAGAAGGACCAACTTATGTGGGGCAAGAGAACATGTTCCCCGGACCAGACAACAGTGGGCTTCTGTACTCTTCACAGACGAGTCCAGATTTACACTGGAGAGCTATTCAGGACGTCTTCTGATCTGGAGAGAACAATGCACTCGATACCATCAATCTAACACTGTCGAAACACACAGGTACAGAAACGGTGGAATCATGGTTTGGGCAGAGATCTCACTCGCAGGCCACACTGACCTGCATGTGTTTTATGGAGTAACTCTGAATGTTGCGAGATATCGGGATCAGATCCTTGATTCATATGTGCGCGCATATGTCGGTGCTATTGGCAATGGTTTCATTCTAATGGATGATAATGCGAAACCACACCAAGCTGTGGATGTTGAGGATTGTCTTAAGGATAACGGTTTGGCGAGAATGGAGTGACTAGCTCACTCTCCAGACTTGAATCCGATAGAACATCTTTGGGACTATCTTGGAAGACAGGTTACGGCTTTAAGTCCTCCTCCAAGGTTATTAAATGAGCTGGAAGAAGGCTTACTTGGTCAGCTTTAGCTGGAAGAAGGCTTACTGTCTGGTCAGCGTTATCTATTTCATTATCCGACAATTTAAATGAGAGCATGGAAAGTCGATGCCGCGAATGCATTCAAGTCCGGTTTGGACATATTCCGTATTATAACCATTTTTTAATGTTTTTGTTACATTTTACTGCATAATACTGCGATGTACTGATTTCTCTAAGAATGGAATTTTCCACCATGAGTACTTTTTTGTTGTAATTTCATTTATACGTATTATTATTTTTAACCCTTATACATATTATTTTTAACCCTTTCTGGCGCAGTGTTACCATTCCGGCAACACCTACTTTTAATTCCAAACTTACAAACGGCACCAATAATATTTTAGTGAAATTTTACGTTTACAATGACAGCTTAAATCAGGGAATTCTTAATTTCTAAAAAAGTCTTTCCGGTGTCAGACAACAATTTCTCATTTTACGAACAGGATTTGTCTGCGCCGGAAAGGGTTAATGTATTCTGTACTGTGTTTTTTCAGTATAATCTGAACACCAGTTTTTGAAACATTCACATGTGCAATTTAGAAAGATTACTTTGAGAAAAAAGAAAATATTGCAATCTTCTATTAAAAGAATCTTAATGTTTTCTCTTTTTTCATGTGTAAATTTGTGAATTATTACAGATTGAATAACTATACAGAAAAACTTTATTTTTTAATAACAGATTAAATAAAGCATCCGATGATAGATATTCTCATAGCACCAAATTCATAGTGGTGAATTAAGCAAAATAAAGGTAATACATTTCTGGCCATTGATGACTTTCCACTTGTGATTTTAGACATTTTGTAAAATATCTAGAAAAATACATGAGAAATTATCCTGAAACTCTTAGTATATAAATATAATAGTACAAGTCATACATTTTAGTGAAAATGTTTTCCCGAAACTCCATATGGAACCGTCAACAAATTAAAAAAAATGAGTGTCTTTTGGATAACCTTGTCAAAACTAAAGTAGCAAAAGCGCTCAAACTGTAGATTATGATTAAGTGGTTTATTGTAATAAACTGTGTTCTTTTTTATGTCTATAGTATGTATACTCGTAGAAAAATTAAGGTTTTTATAAAAACAGTCCCAATTTTATCCAAGATTTTTGCTTATAAATGTCAGAATTCTTAATATAAAATAATATTCTTTTCTGAAAAAATGACAAATAACCTTGCACATAATATCCTGTAATTAAAAAATATCCTGTATTAAAAAATAATAAAAATTGTATGAAAAATGAGTAGGTTTACTAAATAATTTTTCACTGCGCATGCGTCAACGATATCAAAATTTCATTTGCATATTATATTAGCTAAATGTATAGAGCAACCTCAATGTAAGTCTCGAAATCATAGCTTGGAAATTCTGAAAATAATTGTCAATAGAATAAGTTGAAAATCCGTTATTTCCAAAATGAAACAAAAACAAGAGGGGTTGTATCCATTATTCATTGATTAGTGTCAATATAGAATACTCAATATGGGACGTACTACTACATTTGGATAAAATCCCTCAATTTTTTGCTTCATTTTGGGAACAACGGATTTTATGCTTATTCTACAGACGATCATTTTCAGAATTTTCAAGCTTTTGAGACTTTCACAAAAGTTGCTCTATACATAGCTAATATATTATGCAAATAAAATGTTGATATCGTTGACACATGCGCAGAGAAAAATTATTTTGTAATCCTATTCATTTTTCATATAATTTTTATTATTTTTTAAATCTGATTACAGAGTATTGTGTGCAATATTAATTGTCGTATTTTCAAAAAAAGAATATTAAGAACTCTGCAAATTATAAGCAAAAATATTAGAAAAATTTGGGACAGTTTTTATAAAAACCTTAATGTTTCTACGAGTATACATGCTATCGACATAAAAATGAACACAGTTTATTACAATAAGCCATTAAATCATAATCTACAGTTTGAGCGATTTTGCTACATTATTTTAGACAGGGTTATCCAAAAGATATTAATTTTTTTTTAATTTGTTGTCGATCCCCTATGGAGTTTCGGAAAAAAAAAATCTTCACGGAAATCTATGACTTGTGCTATTATATTTATACACTAAGAGTTTCAGATAATTCCTCATGTATTTTTCTAGTTTTTTAACAAACTGTCTAAAATCGCCGGTGGACGGTCATCAATGGCCATGTAGTTTATCTAAAAATATATATAAATAATCTAATAATATATCTGGAAATAATTTGATAGTCAACATTAAGGAGGAATGCACACAAAAAAATGGCAGTCATATGTTGCGGTAATTGGGAAATATAACGGCAATATAGTGAGTAAAATTTTCAGTTGCTCTCTAAAAGCTGATTAATGATAACGGATTTTTCACAAATTGTCATTTTTTTAAATATCTGGTATTCAATAAAGGAGTCGATCTTTAATGAATGTCAACGAAACGAGTAGATTAACATGAAATACTTAGATTTCAATTCTTCTTTTTTCCTGGAATAGGCTCGTTATCTGCTGATTTTCCAAGAGCAAAAGCTAACTAAAAATTGAATATATATATTTTTTAAATCAAGAGCGATAATTTATGGAAAACACCTTAGGATTTAGCTGTTTTTAGAGAACAACTAAAAATCAGCTGAGACTATCGCCGATATCATTTTGATTTTTAATGATATTTGATTAGCTTTATTTTATGAGTTGCCCCACTGAGTTGGCTATTATGAAAAAATACATTTTTTTAATCGCGCGTGCATGCGTAGGTAAAAAACGTTTCATACAACCGCTCATATTTCATGAAATATTTAATATATTTACATTCCAAATGCACTGTTTTACTTTTCATACATTCTGTCAAATTTTCTGAAACTGGTATTAAATTTGGTAAACAAAAAATATTCAATTTTTTTTTTACTTTTCAAAAATATCTCCATAATATATCTTTTTTCAATATATCTCCACAAATGTACTTTCTATTCTTCCACAAATAAATACATATATTATACAATATCTATAAACACGTAATCTATAGCCATACAAAATTTCAAGCATTTTATTTTAGTGATCCCAAACATTATAGTTTTACATTTTTTTGGCATCTAATCTGTCTTTCTGATCAAATCACTGTTGATAAATATGAAGTCGCACATATTCTTTATATTTCTGAAGTTCCAGAAAAATCCGACAAATATCTATACATATAATAAAACAGTAGGACCCGGTGTGTCTGTACATTGAAGATAATTGACAAAAATGGAGTCAGGGCGATAAAAGAAAACCAATGAAACACAAAAAAAATTTTTTTGAATTTTTTGTCTGTCTGTCTGTCTGTCTGTCTGTCTGTCTGTTTGTTCGAGGTTATCTTCGTAACTACTGAATGGATTTTTATGCGGTTTTCACTAATGAAGAATGCACACTCCCGGGCAGTGTATAGGCTTTGTTTCATCAAAATCGGACAACAGACAAAAAAGTAACAAAAAGAAACAAAAGAAACTATTAGGTGCGCTGCTCACGTTTTTTAGTACATAACGTTTTTTAGTACATATAAAATCCAATAGATGTCACTGTGCGATTTTAAAACGCGCTATCGTTATGTTTTCGCCAGTCTACTTAAGTATGAGAAAGTTTCAAGCTGGCTGTCGTTCCATGTGGTTTAGTCGGTAGAACGTCAGTGCGCCATACTGATGGCCCGGGTTCGATTCCCAGCATGGAATTTTTTTTCACTATGTTGGCATTAACGCCTATAAGCAATTAAAAGAATTTGAAATATTGTATTCAAGGCGAATTTTCTCTCTGGGAAAATTTCCTTGCATTAATATGTCAGTGTAATTTTTTTTTCGATTTAATTTTTTTTTTCGAAACTTTGTTTTTCTTAAAAAATTACAGTAAATATTTGATATTTCCCAACGTTTTTTGAATGATCGACTTGCTTTTTTTTTTTTTTAATGTATGTCTGAACCTTATCTAACTACTTCTTCAAGATTTCTTTAGATAAACCGACCAGCGTAGCGGGCGAAGGCCGCTAGTATCTTTATATATTCAATAAAATGTTTAAAGTTGAAAGGTGTCCGGTGATTAATGGCCATGTAGTGTAAGAGGTGAAAACTAACAAACGTCACACACACACAAAATGTTCCCGTTGACATTTTATTGGAGGTTCTACGTCTTTGGATGAAAAGTTTCAATTTTTTTCTTATTCTCCAAGCGTGCAGACTCATTACTTCAGTCAGGCGAAAATACCCGTTCGCTAATGTTAATCTTACTGAACAATTTTTTTGGGAGAACTCGCTAGCATCTAAATCTTCTTCTTATTATTTTTGTCTGCATTGGCTAGCTAAGATCGATCTGTACAAAGGCCGTTTTTTAGTTTGTCGACTTTCTTTGTAGAATATTTTTACCGAGAAAATTTTTACTTTCGAAACTGGTTCTGAAAGTAAAAATACCCTAATAAAATAAAATAAAGCAAAATCAAAAATGTAAAAAACGGGTTTTCTGCAGATCGACCTCTCCTAGCCAATGCAAAAGAAATCATTTAAAAATATTTAAATACAAACGAAAAATCTTTAAAAATTTCATACATTCATTTAACATTAACTTACGGGTATTTTAGCTTTACTGATGCAGCCTTCTAAGCGGTTTCATGATACTTTGAATCTAATATCTTACAATATTTTTTGCTGATTGAACGTAATTTATAATAAAACTGTACACCTGTTTTCCTCGAAACCCTACTTTCATAGAGGGCGATCATTTTTCTCGACCAAGTATATTTTACTTTTTAAGGAAAAGTAATTGTTTTTATCGTATACTGTAAAAAAAAGGGTCGATCTACTAAAAAAACTTTAGTGATCCTTATAATTACTAAAAAATTTTTAGTAATCTTAGTCGGCTACAAGAAAATCTGTAAGAATTACTAGAAAAAAGTTAGCAAAGAAGAGAGTTAATAGTTTTATATTTTTAATAACTATTACTAAAACTTATATGGTATGGCCTTGATAGCATAGTGGTTATAGTAACGGACTCCAGACTAAAAGGTCCCGGTTCGATACTGGCCAACGCCAAATATGCCCCCGAATGTATGTAGTGTAAGTACTCGTTAGTAAAGGGATTATGAAAATCCTGTCGGAGCCGTTTGCAATGTTTGGCGCTGACATCTATTGCTGTTTTGCCGAAAATCTTCCGCTTCAGAAGTCTGGATGCAGCTCGAAGGAACCTCCTGCCCTTCGAGCGCACGTAATGGTTATTAAAAATAATAAAGAAATGCTTGTTTCACTTGCAAAAAAAAGTTTGTAATGGTTACTAAAAAATTCTGTGGAATACGAATTTACTAAAAAATTTTTAGTAACGTCTTGAATTTTTTTTACAGTGTAGCTTATAGCACTGAAAACTATATATTTCATTTCTCTTATATTTTCGGAGCTTACGAAACTTTAAAAAAATGTGTGAAAAAATGAACTTTTTTGTTTAAATGACTACCAATTTACCAAAAACAAACTATTAAATTTAATGTACGTAGATGCTCCTGAGAATTGAATGCCTTTTCCCAATTTTGGACAAAATTTGTTTTGGATGTTTCTGACTGAGAGGAAAACGGCCTCCAGTTCCAAAGCTACAGATACACTGCAGATACTCCCCATAGCAGGAGATATATTATTGACTATTTACACACAAAAAATTAAATGTATAAATGAAAAGCCGATAAATATAATGCAATATGTCCGAAAGTGATATCTTTTTTGTGCATTTTAGGCTAAAGAAGTAGAGAGATTAAAAATCATCCGAAATACTAGATCATTCTTATTGCCTGATTATTCAAAAATTTAAAGAAAACAGAATCGCAAGCATTGCGGCATTTTAGGTTAAAGAATTATAATCTACTCTTAAAGAAATTAAAAATCAAAATAGCCTTTTTATTCAAAAATATGAAAGTATCTCCGAAATAAATCGCATAAAGTTCAAGACAATTTGTGAAATCAGATGAACTAAAAGCCGAAACAATAGCCGTTTTTTAAAGAATTAGGAAGCAAAATCTTTTATTGCATTAAAACCTGTAAAAAGTAATCTTTATAGAATGTGGAAAACAATCTTCATTTTGAAGATTTTCCTTTATAGCAGGTAGAATTGTAAGGTATTTTTGCTGAGATATCTAATATTTTGGCTTTTAATTAAAAATGCCATTACAGACAGATTCCGTTTTTAGGAGTTTAACTCTATTTGAACACTTTTTAATGAGAAATTGCACCCGAATTAAATTTTACATATTTTAATTAATCGATGACGCTATTCCCAATAAATTTGTTTCTTTCAGAATTTTTATAATAGTATATGAATGTTGATTGATTTTTTTTTTCATTTTTAGAACTCTTTGATAAAGAATAATGTTTCATATATAATTATGTTTTTCAGTATTTCTTATGTTATGAAATTAAATCAAGAAAGATTTATTTTAAAAATTTCGAAAAAAATTAAAGTAACAATTTCGAAAGAAAACCTTTTCTGATCAACAACTTATAAATAATTTGAAAAAGTACTCTTTACGGCAGTTGTAAAAGAAATTTTTGAAACAACATTACTGATTTTTTTCGATATCCGTCAAGCTTTTATTTTCCTTTTCTATAAAAGGAATAAAAATGTGAAATACAATTCAATAGCTTCTTGATGCAGATGCAGCAATTTAAACCAAGCGCATAAAAGAACCTTTTTAGAAGTAAAGAGGAATTTCTGTTATGTCTCTAAGAAATCAGTATCTGTGAAATTGAAAACTATTTCCTTTGTCATCACAAATGCTTTCACTTAAATGTATTTCCAAGAAGAAATAACATAAATTTTATTGATATATGTTTAATGGTGTAATTCTATTTTTATTGCAGATGTAATTTTGGTAGTAGAATGAACGTTTACTAGTTTGCTTCAATTGTCAATAAAATCAACTAGATTGTTTCAATTAATGTTACTGATCCTGTTTCTCAGTAGATGTTAACGATGGATAAAACAACTACGCCAAAGTAGGCTGACTACCGTAGCTAAATTCTAATAATAATCTCAACCTTATAAAAGCTCTGAAATTCTACCATTAAATAAAGCTATTAAAATTTGACAATCGGCATGTCCTGGCACAGTACTTTTAATCCTGTGTTAATAGATATACTTCATATTTTGTTTATTTTTTACTGTTTTAACTACATCTGTATGATTCATGTTTCAAATGCAGGACTTGTTACAGCTAAATCTTGAAATATTATACCTAATTATACCTATTATATCTAAAATCTGCTATCACCAATAAAATCAATTCCTTATACTATCAACTTATAATTAAAAATAAATTCATTATACAGTACAAAGATCTTAAAGTAGTTTCTTACAGAATAATAATAACAACAGCAGCAGCATCGGAATAATCATCGCAACTTCAATTATAAATGTAACAGAATAAAAATTTTCACACAAGAATTATTTTTTTATGATTAATTTGTACAATTTTGTAGTGGTGAAATTTTGATTCTATATCTCTTTCTTTCAATCAGTTTATAATTCCTGACAAACTTTAATTTCCTTAAATAAGAAGGGAAATAGACATGATAGCTTCTCGATGCAGATTCAACTAGTTAAAACCGCACGTTTGCAAGAACCTTTAAAAATGTAACAAGACATTTCTATAATAGCTCTTAAAAAATTGTAGCGGTCAAATTAAAAGCTAATTTCTTTGTTATCACAGAGGCTGATACTTAACCCTTTGTCTTTCAGTGTCCTATTACATAAAACACCCAATTTGATTCTCAAATGCCATAATAATACCAGAAATTTGGTATAAATATGTTCCGTTTATAATGTATGGGAAAATCGATTTTCTTATTTTCAGAAACATTTGTTCGTAAATTCGGGTAATATTTCGTCATTTCAACATTTTCGCAATGAAAGTGCCATGAGCCAGAAAGAGTTAAATGTATTTGGGTCATTCCATGTCAACTGGCCTAGAGGCTCCCACTCGACCCCCTTCGATTTTTATGAAATTCATACAGAATATACATGTGGGTATATGATGAACATTTGGAAACTGTTTAGTGCAAAAAATAATTGTATAGTTGGAGCACCAGGGGTCCATTTGTACCAATCACTATTTCATGGTTGTAGAAAAAACGGCCAAATCATGAAGTTTGGAATCATATTGCTCTTGATATATGATACCTTACTTATTGAAAATAGGTGATCTAGTACAACTTTTTGTGCTAAAAAATGTAATTGCAGTATTAAAAATCACAAATCAAAACTATCGTAAATACTAGGCCTCAAAGTAGGCCGTACGGCCAATCTGGTTGAATTTTATCCTTACTTTAACATGCTGTAACTACTGCAAATATTATTTTAAAATTTTTTCGCTTTACAAACTAATTACCTATGGATATATCGTAAAGCCGCTATAGTTGTGTTTTGATTGCTTAAATATTCATTAAATTATTGATGTTCAAAATCTAATAAAAAATTAAAATCGTCGATTTTGTCCCATATTCAAAAGCGTATATCTTAAAAGGGACACTTCTGATTTGGTTACAATTAGTACCACTGGAAAGAGCATATCTTAATTTATAAAAAAAACTTTATTTCATTTTGGGCCTTTTTGATACAGAAGTAAAATAATAAAATTCAAAAACCTGTTGTACGAGATAATCCAGATACATACAAGAAAGGTATATATTACGACAGGGTCTTTCCACATATTTCACGCCATTCTTTTTTATTACAACGATTAATGCATATAATAATTATCACTTTTCCTGGTCACAGTTACTTCCCCTTTACCATTATGAATGATTTGTAACGGCATTGCCAATGAGTTATATCCAATAACCAGGCAAGACTAGCTCCTGGTTGGGTATTGCATGTTTTAAATTTTGAAAGCGGGTACCTAACGGGATCCATAGATTATTATAGACTAAATGTTTTGATTATTTCAAGTTCCCATTATGTTGATTCCTGATCCCCAATCTATAAAAACGTTACTCATTGGTTCAGTTTGTCAAATTTCTTATTGATTGCGATTGAAACAGCTTTCGGTAAATTTTATTGCTGACTAATTTTTGTTTTTATTGGAAATGGAACAATAATTATATGCTCTTCCGGAATCCAACAGAGGTCTTGTCTAACAAGGGGTAATAAAATGTTTTCGAAGGTCCATGAGGGTGCATACAATTTATTAAGACATCGTTGCTGAGATTTTCAATATTAATTCTTCAAAATAATCTTCAATTGTCATCTGCTTCGTTTCTAACGTGTCATGATCTGTGTGAACCCTTTGTTTAAATTCAATGGCGTTTTCTGGATCCCTATCTTCGAAAATACTTTCCAAAAATTTTTTTTAATCATCTGTTCCAGGACATTCTTCGCAGAGATGAAGATAATCTTTAGAATTCAAGTCACAAGCTGTTTTACTTATAAGGAATTTATAATCTACATCAGTTGGGCAGCTTGCTAGCATCAACTTCACATTTTGATGCATTTTACACACAGATTGGGAATGTGAACCTGCTACAACGACAGTCACACACCATTTTGGTTTTAACTCGCAAAATATGGAGAATCCGATTTCCGGTCCATTACTACTTCGATAGACTGCAAACATTTGTTTGAAATTGCTTAGTGATAGATGCTTCTGCATCTGAACTTTCCTTCCATCTATCCGAGCAGAAATGAAGTCTTTTATTCCTGGACATGTTTAATTAACCCTTCCCGGCACAGTGTTGCCACTCCGGCAAAACCTAATTTTAAGTCCAAAATTACAAACGGCACCAATAATATTTTAGTAAAATTTTGATTTTACAATGACAGCTTAAATCAGGGAGTTCTTAATTTCTAAAAAAGTCTTTTGTAAATTCCGGTGTCAGTCAACAATTTCCCATTTTACGAACAGAATTTGTCTGTGCCGGAAAGGGTTAAATTCTTCATCTTGAAAAAAATTTACCGTAATTTCGGGTAAGCCGCGGATAAAACAATTCTTTTTGGACCCAGAAATCTTATTTAGTGATTGAAGACAAATATTTACGGCGATCTAACTAGTTATATTTGTTTCTTAAAAAATTCTGGGTCGAAAAAAAATTGTTTGATTAGCGGCTTATACACCCGAAATTACGGTAAAACTCTTTCTGTTATGTTTTCTGGCAACTTCTTATCAAACTAACTTGCTCTAGGTAAAGCCAATATCCCGATGTCTGCTTTTAATATTCGCGCTGCTTTTACCATTCTTTCTGTAACTTCAAACTCTTCCATAACTTCTTTTATTGTCCAACTTTGAGGTGCCATTGTTAATATTTGTATTTGTTCCGGACGTTTTGACAACTGTAACTTCTCCTTCAATTCTTTAATAAACTGTTTGTAATCTAAACAGTCTAGGCATTGGTTGCATGTAGTAGGTTGTCTTAATTTACATGGATCTATACCAGCAACAATAGCTATTTTCTTTGGAATCACATCTTCAGTTTCACTTATCTTTCGCTTTGCATAGCTTTTAATATCTCTTGTTTATGTTTGTTGAAATTTTAAAGGCGATAAATCAGTACCTGTTAGAGTTTTGTTCAACGTTTCTTTTACATCTATTTCATTTTGCTCCAATTCGCTGGAAGAAGAGGATCATATTGCTCTTGTTTCTTCGAATTCTTTTCTGCATGATCTACATTTTTTTTTGGTCTGGTTTGACATTTTTCTTAGTTTCTTAGTTTCTTAGTCTGTCAAATGATTAGAACTTTCTAAATTGATGGACTCCAAAGATTTTCGTACGCAATGATTGTCTTTAGTGAAATGATTACAGCATGTTCGCTGAAGAAACTCAAATTTATGCAAAAGCAATGTTCGTGATGAAAGCATATTTGAGAATTTTCTTCAAGATGCAATAAACTTCGGAGATTAATTAACTCCTGTTCTTCAGAGGAAAATTCTTTAAAAAGCTTAAAACCTTTTTGTGCACAATAAGTCGTCAAATGGCACTGAGAATTATCAGCACAGCCAATGCTGCATTGACTCTGATCATAATCATGAGAATCCATAGAGCTAAAATCTTGATACAGAATATTTTAACAGTAATTAAAAGCATAAACTGAAATAGAAAAGGAATGTTTTTGTATAAATCTTGTTAAACATGCAATACCAAACCAGGAGGTAGTCTTGCCTTGTTATTGGATAAACCTCATTGGCAATGCGGTTACAAATCACTCATAATGGTAAAGGGGAAGTAACTGTGACCAGAAAAATTGATAATTATTATATGCATTAATCGTTCTAATAAAAAAGAATGGTTCAAAATATGTTGAAAGACCCTGTCGTAATATATACCTTTCTTGTATGTATCTGGATTATCTCGTACAACAGGTTTTTGAATTTTATTATTTTACTTCTGTATCAAAGAGGCCCAAAATGAAATAAAGTTTTTTTTATAAATTAAGACATGCTCTTTCCAGTGGTACTGATTGTAACCAAATCAGAAGTGTCCCTTTTGAGATATAGGCTTCTGAATATGGGACAAAATCGACGATTTTAATTTTTTTTTAAAATTTGAACATCAATAATTTAATGAATATTTAAGCAATCAAAAAACAACTACAGCGACTTTACGATATATCCATAGGTAATTAGTTTGTAAAGCGAGAAATTTTTTAAAATAATTTTTGCAGTAGTTACAGCATGTTAAAGTAAGGGTAAAATTCAACCAGATTGGCCGTACGGCCTACTTTGAGGCCTAGTATTTACGATAGTTTTGATTTGTGATTTTTAATACTGCAATTACATTTTTTAGCACAAAAAGTTGTACTAGATCACCTATTTTCAATAAGTAAAGTTTCATATATCATGAGCAATATGATGCCAAACTTCATGATTTGGCCGTTTCTTCTACAAGCATGAAATAGTGATTGGTACAGATGGACCCCTGGTTCTCCAACTATACAACTTTTTGCCCTAAACAGTTTCTAAATGTTCATCATATACCTACATGTATATTCTGTATCAATTTCATAAAAATCGAAGGGGGTCGAGCGGGAACCATGCCAAAATTTAGGACACTTGACATGGAATGACCCATTTACTAAGGAGCAATAACGAAACTTTTAACATATTTTTCATGGTCTGTTTTCTTTTCTATTACATATGCACTTTAATAATTGAATCAACGTTTACGAGTTAGCTTTAAAGAAGGTGTTAACAGATGTTAACTATATTTTGATTAACTTTCTACCGATATTTTTACATTTATGTAATTTATGTTTGAAATGCCGGGTTTTAAAAGTGAAATCCTACACTATTGAGTATTTAAATTACCTAAACTCTTCTATGACTATTAAATTCATTGCAGTCTTTTTTCTGATACAGAACTTGTAAGAAAGAGCGCAGAAAAATTTGAAAAATAGTCGTAATTTCAATTATAAATTTCGTAGCATTCGCGTGATCTTCTTCTAATCAAGCTGTTTTTTTAAAAACTCTTTTGGTTGTTTAAGGTTATTTTATACAATCATGCAATAGTGAAGTTCTCTTTAGGGCTGCAGACATGTTCATTTTTATATGATCTTTGAAAGTCTCAATTCGAAAGTCTATGTTTCTTCATTTCATACGATTTACAACCAAGCTTTCATTTAAAAAAAATCTATACATAAGAAAAAATTTAAGTGTACCTAAATAAATTTATGATGTAAATGCGATAATTTGAAACTAAGCTCATGAAATTGACTTGTTAAGGATATAAAAAATTCCTCTTATTGTTCTAAGAAACAGTATCTGTAAAACTGAAAACTATTTTCAATCTCGTCTATTTTTTCACGTCATATTACTATAGCGAAGTAACAAATATTTTTTATGTATGCTTATGGTGTAATTATTTTTATTTTACATGCACTTTCATAGTTGCATCAAAATTTACTATTTCACATCAATTAAATTTGCTGATGAAATTTTTCAGAAGATGATAAAGAATAAAATGTGATAGAGATGATAGAGAATAATTTTTTTCTGATCTACATTTTTTATTTTTTTATGCGAGATTTTAAAAGGTCTTAATACATTAAACATTTCAATTGCCTAAAAGATCAAATCAATTATAAAATAAATTATTTACAGTTGCTGATCTCATAGAAAGGTTACAAAAAAATAATAATAATAATAAAGAAATTATTGCCGTAATTGAACTTCTATATGTCATAGAATAAAACTGCTTCCACAAAATTTTCCGGTTTATGATTACTTTATAAAACAATGTAATGGTGAAATTTTCTTAATGGACACTACACAAAGTTTATTTTTTTATATACGAGTTACGAAAATGTTAAGAAGAAGCTTCAAATTTTTTATTTGTCCGGTTCATAATTTGCAACATGCTTTCATTTTTTTTAAAAAAAGGATGAAAATGTGAAATATATCTCAATAACTGCCTGATTAAGGTATAGCAATTTAAACCGAGAGCATGAAAGAGCCGTTTTAAGAGTAGAAAGAAATTTCTCTTATGTTTCTAAAAAACAGTATCAGTAAAATTGAAAACTATTTTCTTTGTCGTCACAAATGCTTTTACTTGAATCTATTTTCTAAGGAGAAATAACAAATCTTTTTGATATATGTTTTATGATGTAATTCTTTTTTATTTCAAATGCACTTTGATACTTGAATGAACATTTACTAGTTTCTTTCAAATGAAAAAGCTGATGAATTTTCTTAGAAGATATAAAATGACATTAATTATACTTAATTTTTTACTTATTTAACCCTTTGTGTTTCAGCGTTCCACTACATGGGTATATCCAACTTAATTCCGAAAGCCACAATGATGCCAGAATTCTGGTACAAATATTTTCCGTTTATTACGTACGAAAAAAAAGGGATGTTTTTTTCTTATCTCCAAATAAATTTGCATGTAAATTCTGGTGTCAGTCGGTCATTTCAACATTTTCGCAACGAAAGTGTTCTTCTCTCAAAGGGTTATTCACGTCTATACGATTCATGCTTCAACTGCAGGTTTTCTGAAAGTTAAACGTTGCTAGATTAAACATTTCAATTATCTAAAACTGAAAGCCAATAATAAAATTAATTTAATCAATCGATTTTCTGAAAAAGAGGTTGTAAGGTAAAACCTCTCAGTTAATTGACAATTTGTGAATTTGTTACATGTTACTTTCTCAAGTTTAATAAATTCTAAACCTCCTACAGATACTTTTTACTTTCGAGAAGGAATGTAACTTGATTATTGGATATTAGTTTTATGGAAATGCAGATCAGTTGTCTGTCATATACAAAAGTACCCTTGAAAACTCGTGGTAATTCATCATACGTTATCTACTCTATTAACCCTTTCTGACACAAAGAACTTCTGTTACTAAAATGTTGAAATATTTGCTTCAAACCAGGATTAAGCAAAAGCAATTTATGAAATTAATTGAAAATTTTTCATTAATATTAGAAAAGGTAGAAATTTGTTTGAAAATTATAGTGCCGATGTGCAAATTTAAGATTAAAATTAAGTGGGATAGAAATTGACCCGCCGCGCCGTTTTAAAGGGTTAATCACGGAACTACATAAATAGCGAGGCTCTTCATTCTTCAATTATCTTTTGAAGACAAGACTTGCCCATCCCGGTAATGCCCATCCCCGATCACTGAAAATACGAACATAAATCGAATGACCGAGACTTCGTCGAACTTTTTAATTGCTATGTGGAAACTATTCATTTTTTTCCGACAGTGACTCTTATACTCACTTATATGACTTAAGGTTATATATTCCTGAAGATCAGTCTTCTCTATTGCATAGTATGACAATGAAAAGCCTTTGGAAAATTTTGTATCATTGTTTTTGTAAAATACTTTTATCTTGAAACCACGTTATAGATAGTTGGACTGATCCGCGGTTACTAAATGGTGAGGCTGACGACAGTTTAAGATTTTTTCAAGGCTATACTTGGATTTCATGCAAAGGGTATGTGTCTCGTGAAGTCTGGCAAATGAGTTGCATTGATTTTACGAATTAGCTGATTCATCGGTGGTGCAGTATGATTTGGTTTATGACGTATAGTGGAGTTATTTAGCCTACTATGATATATATATATATATATATATATATATATATATATATATATACGTATGTGATATTGCTCACTAAAAATTAATCTAACGAATATTAGTACTCTGGTTATCATGTTGTTTATTCTAATGTACTGTAATTTTTTTATAATTATATTTATTGTCACTAATAAAAAAAAAACAAAAAATTAATAAGAACTTATTCAAAATAGTATCCCTCAACAAGAGAAATAAAATCATTATGGTTTAGTTGCACTGATAATGTTATTTCCAATGTACAATTAGAGATGTTAGTTTTTTATTTTATAAGAAATCATTTTACTCATAAATTGTCATTAACACGCAGCGGTCACAAATATAGAAGCAATTTTTTGTTAATACTTATTATTTTCCCCCTTTCTTTCTTTTTCATTTCTTATTATTACAAAATGAATAAATCGTTATAAAAAAGGTTATCTTTTATTTCTCACCATAAAAACATCGTTCCTGAAAAAGGTTAAGGAAGGCTAACGACGATACTTTGTTATAATTAGTATACATGTATGAAAAAGAGCTTCTGTCTAGAAAACAAAATCTTTTCAATGGGGGTGGGGAGGTTCAAATTTCAAATGATTATAAAAAACGGAAAAATTGGTCGATTCGTTTGCGGTTTTCGCTAAAACTATTCCTTATATCAGTATTTCCTTAAAAATAAATTTTATAGATAAATTTCAAAATATTCCATTAGGAGGCGACTTCACATTTAGAGTAATCAACAATTATTTTTAACCGTTATTTTTTGTGTCTAATTAAAAGTTTGCTAAAGCGTAGACTTAAATTTTGAGCTCAAATTCTGAATCATTGGGAGGGGTTAAGAAGCACAAACTGAACTGTGTTCATGAGTTGAAATGTAACCCCACCCCCTCCCACGGACACAGTTAACTGTTGCGCTACTTAATTACTCCCAACGATTCAGATTTTGAGCTCAAAATTTAAGTCTAAGCTTTTACAAGAATTAATTTTGATACAAAAAACAGCGTCGTTTACAAGAATTAATTTTGATACAAAAAATAGTTGTTGTTTACTCTGAAGTTTATGGCGCCCTCTAACGGAAATTTTTGAAATTTATCTTTAGAATTTACTTTCAAGGAAATACTGACATAACGAATAGTTTTAACGAAAACCGAAAACGAATCGACCAATTTTTCTATTTTTTATAATCATTTGAAATTTGAACCTCCCCATCCTCCTTGAACAAAGTTCAGTTTGCGCTACTTAACCACTCCCAATGAGGCAAAATTTGAGCTCAAGATTTAAGTTTATGTCTAAGTTTCTGTTTGTTTGTTTGTTTGTTTATTGAACAACATACATCTGACGTGTGTACTCGACATGAAGTCCGCTTATAAGCCATCGTCAATATACAGGGACGAGATAGCACACAAGGAAATATTACAACACAAGAGGAGTACAACCAGGAGCTCCGCACAAAGAGTGTGTGCAATGGAGCCAGTGGGATTCGAACCCACAACCTCACGATCAGCGGCGTGATGTCTTAACCACTCAGCCACGGAGGCCCCCTAAGTTTCTAAAAAATCTAATGAGATTAAAAAAATAACGGTAAAAAGTATTTGTTCGTTATTTCAAAGTCTAAAGCGCTCTCTATCGGCATTTTTTGAAATTTATCTTTATAATTTATTTTTAAGACAATACTGACATAAAAAATAGTTTTAGTGAAACCCGCAAATCAATTGACCAATTTTTCCGCTTTTTATGATTATTTGAAATTTTGGACCCTAAACTTTAATGGCGCCTATCTCCTTCGGAAGACGTTTGGGACCCTTAATTTCCTATTTAATATTGTTTGTCTTGATGTGTACTATCCCCCCTTAAAATTTTGCTCAAGAATTTAGATACACCAGGTATATACACATACATTCATTCATATATACATACCTCTCTCTCCTTCTCTCTATCTATACTAATAAAAGAACAAAACGCTCTGTCTGTGTGTGTGTCTGTGTGTGTGTCTGCGATGGCTAGCAAAATCTACAGCACGTACAAAGCTCAAAATTTTTTTGAGAGTAGCCCAATATCTCTCCTGATGCACCTGAGCTTCAGAATTTCAAAATTCCAATTATTAACTGAGTAATTAATTAAAATCAAGAGGTCACTCTCATAAAAAATCATCTTTTTCCAAATTTTTTTCTCTTTCATTTGTTTACGGTTGGTTGGTTGTGTAAAAATTTTTGCAGAAGTAATAAGAAAGCTGAGACAGAATTAAAGAAACCCATGGAGGAATAAGATAAGTGGAGGTGAAGTAAGCTCAAAAAAGGTTTGCGATATGAAACCATTTATCGCTCAAATTTAATGTGGCAAACAAAAGGACGTGGAAGAGATTTTGTATTATAAGACGAATTGAAAGAAATGAATTACAGTTGAAGCATATTTCAAGAGGAAATAGCAAATTTTTAAAATGGTCTTCGTTCTATTATTATTTATTAGAATAAATATTCGCTTTTAAAATGAAGGAAATTGGAAAATTAGCAATAATTAAATATCAAATTAAAATTAAATAAGATATTGAAAACATTTGATACGAATTAAAAATTGTATAACTAAAAGTTTCCTTCATTAATGTAATTTTCAATACTTTATAACGTAGATGTTGTTGAATGTGAAATGTTTATGACTTAATAATTGCATGTAAATAAATATTTAAAATATAATGATGAAAACATTCTTTTAAAATCATGTATGAAAACTTAAGTAATAAATATTAATCTAAAATATAAATTTCTGACTGCAGACGATTTTAATGTACTAAGAAAATAATGTTATATTTTCAAGCAAAACGTTGAAATAATTTTCTATATTGATATTTAAAACACATATGATAAAATAATTAATAAATTTTTACCGGTGAAGCGATAAATTAGTTCTTTTTTTAAAAACGAGAGAAAAAAAATACAGGTTTAAACCTGTTTCAATTGATAGCGAAATTTTAAAATGGAGGGCCAAAATCACAGTCCGGTGAAATCCAAACACCTCATTGGTCATTGAGCCGCGTCCTTTTCAGGGAACAATCTCTTAGCAGTTGGGTAAATGTTGTCATACTCCTTTTTCCGAGAAAAAATCGTAGCGGCAGTTTTGAAGTAAATCTTATCTCTTTTCATTTATAATCTAAATTTTTCACTCTCATTTTATAAAATGGCATCAAAATATCTTAATTGAGTTAATTTCGATGGTTTATCTTAAATAAGAACAGGCGGTAACAATCGCTTAAAAAATACTTTCCCCCTCACCTTTTTCAAATGGAGAAACAAGTTCGTGATTTTCACCCTTACCACACGACCAATGGGGTGGCTGGATTTCACTTGACTGTGATTTTGGCCCTTCATTTTAAAATTTCGCCAATTGATAGGCGTGTCAAAGCAGGTGCTTTTGTTGGTACTTAATTGGACTTAATGTAGGGTTACATCTTAAGCATCATCTCCAGAGATAATACCTCCACTCTATTAATTTCTTTTTACTCTATAAAAGAAACCAATTTGAGATTTTGACATTTCAAAAGTGACTGTTTTTTTCCCAAAGACCTTTAAAATTCATAGACTGGCAAAATGTCAGTTTAACTTAGGATTTTTGGACATAGCTATTACGTCAGATCGTTGGTACTTCGTACATTAGAATGTATTTGTGGTTGGCTAAGTTGCAGTTAATATATGTATATGTATATATGAGGCTTTTTTAGCAGTTTTTTTAAATCATTGATTAAATTTGAATGCATTTATTTAAGTTAAAATTTTATTAAGACTTTAATTTGTTTTTAAAACAAAAATGAAATGGCTCTTTGACGTACAATTGTTCGAATAGGCAGACGATTCATACACAGTAATAAATTATCAAATAGCAAAATAAATTATATATAAAAAATAGTCACTAAAAGAATAGTAGGAAAACATAATGTTTAGGCGTATTAACACATAACCCGATCCCAACCAGAAAAAAACAGACTATACTCCGATCCAAGCAAGACAAAAATTTCATGAGCATAAACGCGACCCGAACCTAAAAATTCCATTTGAAAAAAAAACTATGGATTTGATATTTGACCCGAATCAAATCTGAATCCCACAAAATATTCAAATGAAGCATACCCCGATTCGATCAAAGAAAAATAATGTTCGTGTATATGCAACCCGACCCGAACCTAAAATTTTTCTCTGAAATAACCCAAAAAATGACCAGAACGAAACCTGAAATCGATAAAAATATTCCAAAGAACTATAACCTGATAAGAGCAAGACAAAAAAACTTCCATGAACATAAACCTGACTCGAACCTAAAAAATTCCATTTGAAAAAAAAGCCTGAAGTTTTATGCAAACTACATCTGAATCCGATCAAAATATTCGAAAGAACCATAACCGGATTCGAATAAGAGAAAATAATTTTCGTGGACATGAAACCGATCGGAACCTAAAATTCCATTTGAAAAAAATACCTGAAATTTGAATCGACAAAAATATTCCACAGAACCATACCCGGACCTGAACAAGACAAAAAAAATTCCATGAACATGAACCCAATCCGAACCTAAAAAATGAACTAAATCTGAATCTGACAAAAATATTCCAGAGAAGCATATCCTTATTCGAACAATGCAGAATAATTTCCGGTGATGCGCAACCCAACCTGAACCTAAAAATTCCATTAAAAAGCCGAAATCTGAATTGAACGACATCTGAACCCGAAAAAAATATTCCAAAGAACCAAAACCCGATCCGAGCAAGACAAAATAATTTCCCTGGACATGAATCCAACCAGAACCTTAAAAATCAATTTAAAAAAATACCTAAAATCTGAATCGAACCAAATCTGAATCCGACGAAAATAGTCCAAATAACTATAACCAAATACGAACAAGACAATATAATTTCCATGGACATAATCCCCATTCCAAACCAAAAAATTTGTAAAAAAAAAGAAAAAAAAAATCCCGAAATTTGAACCAAACTTAATCTGAACCTAACAAAAATATTTCAGTGAAGTATAACCTCATTGGAACTAGGTAAAATAATTTTCATATAAGTACAACCCGACCCGAACTTAAAAATCCCATTTGAAGGGAAAAAAAAACCCCACGAAATCTGAATTGAACCGAATCTAAACTGAACACAAATATTCCAAACAACCATAACTGTATCCGAAGAAGACAAAATAATTTCCATGAACTTGAATCCAATCCGAACCTAAAATTCGGATGTTCTACAAAACATAATGCGCTCCGTAGCGGTGGAAAGTGAAACTAAGTACTTAGCGCGAGATGGTTAAAATATTTCGTTTATAGTAAATGTTAAATTAGAACTTGGTTACGGTTAGATAACAGTTAGGTTGCAATTACGTTCCGGTGACCCTTTTGTTATTTTATTTTCCGGTTAGGTTACAGTTAGGTCAAGGTTAAGTTACAGTTAGGTTAAGGTTAAGTTGCGGTTAGGTTGTGGTTAGATTATGGGTAGGTTATGATTAGGTGACGGCCAAGTTACATTTATGTTATATTTAACTTGCAGTTAGGTTACTGTTAAGATACAGCTAAGTTACAGACAAGTTATGATTCCGATACAATTAGGTTACGGTTAGGATTTTGTTCATAGAATGAACATTACGCATGTTTGATAAAAAATATACACCTATTTTTGTAAAATGGCTCTGAATTTATAATAATATATACTAACCTTTTAGCGAATCATCGAGAATCGATTTCATTCGCGGTATAGTCAGATTTAAGAGTGATATATAATTAGTTTGAAATTCAAAATATTTCACTTGGGATATCTATGTGAAAAAAGTATTTAGTTAAGTCACTTAACAGTAATTTTAAGGATAAATATCAACACGAAATCGTTGGACACATATTCCCTCCTGCGTTTCCCATTGCAGTCATTTTAGGTATTTTTGCAGCTAAATATTAGTTTTTTTAAAAAACCAATTTTTGACACAGTCAGGGGGCACGTATTTAATATAATGTACACTGTAAAAAATTTGACCCTTTTGCTGTATCATCACTCCCCCGCTTTTATAGAATATATCTCTTTTGACCTATGACAATGCTCCAAAATAGGCTGAAGTAATCATTTTCTATAAAAGCGGTGGAGTGACGATGCAGCAAAAGGGTCAAATTCTTAACAGTGTATTAACACATATTTTGAGTTGAAGATAAAATCATAAAAATTTCAAGTTCATTTAACATTATTATAACGGACCCGGGCAACGCCGGGCGGGTCAGCTAGTTTATATATATCTGTGTGTATCCGTGTGTTAAAAAAATAAATAGTATCTTACGGAAAACGCATTTAAAACATGACATATTTATAATAGCTTAGTTAAAAATGGATATTTATTGCTAAACGTACATTTAGGAATAAAATATACCTAATTCAAATTTTGCTATTTATACTATAGTGTGTTTCATTGCATTATTTTATCGATTACTTATTTAGAGTAATGCAGTGTTTGTCTATTCACATAGGTATGGGAAGAACGCATCTTGAATTGTAATCAAGAAAATACATTTAGGCACTTTACGAGTTTTCCTGAACAAAATAAATCCTGTTCTCCGAAGCATATTGACAGAATGTCTGGCAATATATTTCTATGTAGTACCTTATAAGACGTATTTATTACTAAGTTTTACAGTTGAAATTAATTGTCTCATATATATACTATTGTGTTAGAGCCCCTTGGTATTCAGGCCAAATCTGTGTTATTTGCATTATAAATAAGGTATTCATTTCTATTTTTACCAGTACATTCTTCTATTTAACTATATTAAATATATAACTGATAAATATTAAACGGATATATATCTGAATTTAGATTTTTATCGAGGACTTTGAAGTCATTTTTCTTTTTTCTCTATTTACCAAGCCTTAAGAAAGAGAATTGTAATTGTGTTATATTTTATAAATCACTTCACTGTAATTATTTTAAATATTTTATCATATATAGTATACAGAGTAGTGGTTTATGTCAGTACTACTCATTTTCCTAAATTAGCCAAAGAGAACGAAAAATATTGCATTTTTATCTATAAATTAACTAATAAATATTTTCGATATATTAGAGTAAAATATTGTACTACCTAATTTACATTCATGTGATAATTAAATATTGCAATCATACTGAAAATATTATCAACAAATTGCAAGTAGTATAGAAAAATCGACTTCACATTGGCAATATTTGAAATAAAACGCCACTATTATAGAATAGTTTGTTTTGGAGTAGAAAAATTGGCAACGATAATGACAAAATATTTGTTTTCATTATTGCAACAATGTTTTTAAAACCTTATAAACACCCAAATATGTGGCAAAAGAGCATGAAATATCGATAATAATATTAAGGATTTAAAGTTGTTTATCTCAATGAAAATTATCAGGTAATCCAGAAAATAAGTTCCATTAAGTAATTAAACAAAAGGAAACGATAATTAAAAAAATAATTTGTTGCATAATAAAGTACAATTGCTATATTATTTTTTGATACAGTTACCATCATTGTTGAAGTTTTTATCGTAACGGGGCACTGCCTTTTCTATGGCAGTTTCATAGAAAAAAATCGTCTGTGTCGCCATGTGAGAGAAGCGTAGGAAGAAATGAATGATAAATTTGATGAAAATGCATTCTGACGTATGATGACAGCGTCGTAATGAGGAATATTCGACTCTCCGTACACTCTCAAAAAAGTTTCTACATTTCACGGAAAATCTACTGGCAGCAGTGCTGCCGGTATCCTTCTTTCAATATACGAACATCAGGTTTTTTTCTCCATTCCAAGAGGTACAATTTCCTTCAATTAAAGAATGTCGAGAAAAAGCAATAGCGGCAGGCGTTGAATAAAACCAGCCACCCCACTAGTATGAGAACACGCTAGGTATGTAGTTGTACAGCAGCGACACGTTTGAAGTAAATATGTTCGCTTCAGATGGGAATGTTTGATCAATTTCTTTAAAAAGCTTTAATTTTCAAGTTAATTTCGGGAAGATTTCGTATACAATGAAATTGTAGCTGGGGTTTTATACATTAGTATTAATATACGGAACAAAATATGAATTTTAAATATATTTACGTAAATTACTACAGGTAAAATATGAATATTATAGTTTTATTCGATAAGACTTTTTTGATTAATATCGATTTCTTTACATTTTTTTAAATTCAAATATCCTTTAAGTGTGTTTTTTTAACGACAAGAATATCTTAAATACAAGTATATTCTAAATGCGAATATTTATTTATAAACATATTTTTAAATTCAACTTTGTTTATCTTTATTCAACTTATCCAACTTTTTTTTTTAAAAAAGGTTGTTAGTATTTTTGAATCAATGAGAAAAGTAATTGTTATTTATTTTCAAATTCAAAGACATTTTTGTCTTTTTTAATTGAATTAGACATCTTAGTTTATAGATTTTTTAGTTTTTCATTTTAAAAATAAATTTGTATTTATTAGTGATTGACTCAATACGCATGCGTGCCATGAGTGAACGGAATCTCTTCCTTTTTTTTAGGTGATCGGAGAGAATTCGCGGAACAAACACGTTTCCTAGGAGTACGGAAATTACTTGTTTAAAAAAGAGGAATAATTTAGTTTAGAATGACGAGTTTTTCTGACAGTATACTCTTTTCTTCAACTTTTGAAAGCATTGCCAATGAGAGACGGTCGCCGTATCATTCATTTTTCGTAGTGTATGTTTCGACAACCTTCATTGAAATTCGCACCCATCGCCATAACATTGTATCACTTACCGCATTTTGTAAGTAAAATTCGTAAATTTAGCTGCGACTTCTAATTGGTTTTAGTGTTCCTAGCATTCAAAAAGGGGTTGACAGACTGAAGTGGGAGAGGATATAGAATTTTTTTAAACATTTTAAATGCTTAACATGCAGCGAACGCAATACTCAGCTGTCTAAAAATACCTTCACTTGTTTGCCACTGACTTAAAGAAGTAGATGCGCATGCGTGAAGTCACAATTGCAGCACATTCACGAGAAAAATTTAAAACGGAAACTAATTTCTGGATCACCTGATAATTAATCATTTTTTTTAAATTCACAATTGGGATCACAATTGCTAAAAAAATCAATACACTCCAAAGGTTTTTAATTCTTTAATTTCCATTAAAATGATTCACCGTTACACTACTCATATTATTTTTTCGGATTTTGTATTTTTTTCAATGCATCCGAATGATCAATATGATAATTGTTTTATATCTTTCGATTTTTTTTAAAGGAAGATCCTTATGGTTCATTTTATAAAAACATAGGTCGAATTTTCAGTAATGTGAATAACTTCTTTTAATAAAAAAGTTAAGTAAATAGTTATTTTAACTGAATTTTAATATATGTCATGAAAATTTTCCTGCCATATTCCCCGGTATATCAGAAAATTCCTTTGTATCAGACGCACCCTAAAATTAAACCTATAAAAATGAAAGGAAAAGAGTCATAACCGCTAAACTAAAAATAAAATAACTAAGAAAAAATAAAATGTTTATTTAAATACAATAATACGTCATGAACTTACATGAAAAAATTTATTTGTATTGGATGATCAGTGAAACACAATTGTCTTACTTTATTTTAAAAATGAACGTATACAAATAACTCTAGTTTTTGCATTTTTCAATCGAGGTTAAAGAAAGTGTGTCAATTGCAAAAAATTACAGTAGAAGTCCACTTTTACACCGCAGGGGTAAACTTTCACAAGCATTTTATAAGAAGCAAAAATCGTCTTTTTAAGGATTTTTAAAAATGCTTTTAAATGAGGTGAATGTTTTTCTTAAAAAATACTTATGAAATGTTGCGCCTGCGGTAGTTTGGTCCTCTTTACGCATTTTAAAAAAGGGAAAAGCAAAAATGTAAATTCTGGGAACGTAAATGTGGAATATAAATATAATGGCTAATTATAAAATTAACGTTTGTCAATGTAATTATACCGGGTGGTTATAAAATAAGTATCCCTATTTGGAGCTGTCTGTAGCTTGAAAGAATAACCCGAATGAAGCCGAAATTTGTGAACATACTATTTGAGAAGGGGGTAAAAGACTGGAACAATATTAAAAAAAATGCAATAATCGCCGACAGATGGCGCTTTTGTGTTTGAAATGTAAAGTGCAATACAAGAACAAAGAATTATGGCACAAAACCGGATGGCATACCTAATTTATTGGAAATTTTCACAGTGAATGGGGTTAAGATTTCGCATGTCGGTGCCCACCAAGTTCAGGTTCCACATGACCATTGTGCTGCAAGACACAATCCAGGCGGTACACGACGTGCTCAACTGCGTAATGCAACGCATCAGGAGTGACGTTTCGTACATGCTGACTGTCCCATTCATATGAAAATGGGTTTCATCCCCCCATAAAATCTTCCATGGGAAGGCATCATCCACTTTCATTCGTGCTAAAAACGTTAAAGCAAAATCCAGTCTCTGCTGCGCGTCTCCTGGTAACAATTGCTGACGACAACTAATTTTATACGGATAAAATTGGATTACCTTTCGTAGGACTTTTCGAACTGTAGCATATGGAATATCCAAATTTCGAGCAACTCCACGTGCACTAAGACCGGCTTCCGGAGTCCCTGATGGCTCCACAATCGCAGTAGCAATTTCTTCTTGAGTACGGAGAGGCAATGGTTTCCTCCCTCTTCCACATTTTACAGTAAACGCTCCAGTCTCCTCGAATTTTTTTACCATTCTTCTCACTGCACACGGTGCCAAAGGACCTTTTCCTTGCACATTCCTTTCATACGCCTAAATTCACGTAAAGCAGCTGCACTGTTTGAACTCTTAGCGTAGAATAGTTTTAAAATTAAAGCGCGATCTGGTAAACTGAGAGTCATGTCGTACAACTTTAATGGCAGAAATGACCACGTTTTCATTTTACTAATGATTACAAAGGCGTTTGTTCCGACAAGACCCGTAGCGCCATCTGTTGCCGATTGTTGTAACTATCTTTTTTATTTTTCCGTTCTTCTTCCCACTTCTTGAATAGTATGTGTACATTCGGCTTATTCCTTCAAGCTACAGACAGCTCCAAATAGGGATACTTATTTTATAACCACCCTGTATTTTGTCTATCTTTAAGGGGATAGTGGACATTAGAAAAGAAATCCTTCAATTTTGAATGGATTCCTTTGAATTGGTAACCTTGTTAAAAGTAAGACAAAATTGTTGTGTTTAAGATCTTGTGTAGAAAGAATAGTTTATTTTCTAAATTATTCAATTATTCAATTTTTAGAATAACGAATAATTGTTAGATTTGTGTGTCTCATGCGCATTTCTTCTGCATTAAATGTGACAAGATTTATTTATAAGATAATTGTTAAATTTACAATAGAAGGTGACATAAATTGTAAACATTCACTGAATACATAAGTGGAATGTGTTTCATTGTAATACTTTGTTTGTTTGTAAAAAGTAGCTATGTATTTTCATATATATTAAATTTTAACGCTAAAATAACCTCTCAAATGCAACATTTATTTATTATTGTATAAAGAGAGGACATACCGTATAAATTCTAGAAGAATCTGATAACTAGGAAAGTGCATGAAACATGAATGCAAATGTTAGAAATATCCAAAATTTTTAATTTTGAGAAAACAGCAGTTTATGTGAAAGAAACTGGGCAAATATGTATAGTATTTACAACGATAAATGCTTACATATCTGAGAAAAACGATAAAAATATATTGTTTGCATTTAATAAAGTTGAGCTTCTAGTCTTCTATAAATAAAAAAAAATCCATTTCGTTGTCGAATTTAGTGATTTTAAAAGCCCACAGTCCCCTTAAATGAAAAACGTACAAAAACGCAATATACATTATACAAACATGAAAAATAACAAAGATTACCCAGCATTTTAAATGTAAAATAGGGCGTCTCATGTATTTTTACAGATATAAAGGATATTTACTGCAGAATAGTTCAGAATTGTAGTAGACGTGCGGCTTTAATACTTGCTAAATGATTTCGGTAGAGAAGAATTGGAAAAATGCCCTATTTTGAATTTTTATATTTTCAAAATCACTTATTAATCCCCTCTAAATCGATGGAAATTTTGTACTCGTACTCGCTTTAGAAAACTGACACATTTCCAATCTGCGGAAAAATCATGGTTTGGATTCAATGTTGATAAAGTTTAAATAAAAAATTACAGTATCAAAAACAGTCGACTTGAGCTTGTGATTAAAACAATGCAGTCGATTTTAGAAATATTTGTCATATCCTGAACTATAGAAAAAATGTGGGCATTGAATAAACTGTAAGCAAGTGGGTAAGTGTGATCACAGATCGCACAGAGAGCTTCGTTTAATATTCCTTTCAAAATATTCTATACTTTAATTAATAAACCCAAAATGTTAATTTGTAATTATTACACCCTTATATTATTCGGGATAACACAATTTTATAATTATTAAATTCTTACATAGATCAAGATGACATACGGCGGTTCGGATATAGGTAGGGAGAGTGTTTAGAATAACATTATTGAGCACATGACCTTTCATTTAAGGTATTACATGACATATCGTGGATTAAATTTAAAGTTTTCGAATTATTTTCAATAGCATCCCCTGGCGACAGAAAAACAGAAATGGGTGAGAAGATGCTAATTATTGAGTTTTGTCATGTAGATTTACAAAATAAAACATTAAAACGTCCCCTAGTTGTGAAAAAACATGTGTTAGGAAGCTGGGAAATGGGTGCTTAGTAATGTATATGCCAAGAGTTTTAAAAGATGTGTCCATGAAAAAATTTATTTCCTGCCCTCTCCGCATGGAGGAATGCCCCTAATTGTCTGTTGTCGAAATAGATCCCAACAAACTATCGGGCTTGACGACATACCTTTTCGGTTGAGCCTTCATATGACGTCGAATTTCGCTGTAGTTTAATTAGTGGCTGAGTTTGAAAATTTGCTAAAAATGCAGAAGTTAGAGCACGGAAAGGTAAATAAAACTTACAAATTAAATTCCCCCCCCCTATATACACACAGTTCTTAAAATACTTTTTAACTTCTTAATTTTTTTATACGTTATAAAACACTTGAAATTTAAAAATCGATAACTTCATTTATTTTTAAATTTATTTATTTTCCTGAAATTAATATTCGGAAATAGGGTTAACTACTACCATTTGTAAATAAAAGGGGCAATATGCACATTTTATATAGCCTATAATAAAAATCGGATGTAAACTTACGATAATTAATGAAAAACGCTTAGATTTAAACAATAAGTCGCACAAAAGCTTTTTTTTTTTTTCTTTTTGCTTTTTTAAAAAAAGAGATTTTTGGATAAAATTAAAAAATATTCTTAATTGATTTTTACGAAAATTACATATTCGGAATTAGCGTCGAAAAATACGCATATTTGTGGAAATTTGAAATCTATAAGGGCAATATTTGTACAAAATTTATACTCTAAAAAACGGTCCTAGGCAAAAAATTATCTGTGGTTATACTAGATGTACTTTTAATGTTTTCGCAGAGAAGAGATAAAATTGAAAATCAATCCTTTCATTAAATAAGGTTTTTAATTGATAATTAGAGTTCTACAAGGAATATTTTAGCTAGGAAATATTTCTGAAACACCTGTGTTCTATTGCTTGTCTTTGAAAAGAAATAAAATCAGTTTATATAAATCAATTTTTGATGAATTTTTCAGCTTCTACAAGAAAGTTTAAAAAAAATTAAAAAAATTAAAACATATTTTTTGTGTGTTTCTGCGTGTGAAATTTTCAAATTTTTATGTCCGGTATATTATAAAATACAGACATCTTTCAAAACGCTCAGCATGTTTATCGCCATGGAATCACTTATAAATTATGGTACCCCCCCCCCCCCCTTCTGACAGCAAGTCGTACTGATTTGATTAAAATTAATGCTTTTGTTAAATTATGAACATTTTCCATTCTTTTAACTATGTTTTTTTTATTAATATCTTGCGTTAATTAAGACTATGATTTTAAGACTTTGAAATTTTATGATTTTGGCAAGGTGAGAGAGTATTTACCTGTACGTAAAAAGAAAAAAAAGTGGAATTTAAAATGCTTTCGAGTACGAGCACTTTGTCAGATGAACATTGACACGAGACTATACAAGTTTCATGAGATGAACGAAAACCTAAAAAAAAGAGAAATGTTTATTAACCTTTTACACGCCAATGTTCCAAAAATGGAACATCAACTTCAAAATTCGGCAAAAAATATATTTTTATTCGTATCGCTTTGTAAAAATTAGTATTTGTATATAAAGTATGGATTATTGTTTTGGCTTTGATATTTCATTGATAATAATAACCATGTCTAAGAGAAAAAATCGTAATTTAGGCCTTTTTTTGTACTTTTCGTTTGGCAAAATTCACAAATTCATATAAAATTCAAAATTTAACAAATATTTTTATAACTAAGTTTGATCAATTGAAAATAATCATTTTATTATTAGAACACAATTTTTTTTTAAAGGTGGATTTATGTTATTTCTTTTAGATAAGAAATTCGCATGTTCCAAAAATGGAACATTGGCGTGTAAAGGTATATCTTTCAACATGATAAAGCTCTTTGGTTGCAGTACATGTAACTGTTGAATAAAAAATTCCGAATACGAGGTGGTTTAGTAAGTGTTTTCAATAGATGCTTATGACTTTGATACACTTTCTTTTACCTCACTCACACCCTGTCTCTTACCCCCCCCCCCTAACCCTCTGACACACTCGTTCTCCTCAAGTGGATTACTCACAACTGACGGGGTAAACATGCCTGTTTGTTGGTAGTTAGACATTGTTTATGACTCTAGCTAGAATGTAAGAGGTGACTTTAGAAAATAGCGTGATAAGGAATTTTTATTATTTCACTTTACCTCTATGATTTTCTTCAGTTAGTTAGGATACGTCAGACAAACGAATTGTCTCTTTCAAAACCGATTCAAACAGTCAATTAAATTATATTATGCCATCAACACAAGACCAATGTGCTGTATGCCAAAAGAACACTACAAAAAATGTTTGGAGTGTAAAAAAAGACTACATGCGAAATGCTCTCCTAACTACCATCGATAATAGATCAAAAGTAGGACACAAAAATTAAAGACAATATACATATATAAAAATATGTATTTTAAAAGTTTTTGGTAATTTTTTTTCTCTTTTATAATTTTAAGATTTTGATTTATTTGATTATTTTACTGTGAATTGTAGTACAGATATTTTTATCATTGTTATTATTTTCTAGTATCATTTTGTACCAATTTCTTTTTTTAACTTTGATAAATAATTGTAAAGCTGCTTTCATACAGTAATTACTATCCATCATATATGTAAAATTTTTTTAAGTAAGTGGGAAAGCTTTTTTGTATAGGCTTTATTTTACTATTTTTGCTGGAATACTTGTTTTAATCTCGAGTGAAACGAAAGCTAGGCAGACGAAGCCCGGCTATTTACTTTCTTAACCTGTGTTATTATTGACAAATGCTTATACATTACCTATAATCGAGAAAAAAATGTACACAGAAATAAAGATTTTAATTTAAATGTTATTAATCATATTCTATGAAAACATGTGAAAAAACTAAGTGTTTCCCGCCAATGTTCCATTTTTGGAACATGTTAGAAATCATACACAAAAATTTTTTTTTGGGAAAAAAATTACTCATAGTGTTTATGTTTGAGTTTTAATAGGATTTTTACCAATAAATAGTTTGTGCTGCCTTCCGATCATAGTGCGGCGTTTTAATCTATGGCATTAGTTGATGATAATCGCGATCGGAAATATATAATAATGGTTTCCAAGTTGCTAAGAATTCTAAAAATCAATTTTTGTTTTTAAGTACTCTGGACAGCTAATAGAATTTTCGAGATTTAAAGAATCATTTATAAAAACAAGGTTTCTTTCGCTACCACTGACTTTCCGAAACGTTTTCCAGCAGTTTTTATATCTTATTAAACATTTTTCTCGAACGATTTAAGTTCTTAGGATGATAAATATTTTAGGATATTAATCCTTTACAACTGCGTAATCGAATGGAAGAGAAGAACATGAAAAACATGGAACATGATAATATGGAAGAGAAGAAATTTATATGACATTAATGCTATAAATTTTCCGAGTTGTCTGTAAAACATGTTTGTTAAACAGGAAAGTTAAACAGGAAAACTTTTAACTAGAAAATAGACAGCAATAAAAAAAAACTGACATTCCGAGTTGTGAAAAAAGAGTAATGCACTATGCTCACTACTTGGAAACGTTTGCGGAAATCCGAGGCAGAAAAATGTTTTTTCATAAATATTAGCAAATTTACTTTAGAAATATTGCTTTATATCTCGAAAATATAAGGGTCTTTGAAAGTTATTGAGCACTTTTTGCATCATTGATAATTTGGCAGAGGTTACTATATTTTTGCTCTTCATTATATTATATATTCATAGGTTAAGAAATATTTATAATTTTTTACGCTGTGAAAAAGAGAAAAAAAAAATGACAACTATCTCTTAACCTACGAAAATATACTATAATAAGGGACAAAAATATACAATAATCTTTTCCGAGTACCGAAAATTTTCGAAAAGCATTCCTTTATCTTTAGAAAACTACTAAAACAATTTTCTCGGAAATTTAAAGAATAATTTTAAAATTAAATTTCTTAGCTGCCCATATTTTTTTAAAACTTTCCTGAGTAGCTTTTATAATGCATTAATCAGTTATCTCAACCCCTACAATTTTTTTTATACGATATCCATTCACATGTATACATTTTCAACTGAATAACTAAATATGTAACTAAATTTGTAACAAAATAATGTTAATGCCTTTAATTTTGTGTGTTTATCTCTTAAACGTGTTTGCTGAACATGAAAATATTTACATGAGAATGGAAATCAACCATAAAACCGATTTGCCAGATAGAGAGAACTGATTAATACTTTGTAAAACGTACTCGGAAACGTTTCCGAAAATTACGGGCAACCAATTGAAATTTATTTTTATTAGTTCATTATATAATTAAAAAATAAATTATTTTCTGGGGTTTCTAAAGACACATGAATGTTTTTCGGAATCTTGTGTGACTCGAAAGAGGTTATTGTACATTTTCGTTCGTGATTATAGTGCATTTTCATAAATTAGGAATTATTTGCCTTTTTTTCACAGTGTACAATGTACAATGTATACAATTCTAATGAGAATGTAAACAATATAATCTGATCCAGTTTCCAAAAGTAAAAAACAGGACTGGTCGCACATTTTTGTCATGATTTTGACTTTCTCTAAGACTTAAATTTAAAGAAAAAAGACCAGTATGGCATGAATTCGTATTTAATTATCATCTAGATCATCAAAAGTATTATTTTTTTTAAAATTCTCTTTTGCCGGAAAATATACAATGAAAGGAAGGCGCTTTTCGAAAGGAAATATCCTTATTTGATTTTTTAAAAAGGTGTAGAAAGCATGCTTTTGAACATTTTTGTACGCAAAATTTCAATGAATAAAAAAAAGGAAATGAACATGAAAATTTAAATTTGACTCTAAAAAAATGAAAAAAAGTGGAGACCTAACAAAGGTATCATTATGCTTAATTAACATCTCACATTTTAAAAGAAAATTATTCTTTTATCTGTTTAACAGTATTTTAAAGTGTAATCCTCTTTACGTATAAGTTTTATATTTTGCTTTCTTATTTAAAAGCAATTTTTAACATTATAAATCCGATATATTTTTTTCATTCGAATGAAAAACAAGTCGTATGAAATTCGATTCGCATAAAATTTAAAGCGTTAATTGGTTCGGAATTGGCATTCTAGAATTGTTGATCTCCGAAAGAACTGCTGGAAAATATTTAAACATCTCTACAGAAACGGTAAAAAAAATTAAAATCTGAATTTAAGCTAATCAAAACAAAGCAAAAGAAAATAAAAATGTGACTTTCACAGCCAAATTCGAAAATATGTTTATCTGCATAAGATTATGTTCAGATTGCTATTTGGAAGTTATTTGTAGCTGAAATATCCAAATATATAGCTATAATCGATAAAGCTGAAATCATATTTATCTGATTTATTTACTATAGAAAATTGAAAAAAAAATTAAAGTAATGTAATAATGTTTATGATCTAAAATCAACATGAATGTTGTTTCAGAGAAAAAAAAAAGATAAATAAAATGTAGTTAAAAATAAATGTCATACTAGGAATAAAAATACCAATTAAAAAACATGCGTTAAATGTCAGACGAATGCATTACTCTTACAAAATCAAGACATAGTATGAAAAGGAATCTCTTAAAAATAAATTCATTGCTAGTAAAATATAACAAATTAAAGGGAAATGTATATTTAAAACGCTAAGTGTTTTCTTTCGACAGACCGTTAGAACAAAGTACTACATAAAATTACATTATTATTTTTTTAATGAAATATATTTGGACACTGGTTTGTTATCGTATATTCGTTTCTTGAAACATTTTATTAAATAGCCGTAATTTTTAATTAAATTTTTATTTGCGCACATGCGTAGTACATTAGTACAAGTCTGTGCCTGAAACGACGCTGCGCATGCGCATAGACGCTCTGTGATTTAATGTGAAATAATGGATCCTACAATTAATGATTCATTCACATTACATGCATTTCCTGCGGATAACATGATAAATAAGCATATATTATTATGCTTTGGAAAAAACAAGGTATTTTATTTTATTTATTTATTGTAATTTGTTCCGGTTACTCGTTATTTTAATTTATATAGTGACTCTTAGCGTATTTTAACAATTCTGTTTGTGATTTAGGATTAAGTTTGTTTGATTTAGCTAAACGTTATTTGTATATGCAATTTCAGCCAGATTCATACTCAGCCAATCGTGAGTATTTCTAAACAAAACAACAATAATTTCTTTTTGCTTTGAGCATCATTAGAAAAAATAATAAATTTACGAAAAACATCACAAAAAGTGTAAATTAATATATAATAAAATTTGAAATAATAAACAAAAAACATGTCGCTTATCAGTCATTATTTGTCACCCTAATTTAATAAAATTCCTACGATGACGCAGCATCTTTATTTAAACAAAAAAAAGGTTAAAATGTTTAGATACATTTAAAATTAAATGCACACAGTTTAAATTGAGATAATTACTTTTAAATATTTCACCTACCGATCTACATTTGGCGATAATTGTGATGATAAAATGAATGTGTGAATGACCCCCCCTCCCCATGGATAGGAATGCTTGAATTCATTTCAGTGAATGTTCCCCAGTTCCAGAATGTTCAGTTCATTTCCCCAAAGAAATGTTAAGTTTTAAATGTTTTATTTAGCTTTTTACAGTAATTACATTTCTGTGTTTTTTGTATTTAAATTTGTATTAATTGTATCTTTTATCAATTACTTCATTTCTCGCGCCTTTGAAAAGCTATGGAAGGCTTATAATATTAAGATTTTTTAATGATAGTTATTAATCATACAGTCAATTTTCGGCAAACTATTACAGTAAAGACAAAGGGTATAGCCGGGTTTCATAGTAAAATATGCCCTTGAGTCAATCACATCGAGTCCTACATGGATCGATAGCCCATAAAAAGAAATTCATTTCTCCCCAGTTTTAAGTTCGTATCTCAAGACTATGGGGGGTAATGATCCTAAATGCCTATTTTTGGAAAGGGCGCATTGTGACGAAACTACTAAGCAAATTTCAACGAAAAAAATAAGGGATGTAAGAAACCACTATACCAATGTTTGACAACTTATTAGATTTTTTTAAACAAAAGCACAAGTTTTCTAACTTTTTTCCTGTTTTTAAATGAATATTTTAATTAAAAATAAACTGAAATTTCTGAGTGACCACCTTAATTTTTTCTACGTATGGTGCATCATATTAAAAAAGGTAAAATCATATTCCGGCGAAGGTGTGGGGCGGGTCTCGGACAAATTTCACGCCTTCTTTTCAAATCTCACATATTAATTCACACGGTATTTTTAAAAGAAGGCATGAAATTTGTACATTAAGTTGTAGTACATACATTTGTAGGCGTGAAATTTGCACCAAACATTCGTATGGTGGTTTTTTAAATCCCTTATTTTTTCGTTGAAATCAGCTTAGTAGTTTCCTCACAATGCACTCTTCTCCAAAACAAGCATTTAGGACCTTTACCCTCCATGGTCTTGAGATACAAACTTAAAACTGGGGAGAAATAAATTTCTGTTTATGGGCTATCGATCCATGTAGGACTCGATGTGGTCTCAAGGGCATATTTTACTAAGAAACCCGGCTATACCCTTTATGGTTGAGATGACACGCGTTGTTTTAAAAAGTAGATATAGTGGTGCAGTGATTACAAAAGTTAAAACTTGAAAGTCATCGACGGTTTTTTATAAAATAGCCAATGTCGAAACTCCCACGTGGGTCCATTTACCGCAGCTTATTTTAACCCTTTGTCTACCAACGGTAGTTATAAGTAACATGAAAATTACATTTAATGCGTCAATTAGTTGTAATATTGTTTAGAATGAGTTATATATACTTTATTTTATCTTGTTCCAAAAGCATTACTGTTTATACAAAACAAAAATGTTTTTAAAAGGATGATTTCTTTTACCTTTGTGTCTTTTCAGCTTTCTTGGCGCTGAGAGAGGGGAATGGAGATTTTTCAATTCGGAAATATTTATATATTTATATTGTAAGAACATCATATTTGCACATTTTACAATTCTACAAAATACTAAGAAAACAATTTAAAATAAAAGATTTGAGTGGGGTTATAAATATTGCACAAAATCCCTGTAAATTCAAATTTAATTAATCCTTCTAAACCCTTCAATTCTTCTAAAATCCTTGAAAAAATTATTAAATGATTATGTAAATCTTTTAATTTAGTTAAAACAATCTACGTAAAATGATTTAGAATGCAAAATTTTCATGAATTCATAATTCGGTGGATAAAGGGTTAATGCCTAATGCAAAAATGTTTCCCAGAGTATAACTATGTGTAGATTATTGTATGAGAATTATTTGTAATGTGAGAAAAAAGAATATTGAGTTACAATTGATAATACTTAAATGTATAATGTATGCATTTTTTAATAGAAAAAATGGATTCACTACCGAAAAATGTGAAGAAAAATAATTAAAATGTTGGTTCAGAAAATAATAAAGAATGTTTTTGTAGAGGGCTTATGCTTATTTTGGATGTTTTTAACTAGGGGCCAGAATTAACCCCGATTGCAATTTTAAATATCTTTTAACTGTTGTTGTCAAAGAAGGCATCCTACCACTGTACTCATCCATGTTCCATTAGAATACTACTTCCAGCCGTATCGTTCTGTCTGGTGCGAAATTTTTAGAAAAAAGTAAGAAAAGAAATTTCAATTGACACTATTCCGTTTAAATACATCCCATGCAAGTTTTCCAACATATTTCCTACGTATTATTGTGAATTTGATTTTAAATCACGTTTAAGTCATATTCCAATAAAATTGCATGGGTTCTGAAAGATTATGGTTGAGGAGAGGAACAAAATCAATCTTGATTCACTGTTAAATATCTTTCCTAGTTTAAACCAATATTTTGTGCTTAATCACTGCCTCAGTAAGATGATGAAATATTGAACCAATATTTGGAGCTTCAGTTGAAGTTTAATTTTAATAATGTGAACGAGGTTGAAATAGGAAGCTCCAAATGTTGACAGGAGATTTCAACATCTTATGGTGGAAGCTACGGAGCTCCAAAATTTGGTTCAAACTTCGAGGAAAATCTTTAATAGTGTACTTTCTTTTGATAAGCTCTTTTATTGTGGAAATCAAGCTGTAATATGACAGTTCAACAAAATGCTATCAGATTGAACACATTAAAAAGAAATACACATTTTCTGTTTATATTGTAGTTTTTCCAAAATTGTTACAAAAATAAGTAAAACCGTTTTCAGAAACATGTCATTTGGTACTTATGATACAGTTGCATATTTTAAAAATAGTGTAAAAAATAACGTTTCGTAGTTAATCTAGTAAAATATAATATAGAATCGAAAAAATATCGCAATCTCTTCTTAGTGACGTACGATTTCAAAAAGTTTTTTTTTTAGAATCTGGAGAAGTCCATGTATTTTCGATATTTAAAGAAGCATTTATTTAAAAAATCGTTTTCTGCCGTTTTTCTGCTGATGTTTCGGAGAATTGTGTATTAAAAAGTTTATTCAAGAAATAAAGTATAATTACTCAAGTACAATCCGTTTACTCAAGTATATTTGTTAAAGTATAATCACTTTACTCAAGTATATCTATTATCAGGCAAACATTTTCAGTTCAACGTACGTGTTTTGTAAGCAAAAAGAGAAATTAAGAGTATTAACATTAAGTTTAAAGATAACTTTATTTTATTACTGGTGCATGTTTAAATCAATTGCTCAGATTAAAATGTTTAATTGAGATGGCTCATAGTCCCGTTTTTGAAAACTGATAAATGCAATTTAAAAGCTACTGCGAAGCGTTTCCAAAAATCAAGTTTAGAAAAAGAATCTTTTCTTTTATAAATGCTCTTTAAACCTTCTAAATAAATTAGTTTCTGTGGCTTCTTAAAAATAAAGAATGCTTATTGGAATCATGAGTAAATTGAAAGGGGTAGTATAGATTTGTTTGTAGGTCATATTATATTTTCGTCGATAAAGGACGATGTGTACTTTTTAAAGAGAAGGACTATGTAACAAAATTTGAAATACTGATTAAATAATGCATAAATCTAGGAGAATAAAAAACAGTTCCTCCAAAACTTCTCGACAGAACAAGGGTAATAAAAGCAAAATATGCTCAACCCCTACAAAGAAAAGTTTCAAGGAGAGTAAAAAGACTAAAAAAAACGAGGTAAAATCATAAATTAAAAATAAGCCACAATATTTAGCATTAGATGTTTATGAATCTTTTAAAAATCTAAATTATTTTTGCTAAATTCGTGTTTTTTCTGGAAATGAGATTTTTATTTTTCTATGCATCTTTTCTCGCAAGCTATGCTTTTTGACAAAAGAAATTATGTTTATCCTAAAATTAAGCGCATAGAAGAATGATATTATTAAATTTTTTAAGACATGCTATTAATAATGATATTATTAATTTTTTTAATTAAAAAAAGATACATTTTTTAAGATTTTTTTTTTTTTTTTTTTTTTTTTGCGAAACTTTAAAATCTGAATTTTTCTACCTTTAAAAAATACCTAGCAATATACATTTCTTAAAACATTTCATATAATTTATTGTAAAATGCCCATTTCAGTAAAATGTCGAGAAAGGACTTGTCGTATATATATATATATATATATATATATATATATACAGGGTGTCCGAAAAGTATGGAAACGGCCGAATTAACTCGAGAAATACATATGAGATTGAAAAACGTAAATATACGTGTTAAATATTTTTAACTAAGCTACTCAGTGATACCAAATTTGACCTTCGCAACCGACCCCCTCGGGGTCAGAGGGGGTCCAACTTTGAAATCTTAAATTATAACCCCCATTTTTTATTGCAGATTCGGATTCTACGGACAAAAATACGTAACTTTTGTATTTGATGTTTATTTCAAATCCTCGTTTATCACGGTGTATTCGAGCATGTTAAATCGATACATTTTTCGGCTTTTCCAACGGAATTTTCCCTAATCGAAACTGATTGGGCAGAATTTTTGACGTCAAATTCCCCGTCTTTTGCAGAAATAGCGTTTCCTGAAAATCACCCGTGGCGATTATTTCAATAGTGCTACACTGTTAAAAATTTGACCCATTTGCTGCAGCGTCACTCCACAGTTATTATAGAATATCTCTTTTGTGACCAATGAGAGTGCTCCATAACACAGTAATTTAATCGTTTTCTATAAAAGTGGTGGAGTGACGATGCAGCAAAAGTGTCAATTTTTTACAGTGTACTTTACTGTGTTATGGAACATTCTCATTGGTCATGAAACAGATATTCTATAAAAGCTGTGGAGTGACGCTACAGCAAATGGGTCAAATTTTTAACTGTGTGTAGTACTATCGAAATAATCGGCACGGGTGATTTTCAGGAAACGCTATTCTTGCAAAAGATGAAGAATTTGATGTCATAAATTCGCCCCAATTAGTTTCGATTAGGGAAAATCCCGTTGGAAAAGCCGAAAAATGTATCGATTTAATATGCTCGAATACACAGTGATAAACGAAGATTCGAAATAAACATCAGATTCAAAAGTTGCGTATTTTTGTCCGTAGAATCCGAATCTGCAATAAAAATGGGGGTTATTATATAAGATTTCAAAGTTGGACCCCCTCTGACCCCCATGGGGTCGGTTACGAAGGTCAAATTTGGTATCACTGAGTGGCTTATTTAAAAATATTTAACACGTATATTTACGTTTTTCAATCTTATATGTATTTCTCGAGTTATTCGACCGTTTCCAGACTCTTCGGACACCCTGTATATACATACATAAGACCATTAATAGTAAACAGTATTAACCATTTGAAGTTAACCATTGAATTTAATAACTTATATCACACTGAATATTAAAGGAAAAAGAATAAAATGAATACAAATGGAATTTGTAGAGCCAAAGCAGAATCATCAGGTCCCAAATACTTTGGAACTACAAATGGAGTGTGTGGTTTCATCTTCGTATTTGCCATGAGAAAGCAAAACCATACGAATTTGGGACTACCAACACACATGAAACCAAAATTAATTAAAGAAATACCAAGTAATCTATAGTGGATATGGAGAAAGTAAAACAGTGATGAGCTATAAAGTAGAATGAATCCCAAATGCACGACCATAATCCTGATATCGCACGTGGTATGTTAAAGCTTGAAGGATTTATATATCATATGACAGAAAAATGGAGATAATAATAAGAAAAACAAAAAACGATTTATCGTACACATCATAATATTAAATTAATAATTAATTAAAAGCAGAATAATGTAATAAAAAAATTAAACCATACACCATAGTGTGCCCTATTACTATTTAAATCGATAACATTTATTTTGACTATGCTATGCTGAACTCAATATCTTAATTAAGGAAGATTAAAGATTAAAAAATGTACCCTATACATTTAGTAGTGATATAGTACAGTCATTTATTAAAAGTGAAGTGCAATTTAATAATGTAAATGATTAACATTATTAATATAATAGATATAACTAAACAATAATCCATACATTGGTGTTATTTAAACTCCATAGAAATTTGTACCAAATTTACAAATAAATTTCCCACTTTCATTTTTTTACTATTAAATTAACCTTTGCGTATTATCCAGACAACACCGCCCTTCCACCGTATTCTAACATCTACCCACCCACCCAACCTATTATATACATTTTTTATATATTTTTTACATTTTTAATTTTTTATTCTTATTTTTTATGTTTTAATAATTTTTTTGTACTTTTTTACGCAAAGTGTTAATAAGTTATTAGATCATGTACTTATTAATTGTATATTACAGAATATATGAGTTTTTTAAAAAAAACCCATTAATTATAGCATCATAAACAAGCTTTTTAATATTTGTATTAATTAAATGAGAAGAACATAAACATTTTATTCTATATAAATGGTTAAGGATTATATTACGATATACCGAATTATGAAGACAGGATTTAAAATTAGTAAATGTATTAACTTTAAAATTAAACTCTTTCCGCTTGTCATATATATCAGTTATTAATTTATTTTCTTTTAATATAATTTTAAGATCTAAAAAGTGAATGGTATTATTAAAAAGCAAGTTTTTTGTAATTTCTAGATTGGATGGATAATCAACGGGTAATTGAGATATACTGGTATTATCAGTATCAATTAAAATTATATCATCTAAATATCGATATAAATTTTTTATTATTAAAATAGTTACGTTCATAATGATACAAGTATAAGTCTGATAATATACTAGATGTACTACCACCTTGTGGTATACCAACTTTTTGAATATATATAATGTTATCTTGCATGATAAAACTATTATATATAATGAAATTAATTAAAGTATGAAAATAATCAGTATCAATGTTCGTTGGTAGATCCAAATCATGTTGATATTTTTTAAAAACCATAAAAAGATTTTATGATATTACGTAAATCTAATAAATCGGTATTATTAAAAAGATCTTTGAAGTCATAAGTAGTTATATTTTTTATACATTTAAGATTTTTCATAATATTGACCAGTTCATAACTATTCTTTATACAATGTGTATTATCACTGGTTTTAGTAAATTTATATATTTGATTAAGAATTGTTAATAGAAGTTTATTAGCAGCATTATTATAATAAGTATTGCAACCAATTGTAACTGTTCTAAATTTAACAGGATTCTTATGAAATTTGGGAATAAGTACTAGATAAGGATATTTAAAGTTAGTTGAGTTAATGTCTAATAATTTATAAAAGCCTTTAATTTTACGATTGTTTACAATTATATTATCATTAATTTTTTGGAATGTATTATTAGTAGATATACTAGATTTAAACAGTTGATGATAATAAGATTTACATATAATTGCATAATTATTTGGAGATTTATCAACATAAGTTATGATAAAGTTTTGTTGCAATTTAGGGATTTGGTTGAAAAGATGCTTTGTATTTACATAATCTAGATGTGAAATATTATATTTTAAAGACTTAGTTAATTTATCAATGACTTATATATATATGTGTATATGGGTGATTCTCAAAATAGGGGACAATTGTGTGTATGTCTTTCGGTATACAAAAAAATTGAGAGGTTTTCTGTCATGTTTTTATATTTAGATATGTTTGTCTTAATATTATTCATTATTTGTACTCAAGAATTACTCACTTTTTAGTTAAAAACACCTTAAAATAACAGAATAAATGTTCAAAATGTCATTAGCATGGATGTCCACAGCAGCTGTGCCTTGTATATACTAGCTTTTTAAAGAGTTAATATCATGTTTATAAAATAAAACAAATGTTATTCTTTCTTTAAATTAATCAAGGAGAGGATTTATCCAATAAATTTCTTTTAAAAAATAAAATTATAGTATATAAAAAAAGAATTAAAGTTTGTCCTCCATATTCTATTTTCAAAACAAGGTCATACTATAACAGCTGGTTATTAATCAAAATTTCATTTTCACATATGACAATAGTTTGAAAATATAAAGTTTCTCCATGGCAACAAGTAGCCATTTTATTCCAGCCTTAAAATAGAAGCATATATTGTATTTTAAGAATAGAAGTTGAATATTAGGCGAGTACATCAATTGTATGTCATTAGAATGGATAATAATTTTCATGTTTATTTTATAATTAAAATTTTTATTTTGCTTATTTGCATAGAACTTTTGTGTTTTAAAAAGCCCCAGAAAGGACTATTGCATTGTGATTATATTATGGCACATAATTTCATTTAAATTAAAATTTGTTATTAGCATGGACAAATATCAGTGTCATTAGCATGGTTTTTCTGTCCATGCTAAAGACTCCTATGTGCATAAATGTAACCATTGCTTATATTGTATCTTTTATAAAGTTTAATTTTACATATAAATTTAGGTATTACGTTTATTATCCCTAAAATATGCATTAAATCTGTCAGAAAATCACTAAGACAGCTTCTTACATTGTTACTGTCAGAATGTTGCTCATGTAAACAAAGTTTGCTCTTTGGTAATGTTTTTATTCTCCTTATATGTATATATGTAAAAATGGAAACCATTTTCTGAAAAGGAAGGCTAATAAATATAAAAAAAAATATTTAAACAGGAAGAGAATAAAAATTTCTTAATATATTTATTCCATGCAATTTAGCATGGCTCAAAAAATACTAATTATTTTTTAAGTTAATTTTTAAATATTTAGCTTTGCTGACTACATGGAAAGTAAAACCTAATACTATATTAACAACACTTATTTTTTTCAGAAATTTTGCTAACAGTAATTTTTTTAAGATTTCATTTTTGAAATTGTCCCCTATTTTGAGAATCACCCACATATAATACCATTAAAAGTATTCAATATTCACCAAATGATTTTATGATAAACCATACCGAATAATTTGAATTAAAAAAAAATGAAGAAAAATAATTGAAACGAGGAAATCTAAATAAATTCATTAATAAAAATGAATACAAATGAAATTTGTAGAACCAAAACAGAATCGTTAGGCCCCAAATGCTTTGGAACTACAAATGAAGTGTGTTGTTTCATCTAACGTATTAGCCAAGCAAAATAATACGTATTTGGAGCTACCAACACACAATAAACCAAAATGCGTTAACGAAATACCAAGTAATATATAGTGGAAAAGGGAGAAAAATAATAATATTAATCAGTAACGAACTACAAATGGTATCAGTCACCAAGCACAATCGTAGCCGTATTCAAGCACGTGGCATTACATAAACTCATTCATATATAAATTCCTGAAAAAGTTAGATAACAAAAATAAAGAACAAAAAACCACTTACCTGTTGATCACTACATTAGTAATCCCATTAACAGCCAGGATCACAGAACTAAAAGATGACTTAGCCCAGTCATTTTAGCAAAAATAGGGGAAAAAAATTAGAACAAAGCTGGATTTTTGCATGGGTGCTAGTTAGTTTATGTAGTTAAACATACTAAAAGTCCCCATCGATCCGATGTGAGCTTTCGCTACCAGGGGGCGATAAAGAGCTTGAAAATCAGTTTTTTGTGAATATCTCACAAACAATGGCATTTAGAGAAAAAAGGTGAATTACAAAATTGTAGATAATTTAATTTTCTATAAAAAGTGTCATTAACATTTGTTTGTCACATTAACCCTTCCCTGTCAAAAATGTAAAAACGTAACCATATTTGAAAGTAAAATTATAAAAATTCAAAAAACCTGCTGCTACTTTAAAAAAAATTGTAAACAGATCTATAATTCTCACCTTTGAATGAGGAAAGTTAATACATAATATACATTTATGCTTATTTCCACACCACCTTTGAAGTAAAACACTTAGTGCTTTTTTTTTTGTGGGTTCCCCCGTACGCATATTCCACTTATAGTGACTGGCTTAATCCAATTTAAGTCGTTTAACTGCTTTAGTAGTTCTTTGCACAGCTTCAATTTCTACACTCGATTCAGATTCGTAATTATCTGTATTTATTTCTTTCGTTGCTGTACTGCTTTCAGTATTTTTTGTTTGCCTTTCGATATCATCACTGAATACAGAAGTAGCGCTTTCCTCCTCCCTTGCAGTGGGCAGGATACTGTCAATATTTTCCTCGTCTTCAAATTCAATTTTACTTGCATTATGAAATGAAACTCCGCAGCAATTTATGAAATATCAGAACATTTCAATCAAATTTTTTGGCATCCACATGCTTTTCCACATCCTTTGGAGCAAGTATAAAAAATAGATTCAATAATATCTTTTGGTGCGGGCGGTAAGGTAGCAAGAATTGGAAACAAATTAGGTGCATTTTGCCAGCCCCAGTTCTCAGGAAGTAGTTTATTGCTCAATCAATATTGCACTTGATGATAAATACGTAAACTGTACAATCTAGCTGCATCTTCGGCAGGCGGCAATGATAAAAGGCCTTTTTTTACCAACAGCAACTCTTTTCTTGAAACATACATAACGCTACTTTTTCAGAGAAATTTCTGCTTTACTACCGTATAAAGCAAGAAAAATAGTTTTTCCAGCTTCGGAAACTTCAAATTAATATACTTGATCACTTTTAAAAATGCTGGCAGCTTGTATGTTATGATCTTCTTCCTTCTTCAAAAATTTTGCTAACGACATTTTACCTTTCCCAAACATTGCTGTTGTCGAGTCACAACCTGAAAAAGCGTGAAGGAATAATATATGATCTTTCAGAACAGCATCATTGTTAAAACTGTGCGGTGAATACAGGGTGGTAACAATTCGTCCTCTTCCAGACTTAATAAAAAATATCTCTATCTCTGGAGGTGCTAAAACTGTCAACAATACGATCAAGTCAACATCATGGCCAACAACAGCAATAAGCGCACCAGACTTTGCTACTTCAATAACTGTGTTAACAATTAGTGTGTCTGCATCTACTTGTTTCGCTTCGAAACCATTCTCCATAAATTTTTCCATAAGCATAGATATGAGACGTGTCTTATTTTAATGATTAGATAAAAAAAATTCTTTTCCGCGATACTTTAGAGCTTTCTTTTTTTCTTTCTGTAAAAAATTTTCGTCTAATGTATCAGAAATAACATTTTCCCTTAAATTCAAACAACGGACTGTCATTTCTCAATTTTTCCTTCAATGGATGATTAATTTGTGCTGATATTGATCGTTTTTCGGCAATAGATTTATTGTATGATTTAATAGAATTCTTTCGTAAATAATTTTTCTGACTCTTTGAATGAACTGTAAATTCATTATTGTTTTTAGTCATTTCTTCAAATATTTTCCACTTATGGTCATCTCTTTCCGAACTTGCTGTCACAAGCGACTTCAGACCCTTTTTTTCTGTTTTTACAAAATCTTTCGAAACCCAGTCCTCATCTCATGCAAGATAAACTATTTTGTCAATCTCCATTTTTCGGTCAGAATCAGCAATTACGAAAGAGTCATTTTAAACTCTCATAAATAATATAAAACTTTCTACAACATGCGTTGAAAATAAAATTATTCCCTTCCTAAAATCTTAAAAAAAAAATAAATACTTCGTTCAATAAATTAGGGTCATTTCATACTAGCGAAATGAGCACCAAATAAAAATAAAATATTGAAAAGTACTTGCACGTGCTACATTTCGACAAATGCAAAGAGAGATACGGTATTGGGCAATGACTATTCGTCACCTGAGAACAATAAAGTTCTATCTGTGTTTTTGAAAATATTGACTTATCTATATAGAAAGACTCTATTTGTATCTACGAAGGCATTTTTGCATCAAAATGATGTTATATATAATTTACATATAATATTACAATTATATTACGACATTATTTTAATCCAGAAATGCCTTCATAGATACAAATAGAACATTTCTATATCGATAAGTCGATTTTTTCAAAAACACAGATAGAACCTTATTATTCTGCTTCTATTACTGAAATATTGGCTTTATAAGGTACCCTGGGGTAATAACGCCACGTTAAGGTTCTACCAATTTTCACGGCTTAGTTTTAGATTGTATTTTTCAAACAAATATTGGATCTGATACAGCAACTCATTGACTATCTATATAAAATAAAATAATTTAACAGATATGTATTCATAAAATGTAATGGCGTTTTTTCTTGACCCATGCTATTTGGCGTTATTACCCACCTATATGGGTAATAACGCCATGCAAACAAAACTATGAAATAAGATAGAATAATTGCAAGTAGATAGACCAATTTTAAAAATACAAACTCTACAAACTTAGAAATTGACAAATTGCATTCTAAGATATTGAAAATGTTCAATTTTTGTGAAAGTGTAAGAAATATAAAGGTGTGGTGTGGGAGGGGGGGGGTGAGGCAAATAAATATCAGACAGTGAGTTTCTTTTTGCTTAAAAAGGACCGTCTAAATAGAAATATGAGAAACATTTCACAGTTTTAACTGTGTTTATTTGAATCAGTATTTAGAATGTAGCTCGGCCACTGTAGGCAATCAACCGGGGTATTAATGTCAAGGATTGGCGTTATTACCCCTTTATAGTTATTGCGCAATACATTTTAAATTACAAATTATCTCGAGAAGATATTCAAAATCTTCAACAACATTTTAAAAGTACATGAAATGCACTACAAATTTATGTAATTAACAAAGTATTTCCGGATAAAAAGATAGTCTTCACATATACAAAACGTATCTCGCAAATTTTAGATCAAGCGTTAATTTTAGTTGTTTGTAAAAACAATAAGACCTAAAAATGAAACAAATTAACTTGAAACTGTTTTTTGCGATTTATATGACTCAAAACCCTTCTGCGCAGAGCACATGGGTGTCATTTACCCGATTATTTCATAATTATGCAAAATATAAGCACTTGGCGTTATTACCCCGCCTGGCGTTATTACCCCAGGGTACCACATTTAAAAAAAAATGAATGATGCACTAATATTGCAATATTCCCACATCATTACATTTTATTTTATACTTGAAATATTGCACAAATACAACAAATTATTCCATATATATATATATATATATGGAATATACACTATATTGCCATTGATTATTGGACACTTGCGATTTTAGACATTTTACTAAATATCTAGAAGAATACATGAGGAATCACCTCGAAACTCTTAGTGTATAAATATAATAGTATACGCCATACATCGCCGTGAATATTTTTTACCGAAACTCCATAGGGGACCGTCAACAAATTAAAAAAGAATGAATATCTTTTGAATAACCCTGTCAAAACTAATGTAGCAAAAGCGCTCAAACTCTAGATTATGATTGAATGTCTTATTGTAATACGCTTTGTTCATTTTTATGCAAATAGCATGCATACTCGCAGAGTAATTAAGGTTTTTATAAAAATGGTCCCAAAGTTTTCCAAGTTTTTTCCTTATAATTTTCAGAGTTCTTAATATAAAATAATATTTTTTTCAGAAAATATGACAAACAACATTGCGCACAGTACCTTGTAATCAGAATTAAAAAATAATGAAAATTTTGTACAAAATAAGTAGGTTTACTAAATAATTTTTTACTGCACATGCGTCAACGATATCAAAATTTCATTTGCATATTATGTTAGTTAAATGTATAGAGCAACTTTTGTGAAAGTCACAAAATCATAACTTGAAAATTCTGAAAATAATCGTCAATTGAATTAGTTGAAAATCCGTTATTCTGAAAATGAAGCAAAAACAAGAGGGGTTGTATCCATATATTCATTGATTAGTTTCAATATAGAATACACAATACGGGATGTACTACTACATTTGGATAAAATCCCTCATTTTTTTGCTTCTTTTTGGAAACAACGGATTTTGTCCTTTTTCTATAGACGATTACTTTCAGAGATTCCAAGCTATGATTTTGTGACTTTTACAAAAGTTGCTCTATACATTTAGCTAACATAATATGCAAATGAAATTTTGATATCTTTGACGCATGCGCAGTAAAAAATTATTTAGTAAACCTACTCATTTTTCATACAATTTTTTTTTTTTTAATTCTGATTACAGGGTACTTTCTGCAATGTTGTTTGTCCTATTTTCTGAAAAAAATAATTTATTATATTAAGAACTCTGAAAATTATAAGGAAAAAACTTGGAAAAATTTGGGACCATTTTTATAAAAACCTTAATTAATCTGCGAGTATGCATGCTATTTGCATAAAAATGAACACAGTGTATTACAATAAGGAATTCAATCATAATCTAGAGTTTGAGCACTTTTGCTACATTAGTTTTGACAGGGTTGTTCAAAAGATATTCATTCTTTTTTAATTTGTTGACGGTCCCCTATGGAGTTTCGGTAAAAAATCGTCACGGCGATGTATGGCGTATACAATTATATTTATACACTAAGAGTTTCGAGATGATTCCTCATGTATTTTTCTAAATATTTAGTAAAATGTCTAAAATCGCAAGTGTCCAATAATCAATGGCAATATAGTGTATATATATATGGAATCACCCTGTATATATATATATATATACAGGGTGATAGTACACATCAAGACAAACAATATTAAATAGGAGACTAAGGGTCCCAAACGTTTTCAAAAGGAGATAGAGGCCATTAAAGTTTAGGGTCCAAAATTTCAAATAAACATAAAAAATGGAAAAATCGGTCTATTGATTTGCGGTTTTCACTAAAATTATTCTTTATGTCGGCATTTTCTTGAAATTAAATTATAAAGATAAATTTAAACAAATGCCGATAGATGGCGCTTTAGACTTTGGAGTAACGAAAAACTATTTTTTGCCGGCATTTTTTGCATCACATTAAATGTTTTCGTAAGCTTAGACTCAAACTTAAATTTTGAGCTCAAAATCTGAATAGTAGGGAGTGGTTAAGTAGCACAAACTGAACAGTGTTCAGAGGGTTCAAATTTCAAATGATTATAAAAAAACGGAAAAATTGGTTCATTGATTTGCGAGTTTCACTAAAACTATTCTTTATGTCAGTATTTTCTTAAAAATAAATTAAAAAGATAAATTTCAAAAAATGCCGATAGAGGGCGCTTTAGACTTTGGAGTAACGAACAGCTCTTCTTTGGCGTTATTTTTTGCATCTCATTAAATGCTTTCGTAAGCTTAGACATAAACTTAAATTTTGAGCTCAAAATCTGAATAGTTGGGACTGGATAAGTAGACAAACTGAGCTGTGTTCAGAGGGTTCATATTTCAAATGATTATAAAAAACGGAAAAATTGGTCGATTCGTTTGCGGGTTTCGCTAAAACTAATTTTTAAATGAGTATTTTCTTGAAAATAAATTTTAAAGATAAATTTCACAAAATGCCGATAGAGGGCGCCTTAGACTTTGGAGTAGCGTACAACTATTTTAAACTGTTATTTTTTTAATCTCATTAAATGCTTTCAAATGCATAAACATAAATTTTAGTCTCAATTTCTGTATCGTTGGAAGTGTTTAAGTAGCGAAAAATTGAATTGTGTTCGAGGAGGGGGAAGGGTTAAATTTCAACTCCTGAAGACACTTCAATTTGCGCTACTTAACTACTCCTAATTATCTAGATTTTGAGCTCAAAATTTAAGTTTAAAGCTAAGCTTCCGAAAACACTTAATAAGTTTTTGCAAGCATTTAATTAGAACAAAAAAATAATAGTTAAAATTAATTGTTGGTTACTCTGAAGTTTAAGGCGCCCTCTAATGGAATATTTTAAATTTATCTTTAAAATTTATTTTCAAGAAAATACTGACTTAAAGAATAGTTTTATTTTAAACAGCAAACGAATCGACAATTTTTTCCATTTTCTATAATTATTTTAAATTTGAACATCCCCCCCCCCCCATTTAAACAGAGTTAAGTTTGTGCTACTTAACTACTCCCTACTATTCAGATTTTGAGCTCAAAATTTAAGTTTAAGTCTAAGCTTCCGAAAACATTTAATGAGATGCAAAAGTAACGGCAATAATTAGTTGTTCCTTACGCCAAAGTCTAAAGCGCCCTCTATCGACATTTTTTTGAAATTTGTCTTTATAATTTATTTTTAAGAAAATACCGACATAAAGAATAGTTTTAGTGAGAACCGCAAAACAATGAACCAATTTTTCCGTTTTTTTTATAATCATTTGAAATTTGAACCCTCTCAACACAGTTCAGTTTGTGTTACTTAACCACTCCCACTTTCCGATTTTGAGCTCAAAATTTAAGTTTGAGTCTAAGCTTACGAAAACATTTAATGAGATGCAAAAAATACCGGCAAAAAATAGTTTTTCGTTGCTCCAAAGTCTAAAGCGCCCACTATCGGTATTTTTTGAAATTTATCTTTATAATTTAATTTCAAGAAAATGCCGACATAAAGAATAATTTTAGTGAAAACCGCAAATCAATAGACCGATTTTTCTATTTTTTATGCTAATTAATATTGTTTGTCTTGATGTGTACTATCACCCCTCTTTTATTGTAAAAAAAATTTGGAATCACCCTGTATATATATATAATCACCTTCATATATAGTATATATATATATATATATATATATATATATACATACAGGGTGTTTCGCTACCAGACCGACAAACTTAGAGGGATGATAGTAGACATGAAAAGAAACATTATTAAATAGGAAACCATGGGGCGCAAACGTCTTCTGTAGGAGCTAGGGGCCATTAAAGTTTGAGGTCCAAATTTTCAAACGATGATAAAAAACGGAAAAAAGGTCGATTCGTTTGGGGTTTTCACTAAAATCATTCTTTATATCACGATTTTTTTAGAAAAAAATTTTAAAGGTTGCGTTCAAAAATTGTCGATAGAGGGCGCTTTAGACTTTAGCGTAACGAACAACTACTTTTTCCGTTATTTTGTGCATTGGGTTGAAATTATTCTAAAATTTAGATTTTAACTTAAATTTTAAGCCCAAAATCGGAAACATTGGGATCGGGTTACTAGCGAAAATTAAACTGTGAACAGAGGGGGAAATTTTAAACGCTCATAAATATTGGACAAACAAATCGATTTTGTTGCAGTTTGCGTGTAAGTCATTCCTTTGGTAATTATTTTATTCAAAATGACGTACAGCTTTGGTGCCCTCATTTTTTGATAGAGGGCGCTTCCGACACATCTCTGACATTTCAGTGGCATTACTTCTGGCTGTTTTACTACCAAACCATCATACTTCCAGAAAAATTTAGGGATACAAAGACGACTTGGAATCACATAGGAATGTAACATTGGAAATGCATTTTTTGCAAGTTACGGTTAAAGAAAGCAGAGAAAAATAGTAACAGAAACAGCAGAGAAAGAGTGACACGTTAATGTGACAGAAAACAGTTTATTTAAAGGTTTTACTAGAAAAGGTGTTCAAAATTACGACCAGAAGTACTTCAGTATGCCTGACAGCGGCGTCAAGTGGAATTCCTCCAGCTTTGAAAGATTCCTGGCACCTCTGATAGTTTTCTGGCAGCTACAGAAATACCAGCTGCGAGGTCTTCACGGGAACCTCATACGAATACACCCTATTTTTCATTTGGCCCTAGCAAAAGAAGTCCATACATGATAGGTCCGGCGATTTGGCAGGCCAATGAACCGGGCTACCACGACCTATCCACCACTGTCCATATGTTACTTTGAAGTGTCGGCAAACGTTATTGGTAATTGTGGAGGAGCCCTGTCGTGCTGTTCATCGTTCAAATACTTCATTCTGCTACCTTTGGAACTGGTTCGCGAATGATCACTTCAAAGTGATCTCTGCGCAGGCGCATTACCGTTTAGTGCCATCTACCGTCGCTGTCAAACTTGCCGGACTACTTCTGATCGTAATTTCAAACACCTTTTCTAGTAAAACCTTTAAATAAACTGTTTTCTGTCACATTAACGAGTCGCTCTTTCTCTGCTGTTTCTGTTACTTTTTTTCGCTGCTTCCTTCAACCATAACTTGCAAAAAATACATTTCCAACGTTACATTCCGATGTGATTTCAAGTCGTCTTTGTATCTCTAATACTTTCAGGAAGTATGATGGTCTGGTAGTAAAACAGCCAGGAGTAATGCCACTGAAATGTCAGAGATTTGTCGGAAGCGCCCTCTATCAAAAAATGAGGGTACAAAAGCTGTACGCCATTTTGAATAAAATAATTACCAAGTTAATGACTTACACGCAAACTGCAACAAAATCGATTTGTTTGTCCAATATTTATGAGCGTTTAAAATTTCCCCCTCTGTTCACAGTTTAATTTACGCTAGTTACCCGATTCCTATGATTCCGATTTTGGGCTTAAAATTTAAGTTAAAATCTAAACTTTAGAAAAATTTCAACCCCATGCACAAAATAACGTTAAAAAGTAGTTGTTCGTTACTCTAAAATCTAAAGCGTCCTCTATCGACAATTTTTTAACGTAACCTTTAAAATTTTTTTCTAAAAAAATCGTGATATAAAGAATAATTTTAGTGAAAACCGCGAACGAATCGACCCTTTTTTCCGTTTTTTATCATCGTTAGAAATTTTGGACCTCAAACTTTAATGGCCCCTAGCTCCTACAGAAGACGTTTGCGCCCCATGGTTTCCCATTTAATAATGTTTGTTTTCATGTCTACTACCATCCCTCAAAGTTTGTCGGTCTGTTAGCGAAACACCCTGTATATATATATATATACAGGGTGTTTCGCTACAAGACCGAAAAACTTTAAGGGATGATAGTACACATGAAGACAAACATTATTAAATAGGAAACTATGGGGCGCAAACGTCTTCTGTAGGAGCTAGGGGCCATTAAGCTTTATGGTCCAAAACTTCAAATGATGATAGAAAACGGAAAAAAGGGTCGATTCGTTTGCGGTTTTCACTAAAATCATTCTTTATATTGCGATTTCTTTAGAAAAAAATTTTAAAGGTTGCTTTCAAAAATTATCGATAGAGGGCGCTTTAGACTTTAGAGTAACGAACAACTACTTTTTAACATTATTTTCTGCACGGGATTGAAATTATTCCAAAGTTTAGAATTTAACTTAAATTTTAAGTTCAAAATCGAAAACATTCGGATCGGGTAACTAGCAAAAATTGAACTGTGAACAGAGGGGGAGATTTTAAATGCTCATAAACATTCGACAAACTAATCGATTTTATTGCGGTTTGCGTGTAGGTCATTCCCTTGGTAATTATTTTATTCAAAACGACGCACAACTTTGGTGTCCTGATTTTTTGACAGAGGGCGCTTCCGACACATCTCCAACATTTCAATGGCATTACTCCTGGGTGTTTTACTACCAGACCAACATACTTCCAGGAAGTGTTAGAGGTGCAAAGCCGATTCGAAATTACATAGGAATGTAACGTTGAAAATGCCTTTTTGCGAGTTACGGTTAAAGGAAGCAGAGAAAAAAGGCAACAGAAACAGCCGAGAAAGAGCAACACGTTAATGTGACAGAAAGCAGTTTATTTAAATGTTTTACAACAGAAAGTGTTCAAAATTACGACCAGAAGTAGTTCGGCATGCTTGACAGTGGCGTCGCATGGAATTCTTCACGCTTTAAAAAAATCTTGGCATCTCTGATAGCTTTCTGCCAAGCTACAGAAATATTAGATGCAAGGTCTTTAACTGATGGTACGGGAGTCTCATACACCCAAAATTTCATTTGTACCCAGCAAAAGAAATCGATACATGATAGGTCCGGCGATCTGGCAGGCTACCACGACCCGTTGCCTAGATGTTACTTTGTAGTGTCGGCAAACGTCATGGTAAAATGTGAAGAAGTCCCATCGGGCTGTTCATCTTTCAAATACTTCATTCTGCTACCTTTGAAGCCGGTTCGCGAATGATCACTTCAACGTGATCGCTGTTCACACGCATTACCGTTGAGCGTCATCTACCGCAAGGAAACCGCAGCGCCATGTACCGTCGTTGTCAAACTTGACGGACTACTTCTGGTCGTAATTTCAAACACCTTTTGTAGTAAAACCTTTAAATAAACTATTTCCTGTCACATTATTAACGTGTTGCTCTTTTTCTGCTGTTTCTGTTGCTGAATTCTTTGCTTCCTTTAACCATAACTGGCAAAAAAGGCATTTCCAACGTTACATTCCTTTGTGATTCAGAGTCATCTTTGTGGCCCTAACACTTCCTGGAAGTAAGTTGGTCTGGTAGTAAAACACCCGTGAGTAATGCAATTGAAAAGTTGGAGATGTGTCGGAAGCGCCCTCTATCAAAAAATGAAGACACCAAAGCTGTACGTCATTTTGAATAAAATAATTACGAAGGATATGATTTTCACGCAAACCGCAACAAATTCGATTAGTTTTTCCAATATTTATGAGCGCTTAAAATCTCCCCCTCTGTTCACAGTTCAATTTTCGCTAGTTACCCGACCCCAATGTTTTCGATTTTGGGCTTAAAATTTAAGAAGTCTAAACTTTAGAATAGTTCCAACCCTATGCAGAAAATAACGGTAAAAAGTAGTTGTTCGTTACTCTAAAGTCTAAAGTGCCTTCTATCGATAATTTTTGAAAGTAATCTTTAAAATTTTTTTCTAAAAAAATCGTAATACAAAGAATGATTTTAGTGAAAACTGCAAACGAATCGACCCTTTTTTCCGTTTTCTATCATCGTTTGAAATTTTGGACCCTAAACTTTAATGGCCCCTAGCTCCTACAGAAGACGTTTGCTCCCCATGGTTTCCTATTTAATAATGTTTGTCTTCATGTGTACTATCATCCCTCAAAGTTTGTCGGTCTGGTAGCGAAACACCCTGTATATATATATATATATATATATATCTATATATACAGAGAGAGAGATACATTGACTCTATAAACAAAGTTGCTCTGATAATGCATTGCTACATCTCATACTATTCCTTAAATTTAGAAGCTAAATTTTACCCTAATGGAGTAAAACTTTATTAATTGGAAACTTTTATGATTAAAAATGAATTATAATCATTATCGGATGAATTAATGTATTATTAGCAATGTGATATTTTATGTGTTGTTGTTTTAAAATGCATGAATGAGTATTACTTTAATAGCTACAAAAAATTAAAAATGGAATAAACTAGTTAAAAAGTGAGAGTCTACAAGATATCTTTATGTATGCTTTTAGCTATCATTAAAATGAAAGAAAGATACACACTTAAGGTACAGCGTTTAGAATGCATACTGTGGAAATCTTTTATCTAGACAGTGCTAAAAATTTGTATCCTTTAAATGTGCATCGATGCTACAGAAATCAAAAGTATCGATTACAGCGACATATCCTGGATTTTTGTATTACATTGACTAGACTAAGAATAGTTTTGCAGTTTTAGAAAATGTCCTGCATGTGTCATTGCTGTCTATAGATTTCATCAGCGTAGTTGCACATTTAAGGAATAGAATATTTTAACATTTTCTTTTAAAGTATTACGGAAATAGCCGATTTCCCAACTATATATTCTAGACACTATACTTAGGTCACAATAAGAAAGTTTCAAAACTTTCGCCAATGTTTGAATATTTAAACATCTTCTTATTATCAGTCTCACGTTACATACCTAGAGATCAAAAGAGACTAACAACAATTTATTTTCTTTTGTAAAGTTTTAGTTCACTATTATATAAGGTAAATAAAAAAATCAATTGTATACCGTAAAAATTTAGAAAAATATCGACGATATAGTGAGCGGATTTCAGTTGCTTTCTAAAAGTAGACGGACCATTTTACTTTTGTCCCATTTTTTCACTTTAAGGGTTCCTTAATTAAAAAAAGTAAAAACGAAACCATTGTAAGATCATGTCTATGTCTATTTAGGCGTCTGCCACAGCTATTTTTCTCGAAATGTATGAAACGGGAAAAGATTAAACTAGATAGATTTACAAAGATCATAGACCTATATATTTATTGATTATTAGCCATTCACAAATATTTTTCTGAACAATTTTATGCAGCTAATTAAGTTAATTGGAAAACTAACGTACATATGTATGAATATAATGTAAAAAATGTATATCTCTATATATGTATGTGGAATATCGTTCGAAATATACCTTAACACGAACTAAAAAGGTATATTGTTTTAGTTCTATTTATTTATTTCAGAAATATCGTTGAAAATGTACTGTAAATAATACCCTCCCCCTTATTTCTGAATTTTCCGAAACTTAAATTATGAAATACATGTGGGGTAGTAAAAGTTCATTTAAACCTTGTTAAAAACTACAGTGATTATCCTAGTTCTGACAGCTTCTGATGAAATCACATTTTCTATGTTAAACAGAAACTTCATTTTGAGTGTAACTCATTAGGAGAATTGATGGGCGATCCAGGAAACCGTTGATGCGGATTCATCCAAAAATTTTAGATGATGATTTTCGAAAAATGTTCCGATTATTATCCGTGATGGTAATTAAAAACCTATCTAGAAAATTCGACATTTGCAACTCCTTTTGAAGCGCACTTGGCTCTATAAAATAGTGAAACTTTGTGTGGGGAAACTGTTTGTTTTATATAAGACTAATCAACATGATTAAATGAACAAGCACATAATCTTTCGTGCACGAATAAACTCGGACAGTGATTAATTTATTTTTTGATACTTTAGTTCTTTAAAGACTCCCCAGAAGAGCCCATTCCATCTAAAAAGTAATTATCAAAACATAATAATCCGTTCCAAAGGTACGAGAGGAGATATGTTAAAAACTATCTCGTACTACTCAAAACATCATATAAAAAGATAAATTATTCATCAAGTATTGATTATGAATAACTTTTCAACCCTTTCAGAACAGTACAAGAGACCGTTACCATTTAAACTAGTGAAGCAACATTTTAGCATTTACCGTTTATAGTTGGAGAGGTAACCAAATTTTTGTGGGAATCACTTTATAAAGCCCTGTATATTATCTACAAATTTTTATACACTCCTCATATAGATCTGAAATTTAATTTAACAAGAAAGAAACAAGCATGCGTGAAGCATAGATTATGAAGCACTTTCCAACACATTCATAATAATGTAACAAAACTGCATAGTCTAAAATATTAAAATATTACGTCTTCTTTCATCAACACATTTCAAAACCAAGTTTAAACTGTTCCCATCTACAATCAGAAAATAACCACAATTTTGTAGCAGTCCTGTATATGATAATGGGACTTGTATCTATTAACAACATGCATCCAAAATTTTGTTCATTTAAGAGATACATATATTTCAGTTTAAAATTTCCCTTCAGTAATTTCCTCTAATAAGGAGAATGGTATGTGAATACTTTTGTTCCTCCCTGTATATGAGGTATAGAATTTTTATAAAGAATAACATGCAAAAAAATTAATTACATTTAAAAGCGCATTTCAAATTTTAAAACGTACTCTCCAGCAATTAATACAGTTATACGTAAAGTATTGTAACCGGTTTCTTTAATGTGTCCCTGTGAATTAATAAAAAATGCTATAAATGCTCTATTTTAAAGTGACCGTAGTGAAATACACTGATTTATATGAGTTTCAATATACTTGAAATAGCGTAATGACATTAAAATACTAAACAAACGATTTTTCCCCATATACCATAATGTAATCAAATTCTTTTGAATATCCCTGTAAATCAATCATTAACCGTACTTACTTTGTATGCAATAACATACATGCTTTTGCGACCTTAAATAAGCTTTATCAATTGCATGAAAATCTGAGTATATTTATGGGAGTTATATCGTGGACAGACGGACTACTACAAATAAAATATTTTCTTTTTTGTAAATTGTGATGCGGATGAATAAAATAATAGTCGTCGTCCCACCCTGTAGTCAAAAGGCTAATAATAACTACAACTTTTATTGAATATTTATTACGTGAATTATCACATTGCTAACTAAGCGTCGACCAACAGAGTGAAAAATGGCCAAGCCGGGAATCGAACCCGGAACCCTTGGAATAGCTCTACAATTCAAGCTACGAGGACGTTACCCACACTCTAAATAAAAAGGAGTGAATAGTCACTCCAGAATAGTGAATACTCACTCTATCACAGACTCAAAATATGCCGAATGTATTTAGAGTGACTATTCACTTTGGGCAAAAGTGGAATCATTGACTCTTTGAAAGAGTGAATACTCACTTCTAGGAAGTGAATATTCACTCTACACAGGGGTCAATAATCACTATTTCTGAGGAGTGACTATTCACTTTTGCTAAAGGAGTGCGTTTTTTCACTCCTAATAGGAGTGAGTAGTCACTTTTTCATAGGAGTGAATGCTCTTTTTTTATTTTTGCAATGAATTCCCCTTTTTATTGCTATTATGGGCATTTTAAAAGAATCGTGTCTTTTAGAACATACAATGAAAATAAATACAAACGTGGTAAAGATTGGAATAAAATACTTTATTGACAATATTTATTTAATTCAAAGTATGTAACATTAATTGAACTTTTTAAGGGAAAACGTAATTAAAGTTACACATGAATTAGATTATTTACAGAAATAAACTAATTTATTCCAATCTTTCTCCTTGTGTTTGCATTCATTGGTAGTCCCATAAATATATGATAGTTTTAAAATGCCCATAAGCACAAGTTATTAAACAGTTTTAAAATATTAAACATATATATTTTTTTCAGATATACCCATTAAGTTTTACATATTATTTAAATAAATCCATAATGCACGTTATCTATGGTTATCTATGTTTTTTTTTATGTGTAATTAAAATCTTATTTCTGAAAAATATATATTAATACAAGCCGTATTTATAAAATGACATGGTAAGTCATATTTAATTTCAATTTTTTATTCCCGTATATAGAGTAGATGTGCATGTAGTACCTGCCGGCGAAGACACTCACGAGCTAATACTAATCCTATGGGGAGAGATTTTTCTAATATCTCGTTTGCATTTTGACGTTTTATTTATTTATTTATTTTGCATTGAATAGCTGAAGTTCGTCTCTATATCTAATCTTTTTTACTTTTTTGATTTTGGTCGCAGATATTTTTATAAAGTTTCATTTACTTTCAAAACCGGTACCAAAAATGAAAGTGTTATTTAAAAAAAACATCTGCAGACAAAATTGAAAAAGTAAAAATAAACAAATATTTAAGAGAAAATGTGTTTTTGACGACTTCTGTAACTTAAGTGTTTTTATTTAAATGGTGAACGATTAAGCCCTATAAGCCCCTCTTTGACTGTGCCCTTAAATATTATTTTTCGGCTTCATGAGTGGTTTGATTGCCAGATTATAAATTAGGCAAAACATCATTAGATTCATTATTAAATAATAATAATAAAATGAAGAAGATATTGAAATTTTATAAATCACATTAATATAACTTAAAAACAACTACACTGGTGTCCAAAAGTTAAGCATAATTGGTAATTAAGTAATTATTTTTAAGTAATAAAAGAAATATGAATCGGAATGTGCTGAAACTCCAGGTATGTAAACAAAATAGTACGCGTCATATATTTTCGCGAAGAGTTTTCCCCGAAATCGAACAGGGGACCGTCAACAAATTGAAAAAGAACGAAGATCTTTTGGATAACCCTGTCAAAACTAATGTAGCAAAAGCGTTCAAACTGCACATTATGATTAATTGGCTTATTGTAATGTACTGTGTTAATTTTTACAAGGATAGCATGTATACTCGTAGAGAAATTAAGGTTTTTATAAAAACAGTCTTAAGTTTTTTGCTTATAATTTTGCAGAGTTCTTAATATAAAACAATGTTCTTTTTGAAAAAATGACAAATATCATTGTATACAATACCCTGTCATCAGAATTAAAAAATAATAAAAATTGTATGGCAAATGAGCAGGTTTACTAAATAATTTTTTACTGCGCATGCGTGAAAGCTATTAAAATTTCATTTGCATATTATGTTAGTTAAATGTATAGAGCAACTTTTGTGAAAGTCTCAAAAACATAGCTTAAAAATTCTGAAAATTATCGTTGATAGAATGAGATCAAAATCCTTTATTCCCTAATTGAAGCAAAAATATGAGGGGCTGTATCCATATTCCATTGTTTAGTGCCTACACAATATTGCACTTACAACTATATTTAGGTAAAACCCCTGATTTTTTTGCTTCCTTTAGGAATAACGGATTTTGAGTTGATTCTATAGGCGACCATTTTCAGAATTTTTGAAAAATAAGAATTGACATATTTTGGTACTTTTCATTGTTTTACTCCATATATTGGTTCAAAGTTGAGCAGGTATTTTTTTTTCAAGTGTATAATGCCGGGCTTTCACTCTCGTTAACGGAGCGAGATCACTCTCGACCATGGAGTGAGATATTTCACTCTCGACAACGGAGTGAGATATTTTACTCCTTTTTAGGAAGTCGGAAATTCCACTCTCTAAAGAGAGTATTTGTATAAAGTTCACTCTAAAAAGAGTGAAAATGCAAATCACTCCTACAAAAAGTGAGCTTTTTACTCCTCCCAGTTTTAGAGTGCATCTTTCACTTACATATGTTGGTTCACTCTGCTGGTCTACGCTTAGCTAGCAATGTGATAATTCACGTAATTAATATTCAATAATTTCAAGCATAATTTCACTATTGAAAATTAATTGAAAAATTAATAAAAAAATACATCTTTTATATGGACAATTTTTTTCATAAGATTAACTCTCATAAAAACGTGGCTTGTGTGTGTGTGGGGGGGGGGGAGAAGGTCGTTGATGAAGAAAAAACTCGTAACTTCGCTATTTCATAAGATAGCAAGCCCGCTTAAATGTATTGTAAATCTTCTGAATATTAGAAAAACCATTTATACTGACATGCTTTTGATAGTATAACTTTTACAGCAAAATAAAAAAATGGATTGGTGTAGAAGAAAAATATTATATATGTTTTAATTCACCACTATCGAGATAAAAAAGAAGTATCATCGAGAGAAGAAAAATTTTAACAACCCTTTAGAGATGTCATATGTAAAGCTCCATTAATAAATGCACGCGGGTCTCAATAAAAAGAACGCCAGAAATTTAAACATAGTGCGTGGTTCATTCAATGAAATAATCGCTATGCGATTTAAAATTATTATATAAATCTTTATAATATTATCTATAACTTTTGTACTAGAAAGTTTTTGATAAGATGAACTCTACCGATGAATGATATTACTAAAAATATTTTGAAAAGATGAAAAAAATAGGGGTTGGAGAACAAATTATATTGTTATTATAAATCTGGTGAAAGAAACTTTTACATAAATATGAATTAAAAAACTCGTAAGACTCTAAAGCGGCCAGATAAAACTCTTTATCTCTAATGTTGATTTAATTTTTGTTTATGAAATTAGGACTTAATACCAAAATCGACCTGTGCCTGTAGGCCGTGCCGGTAGGGGTTTGTTTTAATCGATCTTCTTATTTTAAATTAAAATTTATGTCTATTGTTATTAAAGCTATCCTTATTTTTCTGAGTTAATAATAGCAAAAAATTATTTAACATAATATTATGCTAAACTATCTTATTTTACTTTCAGAAAATATGTATTTTGTATATATTTTGATTAACTTTTTCTATTTTTTTAAAGCAAAATGTTGCTCATTTAAAAAAAAATCGAAATTTAACCCCGTCGTATAACAAAAATCTAAATTTAAAAAGACTTCCAAGACATTAACTTCGAGGAAAACATGGTTTTTTATTACTCAACTAGAAAAAAAAATACACAGTCTAGGAATTAAAGTACAAAAATAATTTAAAACGTCTCTGAAAATAGCTGCTGCAGAAGATCTCGAATCTTAAGTAGAAAACGCTTTTCTGAGTTACAGTTGATCAAAAAGAAAATGAAAAAAAATTAAAGCAAACTTACTTATTCACTTTTGTGAATTTTTAATCCAATATAGTTCGAAAAAAAAGAATAAAGTTGCAGGATTTTTTTTAACTACATGGCAAAAATTTACATATTTTGCTTTTTCATTTAGAAAGTAAAGGAGTTTTACATATTCTTTACTGGCTTTGACGTTTGCTGAATATTTAAAATATTTGAAACATATATATTTTATATGACCAAGTGAAATTATGAAATTGAACATATGTAAAAGAGTAATTGGCATTTAGTTTTTATTATTTATCTGGTGATTTTGATGTTCAGTAAAAGAAAAAATTTAGTCTCAAAATATGTATACATAGTTGCAAACTTTTAGGCTCTGTTGTTCCAGAAAAAATAGGTAGAAATTTTCCGTTTTTTTAAGTAGAAGATTACACTGATTAAAAAAGGTAAAACTTACAATTAAATTTGTGGTACAAAAAAGGTTAAGATGTTGGTAACTATGCGTATGCCTTTTTAATGTGTCATAGAATAAATGATTTTCTGTATATCAAATTTTACAGCTTATAACGCAAACTTTCACAGTTTATTTTGTTTTTCTAGGTAAATTCTTTGTATGAGGTACATACTTTTCTTTACAAAGAAATATTCATGAGAAATATAATAAAATATAAAATAAAGGTAATTGAAACACATAACTATCACTTTCTATGAAATTTCTTAACGGTTTTTGTTTTAAATAACTTGAATTTTATTTCTAAAAATCATTAACAAAAAAAAAAAAAAAAAAAAAAAAAGAAAAAAAAGTTTATTCAGTTTTACATTCGGAGTATTAAGCGTGACTATAAATTTCTATCCATTTTCTTAAAGGAAAAATGCGCTTTAAACGTTGAGATATACGGTAACAAATTTACGGTAAACGGAAAATTTTGGTGATTTTTTTCCTTTTAATATAAGGTATATGTTTGCATTTGTGATATTATAATTGTTATGTATGTATTCACCATCTACCCCCAACTCACGGTTAACCCTTTATTGCATAGTTTTGCCCTTTGTCAAGATATTAAAATTTCTGTCCCTATCGTTTTTTTTTACCGTTGCCTCTTAATATCATTGTGCTTTATGTAATCATATTGACCCTATGTTTAATTCTTTCAAAATATCATAGGTTGTTTGTCAGTTACAAATAAAAAGGAACTTTTGAAGCCTTCCTTTTTCCTACCCATAGATGGATTTTTAACAAAAATAAAAATATTTAAAATTCAAAATTTCATTTAAAAACTCTTTCAAAAGGATATGTTTTTAAATGTTACTTTAAATAATTTTAAACAAAGTCTTTTGCAATTAGTATTGTTAATGCATGGTGTTACAAATTGGCAATCGTTTAAAAAAATAAAAAATTTTGAAGTGTGATAATTCTTTCAGTACTTTTTCTATAATGTATGTCCATTAAGAAATCAAATATAAAATATATTTGATCCTTTAATTGCTCTTAATGGACCTTAATGGGCTTATTGATTCCTTAATTTTTTAAAGGAAAAATAAAAAATCATCATGCACCAGAGGGTTAAGGTAAAATAGATAACCTAAATGATCAAATTGTATTCATTTATAATTTGATTGAAGGTTGACTTAAATCAGGCCCAATTATATTAATGGTGAATACCATTTGAGCGGCCGCCTGATGGATGCTATTACGCTTAACCAGTATTTAAGGTAAATGGGGAATATGAGCGATAGTACTGTAATTAAATAATTTTGAAAATATGCGTTCAGTGTATGAAGGGTATCTGCCTATGAAATTATTAAAACGAAGAGGGGGAATCAGTGACACCTAAAAGAAATTGCCCATAGACAATAACCGAAGATATTTTACCGCATACAGAAAACTGTTGCTTTTATCACGTTCTCTGCCACGGATGCACTGTAGAGTATTTGGTGGATTTAGCCGGCCAAAAAAATTTCTTGTTGAAATATTAAAGCAAAGTTTATTTCTGATTAAATTATGATATTATCATCACTTTTTAGCAGTTTTCTTCGAAAATCAGAATAAAAAAAATAATATATATATATACAGGGTGATTCTAATTTTTTTTTACAATAAAAGAGGGGTAATAGTACACATCGAGACAAACAATATTAAATAGGAGACCAAGGGTCCCAAACCTTTTCCAATGGATATAGCCGACATTAAAGTTTAGTCTTCTGGAAATTACAACAAAAATCTTTTATTTTATCACGAATCATATCGAGATGATCCAACCAATGTAATCTACTGTGAAGGTAATATCCTATGTACAATAAATTATCCTTAACAGAGATACTCTTACCTTGAAGTTTAAAAATAGGTCGGTGCTTACTTGACGTATATTTTCCGAAAAGCATTGAAGTAGACTTTTCAACACTAATAGACAGATGTAAATCACCACAGACTGAACCAAAGTGGGAAATACTAGAATTGACGGTATTCTCAAGTGCAGGTCTTGAATCACTGCCTTCAACAATAACAGTGTCATCAGCATAAGAAATAATTTTTTGACTGTGTCGCCTATAACTTTTGATAATTTTGTCAGCAACTATTGTCCAAAAAAAGGGTCCTAAACCTGAACACTGCGGGCAGCCCCGAAAGACTCTGAACCATCTTATGCCTCTAACGAACTTGAATCCAATGAGACGGTGACTGATATAAGAATAACCACAAGTACAACTGAAACTAGTTGGATGTAACAATCCCAAAACTTTCTTCTATCTGATTCATGTTAATACTAAGAATAATGATAATAAACACCAGTACAACTGAAACTAGTTGGATGTAACAATCCCAAAACTTTCTTCTATCTCATTCATGTTAATACTTCCAGGAATATGAAGCATAGCAGCGTCACCGGTTAGGTGATTTACTCCAAAATTTAATCAGCAACAATTTATGTCAAGTTCTAACTGAATCCGAAGTTGAGGAAAATCCCTGCATTAATTTTTGAGATCGAATCATTTTAGAAATCGTAAATAAATCTGGATAGATGCGCCATCTGTTGAGCGATTTACTCTAAAAACTAAAGATTCTAATTTATATCGCGGAGTAACTGAATCTGAAGTTTGATGAAAACTCGTGCATTAGCTGCAGAGGTAGAACTACTGCAATAATTTAGATAATACTACAGAGAAGCACCACCTGCTTGCCGATTTACACCAAAAGATAATCAGTACCATATTATGTCAAAAGGAATAAAGGAATTTGAAGTTATATGAAAATTTGTCCTTTAGCTTTTGAAATAGAGTTATTGCTGATATCGTGAAAAAGGCAGCATAGCAGCGACATATTTTGGGCGATGTACTCCAAAAACTAATCAGCTTCAGTTTATTGAATCTAACTGAATCTAAAGTTTTAAGATATTCCGTTCAATAGTTCTTGAGATAAACCGCCCACAAAATTTTTGTCATAGAGAGACAGAGGGACAAGGTGACAAACAGTAAAGACAGAGACATTTAGTAAAAACATGCTTTTTGGTTTCTTTAACCACTAAAACGTCTAAATCCGTCAAAAACCGGAATTTGGAAATTCGCATGAATCCAATACTTTCTTGTTGTGAAGATAGAAGAAAGTAACAAGGCTTTACATCCTAACTATTTTCATTGAAATTAGGAAATATTTTTTAATAATATTGATGCAATATTGGGAGTTTTTAGAGAAATATAAATACTTATGTACTGGAATATTATATTTCTCACGATTGACCTATCACATTTCTATTATAAACATGATACAACAATTACACTCAATGTTATCCATTCTTTTTTACGACTATGTATGTAACGCACATTCAAATTCTCGAAATAATAAAAATGCCTGGCAAATGGAGAAACGAACCACAGTTTTGCAATATTTAAATAACACTACTTTTTATCTATAACAGCATATAAAAATACAAGTTTCTGTAACTCACGTCACATATGTAAACAAGATAACTCCTTAAAAGCTTTCAAAAACAACACTCCAAAAGCATCTTGCGAAAAATCTCAAGCAGAAATTTTATTCGAGATAATTCCCCTTTCAATTCATCGTTTTAAATAGGAAAAACTAAATCCGTTGCAAGAATTTCTACATCGAATTTTTCAGTTCAATAGGCACAATCTAGATTACAAGACGATCATTCAGGTGAAGAGACTTTTTTTAAAGGATCATCTCTTCCAAGATAGATTGGATTGTTATTATTTCGTTTATATATCAATATTCAATTTGCTATGCATAATTGTTTCAAAACATTGTGTTGCTAGACTTCTTTTATTTAAATGATAATGGTTTTAAAAGTTTTATAGAAAAAACAGTTTTGAAATGTAGAAAGAATTGCGACATAATGTTATATTTGTAAGGGAATATTTTGGAATAATAAAATCATTGGAACAGATAAAAATGTTTCATGACCATCGTTTGGAAGAAAAATTTTCATTTAAAGCTGAATGACTAAAGCAATTACAACGCAGTATTTAAATTTAAAGAAAGAAGATTATGAATAAATTATTTTATGAATTCTTCTTTTTCTATTTCTAAGTAGCGATGCATTTTAAAGAATTAAAATTTTATGACCGAATTAAATTAGTCCTAATTCTTCGTTTAACGCAAGAAAAGCTAAACGAATCGTACAAATTTATAATCTAAGTTTACATTTCAATAAGTATATAAAACGACCACTCAGATAAAGGGATTTTTTAAAGAGTTATGTATCATCCAGAGAAATCAATTTCTTATTATTTAATTTAGATATCCATATTCAATTTTCTATGCAACTTTGTTTGAAAAGAGTCTGTTTTTGTAGACATATTTTATCTCATTCATGTATACTTTTTATTTTTTATATATATTTTATAAATATTAGAAACATACTAAGCATTGCAAAATACCGTTATATTTGTAATGAAACACTTATTTATAAAAATTAATTCAAACCGACAAAAATGTTTCACGAAAAGTTCATGTTGAAAGAATTATCTTCAATTTTAAAAGCTGGTTGAGAAAAGCATTTGTAGCACGAAGTATTAGAATTCAATCCCTTGAAGGGTTTGTGGGAATTAATGTATCAAACTTAATTTTAAATGCAAAGTACCACAACGAAACCGTCACTTTTAATAACGATTTTAATTTTATTAAGCGCTTAAAGAAAACTCTTTACCCATACTGAAATATTTTTTTTTTTTTAATTCCGGTGTCATTCAATCATTTCAGGTTTGTGCTCTGCTCTTCAAAGATTTAATGAAAGAAGAATACGAATCAACTATATGTTGACTGTTTTATTTTTCTACATAACCATCAATTTTTAGGTTTAAAATTTTATAGCCGAATTGAAGTAGTCCCAAAACTACGTTTAATATTGGAAAAACTAAACGCGTTGCATAAATTTATGCATATAAGTTTCGTTTCATTAAGTGTATCGGTGTCCCATCATAATCTCTCAAACCATACACATCTAAATTCCTAGCTTGAATTATGAAAAATGTCCGAGGAAATATACCCCAACGACTAATGATTCTTTAAAAAGAACAAAAGAAAAGTATAACGTTATATTCCATAAAAGAAAAAACTCTTTATTGAAAACATGAGCATCATTGCTTGTATATGTTTACAAACAAAAGCGCTGAGCAAAATATTTTTCTCTTATATCAATACATTCTTGCGTGCCATGAAATGACGTCAAGACATTTTTTGAATCGTACTTAAAAGGCTACATATACAAAGGAGGGTTAAAATTAAAGTTACTATGGTTCAACCTACGTACAGTTCATTCTGGTAAACATATTTTGACAAAACATGAAAATTATACTAAACGAACTATGGGGAGATGAAATCTGCAATGTAATATAGTAGTTAAAATTTTGACCACCAGGCCAGAAGGGGCGCATGACATCTAAGTTCAACAAACTGGAAACTCAAAAATTTTTTGCTTACAGAAAATTTCCAATGTGCATTCCATTTGCTTGAAGTACATGTTTAAAGCGTATTATAGCGTGTTCAATAGTACCGCAAAATTTTCATGACCAACTTTAGCAACATGAAGCTACTAGCTTTCTACTAGTTATACTAGCTTTCAAAACAGGCAGAGTCGTGTGTTTTCTCCATAAATACGGTCTTTGAAGTATCCTCACAACCAGAAATCACAGGTATTCAAATCCGGAGAACGCGGAGGCCAGACTAATGAAAAATTGTCGAAATTACATGATAATCTACAAGATGGGAGTGAAGCAGCGCAGTCCTATGTGAAACGTTTTATCATCTTAAACGACAAATTATTAGCTTTCTGATAAAACAACTTCATCAGTAACATTCGTTCTTTCCTCTATAAAGGCAAGGTGCAGAATAACTTTACGGCAGGGACTGTTGGCTTCTTAACCCTTTCAAGGGTTGTGGTATGTTTAAGAAACCAATTAATTTAAATTCCTAAGTGTCACATTATCACCAGAATTTTGGGTGTAATATTCTCTATTTATTTTGTATGTAAAATGTAGCTTTTTCTTATTTGCAATAAATTTGTTCTTAAATTCCGGTTTCATTCGTTTCAAAATTTAGGAATGAAAGTGCTTTGCCCCTGAGAGGGTCAAAAAACTCATAGATGAAACAGCCAACTATCGGTCAAAATTTGAACGACTATATTTCTTTGTACATTCCTTTTCCCCGATGTTACATATAACACATTTACCAAGTTTCACCGATATTTTTCTACCAGAATGGTCTCTATGTAGATCTAAAAAGGAAAACTTTAATTATAGTCACCCTGTAGTAGCTACTGCTAATCTTCACATGGTGATAAAGTATTCCGTTCGTGAATAATACGACATGTACTTAATCTTCGGTCAATGAAATCATAAAGTTTTTACAAAATACTAGGAAATATGCCAGTCTCTAATCACCATGCCACTCTGTTTTCCCAATTCCAAAGCTTAACGCAGGTTGGAAAACAAATCAATATATTGAAAAATTCTGGAAGTGTCTGCCCAACGCACAATCTTCACGAAATTAATGAAAGGACGCACAGTGGGTTTAAACCAGCATAGATGCATTCAGTAGTTCTGTAGGTGGAAGAAACTCCCGAGATGAATCAAGCACCAGGGATGTGAATGCGAGTAGCAGTAATATACGTAGGCAAATACGAGCGCGCTGTACTCATTTTGCTTTACGAAATCGTGCAAAGTCTACATCTAGTTGACATTCAGCGATGTATAGACTTTCGTGAATCGTTATTTTAACAACACGAAGCCTACAAAGATTTCATTGAATATATCTTATGGGCAGATGAACCATACTTCACACTTAACGGAATCATCGATAGTCAGAACAACCCTATGCAATTAGAGTTCAATCCGCTCACCGACAAATCCGACCCACTGGTCTTTAAATGTGGGTCGTCATTATGAGTACTCGCATCACTTGAAAATACCTGCCTGAACGGCTCACGGGACAATCCTACTCTGAGATGTACTAAGTCATTTCTTAGATCATTTAGAATCATTAGATCTTCCTAGATCATTAGAATCAATACATGGCCTATGGTTCCAGCATAATAGAAGTTGGGCACATTTTTTCTCTCCTGCACGTATGTCGTAATAGCAGTTAGTCGAATATAAAGGCCACTGGACTGGACGTGGGCGTCCGGTTTTATGGCCAGCATGCAAATCCAGATCTGAACTCTTTGGATTTCCTCTTATGAAGCTATTGGAAAGAACTGTCCTATAGAGACGCAGTTACTACAAAAAGTGACTTAGTTGGTTGCGCATTTTTGCGGACACAAAGCTGTTGCCATATTACAGTCAGCCACTTCACGGTGGGTGCATTCATGCCTCGATATCCGCGGTGGATATTTCATCTTCCTACTTAAATATATGCAAATACCCATGTTCATTTTTTCAATATTTTTTCCATGCAAAGGATATGGTGCAATAGTGTTATTTCGCAGATTTCCCAAAAGCTATGAGTTTTTTTTCTTGGGGGGGGGGGGATGTTTGGTCATTTTTCATCTTCTCCATGCCAGGAAACTGTCTCTTTAGACTTTGGGTGATCTTGATCCGATATCCTGAATAAGATGAACAATCAATTAAAAGGGAGTTTTTAAACATCCCTGTATCTTCTACATAGATTGGTTTGTTATTAATTCATTGAGACATCCATATTCTATAAATATATTTCCATAGACATATTTTACCTAACTGATAAAGATGTTGTAGTTTTATATTTTAAAATATATATAACGGAAATGCAGAAAACATTGATAAATAATATTATATTTCTATACGTTGTTATATTTGTACCAAAATCGAATAATTTTAGGATAGGAAACGGCTTTGAAACAGATACAAATATTTCATTAGTTCATATTTGAAATTACTCTAATTTTAAATTTATCATGAACAATCATAGAAATCAATTTTATTATAAATCTTAAGTAGCCCATGTTCCTTTTTAATTTCTAATATCTACTTTTAAACTTTAAAATTCTGGGAGCACAAATTAGGGTCAATCAATTATTCTTTGCCAAAAAAAACGAGCTTTTGAAAATGTAACGATATTTAATTGAAACTTTTAATATGGTATGTTTACTAAATAAATATATTATGTTATATAAACGCAAACTGAAACTCAGAGACACGGACATCGATAAAAACCCGGCAACTGAGGAAAATTTTAATTCAAGTTTCGTCGTAGAACCATTGACGGTTATTCTTAAGCACAAAATTCACTATAGGCTTAACAGAAAATTTCCCCTCGAATTATAAGCTTAATGGAATGCTGTTAGATTATGGTTTTTATGCCATATTTTTTAAATCATAAAAAAGTGCTTTTAACATTTAATATTAATTTTTAATCCCGTAATAACACTGGAAAAATATCGAACAACTGTTTAAAAACATATATATACATGTACTTTTAGTGCTGAGGTAAAGTTGGAGCAATTTTCCAGAGAAGACAACTACGTTTTCTTCAGTTACTTAAAATGCTTAGATTTTCTCTTGTTCTCGCTTTTTGGTACTTTAATCTAGTTGCATTCCGGTTTGAAGAATACCGATAATAGCTGAGATCACCTACAACCTACAGAATAATTCCAATTATAAACATTAAATATGCAGCATTTATAATAGGATATATTTTCATTCAAGTACTTTTCTATTCAGTTTATATGTAAAACAACACCACTCGGCAGGCCCTAATATTTTGAAAAATGGAGAAAATACTAATTTTAAAATTTTTTGCTTAAAATGAATTTAGACAGCCGAAATATATTTTCCGAAAAATCCGTAAATACCCAACAATTAAATTTTTATTTTAATAAAAGTACTAAACGGAAGAAAGTCCTTAATTTTCATGTAAACAGCATGTAAAAATATGCATCTAAAATTACATATAAAAGCTCTTTTGACGCTGATTTTTTCATTTCTATAAAAACAGTACATTATATAAAGTAACTGGATGTATTCATTTTTCTTTCAGACTTTTGTTGACAATGATCTGAAAAATCAATTCCTTATTAATAAATATTTTCCCCAAATTTTACTCTTGTTTAATTAGTCACTCCCTTTAAATATTAAGAATAACAAAAATATTCCAAGAATCTAAAACATTTTAAGATCTTTTTCTGCTCATGTGAATTCGCTTTCTCTCCTTATTTGTTTCTCATTTTATTTAGCTCAATTTATTTCAATACTTTAAATATTTTATAAAAAGTCAGTTTAAGTAAAGTGACTTTTACATACTTTTACTATCTGGAAGTTCTTATTATGTTCGTCGGTGCTCAGATATTATCTGCGATAACCTGAAGTAAGAATAAAAAAATAAAAATCTTTCACTAGAAATGTTAACTTGAAATTTTATTTTAATTTTTGAACCTTGTGCACAAACTTTAAAGTTTTTTTAATATTTGCAGAGTTAGGAAAAAAAAAGAAAAATCGTACGAAAAAAATTATTTTGAGCTATTTTTTCAAGTTACTGTTTATTATCAGCATTTTTTCTGAAAAAATATTTTTTTTACTAAGGTACCCTGGGGTAATAACGCCACGCTAAGGTTCTACCAATTTTCACGGCTCAGTTTTAGTTTGTATTTTTCAAACAAATATAGGATTTGATACAGCAACTCATTGACTATCTATATAAAAAAATAACTTAACATATATGTATTCATAAAATGTTATGGCATGATTTCTTGACCAATGCTATTTGGCGTTATTACCCACCTATATGGGTAATAACGCCATGCAAACAAAACTATGAAATAAGATGGAATAATTGAATGTACATTGCCCAATTATAAAAATACAAATTCTACAAACTTAGAAATTGACAAATTGCATTCTAAGCTATTGAAAATGTTTAATTTTTTGTGAAAGTGTAAGAAAAATAAAGGTGTAGTGTGTGTGTGTGTGGGGGGGGGAAAGGATGAGGAAAAAGAATATCAGGCCGTGAGCTTCTTTTTGCTTAAAAAGGACCGCTTAAATAGAATTATTAGAAACATTGCACAGTTTTAACTGTGTTTATTTGAATCAGTATTTAGGATGTAGCTCGGCCACTGTAGGGAATCGACCGGGGCATTAATGCTAAGGATTGGCGTTATTACCCCGTTATAGTTATTGCGCTGTACATTTTAAATTACAAATTATCTCGAGAAGATAACCAAAATCTTCAACAACATTTTGAAAGTCCATGAAATGTACTACAAATTTATGTAATTAACGAAGTACTTCCGGATAAAAAAAAATAGTCTTTACATCACAAAATGTATCTCGCAAATTTTAGATCAAGCGTTAGTTTTAGTTGCTTGTAAAAACAATAAGACCTAAAAATGAAACAAATTAACTTGAAGCTGTTTTTTGCGATTTATATGACTCAAAACTCTTCTGCGCAGAGCACATGGGTGTTATTTACCAGATTATTTCATAATTATGCAAAATATTAGCACTTGGCGTTATTACCCCACCTGGCGTTATTACCCCAGACCACCTTACTTAATAGTTTAAATGTAAAATACTGCATTAAATAAAAACAGATGTTTAAAATTATTTTATGAAATAAGGTACCCTGGGGTAATAACGCCACGTTAAGGTTCTACCAATTTTTACGGCTCAGTTTTAGTTTGTATTTTTCAAACAAATATATGATTTGATACAGCAACTCATTGACTATCTATATAAAAAAAATAATTTAACAGATATGAATACATAAAATGTAATGGCGTGATTTCTTGACCAAAGCTATTTGGCGTTATTACCCACCTATATGGGTAATAACGCCATGCAAACAAAACTATGAAATAAGTTGGGATAATTGCATGTAGATTGCCCAATTCTAAAAATACAAACTCTCAGCTCTAGAAATTGACAAATTGCATCCTAAGCTATTGAAAATATTCAATTTTTTGTGAAAGTGTAAGAAAAATAAAGGTCTGGTGTGTGTATGGGGGGGGGGGGGAGGATGAGGCAAAAGAATATCAGACCGTGAGCTTCTTTTTGCTTAAAAAGGACCGCTTAAATAGAATTATTAGAAATATTGCACAGTTTTCACTGTGTTTATTTGAATTAATATTTAGGATGTAGCTCGGCCACTTTAGGGAATCAACCGGGGTAAAAATTACAAGGATTAGCGTTATTACCCCGTTATAGTTATTGCGCTGTACATTTTAAATTACAAATTATCTCGAGAAGATATCCAAAATCTTCAACAACATTTTGAAAATCCATAAAATGTACTACAAATTTATGTAATTAACAAAGTATTTCCGGATAAGAAAAATAGTCTTCACATCACAAAACGTATCTCGCAAATTTTAGATCAAGCGTTATTTTTAGTTGCTTGTAAAAACAATAACACCTAAAAATGAAACAAATTAACTTGAAGCTGTTTTTTGCGATTTATATGACTCAAAACCCTTCTGCGCAGAGCACATGGGTGTCATTTACCAGATTATTTCATATTAATGCAAAATATTTGCACTTGGCGTTATTACCCCGTCCGGCGTTATTACCCCAGGGTACCTTATGTTAAAATACAAATTTTAAAACCTTCATGTCAATTCTTTTTAACTTTTTTTCCTAGTACACAATTTGAATTATTTATAGTTAGTTTCTTGAAAGTAATTATATCTTTATCCTGCTAATTCAAGTGTACCACTGTCGGGGTAAATCAATTATGTGCGCGAAAAAAAGCATTTTTAGTGTCCTATTTTTTACCTGAAGGAAAACTTAAACTGTAAAAATTATTTTAAAACAAAAGTGTATTTTATTTAATAAGAAAACTGGACCGAAGACTCACCTAAATTTTAAACTCTTGAAAAATAATATATAACATTTTGAACAACAAGCATTTTTGCTTTTCAAAACTATTTCTTTATTGTAATAAATTTGTGGTTTATTTTAGATTTTAATATCAATTGAAATATATGCATTACACAAAATTCAAATAGTCTGTAGTATTTTACATTATCCTAGCTGACTCAGCCGGCGTTGGTCGGACCTATAATAATATTCTAAAATTTACTTTAAATTTGTATGACACATTATATTTTCTGCGCACACGCTGTTCAAATGATATATAAACAACTGCCAAATAGAAAACGTTCGAGAAAATGAAAGTTATTAATTGATGTATATTCAGGTTTCGCACGGTTCTACCACTAAAAATTAAGAATATTTTCAAAGTATTTCACTGCAGAAAAATATTGTAAAAATCTTTAAATAAAGGTTGTGATTGTGAATTCCGTGTTTTAAAAATTAAATGTAAATTTTCTTATTGGTAATAGTGGTGCCAGAGTCCTTAAAAAATATAAAGAGTGTGCGAACCCTGATATTTGTTAATTGTTGTCGGATTTTAAAGAAAATTAGATTTTTTTATTTCGCCGTTAAATTCAATAAAATTCGCCGCTAATGTCAATTTCAAATCGTTAAAAGCAATATCTAAGCAAATATAATGTCGCTTAAAAATTCCTGAGGAGCTTTGAAATGCTGTAATCTGGCGAACTATAAATTCTGGTAAACCATCCCCCTGTTAAAGGAGAAATTCAGAAATAATTTTCTTTTCTGCCCGATTAAATTCTATGCTTTTTCCTTTTACAAACTGCTTACCTCAATGCGATTTCAAAGGAAACGTATTGATTGGACAATCGCGTGCAATTTTTGCACCAGTGTTCTATTCAAGTTATCTCGTGGTTTTAAAGAAAAAGAAATACATTTTTAATTGGGCCAATTGAGGAATTTTTAATTAATATCGCTGCTAACCATCAGAAATTTAAAATTATGACTTTCATGTGCCTAAGGAGAGGCTTTAGGCTATCTTCACAAGACTTTTCAGCCTCGTACGTACTTAGACGTACCCCTACGTACATAGACAGACGCACAAATAAAAACTTTCCTTTATCAGTATGGATATTTTATTAATTTTACGAATTAAAATAAATATAAGAATATATGTATTAATAATTATTTTTTAAAGATACAAAAAAGGGAACAATTTAGTACTAAAATAAATTTTCAATGATGAAACCAAAATCTTTATTGTTATTCAATTAAACACTGCTTTAATTATTTTACTTATAAAAAATACACTTTTAAAAATAAAAAAAAAAATATTTTAAGTTTTCTGTTCATTTCTCGAAATTAGCTGTTTTGCTAGAAGCCAAGAGTTTGCAAAATCGTTAAATCGCTTTTTTCATATATTTTTACTGTGAGCTATTTCGCTCAAGTTATTTGAATCCGTAAAACATTTTATAAAAAGTCAGTAAAAGTAACATTTCTAATCCTTCGTCGATGCTAAAATAATCAATTAATAATAATAATAAAAAAAACTAAGAGCTTCCACTGCAAAAGTTAGCTTGAAATATTGTTTTTTAGATTAAAAAAATGCAAAAAAGTGTTCGGAATATTTAAACGAGTGTTATAAAAGTGTTGAAATTAGAGCTTTCTTAAATAAACTTGATAAATTTGGAAAAATTATTTTTTTTAAAAATGCATATTTTTCAAATTGCAGAATGAGTGCCGTTCAATATATACATTTATAAATAGTCATATCGTTTTATGCCTTTAAAAATCTAATAGAATATACTACATTATTAAAGAGAAATATTTAAAAAAATATTTTTACCATCTCAAATTTTTTACATTTAAAATTGCAACATATTGTTTTATTCATTTAATTTTTATTTTTAGTACATAATTATAACTTTTGTTAGCTTCCTGAAGCCCATATTTATATTTGGTTTACGTCGAATTTTATATCAGTGAATTATAAACAAGAATACGTCAATAAGAGAAAGTGTTAATATCCTCTATTTTTTCAGTCGGAAAAATCAGATTGAAAATTAAGAAAAACTAAAATGAAATTCTTTTAATAAAAAACTGAACAAAAAAATTATCCAATTTCTTATTTCAACAGCTATATATATAAAAAGTACCCATTTTAAACATTTAGATTACCTTTTAAAAGAATTTCTCCACTGTAATAAAATTGTATTCGACGTTACATTTTAAAATCAGTTTATATAACTATATTAAAACTCTTGCAGTATATACTAATTGAATAAATTCAAAAATATTTATATTAAAAAGGAACATGTTATTAATAAATTAAATTTTCAAGTATGATCCCCAAAATTTATTCTTGTTTAATTAACTATTGTTTCAATTACTAAATGTAAGAGAAACTTTTGAAGAACCTAAAATATTTCAAATATTTTTTAAAATAATTTAAATCAGTTTTTTACACTTGAGGCTAAGTTTGCAAACACATAAAAATGTTTTTTATTTCTTTGATTTATTTATTTAGTTATTTAAATCCAGTAAACTATTATAAAAAATCAGAAAAGATAAATTTTTGTTCTTTTTTAGAACCAAACTATATGCTAACAGAATAATAATAATAAAAAAAAAAAAAAAAAAAAAAAAAAAAAAAAAAAAAAAAAAAAATAGAAATTTTTAATAAATATCCGTTGCAAAAGTTAACTTACAATTTAATTCTCAGAATTGAAACCTGATATGCAAAGCTTTAAGATTCTGACATTTTTAAATAGATAACATTAGAAATACTTTAAATAAATTATTTAAATGATAAAAACAGCACGAATAAAAGTATCTGCACATTTTGTTTATCACTGTATCATCATAAAGCTACTTAAGACCATTTTTAGGGTTTCGCACTGAAAAAAGTGAAAACGGAACTAATATAAGACTCATTGCATCCGTAAGGCTGTCTGTCACAGCGATTTTACTGGTAAACTATTGAACGGAGAATGTTCAAATTTCGGGAAATAATAAAGACTATTGACCCACACACTTACAGATTTTTAAACATTAACAAAAATGTTAAAGAAAAACATAGAGGAGTTAATCACATTATTTGAAAAAAAATATTTTCTTTGTTCCTGTGGGGTAGGTGTGAAAGCTTCAGTAACGCTGATCTCAAAAATACATTTCTTTTAGTTTTAGGTATTATATTTTCAGAGATATAATTAAAAATTTAGAGTAAAAAATGTTCCGCCCCATCTATTTCTGCATCTATTGATACTACCATTATAAAAAAAAAGAGGTAGTAGACGTAATGTAAACCTTGCAAGATAACTATAGCGATTACTTTTGGTTCCATAGCTTTTGAGAAAAGCGCATTTTCTCATTACAATTTCAATTTATGAGCGTTCAGTAAAGGTGTTGAGGAGCGCTATCGTAGTAGAAGCATAAAAGTATTGTTGATTATGATTTTTGAAAAAAGTCGCCGGTAATTAACCGAGATATTAATCCCTAAAGACACAGACTGATAGGACATACATAATGACAGGGCGGCGTATTCTATGTACCATCAGCTTTTGAAGCTTTGCTAACAAGTTTTAATAAAATATTTGTGTGATGCCCTAGTAGCAGAACAAAAGCAGTGAACATCAAATTATTAAAAACAGATTTATTTAATTAGGATTAATCGCATAAATGCTATTTGATTTGTAACAAGTTTGCACTAAATGGCTCAATATGCCTCTCATGCCTTTAAAAATAAATTAATTGCCTATATGGAAAAACGGGACACGGACCAACTTGGCGTTGCAATTTTGCGAGTTTTTTTCGAAACGCACTTTGCACATTTTCAAATTCAAACTTTAATCAAGGATTTTTGTTTTTGGTACACTGTAAAAAGAAAAGATAATTTCTACTGAATTATGAAATGCCATAAGAAGCTTGTATATATGCCGCTTTTATAGTCAGCACCAATTAAGTTAATAGAAAAAAAAATAGGATAAGATTAAAAAAAAATAGAGAGAATTTCAATATTTAAATATTATTTAGGCTTCATATCTTTTTGAAATTTTATTGTACAGACATTCATATTTTTCTATTATATACAGTTATACCCAACATTACGTTGTATAGTTTTTACAAAATCTCATTATCCTTTTAACAGCGATTTTTTAAAATAATACAGTTAATAATTCATATATTTATTGTAAGGGACCCTCTGTGCGCAAGTAATACTCGTACGTGTTTATTTATTTTCATAGAAGTTTTGTATTGTGATGGATATATGAAAGAAAAAGAAGAAAGCTGCTGCTGCTTTTATAGTAAACGTACGTCTCTTTTGCGCCTGACGAAGAAAGACCTAGCGAATTCTAGTATTTTTTATAGTGTATTTAAGAAGTTTTTATCTCTTCATATTATGATAGATCTTTAATTTTCCCAATCTTGAGGAATACTGCGTTCAGCAAAGAAATGTGCTTAAAAACTGCTTCATGATGTTCCGAAAATCTTTTGTTATTTAAAATCCCTAGTCAAAAAATTTTGTCATCTTTATCAGCATTTTAACATTTAGTTTGCTTCTTTAAAGTAATGTTACATTTCTGGTTACACAAAATCGTATCAGTGACTGGTAAGCATAAATATGTACATAAACACTATAACAATTCTGTATTTTAATGCAAAAGATACTCACATTTAGTCTTTTAACACAATTGCTGTGAAAATTATAAGCTGCTTGTTATTAAGAGTGGTGTAAAATTTATCAATTCATGGAAAATTTGCCTTGCTATTGGCTTCGTTGTGCACCTGGTAGAAAGAATACGGTTTTCACTTCACTTGTTCTTACCACGAATTACCTTTAAAAGCATCAGTGCTTGAAAAAATATAGAAGAAAATACAGTAAAAATCACTGTATTTTTTTATTTGCTATCACACCATCAGCTGTAAAATTTACAATCGGTTGTGATTGCGAATAATTGGCTGCGTCTTGCACCTGGCAGAAAGATTTCGAATCTTACTTGATTAGTTGATATACTGCTAACTACCAGTATAGTTACGTGATCCCAGGCACAATGTGAGAAAATTATTATTTATTTACTAGGATATTCTTCAAATAATATTAACTTCTTTACTCCCAGGACGTACGCTGCGTACGTTCTCTCATTTCAGTAATCAGTGACCATTCCATACACTTATATGTTCACTACACATCTTACATCATTATAAGAAAGAAAATAATATTTCGACCATGACTGTTAAAAATATCGTGAAATATGATTTATGACACAAACAATTTATCCCGCAAAGCCTGGTATATAACTCTTCTCCAGCGGAATTAAGCCTGGGTGTAAAATGATTACTGGAAGATTTATTTGCAAAATATTTGTATTAAAAAAACACTACACAGGCAAGGATGTAGCAGAAACTGCTCAACATTAAGCTACACTTTACGATATTATCTATATAGTAGGTTATACATTAAATTACTCCATTCTCAACCCAATTTACCGAACTCAACAGGGCTCATTCAACGGAATAACCACACAGGTATCTCTCGAACTCTAGGACATACACTACTCCACACAGGAATAAATATTTTCCCAGACTCTACGTTTCCTCTCCAACGCAAGGCTGTAGACTGACATCTCTGTTTAACTGCGTCTTTTTTAAACCAATTCTGTGTGGTTTTAAATGCAAAGTAAAAAAAATTACACCCTGTCAGGCGAGCTCTTCGTTAAATGATTAATCATAGATTATCTTTTTTCACCACCCTTTCTTCTCCTTATCTTACTCGCTATTATTATTCACATTTCGATTTAAAAAGTACCCACGGTTGGTGCACCTTTTATATAATAGAGTTTTTCATACAATACAGATATGAATACAATAGTCTTTATTTTTATTCCAAGCATAACAAAAAATGTCTCCATAATCCAAGTATGTAGATACTGATATAGAGATAAATACAATACATAAAGAACAATAAAATTAACTAAAGCAATTTTCATTAGACATAACGTCATTAAAGTCAGAGATTAATACTAAATTTTATATTTGTTAGAATAATTACTGATTTATTATATTAATTATAAGAAAAACTTTAGAAGAAATAAATGAAAAATATCTTAAATTTTTACTGTTCTACATTCTTTTATCAGCAGGCAAAAAGTATGAAAATACGTCAAATTGCTTTTTGTCTTCGCTTTTCCTTGATTTATTTAGCTCAAGTTATTTGAATCCATTAAATATTTTATAAAAAGTAAGTAAAAGTGAAGTTCCCTTTTCTTCGTCCGGTACTCAAATTTTTGCTGCGAGGAAAAAAAAATGCTGAAATCTTCCGCTGCAGAAGTTAGTTTGAAATTTTATTCTTAGAATTGAACCTGATGCGCAAAGCTTGAAGTTTTTGGAATATTTAAAGAGTTAAAATGAGAGATGTTTTAATAAAAATAATAAAATGATCGAAAGTAAAAGGGAAAAATTGTCTGAGACTGCTATTTTTTCATGCTTAACATCTCATAGCTATTTAAAACGAAGTTTTTGATTTTCATAGAAGTTTTACATTATGATACTTTGTTTTAATATTTTTGAAAAAGAATATTAAATGAAACAGATACGTGATTTAAAAAATGCTTTAAGTTATCTTAAAAACATTTACTTATTTTAAGATTTCTATGGAATATTTTCATTCCACGTTAGATTCATAATGTATGTTTTTAAATGTGGGGTTCCTCCATTACGTCCTCAAGTTATATTAAGAATGCTTCTAGTTTCTATACAAACTGTTTTACTCGAAACACACCTAATTCTGTTTGATAAGGGCATTCATTCATTATACATGTCTCATTTTAAGACAAATAAAATTTTTGGTCACATCTTTAAATATATTAATATTTAATGGTGTTTTTAGAAGGCTTCCTTTCCGTCGTGATAAATGTTATGCAACACAGTAAGTACTGGAGGTGCTAGAAATTCTTTCAGTGACACCAAAAGCCCTCACTTCACAGCCAATCGGGTAATTAAACTGCTAAATTCTTTCTCAGTATGATCGCTATTTGTACCAAAAGTGGAGTTTGATTCCAGAGCAATATGTAACAACAATTACACAAAACAAAGAAAGTTTTTGAAAATTTTATTGAAACATTTTTTTTTATATTAAATTTATAAACGAAAAGCCTAGTTTGATTTGACGTACAGTTTCTCATTATTGAATGAAGGAAAAAATACGTACTTTTAAAAATCGCCTCAACTGAATTTCGATTTTTAATCTGCATAGTTTTCAAATGCAACTAGTTTTAACGGCAAAAAATCGTTAATAATTGCCTTATTATATCTACATATTGCATTGTTTTAACTGAAACATAAATGTGAGACATCTAATAGCATGTACACTTTTCTAATAAAGTCGATTTACTTTTCGCAAATCTATCAAAGTTGACGCTTTGAACATACGCCCAGGCGCAGCATCTGCAGAAAAGTCGGCATGATGCAGCAATCACTTATCATTTAAGATGTAAAATATTTATCGATGAATGAATACTATAGATTACATTAGCTCTGACTGTTTTTAAAAATGGATGAAAAACGGAAAGATATTTATCGAAGAGCAATTTTAAAGGGCATTGCAGAGCTACAAATTTACCCAAAAAGTACTCTAAATGTAATATAGTGGAAATACTAAACATCCTAACTCTCCAAAAAATAAAACGTAGAAGAAAGTTGCTGGAGTTTAACTATTGGAATTTTAGTTTAAATTTAAATTATGTATATAAAATTTTCTTAAAGGCATCTACAAATCAAAACCAGCCAAAACTTCAATAACAACTTTTCAATAATAATATCCTATTTTGACAAGATATTTTAAATCTTCTATTAAAATTAGGCCTAGAAACGAAATTTGAAGTCATTTGAATTAGAATTTTTTGAATTATAAATATCCAAAATTGAGAGCTTCTAATGTTAATTTGCATTTTTATACTTTAAATAATATCTCCTGAAATTATAATCCTAATGCGAACATTTTTTTATGTGGTTATTGTGCTAAAAACCCAAATATTAAATTAATTTAAAAAATATATAATATGATTTATGATTTAATAAATTAACATTAAAAAAAATATAATTATGCAACCAGCAAATTTTTAATGAATTTATATTTATTATATTGAGCTTTATGCAAATCCAACATTTCAAACTTTTTTCCCAAGTAGTTTTCAAATTGAGCTTTAAAAAATTAAAATGGTGGTTTAACGAGCCGTCTATGATGCGCAGAAAATTATAATTTGACAAAAATAAAAATTTTACTCATGTTATTGGAACATTTAGGCTTGCATTAAAGTGCATTTCCTAAGAACAATTTAGAGCGTAAGTCTATCTTAAGATTTAAACAAAGCATAAAACATATTTAAGTACCTCGCAAGTTTTCGTTAACCTGAATCCTTTCTACATTCATGTGCCATGCAAATTGTCAAAATCCTGATATTGCTAACAATCTCGTTAAGTCAATGATGAGGCAATTACAAGAAACTCTTTATGAAATTGGTTTCTATACATCTATTAACAAATGCTCTCCATTGAATTTAAGCGAAATAAAAATAGCTTAATGCGGTGTGGGGGAGGGCATGGCCAACTTCATTAGAGGCCTTGGAAGCTCTTGGCTGTTAGGACGGAATTTACGACATCATATCATGTTTAACCAATCGGCAAAGACAACTCTTGTTTGTAACGCCCCTTACAAGGACAACTTCCTCTCGAGATTGGATAGACGGAGATTACGTCATTAATTCCGTCCTAAGACCCGCCTAAAAAGCAAAAGCTTCCGAGGCCTCTAATAAAGTTGGCTGTGGGGAGGGGTGGATTTTTGCCATTTCTATTTTTATGTACTAATCTACCTACAAATTATTGCTGCTCGTTTGTAAAAATTTTGTTATATTAAGATGAATTTCAGTATTTTAAAATTTTGGCATGAATTTGCTACAACGGTTGCTTTGTAAGTTTCATTTTGCGAACCAGTATGTCCTTATATACCTGTTTGCGTGTAGTTGGTGTTTAGTTTTAATGAAAGAAACTGTGATGATCATATTATTATGAAATTTCAGAGAGCTAAGATTAATTATTAGTACAAATACGAAATAAGGTATGTCAGTGCTTTTCACAAAAAGAAAGAACACGTGAAATATTTTTCTTCTTTTTAAGTGGATGTTGATGCATTTATGGCAAATAATTAATCAATTTCTAGTATTCAAATATCTACAAAACTTTGGTCAAAAATATTTTAGATAATTTAAACCATTATTAAATCCACAATATAGACAATGAGATATTTAAATTTATAATTTCATTTACTGAAATCTTGTTAAATTGTGTCCTGTATTGCACTGAATATCTGTTAGATGAAATATTCCCAAAAAACTAATTTATTATAATTTAAAACTGCTAATTTAGTCTTTTACTAAGTTTTGAATATGAAACAAAAATTGTAATCTTTTCAAATAAGTACCGACGTAAAATTTTTAACACATCAATAAAAAGCTTTAAATAACTAAACCTTATCATCCTTAGCTTGGAATTTAGATTTATTGGATTACATAGGGTAATTTAAAACATTTTAGAAGTTTGGTATCAAGTCGCAGAAGCTGTTGCTTTGTAAATTTCATTACGCTGACCAAAATAAGGGAGTCCATTGAAATATATACGTGCAAAGGGTTTGTTTGCAATTATACTGTTTCTTAATTATTCCCATGTTATGGTTAGAGTTAATGAATAAATTTCTCATGGAAAGCCTGGAAAATAATTTTAAATCATAATTTAATTTTTTACTTTAATGTTTAAGTGCAGAGCGCGTATGTTTTCTGTACATCTCATCGTCGCTTGTCATTTGTATTGACTGTAAGACAGATTTTTTGTTATGATTATATTTTTTATCTTGATTGGAACCTAAAAGTGTCAAAAGTAGTTTAATTTTTATGTATTGTGTAACACATTTCTTAAGTAATAGAAAATGTTTAATTTTTTTATAAGTTATTTTTATAACTTTCAAATGGGCAACTTTTCTTGACAATCGCAAGTAGTTTGCAAAATAAACTAAAATGTGAAGAAAAAGAAGCTTCGAATTGCGAGTTTTTTCAACCCTTATTAATTTCTCATCGCAAAATTTCAAATGAAATAGCAGAATAATTTTAATCATAGAATTATTGATTCTATTTGATATGAGAATAATGAATGTAAAGTTATTCTGATATATTTTAGAAGTAGATTCAATTTTAGCCCTTCATCTATACCTGAATATAAACCATGCGAACATAAAGAGATACAAGAAAAGATCTACCAAAAATCAATCCTCCTACCCACTATTCAGAAACTTAAGAAAATATAAATAACATCATTAATCCACCTTGGGATTTATTTGAGGGCAAAAAATTTTGTCTTTTTTTCTACATTAACATTATACTGTTTTACACTATTTTTATTCTAAATTTTCTATTGGACGACACTCTTTACATTTCTCCCAATAAATAAAGAATGTTAGTTAAATAAATTCGAAATCTGAGAAAAAGCATTATCAAAAAATACTTCCAAAATTACAATCACATTCACCTATGCAAAGCAATTATAATTACAGATAACATAAATATTTTAAAATTGGATCTTCATGTGCACGGCAAGATATTAAGTGCAGAACATGATGTGATTGTATTTATCGCTCATTTACAGAGTGCACAAAAGAATTTGTTACAGTACAATAAATGAGTGATATGTGTTTACAAATTTAAGTAAATTTCGGCATATTATTTAGTGGGCATAATTTCTATCGATCGTTACAGGGTACACAAAAAGTCGATTATTTTCCCTTTTATTAGCGCAGATTGCTGGAAGGGAGTTTGCACTTGTATTTTGTACTGTCTAACAAGGAGAGGACCAACTTTGATAATCCAGATTTTAATTATTTTTATATATGTTAAAGGACAGAGGTCCCTTAATCTCAGATTCAATGGATTTTATACAACACTCTTTAGTTCTTGAAAAACAGGGTGTGTGTGTGTCAAATATTACAATATAATTAAAATTTTAACTTAGCGAAAATGGTAATTCGTTGTCATAGCTTGATAGGTACCGCATCAGCATGCTCGCCAGTGGTCCCAGGGTCCACACCAGGCCGTGCTTTTTTACTTTCTTACAGATATACTTTTAATTTAATTTTTATGATCACAATTAAAAATTTTAATGTCGTGCATTAATTATAATGTTAACGCATGTAAATTTTTATTTATAATTTTTTATTTTTAAACTACTATTAAAAATTTTTCATCATTTAAACAGATTTTTTTTTAAATGTAGCTACTTTTGACTAGGCGATCAAACCGTCATCTTGTACAATTTTTCTTTCACACAGCATATTTATTATCGAACTGTAGAATTTTTCGTCCATCGCAATAAAAAAGACTATATTTCAGGTGCTAGATTATTTATTAAAAAATCATTATTTTGTAATAAAATTTACAATACTTTAATGCAATTGTGAGATTACTTTTATAATTTTCATTGAATCGTAACACTTCAGGATCTTGTGAACAACAGTATGTTTCTTCCATTTTTACACGTTTATAAAAACTTATAGAATAATACTCCCTTTTTCTGTAAAGATTTCAAACAGAAACCCCTTACCTGCACCAAACCAAACAAAAAAATAAAATAATTAATGTCTCCTGTGGTGCAATCTATTTCTAATGAAATAAATCGTTAAAAAAATAAGAAAAAAAAAAGGAGAAAGAAAAATAATTCAATGCGTAAACAAATGTATTACAGATTTTAAAACCTTTAATTTCAAAACTCTTTTACAGCAAAATTATCTTGTAATTTAATTTTTATGCCTAATTTTAGCATAATTATGCTTCTAACTTATAAGCAGTGCAGTACCTTTTTGCCTAAGGCAATATCTAAATGTTTCTTTAAAATCACTAATTGACGCAATTAATCAATATCATTGCACTGATAAAGAATACATAAAATGCATTTTAAAGGTGATTTTAAAAGAATTAATCGTTTTATGATGTTTTGTAAGACAATGTTATTATAAAAAAATCACCTATTTTTTAAAAAATTGTAAATAATTTTTTTAAAAAGATTTTGAAAAATAGTAATTGATGCACAATTTCCAATTCCCAGTTTTATAAAATTATAAATAAAAGTATATTTATAAAACAAAAAATATTGCATGCTGCATGTTCCGGCATCGAACCCGAGTTACCGAAATAAAAAGCAGACGTCGTACCAATCAGGTTATGTCTCTGCGAAACGGTTGTTACAAAGGAAGTACTTTACTAGCATTATAATATCAGCCCCCCCCCCCTGTTTTTCGAGAATTACGCATTATTGTATAAAATCCGTTGAACCTGAGACTAAGGGGGTTTTATCCTACAACATATACAAAAAATAATCAAAATCTGTGATTATCAAAGTTGATCCTCTCCTTGTAAATCAACTAAATTATAGAGTGCTATATAGAATGTATCCAATTTCATAGATCATATACATCGCTACGAGACAAAGGAATTAAGTCACATTTCCGACTGTAAGTTGTAATTGCTGAAATTGGGTGTAATCAGAGTTGCCAACCTCCGGCTTTTGTTAATTCGTGAAAACGTACTTTAATTAGAAGTGTCAGGTATTAACTCAGAGGATCATTTGAAAGTTACTTAACTTCGCTGACTCAATAAATTTCTGGTCAGAAGTATAATTGTTTGATTTTTAAAAAGCCGGAGGTTGCCATGTCTGGTGTAATGTATCCCTTCCCAAATTCTTTACATTGCTATTAACTGTCTCCTTATTAAATCCTTGAGGAGCGCCGTTTGCAGTCTGTAAATGGCTAATTTTGCTGTTCCTGCTTCGAACTGGCACCAGTAAGATTTTTTTTTAATTTCGATCTGATAATGCACTTGAAAAAGAGCTCTTGATTATTTTCAAATAAATTTGATCGTAAATTGCGGTGTGATGAACCCTTTTTGGGCAGAAATGCTTTCCTGCTGAAAGGGTTAAACATTGATCACTTTTTTACAGTATTCTGAATGAGTAAAAAATGATTCAAAATTTATACTCGGTGCATGACTATTCTTTATTTTTTTCTCTTCAATTCGCCAACTTTGTATAGTGATGAAAAAAATTATTCTATGCCCAACCTGGTGTACATGCATTTTATCATTGTACGCAAACGATAAAATAATGAAAAACAATATCCAAATTTAAAAATGAATGAAAATTATATAAGTAAAGAAAGTTGGAAATGTATCTATGATAGAGTAATGTCGCAAATGTGAAAAATACATTGCTGGTCACACAAAATGCAACACCCTGAAGGGAGCATGCAAATCATTTGACATTTAAAGCATGCGTTTGAGACGATGAAGCATACAAATCATTAGCATTGCAGCGCAGACGCACATAACGGGCAATCGTAGCGCCACCCGCAAACACTATATAAGGGGATAACAGATTGGCGATTTCAAGTACTGCAATTGTTTTTTCGCGTGTGTTTTTTTTGGCGTAAGTTCTTTACCTATACATCATGAAAGACATCGAACGTCTTTTTACTAAGTTTCTGAATTCGACCGAGGAAGAATAGTTGCCTATAGGGATTGCGGATTATCCTTTAGGGAAATCGGTCAACGTATTGGAAGAAACCAAGCGATTATGATGCGGATCTGTAATCGCTGGATGCAGGAGGGAACAACGGACCAACGAGGTCGATCGCACCCACGTCGTTTCACCGCTGCCTGTGATGACAGGCGGTTTGTGCAGATTGTAGTGATGGGTCGCGCAGCCACATGATGAACAATAGCAGAACAGATCCAAACTGCTACGCATCATTCGGTGTCCATTTATACCATTCAACGCCATTTGCAGCATAACGGAATGTCTGCAAGACGTCCATTGCTCTGTTTACTTTTGATTGCAAACCACAGGCGTTTGGGTCGCCAACGGTTCGAGGAACGCTGACTTGGACAACAAAATTGAATAACATTGTGTTTATTGACGAATTCCGCTTCTGTCTGGAACATCGCAATGGTCGGATTCGAGTTTGGAGACACTGAAGTGAGAGGCTACTGATCTGCTGTGTTATGCATCGTTGCACTGGTTCTGCACCCGGTATCATAGATTGGGGTGGCATTGGATTTCACTGCCGCACCTCTCTAGTACATATCGCCGGTACACTGAAGAGACAGCGCTACATCTCTGAGGTGTTAGAGCCTGTGTACCTCCCATACATTCAGCTCTTGACATCAATTATATCCCAGCAGGATAATGCGCGGCCACACGTGTCACGCAATGTTCAAGAGTTCTTCTATGTACATCAGATTGAATTGCTTCCTTGGCATGCTTGTTCTAATGATCTATCGCCAATAAAAACGTGTGGTCCATGCTTGCACAACGACTGGCCTAGAATACACATTCCGCTACTACACCAGATCAACTTTGGCTATATATGGAAGCCGCATGGACTGCTGTAGCCCTAGTAGACGTCAGAAGATTTTTTGATTCTATGCCGTAGTGTGTGACAGTGGTTATAGCCAACAGTGTCGGCTACACTAACTACTGATTTTGTCATCATCCACTCGTCACAAGAGGCTGTAATTTTGATCGTTTGATCTTTGTACAACATGATATATGCCAAATAAATTTCGTTGTGATATATCTGGTCCTTCTTGGTGTAGCATTTTGTGTGACCAGCAGCATACTAACATATGTTAAAAACTATTTTGAACATCCTAAATTTTTATTTAGTTAATTATTATATTAGATATTTTGAAAAAAAAAAATATTATAACGCTTAAAACATTACCAGAAATGTGTCTTGATACTTTTAGCAGTCCTTTACCAAAAAATACTTACTTTTTCTAAATTAAGAGTTAGATACGAAACGATAAGCATAAAACAAATTCAATCTTCGAATTTCTTTAAAGCAAATAATTTTTGCGTTAGTTTTATCACGTGATGCTTAAATATGATATTACGCTATATGTGTAATGAAAAACAAGTATATTTAGTATAGAATGTCAGATATTACTTTTTCATAAAAATTGTTATCGGTTTACGTTAAAAAGTTATTTTATTTTAGTCGATTGAACTTTTTTTCTATGTTTAGCAGTTTTAATTCATGAAGTAAGTAATATGTAATGCTTTAAGTCACAAATCGTGTAGTTCATTGAGAGGTAGCCGTGTAATTAATCACAACACTATTGCGGCATGAATTAATGCTACACTGTTAAAAATCTGCAGCATTCTGTCCAGTCATTTGACCGTTTTCTGAAAAAACAGCAAAACAACCGTCCTTTTACGGTATTCTGAACATGCTTTTGCCAATTTTATGGTCAGAATAAAGTTAAATTACGGTTATGTTACTGTTTTTTCAGAAAACGGTCAAATGACTGGACAGAATGCTGCAAAATTTTTAACAGTGTAGGAAGTATGACACGAATTAAAGATACAATGCGTCATTTTATTTGTTTGTGCGTGAATAGAAATAATAATTAAATTTAGCAAAAAGAAAAAAAATATATAAAAAATTCTAACATTAATGAGAAAAGAACATTTTGTTTGTAATCTTAATGCTATTTTTTTTCTCGATGTCAAACAATGATTTTAAATACTTAAGTTTCTTAATAAATGTAATTTATTTCTCAAATTCAATTAATAAAGCCTCTTATTCCGCAGTTTTCTTGATTAATAAACAAAAGGAAAGTATATTCAATTAATTTAAATTCATTACAAACAATCGATAAATGAAGCAAGGTTCGAATACTTCATTGAGAATTTTAAATTTATTTGCTCATTCTATATAACGATTAATTGACGGTAGTATCGTAATCAGGAAATATATTTATGGATATTTTATTTCCCTTATAAGATTTTAAATTATACTGATTGTTTTATGGATATCTAGACAGGAAAAATTCTCAACATTCACAAATTATAAAATCCTTGTTTGATAACAGATTGTGTTGTAATTCTTCATTTATTTCGAAATAGTAATGAATATTAGATAGTGATATATAAATTACAATTCAATAGTTGCATTTATAAAACTATTAACTAACGTCTTAAAAATCAATTATCATTTTTTTAAAGAATTCATTTATAAAAATATCTTTTAAATAGAAAAATTTTATTTAGGGGAGAATAAGGGTGGTTGATTACACGGGAGTTTTGACCCATTTCATATTTAAATATGTTTCAGACTTTTTCTGATAAATGGCAATTAAAGCTAATGGGATGATCAAGCAGTAACCTCTGTTTCATGCTGATAATTGAAATAGGTGTTGACAGAATCATTTGTGATGTGTTTTCAATATAAAACGTGAGTTTTTTAGAAATGCTTTGTAAGAGTTTTTCAGGTAAAATATGTCACGGAAATTAAAGTAAATGGGTTTTAATTAATGCAAAAATATTGAGCTTTCATTTTAGGTTTAAAGTTTGCGCAGAAATAGGGTTTAAAATAACTATGTGTTATTAATTAGAAAATGGCTATGGGAGGAGACTTGACTTGACCCAGACAGTGTAAAAGAGGGTTGACCATGCTGAAACCTCCCTTAGTTAACATGGTTCGTACGGGTACCGTTATTTCTCATGTGATGTACCAGTATTATTTTACGAAAAAATAAATCTAGTTTAAACGTGCGAAATATCCCTTTATTTAATTATAGATCTTCTGTAAGAAAATACTGGTACCAAAAAATTTCCTTGTCATGAAATTCCAGGATCCGTACGAACCCTGGTTAAGTATTTTTGGAGACATTTTTATAAATAATCTCGGTACATAAATGTGTAAGGGAGTGACCTCTGTAATAAAGGCACTCTAGCATTTTTGAGATCGTGGCGTCAATGATTTAACATGTGTAAGCGTGAAAGTGACGTCTATCCCCTCTTTTACTTTAACTTTCTAGAGCGTGTGTGTCTTTCTCGGATTCTACAGTTATGTCACGGTTAGAAGTAATATGTAAATTTGTAGTATCTCAGTTTGCAGCATATAAAAGCTTGGTATTTGAGTGTGTGCAGTGTGTCTAACGGCATTAGCCAGCTAGTGGCGTCTAGCAGTGTGTGTCTGGCGGCATTGGCCAGCTAGTAGTGAATCTAGAACGAGCGATATCAAGTAGTAGCGAGCCTCCAGTGAGTTGACAAGGAGTTTTGGAATTCGATTCGAGAAGTTGGCCAGTGGTAAGAAGTTAATAGTAATTATGTTGATTATCTCAAAGTTAATAAAGAATATCCATACAGCCACGGGCTGTTTAATAAAGTTTTATCTAGCAGCTTAGCTGAAGTTTAAAGGAGAAGTAATCTGAAGTGCCCCGATTGAGTTAGTGCCGGAGCTGTGAGTATGAGTTTAATCTTTTAGTGGTGTATCAGTTGTTAAAATTACAGAACTGCTCCACGGCCCTTGAGCCCTAGCCGTTTTAAATAAACTGTTTTTATCTTATGTTCTGAGTTATGTCTGCATTCATCACCCAGTACGAGCACCCAACCGTTGCAAATGTACCGAGGTTAATGTTTAAATTTGAAAAGAAAATGTAAATTTACTCTGTAAAGCTACAGAAGCGATCCAAAAAAATTATAAATATTAACCTTTAACTGATGAGACAGAAATTATTACATAACTACTGTAAAAAGGCCTGTCAGACCGCTCCAGCAAAACTGAATTCAAGGCAATATTAACTTATAGGATATTGTTTTTGTACTTATCATTTATACAAGGCTGATATATTTAAAATCTATCTATTAACATATCTCTAGTAATGGTACTAATGTTCCAAATAAAACAAAATTTCGAAAGTGTTTGTATTTAAATTGAAAGTTACAAGTTAAACTATAAAAATTGAAATAAAAATAGCGGTGTATGAGGCCGATAACATCACTTAAAGGATAAAGATATTCTGGCTTTTTTAAACTGTTAAACCTTGTAGCATAAAGGTATTCTAGATGTCTGTAACTTATTTTATTTGTTTACAACTTATAGAATAAAGGTATTTTGCATTTTTATATATATAATTATTTATTATTGCCATTTTTTTAATATAAAATACTGTGGGTCAAGCCTCCCATATGTAAGTAGCCTTAACCAATTAGTTTCTCATGATTAAAATAGTTCTCTTTTCAAATTTCTTATGCATTACTCATATGTGTCATAATTTTATTATGATAGCTGATTATATGACGAATAAAGTAATATATAAAACTTTGTTCCAGGTTCAATATTTAAAAAGTTAAAAATGATTTAGTGAAAAGTGTGTCAACCATTCCTAGTTCCCCCTACTTATGCTAGCATTACGAGAATTTTATTTTATTTTTAAATTCACGTTTAACCTCTAATAGATAATAATATAACTTTAAGAAAACGGAAAATATCAAATAGAATCATTTTGCATAACGTGTTTGTACAATATAGTACTTCGGTAAGTGGATTGGTATTTATTATATTGGAAGAATAATCCATTAACAAGAGTTCATTCATGAAGTGCAGTTACACTATCAAGGTTTTTTTATTATTGTTATTATTATTAAGTAGCACTTTCTTCGCATATGGAGAACAGAAAAAATACAAATGAACCCTAAAATTAGAACGATGCAAAGTCTCCACTGATGAAAATGATGTGTGTAAATGTACGCCGGTAGTTTAATCAATATAAAGGAAACGCATTATTATTATGTTTGTGTAAATCATTTACATCACACTAGATCAGATTCACATTGACTAAGATCAATTTCTCACATCATAAATATAGTATAAACCTGGGCAAAACAAGCTTAGAAATAATTAGAATTATTAAAGGGCAAAAATTCGATACAGAGATCAGAGTTCGTTGATATATATCCGGTATTGATATAAAAATATCGAGATTTTTTATATTTTCAAATAATTTGATATATTTTTTTTGAAATATCAAGATGTGTGCTAATTTCTATATTTTTCTTCATTTAATATTTATTTTCAAAATATTTTGTACAAGATATTTTTCATATGTTCAGCCAAAAAAAAAAGTAAATCATATTTTCAGCTTTTATATGATTGTGTTATTCTGTAGATAAAGAACTTTTGTCTTTGGTAGTGATATTTTTAACAAAAGAAGAAAACAAATGCATTTTTACAAGTTTACATTTATGATAAAAAATTTCAATTAAAAAAAATGTTTAAAAGGGAATAGCCGGATAAGCATAGAGAAATGGCCCCCAAAGCCAATGGTTGAAATAAGATGTGTGGTAATAAGGCTCCCCATGAGAATACAATATAGGGTATTTTTAGTTCCTGACCTTGAACTGTCCTTGAAGTAAGAGGAAAAGTATTCACCGGCGCTACAATTTTCAAATGCGCTTTTCCCTAAAACCGCAAAAGTTTAAAAAAGGAAACCAACGCCAATTATTGAAGAATACATTAGTCCAAGTTATATACTTTTATTCATATTTTTACACAAATTTTAATATAGAAAAATAATATATATATGTATATAAATATATCAGCCAAAAAATTACAGAATAATGCTTAAAGTATGTACTTTTATGAAAACAAATTTCGTTAAAATTGAAGATGCGCTTTTTAAGTTATAACAAAATTTATCCTAGCAATTTTCTAAAATATTCGGAACTTCCTATGTTTGTATATGCAGAATATACTGCTGTCAATACATTGGTCGATTCCTGTTGTTTTTACTCGGGTTAGATGCGCAATGCACCAAAGTTTCGTGTTAGTAAACATATTCTTTCATTATGGCTTACTGTACTAGAAGCAGTTTTGAAAACTTTGTCGAAAATGAAGTGGCATGCCGTGATTATGGAGTACTTAGATGATAGTTCTAAGATTGCAAACACATTGAAGACATATAAGACAACATACCATAAGGGATACCAGTCAGTTTTGCTCCTGTAAACTGCAAGGTCAACTTAAGAAGCGATACACTGTCAGAAAAATTCGTTAATATACACTAAGTTATCGTTATTTTTTCACAAATAATTACCGTATTCCCAGAAAACGTATTTGATCTGTGAATTCATTCCGAGCGTCGAAAAATGAGGAAGAGATTCTGTTTATTTCTTGCACGCATGCGTATTGGGTCTGTTAGTAATAAATTCGAATTTATTTTTAAAATGAAAAGCAAAATATTCTATAGATTAAAATGTCTAATTTAGTTTAAAAAGACACAAATGTTTTCGTATTCAAAAATAAATAACAATTACTTTCTTCATTCATTCAAAAATTCTCACAATTTGTTATTCATATTCAAAGTTGGATAAGTTGAATAAAGTTGAATTTACAAGTTATTTATATAATAAATATTCCCATTTAAAATGTATTTTAAGTGAACACATTTAAAAGATATTTTAATTAAAAAATAAAATGCAAAAAGAAAAAAAATTGATATTATTCAAAAAAATCTTGTCATAGAACATCCATATTTTTCTTCTAGCAATCTACGCAAATAAAATTAAAATTCACATTTTTATACTATATTAATATAAACGTTTAAAAACCCCAGCCACACTTTCATTAAAGATGAAATCTTCCCGAAATTAACTTCAAAATTAAAAGCTCTTTAACGAAATAAACCAAATCACACTCATAAGAAATAAAGGCTTCTACTTCTAAGCACTTTTCTCCTGAGCATTCGTGGCGCTGAGGATGAGCGTTGGCCTTGTAATGCTGGGGTCGTGAGTTCGACCCTCACCGCCGGCGTATTTATCTTTTCCAGACTTTTTCAAAAGACGGATATTTTTCCTCTTTTGACGGAGAAAAAAATAGTCGTCAATATACAGATAGTCGTCAATATACAATTTCTGGCAGCAGTGCTGCCAGTACTTTTTCTGTGAAAAGATGGAAGTTTTTTTGAGAGTGTAAAATGAATTCGGCTACAACAGTGAATCACCCCCCCCCAAAAAAAACAAAAACACGACTGAAAAATAAAATAGCTCTCGATGCTAAAACACACTAAAATGTCTACTGCGAAAAGAATGAATGGTAAGGTGATCAACAAATATATCGTGTCAGTAGTGCTAATTGCGGAAAAATTTGTTCCAATGATCGCTATAATCTCAGAAATGGGCATGCACTATTAAATAGTGAAAGCAATGCCGAAGGTGCACAGGCTGCGGATATTCCTTATCACGCATCGTGCTATACCAAGCTTAAAACTGAAGCCCGTGTTCCCAGAAACTCATCAAAAAGCATTTTGCATCAGGAAATTTACAATTCATTAATCATTGCCCTGCTCTTAACTTTAGTTAAATGAATAAATCTCCTCAAAGGTATCACAAATGAAAAAAATGGCATGAAAGCCATTTTGAAACCGATTGATTAGTTGTAAAAGTTCACTCTACCAGGTACAAGGAACACGTATTAAATAAACTAGAATGAGACTGGTACTCATTCAAAGCTGTTTACATATCCTAAAAGAAAAAAAAATCGGTGCATCTTTAGTAAAAACTGGTCCCGAAAAAGTTTAAAAAAATGAATCAGATAAAATTTGGACATTGCTGTTTCCTTGAGGAATTACATCATTTTAAAACAAATGCCTTTAAATGATTCATTTAGTTCAGGTTGTCTAAATAAACCTTTCTCAAATCCTCTTTTGACTCCCTCTTTAAGACATCATGTTTCAAGCGGCAAGCACCATAGCAGAAACAATTACAGATAACTAGACTAACATAAACGCTACAAGTGGCGTGCACCATTTCTCAGACGATTCTTAGCAAATCAGCGAAACGGTCCAGCCAAACTTTCACTCTGTATTAATAAAAAGACACAGTAACACCCTTTCCTCTGTACTTGAGATTTAAGCTTCATTCGAAATACAGACAGAAAGAAAATATACGAAAATTACATTCTCTGGATATTTCAGTTTCGCATGATCATGTTATGAAAGTTAGGAATATGTTTTTAGAAGCTGTCTGTAAGCGGTGGCTAGATGATGGAGTCATTGCATCAGCAAAAATCAAGAGAAAAGTGTTTGTGACAACTGCAGTGGACAACACTGATGAGCCGGGTCATTATAAACTTCATGGAACTGCCATTTTCTGACCAGTCACTTCACTCATAATAATACAAGTGATGACCCTCTACCACTAAATATTAACGTTCCCGAATTTTGCATTGTTGAGTTACCTGGCAGCTGTGCCACTGCACCTTTTGTTCAGAAATATGCTGAAAGACAAATCATTCCGGGTATTAATGATGCATCACCCATTTCAGGTATTGAGAAGCATAATGAATTAAAGATAGCAGAACGACATTGGTTACAGCATGGGTACATGGATGTGAAAGTTAATGATGGGCAGTTCCAAGAGACTGCAGAGGTTTATTCCAGATTTTTCTCTCATGCTCGAAATTGAAAAAAAGTTAGACCAAGGTCAACTGTCTGAGTGTTTCCTATATTATACGAGGTCAACTACGATGGCTATACAGAAACATTCCATGCATATTGCAAAAATTGTGGTGCAGATTTAGTCAATGGCGCAAGGAAATTGATGTTTACCCAAAGCATAATGTCTCTTGAATCAATACCCTCATCATAATGTTCTCTATTTCAGCATACAAAACAAGCTCTACTCATTACCGCATTTATTTTGAAGGTGTCGCAATCTAAATTATCTGATAGTCCTGATTAGAGTAAATGGGGTTGGAAATGAAATGATAGAACCAAAAAGTGGGTGCCCAATTGGAGTGATCTTCCAGATGCAAACTATGGATGTTCACTGCTAATGAATTGTGATTTTTTGGTGTCATGCACATGTAGATGTGAATGTTATCGAGCCAATATTCGCTGCAGCCCATAATGCAAGTGTCAAGAAAGCTGTAGAAACAACTCATATAATACTGGAAGCAAAAAGTACATATCATGTTGCAAAACTGTTACTTGCATAAAATTCTATCCTATGTATGCAGCCATTCGTGTTTCTTTACATTTTGTCAATAATTTCTTTATATTTTGTCGTATTTGATAAATTACGTCAAATTGATAATTACGACTTTACCATGACTTTTATTATCTAATCGGATATGTTATGACCTAGAAATGGATTTCAAAGCATAAATTAGACCTGAGAAATCGAGTCGTATTTTAGAACCTTTAAAGTAGTATTACTTACGGTTTTGTGTCTGATAGAAACCCTTCAATTAATAATAACAAAACAGATGACGGCCATATTGGGTTTCTAGCAAACAGGCACCAGAACGCGCGCACAAGCTGTTAGCGGTGGTTTCCTAAAATCTTAAGACCATAACTAAGACTAATACTAAATTTTAAAGTCTTGGCTCACAATTTTCAAAACTGCACGATTTTCAAAAATTCCCCCCACCACATGAAAATATTTGTTAGCAGCGGCAAAGTGACTATTTGGAAAATATCGGATATATATCGAAAATATCTGATATATATCTTAAAATGTTCGCTTTAAGCATTAAATTTTTTCACCTCATTACAAATGTGAGTTCATTTTTTACTGAATTAACGGCCATACTTTTATTCAATTATTAACAACTTGTCCGTAGAAAAAGAGTGATTTTTATTGTAAACAATATAATTTTTTATTCCTGATAAAATAAGGACGGGGTTTTAAAAATGATTGCACCTGTTTTTTATTATTATAACCTTTTATTTGCTCTACAAGGGGCACAGACTATAGCTCGGTTCTAGTCTATGTTCCTGAAAAATAACAGATATCTTCAAAATGCTTATAATTTTTTTAACAAAACGTATATTACCGTGAAGTCAACTGACATCAGCGGTAGCATGTTTATATAGTCTATGTTTCTAAAAAATACTGGATACCTCCAAAATGCTTATAAAATATTTTTTATCACATTTTATATTACTGCGAAGTCAACGGTCATCAGCTGTAGCCTCTTAAGTTTACAAACGGCAAGTTCCGCCTTTGTAATCTTTCGATTCATACATAATGAGAAAAGTGCGAGTTTTTCTCAAACATATCGTCCGTTGATAAGTTCGTTACATCTCTTCAAACCAATCGTTACATTCTTAAATATAAGGTACCTGCACCCAATATGGACACCCTAAGGAAAATGTATTTTTGGAGTCATAGGACTCCAAAAATATGTGTCCACTGTCCTTGTACTATTGACTATCATTATTAAAATTAGCGACCTTGTAATTATTCTGGTTTAATTTAAATGATAAAAACAAAAAATATGTTTACAAGTGTCGATATAAGGAATTACCTGTCCCTATTATGGACAGGTGTTTCCTTATTGACTTTCTACACAGTGTGTATGGAAGAGCCACTTTTCCAAAGGATTTTAGAGGAGTAGGAAAAAAAAATTGTATCTTAATGTATTCGGAGGAGGAGGGGGGCAGTAAATATCTTCAGAAGATGCATTTTAGAAAAGTTGGGGTCATTCTTGGTTTTTACCCTTCGAAGACCCATGCAAAGCCACTTAGTTACTAGTAAATATTATGAAATAATATTGTCGGTTTTGTTTAGCTTTATAGCATCTGTCTGCGAATTTACATCTGTTATTACTCAGTCCTCACAGCATGGACAAATAGAAACTTTTTCACCATGGGCAGTAAGTCCAACATAATCCTCATGAACATATTTGCCACATGTGATGCATGGCCGCATGTTTGAAAAAGCATCAATACTGCAAAAGAAGCAGTACCAGCTCTCCTTTGTTGAGGAAGTCATACCATTGGTACCTACGATTTCGCCAACAAATATCCTACTGGCGGGGGGGGGGTTCTTTTTATTTTTCTGTAAGGCTTTTTTGGAGGGAGGTTTTGGGGGGATTGTTCAAATATGGCATCTTGTTGAACAAAGATTTTACCACTTTGATGCCTTTTCAATTTATTGCTTGGCAACGTTGAATTTTCTTCTTTCTTACAGTTGTAGTCGATGTGGACATAAGCTGTCCATATTGGGAACCGGACGTAGTTTTACTAAATCTTGTAATAAATGAATAAGGAAAATGTTTTTAAGCAAAATATGCAATAGCAATCGAAAATATGTTTTATTAGCTTTCTAAAATACTCCACTTTTCAACATTTAATGTAATTTTACCATATCTAATAAGAATTTAAGCTTACAAGTAATTAAGATCAGCACATCTCGAAACAACAAATTTCCTCCTAAATGGCGAACAGCGCGCTTTTTTACACTTTCCAGCCTTAATTATCTTTTCAACTGCTTTTCTTCGCGAAAATGTTGAGTCATCTATCTTTTAAAATTATTACCTTTAAAAATATTAGGGGTGTCCATATTGAGAGCCCTGTCCATATAGGGTACAAATACCTTATTATCTGGAAATTTTTGGAACGTTCTGTTGTTGTTCTAGGAAATGTTACTATGCTATTCGACTGCAGTTGGAAAACTCATTTCCCTTAAGGTTGACGGTGTAGCACGCTTAGATGAGTTTGAATAAATCTGCATATGCATCATTAGTCTTCCTGCTCATTCTATCGTAAAATATCTGTTGCGGTGACGGAAATTTAATAATTATTCGCCAATAATCATAATAAAAAGTTATTAGATAATTAATAAACAAATTAAAGAAAAAATGAGGAATGAAATATGAAATCGTACGGATTTAAATATTAAAATAATTAGATTATATGATAAAAAGGAGAAATCATTTTTCATATTTTTTCTTATTTTATTCGTTCAATTTTAAGTAATTCATGCAATATCAAGTATTATTGTTGCTGCCTGATTTTTACTTTCTTCTATCTTCAATAGAAGAAAGTATTGTAATCGAAATTTTTTCGACTTCCGGTTTTCGACGTATTTACACGTTTCAGAGATCAGAGATCAGCGTTTGGTCAGAGATAAAAAAACACATTTTAAAAAAATGTCTGTCTGTCCGTGTGTCTCTGTGTGTGTGTCTGTGTGCCCGTATGTCGCCATTCTACCATCAAAAAATGTATGACGATATGCTTAGAATTGAATCAATTTTTTGTGAATGTTTTTGGCTCTGGCAAGCAGGTTTTTCTTCAATTTTGAAATATTCCGCTGAAAGGGGCACTACAATAACAATTTTTGTGCCATTTTCAATACTGTACCGACCAAAAGAGTATAAAGTTATGCATCGAATTGAACCAATTTTTTTTGTATAAGTGTATGGCTATGGCTAGTTCGTCCTCCCTGAATTTGAAAAAAAAAATCCATCGGAAGGAGGGCGCTGGAATAGCAATTTTTGTGCCATTTTCAATATTGTAGCGACTAAAAGTGTATGAAGTTATGCATCGAATTAAACGAAATTTTTTGTGTAAGTGTTTGGTTAGGGCTTTTTGGTCCTCCTTGAATTTGAAAAATATCCGCCGAAAGGGGGCACTTACAATAGCGATTTTTGTGCCATATTCAATATTTTACCACAGAGAAGTGTATGAAATTATGCATAGAATTGAAGGAAATTTTTTGTATAAGTGTTCGGCTATGGTCAGCAGACCCTCCATGAATTTAAAAAAAAATTCGCCGAGAGGAGGCGCTATAATAGCGATGTCTGTGCCATTTTTATTATTTTACCTTTAAAAAGTGTTTGAAGTTATGCATAGAACGGAACTAAATTTTTTGTGTATGATTTTTTTGGGCATGGCGAGTAGATCCTTCCTGAATTTGAAAAAATCTGCCGATCATTCTATTGTTCATCGGCTCGTGCAGATACAGAAACTCGTTTTCACCCCGATTAATTGACTGAAACAGAAATTTAAAAATGAAAATCATAGTTGGCATATTATTGAATTTATAATATTAACGTATTAACATGTGTAACTAAATTTTGAAATATTAAAAGGCACATATGCGATAGAAGAAAGTTTTGGGATTGCCAATTAGTTTACTAATAGTTTTTTACTTGTGTAATTAATCTTTTAGTTAATTTTTAAAATGTTTAAAGAAGTAAAAAAGGTTTGAGGCATTGTTGTATAAGATTTAAGGTATAATTATAATTTTATGCCGATTTATTTCTTCATGCTTCACGCAAATTCTGCTTTAAGTTAAGTTGTGTGTTCTATTAGATGGCGTCATCTGTGATGAAATGTTTGCTTATCTCATGTTTTTTAAGCTTTTTGCATAGCTTTGCAGATGCAAATTCACACACGAATTTTTATTTTCAGTTAAATCATTTTACTCGTTTTACAAAAGTTTTCTATCAAAATAAGTATTTCTTTCTAAGTCACAAACTTCTGCACCAATTTCTTGATATTTTTCATTTAATAATGCAAAATTTTTTTTTGAAACACCTTGTTCTTTAAACATACATAAAATGTTTCACAATTTCGTATTGATTTAAACTTTGGTATTGTAAAGATACAAATTTACGAGTGTTCAAGTAAAACAAATAAGTCGTTCTAATACCGATTAATTTTGTCTAAATTTTTTTTTCATTGTTACCCTTTTAGATTAATTGCACTATTTTGTATTTTAACGTAGATCATTAATTCCTAATTCTGGAAATTATTTATTGTATACCTATAAAATTCGAAACTATTTCTGATGCATATTAATAAAAGCCTTTAAACATTACCGGTATTCCAGCTTCATCGCACAAATTCCACAGCGTGAAAACTCTCCCATATAGCATGTAAAAAACTATTCTACATCAATATTTGTATCAACTTTCAGACTTCGACATAAACTCGTAAAAAGAAATTAAATGGAAAATTTCTTTACATTAAAAATAAACTCTATTTAAAAATATCATCAGTGCTTGCATGTGATATTATGTTTGCATGAAGAATTGAATGGAGATTTCTGCTTATATTGAACCAAGAATGCGTTGCTAGTAGCAATTAACTAAATTTCAGTTGTGAAACACCTACGGAACTAAAATCAGCATGAAGATAATTAACTAAATTTCTGTTTGGAATAACTAAGATCAGTATAAAATAAAGATAAAATAAGTATAAAAACATCACACAAAAGTAATGGAATAAACGTATGTATATACTGTTTTTACGAGGCTTACGAAAAAGACAGGCTACCGCGGTACGTCGCAAATATCCTTTTTACAGACCGCTAGAGTGACGTGATGTTCATTTCGTACACCTGCATTGGTGGATTCGAGCAATACATGACTACAGCGATTTGTAAAAGAAGATACGTCTTTTTCGTTAGCCTCGCTTTTTAATAACTATCGCCAATTTCAGAAATTATGACTATGTTTCTAATATGCACATTTCTTGTATTGGCGTCGTGAAATCCAGGCTTTTTCATTTTTGTTTCGAAAGCTAGTGGTCACGTGGATATGATTTTTTTGTCGTGTGCATGCACTTTGTAAAGAGTTTATTACTTTGCCGGTTTTATAAATCCTCCAAAAGTATTAGGATTTAAAAATGTGATTTTCTTTCAATTTATTCATAAGTAATTTCACGGCAATTCGTACAAAAATAATCAAAATTTTTCTAAAAATAAAAATTTAATTAATTAAAATAAGTTTCTACATATAAAATGGTGATTAAAATATTACATTATCTTTAAACAAGAAAAAAAAGAGTTGAAAACAATTTATATTTTTAAAGTATTTCTGTGACATTTACCAATACTAGTAAACAAAATGCTACGTACGTCATCCAATCTCTTTAAAAAATGTTTCAGAAGAACATCAGTACGTTAATAGCTTCATATATTATGCATTTACTTTAAAACGAATGATTAAACTGAAATGAAATTCTTTGGGTAATCCCTTATTTTGGATATTTTGTTTAATTATTTCGTTTACTTTTATAAAAATCTATTAAATTTCTCTGAGGAAGATGGCAAATGAGATTCATCTCTTTTATTTTGCGTATTATCTATCTTTTCCAGTAATCCATAGACAAAACTTTGATTACGAAAGTTTCTTCAAAATTGTTTCTTCGGAATTTCTTTTTAAATCTGGGTTAGATAGGAGATGTATTTACGGAAAATTCATTTAATAGCTTTTGAAAATCGCAGAAATTCATTTCAAAACAATCCCTTTATTTGTATTACAAGTTTCATGTCTTGTTTATTTAAATAAGAAATGGCGAAATGGAATTATTTATTTATGAAAAATTCTAATCAAAGAATAAGTTATAAAGGTTTACTGTCTTTGGTAAACAGAATGTATGTTGTGGTTTCATTTATTCATATTCATCTTTAGGTTAATATTATAATAGTGCATGGAGATAGGTATGCATAAAATTTAAATTATGTAATGAGTTATAGAAATAAACTTTAAATAAGAATCTAATATTTTATTCAGTTTTAAAAAGAAGTACGCATCATTCTGTTTTGTTAATTATCTAACCGATAGATACTTTAAAGCTTCATTAATTCTATTAACAGAGTAAGTTTTAGTATATGGTATACATTATTGTGGATGCCTTTTAGAAGGGGAAATAGAATAAAATGAAAAAAATAGTAAAATAATGAGTTTGAAATTGAGTTGAAGATTAGGAAATATGATAAATGCTTTATGGAGTATTTGGTAGATTTTGAAATATGCAAAATTTATCTCGGATTCTGTTAAAAGTGGTAGTGTTATAGAGCAACGTAATAAAAGATATATTTATCCATAATAAACTAATGAACATATATGACATACATAAAATTCTGCCATAGTCCTCAAGATTAAAAGTATGTACCACCATGAGTTGAAGCGAGAGACTTCACAACTATTTAGGGAACATGTCTAACTGTCAGTTTTTGACTTGGGTGACAGTAATATCATTCCGAAGTTTTTATCAGGAGACATACGAAATATACAGGGACTATATTCCGAAATCCATTAGTTAACGATATATGGTCCCTTTATTGGAAAAAGAGAAATAAAGAAGTGAAAACCAGTATGCGATTCTTTCAAAGGCTATCGAAGGTAAGACTTTTGTTATAATCAATCATGACAGACTATGTAAAAGTGTTTAAAATAAAAGTATTTTCTCCACCACACAAAAGTGATGAATGGATTATTGTTTGGCAGTAAAAAATCTGTCTTGCTTTCCACCAAGCCCTGACATGCATATACCTTCTTTCATTCCAATTTGTTCAAGTGATGTTCTTGTTATTAATCACAGTGTACTTTTAATTTGCATTTACTGTCCACTAATTCATAAATCAAACTTTAAATATTTTCTTCTTTTCCTTTCGCTTCTTTCAGTGGAAATATTTCGCGATTTATTGGATCCGAGAGTGTAATTCCTATAAATTTATTAATCCTCGTGTCAAAAGCTTTCGAAAGATACCACTGCCATCAAAATCCAGAACTTATAGTCGGGGATATACAATAGTAATACTTTATATCGAAACCATTGTACTCATCCCACTAGTAGTAGAATTTAGGCATATAATGGAACGAATATATGTCAAACAATATCCAGAACTTAGAGTTGGGGATATCCCCTAGTTATATTTTACATCAAAACCAAACCATTGTACTCTTCCCACTAGTAGCAGAATTTAGGCATATAATGGAACAAATTGATGTCAAACAATATCCATTTTATTTTACTGATTAAGGAAGAATTCCACATGGCGGTGTAAAATATTTAAAAATATTTTTATGCCTAAATATTCTGCATTTTATTCCATTTTCCAATCAGGTTTCTTTCTTATTGTTATATTTATTTATTTATTTATTTATGCCTAAGTGGAGCAAGATCACCAGATTGCTAGGATACGGTGTAGACCCTATCATTGTTATATTTAAGAAAACTTTCGCATAGTTTTGACAAATACATTATCAAAATCTTTTAAATATGCTTTTCTGAAAATGGTGGTTTTTTAATCGCGTGTATTGTGGGCCCGTTAGTAACTAAGCTGTCGAATTCAAATGATCAACGATGATACACCAAACATGTACTTACCTATTGAACCATTAAATTAGTTTTATAAATCATATAAGTTTGATGAGCGTGACATATGAGGAAGTGCTTTCATTTCCCCCAACGAAAACTTTACTTTAAAATAATAATGAATGCTTAAAAATTGAATGGTCTTCCAGATTTTATTATTGAATTTAAGAATTTTACGCTTAACTTTGTTTCTTTATTTCCGAGCCACACGAGGTTCCCACCAATCAGGAGAATCATGTGCTGAGACTACACCATTTTCATTGTCTGACGATCAGATTAATTATATTTTTTGTGAAATTTGGTTGTTTAAATTATATGTAGTTAATTATAATTGCTTGGGTGAAAAGAAATTGTCAATTGTTTTTCCAAAGCTTACTAAAATGATCAGAATACATCTATCATTACCCAGCTAATGTCCCTTATAGTGACAAATTGTTTCTCGTTTTCTTTATCACCTCTTTCACGCTTGCTATTTCTCCGAAGTAAAGTTATAAAGTAAATTATTTTACGCTCAGATGCCTTTTTTCCTGTATTCTATCAGACACTCGATAAATCTGATGATTTAAAACTTTACTTTGTCAATGATTTTTAAATCATCAAAAATAATGAGGCTCGTAATATAAATAAAACGAAGCAAATATAGATAACTCCCTAACAGTTTGGAGAACTTTTATATGTATTTATACAGTAGGGAAAATATAAAATTCTCCTCATAGTTTCAATTCTCATATTAGAAAGAATGAAAAAAAGGGTATTTTTAATTCGTATACAGTCGTTTATAATTATACATGATTTATTCTCTCTTTTTAGTTTCAATAGATAAATGTCGCATGTACATTTCGGATAAAATTTTTTTTTAAACATTAATTATTAGTAGTTAGTTTCTGTTAATATGGTGAAAATATTCTCTAAAAACACACCATTTGAATATTTCGTGAATAGAAACGTATTCTTTTCACTATTAATACGTGAATATTTGAAGACACTGAAATTAAAATTTCACCACTGCTGATAATTAGTTTTTAACAATGAGCAAACATAAGGAACGATTTACTGTAAATCATTATAGTTTAGATAAAAACTCTTTCACTGTCATTTAATTTGCATTAAAAAAAATAACAAGTGAATATTTATAGATCTCTAGGTGAATATCATTACTTTTTTCAGAAAATAATTGGTATGTAGTGATTTTAATAACAGTAAATGTAATATTACTTAATATTCAAAATAAGTTTGTCAGTATAGACAGAGTCTCAGAGCACATTATAAGTTATATTTAACGATTTATTAAAGATGAAGGAGTGCAAATTTTAATTTAGTGAAAATACAGAAAGAGAAATCGAAAGAGAAATACTAAATAAGTGTTCGTAATGATATTTCGGAAAATGTATAAAATATATCTTTAGAAGGTATGGTTACAAACTTAAGCAAAATATGTAGCATAGAAAATAAATAAGCTGCACAGGTGAATAAATCTTTATTCTGTGATTTTTGAAACGGAATATATATTAGCAACTGTATTTTTTTAAAAAATGTTTTAACTATTTTGCATTATATTATGCATAAACAGTTTAAATTAAAACGATGTAGTTAAACTTCGTAATAAATGTTGTTTAGATGTTATTTTTCCATACGTTGAAGTGTTTTGTTTATATATAATACTTTTTCACCTTCATTCTTAGAATGCAAAGGAAAACGCAATGTGTCAGAGCTCCCTCAATCTTACGCTTTCACACTGACCCAAAAATACTGCCTACAGAATGGGGACATCTGGAAGATTATTTTAATTTCACTACCACTTTTGGAGTGTATAAATCTTCTCAGTGAAAAACAATCCAGAGATTACTGTTCGAAAATAGTAGTGTTTATATTAAAGAGATTGTAGAAACGCAAAGGATAGGCTCCCATCGACAGTCACCATTTATTTTTGAGTCAGAGCATAAATCTAATAATAATTCAGTCAGCAGCGTCTGCATTGTTAAAACATTATATTAACGAATATATGTTGCAAGGCCATGGTAAACAACTCTCATGTTATTACCGAACAAATGAAATTGCATGTAACAAGTAGAAGGATATCCACTTAACAACTTAGCTGAAAATAATTTGTAAATTTTTTCTTACTTTAACAAAAAATAAAAGTTTAATTTTCGATTTTACATTGATGATGCAGTGATTCCCGTTCAATTATTTATCAAATTTGATTATCGTGAATTTATGTCCTATCTACTTGGCACAAAAAATAATTAAACATTCATGAATTTTCCTTTCATTAGCTTACTAGAATGATAATACAAGGCTTGATTGAATACTTAAAGTGATATAGAGAATTTCTTTCAGCAAGATTCTGACAATATAGCATGATTAATGTTCTTTGAAGCCATTTGTCAGTGACAGAAGTTTTGTGTTCTTTGGCTGAACAGACTGTCGTAAAAAAGTACATAACATTGGTTGTCAATAAAACTTATTGCTTCAAGAAAGTAAAAAAATAATAATAAATACTTTTGTTATGGCTATAAATTGTTGAATGAATAGCAAAATTACAAAGATGTTAAACATTTAATGTATTTTGAAAAAATAAACATTACGAATGTGGCCAAACACAAGTTTTTTTGTTGCGAATTTGCGTTAAAAATACATTTCCAGATTTCGTAATTAATATGCGTATAAAACCTCTACACAGTGCATTTTTTAAATGACTTATATCAAATGGATTAGAAAGGATGTCAGGATAATCTGCAAAGGAAAATCTTCAAAATTATATGAAAAAAAAAAGATATTTTATTTTTAAAATTAGAGCCTTAAGTTGAAATTTTCATGAAAAGCATATTTAAGAACGATCCCAACGAAATAGTCGGAAGCACAGACAGATCTTAGCTCTATCCATTGCCGCAGTCATTTTTCTTCTGCAATCTGTTCATTATTTATCAACATTTTCATGCATTTCGACAAATAGTTTTTATTGTTGTACGAAAATGCTAAAACTGAAAATAAAGCAAAAGGTTTCGTCGGTCCCTTTATTTTCAGTACAACAATTTTTTTACGACAACTTTTCTACAACAGTTTAATCTTTTGAAATATTTTTTTTCCGAGTAAATAACGTAAAAATTTTGGTTGTAACGATACTGAAAAGAAAATCCCACACAAACTATTGACAAGATAAGGTTTTTAACTGCTTACTAAATGGTGACAAAATACATAACTTTAAAGTAATTAATTAAGCCAAGGAATGAGTGAATCTATGGAAATAATTAAAGTCCAAAAAGCATTGTATAAATAATTCTAGCCGTTACTGAACATTTCTTTTAATTTTCGAAGCAATATATTTAAAGAAATTCCTTACACGGTGCAAATTAGTATGAATGCTTATAATAATAGGCAAGAAGTCTGTTTTTATCGAAAAATAATAAACAGATAATTTTTCTTAAGGCATTTGTGTTTGTCTGTTTTTCACATTATAAATAAATTTAGCCAGTGGGTCTCTAATAGCGTTGCTTAAAATGTAAAAGTTTGTGGCAGTATGATGAAACTTTTAGGCTATAGGCATGATTTGGAAGAATGGAGCTTCCTCATTTGTTCTATAGTTGGATAAAGACAGCTTTGGGCAGATTGGGCAGACTGAGCCAATTTTAGAGGTTTCATTTTTTTTAAGTGATGATATTTAATGTTTTGATTTTATATACCGCGTTCAAGAATTAATTCTAGAGTGATTCTTGTGCCCTCTTCAATGTGTTAAACATGACTAATTTTCTTACGGGGTAAGTAAAGTGTCATCTTTCATGGAAATGAGCAGGAGCATGTTTGAGACCATAGAACGTCTCTTGACCAGCTGCATTGCTATCTAATTTTACGGGTGTTTTGTGGCTGTTAAGTAGATACGGCTGCAGAGTTTTCTGAACAAACTCCATTACTGCAACTTTGATGTTATCCTACCTCACATTCTGGAGATAAAATTATGTCCTGCTACTGAGTTTGGTCCAAGATAGTTAACATGAAAAAGTTAATGTGCCAGTTTATACAGTTTCCACCCTGTCTGGAATTTGAAGTTATATCCTTTTGACAATGCAGTGAAAATAGCGTCCATCGTCTGGCGCGTGATCATCGAAATCAAACGTGGAGTTGTTTAACTCAAATGGGAATTCTGTCATTATGCGTTTATGAAATAATTTGATGCATTGTCGCTTCAATCAGAATCAAGGCGATCATTCTGCCAACCCAGACTATAGAAAAATATTTAAGCAATCCAAAGGAACAAACGTGGAAAAGAAAATCAGGCAGCTTCCTACTTTACTTGCTGAAGAAGACTTCCCCACTCTATTTTGACTAAACAGATCGACTGAAAGTATCATGTAAAAAAAAAAGTCAAATATTGCAAAAAAGAAAAACGAAAATGAAACGAATATAATACAATAATTCATTAATTTGAGTCCAAATATAATTTTGCAAATAGATTAGCAATGATGATATTGAGTTTTAAAGTTATTCGTGAAGTTGCTACAAATTGACAATTTCGCAATTTTACAAAAACTTAAAACAACTGTCAGACTTAAATACTTGACAGAAAAAAGTAAGTATATAATTTTTAGTCAGAAAATTACATAAGCCATTTGCTTTTATGATTTTAAAATTAAAAAATTAAAAACATCAATCCTTAGCAAACATCTGTCATCTAACTCAAAAATTAATAAAAATGATAAAACCGGTAAAAGACCGTGTAATACTTTCTACAGAGTATCAATAAGTAATTCAAATTACACAATGGATGAACAATATTATACCACGATTCCATTTTATTCATGCCCCACATGTGGCCGAGAGCTTCTGCACCCGAAACCGGTAGACGGCAGGTGTTACGTTTAAACCCAGTCGCAGTAGTCGGGCTAACCGTTCGGAGTTTTCTTGGTTTATTCGAGATTCGCGTAAATGCGGGTTAGGTTCCCTTAGAAACACCCTCCACGAAGGCACACCACACCACCCAGGCCTATATGCTTCAAGTTGATGATCGGCCGTTAGAAAATAAACCAAACCAAAACCATTTTATTCAAACAGATCAGGAAAATTTTTCCGGTTCTTTTTTAATTTAATGCAGTGTAAAAAAAGTGTTTTCCACAGGATACTTATTGTTACATTGAGAAATAAAAAAGACAGTCGAATGTGAATGGATTTAATTGAACAGAAGTAATAACATGAGATTTCATTATTTATATGTTTGTTACAATGTAATAAAAGCGTTCAGTCGTTATTACAAAATATCGAAAGATAATTAAAAACAGAATTGTTATTAGATGTGACTGAAATGATTTATTATGATTTAAGTTATATAAAAATACCGCAAGCATTAATAATGATATATCTATTCTAGAAAATTGCTTGTCCCCTATTTTATTTTAACCATTTCATACAAACAATCAAATAAAACATAGTATTTTCAAGAATCTACATTTTTGTAATTCGCAGATTTCTGTGCTATAATTGTGAATTTATGTTTAATAATGAAGCATAAAGTTTGATATAAATCATTTAAATTTAACAAAATGCTAAGATATATTTATGGCCATTCCATAAATAAAAAATTTAGTAAAAATCATCTTGAAGTTCAGCATATAACAGGTTGTTTGTAGAATAAATGTTTAATCATTTAAAAGGCAAATTACTTCAATTTTTTTTTGTTAAATGTAATGTTCAGTCCTGAAATACCCCCCATTGTCATTCAATTTGTTGCAAAATCATCGTACGAAATTTATATCAGATAAAAATAGATTTTGAATAATATCACTATTAAATGGTCTGTATGTATTAGGTTTTGGAGGCCATCTACATGCTACATTTCGAAATTATTTTTAAGCTTTTATAAAATACATCAGATATTATTTTCAAACACAAATATTTTAAATATGGGACCTCGGTTAATTAAACTCAATAATGTTTGTCCCGATCTTTCTCATGAAATTATAATACATTTGGATTTAACAATATTGAAAATAACATTTCATTCCCAAATAATAAACGAATTAATCAGGAGAAAGGATGAATAATTATAAAAGTTAAAAATTCCGATAACATTGTAAAAAATAGTTTTTAAGTTAATGATGTTTCGTAAATGCATATATTGATGAAATTTAATAAGTATACAGTTGTATGTATTGTATCAAAGTATGATTATTATACAATCATATTCAATAAAAAGGCAATGAACTTAACATTCAAATACAGTTTATGTTACATTATTTGAACTAAAGTAATTTTAAATTAGATCATTTTTTATATTGAAATTATATTGAAATAAATATTCTAAAATTTTAAATAGTCTCAAATATTGTCCACAAATGCCCAATAGTTGATATTTAAATCTCAACGTAGCAAGTATAAAGAAAACATACTTTGTAAATATTTTTTATATACTTGAAAAATGAATTAGAATAAAAAAAATAGAAAGAGTAGGAAGATTAGTTAAGAAAAATTAGGAAAATATTTGGAAGATTCAGTCTGAAATATTAAAGATGCATACCTGTTATTTTAAAAACAAATTTGCAATCAAATTGTTAATTCTCACTCAAACAATCAAAACTATAAAATTCAATCTTAAATATTTCCTACAATCATAGGTGTGTAATGTGATCGCTATAAGTATTTAAGTTGTATTAAAAACATGTATGTAATTTGTTACTATCTACAAATTTTTACTATGAATTTTTACAAATTTTGAAGTTTAGTAGACAAATGGTCTAGTAACATTAAAGATGCTTACTAATATTTTAGAAACGTTTTAAAACATCCACATACTGTGCCGACAAGATATTGATGAAACACTTTGATATCTTAAACTACACAACAAGATTTATGGATGGTAAATCTTTTGAATGATTAATTCTTAATTCTACGAATAAGATGAATTTTTTGAATTGAAATTTACTCCCTCCTACATCAACAATGGTAAAAAATATATCTTATATAAAAGATAAATAGATAAATAAAAGAATTGCTTAAAATTTTGTTGTCTGTGATCAGAGTTTAAGGAAGGTACTTGGATAATAAAAAAATACGATAAATAATGATACTTGAAGTATTGGAAAATTTTCTTCCAGATAAAACTAATTCCTTCAATACTTATCTTATTGAAAAAATCCAATTTAGAATTTTTTCATACGAATAAATATTTTCATATTAATGCAAATGCATATGGAGGTAAACATAGACGAATAAAATTACAATTTTCATCCCGATGTGATCAATCATGTTTTATTTCTTTAAATTTTTACATTGGTTTTTAGTAAACAAATTTTCTTCCCTCTTGTTTAAAATCATCCGCCCATGGATGAAATTTGCGAATCGCAGACCTTTTATGTAACATTTGAATGTAAGGATGTCAACGTTCTCTATTGTTGGATTTGAAATACCAAGGAACTTGTAATAGCAATAATAATATATCAGGTTTCTTTTTTACGAGAGAAGCGTATACTGTGTTTTAAATGATTGTGTATTTACTTATCAACGATACGAACATTTGCTTTCCACCCAGTTATAAAATATTTAGTCTTTATATATACCAATTCTGTTTTTAAGGTAAAATGGATAACTACTATCCTAAAAGTTTAATTATTATTATTTATCAATTTTAATTAGACCTTTCACCTTAAGATTCTTTAAAATTGATAATTTACTTCACGAATTGAGAATTAAAAGGCAGGTTGATAAGTCTTTTGTTACTTTACACATATCTGACATTTATATTTTTAATATTTGTAAATATTAATAATATTTATAAATATTAATAATATTTATAAATATTTATTTTTAAAAGCAAATAAAAGTGTTGATTCTTAATTACCAATCTCACGTACACATATATATATTTTTTAATATTTATAAATGTTAACAATATTTATAAAAAAAATAAAATATTTATAAATATTAATAATAATTGTATACATTTAAAAAAATTTATAAATATTTATAATTAAAAACAAATAAGAGTTTTGTATCTTAATTATCAATCTCTTCGCAAATAATACTTCATGACTAAAGCATGAATCATAATGAGGAAATTTTCTATTCAAATCGTTGAAATCACTTTTATTTTACAAAATGAATTTTAACAGCTATTCTATCTATTTAGATATTTAAAAGTTAAAACTTCAATTTTTGTAATTTTTCTGTTACTTTACACATTTCTCTCACATTTATGTATGTTTTTTTATTTATTTACTAGCTGACCCGCCCGGCGTTGACCGGGTCCGTATTAACAATATTAAACGAACTTGAAATTTGTATGATTTTATCATTAACTGGAAGCATGCAGAAATGCATTGTTTGAAATACGTCGCAGCTGACTTTGTGAAAAATCGGTTTTAAAAACAACAACTAATATTAAGCTCTAAAAATATTTAAAATGAGCAATGAGAAACACGGGAGGGAACATGTATCTAACGATTGCGTTAGTTTCGTGTTAAAGTGTTGATATTTACCCGTAAAAATCACTGTTAAATCACGTAACTAATTATTTTTTTCGCATAGAAATCCCAAGTGAGATATTTTGAATTTCAAACTAATTACAGCTCATATTCAAAATATTAGAATAATTACCTTTTTTTTAGAAATTGAAAATATCGTTTGGTAATTTAATGTCTTTTAATGAAAATATGCAAACGATATTTTTATTAAGAACTTATTGTTGATTAAACTTACTTGTTATCTTAAATTTAATATCATTTTTGAAAAGATTAATTGAAAAAAAATTATTTTGAAAAGTCAAAATATTAGAATATTTATTCAAGTGGTTCAAAATATTAGAATATTTCACATTAATTCTCCTTTAATTATTACCAATTCTTAACTGGTGGCATCATTGATTAAATTCAGACTATTTTATTTAAAATCAGTATTCTTTTTTGCAGTTTGTTTCTTTTTTGTCTTAAAATGGGCCGTGTGAGTGATATTCCTGAATCTACTAAACTTCGTATGGTTGATTTGTATCGGCACGGTAAAAATCAATGTTTTATAGCGAATTATTTACATTGTTCGCAATCGAGCGTTAGTAAAATACTAACACAATATTAAAAAATTGGAAAATTTCAAAATAATCGCCGAAATGGTGGTCGAAAATCAAAAACATCTGCTAGAGATGACAGGAAACTGAAGCGTATAGTTAAGAAAAACCGTTTTAAAAGTGTGCGATTCTTGCACCGAAAATGGAAAGAAGAAGGAGTTGAAGTTTCTACATCGACAACATTAAGACGTCTCCATAAATTTAAATTTGAATCTCGTGTACCGAAAACAAAACCTCTCATGACTGCAAGACAAAAGCGTATAAGATTGAATTGGTGTAAATCAAGACGTTTATGGAGCAATGAAGATTGGAAAAATATATTATTTAGTGATGAAAGTATGTTTCATATGGTAATCAAGGTTTTCGAGTTTGGAGAATGAAGCAAGAAGCATTTGATAAAGAATGCCTTAAACGTTCCGTAAAATTTGCTGCTAGTGTCATGGTTTGGGGTTGTATGAGTGCAGAAGGACATGGAAAGTTATGCATCGTCTACGGAAAGGTTAACTCTCTGATATATCAAGAAGTTTTAGAATATTACATGATTCCATCATCAGAAGGTTTATTTGAAGATGATTTCATCTTTCAACAAGATTTAGCGTCCCCGCATACCTCGGTGTCAACTAAGAATTGGTTCCGCCAACGCAACATTAAGGTATTTCCTTGGCCACCAAATTCACCAGATCTTAATCCCATCGAAAACTTATGGTGTATAATGAAGAAAAAACTTCAAGAAAATCCTCCTTCAAGTAAAACTGGCAATAAAGTAATAGTGGTAAGTAATAGTGGCACGTATAAAGTCTATTTGGGCTAATATTGATAGAAATGTTTGTAAACACCTTGTGTATAGTATGCAAGATCGATTGTACACTGTTATGAAAACTAAAGGGGATGCTACAAAATATTAACTACCATTTACTTCATATTCATAAGGTAATATTGTTGCGTAAAATAAAATATTCTAATATTTTGAACCAATCTAAATTTTATTCTAATATTCTGGTGTGTTTAAGGAAGCTGTATACCTAATTTATTGTGCTGTATTGTGCTGTTATAAATGTTAAAATCTTATCTAAGCATTCCAGATTTAATTTATAAGAAATTTAATTGCATTTACTTAGTATAAAAAATAAATAAATGACAAATAATTTTTTCTTATTACTTTTTCTCAATTATTCTAATATTTTGAATATGAGCTGTATATCACTCTTAAATCCGACTATACCGTGAATGAAATCGATACGCGATGATAAAAGATTGGTATACAGTATTATAATTTCAGTGCCATTTAACAAAAGTGTATATTTTTAATCAAAGCATGTGTAATGTTGACTCTGTGAACAAATTCCTAACCGTAAACTTTTGTAACGTAAACATAATCTGTCTGTAACCTAACTGCGACTTAACACTACCCTACCGTAACTTAAATATAACACAAATTTAACCTAGCCGTCACTTTGAAATATCAATATAGAAGCATCATTTAAGATTTTGCTTGAAAAGTTAATCTTCTTTCGTTAATGTCTTAAAATCGTCTGCACTCTGAAATCTAGATTTTAGACTAATAATTGTTATTTAAGTTTTCGCGCATGATTTTAAAAGAATGTTTTCATAAATATATTTTATATATTGACACAGAGTTATTAATATATTGTTAAATCATAAACATTTTTTCATCTACGTTATAAAGTATTAAAAAGATCTAAAAAAAAAAAAAAGAAAAGAAAAGAAAACTTTTAGTAATACAATTTTTAGTTCAAATCAAATGTTTTCAATATTTTATTTAATTTTATTTTGACATTTATTTATTTCGAATTTATCAATTTCAATTATTTTAAAAGCAAACATCTTTTTAAAATAAATAATATAATAGAAAAAAGACCATTTTAAAAAATTACTATTTCTTCGTAGAATATGTTTCAGCTGTAATTCATTTCTTTCAATTCGTCTTATTAAGACAAAATCCCTTCCACATGCTTTTGTTTGGGACATTAAAATTTGAGCGATAAATGGTTTAATATTGCAACCCTTTTTTCGGTTTACTTCACCACCACCTATTTTTTTCCTCCATGGTTTACAACCGCTGTGATAAAAAATCATCATTTAAACTGACAGTTTGCCAGTCTATGAGTTTTAAAGGTCTGTTTCAGCTTTTTTAATTATTTGTGCGAAAATTTTATGCAACCAACCAACCATAACTAAATGAAAGGGAAAAAAGAAGAAAAAAGGCGATTTTTTATGAGAGTGATATTTGGAATTTAATTAATTACTCAGTTAATAAATAAAATTTCGAAAATCTGAAGCTCAGGTGCATCAGGAGACATTTGGGGCTACTCTCAAAAAAATTTTGAGCCTCGTACATGCTGTAGATTTTGCTAGCTATCGCAGACACACACACACACACACAGACAGAGTGTTTTGTTCTTTTATTAATATAGATTAATTTTAATCCACTGACATCGAAATGCAACTATTAGGTTACGAAAGGAACTGCATCACATTTAAATATAGAAAAATAAATGAAAAGTCGTAAAAGAATTCAACTAAAAATTATTTTGTAAAACATTGTGTCATTTATGCTAAAAACTCTTTCCTATGAATTTATTAAGCTGTATCACATAGATTCACACCCTCATTTTCTTTTTCTGAAACTGCCTGTTATATGATGGATTGATCGCAAAATTACGACAAAACTTTTGAATTTGCCTTCTTTTCAATCAACTTTGTGCATTCTGACACTTTCTACATAATACTTTTAACACATGACAAGGGAAAATGTTCGAGTATGATGTATTTCCTCACTGAATTTTTAAAATTTCTCCACAAATTCTAACGAGGAAGTTAACTCTTACAATTTATACATTAATTTACGACCACTAAGATAAGGTTTAATGCAAAAACTACGTATATCGTGACGCGTTTGTTACATTAAGGCTCAGAAAAGATGATGTAAATATGCGTAACTTTGCATTCCATAAATTTATAATGAAAAAAAAAAATGTGAAAGTTTGTGAAAGACATAAAATGAATAAGTTTTGAAACCTATATTACAAAATTATATATATATATATAAGTTTTGTAAAGAAAAAATTTAAGTATAACTATAAAAAATGTACTCCTATAAACTAAGTATATTCGATAATGCATTTGAGATACAGTCCAATCTTCTTAATTAAGTATTGGTTCAGTGCTATCACGCCTTATATAATAGATGGTAATGTCCATGGTAAAGACCTTTCTAATTTACTTCCTACACAAATTATAGCAAATGAAATAAAAAAAAAATAACTTTTAGATATAAATAGGAAAAAGAGAAAAAAAATGCAATTGAACTTTAATAATAAAAAAGTCATGTAATCGCATTTCTTGTACTAAAAAATATTTCATAAGAATAAAAAAATCATAGAAGAGAAATTTAGAAAGAATAATTTAGTATTTATAAAAGGAAAATGTTTTTTATCCGACTTCAAAGGAGGTTATGATTTTGATCTGTATGTATTTCTTGTTAGCTTATAATTTCCGTAAATACGAACCGATTTTGATAATTCCTTTTTTGTTTGAAATTGTAAGATACCCGTGTAGTCTCATTTCAATTTCATCAAATTCTCGTGATTAGAAATTTTTAAAAATAAAAACATTCAAAATTCAAATTTTTTTGAAGCAGTTATCCAATTAGAAGTGTTCATTTTTCAGGTTATTACTCTTACACCCATACGAGATCTTTTTTCTTTAAAGTGTGAACTTTTGACTGGACAACGGCCAGGATCAAGATAGATTTTGCGCTGTTAGCGAAAGGAGATTGAACGAAGTTAAAATTTACACTGTTAGAAATCTGCAGCTGCGTAATCACTCCAGAATTTATATAGATCTCTATTTTGACCAATGAAAATGCTTCATCTATCTATTGATTAGAATTTTTAAAAATAAAAACTTTAAAGTTCAGATTCTTTTCCAGCAGATGTTCAATTAGAAGCGTTCATTTTCCATGCTGTTACTCTTACACAGATAAATGATCTTGCGAAATTTTGACTGAACTGGATTCACATAAATTTCGCGATACTACGAAATGAGATTGACCAATAAGAAAATTTACTTGTTTTAAGCAACAAAAAATGCAGGCTTCTAGTTGATCAATCTGATTTCGTTAATAGCGCAAAATCTGCCAGAACCCGGCCAAGTTCTCTTTCGCTGTTAGCGAAACGAGATTGGCCAATTAGAAGCCTGCATTTTTACGAACTTTTCGCTGTTTCCTTCAGTAAACAGTATAAAGTTTGCAAAAATACAGGCTTCTGATACTTTGCTCTTCATTAACTCACAAAAACCACTTTGACTCGTTATGATTGTGCAAGGACACTGTATTGATGGATTTTCAGCTTTTCGACACCCTCCTTCGATATCCTTTGATTTCAATGTGGACCTTAAGATTTGCTGGATGTGGTAAATTGCGAGATTACATTTAAAATGGACAAGTTCTCACATCCACAAAATCGAAAAGCCACATCGATACCAATCGACATCGCAAGTACGTGTGCCAAAAAAAATAAATATCCACTACTATACATGTTGTTCCGGATGAAAGAAGTATCACCGTAAGTGAAGTTGGTCCGAAATTATCATACTTATAATAAGAATTGTGAATTTATTGTGCCTAGTATCATAACTAAAATGGTGATAATCATTATCGATTGAGGTTGTTTGGCACCGACTTCAAAAATTAATTCATTACTTTTCATATGTATATATTCATAAATTAAATCTGAAATATGTAAACTCATCTCTTGTAAAAATATTTTCTCTAAAATCCATGTTTGGTGGATATTAAAATATATGCATTAAATGTAACCGTTTTTATGCCGGTACCTGATATCCGATGTTTGATTATTGGATAACATTTTGTCATTAGAGAACTTTAAAGACTTATTTAATTCTTTTTAGCGCCTTTTTTAAGTCGGTTGGTATATTTTTTTATGCTTAGTTTATGTAACCATATAGCATTTTAAATTTCGACTATTTATAGGGCATTTTATGTATAGCCATTTTAATTTGCTTCCAATGCAAATAAAAGTGAATATAAATAAAGAATATTTGAATCTAAAATAGAAGATGAAAGAGCAATAAAGATTTCCTCAACAAATGATTATTAAAAATATTATCACTTATGCTGGAACTTCTTTCATGTGAATTTTTTAAATTACATTACTTAGATTCATTATCGTCATTTCTATTCTTAAAGTTGGTTGATGAATTAAGTGAGAAATTAAGACAAAACTTCTGTGTTTGCTTTCTTGTTAATTACTTTTGTGCATTTTGCCCCTTTCTATACATAATACTTTTTGCACATACTAGTAGAAAAATGCTCGGATGTTATGTACCTTACTTAATATAACTACAAGAATGTTGGGTTTTACACTAAGTAGATTAATTTATTATCTCTAAGGTAAGATTTTAAGTTTAAAGACAGGTGCGACAGCGGTTGTATTATAAAGGAAGGGTTAGAAAAAGTGACATAAAAAAAGCACTCTTTGCGCTGTATAATATTATAATGCGTAAAATATCCACGATTACAAGACACATAAAAAAAAGGTATACAAAGAAAATTTTAACCACAGAATTTTTATGAAAGGAAAATTTTTAAAAAGCATAACAATACATTTTAAACAAAGTACAGTTGACAAAACAAAACAATAACTAGCGAAAATGCTAGCATATAATATTATTTTCTAACGAAATTTTTATTTTATGTTTTTACAAAACATTAAAAAAGAAATTCAGTTTCATATTTTAAAGCTTACAGGGGGTCCAGATGGCTACCTCTGTTACCAAATAATTTTTTTTTTGCGATAGATTTCCGCGGCGGAATTATTGGAGGAAACTACCAAGAAGATTATCTTTTTTTTTTTTTATTTTGTAGAAACCTACTCAGAAAATTTACCTTTGTGAATAGTGATAGCTCAAAAAATGACCTCGGAGACGCCTGAGATTAGTTTACGATCACTAATCTAAATTTTTAATTAAAAGACAACTTATTACGCCGAGTTTTTATTAAATGAAGACTAAGGCTGTAAGATATAAACATATTTAACTTCGTCCTGCTTAAATAGATGGATGATAATAAAATGTCAAAATTTATCGGATACATTTAATAACAATATTTTTTTAAGCTATATGGACGAAATTTTGACAAGGAGTATAGGAGATTTTTGAAAATCATAAACTAATATTTAAAAAAGTAAGCGTACATTAGAATATATATTATTTGCAGTTTAACCGCTTCTCTTATCGAATGATCATCCAAATGATTTCAAATCATGATTTTAAATCATGATTTTAAATCATGATCAATGATTTCAAATCATCAATCAATTTTGCATTATTTCTATTGAAAATTTTGCATTATCTAATCCGAGAATTTTTCTGATTCAATTAAAAAAAATTCTGGTTTGAAAAACCAGTGATAAAAGATTAAAAATTCTGTAAAAGACGCAAAAAATGCGTTACTTGAAAGTTTTTTTTTAAATATTGATCAATTAAGTGGTTAATCTACATAATCAAATATCCGTATTTCGCTTAGCATAATGAATAGTATTTATAATAATAATTTGTTTGCTTTGCATCTAAAAGCATAAAAGAAATAATCGCATTTTAACATACAAAAATGGAATTGAATAAAAATTATTGTTCTAAAGAGTTAATAAAATTTTTGACATACGGTCTAAATATTTTTTCACAAGAATTTACAAAACAATATCCCAGTTATGCACATTCTGATTTTCTATCTCTGAAGCTGTTTATTGTTTGGTAGATTAAAAGAGAAATTACGTCAAAACTTCTGAGTTTGCCATCTTTTCAATCAAATTTGTGTATTTCGCCAGTTTCTACATAATACTTTAGCACATGCGGAAGAAAAATTCTCGAATGATATGTATTTGCTACTAAATTTTTAAGATCTTTTAAGAAGACTTTTCTGATTCCATTAAATCTAGTAAATAGGACACGAAGCAAGTTTGGTTATGCATTAAATAGATTAATTTAATATCACAAAGAAAATGTTTTAAATCTGAAGAAAACTGCTATTATAAACTGCGGTTTTCTATATTAAGGGAGACCCGTACCCTATTTTCGGCCAAAAATCATCAAAAGTTCAAAAAATTTTTTTTCTAAGAAAACTATAAAATACATATTTGCGAATATCCATGCAAAATTTCAGAACTCGGGGACACTTGGAACAGGTAGAAAATGAGCTTTTTAAATTGTACTCACTATAGAGTTTAAAGGACTAGAGGTCATTTAAAAAGTGTTTTCCTGAAAATGACTTTTTTCATATTTTGCCTAAGTTCAAAGTACTAAGGCTCAGTGGTAAAATGATTTAGAAACAAAGTGTTTATGTTTTTAGAATCTTAAAAAAATTTGCAACAAAAGTAAGGAGAGATTTTTTTTAACTATTTCTGAAAATTTTACATAAATTGGTAAACATGAAAATTATAACGAATTTAAGGAAATTTACCATGCGTATTTTTTTTTCTTTTAGCCGATTAAAATAGAAAATTAAAAATATCTCTCCTTAGTTCTTTTCTATATACTATAACACCATTTAAGAAATTTTAGTAATACCAAAATATTGAAAATTGAATGAGGAGTAGTAATTTTAAAAAGTGTATTTTTCGACAAAAAAAATCATAAAAATCCCCTTAAAAATATACTTTTTAATCAAAAGTGATTTTTTTTGCTAATTATACCTTACAAGAAGATTCTTAAATAGTACACCAAAATTCATTACTTTAAAATTATTAATAAAAATTTTGGGTTTTTTCTTACGGGTCTCCCTTAAGAGCAGGAAAAGATCACATAAACATTCATAAATTTCCACTGTATTAATTGGTGATTCATAAAGTACCAACGATTATAGAAAACGTAAAAAAATAGCTAAACTGTAAAAAGAAAATTTAGATAATAGAGTTTTAAGTTAAGAAAAAGATGTTCGTAAAGATAAAGTTATATTTTAAACTAAGTACAGTTGACAACACAAGAAAGATCTAAATTTGTGCATATTTCAGTAGAATTCCTATTCTTATAATAAAGAGCATAATATTTATACAAAATTTATATATAATATTTTTCTTTTGTAGCTGGATTAATAAACACACTTAGGATCTATCTTACGGTTTAGATAGTATAAAGTGAAATGGTTGTTCGTGAATTTTGTTAAGTACACTGTAAAAAAGGACTATTATAATATTAGACTACGAAACTTTGCTATAATCACGAACGAAAATATTCGATAACTGCTTTCAAGTCCCCCAATATTCCAAAAAGCGTTTCTTTATCTTCAGAAACTTCAGAAAACAATTTGTTTTTTAAATCTAAAGAAGAATTCATAACAAAAATATCAGCTGCTCGTAATTTTTGAAAAAAGTTTTCGAGCAACTTTTAGAATGCATTAAACAATTCTCAAATTGATGCAATAATTTTCCAGTATATTTTCTCAAACATATATATCAAATGGTGATGTAATGTGCCGATATTGGTTATGCATGAAAGCTGAATACAGTAAACCCCAGCGGCTCCCAAACTTTCTTGGTACGCGACCCACCTTTCAGTGAAAAAAATTTTCGCGACCTGCCTTTCAGAAAAAAAACACGATCTATTCAAGGTAAAGTTGTATATCAGTAGAGCAATTTTTGCACGAACTCTATACGCTCGGCTATCCTATCCTACGAAAAACGCAAGTTTTCGTACGAAGATGCATTATCAACAAAAACAAGAATCGGTAATCTCAATATGTATAACTGAATAGTAATTAAAACAATGCACAAACTACAAAGATAGTTAAAATGCTTTTAATTATTATGAATACATAACTTTATAATCAATGAGATTTTTGGTTCTGGTGTTTACCAATATGGGAACATGTATTAATACGCAGTTTGTCTCAGTACTTGTCTTTCAAAAACAGCAAAGTAGAAAAAGCATGTTCTCATAAGCATGAAGTGTGGAATTTCATCGAGAACCTTAAAGCTGATTTAAATATTTCTGAATATTCTGTTCGTATATTAGTCTAGAAGGAAATTAAGGATTTTTCCTTGAAATATGATTTCCTGTTGAAATTGTCATATCTTTTCAAACAGATGAAATAAAATATAAATTTTGATGCCAACCCTCGGCTGTCCTGCGACCCACCAAAACAACTGCCGCGGCCCACCAGTGGGTCGCGACCCATAGATTGGGAACCGCTGCAGTAAACACATAGCAACAAACATAATCAGCAAGAAATGGAGCCGATGCAGTTTTTGCAATGGAAATGGAGCTATGTCGACATTTGTTGGCGTGCCAGAAAGTTAGCTACTAATATAGAATTCGATTGCTTAGATGGTGCTCAGCAATTATGTTATTGAAATACTGCTAAAATCCTTTGTGTGCATCACACTCTGTCACTTGTAGCGATGCATTCGAACGTGCGAAACACCGCAGCCGTGTCTGTAATTCTAACCCTCGTTTGTAAATATCACCTATTTAGCCCAAAATATGAAAGAAATATCAATTTACAAAAGACTGGGCCTTTGATATGGGATCTTTTGGACTTCTCTAAACCAACCCCGGATCAAACCTACCCAAGATGATGTTTAAATCCAGCCAGTTCCCGTAACATAATTTCTGTCCCGATGCAAGGAAAAATCAACCATGAAATGTCCCTTTATAAGCAGCCGACACAGCAACCATATTTCATTCACGGAATGGATACAAGAGTCTGCTTTTCTCCAATAGAAATTGAAACTTGTGAATTTAAAGAGAAAGGAAATGACCTGCGTTCTATATGTTATCACCAAAGCGAAATGACGCGACGCACGGAGCATTGCTAGATTTCTTTGCAGTTGTGAGTATTAAATTTATACATATATATATATATTTGCTCTCCTATTAATCCGTTATGTATTAAATCATGTTCTTAGACGATACAACCCAAATGAAAGCCGCAATGAAACTGGCGAAATCCTATAAAATTAAACTTTTGCATCACTTAATTTTCGGAATAGACGAGAATAGACAGAATAGAAACACGAAAGTATGACAAATTTAATTTTGAAATATCTAGTGAGGAATTTCAAGCAAAACTGGGCAGAATAATGGGAAATTTATTGGGGTTGGAAATAATAGCCATTGTAAATTTATTGGCGATTTAACTCGATGGGAGTGAAAACGATATTGCACACGGTATTTTAAATTCCGTAACGCACTTAGAATCATTTGCAAATTCTATTAAAATAGCAACAGCTTCCGAGCTAAAGGACATCTTTCATGAGCCTCCTACTGCCAGATTAGGTGAAAATGCAAACTCATTGATTACGAGAACTACGGAATAGAATTTAGGAAAATAGGCAAGTTCGTTTACAGACTTTGAGAATTTGATTCCATCTTTTCGCGGATTACATACAGAAAGTATAATACATTGGCTCTTTCTTTTGGAAAATCTATCAATATTGGTCGCAATTACCAAAATTCAGAAATTTATATATGTGGAGCGTGCTTTAAAGTATATAGTACTAGTATTTGATCAAAGCAAATCCCCTAATAAACTCACATGACGAACTTTAAAAAACATTACTGTCAGAATTTATTTAGGCTACCTTTTTAGGCTACTGCTCATGTTCACCAAGTGTTGGCGAATTGCATTCGTCACGCGAGAAAAAACTTGATACAAAAATTTTTGCGCATGTGAGAAGTCGGAAATAACGTAACACATATGATAACTCACTTATGCATTACGTGATACAAGAGATTGATGACGTGCTGCGAAATAAAGAAATAATTTTTGGATACACCAATTTTATACAATTTAAAGTAAAACTCTTAATATAAGAGGAAATTTGCAAATCCGCCTGCGGTTCGAAAGCACGCGTGCAGAATCACTCTCAGAACTCTGACCATACGTCACCGCTGGCGATTGGGGATCACCCATGTTATGTTGAATTTTCGACTTTCAAATGGTGAAATCATGAACCGATAGCGATGATGCTTAAGCTGAACATAGTAAACATATAGCAACAAACATAATCAACAAAAAAAGGAACTGATACCGCGGTAGTTTCTTGTAATGAAAATCGATATTTGTTGAAGAAAGTTGGCTACTCACCATAATTCCCTTTTTAAGCTGTTGCAAAGTCAGCAATTATTTTACTTAAGAGGCAGCTTTTATAAGAGTCAGGCAGGTCATTATACACACCATTTTTATTTTTGCCGAACATTTTTTAGTGTTCTCTTCTTATGAGTTTAGAAGATATGCATATTTTGTTTTTCCCCAAAAAATTTTTGTGACCCACAAAAATTTCTAAAGCGGGTCACGACCCAGTATTTTTTTCGAATCGACATCTTTCTGTATTCTATTATCTCAGTGCAATGAGCATCAGCCAAAGTTATTTTTGTGATTACAACATTGTAATAGTAGCTAAATTGAATTATTTTGTAAACTTCATGGTTAACCTTCAGTGACACCCGGCGTGGCTCGTCAAACTTTGTCGCGGAAAGTGAAAAAACGCCATATTTGAGCCCTCATAGATCCATGCGCTGAGGGTCAGCCACAGTTTTGGGGTTTAACTTGTGTAGTATTACTCACTATCAACTGAATTAGCGCAATTTCCTACCACAATTTTATGATTATAATAATTATTGTAGATTTTCATTGTAGATGTTAAAGGAATCTGAGGTGAAGATTTTTGATTTAAAATACTGGTAGAAAAGTCCGAAAATTTTAGGGATGCTGCGACCCCTGTTAGTTGCATGGCTCACCCTCAACGCTGCCGAAAAATAGCTAATTTTGTATCGAATGAAACAAAAAAAAGTCTTTTTGGTGATCCTGTTTTCAGTGCGCTGAGGGTCAAAATGTAACTTGATAATTGTATTTTATAGTATAACACCTACCCTTTAACAGACATTTGACAGAACTTTGGCTAATGATCATGCGAACACACACGGCTTACTCCAAGCCATTGTTGAAATGGAAAATATGGTAACGAAACATACAATTAACTAAGGTGTTTTGGTGTAATAACGCCAGGAGGGGTAATAACGCCAAGTGTTAATATTACGCATAATTATGAAATAATCCGGAAATTGGCACCTGTGAGCACATTTTTTCCATTTGTAGATCTTATCGCTTTTAGAAGCAACTAAAATTAATGCTTGATCTAAAATTTGTGAGGTAAGTTCTGTGATGTGAAGACTATATATTTACCAGGAAATATATTGTTTACCATTTAAATTTGTAGTGCATTTCATGCACTTTCAAAATGTTGTAGAAGATTTTGGATATGTTTGCGAGATAGTTTGTAGTTTAATATGAACTGTGCAATAAGTATATCGGGGTAATAACGCCATTCCTTGGCGTTAATACCCCGGTTGATTCCTTACAGTGGGGGAACTACATCTAAAAGGGGTCTATTTTTTAAATTACGTTTGAGACAGCATTATTGTCATTGTTAAAATGGTTAGTCTAAAGGGAGGGGGGGTCCGATACCCATAACTGATCTTTCTTTTTAATTCTAATGTAAAAACTATTTTAAACTCTTATAAATAAAACGATATCAAAATGTTTTCGATATTCTAATTCATACATTTTCAAAATCAGGTTTCTATAATATTCCTACATGATTGTTCAATTGAATTCTAAATTTTAACTCTTCGCTTTCTCAGTGTTCTCTTTATCAAAAATTTCAAAATTTAACACTAGAACCGCGGGAAAATTCATTCAAGTTTTATAAAAATATTTCTCACCGGAATTTTGATTTAAAACTGTTTAAGTTATTTATTGAAAATATTTTTGTTCAGCATATATTTAGATTATTTTATTAAGAGTGTTCTGGTTCGAATCGACGTCTCTTCATATGATACGGGTCAAAATGACCCATCGCCGCGGTTCTAGTGTTAACCTTTAACTGATGTGATATAAATTGTAACGTAACTAATGGAAGGGTTCTGTGAGACCGTAAGATCAAAAGATGAATAAAAGGCATGATTAACTCATAGGATGGTATTTTGTACTAAACGTTTTGTACAAGACGAGTATAATTAATATTTATCTATTTAAAAGTGTCTGGTAATAGTACTAAAGTTCCAAATGAAACAAAATTTCGATAGTGTTTGTAATTAAACCGAAAATTACAAGTTAAACTGTAAAAATTGCAAAAAGAAATGATAACAATACTTAAAGGTTAAAAGGCGATCAATTATTAACCCGGGAGAACGCGCGCTTACCCAGAGTATGAATGGTTTTCACTTTGTCACCAATAAAATCAAATTAAAACAGTCCTTTTATTTAGACGGAAACAATTCTTACAAATCTTGCGAAAAAATAAGTTGAAGAGTCCTCCCGAGTTCAAACTCATAGAGTACTATCTATGCACTAAACTTTTTGTACAGGATTGAGTTTAATTAAGTTTAATCTATTTAAATATTTTTAACAATAGTACGAGGGCTTCAAACGGAAGAGAATTTCCGTTGTACCTATAGTTAAATTGGAAACTGCAAGTTAAAATCTGAAATTTGACACCCCCCCCCAAAAAAAAAAAAAATCAACGTTTAGTAAGAGCGTTAACAGCAGTTAAAGGTTAATTTTGTTGTTAACACTAGAACTTCCATTAGGGGTCATTATGACCCCTGTGAAATTGAAATTAGCCGATTTGAACCAGAAATTTCTTGATAAGATTTGTTAAATATGTGCAGCACAAAAATAGGCTAATTAAATAAGTTAAATAGTTTTAAATAAAAATTCTGGTGTCAAACACTTTTTATAAAACTTGAATAAAATAGCTGGCGGTTCTAGTGTTAATATAGAGATAACGAAATATAACCACATGAATCATGTGTATCAAGGTATCTCACAGGGATATTCATAATAGGGAAATCTTATTTAATTAATTAAAAATACAAATTTATTAAAGAATGTTTTATGTAACGCCGACATTTTAACTTTAAGTTTGAGCTAATGCACGGGTTTACGAGTATGGGGTTTACGGGTTAAAAAGTATTTAAAAAACTTTTATAACAGTGTTAAAATATTTATTACACATAACTCTAGTTATAAAATTTCAAAGGATAAAAACATTACATTATGATTACAAATAAGATTAAAACCGTGCAACTTTTTTAATAGTTATATTTAAGCGGGACTTTGTAAGTAAACAGAAGCTCAGGGTGTTATATACTGTAGATGCTCTCCCAATCTGTTTTTCCTTTCACTTTCACATAAAATTGAATATTTTCTATCGCATAGAATGCATACATGTGAACATAAGTACTGATTTAGATAAACACAGTTAAAACAGTGCAATGTTTCTAATAATTTTATTTAGGCGGTCCTTTTTAGGCAAAAAGAAGCTCAGGGTCTGATGTTCTTTTGTCTCCCCCCCCCTTCTTTTTCTTGCACTTTCACAAAAAATTAAACATTTTCTATCGCTTAGAAAAATTTTTGTCAACAAATTGTCAATATCTAGGCCGTAGAGTTTTTATTTTTATAAATGGGCAATCTACATGGGATTATTCCATCTTATTTTACAGATTTGTTTTCATGGCGTTATTACCCGCATAAATGGGTAATAACGGCAAATAGCATTGCTCAAGAGATCACGCCATTACATTTTATGAATGCATATCTGTTAAATTATTTTTTTCTATAGATAGACAATGAGTTGCTGTATCAAATCCTATATTTGTTTGAAAAATACAATCTAAAATTAAACCGTGAAAATTGGTAGAACCTTAACGTGGCGTTATTACCCCAGGATACCTTATATACTGGACTATAACGTATTCACTTATATGTCACATTTTTTACGTTCTTCGATCTTTATAAGATGAAAGTATTGAATTCGCGAAAATTTTCGAAATCTGGTTTTCGACTGATTTACACGTTTTAAGAGCCAAAAAACACGAAAAACATGTTTTTACAAAATGTCTGTCTCTGATTCTGTTTGTTTGCGTGTATGTGACAAAAATTTTGTGGGCGCTCTATCTCAAGAACTAATGCACTTGAATTTCACAAAACTTTAGATTCTGTGAGACCTTGATATAAATTAGATCTGATTAGTTTTTGCTGTATATCACTCAGCAGGTGGCGCTTCTATACTGAATTATTTACAATTTCCACTATAGCCATATCTTAAGAATATTTATCACGAATATTCTTGATGACACCTAAAATAATCACGAATTTCCATCAAATTACAGATTCAATAAATCCCTGATATAGATTATTGCTTGGTGTAAATTGCCCAATTCGTGTTGTTTCTGCTTGTTTCAGTTGCTTTTTCTCTGCTTCTTTTAATCATAACTCGCAAAAAATGCATTTTTAACGTTACATTCCTTGTGGTTCCGAGTCGTCTTTGCATCTCTAGCACTTCCTGGAAGTATTTTGATCTGGTACTAAAACACCCAGGAGTAATGCCATTGAAATGCCGGAGATGTGTCGGAAGCACCCTCTGTCAAAAAAAAAAAAAAAAAAAAAAAAAAAAAAAAAAAAAATAAAATAAAATAAGGACACTAAAGCTGTACATCATTTTGAATAAAATAATTACCAAGGAAATAACCTACACACAGGCCGCAACAAAATTGATTAGTTTGTCTAATGTTTATGAACGTAAAATCCTCCCTTTGTTCACAGTTCAATTTTCGCTTGTTACCCGATCCCAATGTTTCCGATTTTGGGCTTAAAATTTAATTTTAGACTAATTTCAATCCGATGCACACAATAACGTTAAAAAGTAGTTGTTCGTCCCTCTAAAGTCTAAATCGCCCTTTATCGACAGTTTTAGAACGTAACCTTTAATATTTTTTTTTTAAATCGTGATATAACGAATGATTTTAGCGAAAACCACAAACGAATCGACACTTTTTTTCCGTTTTTTATCATCGTTTGAAGTTTTGGACCTTAAATTTTAATGCCCCCTAGCTACTAAAGAAGACGTTTGCGCCGCATGGTTTCCTATTTATAATGATTGTCTGCATGTCTACTATCACTCCCCAAAATTTGTCGGTCTGGTAGTGAAACATCCTGCATATAGGGTCATATCAAAAAGAGATAATATATTCTTTTTTAAACACATTACGATTTCAAGAGATAGGTTTTAAGGACAATGACAAAAAATTAAATGTAAACTAATATATCGAGTTAAATAATTTCTAATCTTTTCTTTAATGAATTACCAAAAGAATAAGATAAAAAAAGGACTAATATATTTTCAAAGTATCTAAATCTTCTTACATTTCTAATTAGCTCTTTCTTTCTCAGCTTTTTATATCAAAGTTGTAAATATTTTTTTCACAAGAATTGTGATATGCTTTTCTATAAAGAAAATTGCCTTTTGAAATAAACTCTGAAATGAGCATCGTTATTTTTATCATTCAAATAAATAAGTAGAATAATATAATTTTGTCATAAATGGCAAAATTATCTAAATATAAAATCTAAATACATTCTTTAATATTTTGTAAAAAATATGTATAATCGCATTAGTTAAAGTAATAAGCATTTCCACTAAGTAATATTAGATGAAAAGTAAAACTGAAATATCTTTTAAAAAATTTTCTTCAATAAGATTTGTGAAAATTTAGAAAAGAAAAAAAATACGTGAATTCTTATCTACAGTCGTATTTCATAAATGTTATTTTCCGAAACATTAACTTTCTGGGAAATTATGTATCAAAATTTTTTTAAAATTTTTATAATGATCATAGAAATACTATTACATCGTATCTAATAACTTAAGAAAATTAATTTAATATCTTTAAATGAGGCATAAATATTTGTTTCGTAGGGACTGCAAAAAAAGAAGCGAATATTTTTATTTCTTAAACTAAGAAAGTGAGGGAAAAGAAAATTTTGATTTTTACCAATTATTTTTCTTTTTTCTATTGATAGTAAGTTTTTAACTAGACTTAAATTATTTTTACGCATTTTCAAATGTTTTCGGAAGATTTAATTTAATATCTGTTTACATTTTTTGACTTAATAGGTATTTAATAAAGTATTTTAAAAATATATGTATATGTATAATATGAAAAACATTTGACGACATAACACAGATCAGAATTTTTTTAATGTTTTCTAATTATGACTTGTATTCTATATTGAAGTTATATATTAATATATTCAGTTTTATAATAGTATTTTTATTAATATAAAAATTGAAATTTTGTTTAAAGTCTACTAAATAAAACAGATAAATCTCCTAAAAAAGGAGAACATGAACATACCGTTTTACCTTTAAGTACAGTAATATAATAATTTTGCGCTTATGTTATGTTTAAATGCAATAAAATCTGTAAAAAATGAAATCCGTGCGTAGCGAAAACTTGGATTAAATGTAAAAATGCATACTTATGAAAATATTATAATTATAACGGACGGAGTGTAATTTTACAGAACGTATATACACTAAAAAGAAATTGCTAAAGAAAATATAAAAACTGCTAGTAGTACGTTGTCGGAAAATACCTGGGTTGTTGAGATTTTTAGGTGATTTCGTCAGAAATACTACCTATTGCATTTTCTCCTATGTTAGAATTTCTGAAAATTGTTTGCAGTTTTATGCCGATCATGACACCTAGAACTCAAAACAACCCATAGTTTAAAACTTTAGCTATTTACCTATCTGTCTATACCATATTTTTACGAACACGATAACTTCATAATTTTGCACAAATCTATTCTAAATTGATACATTAACTCAAGTGGCAGAAAATCTTAAACAAGTTTTTTAAATGGTAAAATTAGATAAAAGGATAAAAATATGGAGATGTTTTGTAAAAAATAAAAGAAATCCACAATTTCTTAATTATAATGCATATCAAATCAGTTTAAAGCTGTTATTAATTCCAGGAAAATGGTCAAAATTTGTGTATGACAGATCTTTGATAAATTAAAAATGCCCTCAAGGGGCAAAAAAAGTCATAGCTTTGTCAATTGTTCAGTCGAAATCGTCAATTATTCAGTCCTTTCAATCGTTTTCCGTCAATCAAAAAATAAAAAATAAAATAAAATAAAAACAAAAAAAAGGGGGGAGGGTGTTCGAGAAGAAAAATTAAATCGTAACTTCGTCTATTTACACGATATCAAATTTATTTTATTTACTATAAATATTCAACATAATCTATGATTTTAATATCGACACGTTTTTGATAGCAACAGCTCTTACAGCAAAAAACAAATTTTAAGAAAATCTAGTTGTTAGGAGCTGCCATAATACTTACCCTACTTAGATATACATAATATAAATTATGAAAATAAAACATGTTAAAATTATTTATATAATTCATTGCAATTTTTAAAATAAAATTTACGCGTATTTAAAATATTTTTAGCCTATTGGATTCAATGGGAGTGTATGGGAATTTGTTAAAGTATCGAAAAAAGAGCTGTATGGGTGTCATTTTTGGTTACTAATTTAGTCGTCAGATTTGGCTATATATCACCGTTTGCATATTTTTTGTCGACAGGATAATTAAGTAGTACCGAATTGCGCAAAGGAAAAATGCTTATAACTGAAAAAAATTATAATGATATCAACTAACAGATTGCGTTTGATTAAACGTCTCATTTAAAATTAAAATATTGTTTCAATCGAAATTTGAATGAAATACAAAGTCATGAAAAATCGAAAAGCGTTGAAAAAATAATTACAAATATCTCGACAACTAATTATCTCATTGAATTTCTTTTTTATGCAAAATTTTTTTTGTTTATTTTTTTAATTGTATTTTATGTTCACTCTTTGAAATTAAAAATTTCGAAAATTTTTACAAACTTTTATCTGAACATTATTAAAATACACATTAAATGACTTTTCCATATAGACCGCACTGGAATGAAAATCTTTTTAGTGTTCCTGTAAACAAAATATATATGCTATACACTTCATTTTAATACACCACAGTAAAAGTCTTATATATATCAAAAACATGACAATCCGAGTATATTTACGAGAGTTAGAGCACCTACAGACAACAAATAGACTAATTGAAATCGTAAACACTTCTTAAATATGAGTGCAACATTCTGACATTAGTGAAAAATGTTCGGGCCAACATTCGAACCTGAGATCTCTTGGCTGAAGCCACCAATACTGTGCCATCAGATATGACACCGAAGAATATGGACGGTCTAATTCATCCAGATAACCTTAACGATCTAGTTTGATATGTGGATCCGCTCACCAGAATAAATTTCACATTATGGAATGGAGTTTGGATATTTTTGTCCCCACTTGGAAATTTGGAACTTGCTTGATTAATCAGATAATTGTGTTTAAAAATAATTTAACTTTTCAACTATGCTAGAAAGTATTCAAAATGGAATTTTCATGTAAATCAAATTCAAGATTATAAAATATTTTCAATCACTTAAAAGTATAAAAATTAGATTTGAAACTGTACGAAAGAAATTCCCTCAGAAACCTAATTGAATTTCAATTCTTAATTTTAAGTAAATGAAGATGGTAATCAATTACGATGATTATCATATTGAACAAAAGAGAAACATAAAAAAAAAGTTTTGTCAAATTAATGTAATTATAGAATGAAATGAAAGCGCTTGAATAAAAAAATATAGAATAGCTCTTTCAATAAATTGTTTGGAAACCAATAATCCGAAAAGGGAACGTGGAATTGAAAAATCATTTTAAAATTATTATTAATTCACATTGAATTCAACAAATGAGCATTTTTAACCCCTTAGTTAGCTTAACTTTTTGCAATGGAATATAAATCGCATGCGTAAAATATAAAATGATCAAAAATATATAAAACAGTCATTCGCGAATTTTTAAATTGTGCTCAGTATAACTAAACAAATGCTTAAAAAATGACATATTGTTCAACAATTTTATTGTTAAGCCTAAGTTATACTAATTAAACAGCATAAGAAATAAGAAATTTAATTTTAGTAATTTATTAAATTTATTCTCCTGTGAAAGTAATATATGTTCGAGTAAATTAACCGTTTGCGGCGATTGTTGTGTCCTAGCATTTGTGTGTGAAAAAGCTATACTATCTGGTCATTTTTTTTTTTTACTTTCGTAAAATGTTATAGAATCTCTAGGAATCTGTTTTTTCTCGTAATTTTGAGAAATGATATGATTATTATGTTTCTGTTGTTATTTAGCTGAAATAAATATACCGATTCTAGAAAATGCCAATCCTCATGTAAAATCATAACAAGATTTGTGCTTCATCAAGTGCTTTCCGCTTCATCGTGTGTTTTCCGCATGCTGCAAGCAGCAAAATTTGTTTTTTAAGTTTGCAACAAGTTAGAAGAGCTGTTGTCTACGTGGTAAGAACATGAGTTTAAAATTACAAATAAACACATACTGGAACCACAGGATTCCATTCAGTTAGTGTCATAACCATACTTTCTACTGACACTGTGTATAGTTTTATTTAATATTTTCTCAGAAATTATCGTGGAAATCTCAAACGAACTTTTCTTAGGCTCCGAAATGCATTCAATTTTAGAAGCTTTTTTTTTTTTTTGGTTTTTTAATAAGTGTTAGTATTTAGGTGTTTAGAAAATTTCTATTGAGTAGCATTATCCCTTTCATTTTTTTAATGTTCGAGCTCAAATTTTGATTGCTTGTTTATTTTTGCTTCCTCTCTGCAATCTCCCTTGTTTTTTTAGTTTTTTTTTGTTTATTTATATTTTTTTTGCGTTATTTTTAAATAATGGCTATTTTTTTTTTGTTAAGGGCCCGAAATGTCTGTCACAAGGTATAAATAAAAAGTTTTTGGTTATTTGATTATTTTTCTATTTTACTTACTTCATACAATCGTTAAAATGAAAAAAAAATATTTTTAATGTATGTCTAATTATTTATGCTTATTAATGCTAGGAAGAACTTTGAAACAAGTTTTTGTATAAAATTTACTCCCCCTTTTAATACCTTATGTCGTAAAATTAAAACATTTCAAAATGAAATATGCACAGTAATACAATAATAACAATATTGAAAATTTAAGAAATAACAAAATACAAATATATAATGTTTTTGTTGCATCTAGAAGTAGCGCTTTAAATTTCACAGAAAAAAGAATTTTAATTAAACTGATATTATTTTATGTTCAGCATAAATTGAAATGCTATTTATTTAATAAAACATTTTAGTTTAGTGACAAAGAGTGATATTTTGCTTAACTAATATCTTAACTAACCTCATCCTTATTCTGCTTTAAACACCTTGTAGTTTGCTCTAGGGAAATAAAATGTTAAAATATCAAATGCAATACCGCTATGCAAATGATTTTCCATTACTCTAGTAATCCGTATATTGTTGAAATAGATAACAAAATATTTATGCATGGAAATGACGCGATTAAAAATTGTGCTGCATTGAACCATCTTTTGGTGAGGGAAGGGGGGGGCAGCATAAGATGGTGAAATCTTGCACTAACATTTACAGTTAAGATCCAACTGCAGCTCCAAATTTTGGAACGACATTTCACCATCTTATGGTTGCGGTACATGGCCAAACATTGACGCAACCTAACAAAAACATTTTAATAGCGTACTTAAAAACTATTAATCCGATGAAAATAAAAAGTAAAAAATTATAAACTAAACCTTGTTTCTAACACCCTGTTATAAAATACTATAGATTTCTTGTAGAAAAGACCGCAATGCAAAAAATAACATTTTTATTGCTAATAATACCGTTTATATTAATAATAATAGCCATGGTATATTAATTCGGCCAATAAAATATTAATGAAAGCAATCTAACTTAGAATATCATGCGTGACAATGATATTTAAATCATTTTTTGAGAGTGCTGATATTTTTACACTTCTTTTGGTGTTCAAAGTTTTCTTAGAATAATTTCAAACACAAATTTGAAACCTATAATGAAACATTCTGTAAAAATATAATACAAACTTTCAAAGTGTAAGCTTTCAGACAAAATTTACATGTCCAGTAATGAAAAATCCATTTAAAGTTTAGTTTCGCGTCTGAATTATTAATTATAAAATCAACTTTTAGCGCTACAATTTTTAAAATCCTTCATCTTCCAAAAGAAACATAAAAGTGACTTTTTCCTAAAATTTATTTAAAATATAATAAAGATAAAAAAAATATTTTCTTTGGTTCATTTTTTCTTTAGTTTAAAAAATCAGTGTAGTAAAAAAAAAAAAAAAAAAAAAAAAAAAAAAAAAAAAAAAAACTCTTAAAATATTTATAAATTTTGCCATGTTGTCTTATTTTTAGGGTGTAAAGAGTGGTACTTTTTAAGAAATGTTCGGCTTAACTTTTTAAAATTACTTATTTTACAAAATAATGAGCACCTAGTTTCTTTGCAAAATTTAAGTGAAATATCTTTAGACTTTAAAAGTAACACCCAATAAATTTTTTCGATTTTATTTAACTTATTTACTGAAGTCAAGTGTAATTTGTATTGAAAAGAGTTTTTGAAATTCATTGCCTTTAACATTTAATTTTTAATGAATTACTTGTATTTCTATTTGCATATAAATTACTCTTGAAGAAATATTTCTTCTAATATACATATTAATTGCTTCTGAAATTATTAAAGAGTGTAGTTCTTTTATGGAAAAATTATTTATAATTTTGTACATTTGACAGGCGAGTTTAAAGTGATGTTTAAAAAATGAACAAAATATTAATTAAGGTAATATTCATTATTAATGTAAAGTTATTAACTGCAGTTCTTATCTAGATGTTTAATGAATGGGGCAAATTCTATAAAAATATATTCATATTTCTGCAATTTTGGCTTGGATACCTTTGATATAGTAAAAATTTTTTATTCTGTATCTGAAGAATAAATAAAATATCTTTAACTTTCTCGATGTATGAAAAATGCAGAACAAAGCAAAGTACATTTATATTTGTGTTTTTTAAACGTGAAATACCGCTTATCCTTCAGACTGCAGATTCAGTTGTATGGAAAACCGAAGATTCATCAAATAAAAGAAATTCGGTTAAAGATTCAAGTGAAAGGTATCGAATAAAATTCTGAATGTATTTTCCTTAAGAATGTAAATAGAGTCGACAAAATGATTTATAGAAAAGAAATATTCTTCGTTTGTAAATGAATATAAATCCATCTTTCAAATCAAACCACGTGTTTTGTTTAACTCTGAGAGATTTTTACATCAATACCCCAACTCTCAGTTAAAATTTGCATTTTTAACATTGTTATCAAACATGCTGTAAGTAAATAAAAATGTGAACTTTGAAATTTTACTAGATGGAGATCTAAGAGAAATTTGTCCAAGACTTTCACGTGATAAAAATTGTTAGTTTTTATTTGAAATATTTTATATAGGCTTTCATGTAACCTTCCTACCCTGAATGGGTCTAATCGACCGATAACTGTAATTTGTTTTGTATGATTTGAACCAGAACTTTTTTCATAAAAAAGTTAAATAACAGATTCAGAGGAATAAGTCAATTAAAAATATTAAAATATTTTAAATAACAATTCTGGTGTGACATGTTTTTATCAAGATTGAGTAAAATTTGAACAGGGTAGGAAGGTTAAATTATAAAATTGTATGGTTTTATATATGTGCAATTTATTTTGTAATTTTAGCAAAGTTGTAGCATTTTCTATTTATTAAAAGTTATAGACATATCCGCACAAGAAAAAATATAATTGAAAGTAACATAAATTTATTTATTTTAAACATATCGTACATTTATATTGAAAATTTCTTAACCCTTTCTGGCACGCGTAAATTTCGTTGTAAAATGAAAAATTATCGACTGTCACCGGAATTTACAAACGACATTTTTTGAAATTAAGAATCCCCTAATTTAAGCTTTCATTGTAAAAGTATTAGTAGTGCCGTTTACAAGTTTGGAATTAAAATTAGATATCCGGTCTGAACACAGTGTGCCGGAAAGTGTTAAAGCGTTTAAAACTGCCATTCTCGAGCATATGCCTGAGTGTGCAAGGCCACCTTCTTTTTGTGTAGTTTCAAGGAGACAAAAAAATTTTGCACAGACGTACGCAATGGAATTTAACTGTAGTGGAATTTAACTGTGAAATTAAAACAAGCACTTGACATTATACGACGCCTTTCAGGTTCTATAGGTATCCTTCATTTAAAAAAATATTACTATTTACATTTTAAGACTTTTTCTGAAAGTCATCTTTCAAACAGTCTTCTCAGCACACCATGCATGCAAAACTAGTGTTACTAGTGTTCGTTTTTTGACAATTAAAGTTTGCGGCTATCACTAATTTTTAAATTTTAAGCGTCGCAACCGACGTTTTCCGTTGCATAGTTTTGAATAAAAGGGTTTATTTAGCACAAAATTGATATTGATATTATTTTTGAACAGTGTATACGATAAATAAATATGTAAGGCAATTTTAAACAGATCCTAATTCAAATATTTTTCCTAGTTAATATTTTATGAATCACTAAACATACATAAATTATTCTACAAGATGTTTAAAGGATTAATTTTAATACACGGTTTAATTAATGAAAAGGATTTTTTAATTAAGTAAAGCGAATAATTTAGTTCAGAAAAAAATGTATTTCGATATTATTTGTAGTCTGTTGAGTTAAACAAAAGAAATAAAAAAGATAGCAATAAGGCTTTAAAGTGAAGTAAAAGACTGCACGTTGACAATTTATTAACAACGTAGTAACTTTCTGTATTCGATTACAGATCTCAGGTGTTATAGCGGTGATATAAGATATTGATAACCAATAAGACAGACATTGAAAATACCTAAATGTATTTTTCTTTCAGATTACATGCTATCGTCTACAGCTTTATAAATAAAAGTTAAATACGTGATCTTTTGTTACATTTATTTTTTTAAAAAAAAGCACATCTCTGTTCAAATGGAAATAAAATACACAAAACAACAGGATAAATGATTAAATGAATTCACTGATAAATATTTTGGCGTTTTTCGAAGAATGTTTTTATTTAGAGTGTGGTTTTTAAAAGTAAAATAAATGTTTAGGCATGGCACAGATTTTCTTTGAAATAGTATTCCATAACAATATGAAACTGCCGTATTATAGAATTTGTGCTCGAAGTAAACAAATAAATAAGGATATTTTCAAGACTGAATAAGATACTAAAATCGAATAACTATGTATTAGTCTCATATTTTTCAGCTTATTGCAGGAAGGATCATCTAACTTTGAATTTTAAACAGAATGGATAAGAAAACAGCGTTAGTCAGCGCTGAAAGATTGTATTTCAGGAATTTTTAAGAAATAAAACTTAATAAAATTTACTGTATCTTGAATTTTTATTATTAACTCAAAAATTTCATTTAAAATACAACTAAAAGTCATTTGAATAGAATAATAATAATAATAACAAACTGTGTAAAAAATATAAATCAATCATAAATAAGAGAAAATAGTAAATCGATTACAATTTTAGTACTGTAGAATAACATTTTTAAACATTTTAACGGAGGTGACGATTAAAGTTCAAATAAAAAAAAAATACCGTCTCTTCCTTTACGCGAAGAGGCAAACTTACTCCCGGATATTAGAAAGAATCTTTAGATTTACCAAAGATTAAAAAGTCTGCTTTTAAATGAATGGAAAATGTTTATACTAATATGCTTTAGAAATTTTTTCCTGCACAATCGGCATTCTTTACACATTTCAAAGGTAGTAAAAAAATATTGTGCATTTGAGAAAAATGTTAATTCTGGGAACGTAAAAGCAGGAGTTCACTATATTTCAGATCGCATTAAAGGAAAAAATGCTGAATTTTTAAAAAATATATTTATGTTTTAGTGCCACAACTTACTACCTTTTTCTATTTTAATACAGTCGAAATTTTAAGAAGAAAAGGTCTTTTATTTTATTTTATTGTAATGAATACATATAAAGATTAAAATTTAAAAGAATAAGTAAATAGTACTGCTAAATTAAGAGAATAAATAAACAGATATTATTGAAATAGAAAAATTCTTTTTGAAAGAATCTACTGAAAGAAAATTAAGTGTTATGTTATTCGATATTAATATCAAGAAAAGAGGCCATTAAATACGTTTATTATGAAAAATAAGAGTATGAAATGTTGCAGAATATCATAGCTATAAATAAACCGACGCTACTCAATGCCATCTGTAGTTCCATTCACAACCGGCTGGTTAAAGTGGGATAATTACACATAAAGGTATATTTAAATGAGCATTCTAAAAACATTTTAGTTAAAAATTCGCATATAAGGGGCTAAAATTGAGTTTTCTTATTTTAAAAAGAACGATGCAATTAATAAAAGTGACGTTCAAAAGGAAAAAGATTATTATTTTCTTTCATGAACGAAATGGGCTTTTGCTTTATCAAAAACACCCTAATGTTCAAGATCCATCGACTTAGAATATGGAAGTTATCATTAGAATAAATGTTTATCGTCTATCTTAATTAATATATTTCAGTTCGTGAAAGAAAATAACTATGCACTGAAAAAAAATGCTTGATGTGCCGAGCATTGTCATCTATTAGCAATAATACTTGCACAACAACAGTCAAATTTGGGGTTCTAATTTTCAATACTCCTTCCTCATGCCTCTGAGCAGTTACGGAACCTCTTTGACAGATATCAAGCTCGGTGCGACAACTTATGATTCGATTTCAAATTATTAAATTGCGATTGCGGAAACTGGATATTTTAGGGACAGTTGCAAGACGCTAGAAGGCAAGTAGCATATTCAATCCTCTCTCCAGATCAAAGCACATCTAAAATTAATGTTCAGACTACATCTGGACTAGTCAGTAAACACTACTCAGATCCAGTCTTATTGGCTCAACAGTACATCATCACGTCACCATTTTAAACGGGAATCTATGGAAGCTGGGGTGAGTGGGCCAAAAACTTTTTTTTTTCTGGCATACTGTCCACGTTCCTTTTCCCTACGTGCATCAGTACAACAGCTAATTCAAGTTCATTTGGTATCTTGAAGGTCTGAAACCGTATACCTTGTAGTCGCTTTCTGGTTTCTCCGAACTGCGGGTCAACGACAGAAAACGATCTTTGGATATAGTTGTTGCGTCTGATCATCCTTGACTAGGCTGTCTGGCAACGAATCTAGAGCTTAAATGCGGTTCCAA